>JAZHRO010000063.1:65360000-66610000 GCA_037157565.1 Thalassia testudinum
TTCTGCCCAGCTAATTTTTCCAAGATTTGATCAATGAAGGGCAGGGGAAAATGATCCTTTTTAGTGGCTATGTTCAGCTTCCTGTAATCAATACAAACTCTCCAAGAGGAAGCTGAACGAGTTGTGACAAATTCACCTCTCTCATTAGTCACAACAGTAATCCCGGCTTTCTTTGGAACAATCTGAACGGGACTTACCCAGGGACTGTCAGAGATTGGATAAATAATTCCTGCATCGAGCCACTTGATGATTTCCTTTTTGACCACTTCTCGCATATTTGGATTCAATCTCCTCTGCATCTGGCGAGAAGGGTGGGATCCATCTTCCAAAAATATTCTATGATTACAGTAAGATGGCTCGATCCCCCTGAGGTCATGAATGGTCCAACCAATTATCTCCTTATGTTCCTTTAGGACCTTAATCAATTTAATCTCTTGCTCCTTTGTCAATTTAGCACTAATAATCACAGGGAGAGTATTCTGTGGTCCTAAAAATTGATATTTTAAATTCTTAGGCAATGGTTTCAGTTCAAGCTGGGGTGGGGTAATGATTGATGGTAGGGTAGATGCTGAAGATTCAACAAGAGGAAGAGGTTTTGAGTGAACAAAATCAGTAACCTCTTTCGAAGATGTCAGGTCAGAGGGTTGCGGGTCAAATTCATCAACCAAAGAGAAAATTTCAATTGAAGAAACTGTCAAACAAGTTTCAATATTAACATTATCCTCATCAAGTTCCTCAATAAATCCACAATCCTAAAATTTGTTAATCGCCTTAAAAATATCCAATTTCATTCGTTGGTCCCCAAAGGCGATTTCCATGCTATCGCTTTCACAATTAATGTTGGCCTTTGCGGTAGCCAGGAACGGATGCTCCAGAATGATGGGCGTGTTCCTCAGATTATCTGGTACATCCATGTCAAGGACAAGGAAATCTACAGGAAAATAGAAATCCTTGACCTTAACTATAACATCTTCAATAACGCCTCGTGGGTTTGTGACCGAACGGTCTACTAACTGTAGCGTTACTGAAGTTGGCCGAAGTTCACCTAACCCAAACTTCTCGTAATGAGAAGTAGGAATTAGGTTGATGGATGCACCGAGATCCAAAAGTGCTCTATCAAATGTGTAATCTCCGATAACGCAAGAAATCAAAGGAGCACCAGAATCTCTCTTTTTCTGAGGGAGGTAGTGCAGGATAACAGACCTAGCCTGCTCGGAGAGTACCACCTTCCTCGGAACAGATTCTCTCGACTTACGCTTTTGTGTACATAATTCCTTTAAAAATTTTGCGTAAGCCGGTATGTGCTTGATAGCATCAAGGAGCGGAATATTGATCTCAACATTCTTAAATAAATTCAGAAGCTCCTCATTGCTATCAACAGACTTCTTCTTCTTTGCTTTGGCTAAGGCTTCAGGAAAAGGAACATGAGTCAGATCTTTGGAATCAGGTTCCTGAGCCTTGATTTCTCCTCTCTCTCCTCAGATTCTTCAGGATTCAAAAGGTCAGAATAGTGTGGTTGTGGATCCTGAGTCTTCTTACCACTCCTCAAAGTGACAGAATTTGCAGAAGCGTAAGAATTTGGGTCTTGGGGAGGGTTAGGAAAGATTGGAGGGGCTTGATTGACCATGAATTGTTGATTAGCAAAAGAAGAAGACGAGGAACCCTGCTCAACCACCTGAGCATGTGTGTGCAGGTTCCTCTGATTTCCATACCCTTGGGCTTGATTGCCCAAATTTATAATGTTTCGCGGGTTGGGTATGGGTTGGGATGGTAGAGATCCGGGTTGACGAGAGATAGCAATGAGCCCGGATTGCAAGTTGTCCAGCGAGTTTTTCATTTGCTACATGAGCTGGAGCATAGATCCTTGCATCTCTACCATTTGACGGTTCAAATCAGCCTGCCCTGCGATTTGACGGGCATTCCAAGCTGGCTAATTGACCTAATTCGGAGGCAACTGAGTATATACTTGATCCTGACCCATTGGTCGTTGCGGAGCATAGTTGCTGGGTCGGAATTGGGTCTGTTGCCTCAAATTTTTCCAAGAGAAGTTAGGGTGGTTTCTCCAACCTGGATTATAGGCATTCGAGTAGGGATTGGATCTAACATTCTCTTGTACAGCACAGACATCCTCATAGGGTGAGGATGGAGAGAAAGAAAGGGAAGGATAAGAAAAACTGGGATCAAAGGCCCCAGTTGGGAACCCATAGGGTTCCGAGAAATGCTGACTCATAGGTTGAGTCGCATCGAGTTGATTCATGAACTCCCGTCCAGAAGGAGCTTGTGAGGATTGGAATCCCGAATTTTGGGATTAAGTGGATTGAGAGTTGTTTATGGAACTGCCAGCCATCCACTCTTCCATTCTTTTAGCAACCAAGTTCACCTTATCAAGTTTATTACAAATCAATTCCATATCAAATGAATGAGAGTCATGGACTTCATTAACATTTGATCTGGGTTGCTGGGACCGGTTAAAAGTATCCATGGAGGCATGATTAATTGAATTCTCACTCATTTCCTCAAATAAATCATGTGCACTATCTGCATCTTTATTGAGGAAATTGCCTCCGCAAGAAGCATCCACATGGTTTTTGAGTTACTCATTCAACCCATGATAGAAGATCTGCACGAGTTGCCATTTCAGCACCTCGTGGTGTAGACACTTTCGCAATAAGTCCTGGAATCGCTCCCAGGCCACATGAAACTGCTCCCCCGGCCGCTGGGTAAAGGTAGTGATTGCCAGTCTTAAAGCATTGGTACAATCGATAGGGAAGAATTTCTTCAGAAAGGCCGATTTCAACTCATTCCAAGTTGTAATTGGTCTTCCTATTGTCCTATACCAATGCGCGGCTTTATCCTAAGAGAGTGGGGGAAGAGCCTCATGATCATTTGCTCCTCGTTAACGTTTCGAGCCTTGGTGGTCTGGACCAAAGTGGTCAAATCTTCCAAGTGCTGAAACGGATCTTCGGAGTCAAGCCCATGATAATGTTTAATTAGGCTTAACACCTGGGGCTTGATTTCTACGTCACCGGCTGGAATCTGGACGCCGGGACGTTCCCCGTAATTCGAAGGATCATAAAAATCCTTCAAGGGCTGAGCGCCCTGCATTCTCTGGAACCATTCCTGCATTCTCTGCATTTGTTTCAGCTGCCTTCGAAATTCTTCCTGTGGATTTTCAAGTAGAGGAGGCTGTTGTTTGGCCATGGGATCAAATTGACCAAAATCTAACTTGCGCCTCCTAGAATGTTCTAACGGTCCTTCCAATCGGGGATTCAATGACCGTCTTCCCAACATAAACTAGGAGAAGGTCGGAAGGACTGAGGATAGGGACCCTACAGCACAACAAAACAAGGCTGTCCTTAAGTGGGGTAGCCTAAGGATCTACTGACTCCCAAAACCAGCCTTAAGACTATAAGTGATTTACTCTACTTGCGTCTGTTTAATCCAACCAGTTAGAAGGAGGGATTGGGGAGAAGGTTCTTCCTTCGTCTTTCGCCTTCGGTTCCTAGTGTACCCCCCAGCCGCGATCGTTTGACTCTGCTCCCCTAGCTAGATATCAGATTAATCAGTACAAGTAGGTTAATCAAAAATAATCTCAGACTAGGCCCTGAAGAGCGAATCAAACCTTAAGGCCAATGTCTACTCAATTTTATTAAGGCCTGGGATTGTGGTGCTTATGGAATGTGATGGGCCCTTATAATGGGTTGTGCCCTTAATGATTGATTGAGATTTGTGTAAGTGTGTGCACAACCAGGGTTTTCAAGCAAGATTATTGATAATGTGTGAATTTTAGTATTCAAATCTTGCTTAAGTAGCTTTTAGGATTTTAAATTAGGTGAATTGCAATCAAGTTTCTAGGCAAACCAAGTTGTAAAACACGAGTGAAGATTGTTTTCCTTTAAAATCAGAAAGAAAGTGGAGTGCCTGGAATATACCTAGATTGAAAACCCTAAGGAGGAGCTACTTGATGAGTTGGTTTTAAATAAAGTGGTGTGGCCCAAACAACTCAAACAATTGGCCACAATTGCACCACTAAGTTAGGCACTCAAAAATGGTTAACCTAGAATAATTTCTACTCTGTTATGTGTTGCTTTGTGTGTACCGGTTCCACAGATCAGAACTCGGTTGAGTAGAAAACAAATCGAGTTGATCAAGTGCCTTGAATGTGGGTGTGTGTTGTGTGTTTGTTGAAAATTACCCCACAAGATTATCTTTTTGTTTTTTTTTTTTTTATGGATGAGGGTGGAATGAATGTGAATGAAAATCCAAACAACCAAACTATTCCTAGGAATTATGCAAACACCTAGGTTAATTGGGATTTGGATTTAATGTGGCGAATGAAATCTATGGAGGGGGAAAGAATGGGGGAGCACTTACAGTTGTCTTCAACTGCACTTTACTCCAGTCTACCGCTTGTTGATTCCTTGATGGAGGTCTCTGCAAAACAATAGACACAAGAGAAAGCTAGTTAGAAAACAAATAAAGTGCAAGAAATGCGAAGAAAAGATCAGAAATCATTGCCTCCCAGGCAACGACGCCAAAAATGTTGAATGGTTTTGCGAATTGCTATGCTTACGTGTTTGGTTTTGGAAAACCTGTCATTGTAGTTTGAAAGCGAAGAATTCATGTTCAACAAATAAAATTTATACCGAAAAGAATTCCGGGTCGAACACAGGGAGGCTACGTTGATCTATATTCGCAATTATATTTTTTTAGGATTTTTGATAAGCAAGGTGATATAATTACAATGGAGCTATCAGACTAAAAGAGAGAGAGAGAGAGAGAGAGAAAGAGAAAGAGAGAGAGAAAGAGAACTTGCATTCAATATTTTAATTGTTTATATAATCAAACTAAATAAAAGTTACACTAGAAAGTGGAAAATCAATTACACTATAAAGCAGGAAAATTCTACACTAGAAAAGCTGTAAATAAGAATGGGAGAGAGAGGTTATCCTCCTCGATGATTGCTTGGAGGACGAGTCGGACGGGATGAAGCCTGGACGAAGGAGAACGAAGCAGGACAAAGGAGGACGAAGCAGAAGAACGGGAACAGAGCAGCACGCCATCGTCGTCGCGGGATCCACTTCCGAAGGGGAACGAAAATTGGACTTTATCTCGCAAGAAGCATCCCGGGTGTGGGACAAGCTTCTTTTGAGCTTTGGAGGGGTAGAGAGGAGAAAAAAGGGATGAGAATTTCGTATGGAGGGGCTCTCCTTTTATAGTTGCAAGGAGTGGGGGTAAAATGGACATTACAACTTCAAAACAATAAATAAGGGGTCTTTAGTGACGGATAAATCCGTCACTAAAGCCCCAACGTGGGCGTAGCTTCCGCATCCACGCGCGCCTCCTCGGCTGCCCACTCATCAACGTCCACGCACGTCCAGCAATTCTCAGCCGTCCGATCGCGAGATCGGACGGCTTAAGTCGCACCTTCTCCTGCTGCATCACGCGCTCGCCCACGCGTCTGATTGCGTGTCCAATCGCGCGTCGAAACTATCGGGCGCGCGTGGCCGTCTGATCTCCATCTGACGCTCCACCCGCGCCCAATCGCCTGCGCCTACCGCTCCTCGCCACGGCTCAAACCCGCGCCCGACGCTCGCGATAGCGCACTCGACCACTGCGCTATGAGGCGCGGATGGTCGAGCGGACGCTTTTAAAAGTGAGCGCCCACAGCCGTTGGATTAAGATCCAATGGCGGAGAGCGATCGGGCGCGGGGTCTTCAAAAGATGAAGTGGCCGCTTGGGCGGCTGAGATGTTACCACGTGGCGCTATCTTGGCCGTCCATCTTCTGGAAGCTGTAGATGGTGCCACGGATGTCGGATTGACTCGATTTTTGTGTCGTTGGGCTGCGATCGTCGATTCGAATTAATCCGTGTGGTCGGATTTATCATCTGAAGTATAGATTTACACCATCCTGGCCCTTGATCTTCTAGGGTTCCCGGGTCACTATCTGATGCTATGGATGCCTGATTAGGGCGATCTTGGAGTCGTTGAACTCCAATCGTCGCCCTGATCACATCCATACGGTTGGATCTTTGATCCGAGGCCCCGATAAAATGTTTTCCCTGTCCAAGCACATAAAAGGAGACAATTAACCTCCATTTTATTCAAACTACTCTAAATGCAAGATGATGCATGTAATGCAATATTTATATCATGAAATGCAATCCTATGCCTAAGAACATGCATAAATAGACATTTTAAGTAGTGTAAATGTGTTTACATCACGAACGCTCGAGGGATTTGGGTATCCACCCTCTTTCCTTCTCCGGCGAGCCGACAGAGGTGATTGCGTGCCCTCCACGCTTTGAGCATATGGCCTAGCACCTATAAAAGAACCCCCAAACCCCGCCGCTCAATTTTAGCTTGATTTGGCCAGAGTTCCACCTCAACTTCTTCTCTTTCTTCTCCGGCCAAGTACCCAGCGAGCTTCGGTGAGCCCCCCTCCCCTCCCTCTTTGCTCTGCCACAAAACCAGTGGCAGAGTCATCTTCCTGACTCTCCTCCACGTCGCGCAACACCCACGCACGCCGCCTCAGCCCCGTCATCGCCGTCGTCCTCCTCCACTGGGCAGCTTCTTCTCTGGCGACAGTAGGTACAGCTGTCCGCCTCTCCGTCCCCTTCATCCCTGTAAGTAGGTTAGAATTGTTCTCCATCTTCCCCTCTCTCTTTTCCCCCTTTTATTTCATGTAATTGCCCCTCGACCATCGCTGACCACCTCCATCTTCCTCGCCTCTGACCGATCTCGGGCGAGCCGCTCCTACCATTCCGCCCCTCCACACGGCTCGCCAACCAACTCATAAGCTCCGCCTCACGACAAGGAACACTCTCCGCCCATCCATCATCCCTCTATGCCTCCACCACATTCCCCTGAACACACCCACACTCTCGGCAACAGGTTGACCTAGGCATGCACGCCTAGGCCATCCCACGGCCGGTCGCATGGCTCACCACCTTCGCCGTGCCACGGCGAAGGTGCCCAGCTGGTCTGATTAAGCTGAGAGGCTTGTTTTGAGTGTGACAGTATCGAAGCCCCTGCCGCCATTGACGACAGGTGAAGAAGCTTCAAGCCAGTTCCAGGTGTCAGCAGCTCCAGGTTTCAGGTGCTGTGCATTCGGGCAAGCTCTGCGAAGCCATCTGATCCAGCAATCAACACTAACAGAGGCTACAGCTGTGGCGATTGCACAAAGGTTCTGCGGGCGCGTGCAAGAGCGGGGCAGGCCTGATAGTCCCAAATCGGCGAGATACGAGGCGCAGGTATGCTTTAAATTGATTTTGTGTAATACGCTCGTTGCCTCCGAACGCACAGGGGTGAGGTCCCTCACCTGACCCACACTCACCTCGTCCGCGGTTTCACCTCGCAGATCTGGAGGGATCCGACCCGACCCATCCTGAGCACACCTCGCGCATCACCCCACCTGCCGGTGCGCCTGGTCCCGAGTGCGAAATCTGACTCGATTACTGATGGCTCTGGGAGAGCGTCCTTGAGTGAATTCCAGAGAGAGAGAGACGTTCGGGTAGAGGGAAAGGAGTAGGTTTTGCTCTCTGTGTAGGCAGGCTGAACGTTGAGGAAGAAAGACTTAGCCGCAAGGAAGAAGGAGAGACTGCTGAGAAGAAGAAGACAGAAGAGAAAGAAGCCTTCGCAGAAGCCAAGAAGAAAGAAGGCAAGGCAGAGAAGAGAAGCAAAGGCAGGAAGAAGATCAAGGCAAGAAGAAGACCTGTAGATCAGAAGAGAAGAAGAAGAAGAGCCTACGAAGAAGAAGGTAGAAGGAAAAAGAGAAGAGAGACTGCAGAGAAAGAAGAGGCCAAGTGAAGACTGCAGCAGAAAGAAAGCATATCAGAAGAAAAAGAATAATAAAAGAGGGTAAAATACTTTTAAGACGTCTGATCTTGGGATCAGATGTCCAATTTTACTCTTTTGCCCGAATTACTTTTTAAATACATTTGAAGTAAAGTTTTGAGTAAATTAGAGTGTTCAATTACATTTGAGATTAGTAGTAAATTCCAATTGCTCCCTGTGTTCGACCTCGGATACTCCGGTTTTCGAGTAATAAAAAATCTTTATTTGTTTAAATGCTTTGTTGACTATATTACAACGTATTATCTTTTAAAACTCGATCATGAGAGAGTTTGAACAGGGGCACCTCATCGGAGGTATGGTTAGAGGTGGAGAAGGTAATGGTGATCAGTGGCGTCGAGGGGTGTTTTTGAGAAATAAAGAGAGGGAACGGGAGTAGAAGAGAGAGGGAAGCTAACAAACCTAATATAAAGACGAAGGGGATAGGGGAGGCATCTAGGCTAGTATGGCTGATGCCAGCGATGAAGATCTCCATTGATGAGGCGGCAGTTAAGATGAGGGCAGAGGCGGAGTCAGGGTTGGTATGGCCGACGCAGACGATTGAGAGGAAGACAACCCAACCACTGGTATTGTGGTTGGGCAACGAATGAGTGAGGGAAGAACCACCAGAGCTTGCGAAGGTGTTGCAGCTAGCAAGGAGAGAAGAATTGAGGGGGAACCGACCCAATCTCAAGCTGAGGAGATGCGGCTGGACCAAGGGCTGCTTAAATGGGCCTTTGGGGAAGGATTTGTGCTTGGAAGCCAAGCTTCCAAGCAAGGTATGATGGTCGGAGATGGAAGCTTCAAAAAGACCCAAATCTCTCATGCATTCGCATGAGAGATTGGGTACAAATTAAGGCTCAGTGATGGGTTCAGACTGGAGGAGATTACTTAGAGAATCTCCCTTCCAATTTTGGGAGGGATTCTCTGAGTAATAAAGGAGGAATCACCTTCTAAAGTTAGTCGGAGTAGGATTTCCTCCACTATAATGGTGGAGGGACCTAATTGCAAAGAATGATGAAGAAGCTAGGGGGTTTCTGCAGAGGTTTTTGAAAATTAGGGGTATAAATGTAATCAGGTTGGACTTATTTGCAAAGTAGGTCAAGATGAGTTCCCCTTAGGTCAAAATTTTGGTACAAACCTAATTTAGACCTAAGGAATCCAATGGTGAAGTTGGATTTTGGGTTTGACCATGTTTGACTGGGCAATTTATGAAAAAACCTAATATAGGGTAAATATATGTCTGAGACCCCATTCTAGGTCAAAATGGGCTTCAACAGCCAAATTGAGAGTTCTAAACCCTAGAGAATATTTTTATATGATTTTTAGAGGGTTTAGGTGAATTTTATTCTGACCAGAACCTTGTTTAATCAAGTGGGTCTGTTTTAGGGTTACAAAAAGTCATTTAATTCCCAGAACTCACACAAACTCTTTTCTATTTGATCCAACCCACTTTTTATCTTGTTAAGACCTTTTAACCTATGCTTAGCCCTTGAGAAAATTTGTTGTTGTACTGTAATGGTAAAATTGCAGTTTTACCCCTTGTTTCTTGCTTTTATCTCAGAATGGTTATTTAGTGAATTAGGACCTCCACTTGGTTATGTAGGAGCTTTTATTCTCTTCATTGGGTCAAAATGAGCTAGTTAGGGCTCATGATGATGTTCCCATCATGCCCCCATGCCTAGCTTTTGCTAGTCCCTTAGCAAAATTTTAAGGTTTTAACTTTGATTCTAGACCATGTAATCTTGATGTTCAACATTAGGGTGTGTGCTTTCTTTTGTAGATTAGGTTAGAATGCCGATAGTAGGCCTAGAGGTACTCAAGTACCAACCAAGATCCGGACTTGACCAACTCTAGCCTTAGTCTGTCGCGAAGGTTTTTAAGGCCCACAAGAACTATCCTAAGGTTCGTTGGACTCCGCGGTTAATGCACCCGTGCTTGTAACATATTTTAGCCTCGGTTCAGTTTGCAGTGCATTTTTGTAAGAGAGAGATAGAGGGATTTTCTTTGTTTGGAGAGTTTTCTCTCTTTTTTCTTTTTATTTCTAGCTTCGGATTGACTTCTCAACACGGTCTTTATCGGATTCCTAATCCCCATCATCAATCCTCGAAGGGTTCCTGGCTATCAATGCTTCGTGATAGCATCACCCATAGCAACCCCGAGAACTTTGGCTTTCGAGATTTCGAGATAATCCTGCCCATGGTGTTCTGTAGCTAAATCCAGACCCTGGTAATCAACATTTCATGATAATGCCGCCAATGGCATCTGAACCCGCACAGGGTGCTTACATGCCCCCAGTAGGATATGTAAATATCCTAAGAGACAAGCACCGAGGAGATGATATGTTATTGCGCATCTTCAAGGGAAATTTCTTGCCTTTCCACACTGGGAACTCGTCCAAATCAACTTGTGTTGATCGGTCACTCCTAATCTAGGTGACTTTTTCAGAATAATTTTAAACACATTTGCGTGATTTTGATACTTATGCGCGCTGAACCAGATTGTGTGTGGATTAGGGTGCTTAGCTTATTGAGTCCCGGAAACTAGAGGTCAGTTAACGAGGCCAAATACTCCCTAAGCCTTAGATTTAATACTTAAGCTTCGCATTTTTCCCAACCTCTTGAGGACTATCCAGATCTTAGCGGATACTTGAATTTTTAAGCCTAGGAGTCCAGCCCAAGAGGCCTAAGATCAACGTTCCTACTAATCTCTTCTGTGTTCCATTAGCCCTTTTTTCCTTTCATTTTCCTTTTCTTGATATGGTCTAGAATTCAGTTAATCCCTTAATTTCTTACTAATGACTATCTCTTTTCTTTTCAATTTGTGCTCCTTTTTGACATTTTTTTCACTCTTCCCCTTTTTCTCCTCAAGATTTGTATGGCCTCAAAATTTTCTTTTCTCCATTTTTTTTGCTCTCTTTCACAATTTTCTATTTTTTGGTATTTTTGGAATATGTGATTTTTTTGTGAGAACCCTTCTGAATTTTGATTTCTGTATGTTTGTACTTTACCACCCCCCATGCCTAAGTTTTGTAATGTCCTCATTGTAAACGGAGGGTGTGAAATAGGTTTGGGTTCTGGAATTTTAGAATAGGTTTATCGTGTGGGTGAACGGGTCGGGAATGATTGTTGCGGACGATTTCAAGCTCTGGCACGTGTACTAGAGGTGGGATCGACTGTTCTAAAAACTGAACTCAGGGTGCAATAGGCATGAAGTACAAAATGATAATCAGAGGGATCTCAGGTTTTTGGAATGACGGGTTGCCTCCCGTTAAGCGCTAAATTCAACGCCTTCAGCCGAGTGGGAAATGGTATGGAGAGGGAGTGGTCAAATTAGCTGAGTTTTGTAGAATAAGCACCTTGATCAAAAGCCTGGTTGGTCCAACCAAGTGCTTGTTCAGATCAACAGGCTGATGATGCAACCCAAACCCAATCAATCTGGTGGGTTGATAAATGTAGATCAAGAGGTGTGGAACCCACCATATATTATGGAGTTCAGAATGATATGGAAGTGTGAATCCAGGGTTTGGCTGAGTTGAATCAGACTGGTCAGAGTAGGGATCCTCAAAATAATCAGTGGATGATGCGGAAACCTTACAGGAGTGATCAGAGAAGGATGGATGTGATTTGTAGTCTGATCAATGTTCGAAACTCGATAAAAATGTTGAGGCGAATCATCTGCAATCGACTCAGTATGAGGGGAATCAGAATAAAAATTGAGTCCGGTTGCGGGTCGGGGTTGAAAACGGGTTTGGATGGGTTCTGTATATGTAGAGGAGGTGGCATCAATAAGAATTGTGTATGAGGGCTCCTCTAAAAAGGAATTACAGGTGGGTTCATTTAGAGAGTCCTTATAGTGGTCATCAAATTCAAAAGTGAATGCCTGAAGAGTGTTTATAGGATGAAGAAAATCTGGGTCAAGAAAAGATTTGAATTCTGGATTGTAGTCACTCTCGGCACTTTCTGATTTTGATTCTTGAGGATAAAAAAGAAATGATTCCATCTCACTGGAATCTAAATTTAAATTAGTGATCTCAGGATTAGGGACCTCAGAGTCGGAGTCGAAGAATGAATCATGTAAGCTGAGGTCGTAGATTGTCTCATCGTAGTCAGGAAACAATGGCTCTTCGAAATCATGGTAAGATTCGAAATCGTCGGAGAAATTGCGATAATCAAGTTCTGAGTTTGATTCAAGATCAAAGGTTCCACCATAGAATAAATCACAAGATGTAGACTCAGCAACCTGACTTGGGTCTAGCCTATTTGTAGATTCTGAGCTTAAAAAGGTGTCCTTATAGGGTTTGGGCTCAGGCTTTTGGCTTGTGGGAAAGAACCAATCAAAACTCCACTCTTCCAACTCCTCAGTTTCTATATCGTAGATTGGCGTGACTTCCAAAAAATCAATCTATATTTCTGGGGATGTTAGAGAGGGATATTCATTAAATAAAGGCCCAGAATCATAATCTTCAAACTTTGATCTTCGTCATACAGAGCCTTGTAATCTTTCCAATAAGTTTCTGATCCAGATTCTAGGCTGAGGATGTGGGTTGAATTGCTAGAATCTAGGTCAGAATTGCCTTTGAGGGTCACTTTATCAGAATAAGGGGTGGGATTTACACCCTCAAGAGGTTCTGTTTTAATCTCATCATTACAGGAGTCTCGGAATTCTATGCTTGGTGACCTAGGATT
This sequence comes from Thalassia testudinum, assembly GCA_037157565.1. Lineage (NCBI taxonomy): Eukaryota > Viridiplantae > Streptophyta > Magnoliopsida > Alismatales > Hydrocharitaceae > Thalassia > Thalassia testudinum. The sequence goes on from JAZHRO010000063.1 coordinate 65,372,523, forward strand.
TTGGTTTTCTAGGGCTGGCTCAAATTCATGTTCTCCTGTAATTGGGACTTCCCAACCTAATTCAAGATCAGGCGTGTTATATTCCATCTGGGTTGGGAATCCATAACAACCTTGTGCCTCAAACCTAGGATTTGGGAAATCAGATTGATCCTTAATATTATTCTGACATGTTTCATGAACTGTTTGGGGCATGTACGGGTATTTCTGATTGATAACTTGTTTCAACAATTTCATCATCTCTTCCCATTTTTCAAGATCATCTTGGTGTTTTTCCCAAAGTATAGGATTTGTCATGCATTGGAGGTATTCAAAGTTATGCAATTTTTCTATCTCAATGTATCTTGTTATGAGAATATCTCGGGTTGATCCCTTTGTTGCTTCTGTTAATAACAATTGGGCACAGTTTATGATGAAGGTTGTTGTTGTTGGTATACTAACCTAAATGTCTTCTACTGGTTTTGAGGTTTTGTACTCAATATCATAAAATTTAAGAGCATCCTCAACCATTCTATCTCATGGATCTTTGTGATTCAGGTTTCTTGAATGGTCTTCTAAGTAACCAGGCTACATTTTTGAATCAGATGGTGGAATCAAGATGTAGAATCAGAATTTAGGTTTGGATCGAAGTGATTTTAACTTGAAAGAGAATCCCACTAAAGATATGTGTGTGTGCTCTAAAGAGAAGGGATGAGGGACTGGATGTAATGTTGATCCAATCAAGGCACCTAAAGATTTTTGGATGACTATAGAGGTTCGGGACGGATGATACCCCTTAGTCAAAAAGTCGTCCACCTAAGAATTACCTGGGTAGCCAGAGAGGGAGAGTCCCACAAAGACCCCTACACGGTAGAGTGCCCCCACGGGTTACAGGGTTTCCCCTACCCAACCTCTCTTGTCACTGAGGGTCCAGGTAGACCAGAATGGATTACTTGACCTCTTAAGTCTACCAGTTTTATATCCTAATTTGTGCCTTTGATTTCACTTGAATTAGCAGTTGTTTTGACTTGTGACCTAATTTGGAGGTTGGTTGGCCTACAATGTAATTCAACTTCACTTGACCTACCCTAAAGATGGCAGAATGACTCTAGGTCAAGATCTAGAAATCACTCTGATTTGACTCCCAGGTTATTAGGTCCAAGTATTTTAAGGTTCAAGTGATTTTAGAGCCTGTTTTTAGGGTTTTTCTTGATTAGATCTTTTCAATCAAGGGTTTGGGTAGCACACAAATGCGAGTAGGTTTGTTTCCTTTTATGTAGGTAAGTGTGAACTAGAACTCCAAAACCCTAATGTAGAAACCCTAATTTGGCTTTATTTCCAAGTCCACTTTGAGTTTTACAAATGTTCTCCTTGGACTTCAAACAAGAAGTGCGTAGTCCAAGGGGGTTAGAAATTAAGCGTAATCCCTAATAGGCACAGGAATTTTGGGGTATGATCTCTAGATAGAATCGCTTCAACTTCAATGAGAATTCAAAAAAAAATTTGCAAATTAGGAAACTTTGCCTTTGAAATGATAATTACTATGAAAATAAGGCAGATGATTCCTAATTAATTATTTCCTTTTTGTCTTCCTAAGATTAAGAGGTTGATTAGGGAAGGATAGAGAAGTTACCTGCCCTGGAGTGGTTGATTTGCACGGGAGATCTCCTCTTGAAATACCTCACAAAATCATAATAAAGTAGATAGGGCAAGTTAGTGCTCAAATATAATCAAATCATGTAGAGAATAGTGGTGAATTGCGTGTTGCTCCCCGGCAATGGTGCCAAAATGTTTAGAGTGCTGGATCGGTATTAAGAATGTCACGTTGTAGTACAGCCAGAAAAGCATTCAAAACAAATATAATTTTATTACTCGAATTTAAAGTCTGAGGTCGAACACAGGAAGAAAATGAAATTCACGCACTAATCTCAATAATAAATGCAATTTGAACACATAATACTACTGAAAATCTAATTAAGAATGTAACGCATGAGTATATGAAGAATAGAAATAATTGTAAATACAGTATTGGAGAGCTTATGAAAAAATGGACGTTTGATTGCAAAATCAGATGTCTTAAAAGTGATGTGCTACAGTGCTTTCTTTTGATTTTTCCTTCTTCTTTCTCTTCCTTTCTCTTCAGCTTCTTTCTTCTTTCTCTATTGTTGGCTCCTTCTTCTCTTTCCTTTGCCTTCTCTATCTTCTTCTTCCTTTCTTAAGCCTACGATCCTTCTCTTTCTCTGGCTTCAACCTTGTCCTCCTCAACTTTTGCCCTTGCCTTGTTGCCTTCAGCTTCTTCCTTCTTCTTTCTCTTCCTTGGCTTCTTCTCTGACCCTTCTCCTTCCTTCTTCTTCTTCCTTCCTTCTCTTCCTTAGCCTTCTCGTCCTTAGCTTCTTCATTTTTCTCTGGATTTGGCTAAGTGTGGAGCCAATCTTTCCACAGCAAAACCCCCCTTCCCCTACGTAGCGTTCCTCTCTTCTCTCTTCTCTATTTTGGTTCGCTTTCCCAGAGCCACAGCCGATTTGGGTAATCGGCCTAACGTAGACCCAGGTCCAGGCTCACCGGCGTGGGTGGTGAGCGAGGAGTGAGTCGGTCGAGTAAATGGGTCGTGGCTAGGTTCGCGTGGGCAGTGCCGTGGACGAGGCCGTGAGAGGGGGAGAGAGGGACCTCACCTTATGACTTGGAGGCGACAAAGCTATGGTAGAAATTCCTTTTTATGCATCCATGCTCGCTCCTCCAATTCCGAGGTGGGACTAAATGTCCCACCTCCCTTGCGTGCACCGCAGCAGCAGGTGTTCTCTTTGATTGTGAAGCTGCAAGGGCTTGTGGTTCCAATTGGCAGCCTGGAGTCGTGCGCAAAGATGTTCCGCGCGACCTGGGACAGCGACCTGGGGCTGGTGAAGCTTGGAGCAGCTTGCAAGCTTGTTCCAAGCTTTGCTCCAATGGTGGAGGGCTCCTGGACCTGAAATCACCACAACGGACTTGTGGCCACGTTAAAACGCTCAGGGAGTTTTTCCAAGGCACGGCGAATATGCAGTGGTGGTCGACGTAGCGTGGGAACGGCTGTGGTGGCTTTCCTAGGGTTCTCTATGGCCGTGAGATTGGGTGTGTTCGGGGGCGCTTTCAGGTGATCGACAGAGAGATTGGGGTAGTGGGAGATGATTAGTGAGGTGTTGCAGAGGTCGTAGGGTGGTTGGAGAGCTGGATGGAGGTGCGAAGTGACGGGGGCACCTCGTCGGAGGTATGGCCGGAGGTGGAGAAGGTAATGGTGATCAGTGGCGTCGAGGGGTGTTTTTGAGAAATAAAGAGAGGGAACGGGAGTAGAAGAGAGAGGGAAGCTAACAAATCTAATCTAAGGACGAAGGGGACAGGGGAGGCATTTGGGCTGGTACGGCCGACGCCAGAGACGAAGATCTCCGTAGATGAGGCGATGGCGAAGACGAGGGCAGAGGCGACGCCAGGGCTGGTATGGCCGATGCGGACGATTGAGAGGAAGATAACCCAACCACTGGTATTGTGGTTGGGTGACGAAAGAGTGAGGGAAGAACTGCCGGAGCTTGTGGAGGTGTTGCGGCCAGTGAGGAGAGAAGAATTGAGGGGGAACCAGCCCAATCTCAAGCTGAGGAGATGCGGCTGGATCAAGGGCTGCTTAAATAGGCCTTTGGGGAAGGATTTGTGCTTGGAAGCTAAGCTTTCAAGAAAGGTATGATGGCCGGAGATGGAAGCTTCAAAAAGACCCAAATCTCTCATGTGTTCACATGAGAGATTGGGTACAAATTAGGGCTCAGTGATGGGTTTAGACTGTAGGAGATTACTCAAAGAATCTCCCTTCCAATTTTCGAAGGGATTCTCTGAGCAATCAAGGAGGAATCGCCTTCTAAAGTTTGCTGAAGTAAGATTTCCTCTGCTATAACGGTGGAGGGACCTAATTGCAAAGATTATGAAGAAGATAGGGGGGTTTTTGCAAAGGTTTTTGAAAGGTAGGGGTACAAATGTAATCAGGTTGGACTTATTTGCAAAGTAGGTCAAGATGAGTTCCCTTTAGGTCTAAATTTTGGTAAAAACCTAATTTGGACCTAAGGAATCCAATGGTAAAGTTGGATTTTGGGTTTGACCATTTTTGACTAGGCAATTTACCCTAAAACCAATTTAGGGCAAATATATGTCTGAGACCTCATTCTAGGTCAAAATGGGTTCCAATGGCTAAATTGAGAGTTCTAAATCCTAGAGAATATTTTTATATGATTTTTAGAGGGTTTAGGTGAATTTTATCTTGACCATAACCTTGTTTAATCAAATGGGTCTATTTTAGGGTTACAAGAAGTCATTTAATTCCCAGAACTCACATGAACCCTTTTCTATCTGATCCAACCCTCTTTTTATCTTGTTAAGGCCTTTTAACCTGTGTTTAGCTCTTGAGAAAACCCATTGTTGTACTACAATGGTACAATTACAGTTTTACCCCTTGTTTCTTATTTTTATCTCAGAATGGTTATTCAGTGAATTAGGACCTCCAGTTGGTTATGTAAGAGCTTTTATTCTCTTCATTAGGTTAGAATGAGCTAGTTAGGGCTCATGATGGTGTTCCCATCAGAATGTCAAACCCTAATTGATATGAAATGTTTTTTACCACAATCTTATTCAGAATATGAATCAATAGAATTTGGATCAATAGTGGTCAAAGCAAAGGAGTTGATTAACATAAATTTCTCAATTACTGCTTCCATTTTATTGTCAGCATCCTCAAAAAATTCATAATCAATGGGCTTCTTGGAAGCTTGGAAAATATCTAATAAGATAGTCTGGTTATCGCAAATTATATTCATTTTTCTGGAATGATAATTGAAATTAGCTTGTGTAGTAGTCAGAAATGGTTTTCCAAGGATGATAGGTGATGGGAACACCATCATGAGCCATAAATAGTTCATTTTGATTTAATTAAGTTAGTGAAATGCTCCTACATTACTGCCAGAGAGCTATATTTCACTACAAATTCATTCTGAGGGAAAGATAAGAAAATAGGGTTAAAACTGCAGTTTTACCATCATAGCATGAATGCAGTACAATCACAGGTTGTCTCAGGGGGTAATTAAGGGTCAAATGGTCATAAAAGGCTAACAAGTGGGTTAGAAGAAACTGAAAAGGGTTTGCACGTGTTTTGAGAATTAAATGACTTTGAAACCCTAAAAGTAGACCCACTTAATTAACTGAGGTTATGGTCAGGATAAAATTCACCAAAATCCTCTAAAATTCATAGAAAAATATTCTCTAGGGTTTGGAACCTTCAATTTGACCATCTGAACCCGTCTTGACCCAAAACAGAGTCTTAGACAGACATTTGACCTAATTTGGGTTTTTGCAAAAATTACTCAGTCAAACTTGGTCAAAACCTAAATCTAACTTCACCATTAGATTCATTGGGTCCAGATTAGGCTTGTACCAAAATTTGTGCTCAATCTGAGATCATCTTGACCAGGTTTACATTTTGATCTAGTCAGACTCTTTTTATCTCATTCAAACCCTTAACTTTTGAATTCTCTTACAAATAGCCCCCCAACTTCTTTGTCTTCTTCACTAGATGGTCCCCGTGCCATTTTTGGAAGGTTAAACCTTCACCATCGAGTTTTGAGCGAGGATTTCTCGCTCGATTCTCAATCAATCAATCCCAGATTTGAAACACAGATTCCTTGGGAAGTTACCTTCCATTTGAGCCAGTCCTTGGGCTCTAAGTCTTTCCCAAAAGGCCATGCGAACCTTTCAAAGGTTCGGGTATCGTATTTCTCAAATACCTTCCAAGCTTGAAAGCTTCTTTCCAAGCTTGGAAGGGCTTCCTATGGCCTATAAAAGAGACACCATCGCACGGTCATCCTTTTCAACAAATCTTGGCACGTCAAATGGCCTTAAAAGCCTATCTCCGACCACCATAGACCCAAGCTCCGACGACCTCTCTAGATCTCCTTCCTCCGATCCTCCAACCACCAAATTGGACTGCCTAAACTCCTCCTCTCTTCGTTGCGACCCTCCCCAGCCAAAGGGAGGGCGTTCCTCTGTCTGCATCACCGTCGCTGCTCCACCGCATCTTCCTCCTTCTCCAACTCCGGTCGATCAACACCAGAGCCCTCCTCCTCCCTATCATCTCGCTAAGCCCCTCTTTAACTCTCTCTCTTTCTGTTTCGCTTTTCCACTCTCTACACATACGCACGACCACTGCTTCTCCCTCACCGCACTTCATCTTCTCTGCCTCTGGGGAAGCTCTGGCGATGCCTACACACCACCCCACTGCTCGAAACTTGTCGCTGTCACCTCCTTTAGCTCCGTCGTGCTCCATTGACCAAAACTCCTCAAGAAATTGAGGGATTTGGTCCCTCACTCACTACGCCGAACACTGCACCTACGCACTTCATTTTCCAACACCGACAGGCCACTTCACACACGTTCACCCCTCACGAACACTACCGTTGCATTCGCCTCATCAAGGCGAAACTTCTAAGCATACTGACTGGGGGGATGAAAGAAATTGAACCTTAGTAAGTTTTAATTCACCGAATCGTTCCTCGAATAAGATTGGGGGGATGAGGTTAATAGAGGCAACTAAGTCGAGAGGGGCAAGATAAAAGGTGGTGTCATTTATGACAACTAAAATGAGTGGTGCACCCAGGTCCTTTTTCTTGAGAGGCGGCTTGCTCTGGACATTTGAGCTCACTGTCTCAGCAAGGACCACCTTCCTAGATTCTGGGCCTGCCTCTTTAGAGTACACATGGCTTTCAAAAATTGAGATTAAGTAGGGAGGGCATCTAGGAGGGGGGTGTTAGTGTGGACTTGCCAAAATAGGTCCAAAAGATCTTGGTTAGAGGGCTTTGATTTCTTCTTGGAAGGATTGGATTGTGATTGCGTAGCAATCATAGGTCTTAACTAACCTAAATTATTCTAGGACTTAGCATAAGTTAGGGTAATTCATGAATGCATAAGCATTACTAGCACCTTTATTGCTTTCTTTTATCTATGCATAAAATAATGCTATAATGTACTGATTAGGTGCATTATGTCAATTGCAGGTAATAAGCTGATCAGAAGCTAGATCTGAAGCTGGATCTAAAGCTGGATCTGAAGAATAAAGAATAACTGGTGTTGCAATAGAGCTGGAGCGGATGACCTAGATTAGATACAGAAGATAATAATGTAAGGGAGTTAAGGTATGCTATTCTGTTAAGTAGGAATAAAGCAATAAATTGTGAAGATCTTAGATCCATCCTAACCCTAGGACAACCTAGAAGCTTCCCTAAGCCTTAGCCACCCTTAGATTAGGCCACCGCACCCTAGGAAACCTTAAAACCCTAATTCCAGCCTCTATCTGGACATCTAGATGAGTTATAGGATGTCCAGAACCCTTAGCCAACTCCTGCACACCTTAAACACACTTCTGTAGTGAAATTGGATGTCCAGACACTTGGTCAGACGCCCAATTTCTACAGAATACCTAAGACAGAACCTAGAATCCTTCTTGACTCTGATTGGACATCCAGACAATAAGTCTGGACTTCTGATTTTTCACTATAAGATGTCTGATAACTTTATTGAGCGTCCAGAACTGGCCTCCAGACCTTATTTTGAGATTCAAGCCTTGATCTTAGGTCTCTAGCTCCCTAAACCCAATTCTAACCCCCTAGGAACCTAAATTAAGGCGCCCTAACCCTAATACATCACCTCTAGACCTCCCTAAGGACCTAATTAGGTCCTTACTAAAACTAATTGACTTGGATCTTAGTCAATTCCATCAGCCTATTCAATTAGACTCATTGAGTCCAATGGGCCCTGATCTTAGCACACACTGTCTAGTTGGACTCAGTGGGAGTCCAATTGACCTAGAACTGACTTAATTGAGTTATTTTACTCTTAATTAGGTTTCCGCACACCCAATTAAACTTGTATTAAGTTTAATTGCAGTTTACCTTAGTGAATTAGGGTTTACAATCCTAATTTGAGACCTACCTTGACTTAAACCCACTAGAACCTAACCTAATCAACCTAGCCACCTAAGTTTCGACCCACACACACCCACACACACCCAAACACACCATCCACACGAAAATACCTAGCCTAGAGTTCTCTAGAACTCTCTACCATGTGTTGTTGCCTTGGTTGCTAAAATTAGCAACCAAGAGCCATTCAATTTTTAGATCCACATTTGGTGGATCTAAAAACCGCCATCCATCCTCTCTCTCACCCTCCCATGAGCTCCCACCATAGGCCTCTCTAGAGAATTCCATAATTCTCTAGAGAGAATGCCTTAGGTCAATAAAAAGACCTAAGGGGTGGCCATTTGGTCCATCTTGGTCTTTTAGCATAGCTCCACCTTCCATAAGCCATCACCACCTCCACCTCCATGTTCATGAGCTCCACCATGATGCCACCACCTCCATGCCAAGCCTAGACCAGGATCAACTTCTCCAACCTCTCTCCAAGGGTCAGCCTAAGCACCATTGGCCGCCCCTCTCTCTCTTCTCACCCATTCAAAGGCCATCGGAGCCCACCTCTGAATGCCCTTAGTTCTGCTAGACTAGATTATAGTTCTTCATAGATTTAATGCTTTATTTACTGCTTAGTAGTGTAGCTCCATATTCTCCCCCAATGATGTATGCATAATCCCCCCCATAGATTCATGTATGCAGTTGTTTTCTACTAGCTAGATTTAAATTTCCCTGTACAAGCATTCCGCTACCTGTGCTGTAACCACCATCATGCCTCAATGAAAATATTTATATATATTTATATGTTGAAAATCACCATGTGCCTGATTATCATTTTTTAGTGTGATTAAAGTTTCATACTTTCAATTTCTGATATTCTGGCAACTGCATGTCGTGCATCAATACGTATTTCGTATAAATCGACATGCGATTTTAAACAAGTAGAGCAAGCGAGATCGAATTTGAATTTGCATTTCCAAAATGCCTCCCAGAGACGAATGACCGAGACTCAAGTCTCATTTTATTTATAAATTATTTTTGATGAGTGTTTTCACGTACTAAACTATGACAAGATCTCTATTTTCAAAACACGTGCTAGAACACCCTCCTATCAAATTGCAGTGCTTGAGGGTGGGAAATAGGATTTGAATATTATGTTTTTGGTATGTCTTTTTCTTCTTCCTGAGTGGGGTTAGGAGAGTAAATTTGCATAGGGTGAGAGTGGGTTTGATCAATTTGATGTGAAGGCCCTAAATCGGTGGTGGTTTTCCTACTCCTCAATGTAACTGCATGTGCAATTTGGTTATCACTAGGAGGAGGTGAGGGGCCTGTTGTTGGTAGAAATCGGGTTTATGATGAGGAATTGAGTTAATGGGAAGCTGATTAGTGTGGTTCTGATTTTGATTTCTGCCCAAATATTGGTTCCTTTGATTGACAGGATTTGGTATGGGCAGTGATGGTAAATGTCCTGCAGGTCTCTGGGTCGAAGTAATAATAACTTGATCATGGAGATCGTTAATAACATGGGTTACTTCCATCATTTTGCTTTGCATTTCCTGCAAGGTTTTCATCATCTAGGTGTTGATATCTTCTTGAGATTGCCTAGGTTGATAGAAAGTTTGATTTGAACCATACCCTCCAAACGGGTTTTGTTTCTGACAAGGAACCGAGTTGGTCTAGGAGTGAGTAGGGTAATTTCTCCAATTAGAGGAATTTTTAAATTTCTCCTGTAGGGTGGAAATATTTTGAGTGGGGTTATGATTTGGATATGTGTAATTCCTCGGTGAACCATAAAAAGCCTCAGAATATTGATTATACTCAGCAGGGGCAGTATTTAGATTATGCAAATTTTCTCTCTTTGGGATGTTAGATGGGGTTAGATGTGGAGCCCGTGGAGCTTGGGTAGGTTTGGCAAGTCTCCTTTGGTTGGCTAGATTTGTTATAGCCCTAGTCAACTATTGTTGATTAGCTTGTAGTTGAGCCATCTCCTTAGCTATCATGGAGTAGAGATGAGGTGGGGGGGCATGATTAGGTAGCTCCAATGTGGGTAGATGGGGGATGGAAAAATCATTATGCTGGTTAGATTGTGGGTTAAATGACCTATTTGTTTTTTCCATTTTTTAAAATGCAAAGAAGGGGAATAATGCGAGAAGAGTCTTTTTATGTGGGGGAAAAATCAAGTGATCCCTCCAAGTGTGGAGTTTGAGACTGCGGCCCATGCAATAATGGAAGAAATGGAGAGGAGAGGAGGGAGAGATGAGAGAAGTGTGCAATCAAGCAAAAAAATTCTAAACCTAACTTAAATGTGACTCCCTAAAAATTAACCTAAGACTTGGTCTATCTAGGAAATAAGAAATGAATAGTGGATATCCGTTCCCTCAACAAATCTAGTTAGGCTAAATAAGGGGAGGGTTGGGCCCAAGCATGTCCCAGGAAAATCACTAGGGGCTTGTATAAACCTGTGCCTAGTCGTTTGACATGGCCCTTCGGCTTGGCACCAGATATAGCTAAAGGAATTGATATCAACTAAAGAAAACTTAAAACCTAGGTAGCAAGCCTAAATTTGATTAAACCTTAGGGGTCAAATTGCTACAAATTTTAATTTGGTATAGGAGATTAAAGTGCACAAGGAATGTGATGGGCGTTGGTTGGGGTAATGCCCGATTATTTCTTTTTTTGGTGTGTGTGTGTGAATTGGGCGGGAAGTGATGGCCAAGCCAATTCAAAGGAGGTTTGCAAACAAGGATTTGTTATTCAAGAGTTATAGGGTTTTAATCAAGAATTTGTATCTTTTAGGATTCTCTCTTGTTAAACTTTCAAATAAGGTTTTGAAGTTCCACAAATAATAACAATCAAGTTGTAGTTGGTGGAATTCAATTCCTTTAGAGTTGATGCAACTAAGAGAGAAATTAAAACCCTAACGTGGAAATCTTATGTATGCAGCTCCTAAGAAAAATGAATCTCTTTTCAAAATCCTTAAGAATGGTGATCCAAATAAGAAACCAACACCATCACTTGACGTAAAATCAAACAAGGAATCCAAAAATTACTTTTTTGTGATTTTATGAAATTGTTTGGTAGTTTTTTGGAATTTTTCTTCTTACTAGTGTCAAGAGTCAGAATTGATAGATTCGGGGAATTGATTTTGCAGAAACCTCAAATTATCTCAAAAGGTTTTGAGAATTTTATATGATGTAGACAAATTTTCAAGGTTTCTAGAAATATAAATTTTACCCAAATCTGATGAGAAAAAATTTATAAAATTCATAGATAGTAAGAAAATAGTAAGAAAATAAGGTCTGACCCCTATTTAGTTCATGAATTTTTAAATTTTTTATTTTTATCAAAATTTCTTAATAATTGGACTCAATGTTCCTGACTCAAAGGGGCTTCCCTAGGTGAAATTTGGTGAATTTAAGAAGGTCCTAAATGCCCAAACATGATTTTTGAAATCAAGATAGAAGTCTAAATTTTCAAAAATCAGACACCAATAAGGCAAAGGTGGTGGAAAATTGATGCAAACAAGCAACAAAATGAATTTTAGGGTTCCACCACCCTTAATTTTTCTTGTTTTTGATTTTTTTTGATAATTTAAAGATTTTTGAAGAGATTTTATTTTTGTTTCTGATAAGAAAAGGTCTAAGGTACTAACCTGAAGTATGTGGGAAGAAGAAAAACTTGAAGCTTCCACTCCAAGTGCTCCAAATCTCGCTCCTACTCCTGATTTGCACCTAAACAAAGCACAAAACAAAATTCGTGAAGGCCTAATAAGGAAAGAGAGAGATAATATATTTGACTAAGCCTTTGTTTGTCACTCTGAAATGGGTTTTAAAATCAATGCGTGTAGTATAGGTTGAATCAGCACGAAAAACAAATACAATTTATACTCGAATGAAAGTCTGAGGTCAAACACAGGGAGCAAATAGGAATTCACATACTAATCTCAAATAATATGTGATTGAGCATAATAACTTAATCCAAATAATGATATTCAATAAATACTAATATGTCACATTAGATATTCAATGAATTTCCATGTATCTTGAGACAATAAAAAAGTAGAGAGGCTAAAACAATGGTGTTTTAAATCACCAATTACTTTCTAAGCACATATATCTCAAGCATTCAACCAATTTAAGCATAATTACTCTCAACAGTAATTCTAAATCAATCGTTCACAGTATCAAGCCTTAAATCAGATGTTGAGTTTGATGACTAGACAACTCAACCAACAAGTGCTACAGTGCTAGGGAAGCACTGTTCTTCTTCTTCCTCTTCTTTCTCTCCTTCTACTTTTGCTCTTCTGCTTCTCTCCTTTCTTCTTCTGTCTTCTCAAGTCCTTCTCCTTTTTATGCCTGTCTTCAACCTCTTCTCTTCTTCCTTCTATAAGCCTTCTTCCCCTCCTCTTCTGCGAATGCTTTCTTCCTTCTCTTTATGCACAGGGGGAAACTCATGAAATTGCCTAAGTGTTAGCCAATACACGGGGAAGCAAAACCCCCTGCCCCCGTGTGCTCTCTCTCCTTTCTTTCTCTTGGATCCGCCCTCCCAGGGCCACAGTCAGGGTAATTGGGTAAACGGGCACACGTGCACCCGAGACCAGGATCATCGGTAGTGGGTGGTGAGCGAGGAGTGCTTAGATTAGGCGGGTAATTGGATGCACCAGACCCGTGGAGGATAGTGTTGCGGGTGAGGCATGCGTGGGTAAGGAGGACCTCACCCTTGTTCAAGTTGCTAAATCGGTGTTTTAGCATTGTTGTGTTGCAGTATAGCCAAAATAGCGCTCAAACAAATAATTTTATTACTCGAAAAAGTTCTGAGGTCGAACACAGGGAGCAATATGGAATTCAGTTCTCAAAAATTACAATTTTAGATAAGAAAGCTATGAAATTGTGAACAAAAACTATTTCAGAGTAAAGTAGCACTAGTATCAAGTGTTAGAATGCAAAAGTAATGGAGTAAAATGATGATTTAGATCACCAAATACTCCTTACAATGATAGTTAATGAACTCAATGTATGTATGAAATGAAATGCAATCAAATCAATCGACTAATTAGTAAATCAGATGGCTTAAACTGCTCAAGCCTCTCTGTTCTTCTTCTTCTTTTCTCTTTCTCTTCTCTGCCTTTCTTCTTTTGCCCTTGTTCTTCTCTTCTTTCCTTCTTTGTCTCTACAACTCTTCTTCTTCTTTCCTCTTTCTCTTCTCTGCCTTTCTTCTTCTTTCCTCTTCTTCTTTCTCTAGTTTTCTTCACACAATAGTAGGGGAAGCTTCTGAATTCGTCTAAGTGTTAGCCAGGTCTCACCAAGAGCAAAACCCTCCTCCTACCCTCATAGGCTCTCCTTATCTCTTTTTCTCTTTAGGATTTGCTCTCCCAGAGCCATAAGGGTAATAAGGTTATCGGACCTAGCGTACCTGGGTCCAGGCTCATCGACAGTGAGTGATGAGCGAAGAGTGAGGCTTAGGCAGGTTAATGGATCAAACCAGGTCCGAGGGTAGAGGTCACAGACGAGGCGGTGCGTGGGTGAGAGGGACCTCACCCTGTGTTCTGAGGAAATATGCCCTATGCAGAAAATCAATTTAAGTGTATGCTCTGCTTCAGTGGCTTCCGATGTGGGACTATCTGCGTCCCTCTCCTTTGTGCATTTGCAACAGCACTTCCTCCTTCAATTGGCATAGCTAGCATGGTCAATGCATCCAAGTGCCCACCTAGATGTGTTGGCGAGTTATTTCCGTGTAACCTGGGGATAGAGCCTGGAGCTTGCATCGCAAGAACACGGCTCCAAGCTTGCTTGGAGCTCCTTTGTTAATGGTGGTGAAGGGTAGAACCTAAAATCCAAGAATAAGGACCTCACGCCGTGTCAGAAGGCTCAGCAGATTCGTCGTGGAGTGGCGAGTGTGGTGGTAGTTGTGTGGTGTGGCGCGAGTGAGGGTGGAGGTCAGATAGTGACGGGTTAGGTCGGAGATGATGGGTTTGTTCGAGGTGGTGTTTGGGTGGATGATGGATCGAAATGAGAGAGGGGAAATGAGTGGAGAGGTGTGGCGGAGATTTTGAGGTAGTCGGCAAGGGGTTTGGTGGTGTGTGGAGCGAGATGTACCTCGTTGGAGGTGTGGCCGGAGCGGTAGACGATGGAGTCGTGGAGGCGTGATTGAGGTCGAAATGGTGTGTCGAAAGTGTTGGTGTGATGAGGAAGAGGTTAGAGAGCAGTTGAAGGTACTAACGGATGAAGTGGGAAGGAGAAGGCATCTATTGTGGTGTTGCTAGTGTTGGAGAAGAGAATAGCTCTGGAGAGAGGGAAATGGCGAGGAAGTAGATCAAGGCACCGGCTGGTACGGCTCGACGCGGAAAGACATGAGGAAGAAAATTCCGTTGCTAGTATTGCGAATGGAGGATGAAGATGGATGGAGGGGCTCGCTGGATGTCGAGGAGCTTTCGGCCGAGAGAGAGAGAAAGGAATGGGGGGAATCTTGGCCGATTTCGACGTAAGGATGGTCAGAGTAGGAGGTTCTTTTATAGACCTCAGGAGGAAGTTTTGAGCTTGGGAAGCAAGCTTCCCAAGCTTGGAAGGCTTGGTGGAGTTGGGAAATTCCATGATACCCAAATCTCTACCCAAATCTCTCATGCATTCGCATGAGAGATTGGGAAGGTTTTGGGGCATAGGATTTGGTTCAAAAGGAATGGAATTTCTTGACGAACTTCCCTTTCAAATTTGAAAGGAATTCATCAAGAAATCAAGGAGTTCTTTCCAAATTAAGGTCGTCGGAGCAAGTAGGAATAGGTTTAATGGCAGCAGGGACCTTTTTGTGAGAATGATGACAAAGTTAGGGCTTTGTTTGAAAATATTTTGAAAGTTAAGGGCATAAATGTAATCAGACAGAACTAAGTTGCAAACTAGGTCAAGACAAACTCATCTTGGGTCCAAATTTTGGTACAAACCTAATTTGGACCTAAGGAATCCAATGGTGAAGTTGGATTTTGGTTGTGACCATGTTTGACTGGGTAATTTATGCAAAAACTTAAATTAGGGCAAATGTTTGTTTAAGACTATTCTGGGTCAAAACGGGTTCTGATGGTCAAATTGAAGGTTCCAAACCCTAGAGAATATTTTTGTATGAATTTTAGAAGGTTTAGGTGAATTTTATCTTGACTAGAACCTCAATTAATTAAGCGGGTCTATTTTTTGGATTTCAAAAATGATTTAATTCTCAAAACACGTGCAAACCCTTTTGTGATTGTTCTAACCCACTTGTTAGCCTTTTAGGATCATTTGACCCTTAATTAACCCCTAGGAAAACCCGTGGTTGTACTGCATTCATGATATGATGGTAAAATTATAGTTTTAACCCTAGTTTCTTATTTTTCCCTCAGAATGATTATGTAGTGAAATATGACTCTTTAGTAGTTATGTAGGAGCATTTAATGACTTAATTGGATCAAAATGAGCTAATTATGGCTCATGATGGTGTTCCCATCATACCCCCATGCTTAGCTTTTGCAAGTCCCTTAGCAAAATTTTAAGGTATTATCTTTGATTCTAGACCATATGTGATAAGTCCAATTTATTGGACATTTATTTGGCTTAAGAACATCTGAAATACATTTCCTTATAGTTTAATGACCTAAGCTAGGTAGTAATTTCTTAGCTTATTTTTGTCTCTGCTTTGCATTCTAATACATGCATTTATACTTCTTATTTGATATGTGCATGCAGAAAATAAAAGTATAACAGATGGTTGGACATGAATATAATTAGCATTTGAAGGAGGGTATGCCCATAATTGTCCACCTCCCACCACTGCTCCCTCCACCAGCGTTCAAATCCAGTAGTTGCGCATGCAAAGGGAGAGGCAGGTGTTGTGGATCTGGAAAAGGTTAAAGAATCTCTTTGGGGGTTTGATGGATCGGCTCCCTTCCTTTCCACTGTGAAGAGAGCATGCACCGCAGCCAACCGCATGCACGCAGCCACAGCCTCACAGCTGACCCCCCTCGCGCACACAGCGCTGTCCCGTGCACACACGCCAGTGTGAGGCCAGCACTTCCACTCGCTCTTGTCGTTACAACAATACCTCCATCCACGTCGCCCGCACCCACAGGCGCTACTCACCTTGTGTGCAACCGCAATAGCAGCAGACCCACCGCGAGCAGCCACACCCTCGCGTGCAACAGACCTTGCACGTGGCCTTCCCCATCAACTGTGAAAGCACAACACCCACGTGCAGGTCTCTCCTTCCCTCCAACCGGCATCGCCAGCTTGTATGCACGCCCGACTTCTTCTTCTTCTTCTTCTTCTTTGCCATCCAAAGGTACCTAAAGCCACCAAAAATGCAACATCAAATCCATCCATGAAACTTCGTGTCGAAAACTCCATTGGACTTGCCTCGACTCCTCGAGCACAACCATGCTTCCGACCACACCAATCGACCACCCGACGGTCGGTCAGAGAGCCTCACAGTTGATGGCTTCTTCCACTCCGACCGGTGACCACCGACAGCCGTTCGGAGTGCCACCACCACCATCGGAAAGCTCTCGTCGTGCTTATCCTCCTTTGAGCTACCCATGGCCCGCCATCGCCTCCTCTTCACGCACGCACAAAGGAAGCAAATCCTCTATTTTTGGGTTAATTAATATTTACATTTGAGTGCCATTTCCGACCTCTCCTTTTTGATTTTAATATTTGATATATTGAGTGAAATTACAACTTCATGCTCATGCTTTCTCATAATTACTTGGCTTTTGTTATTCACATCTTTTAACATTGGTTTTGGATTAAGATGTACACAATTTATCTCTAATACATGTGCAATTAGAGATTATAGAGATTGATCACATATTTATTGAATATTTCATTGAGAAAAAATTATGCATATAACCTTACATTCTCGAGTTATTGTGTGTCTTCTTTTTTTCGCATTTCATGTCAGATTTGACCATGGATTTCTCACTAGATTGAACGAATACAAGGGAAAAATATTTGTGAATTTATTGCATCTATTCCTCCCTGTGGATATGACCTAATCCTTCATGGTTAGTTTTACTGATAATTAGTTTTGTTCGGGCTTTTTCCACCACGCGATTTCACTGCGACGACATATTTTTTATACATTATTCTGCAAGTGAAAAATTCCCGATCAAATGGCACCGTTGTCGTAATTTCACCTGATTTTTATTTCTGATTATTCTGAGTTGCACAGTGGTCTGACCAGTTATCTTTTTTGTGCAAGGAATCTGTGGAGGTGACAGGTGTAGTTGAGAGATGACATCGACCTTGAGCAACGCCCACACGCGGAGAAGATGCAGGAGACCTGGATCTCGCTTCCATAGGGGATTCTCCTTTGTCACAAGTTTTATTCCTGTTTTCTTGCCCTTGTAGTAATTGGGGCTGATTTTTGGGGGTCTGTCCCCACATTATTTAGAGGCTAGGGGCTATATTTTTGCTACTTGCGTGATTCATTTTTCTACATGTTTGCCTCTAAAACAAACACAATATAATACCGAGCTGCTTGTTAGGAGTTGCATGCCCCTAGGTGCACGCATCTAGGAGTGATTGAGTAGCACATTAGATCTCATTGTTGCATTACGAGCATAGTTGCACGAAGATTGCTGGAGGCAGGTACACACTTCTAACTTTTTGCATCCAGCTCCTATTCACGCATTTGCATTCGGGTTAAAATTCAAGACCATAAAGCTGAGTGAAATTACTTAATCCAGTGGTCGCCTAACTACAATTGGGACTGATTTTCAGATTTGACCTTAAAACCAAATCACACTTGATCTGATTCAAAGGGACTTGTCTGCGTTTTCAAAATAAAAATGATTTGCGGTGTGATGCACACGTTTGGCACTGAGCATGCACATTAGGCACTGCACTAAGGCTCGATCCCTTAAGGCTATAGTCACCGATCTCTTTATCGGTGCAAACCCTCCTATCGTGCTTTGTGGTGGTGTTACTATCTTTTGTCTAAGTGTTTTGATAGTTCATGGAGGGGGACACCCCTTAAAGGAACAAAAGGGTAGTTAAGAGGCACCGCATATGCATCACCTCAAAGGAAGGGTTTGCCCTACTTGCATCCCTTTGTTCGTCCTTGGAGTAACTTCTCACTTGATCACCTGGGAGTATCATCTAAGCAAAGTATAGGTCCTAGGGCACTCGAAGGATGAATTAGGTCGCGTAATTGCAGCGAATAACTTGTTTGACCATCTATATCAACCAATTCTACCTCTGCAATAAAGAAGGTTAAGATCGCAAGTCATCACCCCTCTTATACCACTTACGTGGGAACGGAGGGATAAGCCTTGACCTTTTGACCTATCTTTGCAGTGGAGGTTTCACTTACTCAATCAACAAGAACTTGAATTGTGATTGATATTGTATACTTGGTAGATGCTCTCTTGAGGGCAGTCTAGTGTTTGATCTTGAGCCTGAGAGAATTCTTAGGAGAGCCCACCAAGGAGAGAAAAGAGAAGACATGGCTGATCAAGGAGCAAATCAACAAAGGACCCTGAGGGACTATTTTATTCTATCCAACCAACCTGCTCAAGCACTGAGATGACCAGCAGGGGATAATCCATATGAGATCAAGTGCAGTACCATATCTTTGTTGCCCTCCTTTTATGGTACTCTAGGGAGGACCCCTATCGGCATTTGGAGGAATTCACCGAGGTCTGTTCCATGGTGAAGCTCCAGGGCTTTACTGATAAAGCCTGATGAGGACTCTATTTCCATTCTCCCTAGAGGATAAGGCCAAGCACTGGTATCATACCCTCGATGCAAGGGTAAATGATTGGGCCACCCTTAAGAGAGAATTCTTGAAAAAGTATTTTCCTATGAGTAAGACCAACCATTACAGAAGAGAAATTATGGGTTTTACTCAACAGGAAGGGGAGCAATTTCATGAGACTTGGGAGCACTTTAATGACTTTCTTAGGTTATGCCCCCACCATCAGGTGCCAAGATGGCAGTTGGTCGAAAGGTTCTATAACGAATTATCTGAATGGCATAGGCAAACCATCGATGCAGCCTGTGCAGGAACCTTCATGACCAAAACTGAGGATGAAGCCTGGGCATTATTTGAAACATTAAGTGACAACTTCATACATATGTCCTCTGCCTATCAAGAAAGAAAACCATCAATCTTGCAGAGGAAGATAGAGGCCCATGAAGCCGGGGCTACTCAGGATTTGGCTTATTAGATTCAATTATTGAATAAAAACTTTGATAGGCTTTTAGCAAACCCCGACATGAACTCGCAAGCAGCCTCTATCTTTTAAGCTTCAAGTGAATGCTCCATTTGCCAAAGAATAACGCACGCCACTGTGGAGTGCCACCAGGAAAATCAATTCCTTGAGTTGATTCAAGTCGATTTGAACGTGGCCTAAGGTTTCCGCCCACCTCCCCGCAATAACCCTTATTCCAATACCTATAATCCAAGGTAGCAGAACCATCCAAACTTCTCTTAGAAGCAAGGTGATGCTTCTAACTCAGGGAATACAAGACCCCTACCTCCCCAACCCATATACCAACCATCCTATGAAAACCCTCCTTAGAATAAGCCCTCTGAGATGGATGAACTTAAAGCCATGATGAAAGCGATGCAAGAGCATCAGAATATGGTCATCCAATCTCAGAATAAGATGATTACTGATATGCAATCCCAAATTGGTCATCTTACTAAGGCAGTTAGGCAACGTGATCTGGGGAAGTTTCCTAGCTCTTCTGAGGAGAACCCAAAGGGCAAGGGGGTCGTATTCAAGGAGCACGCCCAAGCTATGACCGTGCTGAGGAGTGGAAAGAAAATTGACAAGCCTGATAACACTCCTACGGTTATGTCTCAGAATTCCCCTCTTACACTCGACCTGACTTCCATCTCCACCGAGGAAGAGCCACACTGATCTCCCTTGCTTGAAATCACCCACAATGAGAATGTCGTCATTCCACCACCCCTCTCCCACCATGACGACCCCTCTACCCAGAAGCTGAGGGTGCCCTATCCAGAGTGCCTATTTGCTCCATGGGGATCTTATGTTGGCTCGCCTGGAGCTAAGGATAGGATGGAGGAGATTATGGACACTTTTAGGCAAGTCTAGATCAACTTGCCTTTGTTGGAAGCTATTAAACAGATCCCGTCCTATGCCAAGTTTCTAAAGGACTTGTGCACCCAGAAGCGCCGATCTAGGAGATAGGTCCAAGCCAAGATCATCCTACCTGACCATGTTAGCTCGGTTCTCCAACATGGAACACCCCCCAAAATGAAAGGCCTAGGGGCCCAGTATATTTCAGTGGTTATAGGTACCCAGCACATTGATAAGGCTCTGCTCGATCTGGGGGCGGGGGTGAACATTTTATCGAGTTCTGTCTACAGCGTTTTGGGAGGAGGTGAGTTAAAACCTAGTCCAATCATCCTCCAGGTCGCAGATAGATCACTTAAGACACCTTGGGGATTACTGGAAGATGTCCTAGTGAGAGTGGAGGACTTCTTCTTCCCTGTTGACTTATGCTAGATATTGACCCTTCTAATAAGCCCACCAAGCCATCCATTATTTTAGGATGCCCCTTCTTAGCCATAGCCAACGCCTCTATCAATTGTAGATCAAGGGCACTTAAAATGGGCTTTGGGAACAAGAAGATCCGGTTGAATGTTTTTGATACTTACAAGCAATCTAGATTTGAAGATTGTTCTCAGATTGAAGTTGTTGATGAAATAATTGAGGAGACTACTCTATCACTCTTATGTAGAGATCCCCTTCAAAAGGTCATATCTAAGGACTATCCTCTGACTATTGAAGAAACTAAAGGGGAAATACTCAAATTAGAAGAGTTGCTGGGGATACACATAGAGTCTTTGTCCCCACCCTGGATCGTGAAGGTAGACCCGCTACCTGAGGCGGCAACGTATCAACTTAAACCCTCAATCCAAAAGGCTCCTGAGTTGGAGCTGAAACCCCTCCCGAGCACATTGAAGTATGCTTTCCTTGGCCCTAATGACACACTCCCCGTTATTATCTCCTCTGCATTATCTGAATCATAAGAGGGAGCTTTACTTGAGTGTTTACAAAGGCACAAGGAAGCAATTACTTGGTCAATTGCGGATATTAAGGGTGTTGATCCCTCCTTTTGCATGCATCATATATACACGGATGAGTCTGTGAAACCTTTCCGAGACATGTAAAGAAGGCTCAACCCCAATATGCGAGAGGTTGTTAAAAGGAGATTCTGAAATGGCTGGATGCAGGGATTATTTATCCCATTTCAGATAGTAAATGGGTCAGTCCTATACATGTGGTGCCTAAGAAGGTAGGAATCACTGTGGAAGAGAACGAACAAGGAGAGTTGGTGACCACTAGACCCTCAATTGGTTGGAGGGTCTACAGTGATTACCGCTGTTTGAACACGGCTACCCAGAAAGACCATTTTTCTTTATCGTTTATCGATCAGATTTTGGAACGACTGGCAGGGAACAAGTACTTCTGTTTTCTTGACAGGTACTCTGGGTACAATCAGATAGCCATTTTTCCTGACGATTAGGAGTGTACCACCTTTAAGAGTCCGTATGGCACATTTGTGTTCTGCCAAATGCCATTCGGGTTATGTAATGCTCCTGCCACCTTCCAACGTTGTATGATGGCTATCTTTTCTGATATGATCGACAAGTTTGTAGAGATTTTCATGGATGACTATCCATTTACGGCTTGTCATTTGACCTATGCCTTTCGCACCTTGATAAAGTCTTAACCCGTTGAGAAGAGGCAAAGCTAGTGCTTAGCTGGGAGAAAAGCCACTTTATGGTCCAGTAGGGCATTTTGTTAGGGCATGTAGGTTCCGAGAGAGGATTAGAGGTGGACATCGCAAAAATTGATTCCATCTTTAAGCTTCCATCGCCCACCAATGTTCGTGAGGTTAGATCTTTCCTTGGCCATGATGGATTTTATAGGCGCTTCATTAGAGATTTCAATAAAATCTCTAAGCCAATTTGCGACCTATTAGCAAAGGATGTCTCCTTCGATTTTGATGATAGATGTGGCGAGGCTTTCCAAGTCTTAAAGAAAGCCCTTACTACCACGCCGATTCTCCAAGCAGCAGATTGGATCCTCCCGTTTGAGATAATGTGTGATGCTTCTGATTTTGTAGTGGGAGAGGTCTTAGGTCAAATGGTTGATGGCAAACCTCATGTGCTGCATTATGCCAGCAAGACCCTTACGGATCCTCAGCAAAACTACACGATCACTGAAAAGGAACTTCTTGCCGTAGTATTTGCTTTGGAAAAGTTTCGGTCATATCTTTTGGGTTCCAAGGTTGTGGTGTTCACTGATCAGTCCGCCTTAAAGCATCTTCCTGCTAAAAAGGACACCAAACCTCACCTAATTCGTTGAATTCTACTACTCTAGGAGTTTGATATGGAAATTAACGATAAGAAAGGAGTTGAGAATGTGGTAGCAGATCATCTGTCTAGGATCCCTATTGAGGCATCAAACCCTGCTGGCGGTATCCAAGAGACTTTCCCTGATGAGTCTCTGATGGCCGTGGAGGCCAAAACTCCTTGGTTCACTGACATAGTGAACTATCTGGTCACGGGCATTACCCCCAGTACTTGGGACAAGAAGAAGAGAGACAAGTTTCTTGTTGATGCTAAATTTTATCACTAGGAGGAACTCGAGATTTTTAGAATAGGCCCTGACCAGCTTTTCCGTCGTTGCGTCCTTGACGAAGAACAAAGAAGTGTTCTGAGTTTCTACCATGACCTCCACTGTGGGGGACATTTTAGTGGAAAAAAGATTGCCCATAAGGTTCTTCAGTCTGGCTTTTGGGGCCCACATTATTTCGAGATGCACATGCATATGTGGACGCATGTCTATGTTGCCAGCAGATGGGAACCATCGGAAAAAGGGATGAGATGCCCTAGCAACCTATCCTTCCTGTCGAGATTTTTGATATTTGGGGCATCGACTTCATGGGTCCCTTTCTTGTGTCCTTCGGATATGAGCACATCATTGTGGCTGTGGACTATGTATCAAAATGGATAGAAACCATACCCACATGAACCAATGACCATTCTGTGGTCTTGGGTTTTGTTAAGGCTAATATCATTTCTCAGTACGGGTGCCCAAGGACGATCATAAGTGATGGAGGACCTCACTTCAAGAAAGTACACTTCATAAGACTACTCCAAAATTTGGGAGTTAACCACATGATAGCCGCACCTTACTATCCCTAAATGAGTGGACAAGTTGAAGTGTCTAATAGGGAGATTAAATGAATTTTAGAAAAAACTGTCAGGCCCAACTGTAAGGATTGGTCTAAAAAAACTAAATGATGCTCTTTGGGCCTACAGAACAGCATATAAGACTCTCTTGGGCATGTCTCCTTTCCGACTTGTCTACGGAAAGGCATGCCATCTTCCCGTTGAAATCCAACACAAAGCCTATTGGGCTATTAAAAACATTAACTTGAATCTGGATAAAGCGGGAAAGGCATGTATGCTGGAGTTAAGTGAGCTTGAGGAGCTTCGTAATGAAGCTTATGAAACTTCTCAAGCTTACAAGCAACGTACAAAGGTCTTCCATGATAAGCACATCATTAGAAAGACTTTTGAGCCTAATCAGTGGCTTTGGCTTTTCAATTCCTGACTTAAACTATTTCTAGGAAAGCTCAAGTCTCACTGGGATGGGCCATACGCTGTTATTAATGCCTTCCCTCATGGAGCTATAGAAATTTAGAACCCTACTTCTGATGTGAGCTTTAAGGTAAATGGCCAACGACTTAAACCTTATGTTACTCTTTTAGATGGCCAGGTTTTGGATGCAGTTCGGCTAGAGGAGCCTTAGCTCCTCCCACTCTCCTCCTCAGGTGATATTCTTCTATGTCTTCATTTCTCCAATGAGGACATTGTCAATCTTAGGTGAGGGGGAGTATAACTTAAGGATGTTTATAGCATTTATAAATATTAGCATACATTTAGGATAGTGATTTATAAAAAAAAAATACTTTATGTTCTTGAGTTGAATTGGTTAGTCCTTAGCAGAAAATTTATCAAGGAGGTGTCATTAAAGATTTTCTTTTTAAATTATTTCTTAAGTTTAGAATCCAGTACAGTTACTTTCACTTGCACGTAGACTGGGTAATGGATCTTTGTAGAAATCAATAACCATTTTTAGTCTATTGAATCCTTGGACAGTTAATAGGGAGTCAGGCATACTATCTTCTATTAGATCCACCTCATATTTGTGAGAAGAAAGTAGAAAGATTACTGGTACGCTAAGTCTAGTGCAAGGACTCTTAAGTTTTGGATAATTAGATGATGATACCTCAGAGTTAGGCATAGTTTCACTCTTTGTTCCTGTGTGCGTACATTGTGTGAATTCCTTAGAGCCACTAAATAAGGCAAATACACAGAGATGGAGTCATAATAAAACTATGACTATGGTGGATGGTTATGACCGTCCTTCATAGAGTCCTCGGCTGAAGGAGGGTAATAGTGTCAAAGGTTAGAAATACACTTGTCCTATCCATTCCTTTCCGGTGCCGAGAGTAGGCACTTCCACCAAATAAGCCACACAATATCCTCTTGACCATCATCATTCCTAATAATGCCTCATAAATAAAAGTCTGTGTCATGTTGATTTATGGAAAAAAAAAAGAAAAAAAAAGAAGAAAGAAAGAGAGAAATATTAATATTAAAAAAAGAAAAAAAAAGAAAAGAGTCTAAGTTTATAGTTTTATCTTCGTATCACTTTTCATTATGTGACAATGTTTTTGAGGCAACAAAAACACCCATTGCGATCCACCAAATATGACCCATACCTACTTTTTAGTATTTCTGATTGCTTAAATACTGGCTGAGGACTTCTAACTTAGTTGTAGAGTTGTTAGGACTTTAATTGAAGTGTGAATGCCATGAGAGATCACAAAACAGTGAGTACATTTACAAAATTTGGTGAAATGTGTGAATCTCAGAAAGAAAAGAAGGAAAAGTGTGAGCACAAAGGAATATCAAGAGAGCACAGTTGTTTAGCCTCTCTCTAAGTTGACTTGTTTGATAGTCTAAAGATCTAGAGTCTGTAGTTCTAGATTACGTGTAGCACCAGATTAGTGTGTGCCACCAAATACAAATCCATTCAACTCGATACCTCCTACCTAAGCCAAAAAGTCAGGGTCAAATTGCAGACTATTTTCTGCTTTATCCCTAAGGGAAGTAGTTGCCCATCCCGATAGAAATATCTACCAAGGGATAAGTATGAACTGCAAATGTAAGTTGGTTATTTTCACTTGGATCCATTACCTAGGCTATTATTATTATCACTTCACATTTGTCTAGATCTCTAAATTTGTGGAATAAAGAAAGAAGAATTCTCTTGATTACTTCCATTATTTTCATTTTTGCTTGGGACTAGCAAAACTTAGGCATGGGGGCATTTGATAAGTCCAATTTATTGGACATTTATTTGGCTTAAGTACATATGGAATACATTTCCTTATAGTTTAATGACCTAAGCTAAGTAGTAATTAATCTTAGCTTATTTTTGTATCTGCTTTGCATTCTAATACATACATTTATACTTCTTATTTGATATGTGCATGCAGAAAATAAAAGTATAATAGATGGCTGGACATGAATATAATTAGCATTTGAAGGGTATGCCCATAATTGTCCACCTCCTACTACGCTCCTTTCGCCAGCATTCAAAGCCAGCAGTTGCGCATGCGAAGGGAGAGGTAGGTGTTGTGGATCTGGAAAAGGTTAAGAATCTCGTCAGGGGTTTAATGGATTGGCTCCCTTCCTCTCCACCGTGAAGAGAGCATGCACCGCAACCAGCCACGTGCAGCCACAGCCTCACAGCTGGCCCCCCCTCGCGCTCGCAGCGCCATCCCATGCACGCATGCCAGCATGAGGCCAGCACTTCCACTCACTCTTGTCATTGCAGCAATACCTCCATCCTCACTGCCCGCACCCACAGGCACTACTCACCTCGTGTGCAATTGCAACAATAGTAGACCCACCATGAGCAACCATTCTCTCGCATGCAATAGACCTTGCGTGTGGCCTTCCCCCTTGACTGTGCAAGCACAACGCCCACGCGCAGGCCTCTCCTTCCCTCCAGCCAGCGTCGCCAGCCCGTGCACATGCCCAGGTTCTTCTTCTTCTTCTTCTTCTCTGCCAACCGAAGTTACCCGAAGCCACCAAAACTGCAGCATCAAATCCGGCCACGAAACTTCACGTCGGGAACTCCATTGGACTCGCCTCGACTCCCTGAGCACAACCATGCTTCCAACTGCACCAATCGACCACCCGACGATCGGTCAGAGAGCCTCACCACCGGCGGCTTCTTCCACTCCGACCGGCGACCACTGACGGTCGTTTGGAGCACCACCACCACCATCGGAAAGCTTTCGTCGTGCTTATCCTCCTCCGAGCTTCCCGCGGCCCACCATCACCTCTTCGCACACACATAAAGGAAGCAAATCCTCTATTTTTGGGTTAATTAATATTTACATTTGAGTTCCATTGCCAAACTCTCATTTTTTTTTAATATTTGATATATTAAGTGAAATTACAACTTCATGCTCATGCTTTCTCATAATTACTTGGCTTTTGTTATTCACATCTTTTGACATTGGTTTTGGATTAAGATGTACACAATTTATCTCTAATACATGTGCAATTGGAAATTACAGAGATTGATCACATATTTATTGAATATTTCATTGAGGAAAAATTACACATATAACCTTACAATCTCAAGTTATTGTGTGTCTTCTTTTCGTCTCATTTCATGTCAGGTTTGACCATGGATTTCGCACTCGATTGAACGAATACAAGGGAAAAATATTCCTGAATTTATTGCATCTATTCCTCCTTGTGGATACGACCTAATCCATCATGGTTAGTTTTACCGATAATTGGTTTTGTTCGGGATTTTTCCACCACGTGATTTCACTACAATGGCATATTTTTTGTACATTATTCTGCAAGCAAAAAATTCCTGATCAATATGTCTTTTGATGCTTGAAACTCTGATGTGTGCCTTTTTTGTAGATTAGGTTAGAATTTCGGTAGTAGGCCTAGAGGTACTCAAGTACCAACCAGGATTCAGACCTAACCAGCTTTAGCCTCAGTCCGCTATGAAGGTTTCTAAGGCCCACAGGAACTAACCTAAGGTTCGTTGAACCCACGGTTAAAGCACCTGTGCTTGTAACAAGTTTTAGCCCAGGTTCAGTTTACAGTGCATTTTTGTGAGAGAGACAAAAGAACTTTTCTTTGTTTTAGGAGAGTTTTCTCTCTCTTTTTTTAATTTCTAGCTTCGGATTAGCTTTACAACATGGTCTGTATTAGATTCCTAGTGCCCACCATCAATCCTCGTAGGGTCCCTGGCAATTGATGCTTCGAGATAGCACTGCCCATGGCAACCCCTAGAACCCTAGCTTTCGAGATTTAGAGATAATCCCACCCATGGCATTCTGTAGCTAAATCCAGGCCCTGGCAGTCGACATTTTGTGATAATGCCACCCATGGCATCTGAACCAGCACAAGGTGCTTACATGCCCCCAGTAGGATATTTAGATATCCTAGGAGAAAGCATCGAGGAGATGATATGTTATTGTGCATCTTCGAGGGGAATTTCCTGTCTCTCCGTGTTGGGAACTCATCCAAATCGACTTGTGTTGATCAGCCGCTCCTAATCTAGGTAACTTTTTTCAAATAGATTTAACGCATTTGCGTGATTTTGATACTTAGGCACACTGAACCAGACTGTGTGTAGTTTGGGGTGCTTAGGTTACCGAGTCCCGCAAACCAGAGGTCAGTTAACAAGGTCGAATAATCCCTAAGCCTTAGACCTAATACTTAAGCTTCGCATTTTCCCCAACCCCTTGAGGATTATCTAGATCTTAGTGGATACTTGAATTTTTAAGCCTAGGATTGTAGCCCAAGAGGCTTAAGATTAGCGTTCCTACTAATCTCTTTTTGTTTCTTTAGTACTTCTTGTCTTTCATTTTCTTTCTTTTGATTTGGTCTAGAACTAAGTCAATTTCTTAATCTTTTACTAATGACTATATCTTTTTCTTTTCTTTTCAAATTGTGCTCCTTTTTGACATTTTTATCTCCTCCCCTTTTTCTCCTCAAAAATGATATGCCATCAAAATTTCTTCCCTTCTCCTATTTTTGTTCTTTTTCAATTTTTTTATGTGATTTTTTTTTATGAAACCCTTTCTTGTGAAGTAATTTTGACAACGTTTTGCACTTTAATACACCCCATGCCTACGATTTGCAATGTCCTCATTATAAATTAGGTGGGTTTGAGTTCAGCTTAGATCATTCATTAGAACAGGTGTTGGGTGGGTGAATGGGTTGTGGTGACTGTTGTGAACGATTTTAAGCTCGGGTACGGGTACCAGAGGTGGAGTCGGCTATTCTAATGGATGAACCCTAAAGTGCAATATGAGTTCAGTATAAGATGTGTCAGGAAGGGTTTCGAGTTTTTCAAAATGACGGGGTGCCTCCCATTAAGCGTTGAGTTTAACGTCATCAGTCGGGCGTACTGAGCTCAGGGAGAATGAAAGGTAAAAGATACCTTAGTCAAGTTTATATCGGTGAGTTCAATGAACAGTTTGAGTCGCTGACCATTCACAACAAAAGGTTCTAAATCATGGCTGAGTTGACTGATTTTGACTGCTCCATTTCCAAAGATTTGTCAAACAAGGTATGGTCCAATCCATTTTGATCTAAGTTTTCCTGGGAACAATTTGAGCTTGGCATCAAAGAGTAGGACTTTCTGACTAGGGAAAAAATCTTTCTAGATATGTGGTTGTCATGAAAGTCCTTAACCTGCTCTTTGTAAATTCGCGAGTTCTCATACACGTCATGGCGTAGTTCCTCGACCTCACTCATTTGAAGCTTTCTGTGGGTTCCTGCCTTAGAAAGATTGAGATTGCAGTTCCGTACTGCCCAATAGGCTTTGTGCTCCAATTCGACGGGGAGATAATATGCCTTCTTGTACACCAATCTGAAGGGAGACATGCGTAATTGGGTTTTGACTCCTATAAGCCCACAAAGCTTCTGAAAGTCGGGATGACCAATCTTTCTTGTTAGGTTGAATAGTGACTTAGAGGATTTTCTTGATCTCCCAATTTGATAACTCAGCTAGGCCATTAGTTTGGGGGTGATAAGGAGTCGAGATTCTATGCGACACCCCATAATTGGTCATCAGTGATCTGAATTGAGTATTCGTGAAATGGGTCCCTCCATCGGAGATTATGGCACATGGAATCCTGAACCGATAAAAGATGTTCTGATGAATGAATTTGATAACCACCTTATGATCGTTGGTTCGGGTTGGAATGGCTTCGATCCATTTGGACACGTAGTCAACAGCAAGAAGAATGTATTCAAAGCCATTCGAAATAGGGAAGGGTCTCATAAAATCAATCCCCCAGATATCGAAGATTTCGCATACGAGAATCAACTGTAAAGGCATCATATCGCAGCGACTCATGTTGGCTAAGGTTTGGCAAAGAGTGCATGCCTTACAGTGATTGTATGCGTCTTCGAAAATCATGGGTGAATAGAAGCCATATTGGAGGACTTTTGCAATGGTTTTATGACCAGAGAAGTGTCCACCGCAAGCCTGGTCATGGCAGAAGGACAAAATGTCATGAATTTCCACTTTCGGAACACATCGTTTGATGATTTGATCTGCACCAATGCGGAAGAGATACTGGTCTTCCCAAAAGTAGTACTTGGCATCGGAAAGTAATTTGTCCTTCTTGGCTTTTGTCCAATTGGACGGGATTTGATGTGATGCCAAGTAGTTTACTAGATCAGCAAACCATGGAAGTCCCGAACTGATAGTCAGGAGGTGCCCATCGGGAAAATGTTCAGTAATGGGTCCGGAAGGGTCGATAATGTTAGAAGGAAGGCGGGATAAGTGATCAGCTACCACATTTGTTTTCCTACCTTGTTGCGAATCTCGAGGTTAAACTCTTGCAACAGCAAGATCCAGTGGATTAGCCGAGGTTTTGCATCATTCTTCTCAAGGAGGTGCCTTACAGCAGTGTGATCTGAGTAAATGATAACACGGGAACCCAAAAGATATGATATGAACTTTTCCAGGGCAAATACTATGTCAAGCAGCTCTTTCTCAGTAACTGTGTAGTTACGCTGAGCCTTGTCAAGTGTCTTGCTAGCATAGTAAATGACCACGGGCTTCTCGTCTAATTTCTGCCTAAGTACCGCACCTACAGCGTAATCAAATGCATCGCACATGATCTCAAAGGGTTGAGACCAATCAGGGGACTGTAGGATAGGTGCTTGGGTAACTCGATCACGCAGGACTTCAAATGCCTGAGTGCACTCCTTGGTGATTTCAAAAGGGACATCCTTAGATAGAAGATTAGTCAGGAGGTGCGCGATTTTTGAGAAATCGGGAATGAATCGACGGTAAAACCAACGTGCCCCAGGAAGGATCAGATGTCTTTGGCCGAGCTAGGCATAGAGAGTTTGGAAATCAGATTCACTTTGGCTCGATCAACCTGGAAGCCCTTTTCAGAGATAAGATGTCCCAGGACAATTCCCTCAGGTACCATGAAGTGGCTCTTTTCCCAGGAAAGAACCAAGTTCACATCGATGCATCGCTTGAGGATCTGGACCAAGTGTAGGAGGCAATCGTCAAATGATTCACCAAATATGGAGAACTCATCCATGAAGACATCAAGGTATTCACCTACCATATTTGAGAATATGGCAAGCATGCACCGCTGAAAAAAGTAGCGGGTGCATTGTAGAGACCAAACGGCATCCTTCGGAATGCGTATGTTCCGAAGGGGCAGGTGAAGGTGGTCTTCTCTTGGTCCTCGGGATGGATTGCGACCTGATTGTAATCAGAGTACCTATCCGAAAAGCAGAAGAATCGATTTCCCACTAGTGTCTCGAGAATCTGATCAATGAACGGTAGTGGGAAATGATCCGTCTTTGTGGAGGAATTGAGTCTTCTGTAATCAATGCAGACTCTCCACGAGTTCTCTATACAGGTTGGTATGGTTTCTCCAGTTTCAGTAGTGATGACGGTGAGCCCTGCCTTATTAGGCACAACTTGGATTGGGCTCACCCACCGACTGTCGGAGATCGGGTAGATGATCCTTGCATCTAACCGATTGATAATCTCCTTTTTCACGACATCCTGCAGAGTTGGATTCAGGCGTCTTTGCTTTTCACGGGATGGTCGTGAGCCCTCTTTAGTGTAGATATAATGTGTGAAATATGAGGGGCAGATACCAGTGAGATCATCAAGAGTCCATCCAATGGCTCTTTGATGTTGCTGGAGAACAGAAATCAGATGTGTTTCCTGATTAGGTGTGAGTCGGGAGTTGATAATCACAGGAAACGTCTGATTGGAACCCAAAAAGACGTACTTGAGATGATCGGGAAGAGGCTTTAATTCCAAAACTGGGTTGTCAACAGCAGTGGGTAGTTCAGGATGGGTGTTGAAAGCAAAGGAAGGAGCTATGGGTGCGTCTAGGTTGAGTTCGGGCTCCTCTAATTGTAGGTTTTGATCCTCTTGTGGTTTATCAGAAATAGTTGGTTTTTCCTCGATAAAGTCGTTAACCACAGCTTCAATATCGCAAATCTGTTCTATGACTCCGCAATTAATTCCTTGTTGGGATTTAAAGATGTTGATCTTTAGTGTCTTGCTTCTAAATTTTAATTTAATTTGGCCCTCCTCACAATTGATATTGGCCTTAGTAGTGGCCAGAAAGGGTCTCCCTAGTATGATTGGTGTATTCTTCACATTCTCAGGAGCATCCATGTCTAAGACAATAAAATCCACTGGAAAACAGAAATCATGTACCCTAACTATGACATCCTTGAGAATTCCTTTTGGTGACTTAATTGATCGGTCGATTAGTTGTAAAGTTATTTCTTTCGGTTTAAGCTCAGACTCCTCGAAGTAGTCTAGTAATGATGTAGGTATCAAATTTATGGAGGCTCCTAAGTCTAATAAAGCTCGGTCAAATCGTATATCACTGATTTCACAGGAGATTAGAGGGGTGCCTGGGTCTTTTGCCTTAGGCGGGAGTTTGCTCAAAATGACAGAGCTGGCTTGCTTTGACAGTACGATTGGATTCCCATCTTTGGATCGTGGCTTACACTTAGGTGTACATACGTCTTTCAGAAATCGTGCATAAGCCGGTATGTGGCGTATCGCATCCATCAAGGGGATATTTATATGGACTTGCTCAAAGAGCTTAACCAGGTCCTCCTCAGGTGCCACGATTTTGGTTATCCTTTTTCCTTTGGTCAAGGCATCGGGAAATGGAACCTTAGATGGTTCCTCTAGAATGGGTCCAGGTTCTTGATCTGGGATAGAGGTGTCCTAGATGACTATCCTAGGGTTAGGGTTTGTATTACCAGGCTGGTAGTGGCTTGGATAAGGTGGGTCCTGTGTTGTTTTGCCAATGCGAGTAGTAATAGAATTCAATCCCGCCTGGTTTTGGTTTGGTGTGGGTAGAAGAGGTGCTTGCTGCTGGTAACCCGTATATGATTTTTAAGCCTCCATCATGTCGGGTGATGGAGTAGAAGGGGCCTGATAAACAAAGTGAGCTTGGCCTAGATTTGGATTCATAATGCACCTCTGGTTCGGCACGTTATTTGGATTAGGCAGAGGTTGTGAATGAAGTGCACTAGGTTGGCAAGGATTTGCCATCTGGGCAAGTTGATTGCGAACCTCTGTGATCTCGTCTCTATGCTGTTTTTGCACAGCTGCATTTGTCTTCTGAATGTTAGCCAGAGTTTGAAGGATAAGAGTCATTTGATCTGTATGAGTCGGCCCAGATTGATAAGTTGGGTTAGGACGAGGCTAAGGCAGCTGATATGGACAAGGAGCTTGTGGTCGGGGATGATATTGAGGTCTCTGATTTTGATTATTGCCTGATCATGTGAAATTGGGATGATTACGCCATCTAGGATTGTAAGTGTTTGAGAATGGATCATTCTGAATGGCGTTGAGGTTCTCGCAGGTCTGAGGAAACTCGGGAAAATCAGAATATGAGGGTTTAGAGTTCCACCAACAAGATTAGGTGGGTCCAGAGTTTCCTCCGAAACCAGAATCAGATGGGGGTGGATACGGATCCATCCCTTGAGAAGGTCGGTGATAGATGTTGTGTATGGCCTCTCTACCAGAGGGTGGTTGAGTGAATGGGTTTTACGTAGAGGTGGCTCACTGCAAATGTCGAGTTAGCTCATCCATCTTCTTTTCAATAATAAAGACCTTGTCCAGATGACTGGCCATTAGTTCCAAGTTGATGGAAGAGGACAGGCCCTATGTCTCATGTGCTCCCTTTGGATTTATTAATGCACGGGCATTCGTCCAATTGAACATACCCATGGATTCATTATTAATGGAGTTCTTGCACATATTCTCGAGAATCTCCCACATGGTGTCTTCGTGTTGACCCATGATGTTTGCTTCGTAGGTCGCATTGTCGAATAATCGAATATCCTCACGGAGTCCCTGGTAAAAATACTGGACTTGTTCCCATTTAGGAACTCCGTGATGGGGGCACTTTTGCATGAGATCCAGAAAATGATCCTATGCTTCGTGAAGTGGTTCTCTTGCTTGTTGTGTAAAATGTGTGATCTGGTGCCGTAAAGCATTTGTCCGACCAACAGGGAAAAACTTTCTCAAAAACTTGGATTGAAGTTTCACCCAGGTGTTGATTGGACGTGTTTGGGTTTGGTACTAGTGAGCAGCTTTATCCTTGAGAGAGAAGGAGAACATTTTCATGAGTAGAACATCCCAATTTTTAGCTTCTGACCTGAAGTCTAGGCCAGATGCTTGAGTTGCTTGATATGCTAGAAAGGATCTTCAGAATTACGCCCATGGAATTTGGGAATGGCATGAATCATGTTGGGCTTGAGTTCAATGTCAGGACCTCCAATGGGGATTTGTACTCGAGGTTCGATTGCCACCGCAGTAGGATTGTAGTGATCTTGCATCATTGGATGCTGCGGTGGGTTCATAAAGGCTTGGAATAGATCATTGAGGCAGTGAAGCTAATTTTAAAGATTGTTTTCTTCTGCGGGTTCTGCTATGATGATGGATGAAGGAGAATCAGGTTCAGATGAATCAAAGAAGATATCAATAGGATTGTGTTGTTGCACAAACAAGGAGGTCAAGGCTTGGCCTTGGTGTGAATGAGTAGCTAAAGGAGGCCTCAAGGATGGTCTTAGAGACCTCCTCCTGAACATGCACTGATGGAGTAGATGAGAGGTAGAATGTGATGGACCCAATCAAGACACCCAAAAATTTTGGATGACTATAGAGGTTCGGGGCGGATGATACCCCTTAGTCAGAAAGCCGTCTACCTGAGAATTACTTGGGTAGCCAGAGAGGGAGAGTCTCGCAAAGACCCCTACACAGTAGAGCGCCCCCATGGGTTACACGGTTTCCCCCACTCGACCTCTCTTGTCACTAATGTTCCAGGTAGACCAGAATGGGGACTTAACCTCTTAAGTCTACCAATTTTAATTAAGAGCAAGGGTGCTTAGGATTTCACTTGAACTTTTAAGATGTTTTTGTGAAAAAGTAGCTTAATTTGAAGATTGGTTAACCCAACAAGGTGGGTCACTTCACCTGTATTGTCCTCTTGAGAATTTTAGGTCCCTCTTTTAGTGTTCAAATGAATTTAAGAGCCTGATTTTAGGGTTTTACTTGAATAGATTAGTTTAATCAAGGCTTAGGCACACATTGTTTGGAATGATTAATTCTTGATTAAGCAAGTGTGTCTCTAAAAATTTTAAACTGGAATCCTTAATTGTCTCTAATTTGGTTCAATTTAATTTGTCAAAAATATGGTACCTAGGGCTTCAAGTGGGTGCATAGATCAGGATTTGTTGTCTAAATAGAATGTATCAAATTAGGCAACTTGATGAATTATCTAAGGATAGAATGCAAGTAGCCCTAATTGATTTTTTTCCTTTTAACCTTTTCAGAATCAGGGGCTTAAGAGAGGGTAGTAAGAACTTACCTGCCCCTGTCATGTTTAATGTGCGGCTGATCTTCCCTGAATGTATCCCCCCTGAAACAAGCACAGCAAAAGAGATATAGCAAGTTAGAATCCAAATCAGGAATTGCAATCAAGAGTTCTAAATTGCCTTTTGCTCCCTGGTAGCGGTGCCAAAATGTTCAAGTCGCTAAATCGGTGTTTTAGAATTGTTGCATTGCAGTATAGCCAAAATAGTGCTCAAACAAATAATTTTATTACTCGAAAAAGTTCTGAGGTTGAACATAGGGAGAAATATGGAATTCAGTTCTCAAAAATTGCAATTTAAGACAAGAAAGCTATGAAATTGTGAACAAAAACTATTTCAGAGTAAAGTAGCACTAGTATCAAGTGTCAAAATGCAAAAATAATGGAGTAAAATGGTGATTTAGATCACCAAATACTCCTTACAATGATAGCTAATGAACTCAATGTATGTATGAAATGAAATGCAATCAAATCAATCGTCTGATTAGTAAATCAGATGGCTTAAACTACTCAAGCCTCTCTGCTCTTCTTCTTTTCTCTTTCTCTTCTCTGCTTTTCTTCTTCTGCCTTTGTTCTTCTCTTCTTTCCTTCTTTGTCTCTGCAACTCTTCTTCTTCTTTCCTCTTTCTCTTCTTTGCCTTTCTTCTTCTTCTTTCCTCTTCTTCTTTCTCTGGCTTTCTTCACACAATAGCAGGGGAAGCTTCTGAATTCGTCTAAGTGTTAGCTAGGTCTCACCAAGAGCAAAACCCTCCCCCTACCTGCACAGGCTCTCCTTCTCTCTTTCTCTCTTTAGGATCTGCTCTCCTAGAGCCATAGGGGTAATCGGGTTATCGGACCTAGCATACCCGGGTCCAGGATCATTGGCAGTGGGTGATGAGCAAGGAGTGAGGCTTAGATGGGTTAATGGGTCAAGCTAGGTCCACGGGCAGAGGTCACAGACGAGGTGGTGCGTGGGTGAGAGGGACCTCACCCCGTGTTCTGAGGCAATATGCCCTATGTAGAAAATCAATTTAAGTGCATGCTCCACTTTGGTGGCCTCCGATGTGGGACTATCTACATCCCTCTCCTTCGCTCATCTGCAACAGCACTTCATCCTTCAATTGGCGTAGCTAGCATGGTCAATGTGTCCAAGTGCCCACTTGGATGTGTTGGCGAGTTGTTTCCGTGCAACCTGGGGATAGAGCCTGGAGCTCGCACCGCAAGAACATGGCTCCAAGCTTGATTGGGGCTCCTTCGTTAATGGCGGCAAAGGGTAGAACCTGAAATCCAAGAATAAGGGCCTCACAGCCACGTTAGAAGGCTCAGTAGATTCACCGTGGAGTGGCGAGTGTGGTGGTAGTTGTGTGGTGTGGTGTGAGTGAGGGTGGAGGTCGGACGGTAACGGGTTAGGTCAGAGATGATTGGTCAATTCGAGGCAGTGTTTGGGTGGATGATGGATCAAAATGAGAGAGGGGAAATGAGAGGAGAGGTGTGACGGAGGTTTTGAGGTAGTCGGCGAGGGGTTTAGTGGTGTGTGGAGCGAGATGTACCTCGCCGGAGGTGTGGCCGGAGCGGTAGACGATGGAGTCGCGGAGGCGTAATCGAGGTTGAAACGGCATGTTGAAAGTGTTGGTGTGATGAGGAAGAGGTTAGAGAGCAGTTGAAGGTACTAACAGATGAAGTGGGAAGGAGAAGGCGCTAGTTATGGTGTTGCCGGTGCCGGAGAAGAGAATAGCTCTAGAGAGAGGGAAATGGCGAGGAAGGAGATTAGGGCGCTGGCTAGTATGGCTCGATGTGGGAAGACATGAGGAAGAAAATTCCGCTGCTGGTATTGCAAACGGAGGATGAAGATGGATGGAGGGGCTCGCTGGACGTCAAGGAGCTTTCGACCGAGAGAGAGAGAGGAATTGGGGGGAATCTTGGCCAATTTCGAGCGTAAGGAGGATGATATGAGCAGGAGGTTCTTTTATAAACCTCAGGAGGAAGTTTTGAGCTTGCGAAGCAAGCTTCCCAAGCCTGGAAGGCTTGCCAGAGTTGGGAAATTCCTTGATACCCAAATCTCTCATATATTTGCTTGAGAGAATGGGAAGGTTTTGGGGTGTAGGATTTGGTTCAAAAGGAAGGGAATTTCTTGACGAACTTCCCTTTCAAATTTGAAAGGGATTTGTCAAGAAATCAAGAAGTTCTTTCCAAATTAAGGTTGCTAGAGCAAGTAGGAATAGGTTTAATGGCGACAGGGACCTTTTTGTGATAACGACGACAAAGTTAGAAGTCTATTTGAAAATATTTTGAAAGTTAAGGGCATAAATGTAATCAGACAGAACTAAGTTGCAAACTAGGTCAAGACAAACTCATCTTGGGTCAAAATTTTGGTACAAACCTAATTTGGACCTAAGGAATCCAATGGTGAAGTTGGATTTTGGTTTTGACCATGTTTGTCTGGTAATTTATGCAAAAACCCAAATTAGGGCAAATGTTTGTCTGAGACTCTGTTCTGGGTCAAAATGGGTTCTGATGGTCAAATTGAAGGTTCCAAATCTTAGAGAATATTTTTGTATGAATTTTAGAAGGTTTAGGTGAATTTTATCTTGACCAGAACCTCAATTAATTAAGCGAGTCTGTTTTCAGGGTTTTAAAAGTCATCTAATTCTCAAAACACGTGCAAATCCTTTTCTGATTGTTCTAACCCACTTGTTAGCCTTTTAGGATCATTTGACCCTTAATTAACCCCTAAGAAGACCTGTGGTTGTACTGCATTCATGATATGATGGTAAAATTATAGTTTTAACCCTAGTTTCTTATTTTTCCCTTAGAATGATCATGTAGTGAAATATGACTCTCTGGCAGTTATGTAGGAGCATTTACCGACTTAATTGGATCAAAATAAGATAATTATGGCTCATGATGGTGTTCCCATCACTAGTGTTACGAGGTGAAGAGGCATAGGCACAAAATCAATTTACATGTGCGTGCCTGGTTGCCCATTTTCGAGGTGGGACTAAAGTCCCACCTTTCCTCTTCGTGCTGGCCGTAGCAGCTGTAGTGGCTTCGTTGCTCAATTGATGGTGAAGAGGATGTAGTGTCCAATTATTTTCCTGGAAGTGAATCGGAAAGGGTTCCACGTTGTCTGGAGGTTACACCTGGAACCATCAAGTGCTGGAGAAGGCTTCAAGCAAGCTCGAAGCTTGCTCGTTAATGGCGGCTGGAGGTGAAAACCTGAAAAATGAAATAGGGCTTCGTGGTTGCGTTAGAATACCTCAAGGGCTTCGCCAGACCATGGCAAGTGTAGCGGAGGTGGTTTTGTGGAGGATGGTGGTCTGTGGTGGCCGATCGGAGTTGGGGAAGGAAACCGGTGATGGGTTTGTTAGGTGGCATGATTGGGTGGACGATGGAGTGCGATAGGTTAGGGCTTTTGTGAGGGAAGATGAGGCGAAGGTTATGGACCGATTGGCGAGGGGTTTAAGTGTGTGAAGTGAGAGGAAACCCTTATCGGTGATGTCACTGGAGGTGGAGACGAAGGCAGCTTGTGAGGGTGTTGAGGGTTGTTTTTGGGATTTTGGGTAAGGAACTAATCCTAAGAGCTAAAAGATACTAAGCTAACCCTAATCTATTGGACGAAGGGGTAAGAATGGCATTGGCGTTGGTAGATCGGTGCTAGGGAAGAAGACGCTCCAATGTAGGGGGACGATGACGACGACAGAGAATTAAGGACACCCGCCAGTATGGCATGACACAGAGGAAGGTAAGGAAGACAAATCTGCCACTGGTATTGTGGTTAGACGACGAGAGGAGTTGGAGGGAGTCACCGGTGCTCGAGGAGCTACTCGGTTGGATGAGGAAAGAGGAAATTGGGGATTCTCCGATCGAAATCGAGTTCAGGGAACTCGGTGAGGTCTGAGAGCCCTTTTATAGGGATCTAGAGGTTGATTTAAGCTTGGAAGCCAAGCTTCCAAGCTTGGAATGTTCACCGGAATAGGATACCCATCTCTTTGAAGGGTTCACATGAGAGATTGGGCAAGATCTGGAGCTTTGGATCTGGCTAAAAGGAAGACAATTCCTTGACAAACTTCCTTTTCAATTTTGAGAGGGATTCGTCAAGGAATCATGAAGATCTTGCCATATTAAGGTTGCCAGAGTTGTAGGAATAGGATTTCATGGCGATAGGGACCTATTTGTGAAGAAGAAAACAAAGCTGGGGGGCTATTTGTAAGAAATTCAAAAAGCTAAGAATCTGAATGAGATAACAAGAGTATGACTAGACCAAAATGCAAACTTGGTCAAGATGATCTCAGGGCTCAAATTTTGGTATAAACCTAATTTGGACCCAAGGAATCCAATGGTGAAGTTAGATTTAAGTTTTAACCTTGTTTAACTGGGTAATTTATGTAAAAACTCAAATTAGGGCAAATGTTAGTCTGAGACTCTGTTTTAGGTCAAGACGTGTTTTGATGGTCAAATTGAAGGTACCAAACCATAGAGAATATTTTTCTATAAATTTTAGAGGGTTTAGGTGAATTTTATCATGACCAGAACCTCAATTATTTAAGCAGGTCTGTTTTTAGGGTTTTAGAAGTCATTTAATTCTCAAAACACACAAAAACCCATTTATGTCTGTACTAACCCACTTGTTAGACTCTTAAGACCATTTGGCCCTTAATTAACCTTTGAGAAAACCCATGATTGTACTGCAATTGAGATATACTATTAAAACTACAGTTTTACCCATGTTTTACTGTATTTTCCTCAAAATGGATTTGCAGTGAATTATGTCTCTTTGGCGGTTATTTAGGAGCATTTAATGACTTAATCAGATCAAATTGAGCTAGTTGTGGCTCATGATGGTGTTCCCATCAGCTGTGCCTCCCTGGCAATGGCGCCAAAAAGTGATGCAGGGAATACGCGATTTGTTAATTAAGCGAAATAGTGTCTTTGCAACGTGTAAATTCGCAATCAACTTTTAAAATTTGTAATATTAGATAGGGTGAATATCTAGTGTCATCTAAGGAGGGGAAATTATTAGTCACGAAAATGGTTCTCTCTCTCGCCTCTCAAATCAACATGTTTTTTGTGATTTTTGGTTTTGTTGTTTTTATGATTTTAGGAATAATCGAGTTCTTGAAAATGGAGATAACTACACTAAACCTATGCCTAAGTGACAAAATGAAACCCTCTCTTCTAAGCTCACCCTAGTGAAGTGCACCTAGGGCAAGTAGAAAAGGAGGATGTGGAGCACTAAAGAAATAACAAGAAGAAAAAGAACACACTAAATAAAATGTGAACTTAGAAGGCAATGAAAGCTTGTATTATTAGTAGAGTAAAATATAGGTAGACGAATGCTTGTTACATGAAAACAAGCAAAAACTCTAGCTGATACTAGAAATTGGAAAGATAAAGAAGAAGGGGGAATTCTCTGGTAGAAGATCTGGATGGCCCTTGCTCCAAGTGTGGTTGCTCCACACTTGAAAATAGTTCTCCTTCTCTTCCTTCTTTAATTGGCCTTCCTTTAAGCTCTCCTCCAAGGTGGGCGTCAACCATTTTGTTGTCTCCTCCTTTATCTGGCTATCCCCTCTAGGTGAAGATGACCTCCTCCTTGGCATGGCTAAAGGAGAAGAAAGAGAGGAAGAAGGCACCAAGGGGGCGAGTAGGTTGCCCCCTTGGTCTTCTTCTCTCCTTCTTCTTCCTTGGTGTGGAGAATGAGTGGATTAATGGTGGACCTAACTAAGGGAGAAGATGGTATTATGTTGGTGGTTAAGGGAAGTAGATATAGGAATGGAGGAGGGTGTTGGCGTGACCTTTGGATGTAGGGTTAAGATAGAATGGTGGAGCTAGTTAGGTGATCCTACGGCCACCAAGACTTGGCGCCATCTCAAGGGATGTGGGAGGTGGTGGTTATGGGTGGAATCCACCATTTGGTGGACGTTCATGGGTGTAAGGGTGCTTCCATTTTGGTGCCAAAAATAGGGTTTTTGGAATGGTAGGTTTTGGAGGGAAATTTAGATGGTTGATATTGGGTTGAAGGGTATGTGTATGGTTGAGATGGTGGAGTTTTTGGAGGGAAATTGTGGGGTGGTTATAGGAGATTTTTGGCACCAAAAAATGGTGTCTTTTGGTGGTGGTTGAGGGGCCAAGGGGTGTCTATTGTTGGCGCTAAAAATAGGTTAGGAGTAGGGAAGCTTAGGTGGACTAGTTGGTGGAGCTTAGTAAGATTGCGAGGTGGAGTTAAGTTGGGTGAGTTAGGGTTAGGTTTTTGGTGCTATGGAGGTGGTCTTAGCTAAGCTAAGCTAGCTTGGCTAGCAGGGAGTAGGGTTGGAGGCAGAGGGAGCTAGGATTAGAGGGAGAAGCGTTGGAGGAAGTAGTCTTGGGCTACACTAGAGTTGGTTGCTGCTAAAGAGAATTGCAGGGAGCTACCTTAGCTGGCTTAGCTTGCTAGTTCTTTGCTAGCTACTAAGCCAAGCTAAGATGAGCTAGCTTCTACTGAAATGAGCTGAGGTGAGCTACGTCTGGTCTTCCCGAAGTATACCTAGCTAGTTGGAGTAGTTAGCTTAGGTTAAGTAGCTCACCTCAACTAAGTTGAGCTGAGTTAAGCCTCCTAGAGCTAGACTTGAGTTGGCCTGAGCTGGTTGATGACTTCTTCAGCTGACTAGGTCTAGCTAGTTGATGGCAGTAGCTATTCCTAGTCAGGTTGATCTCCTAGTGAACTCTTTTGAGCTGGAGGAGATGGAATGGAGTTGGGATCAACTGACTTGAGCTAGTTTGAGTTGCTATCCAGCTAAGGTGAGCTGAATGGAGCTAAGATGAACTAGCTAGAGTTACCATTCAGTTGAGATGAGCTGAATGGAGCTAGGGATGAGTTGATCCAGCTAGAATGTGCTAGGAACCAGTTTAGATGAGCTGGATCTAGCTGGGATCCAGTTGATATGAGCTTCTTTTTCATCTTCTGCCTTCGTGAGTGCCAAGGTATGAGGGATCTGACTTTCTATCTATCCCTGATACTCAAGTAAAAACATCAAAAAGATACAACTAGAATATAATGCATACCTATCCTAGGTAAATGCCTAAATGAAGCTTGAAAACCCATTTACGGAGTTAAAACCCTAAGAGCTAGATCTATTTTAGGGCATAAGAATGATGATAAACTGGCATTTATCTGGGCATGGAAGCACCTTGTGCTGGTTTAGGTGCCATGGGCGGTATTATCTCGAAATGTCAATTGTCAGGGTCTGAATTTAGCTTATGAATGCCATGTGTGGCACTATCCCAGAGTGTCGAAAGGTAGGGTTCTGGGGGTTGCCATGGGCGGTGCTATCTCGAAGCATCTATTGCCAAGGACCCTGCGAGGATTGATGATGGGGACAAGGAATCCGATACAGATCGTGTTTTGGGCCAATGCAATGTTGGATTGAGGGGAATTAATAAAAAAAGAAAAAGGGAGACAACTCTCAAAATAAATATATATCTTTCTCTCTCTTATCCAAAAAATGCATTAGCAAACTGAACCTAGACTTGCTGCACATATGCATGGGTGTTTTAATCACTGGGGTCAATGAACCTCTGAGTAGTTTTTGAGGGCCTTAGAAACATTTGCAGCGATCCAAGGTTGAGGCTGGTCAGGTCTGTATCTTGGCTGGTACTTGAGTACCTTTAGGCCTATTATTGGTATTTCAATCTAGTCTCTAGAGGTGCAGCACAATAGGACATCCTGATGATAAAATTTGGCCTAGAGACCTGGTGTGATCCATATGATTTTGCTCAGGACTAGCAAAACTTGGGCATGGGGGCATTTGATAGGTCCACTTGAGTGGACTAATTTAGTGCCTAAGCGCATTATTGTTGGATTAAAACTTCAATTTAAAGCATGAATTTCACTAAGAAATCAATTAAGCTTGTGTCTTGGATGTTTTAGCATTTTCTACGCTGCAGGCATACGCTAATGAATACCTCATCTATTTACATATTATTTTCTCTTAAAGGGATTGATTGAAGGGCCAATTGAGGATTGTCATCTTGTCATCTAATTTTTCCAAACATATTAACACAAGGAAGCAAGTGAGATTACCTTTGTTGGCTCTTGGTTTGGGCAAATGTCATTAAAAAGGAAAGTGGTGGCTGATGCATAAAGGAAAGAGAGAAAGAAATCCTATCATATTCCTTCCCTAGAATTTCTTTCCCTCAAAATCAACCAAAATCCATCACTTGCCATTTTTGAATCCCCAAGCTAACACACATAGGGAAGAGTAAAAAGAAAAGGAAAGAAAGAAAAAGAGAACAACATATATTTTTCCTCCAATCTCTCTCTCTCCCCATAATCTCTCCATCTCATTCTCTTGGCTCTCTCTTATATATAGGCACATGGAGACGGTAGAGGAGGATCACCCTCCTCACGGGGAGGAACTCCCTCTCCACCAGAACCAACCACCACCACATCTCGCCCACGTCCTCGCCAACTCCATCACCGCGGTCGGTGGTGATAGCACCGGCATCCACAATTGCGATGCCTCATGATCAACTACGTTCACCACGAAGACCTCTACACCACCACCGCATCCACTACTGTGTTCTCAACTCAC
Source organism: Thalassia testudinum (assembly GCA_037157565.1). Lineage (NCBI taxonomy): Eukaryota > Viridiplantae > Streptophyta > Magnoliopsida > Alismatales > Hydrocharitaceae > Thalassia > Thalassia testudinum. The sequence continues at coordinate 65,416,025 of JAZHRO010000063.1, forward strand.
CACTGCGTCTCATCTCTGCGATGAACTTCATGACCGTGCTCCACCTCGACCTCCATCACCGTGCTCCGCTGTCTTCTTCAACCGTGACTTTGCCACCGATCGTGACACGCCACCACTGTGCTCTATTTGCCGAACCCTCCACTACATACTTCTTCAACTACCGTGATCGTGACCACGATAACCCCTACGGTGTGTAACAGCCAAGAGTGCCATCGCCGACCAACAAGGAGCACACGCCCCTCTCCCTTTCAGTTAATACATCCGGGAACCTTCCCGGACGTGCAGAGACTGCATCTTCCTCTTCGTTTTGCCTTCTCTGCACCTCCATCAAGAAGATACCAACGTCGGCCTCCTCCTCAATAGAATTATGCCTTCGTCCTCTTCTTCGCGTGCCAACACCTCCTCGCACCTACAGCAGCACACACCCTCATGCCCTCCACGTGCACCTGTGCCAAAAGAGGCACCTCTGCCAATGCTTGCGCGTAGCCACCTCATCGCGCGGCCATGCACTAGTGTAGCCATGCCCTTGTTCGGCCACAGAGGATAGCCAGCCACCTCGCACGCCTAAGGCCATGCACATCCTCACATCGCACCAACAGCTACAACAACCTCCTTCCCCTCCTCTTCTTCTTCTTTGTCTTCTTCTTCTCCAACAGAGAAGAACCCAACGCCAGTGCTGCCCCTCTCCACGTAGCCGTCACCACAGCCATCCATTCAATGCGTCATTGACTCCACTGCATTCGCCTCGACTCCACGAGGTCTGCCACATCATCAGAAACATTGACGGTAGTCCACGTGCACACATGGAGAAACCCACCGCTGGCGACCTCTGTCTTGCCGTCCAGCAAACTTCGGCTACCTCTCAACGTGGGACCACCACCATCAGAACCCTCTTCGCGACCTTGACCACTATGAGCACGGCGCGGCCATCCGTTCTTCCTCCTCACATGCACAAGGGATCACACTCCCCTATTTTGCTACAGGGAAAGAGCAATTAGTTATTACCTCATTTGCCATTGCCGCTTTATTTCTTTTATTATATTATTGAGGTGGAAATTGCAGCATGATACTTACTCTTTTATGTTATTGTTAAACTCTTTTATTCACCTCATTTTACACTTTGGATACAAATTTCACACCTATGGCCAAAATTGACATATGTGAATGCTTTCATTGCTTTGTTCCTCCCTATGGATACGACCTAACTCTTCGTGGTTAGTTTTTACTGATAAATATTTTTGTCAGGATTTTTCCACCACGATTTACATACTGCGATGATGTATTTTTCTGAAAGGAAAAATCTCCCATTTAGGAACAAGTCCAGTCTTTTTGCCAGGGTCTCTGTAAGGATATTAGTCTTTTTGTCAATGTAACCTATGGTGACAACATCATGGGTCAGTATGAAGATACTGTTTGGGAGATTCTCAAGAACATGTGGGAGAACTCCATAAACAATGAATCTATGGGTGTGTTCGAACGGACGACCACCCATGCATTGACAAAGACTCAAGGCCTATCCGCATCTGTCGACCTGGAGTTGGTGGCTAGTTGCTTGGATAAGGTCTGCATCATTGAGAAGAAGGTTGATGAATTGACTCGACATCTACAGAGAGCCACCTCCGCATAGCAGAACACATATGCACAACCGCCCTTAGGTAAGGAGGTTGTGCACAACATTCACCACCACTCTTACCAGGGGATGGACTTGTATCCACCCTCATCTGATCCCGATTTTGGAGGAAACTCTAGACCATCCTACTCTAGTTGGGGGAACTCTGAACCCTCATACTCTGATCTCTCTGGAGTTCCCCAGACCTGCGAGGATCTCCATGCCATCCAGAATGATCCATTCTCTAAAACCTATAACCCTGGATGGTGCAATCATCCTAACTTCACGTGGTTAGGAAATAATTAGAATTTGCGATTGTAATTTCAACCTTGACCATAGGCTCTATGCCCATATCAGCCTGCTCAGTCTAGGCCCAATCCAAATTACCAATCTGGGCCATCAAGGGAAGATCAAATGAATCTGATTCTACAAACCTTGGTTGACATCCAAAAGACCAATGTGGCTATGCAGAAACAGCACAAGGATGAGATCACAGAGGTTCAAAATTAGCTTGCATAGATGGCTGGGTCTCGCTAGCCTGGTGCACTCCTATCTCAACCTCTACCAAATCTGAATAGCGTGTCGAACCGGAGGCACATTATGAGCCCGAATCAGGGCCAAGCTCACTATGTTTATCAGGGCCCTTTTTCTCCATCACTCGATGAGATGGAGGCTTCTACATCATGTTCGGGATATCAATAGCAACCACCTCTTTTGTTGACTCGTAACCAAAACCAAGCCAGCCTTAATGCTATTACCACCTGTAGTGGTAAATCGACTTAGGATCCACCTTATCCTAGCCACTCTAAACCTGGTAGTATAGAGCCTAACCCTAGGATGGTTATCCAAGACACTCCTATCCCAGATTCAAAGCCTGAACTAATCCTAGAGGAACCTACAGAGGTTCCATTTCCTGAGGCCTTGACCAAAGGAAAGAGGAAACCCAAACCCATGGCACTTGAGGAAGACCTGGTCAAGCTCTTTGAGCAATTCCAGATAAACATCCCCTTGAAGGATGTGATCTGCTACGTATCGGTTTAAGTGCAATTTCTGAAGGACTTATGTACACCAAAGCAAAAGTCGTGAAACAAAGATAGGAGTCCGATCGTATTATCTAAGCAAGCTAGCTCAATCATCTTGAGCAAACTCTCGCAGAAAGTGAAAGATCTTGGCACCCCTTTGATCTCTTGTAAGATCGGCAACCTAGAGTTTGATCAAGCTTTATTGAATCTAAGAGCCTCCATAAACCTCATTCCTACGACCTTACTAGATCATTTCATGAAAACTAAGCTCAAATTGACTGAGGTGACCTTACACCTAGTAGACAGATCAATCAAGTCACCTAGAGGAGTTCTCAAGGATGTTCTAGTTAGGATTTGAGTTTTCTACTTTCTAGTGGACTTCATCGTATTAGATATGGATACTCCTGAAAACTTGAGAGATACATCGGTCATCTTAGGGAGACCATTCCTAGCCACAGTTAGGGCAAATATCAATTGTGAAGAAGTCTTGATCGAGTTAAAATTTGGGAGCAAGACGTTATAGATTGATATCTTTAAGGCCCAGAAAGGAATAAACTATGGGGCAATCAAAGAAGTATGTGACATCAGTTCTTTGGTTGAGGAACCTATTACAGAGGAAAACCCGATTATCTCCGATTGTCAGCCACAAGAAGATCTTCACCCATAGATAGAGAAGCCCAGAGCTGATCTAGACCTACCCATAGCTTCCACCCTATCTTTTGAGGCCCATCCCGAATCCCCACTCACTACTGATAACCCAGTATTAGAATTGAAGCCCCTCCTGAATCATCTAAAGTATGTCATCTTTGGTTCTGATCAAACGTTTCCTATGATTATCAATTCCTGACTCACATTTGATCAGGAAACAAAGCTGATTTCTATCCTCCAGCAGCATTGAAGAGCCATCGAATGAACTCTAGATGACCTGGCTGGGATAAGCCCCTCTTATTGCACACATTGCATCTACACCGAAAAGGGCTCACAACCATTGAGAGAAATGCAGAGACGACTGAATCCGAATCTTTAAGAAGTCATGAAGAAAGAGATCATCAAGTGGTTAGACGCAGACATCATCTACTCGATCTATGATAGCCATTGGGTGAGATAATGGTAACATCATCATTCCCCATAACTAGCTTAAATTAGTTGGAATCAAGAGATAAATGCTTCTAAATGATGGCCTAAGGACCGTAATTCCGCTCTGATCCATTTTGAGGAGAAGATAATAAAATAGGGTTAATTTTGCTATTTTAACATCACATCACAAATGTAGATTAATCATGGTATTAGCTAGGGGCTAATCGAAGGTTAATTGAGCATTAAAGTCTCAAAGGTGGGTTCGCACTGACAGAAATAGGGTTTCGTGCATTTCGAGAACCAAAACAATACACAAAACTCTAATTATCAACCCACTTAAATTGAAGATATTATGGTCATGAATAAAGCAATCTAAACATCCTAAAATTCATAGAGAAATATTCTAAGAGGTTTGGTACCTTTGGTTTGACCATTTGAACCCATTTTGACCTAGAATAGTGTTTCAGACAGGATTTTGCCATAATTTGGGCTTCTATGCAATTTACCCAATCAAACGTAGTCAAAACTCAACTCCAAGTTTACTATTAGATTCCTTAGGTCCAAATTAGGTTAACACCAAAATTTGGACCCAATCAGAGTTCATTTTGACCTAGTTTGCAATTAAATCCCTAAGATCTCTATTTCTCACCATCAACCCCCTAACTTCTAAGTTATTTACAAAACACCCCTATCTATTTTCATATTCTTCAGAAAATGCCCCCTGCTAGAGTTTCCTAAATTGCAGGTCAAACCCATGGAAACTAAACTTTGACCGCATGTTTCTCCTCTAATCAACTTCCAATCTCCTCCAAAATTAGAGGAACTGATCGCAATAAGATCCCCTCCCATATGAATGTAATCTCGAGCTCTAATTTGAAGCATGTAGCTCACACGAACTCAAGGTTTTTCCAAAGCTAGAGTTCTTTGAAATCCTATTCTCTTGCAAGAATTCTTCTTAATTGAGCTCATGATGGAGCTCTACAAAAGCTCCATGAAATTCCAACATCCAAACCAGTTCAGTCTAGGCCAAAAACCATCTTCCCTTCTTCATTCGGCCATCTCCAACCACGAATCCAGCGAACTCCTCCAATCTCCTTCTTCCGACCAACCAACCATCAAATTGGGTGTCCCAAACTTCGCCTCAAGTTCCTCCGCACCTAGTGGGCCAAAGCCAGGGCAGCTGCACCCCTTCGTTGCATTGTTTATCCCCACCGAAGATTTCATCTTCTCCATGTCTAGCAAGTCACGTTGGCATGGAATCCCCTTCCTTTCGTCTGTTAGAGTATGTCTATCCACTCCTTTTCCCCTCTAGTGTCTCCCTATCTTCTTATCTTCTTATTTCGATCGTCATTCACCTCCCTTCCCTCTATCTTCCCTAGCATTGGCATAGCTCCAGAGAAGCCATGTGTCCGCCACAGATCACCAATCCACTCACGATGACTCCCAAAACTTGTGCCTCACCTCCACCTTCGAAGCCCTCTACCAATTTTTACTTTCACTCACACCACAACCCTGTCGAACACTACACCTTACACACACCATTATCAACTTCGACCAAACTCCACACACCTCAAAACACCTCACTACCACCGCCATCAACTTATCTAGACTTAGGCAAAACTTATAAATGTCCTAATTGGGGTTGAGTGCCCATACTTTAGGTTTCAGGTTGTCATCGGATCGTTGCCACTTTGCCACCTCTATACGCAGTGCTCCACCGTTATCTGATCATCCTCGACTTTAAATCTACCTCCCAGAGCTATGGAACCATGCCATGAAGCTTTCCCAGCTTCCGATTGAAGAAGAGAACCAACACAGCAGCTGCAATCAAAGAAGCATGCACGCTGCATCGCACGAAGGAAGAGGGGGACATTTAGTCCCACCTCTTGTATGGGAGAGCCACCAAAGCTACATAAAGGAATGCATGCAGAAGGCTTACTGCCTCAAACATAGGGGTGAGGTCCCCTCACCCACGCACTCACTCACGCCCTCTCTCACTCCTTACCCGCGACCCACACCCGCAGGTCTAGACACCATGCTCTACATCCGATTACCCATTACTGTCCCTACTTGTCTACCAGGTTAAGAGAAGAGGAAATTCTGAGGAGGGTGGGTGGTGGTTTTGCACTGTAGCCTTGAGATTCGTGCTTGTATATGCTCAACACTTAGCGAGATTTCGAGAGAGTTACTTTGTGTTGGCTATGTGCTCGTATTGTGCTTTAAGCACTTAAGGTGTCTACTCTCTACCTGACGTCTGGTTGTGGCATTGGTTGAGATACTATGGACATATTTGAGTATTATGCTGACGTGGAAATTGAGAGTTAGTGATTTAAAGCCACTGTAGCAAAATTGAGTTGATTTGATACATTGGGAAATGTGCTTGACTGGTGGATTAAATTGGTAATTCAAATCACAATTTTTAGGGTTTTGATATTCTTTTTATCCCACTGATTTTTGAGATTCGATTTGCTATTACTAAATATATTTTTGATTGATCTTCATTGCATATCTTTTGTGAATTATTGTGCTGTTTGTCTCTAATTGCGATTAGTATGTGAATTGCATATTTGCTCCCTGCAAATGATCTTAGACTCATTTCTATTTTCGAGCACTTATAAATTTAAATGCTGATTCGCTTTTATTGACTATACTATGATGCATATTCTTAAACCACAACGAAAGCCACTCAGGCATGAGTTCCATTCAAGTTGTGCTAAAGAAGGCAAGGCTCACTGTGATTACAACCGAATTTGGAGAGACCATCCCGACTCGTATTGCGAATTCGTGGAGAGTCTACATAGACTATCGAAAATTGAATGCCTCCATGAAGAAAGATCATTTCCTGCTCCTGTTCATTGATTAGATTCTCGAGAAACTGGTGGGAAATTGATTTTTTGTTTCCTAAATGGGTACTTCAGATATAATCAGGTGGCAATTCATCCCAAGGATAAAGAAAAGACCACCTTTACTTGCCCCTAGGTACGTACGCATTCCGCAGGATGCCATTTGGGCTTTGTAATGCGCTCGCCACCTTCCAGCGGTGCATGCTAGCAATATTCTTTGATATGGTAGGTAAATACCTTGAGGTCTTCATGGATGACTTCTCAATTTTTGGTGAATCTTTCAACGATTGCCTCCTGCATTTGGTCCAGATCCTTTGAAGATGCATTGAAGTGAACCTGGTTCTCTCCTGGGAAAAGAGCCACTTCATGGTTCTTGAAGGCATCGTACTTGGACACTTTGTCTCTGAGAAAGGTATCCAAGTTGACCAAGCTAAGGTAAATTTGATTTCCAAATTACCTATGCCTGCCTTAGTCAAAGACATTAGATCATTCTTGGTGCACGTTGGATTTTATTGCCGATTCATATCTGATTTTTCCAAGATTGCGTGACCCTTAATGAATCTTCTCTCGAAGGACATGCCTTTCGAGATGACAAGTGAGTGGATTCATGTGTTTGAAGTCCTGCGTGATCGAGTCACCCAAGTACCAATCCTGCAATCTCCTAACTGGTCTCAACCCTTCGAGATCATGTGCGATGCATCTGACTACGCAGTAGGAGCGGTGTTGGGTTAGAAAATCAATGGGAAATCGGTGGTTATGTATTACGCCAGCAAGACACTAGACGAGGCTTAGCGTAATTGCACGATTATGGAGAAAGAGCTGCTGGCTATAGTATTTGATCTGGAGAAATTCATATCATACCTCCTAGAATCCCACGTCATCATTTACTCGGATCACACTGTAGTGAGGCACTTACTTACGAAGGACACGAAGCCTAGATTAATTCGTTGGATCTTACTGTTGCAAGAATTTAATCTTGAAATTTGCGACAAGGTGGGAAAACAGAATGTGGTAGCTAACCATTTGTCTCACCTTCCTTCTTCAGTCATTTACCCATCCGAACCTATCACTGAGCACTTTTCAGATGAGCATCTCTTGGCCATTAATGGACTTCCCTGGTTTGCTGATATGTGAGCTACTTGGTTACAGGGAAAGCCTCGCCTGATTGGGGGACTTCCTGGTGGGACAAATTGATTTTCGATGCCAAGTACTGTGTCTGGGAAGATCCGTATCTTTTCCACATCGATAATGACCAAGTGATCCAGTGATGCATTCCTGATGACGAGGTCAATGATGTCATCTCGTTCTGTCATGACCAGGTCTGCAGTGGCCATTACCCTAGGCATAAAACCACAACGAAGATTCTCCAGTGTGGGTTCTTTTGGCCCACAATGTTCAAAGATGCATAATCCTATTGTAGGGCATGTGCCCATTGTCAGACCCTCGGCAACATGGGCCCATGCGGTATGATGCCCTTAAACTCGATCATTGTGTGCAAAGTCTTTGACATATGGGGAATTGATTTCATGGGACCCTTATAGGATCTAACAGCTTCAAGTACATCTTACTCAATGTTGATTATGTTTCGAAGTGGATTAAAGCCATCCTCACCAGAACAAATGATCAGCAATGGCATGTTTCATTTTGTGAATGTGCACTTCTAGTCCCTGATGAAAAAGTACAGGGTGTTGGATCGTATCTTGACTCCTTATTACCCCTAGACCAATGGATTGGTTGAACTATCCCATCGGGAGATTAAGAAAATCTTTTAGGTCACTGTTCGCCCTAACAAGAAAGATTGGTCTACCCACCTTCCGGAAGCCTTGTGGGCCTATAGGATAGCCCATAAGACCCAGTTAGGAATGTCTCCCTTCGAACTCATGTATGGGAAGGCATGTCAACTCCTTGTAGAAATGGAGCACAAAGCCTACTAGGCAGTACGAAAGTGCAATCTAGATCTCATGAAGGTTGGAATCCATCGTCGGTTGCAAATGAGAGAGATCGAGGAACTATGTAATGATGCGTATGAGAACTCGTGTATCTACAAAGAGTGAGTCAAAGCCTTCCATGACAGGCACATTTTGCGGAAATATTTCCATCCTGGTCAGAAAGTATTACTCCTTGATTCCAAGCTCAAGCTCTTCCCAGGAAAACGAAGATTGAAATGGATTGGACCATTCCTCGTTCGACGAGTCTTGAGAAATGGAGCTGTCGAAATCAGTGAACTCAGCCTTGACTCACAATCATTTGTCGTGAATGGTCAAAGACTCAAACCGTTCCTCGAACTCACCGATTCAAATCTGGCTACAATATCTTTTGATCTCCATTCTCCCTAAGCTGCATTGCACCTGGCTGATGGCATAAACTTAGTACTTAACATGAGGCAACCCATCTTTTGAGAAAACCTAAGATTCTTTTGACCTATCTTTTAGCTAAAATCATATTGCACTTTAGGGTTCATCAGTTAGAATAGTTGACTCCGCCTTTGATACTTGTATCAGAGCTAGAAATCATCTGCAACAGTCATCTCGACCCGTTCATCACCGACCGAACTTATTCTAATGTACGGTCTAAGCTGAACTCAAACCAACGTAATTTACAATGAGGACATTGCAAATCTTAGGCATGGAGGGGTATTAAAGTGGAAAACATTGTGAAATTCAATTCATGGAGGGGTTTGATTCCAAAAAAAAAAAAGAGAGAAGGAGAAAGGAGAAAGGAGAGGTCAATTTTGGGCTTGATTGAGAACAATTGAGGAGAAAAGAAAAGAAAAGGAAAAGGAGCAATTAAAAGGGGAGAAAATGAGATAGTCTCTGTGATTGAGTATGGAACTCACCTAACTTCTATGCTGGATCAGATATTGAATTACGACCTGGAAGGCTAAAACTTAGGAGAATAGTGACAAGTACCAACCTTAGGCCTCTTGGGCCTTTTTTAGGGCTTAAACACTCACGTATTTGTGAAGATCTAGGTTAGTTCTCACAAGGTTGAGGAAAGTGCAAGGTTGATGTATTAAATCTAAGGCTTAGGGATTATTCGGCCTCGTTACCTGCCCTTTGGTTTGTGGGACTTTGTAACTTAAGCACCCAAAAACCACACACTAATCGGGTTTAGTGCTCTTAATGAAGAAATAATGCCAAAAGTGTCCATTCTGAATAAGGTTTTCCCGAAGATCTAGCTTAGGAGTAGCTCGAAGACACAAGTTGATTAGACGAGTTCCCAGCGCGGAGAGGTGGAATGAAAAATACTCCCCTCAAGATGTGTAATAACATATCGTCTCCTCGGTACTTGTCTCGTAGGATATCTAAATATCCTACCGGGGGCATGTAAGCACCTTATGCTAGTTTAGGATCCATGGGTAGGATTATCTTGAAATGTCGATTGCAAGGGCCTGAATTTAGCTATAGAACACCATGGGCGACACTATCTTGAAGTGTCGAAAGCCAAGTTTCTAGGGGTTGCCATGGGCGGTGATATCCCAAAGCATCGAAAGCCAGGGACCCTTTGAGGATTGATGGTGGGGATAAGGAATCCGATATAGATCGTGTTTAGGGCCAATCTGATGTTGGATATAGGGGAATATAAAAAGAAAAGAGAGAAAACTCTCAACATGAAAAATCCCTCTCTATCTCTCTTTTTCAAATGCACTGACAAACTAAACCTGGGCTTGATACGTCTACGCACGGGTGCTTTAATTGTTGGGGTCAACAAACCTCTAGGCAGTTTTTGCGAGTCTTAGAAACATTCACATCAAACCTAAGGCTGAAGATGGTCAGGTCTGGATCTTGGCTGTTGCTTAAGTACCTTTAGGCCTACTGTTGGTATTTTGATCTGATTTCTAGAGATACGGCTTAGTAGGGCATCCTGACGGTTACATCCGACTTAGAGACCAAGTTTGGTCCATAAGATTTTGCGAGGGACTAACAAAAGCTAGGCATGGGGATATGATGGTAACACCATCATGGGTCCTAACTAGTCACATTTAGTTAGGTTTGAACGTTAAAAGCTCCAACCTAATCATCTAAGGGTCACAACTCCACATCATTTTTATTTGAGAAGTGAATAAGAAATCAGTGTTAGTTCTATAATTTCAACAGCAAATCACAAACATAGATTAACCATGGGTCATTCAAGGGTTAATTGAAGGTCAAATGAGCACAAAAGTCTAAAAAGTGGGTTAACATCGACAAAAACAAGGTTTCTCACATTGCGAGGGTGAAAATAACACTAAAAACTCTAATTATCAACCCACTTAAATTAAAGAGGTTATGGTCAGGATAAAATTAATCTAAATCTCCTAAACTTCATAGAAAAATATTCTAAGAGGTTTGGCCATCTGAATCTTTTTTGACCTAGAATAGAGTTTTAGATGAAAATTTCCCCTAATTTGGACTTTTATGCAAATTTCCTAGTCAAGCAGGGTCAAAACTCAAATCCAAGCTCACCATTAGATTCTTAGGGTCCAAATTAGGTTAAGACCAAAATTTGAGCCCAATCAGAGTCCATATTGACCTAGTTTGCACTTTAGCCCTTAAAAACTCTATTTCTTACATTTAGACCCCTAGGTTTCAATTTTATTGCCATTTGGTCCCTAAATTTCTTGTCATTTTTTAAAAATGGGTCCTTGCCGCCATTAGTGTGAACAAAGCTCCACCGCTAACTTTCGAGCAAGGATTTCTTACTTACTTCTCGCCCAAATCTCTCTAAATTTGGAGAGATTGTTCCAAAAATGATTCTCTATAGATTGGGCTTGATCTCAAGGCCAATCTCGGCCAATTTTGCCATCGGCGAACTCAAATTGTCAAGCTCAAGTATCGACTTAGAGCTTGGTCGAAATGGCTTTTGGAGGGGCAGGCAAGGTCCTATTTAAACCCCTCAGGTCTAGGTTGTCCTCCTCAGCTAGGTTTCAGGCCACAAACCGTCTTCCTCTCCTCCTCCAACCATCTCCAACCTCAGCTCCAGTGGTCCACTCGCCCCTCCTCTTCCATGCGTCCAATAGTCAAATTGGATGTACCATCGTCTACCTTGCCTTCTTTCGACGACAGCCGGCCAAAGCTTCGTTCGCTTTGACCCCTTCCTCGCCGCCAATCCTCTTACCTGAGACTTTGTCATCTCCATGATTGGCCATCACACCGACATGTTTCCCTACTCCTCCCATCTAGATAACTAGTCCACTCTCTCTCTTTCTCTCTCCCTAGACCATCCCTGTGCCCTTAATTCCCACCTCAGACTATCGTATCACCCTCACCCCTGCCATCTTCCCCACAGCAGACATAAGCTCCGGCGAGCTCGTGCCGGCACCACAAACCACTAAACCCACTTCCACCACCTCCACGACCTTCGCTGTGTTGCACTGATCAAAAGCCCCAAATTTCAATCCCTCCTTCATCCCACCAAACACTTCAACCTATGCAAGCACTCACTGACCTTGTCACACCTCCACACACACGCTCGCTCCTAATCTCCACCATTAGCACCTTTGTCGGACACCGACGAAGCATTTGAACTTGTCTGATGAGGCTGCAAGGCCATATTTTGCTCTTTAGGTCTTCACTGGAGTGTCATCGTCGCCATCATCATCCTTGACGTCGTTCGCTACCCTCCGAAAACCACTCGACTTGTTGTTGCCTTCAATTGACATGAATTCATCTCTTGAGGAGAGCTGCAGCATCAATCAAGAGTAGCGTGCAAATGTAATAGCTTGATTGTGAAGGAAACCAGACATAGCAGCTGAAGGAGAAGTGGGACGCTTTAGTCCCACATTGTAGGGAGAAAACACTAGAACAACACATAAAAGTCATTCGGTGCATCAGCTCGTTTCCTCTGAGTGCACAGGGGTGAGGTCCCTCATACATACCCACACATGCTCTAGTGCACATCCTCGCCTACGATCATGCTCGCAGGTTTGGGTTGGATCTGTTTGCTCGGTTACTGTTCATCCATGTCTGAAGAGAAAATATGAAGAGGGAGGGGGCTTTTACACTATTGACCTTGGGATTCATGCCTCCCCTCTCTCAACACTTAGCTGTTTTGCTTGCCTCCTGTGCCTTGTGTCTGTGAGGCTTTCCTCTGTGCTGTGCTTGCCTTGGTTCTTTTGAGGCTTGAGATAAGTCCTCTGAGCCTTAATTACGATGTATGGCTTGGTGCTTTGCCTTGGTTCTAATATTGCTACGATATTCGATAGTGGTTATTGTTGATTAATTTGAGATATTGATTAGAGCTTAATTGTAGGGTTAAATTTGGTGGTTCAAACCACCATTTTTACCCATTCTTTTTGCACTTTGATACCTAACATTCTGAGATACTTTTCTAATATATATTGATTATCATTCCACTTTCATATTATTCTTGATATTGTGATTAGTGATTGATTTGCTATAATTGCTCCCTACAAATGATCTAGGATTCATTTCTGTTTCTCGAGCTTATAGATTTAAATGTTGATTCGCTTTTGTTGACTGTACTATGACGTGTATTTTAAACTCGATGAAAGCGAGCTAGCAAGGCATTTTGTGAAATAGGTCTAATTGGTTAGGGAAAGAAGTGGAAATGTGTCATAGGGAGTTGAGAAGAGTGGATGAAATGTTGATTTGATGAATCGAAGGCTGATGAGGTTGGATTTGACCTTGTCGGTGTCGGAGGAGGTAAGAAAGCTTGGATCTACTTATGCCAACTCCTACAATTACACGCCTAAATCTAACCTAGAAGCTATGTTAAGATTTTAAACTACTTACTTGACAAAATGGTGAGAAGGGACGTTGGCTTTGGCACACTAGAGTCAAGACGAAATTAGACGTGTTGAGGAAGAGCTCCAGTGAGAAAGTGAAAGAGTTGTAGAAGGTGTAGGGTGCTTAGCACCATTGGCAAGGCGGAGGAGAGGAAGAGGGGGTGAGAGAGACAAGTAGCACCGTCGAAGCTTCTCTGATAGGTAGGTGAGAGGTTACAGGTGGTTAAAGAAGAATAGCCTATCATCGGCCGCGATTGGGGAAAAGGGATAGGGGACCGATCCCTTTAATCGGAGCCATGGTGGGGTATTTATAGGTGGAGAAGAAGGTTAGGGGGAGGAACCTAGATCGGAGGATGTCTAGATTCAATGGAACCACCATCATCGTCTCTGACAATGGTGAGCTTACTCTCATCGAGAATGAGGATTAAGGGTTGATCTAAGCCGTTGGATTACAAGAGGTTGTTGAGGTGAAGCTCAATAGCTAGTTGAAAGGAGGTCTACTGTTAGATAGACGATCATAGGAGGGTCTTGTCATTAGCCTTCATCAACTGTTCAAGAGGAAAAGTGCTCGAGGGACCTTTATGTAAATAATGAGGACCAAGATGTGAATTAAAGGACTTAATTGACATGAAACATAGGGACTAAAATGCAAATAAGTAACTTAAATAAGTAAATTAATTTATTTATTTTGTAACTTTTTATATAAGAATATATAAATGTTAAATAATATATTTATGCCTTGAAATTACATTTTTGTCCCTTTTAGCATTATTAAACTTAATTATTATATTACTACTTGCATTATTAACTTATCTTATACAATACATATAAGCTTAGTTATAAATAGCTAAATACTTATGTTTAAGTCTTATTTATTAAATAAATATAAAGGAATGATTATTTTACATTAATTAAGCTATTTTAGCATCTAATTAGGGTCCTTGTACATTATTAACTTAATACATAACTACCCCTATTTTAATGTTATTCATAGTAATTAACTAGGTAAACTAGCTTATTTTGGTGAATTAGGAGCCATGATGAGTCCCTCATCACCAGGCTTCTGGCGGTCATTTCTCTGGTCATAAAATCATCAAAAAAATTCTAAATGCAGGTTTTGTTGGCCCACACTTGATGGTAATACCATCGTCTTCTATTTCTAGCTCAATTTGGTTAATTTTTAAAGTTAAGTTCACTTAAGAATATCAAGAATTTAAGGGAATGCATTAAAATTGATTAGTTCTGCTATTTTAATGAAGAAATACAAGTATAGATTAACTAAGGAATAAAACTTTACCTAATTAAAGGTCAATTGAGTTGAAAATTCTAATAAGTAAGCGTACATGAGCTGACTTAGGATTTTCCTGAGAATTAAAGACTAAATCCTAATAAAAATATTAATTATAGCCTTAAATTAAAAGGTTTATAATTGATATAAATGTAATCTAAACCTTCTAAAATGATTAAAAAATATTTCCTAAGGTTTTGAGTAATCAATTTGATCTAAAGAGCCCAAATCGACCTAAAACGAAGACTAAGGTGAATAATTGTTACTTTTTGGGTTGAAATGCAATTTGACAATTCTAACAACATCAAAATCCAAAATTGATGTCACCATGAGATTCCTTGGGTCCTAATTAGGTTAACCCCAAATTTTGAGCCCAATTAGATTCCATCTTGACTAAGTTTGCAATTTACTCCTTCAGTTTATAATTTTTTCAAAAACCCCTCTATGCTTTCATTTTTGTTGCAATTAGGTCCCTACAACCATCTTCTTCAATTTCTCTTCTTTACTCACAGTGGAGCTCTAGCCATTGACCATTCTTTTGACTGCAAAGATTTCGCAGTTCTAGTCGAGGACCTACGTCAAACTTTAAAGGAGGGTTTGGCTTGCAACACTGCATGTGGTGGCATCCTTAATGTGTGCATTCCTCACCATCATCTCCTCAATCGCTAGATCACCAACTGCTAACTCCGGCATTCATTTCATGTCATCTTAGGAGTGATCTTTTCGCTTCAAGGAGCTATAAAGCTCCACCTCGCCCTACTGGTTTTCGTCATCGAAGTTTGGTCAAGTTTCCTACCCTCCTTTTCTGGCTCGGCCATTGTCCCCTTCGACCCTGGCATCTCCTTCGACTTCCTTCATCATGGAAGCTCTGAGCACAAATGCTGCACCATTATCTTCGTCGCCTTCATCCGACCCTCGCTAGCCACAGCAAGGTCCCCTTGCTACCTTCGCCATCGGTCTTCTTCCTCGGAACCTCCTACTTCTTCGCGTCCGGCCGACCAACGTCGGACGCTCTCCAAACCTCCTTGTCTACTCTTAGGTATCTCCTCCTCTTCCTTTTTCTTTGTAGTATAACTTAGGTTCTTTAGGTCTAGGAATTACCTATAATCCGCCCACCTCCTCGTTATCTTCTATGCATTCGGTGAAGCTCCAGCGAGGACTCTACTTCACTCCAGCCATCCTCGCTCATTTTCGACCACTAGGAAGCTTTCAGCAGGTCAAGGGGAGAAAAAGCTCTCAATCTAATGAGGATTTCATCTCCTCTAGGTCCCCACCAAACACCACCCATTTCCACCACCCTCCTAGATTCCAACATGCCTCCATCACCCTCCTCACACAAATTTAGCACTATGACCACCTTCATCAAATTTCAGTGGAGCTCCTCGGCCATTTGCTTGAGGCTGAAACCCACTCCCTTGCCAAGGCTACATCTGCTGCCACCGCAAGCTTCTTCGATCATGGCAGCCACCTGCAGACCACAGCGAGTTCATAAGCTTTGCATAAAGCTTTCTGCACCCATGCAAAGCTTTTGAGCTATCCTGCAAAGCTTGGAGAGGCATCAACGAGCCTCCTTGAAGCTCCTCCTTCATCCTCCTTGACACATGAGAGGAGATTGAGTCCCATCTGCTGGTAAGGGCCAGCTTAAGAAGAAAAAATTTTATAGGGACTAAATTGCAATTTTGTAGGGACTAGATCGCAAGAAAAGCCTTCTTCTAGGGAATGAATTGTAATTTTTTCTTGAATCATTTGATGATTTATTTCTTGAGGTGTTTCATTGCATTATTTTGTTTAAACATGATTGGCTTGACTTTAGTTCTTAATTGCAACGATTCTTAATTATCTTTAATAAAGTCTTAAATAAATGGAATTAGGCATGTATTTTTAAAGAAAAGAAAACAAAGGACATTTGGATTTCTTCTCTATAGTTTTGAACTAGATTACCTACAATAAAAAACTAAGTCACTTGCGTCAAGTTCCTAAGCTAAATTGTTAGAAGAAAATTTTGAATAGTGGTAATTTTGCACATATTTACTCCCAGTGAATGACCTTGGATTTTAATTTCTAGATTACAAATTTTAAAGGTTGATTGAGCATGCTTTCAACTATATTACAATGTAATTTTTATCAAAACTTGATTCACACATATCAACGCTTTTCACAGATTCATAAACATATTATAAGGCATGTAGTCGCTGCCATACTTTAGGTAGCATGATGATTGCTTGTTTTGTTATAGAAAAAAAATGAAAAGATGTCATTGCAACACAAACAAAGCAACTCAAAATATTCATAGAGAAACCACGTATAGTTCGCGTTGTCATCTACAGAGAAGGCATGAAACACCATATCATTTATAAAATCTTGGAGATCAAAGTTCAGACAAAACCATGAATGAAACAATAAAAAGACAACTCAAGGAAGAGCAAACTAGAGAAGGGCGTTCCCTTGAAGATGATGATGCGGTTGTGGAGTTGCTGGTGCTATCACCACCGGCGATGTGGTTCTCCTCCTCGCCAACATGGCAGTGGCAGTGGTGGATCTTCTTCTCCTCCAAGATGCTCGACATGGCATGGGCATTGATATGTGGAGAGGGGTCGGTCGTGATGGAAGCCTTAAGCACACAACCACTTGGCGTGGAGAGGGGGCGATCACGGTGGAAGCCTCTCCCGCCAAGGTCTTGGAGAGAAGATCGAAGTATGGTGGTGGAAAGGATAGGAGGAGGAGGGTGGTTGTGGATTGGATGAGGAAGATTTGAGTGCCCTTCCACAATCTTCCTTCCCTTATATGTGGCGTATCCCCTCCTCCAAAAGTGGTGACTACCATCTTTGAGGGTGGAAATTGCAGGGAAGGCCAACCCTTGTTGGAATTTCTTGGAAGGTTGCCTTCCAAATAAAGTTCCTATTACAAATAAAGAAAAGGGATGATATCATTGTTATTCTAGAAAATGCAAACCTAAAATTATTCATGCAATTGAAATGATACCTAACTATTTATAAGACATTGATAGTGATGCATAATGCTATATAATATGAACAAGGTTACTTTAAGCATTTGCATTTATTTCAACTCCTAATGCACTTTAAATCATTAGAATTAACAATTGCATGTATGAAAATTATGCTAATCTACATACACCTATTCTATGATAAAATGCATATACTAAGGAATATTAATAATAAAAAACTAACTCTCTTGGTCAGAATAATAGTCAACTAAAGTGGACTCATCAAATACCCCCATACCTAAGCTATATTAGTTCCTAGAAAACACCATGCTCAAGAGTACAATAATCTAAACTAGGATAGATAAATCAGGAATCCTTTGTCTCCCAACTTCAAAGGAATCAATTCTGAATCTCAGAGATCAGACTGAAAGGTACTCATGTACCAACCAAACCTCTTTACCCCTTTGGATTCCCATTAGCCTTAGCCTTGGGTCTCTAATACAGGTTTCTTAGACTCTCAGGCCCTCCCAGGGTTTGCTAATCCTAGAGTTTTAAGTGTCCGTGTTGAATGTGTGATTTTATTAATGGGCACCCACAATTGTTCTTCCTGTACATTCTCGAATCGAACTTACCCTTAACCTCACTAGACTCACCTCAGCTTGGCCTTACTCAGATTTGGCAACTTTCTCCTCACCTTTTTTTATCCCAGGGTCAACCTCAAAGGTATATCTCCTTGGCTTGGCCTTTTGGCCTCTTATTTAATTTCCTCAGTTGTTTCACTCAGCTCTAAATCTTTTTTCTTATTTTTTATCCCACCTCCTTATTCCTCACTCTTTCAATGCCTCCAATAGTGCATGTTTTATTTTCTTTTTGATTTTGAGTTTTTTTTTAATTAATTAATTTTGTAACACCCATATGTAACGAGGTGTTTTTCTAGTACCCATATGTAGCGAGATACCTTTTTATTCTCCATAGCACCCATGTGTAGCGGGGTGCTCTAATCCTCCAACTCATTTTATTTAAACACTCCAACTCTTTTTTTGGTGAGTGGCTCTCTGATAAACACTAGTTTATCATTATGCTTAAGCCTAAAATCACATCTAGTTCCTAGGTTATCCACATTACATTATGGTATTGGGCTGCATTTAGGCATTTAGGATTTAGGAATGCATTGCATTATTTTCTTCCTATTTTATGCTTTAATACACTTCATTTCATTGTTAGGGATGATTGCACTATGAAAACCACTTAAACCCTAGCAATGTGAAAGGAAGAAACCAAGAAGAAGAAAGTAGAACTTCATTCCAGCAAGATCCTAGATCAATCCAGCTCACCTCAGCTGGATCCTAACTCATTCCAATTCATCTCAACTGGATCTAGCACATTCTCAGCTCCACCCAACTCATTGCAGCTAAACTCAACTTAGCATAGCTACTAATCCTCAATTAGCCAAGCTAAGTCAGTTGAAGAGTCATCAGCTAGCTTAGGTCAGCTCATCTCAAGCTCATGAAGACTCAACCTAGCTCAACTTAGTTGAGCATAGCTCTTGGACCTAAGCTAGCCAGCTTAGCTACCTTGGAAGTCTTCAGGTAGACCAACTCCAGCTCACCTCAGCTTTAGACAAGTTGAGTCCAACTCAACTTGGCTCATCCTACATAGCCTAGTTGCTAACAAAGAACTAGTTAGATAAGTGATGAGAGACTCATCATGGCTCCTAATTATCACTAATTAACTAGTTTCCCTAACTAATTTCCTAAGAATACATTAAAGACATGGTTAATTATATTATATGGATTAAAATACCAAGGACATGGAAAATAAGTGAAAAATGTAAATTTAAATATTAATTAATCATAATAATAATTTAGTTAATAATTAGGACTCAAAATAATAATAATTGGCTGTATAAAAAGTATTTTATTAATTTAGAGACCTAAGTATGTAATTAACTTATTTAACTATATCATTTAAATAAATATAGCTAAAAAGGGAAAAAATGTAATTTCAAGCAATAAATATAATATTTACCTAATTTATAATAATATATAAAAAGTTGAAAAATAAATAAATTTAAATAGGCCTTAAAAATCACTATTCACATTTTGGTCCTTAACTTCTATTTCAAGTGAGTCCTTTTTATTTTCAATCTGGTCCTTTTATTACATTTATTCCCCTATGTACATCTTCATCGTCTTCTTCATCTTCATCTTTGTCATGGACGGCTGACGACAGCTGGTGTCTGTACTCATTGATCACTGTTCATCTGACGTCAGAAAGTCGCTGTAGCTGTTGATGAGTTGCGACTCATCATAGCTAAATCGCCTAAGTTAAGTTAGAAACTAGGTTAAACACTATAGAATTAACACATAAAAATGCTTAAGTGTAGGAAATAACAGAAAAGACCTAAAACATCAATTTTGTGCTAAAAGCGCATAATTAGGTTAATTATTGAGATATTCTATTATCAAATACGAAATAGTGATCCAATTGCAAATTGAACATACAAATGAGCTAAAATTACAAATCAAAAGTAAAATTTAACTTCTAATATGTTCAAGTGAGCTTCAATAAAATTTGATTGCATTCGGACATCATTAAGGCCTTGCAATTAGAGATTCTCATTTAGGTCCTTAGGTCAAAACTTTTCAGCCTTAGAAATCTCTCCAAGGACCAATTTGTAGGATGCAAGGACCTATTTACAAGCTCAGAAGGACCGCTCTGTAATCATTCCTAACCACTTATGGGTTTGATTGCACTTCTTCCACCGTTTCACGCAGGGGCTTATTGTGAAAAAACACCAATAGATCCCTAAGCCACCTACTGCTCGCATGCTACTCTAGATGTGAAGAACACCTTCCATCGTGGTTGTTCATTCTCTTGATCTCTTGATCTGTGGCTGCCAATCAATCGAACCTTCGTGCGAATCCTCGCGTGCGGTCACCGCTTCCCCCAGATCTGATCTAACGGTGACTTTTCATTTTAACTCTTTGTGCGCTCCTCTCTTTGAATCCTCACTATGAATGACCTAAGTGCCTATTTTCATCCTCACGGTGAGCTCACTCACTGATCGTTCTACTTAAGGAGCTCCCCTACCTCGCGCGCAAAGGATTGACCTCCTCTCCTACTCTCTCGAGGTGATCTCTTCATCCTCTCCAGTTTCTCCTCTCTACTCGACCCTGTTCTAGCACCATGAGCAAAGGAACTCCATCTTCTCTGACTCTCCTTGCCGCTAAGGACCACTGATTGCGCAGCAATCATAGGTCTTAATTGGCCTAGATTAAGCTAGGACTTAGCATAAGTTAGGGTTATTCATGCATGCATATGCATTATCTGCATCTTTACCACTTTCCTTTAGCTATGTATGAAATAATGTTATAACGTGCTGATTAAGTATATTATGTCGATTGCAGGTAATAAGCAGATCTGGAGTTGGATTTGAAGCTGGATCAGGAATAACGGGAGTTGTAGCAGACTGGAGCAGAAGGCCTAGTTTAGATATAGGAATAATAATGTAAGGGGGTTAAAGGTTTTCTATTCTATTAAGTAGAAATAAAGCAGTAAAATGTGAAGAGCTTAGGTCCATCCTAGCCCTAGGATAGCCTAGAGACTTCCCCAAGCCTTAGCCACCCTTAGATTAGGTCACAACACCCTAGGAAGCCCTAAAACCCTAGTTCCAACCCTTCTCTGGACGTCCAGATAAGTTTTAAGACGTCCAGGACCCTTAGCCAACTCTCGCACACTTCAAACCCACTTCTGCAGTGTTATTGGACGTCCAGACACTTTGTCAGACGTCCAATTTCTGCAGAATACCCAAAACAGAACCCGAAATCCTTCCTGACTTTGATTAGACGTCCAGACAACAAGTCTGGACTTCTGATTTTTGAGTATAAGACATCTGATTCTATAATTAGACGTCTGATACTGCTCTCCAATTCCTGTTTTGAGATTTAAGCCTTGATCTTGGATCTCTAGGTCCCTAAACCCAATTCCAACCCCATAGGAACCTAAATTAAGGTGCCCTAACCCTAGTACATCACCTCTAGACCTCCCTAAGGACCTAATTAGGTCCTCACTAAACCTAATTGACTTGGATATTTGTCAATTCCCTCAGCCTATTCAATTGGACTCATTGAGTCCAATTGAGCCTTGATCTCAGCACACACTGTCCAATTGGACTCAGTAAGAGTCCAATTGACATAGACCTGACTTAATTGAGTTGTTTTACTCTCAATTAAGTTTCCACACACCCAATTAAACTTGTATTAAGTTTAATTGCACTTTACCTTAGTGAATTAGGGTTTACAACCCTAATTTGAGACCTACCTTGACCTAAACCCACTAGAACCCAACCTAATCAACCTAGCCACCTAAGTTTTGACCCATACACACCCACACACACCCACACAGACCATCCACACGAAAATATCTAGCCTAGAGTTCTCTAGAACTCTCTACCATGTGTGGTTGCCTTGGTTGCCAAAAATAGCAACCAAGAGCCATTCAATTTTTAGATCCACATTTGGTGGATCTAAAAACCACCATCCACCCTCTCTCTCTCACTCTCCCACAAGCTCCCACCATAGGCCTAATTCTCTAGAGAGCTTCCATTGGGTCTATAAAAAGACCCCATGGGTGGCCATTGGCACCCATTCACTTCTTTGGCAATTGCACTCCATTGGTGCCATTCACGCCACCTCCATAGTCACTCCACCTCCACGAGCTCACTACCACCACCATGGAGGACACCATGCCAGGATGCTGGATCAACCCTACTTCTCTCCAAGGGTCGGCCTAAGCTACATTGGCCGCCCCTCATTCTCCTCTCGACCACTCCAAGGCCATCGGGGACCACCCCTGAATGCCCTCTACTCTTTTAGCTCTAGATCATGCTTTTCATAAGTTTTACTGCTTTCATTTACTACTTAGTAGAGTAGTTTCTCTTCTCCCCCAATGATGCATGCGAAATCCCCCCGTCGATTCTTGTATGCAATCGTTTTCTGGTAGCTAGGTTTAATTTAAAGCATTCCTGTATAAGCTTTCCTCTAGATTTCCTGTACAAACAACTCTCCCCCAATGAATGAATGAAAAATGCATTTATATATATATATATATCTCTTTATGTGTTTGAAATCACCATGAGCTGAATGATTATTTTATTTGCATGATTTAAGTGCCTGTTCTTTAACCGCCTATATATTGCGCACCAGAATACTAAGTAGAGCAGCTTTAAGATCGATTTTAAAATAGAAACACGCCTCTCAGAGACGAATGACCGGGACTCAAGTCTCGTTATTTTTCAAAACAATATCTTTGTTGGATCGTATTTCGCAACTATAGTACGACGCTTTTATCAAAAATGCAATCTACGATTTCTCCCAACAACCACATAGCCCTTGAGGGCGACCCTGAGTCCCACTAGTGGACTTTCAATCCACTGGAGATCCTCCCCTCTTCAATGCTGCAGCCACCAGCTGCAGATCTTCTCAACAGGTCCCATTCATCTGATTAGAATAGGATTTCCCTGTTTCCTAGTTAATTGTAGTTTAGTTAGTATAATTTAGAGTAGAATAGAAGTAGATAAGATGTACGAAATTCGCTAGATTGATTGCTAGCTAGGAGTAGATTAATGTAGCGTAGAATTCGCACTCCACCTCCTCTAATCATTTCAGATCAGAGGAGATGAATCCATCTCTCTCATTTGATCATTAATCTCTCCCTCACCACCTCACAAGTCCATGTTTTGAATTTCCTCGTGTTTTATTTTGCAATTCACCCATCCATTAAGAGTCAAACCTTCATCTCATTGCTCTCTAGCTTTGAGATGAGGGTTTGCGCTCAAATCCATTTAGGGGTCTCCCATTCATTTCAGAAATCCACAAAGGCCCCTGATCTGAGTTTAAAATGGAATCGGTTTGCTTTATTTGATTTTAGTTTGGTTTTCAAGGCAAGATCACGAGATTTTGATTAGATTGGGTTTTGAATGGATTTTTGATCAAGTAAATCGATATGTTTTTGAGTAAATCAATCCTTGGTAGTGAATCTGAGATGTTATAAGTGAAGAAATTTTCCTCAGATGAGCCATGTCTGAATTTGGCTTGAATTGGGGTTTTATGATGTTGTATGTGTGGGAAAGCCAAGGTGAATCAGTCTTATTGATTTGAGGCTCTACCAAGGATTTTTATGTTGATTTGAATTTGAGATTCTGGTTTTTAACCTAAGGAATTGTCAATATTCCTTAAGGTTTAGAGAATTGGGATTCATGATTGGTTGAATTTAATGGCCTATTCTAAGATCTTCCTACATGCTATCTATAGCATTAGGAAGGTTTTAGATCAGTATCTTCTCTGATTTGAGCCTAGGATTGTTGCTTCAAGATTTTTGATGAAGATTCAATGCTTCCAATTGTTTTTAAAGAGAATTTGATGTGTTATTGGATTTTAAAGTGTTTGGTGAATCCCAAATTAACAAAGTAAAGTGCTGCAATAGCAGCTACATATGCATGGGTTTTTGAACCCTAAATTCAATGATATGAAGGCGAGAATTTGGTATGGACAGTAATGATTCAAGATCAGACTTTCCAAGTCTAATCTTGAATGATTTTTGTACTAAGATCCCCAGTAGATCTGCTGAAATTGAGCAAAGGCTGCAACAACAGCCACTGGATTGTATCATAAGCCGTCTGGAGCTGTTGCAGCAGATCAACTTAGCTACTGTTTCAGTAGCTACAATTGTAGTCAGTAGTTTGGTTGCTGTTGTGCTTAGTTGCTGTTGCTGCTCTTCTGAATTCTAGCAGCAGCACTGCTGCTGATTGTATCCAGTTGCTGTTGTAGCTATTGCTCCTACTGTTTTGGTCTGGATGAGTAGGATAGTAAGCTAGAATTAGGATAATAGAATGGCTGACATGTTTGTAATGTGTGCAATAATTTGTAACAAGCATTCATGTACTTTTATTCCTTTTAATTACATTTAAATAGCTTGTATTGTGTTTTTAATCATCCTTTGTCATCTACTTTTGTGTCTAACTATCCAAATTTAAAAGTGGGATGAATCTGAGTAGAAATTCATGTTCAACTACTTGCACACCTCTCATATCATGTTTAGAACATATCTAAACCCTCCCATTGTCATTCCAGCCATTAGAACCACTTATAGTGCCTTAGGTTCCACTTTACAACCCTTTGAAGGCCTAGAATTGAGTTAGATTTGTAAATAAATAAAAATGATATAAAGATTCCAAAAAAATAAATTAAGGTGTAGAGAGTAGGATTAGGTATATTTTTAGATGTATGCCAAGTTTCAAGACATTCTGAATCCCCGCCTTGGTAGAACATACCAGTTGACGGTTCAGTCTACTTTAAAATTTAATAAAAGACCTTAACCTACAAAAATATCAAAAACACATTCTATCTCTCATCTCTTTCTCTCTCTCTCATCCCCTGTGTCTCTAAAACATATAAAAATCATAAAAAGTACAAAAACCCTAAGAATATCCAAAAATACCATGTATATTATGTATATACTTGTAAGTATAAGTTATATAGTAAGCTATATGTATATATATTGAAAAGTAGGTGTATAATAGCTATAACTAACTTATATATATATTGTATAAAGTAAATTAAATATTTAAGATTATTTAAACTGTATATAACTTAATTATATAACTATTTATTATTTATACTAACTTATATACACTATAACTTAAGTAAATATAAAAACCTTGCAAATAACTGTATTTACTAATGATACTGTATTGTGTATATTATAATCCCTATAGCATATTTTAATTATGTATATATAATAAATAATGACTTTATTAAGTTACTAGCTAAGTTATTAGGTCAAATTAAAATAAATTAGTAAATTAAGTTATAATTGAGCTAACTTATATTGTATATTTGTATTATTGTATTTTAAGTAAATTGCACTAATTTAACTATATTTATAATATATTATGTTATTTATAACTTAAATTATCTGAAAACATCTTGAAATCACCTATTTAAATGTAAATAAATTGAAATAAATCATGTAAAATACAATAAAAATGTGTATTAAATAATTTAATATGCATATTAATACTGTATAGTATCAATTAGACTATTAATTAACTAATTTAAATGTTAATTAAGAAATAAACATGAATACAGTATGTATAAATCATAATTTTTAGCTAATTTATTTATATAGTAAAAATAATTATTTTTGTAAATAAACTAAATAATTATATAGTCATATATAAGGGCTTTTCAACCATATAATTTAATTTAAAATAAGAACTAATTTGGGCCCTCAAATCGAGGGCCAAATCTTGATAAGTTGACATGCAAATCATGCAGCTGCAGCGCCTGTGAGGTGCTAACGATAGCGCCACATTAGGCGTGGAAGAGCTCCTGCAGTGCCTTAAGTTGAATTTGCTCTGCCCCTCTTCAGTCGTCAAGGGCGCCGGGCGCTCGAAAACCAACTCCTCTTATCCCCTCTGAGCATGAAATAAGAATGACTTGATGATACTGTGCGGTGCAGGCTGGGGTCCTGGCATTTTGTGTGGGCCTGAATGGGCCCATTAACGAGCATAAACCAGAATTAAGAAGGCTTAATAACGAATTATGGGTGGGCTTAGTAGAGGTCTGGTCCCACTCCTTTAGGGTGCTGTGTATCCCTTGAAAGGGCTGCCTACCAATTAAAAACCCTAATTTTTGTTAAAGATGAATAGTAATCATGCCTAATTAACTAAGGGAATAGAGGAAGAAAGAACCCTATAGACCCTTATTTTTACCTTAGTTCATGTTTATAGTTTTTCCTAAGGTTTAGCGACGCTTATATAAGTCGTTCTATGTATTATATATGTTACTATAGGTGTTAGTATATTAAGTTAAGTTAGTATGATATATTTCTTAGCATATTATTGTATAGATATGTAATAATTATTACTATAAGTTATAAATAGATAGAATATAGTATTTAGTGATAGTGCTTGATGCTTGATTGTAAATAGTTGTTTCAAGCATTTATAAGTCATTCTTGTGTATAAAATTAATTCATTCTTTCATTTATTAATTCATTCATTCAGAATTGTACAAAAAACCAATCTTTTTGGAATTAAAGAATAATATTGGACTTAGAGAGTGATGTGTATCAATAACTGCCTCCTAGTGAATGACCTGGAATAAACCAGTAAAAATTATGTAATTAAATAAAATTGACGCGATAACGATTTGTATTTGTGACATATACTATAATAATGACATATTTTTATACGAACCGTAGTTGATCGCTTCATATTTTTCGAGCCCAACATCCACTCACCGTCTCCTCCTCATCCGGCGAACTGGATTACTAAGAAATCCTAATTGAACTAGGCAATTAACTTCACTGGCGTCGTCTTCGACGTCGGTGAGTAGGATGAACCTAGACATGTTCCCATCCATGTACATCCCCCTTAACCTCCAGCTCTGCCTATAAATAGACCCTCTACCCTCCGATCAAGGTTAGCAACCCCCTACCCCCTTCCCACCACCATGGTCGTTCTTAGGTTTCTTCCGTTCTCCTGCATCTCCTACCTCCCTTTCTCGAGTGCTACCGCTGAGGAGTGTTACCTCCCTTACCTCCTCCTCTCTTTTGCCCTACCTACATTGTTGGAGCACCCCATAGCTTTGATCCTTCCACTTCGTTCGGCCAGAGATTCTTCTCTCAAGTACTCTAATTTTGCTCTCATTTTCGCCCCGCCACCGACGAATTCCCTCACCTCCCTTGTCCAGGTAATTGTAGGTAAGCTTAGATTTTAGTGTAGTTTAGATTAGAGTAGATAGTTTGGTAGATTAGTACCATTTACATGCCGATTTAAAGTCTTCTTGTCTGACTTTGGCAAGCTCCTTGAGCTTGCCTGGAGCTCTATTTCATCTTTTGAATACACACAACACCTTCTTTACTTGTTCACAATCATTTCTAGTTCATCAATTGCATGATTTACTCACCTATACATCTAATTCATCTCACCTTCAACTAAGGACTTCTACTGTCCATGGCAGAGATTCCAGATCTATCTTACACACATTAGAGGTCCTCCACCACTTCCTCGTTTCACAAGGACCTCATTTCACTATTCAATTAGATATATAATAGCTTAAATTAGAAAGGCCTAATTTTCACCTTCAACTTATTAACTCATTGTCATTGGCGAGTTAAGAAGAGTTTTTTGACCTAATCAGATACACACACACCATTGCCTCACTCTCTTGAACAATTCCCCTCACTCAATTGAGTGATAACAATTTCCTTGAGCTCGTGAGAACTCGGGCTTGATTCCATGAGTACTTTTGTTAAATCTTTGTGTCTGGTTATCAATTGGAATAATTGACTTGTTCTTGAGGTTTCTTGCTTCCTCAGGAAACTTTTAAATCTCTTCTTGAAGTGTTTCATGGAGATTTGGTCTCCAATGTCAACTCACAGTGTTCACCGGAGCTCCGGTGAACCAAATTAGAGCTATAGTTCTTAGAACTTTCTAAGAAGCTCCAGATCAAGTCGTTGTGACCTTAGGATCAGAAATCAATGATTGGATTTATATTTTAATGATAATTTCTTCCTGTCGATCATCATCTTCTCCAACTCCGATGGAGTTGGAGAAATGTATCTAATGAGGAATAGAGTCTGGTAATAGGTCCTAAAGCATGAGGAAGACATCTTGATGTTATTCTAGATGTCAATTAAGACTGAGAATCATTGATTTCTTCTATTGAACACATTACCGTTTAAGCTTAGGCAGCAAGATCTGTTAACATCATTGGAGTGTTTAAAATGTGATTTTGAGGTGCTGGGTAGATTCCTTAGGACAAATTGAGTCTAGATATGCCTTCAACTTGATTGAAATTGATTTAAGTTTGAAAGTCATATTTTGATGTATATTAGTCAACCTAGAGCTATTCATGGTGCTGCTACGATTCCTAATCTTTTGGAACCAGTTTGATCGAATTTGATTGAGTTTCTTTATAGTTTTCAGTTTCTGTCCAGTTTGGGTTCGAAAAGGAACCCAACACTGTTTTTGGTGCTCTTGATGAGATTCAAGCTCAAATCTTGCCCAAATCAATCGTTTATAGTCTTCTGAGTTGACCCAAATCTAGTTCAAATGTTTAAACATATCTTCTTAGGGCTAATTCAAGTTTGAATCAGAGCTTTGAGCCTCCAGTTCAAAGCTCTCAAGCTTCTGGAGTTTCTGAAGCCTTCTTAGGTCTCAATCTCAATTCCTTTAGCTGCAGAATGCTATTCTAAGCATTTCAATACCCTCAAATGAGAAATATTTCCTCTCTACAGGTCAATAGACCTGAACTCCTAAAACACATTCTAGCCATGATGAATAGTGCATGATCTCCTTGCGAATCTTTGGATCAATTGAGATCTAAGCACCAATTTGGTGCTAAAATTAGAAAGCTGAGATGAAGAGCTTTCTATCGAGCTCTTAACTACTTGATTTGGACTATTGAGCTGGCCGAAATCCTCACTCGAAGTTCACGGCTTGAGGACGCTGCGAAGAAGAGATGCGGCTTATTTGATCCCATATCGGAAAGGAAAGATGCTACGTCTTAGTATAAAAGGATTTCGGTGCCCCAACGCTTCAATCGTCAAGTGCTGGGCACACCAAATTCCTATATGCCTCTGATCTCTTAAGTGCGTGCGTGCATGGGCGTATGCATGTGTGCGCGTGGGCTCGGGTGGGCATGAGCAATTTTGTGGGCCTGATTGGGCCTGTTACTGTGCAAACTAAGTAGGCTAAAATCCACCATTAATTGAATTAGGACTGGGCCTTGAGTAGGGTTGATCCGATCATTGTGGACTGTGTATCCTTGAAAAGGGCTCGGTTCGCCCATTAAATAATTTTTATTTAAGTTAAAAATGGGTTTAAGGGTCTGAAATCGGCTAAGTATGGAGGATGAATGCATAGTAAGGGTTAAAGAGAAGAATTGAAGAGAGAGAGATGCACGAGTAGAGAAAATTAAAAAGAAGAGAAGTTAAGTGTTGAGTGAATACGTGAGTTAAAGAGAGGATTTAAGAGAAGAGACAGAATGGTTAAATTTTAGAAGAGAGTTAAGAGTTTAATAGTTGAGAATTAAAAGAGATTTAGAACTAAGGTCTAAGAGAATGATTAAAGATGAGAAGATTGAGAGATGAGTTGAGAGTTGATTAAGTATTTGATGAGCTTATTGTAACAAGGGCATTTGTATTCATGTAAACATTTTGTTTATTCCTTATTTTGTAAACACTTGATGTAATAATTGTGATTTCTTTTTGTATTCATTGTAAAAACCTTTCATGTACATTTCTTTTCATATAGTGGAATAGTTTAATGATTTGATGTTTAATTTCATGTGCAATTATTCATGTACTTAAAATATTTTGTAATTAATGTAGTAATTAGTCATTAGTTAATTTAAAATAATAAAAATGATGAATTAATTATGTTTATACCTCTAAGTAAATGACCTGAACTCAATTAGTTAAATGAATTAAAATCTAAAATGTTAAGTTAGCTTGACCCTATACTACAATCAACGACTATAATTTAGCAAATTCAAGTTAACCTAAGTCCATTCTTTATATGATTAATTAAGTCTAATAACTTAATTAACTGTGTTAAGAATTGTATCATCATTTTAATGGTGCCGTTGTCGGGAAGGTAACCTACAATTATATTCGCCACTATCATCTTAATTATTTGCTTTGTAAATATTTCATTTCTAATTAGTTTGTTTTTGTTTTGTATTTGTCTTCGTCCAAGGATATCTTCACGAGTATTCTCAGGAGGAATGCGGGGTTTTCTATTTCCCACTTTCTCATTTAGTCGTTATCTATACCGTTGTGAGTATTTCTTTCCTTAGTCTCTAGTTAGGTTTGCTTTGTTACATTTAGGTTAGAAAATATAAAAAATACAAAAGGACATACTTTTCTGACTAGCAGCAGCATACTATTAGGCATACACTCTAAGGAGTACATATACTTGCTAGTAGCTACTGATTTGACTCGGGATTATTTTTGATCTCACATCAGTGGGAAAAACACGTGAAAGAACAACCTACGTTGACCCTTGTCGTTGGATTAATAAGCAAGACCACTAATTGTTTGAAAAGATTTAAAAAGTGGTCACATTTACTTCTTTCTATAATTTGAAAAAAATTAACTAAAAAGAAGTTTTTTTTTTAAAAAACTCGTGCCATATATTCTGTTTGCAGGTTGCATGTGGGTTTTTATCGATTACCTCTGTTGCATGCTATCGCATACACAGCATGATCACTAGAGTTACACGAGTCTTTTGCTTCTAACTCACCTCTTTGCACCTCTTAGGGCTTTGGTCGAAGATCAATAAGTCTGTCTCACTACTAGAGCCCCAAGGAGCTAGTAATGAGCGGTCTTGATCCTAGACCTTAGACCTTCGAGCCTATAGGAGATGCACATATGAAGACATGTATAGGACGCATATTGGTATTGACATATTACTTGATTGTGTCTCTATATATTTTCTGCATATTCTAGGTCTTCTTTTCCTTTGAAAAGAAGAAAACCCACTTTTTGCGCTATATTTGGTTTTGCTTGCCACTGTTTCTCACAATGCTGCGAGTGTGCCTTTGCACATTTTTTGCAATTTATGCATGGGAGGCGATCTTCGAAATCACCTCTTGTCTCTCCTTTGACAGGTTTATCCAAGCCAGTTGCATTGAAGCAACCATTTCCGATCTGCTTTTTTTGCATTTTCTATGTTTAATTCTATGGATCAACTGCAGAACCCAAATCCCGAGATCCCTTCTTCTGGCCAGGAGGAGATGCCGCCTTTTGATATCCATGAGGCGCTCCTAAGCCAGAATTTGTAGATGCTCGAGCAGAACCGTCAAATCAATCTGTTGACGGCTACTTTTTAGAACCTCCAGACTTGTCCTCCACCTCAACCTGAGGTGGGTCCTAATCCTCTTGATCTTTCTCCTCCACCTCGTCCTTTACCTAGGCCTCTACTCTGTGATTACTACAATCCATCCAATGCCCAAGCAGAGCCTAGTGTTAGGATTCCCATTGGGGAAAATGACCCAGAGCTTAAGCTAAATATCATTGGTCTAATCCCACACTTCGATGGTTAAGCATCCGAGGATCCATTCAAACACATCAAGGATCTTAAAAACCTATCCCAAAATCTTGGACCTTGAAATCAAAATTATGAAATCCTACGGAAGATGTTCTCCTTTAGCCTAAAAGATATAGCCGCTTGTTGGTATTGCACCATCGCACGACCTATCTCTACATGGACTGAACTTGAATCTACATTCCTAAAGAAATTCTTTCCTATAGGTCGAACCAATGTCCTTAGGTGAGCTATCATGACTTTTACTCAGAACTAAGGAGAACAATTCATGAAGAGTGGGAGCGCTTTCATGAATTACAAAGGAAATTCCCACATCATGACATCCCTCATTGGCAACTCATTCACATCTTTTATTATGGATTGCAAGAGAGCATTCGCAACCTAGTCGATGACTCTTGTGGAGGGAGCTTTTTGAATTGTGACAAAGAATCTGCCTCAGAATTGTTTGAAGGGATGGCGGAGAACTCAATCAACAACGCATTTATGTCACAATTCACGTGGGGAAATTATTTAAGGTGAAATCATCAATGTTTAGAGAAGCACGTATAGTATAGGACAAAAATCGTACAAAACACTTAAATTTATAGAGCACGAAAATAATGTGAGTTCGAGGTCATTCGCAGGGAGCAAATATGGAATTCAAACACTAACCGTAATATAAAATAGATGAGTGCAATAATTAATTGCCACAAAGATATGTAATGAATAAATTACTTAGAATGGTATTCAATGATAAATAAGAGTATCTCAGGAAATAGAGGGACAAAAAGAATAGAAGGGCTGAAAAAATGGTGATTTAGCATACATCCTAAGTGATTGCGCAACAATCATAAGTCTTAATTGACCTAAATTAGGCTAGGACTGAGCATAAGTTAGGATAATTCATGCATGCATAAGCATTATTTGCATCTTTAATGCTTTCTTTTAGCTATGCATAAAATAATGCTATAATGTGCTGATTAGGTGCATTATGTCAATTATAGGTAATAAGCTGATCAGAAGCTAGATCCGAAGCTGGATCTAAAGCTGGATCTGAAGAATAAGGAATAACTGGTGTTGCAGCAGAGCTGAAGCGGAAGACCTAGAATAAGGTGTAGTAGATAATAATGTAAGGGGTTGAGGAATGCTATTCTATCTAAGTAGGAATAAAGTAGAAAATTATGAACTTAGGTCTATCCTAGCCTTAGGATAGCCTAGAAGCCTCCCCAAGCCTTAGATCACCCTTAGATTAGGTCACCACACCCTAGGAAACCTTAAAATCCTAATTCCAACCTCTATCTAGACATCCAGATGAGTTATAGGATGCCCAGAACCCTTAGCCAACTCTTACACACCTTAAACCCACTTTGCAGTATTATTGGACGTCCAGACACTTGGTCAAACGTCCAATTTCTGCAGAATAGCTAAGACAGAACCTAGAATCCGTCTTGACTCTGATTAGACATCTAGACAACCAATCTGGACTTCTGATTTTTGAGTATAAGTCATCTGATACTATTATTAGACGTCTGGAACTACCCTCCAGTTCCTGTTTTGAGATTCAAGCCTTGATCTTGGATCTCTAGCTCCCTAAACCCAATTCTAACCCCTAAAAACCTAAATTAAGGTACCCTAATCCTAGTACATCACCTTTAGACCTCGTTAAGGACCTAATTAGGTCGTCACTAAACCTAATTGACTTAGATCATAATCAATTACCATTGCCTAGTCAATTGGACTCATAGGATCCAATTGAGCTTAGATCTCAATCCATACAAGTCCAATTGGACTCAATGAGAGTCCAATTGACCTAAGCCAAACCTAATTGAGTTATTTCACTCTCAATTATGTTCACACTCATTCAATTAAACTTGTGTTAAGTTTAATTGCATTTCCCCCTTAGCAATTAGGGTTTGCAACCCTAATTTCAGACCTACACCAACCCAAACCCCTTAGGACCTAACCTAGACCACTTAGCCACATAGGGCATAGCCACACACACACACACACCCATTCACGCACACACACCCATCTAGAGTTCTCAAGAACCCTCTTCAAGGTGGTGCCACTCTTGGTTGCCAAATTAGCAACCAAGAGCCATTCAAATTGGAGATCCACAAATGGTGGATCTAAAAACCACCTCTCTCTCTCTTTGGCCAGAAACTCTTGGAGCCCTCTCTAGAGAGTTCCACACTTCTCTAGAGAGTCTCCCTTAGGTCTATAAAAAGACCTAAGGGGTAGCCATTTGCACCCATCCCATTCTTGGCTTTATTCACTTTTGGCTCCATTTTAGCTTAGCTTCATTCCACCTCCACTCCACCTTCACGAGTAGCTTCACCATGGCCACCACCACCTCCATGCCAAGATGTTTGATCACCTCTCCAACCTCTCTCCAAGGGTCGACCTAAGCACCATTGGCCGCCCCTCCTCCTCTCAACCAACTCAGAGGCCATCAGAGCCACCTCCGAATGCCCTTATTTATGCCAGATTAAATTATAGTTCTTCTTAGATTTACATGCTTTATTTACTGCTTAGTAGTGTAGCTCTATATTATCCCCCAATGATGCATGCATAATCCCCCCCTAGATTCATGTATGCGATCATTTTCTGTTAGCTAGATTTGTATTTCCAAGCATTCCTCCATAAGCTTTCCAAGAGCTTAATGCTGTAGCCACCATCATGAATTGAATGATTAAAAATCTTTTTCTATATATTTATCTATGTGTGAAAATCACCATGAGCTTATTGCAATATATATTGTGTGATTAAAGTTGCTTGCTTTTATTTATTATCTTTTGGCAACTAGCATGTCGTACATCAATACGTAAATCACCATACACCGACATGAGGTTTTAGGTAAGTAGAGTGAAAGAGATTGATTTCAAATCTACATTTCCATAAGTGCCTCCCAGAGACAAACGACCGAGACTCCAAGTCTCGTTATCTTTATAAATATTTTTGTTGATTGTATTGTGCACTATACTATGATGCTTTTTCTTATCAAAAACGTGCTCTACAGGTCACAACAAATGGTGTCGTTGCCGAGGGGGTAACATCATTTTTGATTTTGATCTCTTGAATTATCACTGATAAATCTTCCTCTGCTTGTCTTTTGATGTGTAGGAAAATAGGAAAAAAATGGGATCTACGTACACAACGAGCGCGGGAAAAAATTCCAGGTGCACATCATATCTTCCTTTGTCTAGGTTTTTTTTTTGAACCCTAGGTTAGATTTCCTTCTAGCAATTTCATTTGAAAAAAAAAGCCTATTCATTTTCGTGAAAAAGAAGAAAAAATAAAAAAATCTAGGTAGTTAGATTAGGCTTCTTTTTGAATCCTATGTTAGCTTTGAAAATGCAAAAAAAAAATATTTGAAAATCATTTGAAAAAAAATTCTTCTTGAAAAAAAAATTTTGAAAGTTTTTTTTGAAAAAGATAAAAAAAATTTTTTGGTGGAAAGTTTGAATTTTGAACTCAAACACTTTTTAAAAGCTTTTCCACCATTCTTTTATTTTCGGTCGGACTTCAAAGTTCGTTTTAAAAATTCAATTGCCAAAAATTTAATCAGCAAAAGATTCTGAAATTTGGGTTAGACCTTCATTTTCAAATCATCTTTCAAATGACACCATTCATTTGAAAAAATTATAAGTACAAAATTTTTAGAAATTCGCGAAGTGCAAAGCAGTCAGATTGACCTTGATTTAAGATTTTTCAAAATTCAAAAAGCAATTATGAGTAATCCGCGAATCTGTTTTGACTAAAAATTGTGGAGTTTGAAATCTAATCTCATTGGCTTTAATTTTAATATTTTTTTGAATTTTTGAAGATCATTTGATACTGTTTCAATTTGGAAAACAAACCAGGGGTCAAAATTCCAGATCTGTCCCCTTGACATTTAAAAATATCTATAAATTTGTTTGAAATATTAAAAATTATAAAAAAATATTCTCTGAAAAAACAATTGAAAAAGGAATCTACTTACAAAATTTCAACTTATTTGGATTCCAACTTTTGCTAGAAAAGTATTTTTATTTCGTGATCTTCTGAAAAGAAGAAAATAAAAAAAACCTAGAATTGCATGAACCCTAGGTTACATCTTTAGGGTTACAATCTAGAGACCACATTTGGGCTAACCTAGATTTAGTCAAGTCTAGTGTTTAGCCGGTGAGCTTGGTCACCTTGTGGGCCACTCACCACAAACCCTAACTGAAGAAAAAATGGGCAAAAATCAATTTTAAAACACGAAATCAACACGAATTCGTTGTCATACTACTGGGTGCTTTCAACTTATCTTGCCAAACCTAGTGGCTGGGTTAGCTTGAGAGGTGGGAATCACTTTCAGTCAGTTGTACGACAAATTTTTTCTCAGGAATTCAAACTTAGAACGAAAAATCTGGTCACTCGATCATAAGGACCATCTGACTGACAGGGCCTTAGCCTTGTCTGGCTTGGCTACACCAACCCAGGGGTTGGGTGGTGTATGCAAGGAAGGAGGTTACTTAGACCTCAATTGGTTGGACCTTGGGAGCCGCTCCCAAGGGGGCGAGTCACCTCGCCAAGATCATCTTCTCCCCCCACTTCTTCTATTCCCTTAGCCGCAATGGCTAATCCCAGACTTGGACCTAGATTGGGTCAGGACGCTGGTAATCTGGACCCGATGGCTCGTCTGGAGGCCCGGGTTGTTGAATCTGAGGAGCAGCATCAGCAGAGCATGGACCGTATTTTGACGACGCTTGACAGAATGCAGCATCCACCGCGAGGAGAACAACTTCGAGACTTTTATGATCCAGCTGCACCGATCGTCATGCCCTTAGTCAGGATACTTGTAGGTGGAGACGCGTTTGAGCTCAAGCCCAATGTGATCGGGTTGATCAGCAATCATTTTTATGG
The DNA here is from genome assembly GCA_037157565.1 of Thalassia testudinum. Classification (NCBI taxonomy): domain Eukaryota; kingdom Viridiplantae; phylum Streptophyta; class Magnoliopsida; order Alismatales; family Hydrocharitaceae; genus Thalassia; species Thalassia testudinum. The sequence goes on from JAZHRO010000063.1 coordinate 65,452,523, forward strand.
AAACTCAAGCGAAGATCCGTTCCAGAACTTAGAGGACTTGAGTCGACTTGCAGAAACGATTCAACCCAGGAATATTGATCTTGGGATTGTTCTGATGAAGCTTTTCCCATTTTCTCTGAGGGAAAAAGCTTCATACTGGCTCAATACCATTGGGAAGCCAATTGGAACCTAGCTAGAATTACAACGTGAATTCCTACAAAAGTTCTTCCCGATCAGTCGAATGAACGCGATGAGGCATGCGATCATGACTTTCTCCCAAGGAGCTGGGGAGAAGTTGCATGACGCATGGGACCGATTTCACGACCTTCTCCAGAAATACCCACACCATGGTATACCTAGATGGCACCTAGCTCAGATCTTTTACCATGGCCTGGATGACACACATCGGTATCTGGCCAATGCATCTAGTGGTAGGAATTTCCTCGCAAAAGATGAGAATAGCGCATTTGAGTTGTTCGAATCTTTGGTGGAGAACTCGATGAATGCCGCGTCCATGAACCAGTTCCAGCGGCCTGGTCAGCAGCAGGTTAGTGTCCATGAGGGTCAGACCGAGTCTATTCGACCCGACATGGATATCATCGTCAAGCAGCTGGATAGAATAAACCTGATCGAGAAAAAGATTGACCAAATTAGTTAGGGTTAATCTGACTTGAACTCTGCTACTCCAAGACCCTCCTATGCACCCCAAGCCCCCCCTGATCGAGTTAATCTACTCACTCGGGATGCATCTTCTCCTTATTTATGAGATCCTGCATATCAGGATCCCGTAAACAATCCCGATCTGGCACCATATGACCAGGGTTACGCAACACCCACAGACTATAATACGTATCCCCTTGATGGATATATGTCTCAGACGTCTTCAGCCTACGAGGATGTCAGTGCTATTCAAGGATACGGGCGTAATAACTCGTATTCAGAGACGTATAACCCTGGTTGGCACCAGCATCCAAACTTCTCCTAGTTTAGTAACTCACAAAGACCACATCAAGATCCACACTACTAGACCAGGCAATACGAGAATGTGCAAAACACATACCCTAGGTAGTAGCCATTCCCATCTCAGTAGCAGCAACCCCATTCTTTATACCATCCACTGCACCAAGCTGCCAGGCACCCTCCAAAGCGGGCTGATCCTCTGGAGGCATTGAAAGAGGAGCTGCAAGAATCGATGAGGAAATCTACACAGGATAGCTTGCAGATAATGAACGCAATGGCTGACTAGATATAGACTATCCAGAACATGCAAAACCAGCTGTTGCAAGAGCATAGGACTCAGGGACCCTTGCCCTCCCAACACATCTCGAACCCTCAATATGTGCAGAACCAAGGTGCCCCGTCTAGGTTTCAGGCACCACAGGGACAGACACATACCATATTACAAGCGCCTCCTGCACCAACTGGTTATGCTCAAGGCCAGCCGCCTTTGATGCAGAACCCCGCATACTCTACCCTTTTCGCTCCCCCACCACCTCATGGACACCAAGCCGATGCAAATGTTGTCTCATTGAGGAGTGGAAGGAAGACATTCGACCCACCATATAGGCAGGTGGGTCTTGATTTTTCTCACCCTTCGCCGCAGGCAAGTTCGACTCCTTCTTCATCTCAGGAACCACCTACGGTAGATAAGGGTAAGAGGCCACTTGACCCTGAGATTCCTGTCCCTTTTCCTGAGGCTCTGATGCGAAATGTAGTATGGAAAAAGGACATGAGGAATTTTGAGGACCTGAAGTCAATGTTCAAGGAAGTACATATTCAGGTCCCCCTCCTCGAGGCAATTGATCACATCCTCACTGTCGCTAGGTTCTTCAAGGACGATTGTACCCCGAAGCGACAACCTAGAATTGGACGATAGGCGGTGCTGTCAAAAGAAGCTAGCATTGTGATTCTAGCTGACTTGCCGCCGAAAAAGAAAAACCCTGGTACCCCACTCATATCCTGCTTCTTGCAGAATTCTCCATTTGATCGGGCCCTTCTAGATCTAGGTTCGTCCATCAACCTAACTCCCACTGCCGTATTTGATCGATTTCGATTTGGGGAGTTAAAGCCTACCTCGATCATGATTCAGCTGGCTGATAGATCAGTAAAAACACCGAGGGGGTGGTTGAGAACGTGATCGTAAAAGTCTACAGATTCTGCTTTCCTGCAGATTTTTTCATTCTCTATATGGAGGTTCCTCCTAATCTTTGAGATGCACCAATCATTTTGGGTCGCCCATTTCTAGCGACAGCTCGAGCAAACATTGATTGTGCATCTGGGTGTATAGAGATAGCCCTAGGTAATGAGCAACTTCAACTTGACATATTCATGGCATCAAGGAATTTTGACTGTGATCGCATAGAGGAGGATGGTGAAGATGAAGATTCGGCATACTGTGGTAACATTGGGCTCCTTTGTGATGATCCAATGTCTCATTCGTCTGCACTATCAGGGTTCTTCGACCTCGATTCACACAGGACTGAGGCCATTGCACTGCACTTATCTTCTCGAGGATCTGACTGTTTAGGGTGTGTTTCTGACCACAGCACCCCTGAATCTAGCTATCCTGATTTGTACACTACTGGATCGCCCCTGTTGTTACAAGAAGACGTGACCACAGCTAATGGGTTTCCCGTTAATGCAGTCACAATCGATTATCTCAAGGTAGCAAATCAGTAGGAATTCACATGCATACAGATCATCAGATTCCCACTTTCGAGTTTGCTCCTCCTATTCCCATTTCTAACCTTGACCCACCAATGATTGAATTGAAGCCCTTACCTGACTCACTTAAGTATGTGTTCTTGGGTGAAAGTGAGACATACCCAGTCATTATTAGTGCCCACTTAACCCAAGAACAAGAGCATCAATTGATTTCTACACTATAAGACGATAGGGCTGCTATAGGGTGGAGCATTGCTGATCTCCGCGGTATTTGCCCCTCGTATTGCACTCATCACATTTAAATGGATGAGGGCGTGAAACCTTTGAGACAACCTCAAAGATGGCTAAACCCGAATATGCTAGAGGTTGTTAAGAAGGAGATCATCAAATGGCTGGATGCAGGTATTGTATACCCAATCTCTGACAGCCAATGGGTGAGTCCGATCCAGATAGTGCCCAAGGAAGCAGGACTCACCATAGTGAAAAATAACAAAGGCGAATCCATCCCGACCCGCATTGCGACATCATGGCGGGTCTGCATCGACTATAGGAAACTAAACATGGCTACCTAGAAGGATCACTTTCCTTTGCCTTTCATTGATCAGATCTTGGAATGGTTAGCTGGACATAGTTTCTTTTGCTTTCTGGATGGATACTCTAGGTATAATCAAGTAGCAATTAGCCTGGAAGATCATGACAAGACCACATTCACAAGCCCCTTTGGAACATTCACTTTCAAGCGGATGCCCTTTGGCCTTTGCAACGCACCAGCAACATTTCAGTGTTGTTTGATGGCCATCTTCTCTGACATGATTGGGGACTATGTGGAGGTGTTCATGGATGACTTCTCCATTTTCGGAGATGATTTCACATCTTGTCTTGATAACCTCATAGAAATACTGAAACGGTGTACTGAGGTAAACCTAGTACTATCCTGGGAGAAAAGCCATTTCATGGTGAGGGATGGCATAGTACTAGGGCACAGGATCTCTAAAAATGGACTCGAGGTCGATCGAGCAAAATCTGAGATTACTTCCCACTTACCGCCACCTAGCTTGGTTAAGCAGATCAGATCATTCTTGGGTCACGTCGGCTTCTATTGGAGATTTATATGTGATTTCTCAAAAATTGCATGACCTTTGACGAATCTCCTTATTGCCGATGCCCCATTTGAATTCGACACCTCGTGTCTCAGCGCCTTCGAGACTTTACGAAGCGCTGTCACTGATTCCCCGATTCTCCAACCACCTGATTGGTCTCTTGATTTCGAGATGATGTGCGACGCTTCTGATTTTGCCGTCGATGCTGTTTTAGGCTAGCATCGGGAAAAACAACCTTTTGTCATATACTATGCTAGCAAGATGCTGAATGAGGCTCAACACAATTATACTGTCACCGAAAAAGAACTGCTAGCAATAGTATTCAGGTTGGAGAATTCAGATCTTATTTATTAGGGTCCAAAGTCATCATCTTCACTGACCACTCCGCCCTCCGGCATTAGTTGGCAAAGAAGGATGCCAAACCTTGGCTCATCAGATGAATCCTTCTATTGCAAGAATTTGATATTGAAATCCGCGACAAAGCTGGAAAGTAGAATGTTGTGGCGGATCACCTATCCAGACTAGACCCAGGCCACATTCCTTATTCCCAACCTATCCATACCAATTTTCGGATGAATCCCTATTGGCAGTTCACTCTGTTGAGTTCCCCTAGTACGTGGATATTGCGAACTATCTTGCCGCAGGCAAGATTCCCGCGAACCTATCCAAGGACCAAAAACTCATATTTACTGCGGAGGCCAAATTCTACCTCTGGGATGACCCACTGCTCTTTCGCATTGGAGCAGATCAGATTATTCGAAGATGCATCCCAGATTCTGAGATTCCCAGTGTGTTATCCTTTTGCCACAATGATGCTTGTGGTGGTCATTTCTCGGGACGGAAAACCGCTGCAAAAATTTTGCAGTCGAGATTTTTCTAGCCAACTATTATCAGAGATACACACGAATATTCCCAACATTGCAAACGATGCCAGTCGGTCGGTTCTATGACTAGGAGAGACATGATGCCACTTCAGCCCATCATGGTTGTAGAAGTGTTCGACGTCTGGGGCATCGATTTTATGGGCCCTTTTCTGAACTCACATGGCTTCGAGTACATATTACTAGCCATTGACTATGTGTCGAAATGGGACAGGCTGATCATAAGACCGTCATTTCTTTCGTACGGCAATACATCTTCGCGAGATTCGGAATACCTCGCACTCTGATTAGCGACAGGGGAAGCCACTTCATCCATGCCCACTTCAGGTCATTATTAAAGAAATACGGGGTACATCACCATATAGCCACCCCGTATCACCTGCAGACTAATGGGCAGGCTGAAGTGTCTAACCGTCAGATCAAGCTGATTCTCCAGAAGACGGCTAGACCAGACAGGAAGGATTGGTTCGATAAATTAGTCGATGCACTCTGGGAATATCGGACCGCGTACAAGGCCGCACTTGGAATGTCACCATATCTTATGGTATATGGCAAGGCCTGTCACCTTCCTGTAGAGCTAGAACACCGCACCTTTTGGGAGGTGCAAAAATGTAACCTTGACCTCGATGAAGGAGATCAAGAACAGAAACTCCAGCTCAGTGAATTAGAAGAGATCCGGCGGGAGGCCTATGAGAATGCATTGATATACAAGGACAAGACCAAGGCCTTTCTTAAACTCCACATCCGGAGAAAAACATTCATGCCCAACCAACAAGTCTGGTTGTTTGATTCACGACTGAAACTTTTTTCAGGGAAGCTCAAGTCCAAGTGGACTAGCCCATATGTTGTGATTCAACCATATCCTAATGGGCGATCCAGATTAGGGACTCAAAATCTGGGCATATATCTATGGTAAATGGCCAGTGCCTCAAGCCATTTTTGGCCCAGAAACCTCCTCCAGCTGACGAGATTGTTCATCTTATTGAGGACGTGTGATTGAGTTTTCGCCCAGCTGGATGCGTTAAACTTAGCATCTACTCCGCATCCATCACCCTATACATATTCATTTCTATATATAGCATATTTTCCTTTAAGCATATTTTCTTCTACATATTGCATACTGTCAGGTTGGCCGATGCTGAATGTATAATTTCAGGAGCAATTACAAGTGATTTCTACCCATTTACTCCCTGCTATATTTATTTTTGTTTATATTCATGCATGAGGACATGCAAGAACTTAGGCATGGGGGGGTAGATACAACAAAACTAAAAATTTTTATGCCAACATTAAGGAAAACCCTGGAACTGCATATCAAACGTACTTTAGGATCCTAAATAAAAGAACAACTGGTTCCACCTCCAATGTTCGCATTGGAGCTAGAAATCATCCGCAAAAGCCATTTCCGACTCATCCGCTCACCCTTTTGTTCTAAATTTAGGGTTAAGCTAAATGTAACCCAAAAGGGAAATTTCATGAAATACGAATATAAGAGGTTACTTGTTTATAGCATACATACATATTGCATTCATGAATAAGATTTTTATTGAGAATGCATTAGGGATTTTATCCTCTAGTTGATTCTTGTAATCTGGAATCCAGTACAATTTTTCACACACACGTAGAATTTACAATGGATTCATAGTGAAGGCTAATAAACGTCTTTAGTCTGTTGAGAAGAAGGAATGCTTCTTCTCCTGAACCCTTGGACAGTGTTTTGGGAGTCAGGCAGATTTCCAAAAATCCACCAAATAGTGTGAGATGAGAGTAGAGTGTACTGGTGCTCTAAGATTAGTGCAAGGAATTCAGAATCCTAGATAATTAGGTGATGATACTCAGAGATTAGGCATAGCTTTCGCTCTCGATTCATACGTATACATTTTTGTGCGAACTTTGAGAGCCACCAAAAAAGGAAAATATGCGAAGAGCGAGTTTTCATAAGACTAGGGCTAAGGTGGATGGTTATGACCATTCTTTACGGAATCCTCGGCTGAAGGAGGGTATTGACGTCAAGGTCAAAAATACACCGTCCTATCCATCTTTCCCGGTGCTGTGAGTAGGCACTTCTGCCAAATAAGCCACCCAATGTCTCTTGAGTACCACCAATCCCTAATAATTCCTTCTCAATAAAGTTCATGAATGCATGCTAGCGTGTGTTGTGTTGAAAAAAAAAATTTACATAGAAAAAAAATATGAACAAAAGAGAGAAAATAGAAAAAAAAGAAGAAAGACAAAGAAAAAGAAGAAAAAAATTAGAAGAAAAAGAAAAAGCAAAGAAAAAGAGTATGTGAATAGTTAGTGTTTATTTCAGTTGCACTGAGGCAACACTACTAAATAAATTTGAAATCCACCAAATATGGCCTTAACCTATTTTTCTATGTTTCTGATTGCCCGAATACTGGCTGAGAAATTCTAACTTAGTGTTAGGGTTATGGAAACTCAATTAAAGTAGTAATGACATGAGAGACCACCAAATATGGAATGCATGTGTAAATCTGGTGAGATTGTGAGCTCTCTTTATATATATATATATATAAGAGAAGAGAGAAAGAGAGAATGAATACAAAGGAACCAAAGAGAGCATTGTTTTTCTCATCTTTCTCTGAGTTGAGTTACGTAATGATTTGGGAATCTAGAATCTATAGAACTAATCTCTATGTAGCACCAGTCGAGAGTGAGCCATCAAATATATAATCTTTTCCCTCTAAGATTCTCTACCTAAGCTTAAAGTCGGGTTCAATTCATGGAATATCTTGAATACCCCGAGGGAAGAAGTCCGCCTATCATGTTAGAATTTTTACTAGGGGTCAAGTACAGGCTTTAGAGGTGAATTAGTTTTTAACTCGAATCCATTACAAAAGCTACATAGCTACACTTTCACGATTGTCTGGATTTCTAGAGCATAGGATGAAAATACAACAGAGAAAAATCTCTAGGCATACAATTGATAAAATAATCAATCCCTTAGGGACCCGTCTGTGAATAACTTAGTCTTGCATTTGCTAGGGACTAGCAAGATTTAGGCATGGGGGTATGATTGCGTAGTAATCATAGGTCTTAATTGACCTAAATTAGGCAAGGACTTAGCATAAGTTAGGATAATTCAAGCATGGATAAGCATTATTTGCATCTTTACTGCTTTCTTTGAGCTATGCATAAAATAATGCTATAATGTGCTGATTAGGTGCATTATGTCAATTACAGGTAATAAGCTGATCAGAAGCTAGATCTGAAGCTGGATCTGAAGAATAAGGAATAACTGGTGTTGCAGCAGAGCTGGAGCGGAAGACCTAGAATAAGATGTAGTAGACAATAATGTAAGGGGTTGAGGTATGCTATTCTATCTAAGTAGGAATAAAGCAGTAAATTAGGAAGAACTTAGGTCTATCCTAGCCTTAGGATAGCTTAGAAGCCTCCCCAAGCCTTAGATCACCCTTGGATTAGGTCACCACACCCTAGGAAACCTTAAAACCCTAATTCCAACCTCTATCTAGATGTCCAGATGAGTTATAGGACATCCAAGACCCTTAGCCAACTCCCGCACACCTTAAACCCACTTCTGCAGTATTATTGGACGTCCAGATACTTGGTCAGACATCCAATTTCTGCAAAATAGCCACGAAAGAACCTAGAATCATTCCTGACTCTGATTAGATGTCCAGACAACAAGTTTGGACTTGTGATTTTTGAGTATAAGTCGTCCGATACTATTATTGGATGTTTGGAACTGCTTTCCAGTTCCTATTTTGAGATTCAAGCCTTGATCTTGGATCTTTAGCTCCCTAAACCCAATTCTAACCCCCTAGGAACCTAAATTAAGGTACCTTAACCCTAGTACATCACCTCTAGACCTCCTTAAGGACCTAATTATGTCCTCACTAAATCTAATTGACTTAGATCATAGTCAATTACCATTGCCTAGTCAATTGGACTCATAGGGTCCAATTGAGCTCAGATCTCAACCCATACAAGTCCAATTGGACTTAATGAGAGTCCAATTGACCTAAGCCAAACCTAATTGAGTTATTTCACTCTCAATTAGGTTCACACTCATTCAATTAAACTTGTGTTAAGTTTAATTGCATTTCCCCCTTAGCAATTAGGGTTTGCAACCCTAATTTCAGACCTACACCAACCCAAACCCCTTAGGACCTAACCTAGACCACTTAGCCACATAGGGCATAGCCACACACACACACACACACCCATTCACGCACACACACCCATCTAGAGTTCTCAAGAACCCTCTTCAAGGTGGCGCCACTCTTGGTTGCCAAAATTAGCAACCAAGAGCCATTCAAATTGGAGATCCACAAATGGTGGATCTAAAAACCACCTCTCTCTCTCTTTGGCTGGCCACTCTTGGAGCCCTCTCTAGAGAGTTCCACACTTCTCTAGAGAGTCTCCCTTAGGTCTATAAAAAGACCTAAGGGGTATCCATTTGCACCCATCCCATTCTTGGCTTTATTCACTCTTGGCTCCATTTTAGCTTAGCTTTATTCCACCTCCACTCCACCTTCACGAGTAGCTTCACCATGGCCACCACCACCTCCATGCTAAAATGCTAGATCACCTCTCCAACCTCTCTCCAAGGGCTGGCCTAAGCACCATTGGCCGTCCCTCCTCTCAACCAACTCAAAGGCCATTGAAGCACCTCCGAATGCCCTTATTTCTGCTAGATTAAATTATATTTCTTCTTAGATTTACATGCTTTATTTACTGCTTAGTAGTGTAGCTCTATATTCTCCCCCAATGATGCATGCATAATCCCCCCTTAGATTCATGTATGCGATCGTTTTCTGCTAGCTAGATTTGTATTTCTAAGCATTCCTCTATAAGCTTTCCACGAGCTTAATGCTGTAGCCACCATCATGAATTGAATGAATAAAAATCTTTTTCTATATATATATCTATGTGTGAAAATCACCATGAGCTTATTGCAATATCTATTATGTGATTAAAGTTGCCTGCTTTTATTTACTATCTTTTGGCAACTAGCATGTCGTACATCAATACGTAAATCACCATACACCGACATGAGATTTTAAGCAAGTAGAGAGAAAGAGATCGATTTCAAATCTGCATTTCCATAAGCGCCTCCCAGAGATGAATGACCGGGACTCCAAGTCTTGTTATCTTTATAAATATTTTTGTTGATCGTATTGTGCACAATACTACGATGCTTTTTCTTATCAAAAACACACTCTATGGGTCACGACACCAAGCATTTAATGAAATCAAATATCTCAATAGTATCTCAGATAAAGCATCAATTAAGAATCAAATGAATCTATAATATTCCTTAATCAGATGTCGCCAATCTTTTACAGTTGACTTAACTATCAGAACCTTAGAAGAAGGCATAAGGCCTTTGTCAACTCAGAAGTAGCCTTAGCACAAGGCTCCATTCTCAAGCATAGAGCCAACATAGGGTTAGTGGCCTTCTTTGAATTCTCGCGGTGTGTTAAGGAGAGTAGGCACACATCTCGAGGTAATAGGACACTGATTCTAAAGCAAAACCCTCCCCCTTCCTCTTCACAAAATCTTCTCTTCTTCTCTCAGAATGAGATAATTAGGTCATTAGGCGACTAATTGGATTCGAGTATTGGGTCCAGGCCTTCGTGCATGTGTGTACGGATGAGGAGTGACAACGCGAGGAGGTGCGTGAGAAGGGGGACCTGACCACCCATGTTACTGGGCGAAGAACTGCAGGCAGAAAAATAACTATGTGCCTTTACGAGCCTCTACATCCCTGATGTGAGACTAAAGACTTGCATGTCCTCCGCGTGCATGTGCAACTGAATTATGCACCAAATCAAGGTAGCTGGAGCTCATTTTGTCTCGATTGTCACCTGAACTTGCTTCAGGACCTGGAGCCACATTAGGATAAGGCAGCAGCAAGGTGTTGGATGGCTGGAGAAGCACTGTTGTGAGTAGAGAAGACGAGGGCGGCGGTGGCTATCCGATGATGACTTGGAGATCAGAACACGGGCTAGATGCTCCAATTAGAAAGCTCAAGGTGATCGCTGTGATATATGGAATACAATGGTGGTGATGGTGTAACAAATGGCGATGTGTGGTGCTTGGACAGTGGCGGGGAAGATGACCGAGGAGGAGGTGTTTGGGGGAGTCGTGAAGTGAGTGAAAGTGCAAATAAATAGAGGGCTTTTGTGCGGGGAGGTGAGGCGAAGCTCATGGTGATGATGGTGTAGCATTTGGTGTACTGTGTTGGCCGGGCGAGCTCACCGGAGCTTCACCAATTGTGAAGAAGAGGGAGGGGGAGAGTGGTGTTCAGGGGTCGAATCGAAGAATGAAGGAGCCGAGGAGGATCTATAGAGGGAGAGGAAGCGAGGAGACCTAATTATTGGACGAAATAGGGAGGATTTGGCACTAGCTATGATTGTCATACGTTGGAGATGGAGGTTGCTCCGGAGGGGGAATGGTGAGGAAGAAGGGGTCGAGGCGGCTCCTGAGTTGACTGTCGAGGAGAGGACGAAGTCGGGAAAGGTTGTGGTGTTCCCAATTTGGCCATTGGGAGGCTGTAGGAAGATGAAGGAGGAATCTCGCCAGAGCTGGTCAGAGCAGGCTGGAAGGAGAAGAGGGATTTGGCCTTCAAACCTAGCTAAGGAAAATAGCCTAAAGCTGCAGGAGCTTTTATAGAGCTCAAACAAGGCTCTAAGCAAGGGAAGGAGCTTGATTTTCTTGGGGATTGGGTTACAAGAAACCCATAGATTTTGTGGATTCGCTGGGGCACAATTTAGCAAGCTAAGATCCCAAATTACCTTTAAAAGATTCCTTACAATGTGAACATCAATCTTACCAAATTTGGTGGGATTTGGTGTTAGTTTGGTTGAGTTTTGAGGTGATCAAAGGTCTCCTATAGGTTGGTTGACCTAACAATGCTGACAGGGACCTAGTAGTGAAGAAGATGAAGAAGTTGGGGGCTTTTCCACAAATATTTCGAAAGTAGGGATCTGCTTGTAAGAAATAGAGATTTTAGGGACTGAAATGCAAACTAGGTTAAGATGAACTCTGATTGGGTCCAAATTTTGGCCTTAACCTAATTTGGACCCAAGGAATTTAATGGTAAGGTCAGATTTGAGTTCAACTATGTTTGATTGGGAAATTTTCACAAAGACCCAAATTAGGCTAGAATTCTGTTTGAGACTCTGTTCAAGGTCAAAATGAGTTTAAATGATCAAACCAAGGGTACCAAACCTCTCAGAATATTTTTATATGAATTTAGGAGGTTTAGATGAATTTTATCTTGACTGAAACCTCTTTAATTTAAGTAGGCCTGAAATTAGGATTTTATGTGATGTTGTAGTTCTCGAAACACGTGAAACCCCATTTCTATCTGTGTGGACCCACTCTTTGGACTTTAATGCTCATTTGACCTTTAATTAATCCCTGGAAAACCCCATGGTTATTTTGCATTTATGATGTGATGTTAAAACTGTAGAATTAACCCTTTTTTAGTATTTTCTTTTCAGAATGGATTTGCATGGAATTACAGCTCTCAGGTGGTTATGTAGGAGCATTTATCACTTGATTCTAACTAATTAAAGCTAGTTATGGCTTATGACGGTGTTACCATCAGAAATCCACACACACATCAAAATTCACATCAAAAGGGCATTCACGAGATCATGAATCCATCAAGTTCAAAGGATTTAGAGATTATTGCTGAGAAACTGATCAAAGTTGATATCGTAGCGAAGCATATTGACGAGGTTCGAAACACGATGAAGACTCTTATGCCTCTACTAGCTACGTAGAATCCCACACGTTTCCCTATTTCGTAAATTCCCGCATGGAGGGAATTTATGAATAATATGAATTATAGAGATCCTTCTTAGGTTTTCTCCCTACTCATTCACCAACCTAAGGAGGGCCCTTTGTACCATCATTCCCACCTCTTTCCCCACTTCCTTCTTTTGGTAAAAACTTGCCATATCCTAATGATTTACCTGCCATTCAGGGATACACTAGAAGATCAAACCCATATTCTAATACTTACAATCTTGGATGGTGAAGCCACCCCAACCTCTTTTGGTTTGATCACTCCCAAAGACCTACATATCCAAATCAGACCCGAAGAAACCCACCTACGTTGTCGTTTCAGCAACACGGAGGCCCATTCACATTAGTGCACAGAACTACTCAAGGCCAAATAGAGATACGTAGCTCGATCAGATTTTATAAGCTGTGACTGAGAGCCAGCGACAGAATGCTGAGGCTCTCGCTAAGGTCCAACGACAATGTACAATAGAATTTGCTAACCTTAGGGGCCAAATCACATAGTTAGCTGAATCTCGTTAGCTAGGGGCCCTTCCATCTCAGCCAGTTCCAAACCCTAGGAACATCCAAAACCCTAGGTATAACCTAGGAGGTCAACATCTAAATCAGGGACAAGCTCATTTTGTGAATCAAGTTCCCCTGAATCAGAATCAAAACCCACCCTCTGCACCTCTCGAATATGAATATCCGAATCAATAGCAATCACTTTCAAATCAATCTTTACTACTAAATCCATCTTTCCGAAATCAATCATCTACATCTTCTCCGGATTCTTCTTCCCATGTGGGTATTAACTCTGTTACAACCCACCCGAGGACTTCCACTAGGGACCCCATAGATCCACATTTACAAACCCAAGACGCTAGTATATCTTGAACAACTCCTGTTTCTACACCTGTGATAGGTGATTCATCTGATCCCGCTATTTCCACTGGTTCTCGTGGTTAGGGTAACCCCTCAGGAGAATAGGATATCCAAGTCCCATTCCCAGAGGCACTGAAGAAACTTAGGAAACAAAAACAACCTGTCACAATAGATGAGGATTTAATTAAGATTTTTGAATAGGTTCATATCAACATCTTGCTCCTAGATGCTATTAAGCACATTCCATGTTACGTGAGATTTCTGAAAGATTTGTGTACTCCAAAGCGTAGGTCAAAGAAAGGAAGCACTGTAGTACTTTCTGAGCAAGTTAGCTCGATTATCTCAAATACGTTTCCTTTAAAGAAGAAATACCCAGGTTCTCCTTTGATTTTATTTATTATTGGGGACCAGTGCTTTGATAGAGCTCTCTTAGATTTAGGAGCTTCTATTAATTTGATTCCTACTTCCCTAATCGAGTACTTTGATGTTGACACACTTAAACCTTTTGATGTGACTTTACAATTAGTAGATAGATCTATTAAGTCACCTAGGGGAGTATTGGAAGATGTTATCATTAGAGTTCAGGATTTCTATTTCCCTATAGACTTTATTGTCTTAGATATGGAAGTTCCTGAACAAGTTAGAGACACCCCAATTATTTTAGGGAAACTCTTTTTGGCCACTACAAAGGCCAACATAGATTGTGAAACTGGAACGATAGAACTTAAATTTGGGGAGAAGACACTTAAACTTGATATATTTAAAGCTTCTCGAGGATTAGATTGCAAGTGGATTGAGGAGATTAAATTAATTTCTATTCTTGTGGATGAGCCTAGTTCCTTAGAACTAGAAGACCCTTCTTTTGATATATACTCTCAGAACAAAATCCCATTTTCAGAATCTTCACTCGATCCAGAGGTTGAATCACACAACTCATCTTTATCCCTCTTTGCAGTAGAAAATCCTGTCCCAAATTTTGTTGTTGATTCTACTTAAAAGAATGAACTTAAACCATTTCCTGTCACACTAAATATGTATACCTCGAACCTGATCGCACTTATCCAATAATCATTAATTCACATCTTTCTAGGAAACAATAATTAAAGTTGATTGCGATTTTATGAGATCATAAGAAGGCAATCGGGTGGACTTTGCATGATCTCACTGGGATTAGCCCCAATTATTATACTCATTGCATTTATATTGAAGATGGGGCATGACCTTCCCATGAATCACAGCGGTGACTAAATCTGAATCTTAAGGAGGTTGTAAAGAAAGAGATAGTTAAGTGGCTAGATGTTGACATTATCTATCCCATATTTGATAGCCCTTGGGTGAGTCCAATTCAAGTGGTGCCTAGAAAGGTTGGACTTACCATAATGAAGACCAAATCAGGAGAGACCATTCCCACACTAATTGCGAATTCATCGTGGGTTTGCATCGACTATTGCAGACTCAACACGGTTACAATGAAGGGCCATTTTCCGTTTCCATTCATTGATCAAATCTTAAAAAAACTTGTTGGTAATAAGTTCTTCTGCTTTCTCAATGGTTACCCTGGATATAATTAGGTTGCGATCCACCTCGAAGATCAAGAGAAAATGACATTCACCTGCCCTTCGGAACCTTTGCTTTCTAAAGGATGCCATTTGGGCTTTGCAACACACCAGCAACTTTTCAAAGGTGCATGCTCGCCATCTTTTTCGAGATGGTGGGTGAATATATGGAGGTATTCATGGATGATTTTTCAGTCTTCGGGGAGACTTTTGATATTTGTTTTGATAATTTGTTGAAGATCTTGAAATGTTGTATTGAAGTGAATCTTGTCCTCAGCTGGGAGAAGAGCCATTTTATGGTTCCAGAGGGCATTGTACTTGGCCATCTCATATCTGAGCAAGGTATCCAAGTAGATCAAGCCAAGATCAATCAGATTTCAAATCTACCAATTCCCGACTTGATCAAGGCATTCGATCTTTTCTTGGGAATGTTGGATTTTATAGAAGATTTATACTTGATTTTTCGAAGATTGCCCGACCACTCACGAACCTCCTCATGAAAGACATGATTTTTGAGATAAGTGAGGAGTGTATATCTGCATTTGAGACTTTGAGTGACAGGGTTGCACAGGATCCTATTCTGCAACCTCCTGATTGGAATCTACCATTTGAAATCATGTGTGATGCATCAGATTACGCAGTAGGAGCAGTATTTGGTCAGAAAATTGAGAAGAATCCCGTAGTGATTTACTATGCTAGCAAGACACTTAATGATGCACAAAGGAATTATTCTGTTACTGAGAAAGAGTTGCTAGTGATAGTCTGTAGATTGGAAAAGTTCAGATCTTATATCCTCGGGTCTTGAATCATTATGTACTCTGATCACTCAGCAATCAAACACCTTCTATTGAAGAAGGACACGAAACCAAGGTTGATTAGATTGATTTTGCTTTTGCAAGAATTTGACCTAGAAATTCGTGATAAGGTAGGATGACAGAATGTCATTGCTGACCACCTTTCCCGCCTTCCTTCTGAGAATATAGAGACATCTCCTCCAATCATTGAACACTTCCCTAATGAACATCTTTTGACCATATCTTCTGATCTTCCTTGGTACGTTGACATTGTTAATTATTTTGTTACACATCAATTCCTGCCAGACTGGGACTAGAATTGCAAATCATGACTCAAATCAGAAGCAAATACTATTTCTGGGAAGATCCGTATCTATTCCGACTTTGCAATGATCAAATCATTAGGCGTCGTGTTTCATCTTCTTGGATTGACCCTATCCTTTCTTTTTATCATGACCAAGCTTGTGGTGGTCATTTTTTTGGTCGTAGAACCACTGCGAAAGTTTTGTAGTGAGGGCTTTATTAGCCCACTCTTTTTGTAGATACACAGATGTATTGTAAGGCATGTAGTCGCTACCAAACTCCTGGTAGCATGTCACGCAAAGACATGATGCCTCTGAACCCGATTGTTGTCTGTGAAATCTTTGACATTTGGTTCATAGATTTTATGGGTCCTTTTCCATCTTCTTCTGGCTTCGAGTACATTTTACTTATTGTCGATTATGTTTCTCATTGGATTGAAGCCGTACCCGCACGCACTAATGATCATAGAGTTGTCATTCCTTTTATTCAGAGTCATATTATCTCTCGTTTTCAGGTACCACATGTTATCATTTCTGACGGCGGATCCCATTTCAATAACACCCATTTTAGAAATTTACTTAGAAAATACAAGGTCACACATCGTATTGCTATACCTTATCATCCCCAAACTAGTGGCTAAACCAAGGTCTCTAATTGGGAGGCCAAAAAGATCCTTCAAATGATAATCCAACCTAATAGGAAGGATTGGTATTCCCGATTAGATGTCACCATAGGCATGTCACCATACAGACTTGTTTATGGGAGACCCTGCCATCTTCCCATAGAAATTGAACACAACGCCTATTGGGCAATTAAAGCCTGTAATCTTGACCTTGCAAAGGCTGGTGATCATCGTAGGTTGCAACTTAGTGAACTTGAGGAACTTCGAAATGATTCCTATGAGAGTTCTAAGTTGTATAAGGAAAAATTGAAAGCGTTCCATGACAAATACATTTCTCGCAAATCTTTTGCACATGGTCGAAGGTGTTGCACTTTGATGCCCGTTTGAAACTCTTCCCCGGTAAACTTAGATTAAAATGGATAGGTCCATTTGATGTCATCAGAGTCTTCGACAACGGAGCTGTTGGAATCATCGAACCCAACAAGAGTCAACCCTTCAAAGTTAATGGTCAATGCCTTAAACCTTATTTTGAAACACATGTTTTATGTCTTGTTGGAGATTGTTATATGCTCCGTTAATTCTCTAGGGTTTACACCTAGCTAAAGGAGCAAAACTTAGCACATTTCTTGTATATAACTATTTCCTACTTTCCACACTCTTGAGTATGTACCTTTTCTGTCACTTCCTTATTTTCCTATTCTTCATTTAGTCTGACTTGTGGGTCCCTACTCGGAGGGGGTGACGTAAAAAATGCGGAATTGAAAAAAATACCAATCTCACAAAATAGACAAACACACAAAGTACACAATTATTTTTAGGTGGAAACCCAAACCGGGTGAAAACCACCACTTAACCCTCTCGAGTTAGGATTTTTCGATCAACCAAGTTGATCAAATCCACTAATCGAATCACTTAAACGAGGGTGATTCAACCTCAATTACAACCACGCTACTTTATACGAGGGTAGCGTACGTCAAACCCCTTCTCTTCATGAGAAGGATTTTGTCTCATGAAGGAGACAGGAATTCGCACAGCGAATACCCAACCAAATAACAAAGATAAAATAAACAACAATCCTATAGAGCCAACAAAGTAATTTAAACCTAGCTTCTATAGGAATTAAGATGCTTCCCTTTGCAAGGAGTGCATCGATGACGCGGATGTGTGAACGACAGCGCAACATTGCTCTCGTGATCTACGGTGGGAGAGCGAATGCGCAAATGCTTGATGCTCTCTAGATGAAGAATTAGAGCTTGGAGAGCAAAAGCTTTTCTTCTTAGGATCAAGAGACACAAAATGGTTTGAAAGTGTATTACAAAGTGTGTCTTGTGAATCTAAGTGTATCTTGGTGTGTAAAAGGTTCCCCTTTATTTATAGAGGCCTTAGGAAGGCTTTGGAAGGCTTAGGAAAGCTTCCATAGCCGTTGGGTGCAAAGCCCAAGAAAATCAGGTCGAAATCAGAAACAATGATTGCACTGACAGGCTTACAGACGTCTGATCCTGGCATCAGACGTCTAGAAGATCACTTTAAGATGTCTGGGAAAAACATCGGATGTCTGATTTTAGGCGGGTTTCTTCCTGACTTGAATCAGATCTAAATAGGGTTCTAGTGCAAGTCCACCAGACGACATACAGGATGTCTGGCACTATGTCTGGACGTCTGGAAACCTACTTTTTCATGGGAATGGATTTCCAAGAGAGTGCAACGACTAGAAAATCTCTGAGAAGAGATTTTGGGTCAGCCGAGGCAAAACGATCATTTATTAGACGTCTGTAAAGGCTTAAGGACGTCTGATAAGGCTCTAACGGTCATATCCTTCCGTGTTTGTTAAGCCAGCCAACGGTCCACTAATTGGACGTCTGGAAAAGACATCAGACGTCTTCTAAGATGTCTGGACTAAGGTCTGAACGTCTGATTTTCATTAGACAGAACTTCTAAGTCCACGCTAATTGTTATCAGACGTCTGAATCAACAGTCAGACGTCTTAAAACACATTATCAGACGTCTGATATTGGAATTAGACGTCTGGAAAGGCTGTTTGAACCCTATATTGGTTTTCTAAGTATTCTACAGAAAACCTAAGTGTCCTAGGGTTGTGCCGGTGTTCCTAGGACTATTGTTAGGGTACTTTGAGGCTCTTTAACATGAATCTAAGTAACAAAAATAAAGAGCAACAAAAGAAACGAAAAATACGAGTACAAGAGAAGGAAATCTATCCTATTCTTCATCTCCTTCCTTCTTCAATATATCGCTCCTCGCGAATCTGCTCTGTTTTCCATCAAGCTCCTCCAATCCATCCTGGATGCGAGCTCAAACTCCGTCTGGTCACGTCTCCATTTGCAATTTGCCTAAAATCTAAGACTCCAAGTGCAAATGTTAAATGACACGTGTTTTGTTATCATCAAAATAAATGATCGTGGTGCTCTAGCACCAACACGACTGACTACTCTGACTTAGGTTAGATTTGAAATTGTCCTCACAAAGATCTTTGATCTCTTCTTTACAGCTCCTTCTGTCACCCTATACTAAGTGAAGTGTAGAGTCTTTTTTCACCCTTCTTACAGTGAGGATATTGTAAAATTTTGGCTTAGGGGAGTGTGAAGTGAAATCTTAATACTTTAAGTGTATTGGTAGATTAAAGTTGAGAAAAATAGAAAAATGTATAAAAATTTAAAAATTTTGAGAAATACATAAAAATATGAAAAAAAATTAATATAAAAATTTTGAAAAATTGAAAAAAATATAAAAATTAAAAAATAAATATATATAGGGGGATTATATTCATTTCAAAGAAGAATTGAAGAAGAATATATAAAAAAAACATATTTAAATACTTATACTAGTAATTAAAGAACTTAATTTTCTTTCTAAGGTCAGAAATATATATATTGTAAATAGTGTATAATAATAAGAGCATTGAATCCCTACTTTGGACTCTTTCTTCAATACTTTTTCAAAATACGCATTTGTTTGTGAATTTTGAATGAGATTTTTCTCGAGTTAGAGTCTGAAACCCTAATAAGATCTATTTTTCCTGCTCTTTATTCTGAAACAAAGTAACTAAGATGTTATTAAGTTTTATACAAGGCTTAAATTTTGGAATTAAATTGTAACTTTCTTGGTTAATAAGACTAGGTTAGATCCTTTTGATTTTTGAATATTTGTTTTTACCACCAAGTTGAGTAAAGAGACTAGATACCTAGAGTTGATTAAGTGAAGAGTTAATAGAATTCTTAGGCATAAGGTCTAATGGGCTATAATTAGCTTAATCAATCTAGAACATTTAGCTAGACTTGGAGAGTTGCGTCCTGACAGAGCTTGCGGGCTGATACTAATGGTTTAAGGGACCTAAGAGTGAAAGGCTTTGCGTCCATGCTCTCGTTTGCGAGCTAAGTAACCTAAGTGTTCAAAATACACAAACATTAGAATTGTATTATTGGCATTTGAGATAGTAAAAGCACAGAGATTAAGAGATCGATTCTAAATCCTTTTTAGTCTAAGGATTTTTGTGGGGCGGCTCTTGAAAGGGTGAAGGATGTGCCACTCACCTAGAAAAAAGATTTGGAGTATTTAATTTAGTAATAAAAATGAGAAGGAGAAGAAAAATAAATTTTTGAAAAAAAAATTTATTATAAATTATAAACACCTTGCAGTTAAGTATCTCAATACAAATGGATACTTATGCAGTTTTTATCCACCAAATAAAACATCTCACTACATATGGATGCTACCCCTTCCTCCATCAATAAAAGCATCTCACTACATATGGGTGCTTTAACCTATGGAAAATCGATCGAAAAAATATGGAGATAAAATATAGAAATAAGAGACCTAGTGGTTCATTGGGGAGATATACACCTAGAGTGTTGACCTCGGGATAAAAAATTTGTGAGGAGAAAGCAACCAAATCTAAGTAAGGCCAAGCCAAGGGCATGAATTAGACTAACTTGGATTTGAAATTGATGTCTTAAGATTTGGATTTTGCAACTCCTGACGCCTTTAGGATGAGCCTACCCACGAGCACGGATGCTTTAAAATCATACCTACTGAACCTTATAGCAGGCAGTTATTGTATTGGAGAATCTGCACAAAAAGATTGAGTTTGAAAAATTCGTCATCGTAGTGTAATTTGCGAGAAAAATTCATTAACAGATAATTTTAACTGAAACTCAAAAGGAATTCTGGGTCGAACATAGGGAGGTCAACATTTGATCAAAAATCATGTTTGATTTATTGTCACGAAGCAGATTAGCTAGTTGAATTGAATCTACGCTAGCTATCTACTTAAAGAATAATTAATAGAAGAGAGAGAGAATGATATAAATAAAGAGAAAAGAGAGAGAGAATGAATAGGTATTTCATAACCACAAAATCAGGTTTGTTGCAACTACTCATTACACTAGAAAGTAGGAAATCTATGTTAGAAAGCAATAAAAGCGAAGGTGGAGAGAAGTTATCCTCCACGATGACTGCTTAGAGGACGAGTGGTGTAGACCCGGATAGGTTTTGTTAATATGGTGATTTAATCGTTGAAATGCATATAGTGGTTAACCTAAATCGACCCTAACCATCTTTTTACAAAATTTTTAACCTGGCCTACTTGATTTTATCTTGGTCACTTTTAGCCCCAGGGTCGAACTCAGGGAAGCGGGATTAGAGGTGAATAAGTTTCTACGCCTTTCCTACAACGAATCTCTTCCGTTCGTTTATTATGTTTTTGGTGTTTTTCTATTTAAGATTTTTTTTTTGATAATTTTTGTCCTTGAGGTACACCCTCAAAATTAGGTTCTTGGCTTTGAGCCAAATTAGGGTTCCAAAACTGGTCTTGCTATTTACAAGACTGAGTACTTGCAAGTCAAGGATTTTCTTTTCTCTTTGGTATATTTTTTTTATCTTTTTAATTGCAGAAAAGAGAAATAGAAATAAGATAAATATAGTATATATATATGTCTATAAGGGTGGGGGTGGAGGTGAAAATGGTGTGTAGCACGGTGTCGAGTCGGTCGTCATCTAGGAAGACGCAACCAACAGGACGAAGTGCTGCGTGGAGTGTAGGATGGATGGGTGGAAGATGTGTGCAAAGAAGCTTTCTATACGCGTGTATCGGGGAATATCAGCAACTGGTGCAGATATTCCCGCGATACAACGTGTGGTAGGTGATATGAATATATATATATGTATATATGTAAATATATATCTATATGTATATATATAGATATGGTTATAATTATATAGGTGTATATGTGGTTATATATGTATATATATATATATATAGATATGTAAATATATGTATAGATAGATGTATGTATATATATATATAATTAGATATATATGTATGTATATATAACTATATATAGGTATATATATATATATATAGTAATATATGTATATAGTTATAGATATGTATATATGTATATAGATATATGTAGATATATATATATATATATATGTATATGTATCTATATATATATATATATATATACACTTATACTTAGTTGTATAGGTAACAATATATGTCTAGATATATGTATATATATATATACGTATATAAATAAATAAATATATATCTGTAAATATATATGCGTATATATTATATGTGTATATATATAATTATATATAGGTATATATAAATATAAGTGTGTATACAGGGGTGTACAAGTGAGAGTGTGTGTGTATGTGTGAGGTGAGCATCTGAGAGAGAGAGAGAGAGAGAGAGCGAGCGTCTACTGGAGTGAAGAGGCGTGGGGAGTTAAGTCGTCCATAGCCTCCAGCCGTCGTCTGATGGTCCACGCGTAGGCGCGTAGGCGCGAAGATGCGCGCGCACGCTGCAGGGAGTGGGCGCAAAGGAGGAACTGTAGCGCAACGCATGACGCAGCGCACTGCGCTGCGCGCTGAAGTAGGTGCGAGCGAAGGCGCTAGTGCGAGCAGACGCTGGAGCAGGTGCGAGCGAAGGCGCTAGCGCAAGCGGACGCTAAAGCGGGTGCGCGCGAAGAGTGGGAATGGGCTGGAGGCAATCGCGGGATGGAGTGAGAGCACGTGGTGACCGGATAAGTGAGAAGCTTTCCGGTCATCGCACTGTAGTTATAGTGTCGCGCTCTATAGCGTGAACAGTAACTACAGTGCCGCGCGCTCTGAACTGCCGGTTGCAGCCGGTGCAGCGTGAGCGGGTGCTCTGGAAGGCTTCTGCGTGCGTGGAAAGAGGCTGGGATCGGTGCCTGCATGCGCGTGGGCTGCTGCTGCTGCTGACGCCTTGCTGCTGCTACAGAGCTTCAGAGCTTGACTTTGTGGTAATGGCGGAAATGGCTTGGAATGACAAAAACAGAAAGGAGAACCACCACGCTCACTAGCTCTTTGATGAGCTGGGCGGTGGTGGGACTCACAGTGGTGGTTGTGTACCACTGTGAGTTGCTCCTGCCCGCAGCGTACCTCCTCAGGAAAAACAGAGGCTGCATATGGAGGGGAGAGGGGAGGAGACAGCCTGGAGAAGGAGCTGCTGTATGTGTTCTTTTTTTTTTGTGGACCAGGCCCAGTCGCAAGGAAGAAGGTTGTGCTCTTTCTAAAGAGGAAAGAGGCATGCACAGCCATGCCCTGGGCTGTGCATGGCTCTGCATACGGCTGGCAGGGCAAGCTTGTTGCAGAGAATGGCGCGAAGAAGAGCTGCCATGCCTTGCAGCCGCGGAGAAGAAGAAAATCGAAGTCAATAAAAAATGAGCATGGTGATTTTGTGAGGCAACACTTGAGGAAAACATTAATTTCAAGGCCATTTTATTCACTCTCCTCCCCTCTTAAATAAATGCATGCATGCGTTTATTTTTATAAATGTGACTATGGCTACCTAATATACACTGGCAATGCTTGGAAATAGCACAAGATGGCACAATTGTTGGTGCATTTTTACTGTGCAATCATACCCCGATGCCTATCTTTTGCTAGTCCCTAGCAAAACATTTTTGTATTGTATTTAGAAATGTTCTTAAGCTGAAGATTTTCTTCTGAGGCGACATAGGTGTGTTTGTTTGCTGGATATGGTGAGAACCAATTGCAGAGAAGACTACCAGTACTTTAAGTCTTATTTGACATAGATCATCTCTCGACTAACCAGGACTCTTGATATTTAAACCTTAAGTATGATTTCCAGGACCCAGGAGGTTTTTGCCGTACTCGAGAGCTCAAGAGATTATGGCTTGTGCATAGTGAAGGATCAAGGCTGACCAGATGAACATTAAGACTCAAGCCCAGGGTTTCACAAATTTTTAAGTGCAGGTTGGTCCCAGTTTCAGCTCGTGTCTTTGGATTGACCCTTAAAAAGATGATGGAAAACTCAACTCCCATTTTATAATATTTGTGGCTCAAAGAAAATAGGGTATTTGTGACTTGCCGTGAAGAACTTTTGTAGGGGGAAGACTTTACAGATATTTGCGAGATATACTGACTTATTTGCATCCTTTTTTTTTTTTGAAACACGTGTCAGGATATCTCTTGCAACATTATTTGGAGGAGCACACTTTTCTTTTGGTGGAAGAGTTCCTTTTTTGGTGGAAAGAGTCTCTCCTAAACACATGACTAAAGCCTGGGATAAAAAGTCTACCTGCGCGCACAGGTAAGGACTCCACCTTCCCTAATGAACACTAGGGTTAGATCTTATGTTCACCTGGTCTTTCTTGATATGTGTAGTGTGAACCAAGATTACTTAGTTTTTCGAGTAGAAGCAAACCAACGGATCCTGTACTGGTGTCTTAGGTACAAGAATACGTCCTTAGTTAGGAGAGATTCCAATCTATCTTGTCAATGCTCAAGTGAATTAAGCCGAGCCTGAGCGAATCAAGCTTCTGTGGCTTGGAAAGTCTTCAAAACAGTGGTTGAATATCCATAAACACTTATTGCATTTTTATTTCAGCCTTTAGATCATTACTAAACACCCTTTTTTTTTTTTTTAGATAGAAGGAGACTGCATGATACCCTAAAATACCCAGATCCTATGGATTCCTATCCACCCCCCTATGCCAAACGATGCTATGTCCTCATATGCATGCAGGGTAGGGTAGAGAAAGGATGAAAGATTGGGTAACGAGAGCTGAGGTACAGGGTATACAACAGGGTGGTAGGGTGGGTGGATGGTGGGTGGTGAGGTGAAAAGTGAAGTGAGCGTGATAGTGGCAGAGTGTTGTTGGGGTGCCTCCCAATGAGCGCTGAATTTAACGTCCCCAACTGGACTCAAAATGAGGCACAACATTAGTTACCCTCCAGCAGGGCAACAGTTTCTCCAACGGGGGCAGGTTCATGAGTAAGATAGGGTTTCAAACGCTGCCCATTGACCATAAATTTATGCCCAGATTTGGGATGTTCAATTTCAATGGCCCCATTGGAAAATGGTCTCGAGACCAGGAAAAGACCAGTCCATTTGGACTTCAATTTCCCAGGAAAGAATTTGAGCCGGGCATTGTAGATCCAAACTTGCTGAGATGGCTCAAATTCCTTCCGTCGAATACGGCTATCGTGAAAAGCCTTAGTGCATTGCTTGAAAGTTAAGGCAGAGTTATAGGCTTCACGACAAAGCTCTTCCAGCTCCTGGAGTTGGAGTTTCCTTTCTCGACCACACAGGTCTGGGTCGAGGTTACATTGGCGAACCACCCAATAAGCACGGTGCTCCAACTCCACGGGCAAATGACAAGGCTTCCCGTAAATGATTCTATAAGAAGTCATACCAAGGGGAGCCTTGAAGGCAGTCCGATACGCCCAAAGTACGTCAATCAGCTTGTCGGACCAATCCTTACGGTCAGGCCGAACCATTTTCTGGAGAATATGCTTGATTTGCCGGTTCGACACCTCTACCTGGCCGTTTGTCTGAGGATGATACGGGGATGCGATACGATGGTGGACTCCGTATTTCCTCAGAAGTGCCCGAAAAGAAGCATGGGTAAAATGGCTTCCTCCATCCGAGATAATGGCTCGAGGGATCCCAAAGCGCGCAAAAATGTGATCTTTGACAAATCGAGTGGATATAACATGGTCAGCACGTCGCGTGGGAATAGCCTCGATCCATTTCAAAACATAGTCAACAGCCACGAGGATAAATTCGAAGCCGTTGGAAGGAGGAAAGGGACCCATGTAATCAATTCCCTAAATGTCGAAGATTTTCGCAGCTAGGATGGGTTGTAAGGGCATCATGTCACGACATGACATTGACCCTAACGACTGGCACCTAGTGCAATGTTTGGCATAATTGTGTGCATCCTGGTGAAGGGAGGGCCAAAAGAAACCACACTACAACACCTTGGCTGCAGTTTTCCTCCTAGAGAAATGGCCTCCGCAGGCCTGATCGTGGCAGAAGGGTAGCACACTGGGGAATTCGTTGTCAGGAACACAGCGACAGATGATTTGATCAGCACCTATTCGAAAAAGAAGTGGATTATCCCAGAAATAATACTTTGCTTCTGCCATGGGACGCTCGCGCTGGTTTTTAGGCCAGCCACGTGGAAGGGATCCAGAAGCAAGGTAATTGGCAATGTCGGCATACCAAGGTCCACTTGCCACATTAATTGCCAATAGGTGCTCATCAGGAAAAATCTCAGTAATCGGCAGAGTAAGTCCAATATGGTTAGGGTCCAGTCTAGAAAGATGATCAGCCACAACATTCTAGGCTCCGACCTTATCACGGATCTCAATGTCAAATTCTTAGAGCAGAAGGATCCAACGAATCAGTCTAGGCTTGG
Source organism: Thalassia testudinum (assembly GCA_037157565.1). Classification (NCBI taxonomy): domain Eukaryota; kingdom Viridiplantae; phylum Streptophyta; class Magnoliopsida; order Alismatales; family Hydrocharitaceae; genus Thalassia; species Thalassia testudinum. The sequence continues at coordinate 65,478,799 of JAZHRO010000063.1, forward strand.
CATCCTTCTTATGCATGAGATGGCGAATGGCTGCGTGATCAGTGAAAACAATAACATGTGATCCTAGAAGGTAAGAGTGGAATTTCTCCAGCCCAAAGACGACCGCCAGTAGTTCTTTTTCAATGGTAGTATAATTACACTGGGCCTCGTCCAACGTCTTACTGGCGTAGTACACCACGAAGGGGTGTCTATCACGTCTTTGTCCCAGGATGGCTCCGACTGCAAGGTCGGAAGTGTCACACATGAGTTCAAAGTCGAGGGACCAATCAGGTGGCTGGAGAACAGGGGCCTTGGTGACAGCATTACGCAGCTGCGTGAATGCTCGTATGCAGTCGGGGCCCATATCGAAGGGTACGTTGGTCGATAGGAGATGAGTCAATGGTCGAGAAATCTTGGAGAAATCTTTGATGAATCTCTTATAGAAACTGACGTGTCCCAGGAAGGAGCGGATTTGTTTGATAGAGCCAGGCACAGGTAAATCAGCATTTGCATCAATCTTAGCTCTGTCAACCTCGATACCCCTATCAGAGATGATATGCTCGAGAACAATTCCCTCGTGTACCATAAAATGACTTTTTTCCCAAAGAAAGCACGAGGTTTACATCAATACATCTCCTAAGGATACGAGTCAGGTTGGCAAGACAGTCATCAAAAGTTGGTCCAAAGATCGAAAAATCATCCATGAAGACCTCGAGAAAGTCACCCACCATGTCATGAAATATTGCCAGCATGCATCTCTAGAAAGTTGTTGGTGCATTACAAAGTCTGAATGGCATCCTTCTAAATGTAAAGGTGCCGAAGGGACAGGTAAAAGTGGTTTTCTCTTGGTCCCGGGGGTTAATTGCCACCTGGTTATATCCTAAGAATCCATCCAGGAAACAGAAAAATTTATTTCCCGCTAACCGCTCCAGGATTTGGTCAATGAAAGGTAGCGGAAAGTGATCTTTCTTAGTTGCAGCATTGAGTTTCCTATAATCTACACACACTGTCCAGGATGTAGGAGTGCGTGTAGGGATGGACTCGCCCCTGTCATTGACACGGATGGTGAGTCCCGCCTTTTTGGGCATGACGTGAATCGGGCTCACCCAGGGGCTATCGCTGATCGGGTAGATTTTACCCACATCCAGCCACTTAATAATTTCCTTTTTAATGAACTCCCACATGTTAGGGTTGAGACGTCACTGCATCTCGCGGGAAGGTCGAGCCTCCTCTTCCGTATATATACGGTGAGTGCAGTAGGAGGGGCTAATGCCAGATAAGTCTGATAAAGACCATCCAATGGCTACCTTGTGTTCCATAAGGACCTTCGTTAGTTTGCACTCTTGCTCCCTGGTCAATTTTGAACTGATGAGTACAGGGAGCATTTCATTTGGTCCCAGGAAAACATACTTAAGTGTACTAGGCAGCTCTTTTAGCTCGGGAGTGGATGGTGAAAGGTCTGGCATTTCTTGGGACGAGAGTGTCCCAGGCGGATCGAAAAACAAGTCAGGAGGAAGAAGTTGACCCTCAGATTGGCCAAGAAGGGGGGCTTCTTGGATAGATGGATCCAAAAAGGAATAGCCCCAGTGTGTAGTATGTGGGTTCAAGGTGCCAGTGTGGAGTTGTAAATCCACCTGATTTGGAAGGAAAGAAAGGGCAATCCGGTCTTCAAGAGTGTGGACCGGCTGTGAGTAGCCCGGATATGACTCAGACCATGAGGTATGGGAAGTGGAGAAAACCTTGTCAGAAGTCTGGTCAGGAGAAGGTATGAGACAAGGGAGGGATGGGGGAATGTCACAATATGTGTTTGTCAGGCAATCGTCAGTGTTTAAAGGCAGTCCACAGCAGTCAGAATAGGTCCCAATTAGTCCGATACATGCGTTGATGGCCATGTCCTCGTCAGACGTGTCATCCTCGATGTAATCGCAATCAAAGTTCTTGGCTGCCTTGAATATGTTAAGCTTGAACTTCTCAGATCCAACGGCAATCTCAATACAGCCTGACTTGCAGTTGATATGGGCGCGGGCTGTGGCCAAGAAAGGCCGACCAAGGATGATCGGACAATCAGAAAGTGAGCTAGGAACTTCCATATCTAAAATAAGAAAGTCAACAGGAAAACAGAGACTGTTGACCCTAACCACCACGTCTTCCACCACACCCTTTGGAATTTTGACAGAACGATCTACCAACTGTAACGTGACTGGGGTGGGTTTCAGATTTCCCAAGGAAAATTTTTTGAGCATGATGGTTGGTATAAGATTGATGGAGGATCCTAGATCAAGCAAGGCACAGTTAAAATTGCAGCCTTGGTGCTACAGGAAGTAAGCAGTGTGCCCGGATCTTTCTGCTTCGGTGGTAGATTTGACAGTATAGCACAACTCGCATGAGGTGAGAGAACCACCGGATTCTTAGTTTTCTTTGACTGTCACCTGGGTGTTGTGTAGTCTTTGAAAAATCGGGCGACAGTAGGTATGTGGTCGATAGCCTCGAGCAGGGGTACCTTGATTTCAACATCCCTGAACAAATTACGCAGGTTATCAAAGGCCTGCATATCTTTCTTTTTGCCTTTTGGCTCCCTCAGTAGAGCCTTAGGGAATGGGACTGATTCTGGCACCAATTTGGGTGTATCATCCTCTCGCGAATGCGGTGCGCATCCCAAATGAGAGGGCGATGAAAAAGACGGGCTAGGATCAGGTCGAAGCGGATTGACGGTCTGCTTACCGCTCCTCGTAGTGATCACATTGGATGATGCGGGTCTAGTGGGATCATAAGGCGGAGGTGGGTTCGCAATAGAGACATAAGAGTGAGGTGCTGCAGCAAGATTTGCCTGAAATCCTGGTGGAATGCTCGGAGCCTACAGAATCTGGTGAATCTGCCCCTGAGAAGGTCGTACCTGTGGTTGAGGACCACGGGGTACGAAATTTCGCGGGTTTGGAACAGGTTGGGCTGAAAGAGTGCCCTGAGATCGAGTCTCAATGCGCAGTTGACTAATCTTAGCATTCTGCTGCGCCAATTAGTGCTGAAGAGAGGTCATGTTCTCTTCATGGCACTTTGACATTTCCATTATCATTCGCATAAATTTATCAAGAGGACTGATGTGTGTTCTGTTTGTGATACGCAAGGGTCCGATGGCGGATTCACCATAGGATTAGACTGGGCCCTTGGGATGACGGGTGCGGATGGTCGCATTGGTCCACTCGTGGGGTTTTGGCATTGTGGGTTGTTTGACCATGCGAAGTTCGGATGATTTCGCCACCTTGGGTTATAAGTGGCAGAGAACGAGTTGTTCCCCAGGGAGCAAGCATCTTCTATGCCAGAAGACTCGTCCTCATGTAAATACGCATCCGAGCACACGGAGGCTTGGTCCTCCATGTCAAAATACTAGCTCGCAAAAGCTAGATCCACATGACTTACCGAATCGCTCGGCACGACACTTGGTAAGGAAGGTCTTACGGGGTTTCTCGGAATAAGTTTGGTGTTGGAAGAATTGAGATTGTGACGAAGTGGTGAGGTGGGGGTGTTTGCCATAGAACGGGCGGGGTGATCCAGTATTTGTGTGATAAGGCTAAGATCTGTGGATGAATGGGAGGGTTCCGTGTCAACTTCGTGGACATTACGGGGCAGGCTGGTACGATTAAAGGTGACCATGGAGGCATTGTTCATTGAGTTTTCGCTCATATTTTTGAATAACTCGAATGCTCCATTCTCATCTTTATTCATGAAATTCCCTCCACAGGAAGCATCTGTAATTTGCTTCAAAGTCTCATTTAGCCCATAATAGAAAATTTGGGCTATATGCCACTTAGGCAGACCGTGGCGCGGACACTTCGTAAGGAGGTAATTATATCTCTCCCATGCCTCATGAAACTATTCGCCGTTTTGTTGTGTAAATGAAGTGATAGCATGGCGAAACACATTGGTTCGCCCGATTGGGAAGAACTTCTTGAGAAATGCTGTTCGCATCTCTTCCTAAGAGTGGATGGTTCTCCCAAGGGTACATAACCACTGTGACGCTTTATCCCGCAATGAAAATGGGAACATTTTCATGAGGACTATAGGTAACCCGATATTTCTTTGTTTAACAATTTCAGCCAATCGGGTTAGGTCTTCCAAGTGGAGAAACGGATCTTCACTTACAAGACCATGGAAGTGAAAATTTATCAGGCCAATTATGTTAGGTTTCAATTCAAAGTCGTCCCCGCCCATGGGGACCCGAATTTGTCCTATGGTCTCTGTAGCAGTGGGATTACGATAGGAGCTAAGAGACTTAGGCTCCTCCCATTCGGGAGGGTTCTGCATTTCCTCCAATGTTTCCTTAATGGCTTCAATCTATTCATTATACATTTCCATTTGGGCTTGGAGGCGAGTTATGGGATCCAAGGCTCCACCACCTGGTGGGTTTTGAGGGTGGTTTCCTCCCTCAGGATTTGGGAGTGGGTGTGCAACCATGTTTGTGGAGGAGGATGATTCGACTTCTTTTCTAAAATTATCAGGTAATTCACACAGTTCAGGGTTTTGTGACCTCCTCCCAAACATGCACTACCGCAAGAAGAATTGGGGGGATACGAAGGGAAAAGAGATGAGAGAAATGATGCCGCAAAGGTACACTTGATGTCAAATCAATACAATCAAATTCCTAACCTCTACAGTGTGCCCTTAGACCTAAAGATCTAAGTTACCTACTATCACGACCTATGAAACCGAATGCGAGCATCGCGGAACCACCGGGCCAGATTGAAAGGCCGTTTGCCCCAATCTTAGACACCTGATAGCACGTGGGAACCCTCACCAGCACGTAGGTGCTACATGCAGGTAGTTAGACCTCCAATCCTTAATAAGGGTCAAGTTGCTACCAATTTTAGTTAGAGACTTAGGATCAAGTGCTTCTGGAATGTGAAGGGTGTTATTTACGGGTAATGCCCAAGTGATTGATTTTGTAGAGTGTGTAAACCAAGCATGCAATGGGAAAATCTCCCCGAATTGAAGTTTTAATTGGTGAATGGTTTTTTAGAATTCAGCCTTAAGTAGTATGGATTTTAGGATTCCGCTGAATTACCAATTCAACCAATCTCCGGGTTTTGAGAGAATACAAGTTTTCTTCTAAGCCCAACAAACCCTTCTTCAATGTCAGTTAGTTAATGCATGCTAAAATGCAATGGGCTTCCCTAGATGGAGATTTCTATGTGTGGATGCACGAATCAATTTTAGATTAGTGTGAAAGGGAGCCAAAGCACTTCAATTCAAGTGCTCCCAATCACCAGAATGATGTCCACACACTAGGCTCAACCATAAAGATAAAGAAAATCAAATTGTTGGGGTTGAAATATTCGAGATCGAATCTTAGGCACGTGAAAGGTTGTGGTGGGGTTGGAATCAACTCAATTCCAAGTCTCCCCACCAAAAAGGTGATCCCAAATTGCAGATAAATGAGGCAAAGAGGGATGGCAATCAATCTATTTATCTTTGCCTCAAAGAATACTTCACACGGCGAAAGATTCAAGAATCAAGCTTCTAGGATCTTCGCTATGTGAAGTTTGGTGGGAAATCCCACGGCAGTGGGGTGATGAAAAATAATCAAATAAGTGATTTTTAGCCCACTTGCCTCAAGAGATCCAAAGAAGTGTTTTGAGTTTTTTTTAGTTTTTTAGTTTTTTTTTATTAAGGTGACAAGTTGACCTAAGTTGCTAAGAAAGAAAGACCTACTTGTTCAGCAACGTGTGCGAAGCTCCAGTGCGGTGCCGGCGTCTTCACGCTCTTGTTCCCGCCTCGGATCTGCCCACTTCTCCGACTTCGTTTGCCTGCCTTCTCCTTGCAACTGGTTCACCTGCACACCAACAAACAGAAACACCTGTGAAGAGAAGGGTGTGAGAAGAGAAAAATTAAAGGAATGGAGTAGAAGCTTACTTGAATGCGCACTTCCCCGGCAACGGCGCCAGAAAAAGTGTGGTGTAGACTCGGATAGGTTGTGTTAATATGGTGATTTAATCATTGAAATGCGTATAGTGGTTAACCTAAATCGAGCCTAACCATCTTTTTACAAAATTTTTAACCTGGCCTACTTGATTTTATCATGGTCACTTTTAGGCCCATGGTCGAACTGAGGGAAGCGGTATTAGAGGTGAATAAGTTTCTACGCCTTTCCTACAACGAACCTCTTCCATTCGTTTATTATGTTTTTGGTGTTTTTCTATTTAAGATTTTTTTTCTGATAATTTTGTCCTTGAGGTACACCCTCAAAATCAGGGTCTTGACTTTGAGCCAAATTAGGGTTCCAAAACTCGTCTTTCTATTTGCAAGACTGAGTACCTGCAAGTCAAGGATTATCTTTTCTCTTTTGTATATTTTCTTATCTTTTTAATTGCAGAAAAGAGAAATAGAAATAAGATAAATATAGTATATATATATGTAAATATTATATATGTATATAGCGGTGGGGGTGGAGGTGGAAATGGCGTGTAGCACGGTATCGAGTCGGCCGTCGTCTAGGAAGACGCAACCAACAGGACGAAGTGCTGCGTGGAGTGTAGGATGGATGGGTGGAAGATGTGTGCGAAGACGCTTTCTGTATGCGTGTATCGGGGAATATCAGCAACTGGTGCAGATATTCCCGCGATACAACGTGTGGTAGGTGATATGAATATATATATGTATATATGTAAATATATATCTATATGTATATATATAGATATGGTTATAATTATATAGGTGTATATGTGGTTATATATGTATATATATATAGATATGTAAATATATATATATATATATGTATGTATGTATTTATAGCTATAGATATATATGTATATATGTATGTAGATTTTTGTATATATATATATAAATATATGTGTATATATATGTATCTATATATATGTATATATGTATGTAGATTTTTGTATATATATATATAAATATATGTGTATATATATGTATCTATATATATATATATATATATATACATACTTATACTTAGTTGTATAGGTAATAATATATGTATAGATATATGTATATATATATATATATGCATGTATGTATGTATATATACTTATATATAATTGTATAGGTACTAATATATATATATATATATAATTATATATAGGTATATAAATATAAGTGTGTATACAGGGGTGTACAAGAGAGAGTGTGTGTGTACGAGAGTGTGTGTGTGTGTGTATGTGTGAGGTGAGTGTCTGTGTGAGAGAGAGAGAGAGAGAGCGTCTGCTAGAGTGAAGAGGTGCGGGGAGTTAAGTCGTCTGGAGCCTCCAGCCATCGTCTGATGGTCCACGTGCAGGCGCAGGCGCATAGGTGCGAAGATGAGCATGCATACTGGAGGGAGAGGGTGCGAAGGAGGAACTGTAGCGCAACGCGTGATGTAGCACACTGCGCTGCGCACTGGAGCGGGTGCGGGCTAAGGTGCTAGCACGAGCGGACGCTGGAGCAGGTATGTACGAAGAGCGGGAACGGGCTGGAGGCGATTGCGGGCTGGTGTGAGAGCACGCGGTGACTGGATAAGTGAGAAGCTTCCGATCACCGCATTGTAGCTACAGTGTCACGCTCTCTAGCGTGAACAGTAGATACAGTGCCGCACACTCTGAACAGCCGGTTGCAGCTGGTGCGATGTGCGCGGGCACTCTGGAGGGCTTCTGCATGCGCGGAAAGAGGCTGCGGTCGGTGCCTGCGTGCGTGCGGGCTGCTGCTGCAGAGCTCCAGAGCTCGACTCTGTGGTAATGGCGGAAATGGCTTGGAATGACGAAAACAGAAAGGAGAACCACCACACCCACCGGCTCTTTGATGAGCTGGGCGGTGGTGGGACTCACAGTGGTGGTTGTGTACCACTGTGAGTTGCTCTTGCCTGCAGCATACCTCCTCAGGAAGAAGAGAGGCTGCGTATGGAGCGGAGAGGGGAGGAGACGGCCTGGAGAAGGAGCTGCTGTATGTGTTCTTTTTTTTTTGTGGACCAGGCCCTGCCGCAAGGAAGAAGGCTGTGCTCTTTTTAAAGAGGAAAGAGGAATGCACAGCCATGCCCTGGGCTGTGCATGGCTCTACATGCGGCTGGCAGGGCAAGCTTGTTGTAGAGAATGGCGTGAAGAAGAGCTGCCATGCCTTGCAGCCGCGGAGAAGAAGAAAATCAAAGTCAATAAAAAATGAGGATGGTGATTTTGTGAGGCAACACTTGAGGAAAACGTTAATTTCAAGGCCATTTTATTCACTCTCCTCCCCTCTCAAATAAATGCATGCATGCATTTATTTTTTCGAATGCGACTATGGCTACCTAATATACATTGGCAATGCTTGGAAATAGCACAAGATGGCACAATTGTTGGTGCATTTTTGCTGTGCAATCAACGAGCCACATTGATGGAGCACCAGGATGAAGGTTGTGAGATGCTGGATGAAGGAGAATGATGACAGACAATGGAGGACAGGGCAGTGCGATGTCGTAGTAGGATCTGCTTCTCGAATGGTGGTGAGAAGACAATCACGGGTGCTCCATGAATGGGGATGAGAAGGTGGAAAAATTCTAATTTTAACTCTAATGGAGCATCCCAGGTTTGGGACAAGCTCGTAGAGCTTTGGAGGGGGTGAGAGAAGAGAGGAAGGGATGAAGGATATGTGGGGATCGTAGGGCTATTTATAGGTGAGGGTTGAAGGGGCAAAAAGGTCATTTCATTGTTAAACATTAAATGCACAAGTGTTTAGTGACAAATTTATTCATCACTATGGCATAAACGTTGCTAAAGGTCGTGTGCCTGCCCGCCTCCTCTTCTTCCTCTAAGCTCAATGCACGCCCATGATTGGGCATTCTCAGCATCTGATTAAGAGATCGGATGGCTTAAAATGCTCCATCGCTTCTTCAGCCATTGAGAGGCAATGCGGCCACATCTCCACCATTCGATGAGGAATCAATGGCCCAGAATGCACGATCGCATACCTTCACAAATCGCACCTCCTGCATGTCTAATCTCGCGTGAGATCAGGTGTCATCAGGCGCATCTGGCCAATTGGATCATCCGTGCTGTTGGTGCTCAATTGAACGGCTCGATTTCACGCTTACGCACGAGGAAGAGGACGCAGCGCAGCAGCTCAAACTCATGCTTCTTGCGTGAACAATTCTTCGACTATTGTGCTACACACCTCCTTGAGGCAAATTCAAGAATTCTTCCATGTGCTCTCTCGGCCATCAGATTTCAATCCAATGGTCGAGATCTTCTCTTGGCCTCGTTCTTTAGAGATGAGGATCTGCGGCTGGGACACATCTCAGCCGTTGGATCTTAATCCAATGGCTGAGATCAATCGATTCATTAAGGAGAGAGAGGGCAGCTAAGATGGCGCCACGTGGTGCCATCTTGGCTGTCCATCTTCTGTGTCTTGCAAATGGTGCCATGGATGTCGGATTGGATCGATTTTCGTGCTGTTGGGTTGCGATCGTCGATTTGAACCCATACGTGCAGTTGGATTTGTCATTTGAAGTACAAATTTACACCACCAGGCCCCTTGATCTTAGATCTTTCTCGGACTACATCTAATGCTATGGAAGTCCGATTGAGACGATCTTGGAGTCGTTGAACTCTAATCGTCACCTTAATCAGATCCGTATAGTTGATCTTCAATACGAGGCCCTAATTAAATATTGGCTTATTTCCTGACCACAAAAAGAGAAAGTTAACCTAAAATTTATACAACCTAACCTAAATGCATGGTGATGCATGTTATGTAATATTTATAATGTATAATGCAACTATACACCTAAGAACATGCATAAATAGACAGTTTATGTGATATAAACATGTTTACATCACACCCCCATCCCAATCTTTTTCTAGTCCCTAGCAAAACTACATGCTATTTATAAAAGAATTAGAATCGGATTTCTTGGGCAAAATTTATTTTTCAACACTTAGGGATTTCAACTAAGACTTGAACTACAAAGACACAACAGTGCTCGGGTGTCTGCCAAAATGCAGATCACCTCAAGCCCTTGCCTTATTCAAAGAAGGATCTTTTTGTTTCTTCTTTTCTTTTTTTATTTGGATTTTTGAGTTTAGGGTTTCGGAGCAGCTTTCTACGACTACTCAACCCACCTAAGACTCGATGAGAACTCTAAGTTCTAAGCATCTTTTCGTGTGTAGTGTTAGACTCACTGATCAGTAATTAGAATGGATTTGGGGCTTCTACGCCCCTAGGTGACCTTAGAAGAAATTCTACCTAGAGGTGTATCTATTCGACAAGTAGCTTTCTCCTTACTTTTATTTTTATGGGGTCAACACAAGGGCAAACCCAGTATATATCTCCCCGGCTTATTCTACTTCTCCGCTTCTCCCTAAGTGTTTGGAATTAAACGTGTGTTTTCAAGCTAGGACAATCGACCAATGAGCTGTTACCACCGACAACTTGGCAGCCATACTCGTGCGGCGAAGTGTGATTTATTTCTTTTTCTTCCTTTCTTCTTTTCTATTTCTTTTTCTTTTCTTTTTGGATATTTTTCTATTTTGTTTTGTTTACCGGGCTGGATCGAGTTTTAAGAGTGTCACGTTGTAGTACAGTCGAAAAAGCATTCAAAACAAATATGATTTTATTACTCAAAATTTAAAGTCCGAGGTCGAACTCAGGGAGAAAATTGGGGTTTAGAAATCAAGATCACATTTAAAAGAATATGCAATAATGTCAATGTCACAACGCAAAAATATAAGAGTAGATGTGTAGCACAAAATATTCAAGAACTCAATTATGAATAAAAAATATGAGAATTTCTTCTCTCTCTCTGATTTTCTTCTCCTTCTGATTTTTCCTTGGCAAGCTCTTCCTTCCTTTATCTTCTCCTTTCTTCTTCTAATTTTGCCTTGGCTTCTCTCTTCCTCAGCTTAGCCTTTCTGTTGGCTTCGCTTCCTTTGGCTTTTCTCTCTCTACCGGTTGCCTTCTTCTTTGGCTTTTGCCTTGCTGCCTTCAGCTTCTTCTTTCTCTGCTTTCCTTGCCTTCCTCTCTTTGGCTTTGGCTTCTTCCTTCTACTGCAACTCCTTTTCCTTCTTCCTTAGCTTCTCTTCAGCCTTGCCTTCTCCTTCCTGTTCCTTTGGCTTCACTTCTCTTCCTCTGCAAAGAAAAACCTATCCCATACCCATGCGAGCTCTCTTCACTCTTCTCTCTTGGGTTTTGCTCTCCTAGAGCCATGCTTCTCGGGTAATCTGGTTGGGTATGCACCCAGGACCAGGCCCATCGGGGTGTGGTGGTGGGCGAGGTGTGCTAGTCAAGTCGGGTCACCAGGTCCTCGGGGCATGGTCGCAGACGAGGCGGTTGGGTCGGGTGAGAGAGGGACCTCACCCCGTGAGTTGTAGGCGAAGAGCCTATGGCAATAATTCAACTTATGCGGGTGAAGCGCCTTAAAACTTTCTGAGGTGGGACTATCTTCCCAACCCCTTTGCGAGCGCCTACAGCAGAAAAGCTCCTTCGATTGTAGCAACTGCAAGGGCTTGTGGCTCTAATTGGTAGCCTGCAGTCGTGCGTGAAGACGTTCCGCATGACCTGGGGTAGCGACCTGGGGTTGGTGAAGCCTGGAGCGGCTTGCAAGCTTTCTCCAAGCTTTGCTCCAATGGCGGAGGGACGCCTGCACCTGAAAACACCAAAACGGCCTTGCGGCAGTGGTAAAATGCTTTGGGAGCTTCGCCAAGACACGGCGAGAGTGTAGGGGTGGTCAGCATGGTGTGGGAACGCCTGAGTGAGCATGCCTAGGGCACACTATGGCCGTGTGTGTCGGTTTGTTCGAGGGTGTGTTTGGGTGAGTGGCGGAGTGATATGAGTGGGGGGTTATGATCAGGGTGTCGAGGCAGAGCTTATGGACTGGTCGACGAGGAGGGAGGTGGTCTGTGGAGGTGGAGTGAACTTGCCGGAGTTGGTGGCTGGAGGTGAAGGGGACGATGGTGGTGGAGTACGATAGTAGTCGGTTGGGGAAATAAAAAAGGGGGAAAGGGAGTAGAGCGTGAGAGGAACTTATCTAAGCGGTGAAGAGATGAAGGGGGAGATGTAGATGGCGTCTGGCATGTATTGCCGACATGGGAGATGAAGGTGCTCAGAGAGGTCGGTCGGCGAGGACGAAAGGGAGGTAGGGGCATCTGCGGGTGCTGCGCGACGCGAACGAGAGTGAGGAAGCGGAACCTGCCACCGGTATTGTGGCTAGGCAACGAGGGAGAGTAGGAGAGGTCGTCGAAGCTTGATGACCGAGTCGGCCGGAGGAGAGACGAAATTGAGGGGGTTCTCCGACATGATTGCAAGCTTAGGAGAATCGGGGCGATCTGGGGTGTCTTAAATAGGCTCTGGAGATCGATTTTGTGCTTGGAAGCCAAGCTTCCAAGAAAGTTAAGGTCATCGGCGATGGTAACTCGAGAGAGACCCAAATCTCTTATACATTTGCATGAGAGATTGGGTACCAAGTAGGGCCTCAAATTGGGTTCACGTTGGAGGGGATTTCTTAGAGAATCTCCCTTCTAATTTTGATGGGGATTCTTTGAGAGATCAGGGAGAAGTCGCCTTCCAAAACTCGTCAGAGTAGGATTCCCTTTGCTATAATGGTGGAGGGACCTAATTGCAAAGAATGATGAAGAATATAGGGGGTCAAATGCAAGGGTTTTTGAAAGATAGTGGTAGATTGTAATTAGGTTGGACCTATTTGCAAAGTGGGTCAAGATGAATTCCCCTTGGGTCCAAATTTTGGTAAAAACCTAATTTGGACCTAAGGAATCCAATGGTGAAGTTGGAGTATGGGTTTGACCATGTTTTTCTCGGTAATTTACGTAAAAACCAATTTAGGGCTAATATTTGTCTGAGACCCCATTCTATGTCAAAATGGGTTCCAATGGCTAAATTGAAGGTTCTAAACCCTAGAGAATTTTTTTATATAATTTTTAGAGGGTTTAGATGAATTTTATCTCGACCAAAACCTTGGTTAGTCAAGTAGGTTTGTTTTAGGGTTACAAGAACTCATTTAATTCCCAGAACTCACACGAACCCTTTTCTGTCTGATTCAACCCACTTATTATCTTGTTAAGACCATTTGACCTGTGTTTAGCCCTTGAGAAAACCTGTTGTTCTACCGCAATGGTAAAATTGCAGTTTTACCCCTTATATCTTGCTTTTATCTCAGAATGATTATTCAATGAATTAGGACCCCCAATTGGTTATGTAGGGGCTTTTGTTCTCTTTATTAGGTCAAAATGAGCTAGTTAGGACTCAAGATGGTGTTCCCATCATACCCCCATGCCTAGCTTTTGCTAGTCTTTTAGCAAAAGTTTAAGGTTTTAACTTCGATTCTAGACCATGAGTTCCTTTGACTTTCAAAAGCATGATGTGTGCTTTCTTCTGTAGATTTGGTTAGAATGCCAATAGTAGGCCTAGAGGTACTATGTACCAACCAAGATCCGGACCTGACCAGCTCTAGCCTCTGTCTTTTGTAAAGGTTTTTAAGGCCCATAGGAACTAACCTAAGGTTCGTTGGACTCTACAGTTAAAGCACCCATGCATGTAACATATTTTAGCCTTGGTTCAGTTTGTAGTGCATTTTTTGTAAGAGAGAGACAAAAGAAATTTCTTTCTTTGGAGAGTTTTCTCTCTCTTTTCTTTTTATTTCTAGCTTCGGATTAGCTTCTCAACATAGTCTGTGTCAGATTCCAAGTCCCCATCATCAATCCTCGAAGGGTCCCTGGTAATCGATGCTTCGTGATAGCACCGCCCATGGCAACCCCTAGAACCCAGGCATCGAGATCTCGAGATAATCTCGCCCATGGTGTTCTGTAGCTAAATCCAGACCCTGACAATGGACATTTTGTGATAATGCCGCCCATGGCAACTAAACCAGCACAGGGTGCTTACATGCCCCTAGTAGGATATGTAAATATCCTAGGAGACAAGCATCGAGGAGACGATATGTTATTGTGCATTTTTTAAGGGAATTTTTCACCTCTCCACGCTGGGAACTCCAAATCAACTTGTGTTGATCGGCCGCTCTTAATCTAGGCGACTTTTTCAGAATAGTTTAAACCCATTTGCGTGATTTTGATACTTATGTGCACTGAACTAGACTGTGTGTGGATTGGGGTGCTTAGGTTATCAAGTCCCGCAAACCAGAGGTCAGTTAACAAGGTCGAATACTCCCTAAGCCTTAGACCTAATACTTAAGCTTCGCATTTTCCCCAACCTCTTTAGGACTATCCAGATCTTAGCGGATACTTGAATTTTTAAGCCTAGGAGTCTAACCCAAGAGGCCTAAGATCAGCATTCCTGCTAATCTCTTTTGTGTTTCATTAGCACTTTTTCTCCTTTCATTTTCTTTTTCTTGATATGGTCTAGAACTCAGTTAATCCCTTAATTTCTTACTAATGACTATCTCTTCTTTTTCTTTTCATTTTGTGCTCCTTTTTTGACATTTTTCAGTTTTCCTCTTTTTCTCCTCAAGATTTTTATGGCCTCAAAATTTTCTCTCCCCTTAGAATTTTTTTGTTCTTTTTCAAGAATGTTTTTCATTTTTTGGTATTTTTGTGATATGTGATTTTTTTGTTGAAACCTTTTCTTGTGAGATGTTTTTTCACGGCATTTTGCACTTTCATACCCCCCCATGCCTACAATTTGCAATGTCCCCATTGTAAAATAGGTGGGTTCGAGTTCAGCTTAGATCATTCATTAGAACAGGTTTTGGGTGGGCGAATGGGTCGAGGTGACTATTGCGGACGATTTCAAACTCGGGTACAGGTACCTTAGGTGGGGTTGGTTGTTTTAATGGATGAACCCTAAAGTGCAATATAAATTCACAAAAGGTTTCGGGTTTTTCAAAAATGGCGGGTTGCCTTCCGTTAAGCGCTGAGTTTTATGACATCAGCTGGGTGTAATGAGCTCAGGGAGAATGGAGGGTAAAGGATATCTCAGCCAAATTTGTATTGGTCAGATCAATGAACGATTTAAGTCTCTGACCGTTCACGACGAAAGGTCCTGAATTGTGGCTGAGTGGACTGATCTCGATGGCTCCATTTCCAAAGATTCATCGGACGAGGTAAGGTACGATCCATTTTGATCGTATTTTTCCTAGGAACAGTTTGAGTTTGACATTAAACAGTAGGACTTTTTGACCAGGGTGGAAGATCTTTCTAGATATGTGCTTGTCGTGAAAGGCCTTAACCTGCTCTTTGTAAATTCGTGAGTTCTCATACGCGTCATGGCGTAATTCATCGATCTCGCTCATTTGAAGCTTTTTGTGGGTTCCTGCCTTAGATCTAGATTACAGTTTTGTACTGCCCAATAGGCTTTGTGCTCCAATTTGACGGGGAGGTGACATTCCTTCCTGTACACCAATCTGAAGGGAGACTTACCTAATTGGGTTTGTGGGCGATCCTATAAGCCCACAAAGCTTCCAGAAGTCGAGATGACCAGTCTTTCCTGTTAGGTCAAATAGTAACCTGGAGGATTTTCTTGATCTCCCAATTTGATAGCTCAGCTAGACCATTAGTTTGGGGGTGGTAAGGAGTAGAGATTCTGTGTGACACCCCGTATTTGGTCATCAGTGACTTGAACTAAACATTCGTAAAATGGGTCCCTCCATCAGAGATTATAGCACGTGGAATCCTGAACTGCGAAAAGATGTTCTGATGAATGAATTTGATAACCACCTTATGATCATTGGTTCGGGTTGGAATTGCTTCGATCCATTTGGACACGTAGTCAATAGTGAGTAGAATGTACTCGAACCCGTCCATAATAGGAAAGGGTCCCATAAAATCAATCCCCCATATGTCGAAGATTTCGCATACAAGAATCTGCTATAAGGCATCATATCACAGTGGCTCATGTTGCCAAAGATTTGGCAACGAGTGCATGCCCTACAGTGATTGTATGCGTCTTTGAAAATCATGGGCCAATAGAAGCCGCACTGGAGGATTTTCGCTGCAGTTTTATGACCTGAGAAGTGTCCACTGCATGCCTGGTCATGGCAGAAGGATAGGATGTCCTGAATTTCCATTCCTACGACACATCGTCGAATGATTTGATCAGCACCGATGCGGAAAAGATACGGGTCTTCCCAGAAGTAATACTTGGCATCAGAAAGTAATTTATCCTTCTTGGCCTTCGACCAATCGGACAGGATTTGATGTGATGCTAGGTAGTTTACTATGTTAGCAAACCATGGAAGACCTATATTGATAGTCAGGAGGTGCTCATTAGGAAAATGTTTCGTAATGGGTCCAGAAGGGTCAATAATATCAAAAGGAAGGAGGGACAAGTGACTAGCTACCACGTTCTATTTTCCCACTTTGTCGCGATTCTTGAGGTCAAACTCTTGCAACAGTAAGATCCAGCAGATTAATCGAGGTTTCACATCCTTCTTCGCAAGGAGATGCCTCACAGCTGTGTGATCGGAGTAAATGATAACACGGGAACCTAAGAGATATGATCTGAATTTTTCCAGGGCAAATACTACTGCTAGCAGCTCTTTCTCAGTAACTGTGTAGTTATGCTAAGTCTCATCAAGTGTCTTGCTAACGTAGTAGATGACCACGGGTTTCCTGTCAATTTTCTGTCCCAGTACCGCTCCTACAGCGAAATCAGATGCATCACACATGATCTCAAAGGGTTGAGTCCAATCAGGGGACTGTAGGATCAGAGCTTGGGTAACTCGATCACGGAGGATTTCAAATGCTTGAATGCATTCCTTGGAGATTTCGAAAGGTACATCCTTAAATAGTAGAGTGGTCAGGGGATGCACGATCTTTGAGAAATCACGAATGAATCGACGGTAAAAATTGATGTGCCCTAGAAAAGATCAGATGTCCTTAATCAATCTAGGCATAGGGAGTTTGGAAATCAGATTCACTTTGGCTCGATCGACCTGGATGCCCTTTTTTGAAATGAGATGTCCCAGGACAATACCTTCAAGCACCATGAAATGGCTCTTTTCCCAGGAAAGAACTAGATTCACTTCAATGCACTGCCTGAGGATCTGGACCAAGTGCAGGAGGCAATCGTCAAATGATTCTCGGAATACCGAAAAGTCATCCATGAAGACTTCCAGATAATCACTTACCATATCTGAGAATATGGAAAGCATGCATCGCTAAAAAGTAGCGGGTGCATTGCAGAGATCGAATGGCATCCTTCGGAATGCTTATGTCCCGAAGGGGTAGGTGAAAGTGGTCTTTTCTTGGTCCTCAGGATGGATTGCCACCTGGTTATAACCAGAGTACCCATCCAAAAAGTAGAAGAACCTATTTCCCGCTAGTTTCTCGAGGATCTGATCAATAAACGGTAGTGAGAAATGATCCTTCTTTGTGAAGGTATTGAGTCTTCTGTAATCAATGCAGACTCTCCACAAATTTGCCACATGGGTCGATATGATTTCTTCGATTTCAGTCATGATCACGGTGAGTCCTGCCTTCTTAGGCACAACCTGGATTGGACTCACCCACCAACTGTCGGAGATTGGGTAGATGATCCCTGCATCTAACCACTTGATGATCTCCTTTTTCACGACCTCCTACAGATTAGGATTCAGACGTCTCTACAGTTCACGGGAAGGTCATGTGCCCTCTTTAATGTAGATACAGTGTGTGCAGTAGGAGGGGCTGATACCAGTCAAATCATCGAGAGTCCATCCAATGGCTCTTCGATGTTGCTGGAGAACAGTAATCAGATGGGATTCCTGATCAGGTGTGGGTCTAGAGTTGATAATCACAGGAAATGTTTGATTGGAACCCAAAAAGATGTACTTAAGATGGTCGGAAAGAGGCTTGAGTTCCAGAACAGGGTTATTAGCAGCAGCGGGTGGTTCAGGGTGTGTATCAGTAGCAAGGGAAGGAGTTATGGGTGTGTCTAAGTCAAGTTCGGACTCCTCTGATTGCGGGTTTTGATCCTCTTGTGGTTGATTAGAAGTTATCAGGTTTTCCTCAATAAATGGATCATCAACCACAACCTTGATATCACATATCTATTCTGTAACACTGTAATTAATCCCTTGTTGGACCTTAAAGATGTTTGGTTTCTGAACTTTAGTTCAATTTGGCCTTCCTCACAATTTATGTTGGCCCTAGCAGTGGCCAGAAAGGGTCTCCTAGTATAATTGGTGTATCCCTTGGATTTTCTGGAGCATCCATATCCAAGACTATAAAGTCCACCGAGAAATAGAAATCCTGCACCCTAACAATGACATCATCAAGAACTCCTTTAGGTGACTTAATAGATCAGTCAGCCAACTATAATGTCACCTCTATCAGTTTAAGCTCAGATTCCTCAAGGTGGTCAAGTAGGGATGTAGGTATTAAGTTTATGGAGGCTCCTAGATCTAATAAAGCTCTATCAAATTGGGTATCACCAATGGTACAGGAAATCAGGGGAGTGCCTGGGTCTTTTGCCTTAGGTGGGAGTTTGCTCAAAATTACAGAGCTGCCTTGCTCTGACAGTACGATTGGACTCCCACTTTTGGTTCGCGGCTTACAGTTAGGTGTACACACGTCTTTTAGAAATCGTGCGTAAGCCGATACATGGCAGATTGCATCCATCAAGGGGATGTTTATCTGGACCTGTTCAAAGAGCTTGACCAGGTCATCCTCAGGTGCCACGGGTTTGGTTGTCCTCTATCCCTTGGTTAAGGCCTTGGGAAATGGAACCTTGGATGGTTCCTCTAGAATAGGTCTAGGTTCTTGATCTAGGACAGGGGTGTTCTGGATAACTATCTTAGGGCTTGGGTTAGTACTACTAGGCTGAAAGTGGCTTAGGAAAGGTGGGTCTTGCGTTGCTTTGCCACTACGGGTTGTAACATAATTTAGTCCTATCTGGTTTTGGTTCGATGTCGGTAAAATAGGTGGCTGCTACTGAAATCCCGCATATGATGTCGAAGCTTCCATCTCATTAGGTGATGGAACAGAAGGGGCCTAATAAATCATGTGGGCTTGGCCCAGATTTGGGTTCATAACGTGCCTCTGGTTTCGCACGTTATTCAAATTCAGTAGAGGTTACGAAGGGAGTGTACTAGGTTGGCAAGAATTTGCCATCTAGGAGAGTTGATTGCGAACCTTTGTGATCTCGTCCTTGTGCTAGTTTTGCATAGCCGCATTCGTCTTCTGAATGTCAGCCAGAGTCTGAAGGATAAGAGTCATTTGATTTGTTTGAGCTGGCCCAGATTGATAGGTGGGGTTGGGCCGAGGCTGAGGCAGCTAATATGGACGAGGAGCTTGTGGACGGGGTTGATATGGTGGTCTTTGGTTATTTCCCACCCACAGGAAATTGGGATGATTCCACGATCCAGGGTTATAGGTATTAGAGAATGGGTCATTCTGGATGGATTTGAGGTCCTTGCAAGTCTGAGGAACCTTAGGAAAGTCGGAGTACGAGGGTTCAGAGTTCCCCCAACTAGAGTAGGTAGGATTGGAGTTTCCTCCGATCCTAGAGTCAGACAAGGGTGGATACAGGTCCATCCCTTGAGAAGATTGGTGATAGATGTTATGCACAGCTTCCCTCCTAGAAGGCGGCTGTGCAAATGGGTTTTGCACAGAGGTGGCTTGCTGCAGATGTCGAGTTAGCTCATCCACCTTCTTCTCAATGATAGAAACCTTGTCCAATCGACTGACCATCAATTCCAAGTCGACTGATGCGGACAGGCTCTGTGTCTCATGTGCTCCCCTTGGATTCGTCGATGCGCAGGTGTTCGTCTAGTCGAATAAGCCCATGGAGTCATTATTGATGGAGTTCTCGCAGATATTGTCGAGAATCTCCCACACCGTGTCTTCGTCCATGATATTTCCTCCGGAGGTTGCATTAACGAATGAGCGGATATCTTCACGGAGCCCTGGTGAAAGGACTGGACTTGTTTCCATTTAGGAACTCCGTGATGGGGACACTTTCGCATGAGATCTAGGAAATGGTCCCATGCTTCATGAAGGGGTTCTCCAGATTGCTGGGTGAAGTGTGTGATATGGTGTCGTAAGGCATTCGTCCGGCCAACTGGGAAGAACTTTTTTATAAACTCAGATTGTAGTTCAACCCATGTGTTGATTGGACGCGTTTGAGTCCGATACCAGTGAGCTGCTTTGTCCATGAGAGGAGAACATCTTCATGAGAAGAATATCCCGATTTTGGACATCTGACTTGAAGGTCTGGGTCGGATGCTTGAGTTGTTTGATGTGCGGGAAGGGATCCTCAGAATTAAGCCCATGAAACTTAGGAATAGCATGAATCATGTTGGGCTTGTGTTTAAAATTAGGACCTCCAGCTGGGATTTGGACTTGAGGTTCGATCGCCACCGCAGCGGGATTATAGTGATCTCACATCATAGGATGCTGCGGTGGGTTTACAAAGGCTTAAAATAAATCATTAAGGTGCTGAAGTTGGTTTTCAAGGTTATTCTCTTCTTTTACTGGTTGTGCCATGATGACGAAAGAAAGAGAATTGGGTTCAGATGAATTAGAGGAGATGTCTATGTGATGGGGTTGCTGCACAAACATGGAAATTGAGGCCTAGCCTCGACGGGAGTGAATCACTAAAGGAGGCCTCAAGGATGGTCTTAAGGACTTCCTACCGAGCATGCACTGATGGTTTGGATGAGAGTAGAATGTGATGGACTCAATCAAGACACCCAAAAATTTGGATGACTGTAGAGGTTCGGGGCGGATGATACCCTTTAATCAGAAAGCTGTCTACCTGAGAAATACCTAGGCAGCCAGAGAGGGAGAGTCTTGCAAAGACCCCTACGCGGTGAGCACTCTCACGAGTTACAGGGTTTCCCCCACCCGACCTCTCTTGTCACTAATGTTCCAGGTAGACAAGAATGCGGACTTTGACCTCTTAAGTCTACCAGTTTTATTAAAGAACAAGGGTGCTTAAGATTCCACTTGAACTTTAGATGTATTAAGTGCAAAAAGTGACCTAATTTCAAGGTTGGTTGACCCAACAAGGGGGGTCAACTTCACCTATTTGTCCTTTGAGAAGTTTTAGGTCCTTTCTTTTAAGATTCAAGTGAGATTTAGAGCCTGAATTTTAGGGTTTTCTTGAATAGATCTCTTCAGCCAAGGCTTAGGCACACCTCTTTTTGGAGAGTTAATTCTTGCTTATGAAGGTGTGCCTCTAAAACCCTAAATTGAAATCCTTAATTTAGCTCTAACCTTGGTCCAATTTAGTTTGTCCAATGTGTTATCTAGGGCTCAATCAAGAATGTGGTAGCCCTAGTTACCTTAAATGGGTGCACAAATCAGTATTATTGTTGAAATCAAATCAGGAAACTTGGTGAATTAACTAGGAATGTAAAGCAAGTAGCCCTAATTGATTTTATCTTTTTCTTCCTTTTCCGAATGAGGGGAATAAGAGAAAGAGATTAATCAGAAATTGCCTACCCCGGGCATGTTTGATGTGCAATTGTCTTTCTTTGAATCTTTTCCCCTGAAACAATCACAACAAAATGATATATACAAAGTTAGTACCAAATTAGCAATTGTAATCGAGATTTCTAAATTTCCCATTACTCCTCGGTAACGGTGCCAAAATGTTTATTACGTTGGATTGAGTTTTAAGAGTGTCACGTTATAGTACAACCGAAAAAATGTTCAAAACAAATATGATTTTATTACTCGAATTTTAAAGTCCGAGGTCGAACACAGGGAGTAAATTGGGGTTTAGAAAACAAGATCACAATTAAAAGAATATGCAATAATGTCAATGTCATAATGCAAAAATATAGGAGTAGATGTGTAGCACAAAATATTCAAGAACTCAATTATGAATAAAAAATATGAGAATTTCTTCTCTCTCTCTCTGATTTTCTTCTCCTTCTAATTTTTCCTTGGTGAGCTCTTCCTTCCTTTGTCTTCTCCTTTCTTTTTCTGATTTTGCCTTGGCTTCTCTCTTCCTCATCTTAGCCTTTCTGTTGGCTTCCTCTGCCTTGGCTTTGCTTCCTTTGGCTTTTCGCTCTCTATCGGTTGCCTTCTTCTTTGGCTTTTGCCTTGCTGCCTTCAGCTTCTTCTTTCTCTGCTTTCCTTGCCTTCCTTTCTTTGGCATTGGCTTCTTCCTTCTGCTACAACCCCTTCTCCTTCTTCTTCCTTAGCTTCTCTTCAGCCTTGTCTTCTCCTTCCTCTTCCTTTGGCTTTGCTTTTCTTCCTCTGCAAAGCAAAACCTATCCCATACCCGCGTGAGCTCTCTTCTCTCTTGGGTTTCGCTCTCCCAGAGCCACGCTTCTCGAGTAATCAGGTTGGGTATGCCCCCGGGACCAGGCCCACCTGCGTGTGGTGGTGGGCGAGGTGTGCTAGTCGGGTCGGGTCACCAGGTCCGCGAGGCGTGGTCTCGAATGAGGTGGTCGGGTCGGGTGAGAGAGGGACCTCATCCAGTGAGTTGGAGGCGAAGAGCCTATGGAAAGAATTCAACTTATGCAGGTGAAACACCTCAAAACTTTCCGAGGTGGGACTATCTTCCCACCCCCTTCGCACGTGCCTGTAGCAGAGGAGCTCCTTCGATTGCAACAACTGCAAGGGCTTGTGGCTCTAATTGGTAGCCTGGAGTCATGTGTGAAGACGTTCCACACAACCTGGGTAGCAACCTGGGGTTGGTGAATCCTGGAGCAGCTTGCAAGCTTGCTCCAAGCTTAGCTCTAATGGAGGAGGGACGTCTGCACCTGAAAACACCAAAACGACCTTGCAACCACGTTAAAACGCTCAGGGAGCTTCGCCAAGACATGGAGAGAGTGCAGGGGTGGTCGGCGTGGTGTGGGAACGCCCGAGTGAGAGTGCCTAAGGCACACTGTGGCCGTGTGTGTGGGTGTGTTCGGGGGTGTGTTTGGGTGAGTGGCAGAGTGATATGAGTGGGGGGTTATGATCAGGGCATCGAGGTAGAGCTTATGGATCGGTCGGTGAGGAGGGAGGTGGTCTATGGAGGGGGAGTGAACTCACCGGAGTTGGTGGCCGGAGGTGAAGGGCATTATGGTGGTGGAGTGCGGTAGTAGTCGGTTGGGGAAATAAAGAAGGGGGAAAGGGAGTAGAGCATGAGAGGAACTTATCTAAGTGGTGAAGAGACGAAGGGGGAGATGGAGATGGTATCTGGTGCATATTGCTAACGCCGAAGATGAAGGTGCTCGAGAGGTCAGTCAGTGAGGACGAAGGGGATGCAGGGGCATCGGTAGGTGCTGTGTGACGCGGACGAGTGTGAGGAAGAGGAACCTGCCACCAGTATTGTGGCTAGGCGATGAGGGAGAGTAGGAGAGGTCGCCAAAGCTTGATGAGGGAGTTGGCCAGAGGATGAGAGATGAAATTGAGGGGGTTCTTTGGTTGATTGCAAGCTTAGGAGAGTTGAGACGATCTAGGGTGTCTTAAATAGGCCCTAGAGGTCGATTTTGTGCTTGGAAGCCAAGATTCCAAGCAAGGTAAGGTCACCAGCGATGGTAACTTGAGAGAAACCCAAATCTCTCATGCGTTCGCATGAGAGATTGGGTACCAAGTAGGGCCTCAAATTGGGTTCACATTGGAGGGGATTTCTTAGAGAATCTCGTTTCCGATTTTGAAGGGGATTCTCTGAGAGATCAGGGAGAAATTGCCTTCTAAAACTTGCCGAAGTAGGATTTCCTATGCTATAATGGTGGAGGGACCTAATTGCAAAGAATGATGAAGAAGATAGGGTATCAAAATGCAAGGATTTTTGAAAGATAGGGGTAGAATTGTAATTAGGCTGGACCTATTTTCAAAGTGGGTCAAGATGAATTTCCCTTGGGTCCAAATTTTGGTAAAACCCTAATTTGGACATAAGAAATCTAATGGTGAAGTTATATTTTGGGTTTGACCATGTTTGCCTAGGTAATTTATGAAAAAACCCAATTTAGGGTAAATATTTGTCTAAGACCCCATTCTAGGTCAAAATGGGTTCCGATGGCCAAATTGAAGGTTCTAAACCCTAGAGAATATTTTTATATGATTTTTAGAGGGTTTAGGTGAATTTTATCCCAACTAGAACCTTGTTTAGTCAAGTGGGTTTGTTTTAGGGTTACAAGAAGTCATTTAATTCCCAGAACTCACACGAACCCTTTCCTATCTGATTCAACCCACTTATTATCTTGTTAAGACCATTTGACCTGTGTTTACCCTTCAGAAAACTTGTTGTTGTACTGCAATAGTGAAATTGCAGTTTTACCCCTTGTTTATTGCTTTTATCTCAGAATGATTATTCAGTGAATTGGGACCTTCAATTGGTTATGTAGGGGCTTTTGTTCCCTTTATTAGGTCAAAATAAGCTAGTTAGGGCTCATGATGGTGTTCCCATCATGTTTCTTTTTCTTTTTTTTTTAAAGTAGGTGGAGTCCCTGATCTAAGATTTACCTAAAGGCAGTAGGAAGAGAATGGTCATGTGGCTGGGCTCTGAACAACCGACTAATGGGTTGTTACCCATGATAACTTGCCAGCCATGC
Organism: Thalassia testudinum; assembly: GCA_037157565.1. Taxonomy (NCBI): domain Eukaryota; kingdom Viridiplantae; phylum Streptophyta; class Magnoliopsida; order Alismatales; family Hydrocharitaceae; genus Thalassia; species Thalassia testudinum. The sequence continues at coordinate 65,503,175 of JAZHRO010000063.1, forward strand.
CACCCTAGAAGGTTCATTAGCTACCTAATTTTCGTTAAAACTGTCGAAATGTGAGTTAATGCAAATAGTGTGTAGATGCTTAGACTTAAAGTTCCCTCAAATCAGAGGGTGGGTTGATAAGTCATGTATTTATCACCCCAACTTATTAACAAATTAAAATTTGAATTTAGAATGGCAAGGACTCGATGAACAAATCCACATTTTAGTGGACACCTGGGCTAATTAAGCCCTAAGATTTGAAGGGTCTAAGTGTTCAGGTCATATCGTATCATTCCTATGATTGACAAATTTCTAGAGCCCAAGTTCTCTTTTCCTAATTCAATTTTTTTCAAAAATAAAGAGAAAATAAAAAGAATCTATGGAGCTAACAAGATGATTCAGAGATGAATATCCACCCTCCCATGCCTATCTAATGCAACGTCCTCATTGTATTAAAAAGACATGAAATAGAGTGGAGTAGAGTAGAAAACACCTGAATTTCATGATTACCCAGTCAGTTCTGAGAAGAAAACAGACTGTATATGTGCTGAATTTAGTACCTTCAACTAGGCACACTATACAAATGAAGAAAAAATAAATAATTCACTAGTGCAAGTCAGAATTAGAATAAAAAGATTTACCTTAGGACCTACCAGCAGATGTCCACAAATGTGGACGAGGTTGTGATGCAGATCCATGCCCTGTGGTCGAGTGTATCTAGGGTTCTGGATAAAAATTACCCAGAACCTAAGATCAGTATGCAAGTAGGGTCTAGCCTGCAGTTTGTGAGGATACAACCCAAGTCCAATAAGTCGGATAATAGGAACATCAAGATCAAAAATATATTCAATGAATTTGTGCTTGGGTTGGACATCCTCGGAGTTGAAAATGTCATAAGGGTCCTGATAAAGGGTTGGTGGTTTCAGGTCTACAGGAACCCTTAGACTCATATTTCTACTTCCCCCGGAATTGGTTTCCCATATCTTCATTTCCAAATTCCTATCCTTTACAATCAAAATTTTAGATTTTGGGACCTCCTGCATGTTAATCACCCCATCTAAAATTTACAAGTACAAGATTTGTGGCTGAATCAGAATTGACTTGGGTCTAGTGATCTCAAAAATCAAATCATCAATCTGCTCAATAGGGTGTGATTGAGGAATGGGGTATGAATTGAATCCTTCATGAAATCAGGATCTGAATCCATCATGCTATCCCCAACAGGATCAAATTCCTCAATTATAAGGCCATCAAAAGATTGATCAATTTCCTCAGGCTCAGTTGTCTCACTGAAATCATGTGCTGTAAACTCAGGTGAGACTTCGCACAATGATTCGTTACCTTCAGAATCAAAGAATTCTGAATCTACATTAATGTATGTCTCAAAATTATCAATCACTTTCTGTTCCATGGAGACATACGTTTTCTCATACCACAGCTCAGGGATCTCAGGTGAAGAAATCAATTCATTCTTATTTGATTGCTCTAGAATAACCTGGTCAACCCTGGTCTCGTAAAGCATGTCCCCCCTACAGATGCCTGAGAAGATTTTGACATTAGCTCTCCTGATAGGGGTTCATCCTAGGAATCATCCCAAGATTGGACTAGAGCAATCACAAATCTCATCCTCAATTTCGATAACTTCCCAAGTAAAAACTCTTCCAGGTCCTTATCCTTAACAACCTGGAGCCAATCCAACAAATACTTGTTAGGATCGTCAATCATTTCAACTAGAGGCTTCAATTCTTCAGGGCAAGGTGTTGGCTAAGCTTTTAAAGATTGTATGGTATTCCTTAAGTGAGCCAACACCTTATCTTGGACCTAGTTAACTTAAACCAAATGGTTTGGTTCAGGGTTGGGCAGGTTTGGGTTTAGTGCAGGGGAGTCAACAAATTGAAGTTCGTGATACCCTCCCTGATAAGAGGCCATTTCAGGTTGTTCATAAGGAGGTGATGACCTATATATAGTGTAATTTGGGGAAGGATAAGGATCAGCGTATCCTTCTTGATTGTAGATCATATTAGGTTGTTCATATAAGGGCGATGATCTATAATCGATGTAGCTCGGAGAAGGAATAAGAATCAAGATCATGGTATCCATGGTTAGACCCTGAACATAGAGGTCCGGAACTGTATCCCCAATCAGGATTATCCCAACTAGAAGATGGATGATAATAAATCTGGTTGGAATAATAATAATTTTGGGAACAGGTAGTGGTGGAATGGTAGGAATGGAAATGTGAAAAGGATGTGGAAGGATCCATGATAGAACGGGAGGAAGAAAGGTGCCTTGCAATACAAATAATCAAACCTGTCCTTAAGTGGACTAGCTTAAAGACCTACAGACTCTTACAACCCATCTTGAAATGAAATGATTTGATCTATTTCTTTTCGGTCAATCCAACCAATTAGAGGGAGGGGATGGGGAGAAGGTTCTTCCCTTGGCTTTCACCACAGGTTCCTTTGATATCCCTCAACTGCGATCGTTTGATTCTGCTCCCCTAGCTAGACATCAGATTGAACGGTAGAAGCAGACTAATAAAAAATAATCAGGATTTAGGCTCTGAAGTGCGAGTCCAATCCTTAAGGCCAACGTCTACTCTGTTTTAATTATGGTTAGGTTTGAATGTTCTTTAAAATGTGATGGGCCCTTTTATCTGGGTTGTGCCCTTAATGATTGATTGATATGTGTGTGCATGCACAACCAGTGATTTTCAAGTAAGATTATTTTTGGATGTGGTGAATTTTAGGGTTTAAATCTTGCATAGTAGCTTTTAGGATTCAACTTTAGGTATATTCAATCAAGTTCAGTTGGCACACCAGGTTTTGAAAGCACAGATGAAGATGTTTTCCTTTGAAATCAAACTAAAAATGTGGAGTGCCTGGTTTAGTCCTAAAAGTTGAACCTATTTGACAGCTAATTGATGAGTTATTTTTAATTGATGTGGTGCGGCCCAAACAACTCAAACAATTGGCCTGATGCACCACTTAATTAGGCACACAAGTGATTATCTAATATGATTTATACTCAATTATGTGTTGATGAGTGTACCAGTTCCAAAGATCGGTTTACTGATTGAGTATGAAGAACCAGAAGAGGTTGTGTACCTCTGTGAGATTTTTTTAAAATTTTTTCTTTTATATACTGAGGGTGAGGCGAGTGGAAGTGTCAAACAAATGATCAAAACTAACCTTAGAGTTTATGCAAGCTCCTAGGTTAATTAGGGTTTGTGTTATTAGGTGGTGGAATGAAATCTAGTAGGTGGGGAGGTGGGGTTACTTACAGACTCTTCAACAACACTTTACTCTAATCTACCGCTTTTGCCCACCTCGTGAGAGTACTTGCAATCATAGTAAGAAAGGAGAGAAGTGAGGTAAACAATCAGTAAGTCGAAAAATGTGAAAAATCAAAGAACCTTGCCTCCTCAGCAACGACGCCAAAATGTTGAAGCGGAAAATCCCTGGCAACGACACCAAAATGTTCTATTGGAGAATTTACGCAAAAAGATTGAGTTTGGAAAAATCGTTGTCGTAGCGTAATTTGCAAGAAAAATTTGTGAACTGATAATTTTAATGGAAACTCAAAAGGAATTCTAGGTCGAACACATGGAAGTAGACGTTTGATCAAAAATCACATTTGATTTATTATCACGAAGTAGATTGGCTAGTTGAATTGAATCTATGCTAGATATCTACTTAAAGAATAATTAATAGAAGAGAGAGAGAGAATGATACAAATAAAGAGAAAATAGAGAGAGAATGAATGGGTATTTCATAACCACAGAATCAAGTTCGTTACAACTACTCGTTACAACTACTTGTTACACTAGAAAGCAGGAAATCTATGGTAGAAAGCAATAAAAGAGAAGGTGGAGAGAAGTTATCCTCCACGACAACTGCTTGGAGGACCAGTCGCGTTGATGGAGCGCTCGAACGAAGGTGGTGAGATGTTAGATGAAGGAGAACGACGACATACGGTGGAGGATGGGGTAGGGCAATGTTGCAGCAGGATCTGCTTCCCGAACGGCGGTGAGAAGACAACCATGGGAGCTCCACGAAAGGGGATGAGAAGGTGGAAAGATTCTAATTTTAACTTTAATGGAGCATCCTGGGTTTGGGACAAGCTCTTAGAGCTTTGGAGGGGGTGAGAGAAGAGAGGAAGGGATGAAGGATATGTGGGGGTCATATGGCTATTTATAGGTGAGGTTTAAAGGGGCAAAAGGTCATTTCATTATTAAACATTAAATGCACAGGTCTTTAGTGACAAATTTATTCATCACTAAGGCATAAACGTGGCTAAAGGTCATGCATCTACTCTCCTCCTCTTCTTCCTCTACACTCAACGCATGCCCACGATTGGGCATTCTCAGCCATTCGGTTAAGAGATTGGATGGCTTAAAACACTCCATCGCTTCTTCAGCAGTTGAGAGGCAATGCGGCCACATCTCCACTGTTTGATGAGGAATCAACGGCCCAGAACATGTGATCGCATGCCTTCAAAAATCGCACCTCCTGCATGTTTGATCTCACGTAAGATTAGCCGTCATCAGGTGCATCTGGCCAATTGCATCATCCGTGCCGTTGGCGCTCGATCGAATGGCTTGATTTCACGCTTGCGCGTAAGGAAGAGGGCATAGCGCAGTGGCTCAAACGCGCATTTCTTGCGTGAACAATGCTTCGACTGCTGTGCTACACTCCTTCAGGCAAATTCAAGAATTCTTCCACACGCTCTCTCTGCTGTTGGATTTCAATCCAACGGTTGAGATCTTCTATTGGCCTCGTTCTTTAGAGATAAGGGGGTGCAGCTGGGACACATCTCAGCCATTGGATCTTGATCCAACGGCTAAGATTGATCAGTTCATTGAGAAGAGAGAGGGCAGCAAGTGAGCCTTGGTTGGTTTGGGCGGCTGAGATGGCACCACATGGCGCCATCTTGGCTGTCCATCTTCTGTGTCTTGCAGATGGTGCCACGAAAGTCAGATTGGATCGATTTTCGCACCGTTGGGCTGCGATCATCGATCCCAACCCATCTGTGTGGTTGGATTTATCATCTAAAATACGAATTTACACCACTTGGCCCTTTGATCTTAGATATTTCTCGGACTGCATCTGATGCTGCGGAAGTCCGATCAGGACGATCTTGGAGTCGTTGAACTCCAATCGTTGCCCTAATCAAATCTGAACAGTTGGATCTTCAATCCGAGGCCCTGATTAAATATTGCCCTATTTCCTAACTACAAAAAGAGAAAATTAACCTAAAATTTATACAACTTAACCTAAATGCATGATGATGCATGTTATACAATATTTATAATGTATGATGCAACTATACACCTAAGAACATGCATAAATAGATGGTTTATGATGGGAACACCATCATGAGCCCTAACTAGCTCTTTTTGACCCAGAAAAGAGAACAAAAGCTCCTACATAACAAACTGAAGATCCTAACTCAATGAATAACCATTTTGAGAGAAGAGCAAGAAACAAGGGGTAAAATTACAATTTTACCATTGTAGTACAACAATGGATCTTCTCATGAGCTAAACACAGGTCAAATGATCTTGACAAGATAAAAAGTGGGTTGGTTCAAACAGAAAAGGGTTCATGTGAATTCTAGGAATTAAATGACTTCTTGTAACCCTAAAACAGACCCACTTGATTTAACAAGGTTTTGGTCAAAATAAAATTCACCTAAACCCTCTAAAAATCATGGAAAAATATTCTCTAGGGTTTAGAACCATCAATTTGGCCCTTGGAACCCATTTTGACCTAAATTAGGGTCATAGTCAAATATTTATCCTAAATTAGGTTTTTGCGTAAATTACCCAGTCAAACGTGGTCAAACCTAAAATCCAACTTCACCATTGGATTCCTTAGATCAAAATTAGGTTTGTACCAAAATTTGGACCTAATGGGAATTCATCTTGACCTACTTTCTAAATAGGTCTAGCCCAATTATATTTCTAACCCAACTTTTGAAAATCTCTGCAGAAACCCCCTAGCTTTGTCTTCATTAATTGCAATTAGGTCCCTTTGCCATTACAGCAGAGGGAATCCTACTCCGGTGAGATTTTGAGGGCAAGATCTCTCTAATTTCTCAGAGAATCCCCTTCAAAATTGAAAGGGAGATTCTTTGAGAAATATCCTCCAGTATGAACACAATTTGAGGCTCTATTTGGTACCCAATTTCTTATGCGAATGCATGAGAGATTCAGGTCTCCTTCAAATTTTCATCTCCAGTGAGCTTGCCGTGCTTGGAAGCTTGGCTTCCAAGCACAAATCCTTCCTCCAGGGCCTATATAAGCAGACCCAAGTCACCCTGCATCTCCCCAGCTTGACATTGGCCAGAGAATCCGTCAAATTCGTCTCTTCCTCCTTCGGCCAGTGGCTCAGCAAGCATTGGAAACCTCCCTCTCTTTCCCTCATTGCCCAACCACAATACCAGTGGTAGGGTCCTCTTCCTCCTATTTGTCTGCGTCGCGCCGCACTCGCCGATGCCTCTGCAGCCCCTTCATCATTACCGTCCTCCCCCCAATGAGTGCTTTGTCTTTGGTGACGGCAATACGAGCTGGCCGCCATCTCTACCTCCCCCTTCATCTGTCTACACCCAGCAAAGTCCTCTCTCCTTTCTAATCCTTTTTCCGTCTTTGTCTCTTAAAAACACACATCGATGCACTCAATCACCATCACCCCTTCCAACTCCGGCCAGGCCTCTGACGTGGCATCCCTGCTGCTCCACACCTCCATCCGCCTCTCCAACCACCCCATAAGCTCCGCAACACTCCACTGAACATAAAACCTCACTCCACTCACCGCACCATGCCCCCATAACACCCCCCAAACACACCCACTCTCATGCACATAGGGTGCCCTAGGCACGCACACTCTGGTAGCACCACGCCACGCCAACCCTCGCAACACATTCGCCATGTCTTGGCGAAGCCTCCTGAGTTGTCTAACGAGGCTGCAAGCCCGTTTTCATGCTAACAAGTGTAGGAGGTCCACTGCCATTGATGCAAGCAAGAAGCTAGCTTGCAAGCTTCCTCCAGGTCTCCCCGCTCCGAGCTAAGAGTCCTGGGTTGCGCGGACTTCTCTCGCGCACACCTTTAGGCAAGAAATTGGCTTCGAAGGCTGAAGTAGCCACTACAATCAAGCAAAGACTCCTGCTATGGACGCATGTGAAGGGAGGTGGGAAGATAGTCCCACCTCAGAAGCTGTTGGTGCACCGTAGCTGAATAAATTGAAAAAGTGCATAGGTCATATCGCCTCCTGACCACGGGGGGAGGTCCCACTCACCTTCACCCGCCTCAAGCTCCGGCGACCTCCCTCTCTTTCCCTCGTCGCCCAACCATAATACTAGTGGTAGGGTCCTCTTCCTCTTGTTCGTCCGCCTCGTGCCGCACTCGCCGATGCCTTTACAGCCCCTTCATTATCACCGTCCTCTCCCCACTGAGCGCTTCATCTCCGACGATGTTAATACGAGCCGGCCGCCATCTCTGCTTCCCCCTTCATCTCTCTACACCCAACTAAGTTCTCTCTCCTTTCTAATCCTTTTTCCCTCTTTATCTCTTAAAAGCACACATCGACGCACTCAATCACCATCACCCCTTCTAACTTTGGCCAGACCTCTGACGAGGCGTCCCCACCGCTCCACACCTCCTTCTGCCTCACAAACCACCTCATAAGCTCTGCAACACTCCACTGAACATAAACCCTTACTCCACTCACCGTGCCTCAACCCCAAAACACCCCCCGAACACACCCACTCTCACGCACACAGGGTGCCCTAGGGACGCACACTCCGGCAGCACCACGCCATGCTGACCCCCACAACACATTCGCCGTGTCTCGGCGAAGCCTCCTGAGCTATCTGACGAGGCCTTAAGGCCATTTTCGTGTTAACAGGTGTAGGAGGTCCGCCGCAATTGACGTAAGCTAGAAGCTAGCTTGCAAGCTCCCTTCAGATCTCCCAGCTCCATGTTAAGAGTCCTAGGTTGTGCGGACTTCTCTCACGCACAGCTCTAGGCAAGCAATTGGCTTCGAAGGCCGAAGTAGCCGCTGCATTCAAGCAAAGACTCCTGCTGCAGACACACACAAAGGGAGGTGGGAAGATAGTCCCACCTCGGAAGTTGTTGGCGTGCCGCAGCTGAATAAATTGAAAAAGTGCATAGGCCTTATCGCCTCTTGACCATAGGGTGAGGTCCCACTCACCTTCACCCACCTCGTCTGTGACCTGACCTCTACAGACCTTACATGACCCGTATACCCGACTTTGCACTCCTCGCCCACCATTGCACGCTGGTGGACCTAGTGTCGGGCGTGTATCGGACCCGATTACCTAAGATAGTGGCTCTGGGAGAGCGAACCTAAGAGAGAAAGACGAGAAGAGAGCGCACGCGGGTAGGGGTAGGTTTTGCTCTCACAAGGAAAGGAGAAGAAGAAGAAGCCAAGGAAAATAAAGGCAGAGGCTAGAGAAAGCTAAGGAAGGAGAAGGCAAGGCTGAAGAGGAAGAAGCTGAAGTCAGAAAGGCTGAAGGGCTAAAGAAGAAAGAGAAGGAGAAGGAACTGAAGGCAGAAGAAAGACGAGTTGCCAAAGAAAGAAAGAGAAGGAAGGAGAAGAAACTAATGGCAGAAGAAAAGTAGAGAATGACTAAAGGCACGAAATCAGAAGAAGAGAAAGAGAAAAGAAGAAAGAAAGGAAGCTTCAGATCAGAGAAGAGAAAAAGAGAAGAAATAAAGCACTGTAGCACCCATAGTTGAAGATGTTTGATTCACAAAATCAGATGTCCATTTTTTGTGCTTTCTTTATATACATTGATATTCTGTATTTACATTTATCGTTTTGCACTACAACTCTAGTTTTCATTGCATATTCAATTTCTCAAAGTTGTGCTCTTGATTTCTAAACCCTAATTTGCTCCCTGTGTTCGACCTCGGAATTAAAACTTCGAGTAATAAAATCTATTTGTTTTTGAGCGATTTTGACTTACACTATGATGCATTGATTTTAAAACATTGTTTTCGCTCATAAACATTTTTGGCACCGTTGCCTGGGAGCAATGGGTGATTTAGAAATCTTGATTACAATTTCTGATTTGGTACTAACTTGATATATCTCTTTTGTTGTGATTGTTTCAGGGGAGAAGACTCAAAGGAAGACAGCCGCACAACAGGCACACCCAGGGCAGGTAATCTCTGATTAGTCCTTAAGCCCCTCATTCTGAAAAGGAAAGACAAAATAAAATCAATTAGGGCTACTTGCTTTCCATCTTTAGCTAAGCCACCAAAGTTTCCTGATTTGATTTCAACAACAAATATTGATTTGTGCATCCATTTAAGTTAACTAGGGCTACCACCTTCTTGATTGAGCCATAGATACCATATTTTTGGCAACTAAATTGGACCAAATTAGAGCCAAATTAAGGATTCCAATTTAGGGTTTTAGTGACACATCTTTCTAAGCAAGAATCAACTATCCAAAAAGAGGTGTGCCTAAGCCTTGGTTGAAAAGACTTATTCAAGAGAAACCCTAAAATTCAGGCTCTTAATCTCACTTGAATCCTAAAAGAAAGGACCTAAAACTCCTCAAAGGACAAATAGGTGAAGTTGACCTTCTGTTGGGTCAACCAACCTTGAAATGAGGTCACTTTTGCACTCAACACATCTAAAGTTCAAGTGAAATCCTAAGCACCTTTGCTCTTAAATAAAAGTGGTAGACTTAAGAGGTTAAAGTCCCCATTCTGGTCTACCTAGAACCTCAGTGACAAGAGAAGTTGGGTGGGGGAAACCCTGTAACTCATGGGGATGCTCTACCATGTAGGTTTCTTTGCGGGACTCTCCCTCTCTGGTTGCCTAGGTATTTCTCAGGTGGATGACTTTCCAACTAAGGGGTATCATCTGCCTCGAACCTCTATAGTCATCCAAATTTTTAGGTGTCTTGATTGGGTTCAGCACATTCTAATCTCATCCAAACCATCGATGCATGTTCGGTAGGAGATCCTTAAGACCATCCTTAAGACCTCCTTTAGTGATTCACTCCCGCCAAGGCCAAGCCTCGACATCTGTGTTTGTGCAGCAACCCCACCACATAGACATCTCTGATTCATCAGAACCCAATTTTCCTTCTTCCATCATCATGGCACAACTAGTAGAAGAAGAGAACAATCTTGAAAACCAACTCCAATGCCAGAATGATCTATTTCAAGCCTTTGTAAACCCGCCGCAGCGTCCTATGATGCGAGATCACTATAATCCTGTTGCGGTGGCGATCGAACCTCGAGTCCAAATCCTGGCTGGAGGTTCTGATTCTGAACTCAAGCCCAACATGATTCATGCTATTCCAAAGTTTCACAGGCTTAATTCCTAGGATCCCTTCCAGCACATCAAACAACTCAAACATCTGGCCCAGACCTTCGGGTCAGATGTCCAAAATTGGGATATTCTTCTTATGAAGATGTTTTCCTTCTCTCTCATGGACAAGGCAGCTCACTGGTATCAGACTCAAACGCATCCAATCAACACATGGGTTGAACTACAATCTGAATTCATGAAAAAGTTCTTCCTAGTTGGTCGGACGAATGCCTTCTGACACCAGATCACACACTTCACCCAGTAATCTGGAGAACCTCTTCATGAAGCATGGGACAGTTTCCTGGATCTCATGTGAAAGTGCCCCCATCATGGAGTTCCTAAATGGGAACAAGTCCAGTCTTTTTACCAGGGACTCCGTGAAGATATTCGCTTCTTCATCAATGCAACCTGCGGAGGAAATATCATGGGTCAACATGAAGACATTGTGTGGGAGATTCTTGAGAATATGTGTGAGAACTCCATCAATAATGACTCCATGGGCTTATTCGATCGGACGAATGCCCACGCATCGACGAATCCAAGGGGAGCACATGAGATGTAGGGATTGTCCGCATCCGTCGACTTGGAACTGACGGCTAGTCGGTTGGACAAGGTCTCTATCATTGAGAAGATGGTGGATGAGCTGACTCAACATCTACAATGAGCCACCTCTGTGCAAAACCCGTTTGCATAGTTGCCTCTTGGGAGGGAAGCTGTGCATAACACCTATCACCGATCTTCTCAGGGGATGGACCTGTATCCACCCTCGTCTGATTCTAGGACCAGAGGAAACTCTGATCCAACCTACTCTAGTAGTGGGAAATCTAAACCCTTGTACTCTGACTTTCCTGAGGTTCCTCAAACCTGCGAGGACCTCAATGCCATCCAGAATGACCCATTCTCTAATACATATAACCCTGGATGGTAGAATCATCCCAACTTCCTGTGGGTGGGAAATAATCATAATCAAAGACTACCATATCAACCTCGTCTACAAGGTCCTTGTCCATATCAGCCGCCTCAGCCTCAGCCCAACCCCACCTATCAATCTGGGCCAACCTAAATAGATAAAATGACTCTTATCCTTCAGACCCTGGCTAAAATTCAATAGACGAATGCAGCTATGCAAAAACAGCATAAGGACGAGATCACAAAGGTTCGCAATCAACTTTCCCAGATGACGAATTCCCGCCAACCTGGCACACTCCCTTCACAACCTCTGCCGAATCCAAATAACGTGCTGAATTAGAGGCGCATTATGAACCCAAATCTGGTCCAAGCCCACATGATTTATCAGGCCCCTTCTGTTCCATCACCCGATGGGACGGAAGCGTCGACATCATATGCGGGATTTCAGCAGCAGCCAGCTATTTTACTAACCCCGAACCAAAACCAGGTAGGACTAAGTTCTGTAACAACCCGTAGTGGCAAAGCAACACAAGACCCACCTTATCCAAGCCACATTTAGCCTGGTAGTAACCCAAGCCCTAGGATAGTTATCCGTGATACCCCTATCCCAGATTAAAAACCTGGACCTATTCTAGAGGAACCATCCAAGGTTCCATTTCCCGAGGCCTTGACCAAGGGAAAAAGGACAAACAAACCCGTGGCTCCTGAGGAGGATCCGGTCAAGTTCTTTGAACTTGTCCATATAAACATCCCCTTGATGGATGAAATCCACCACGTATCGGCTTACACACGATTTCTGAAGGATGTGTGTACACCCAAGCATAAGCCATGAACCAAAAGTGGTAGTCTGATCGTACTATCAGAGCAAGCCAGCTCTGTAATTTTGGGCAAACTCCCACCTAAGGCAAAAGACTCAGGTACTCCCTTGATTTCCTGTACCATTGGTGATACCCAATTTGACAGAGATTTATTAGATCTAGGAGCCTCCATAAACCTAATACCTACATCCCTCCTTGACCACCTTGAGGAATCTGAGCTTAAATCGACAGAGGTAACATTGCAGTTGGCTAACCGATCTATTAAGTCACCTAAAGGAGTTCTTGAGGATGTCATCGTTAGGGTACGTATTTCTATTTCCCAATGGATTTTGTAGTCTTAGATATGGATGCTCCAGAAAACCTAAGGGATACACCAATTATACTAGGGAGACCCTTTTGGCCACTGCTAGGGCCAATATAAATTGTGAAGAGGGCTAAATTGAACTGAAATTCGGGAACCAAACACTGAAGATTGACATCTTTAAGGCCCAACATGGGATTAATTGCGGTGTTGTAGAACAGATATGTGATATCAACGCTGTGGTTGATGAGCCGTATATTGAGGACAACCTGATTACTTCCGATCAACCACAAGAGGATCAAAACCTGCAATCAGAGGAGTCCAAATCTGACTTAGATACACCCATAACTCCTTCCCTTGCTCCTGACACACACCCTGAGCCACCCGCTACTGCTGATAACTTCGTTCTGGAACTCAAGCCTCATCCCGACCATCTAAAGTACATCTTTTTGGGTTCCAATCAGATGTTTCCTGTGATTATCAACTCCAGACTCACACCAAACCAGGAATCCCATCAGATTACTATTCTCCAGCAACATCGTAGAGCCATTGGATGGACTCTCGATGATTTGACTGGTATCAGCCCCTCTTATTGCACGCACCGTATCTACACCGAAGAGGGCACACGACCTTCCCGTGAAATGCAGAGACGTTTGAATCCTAATTTGCAGGAGGTCATGAAAAAGGAGATCATCAAGTGGTTAGATGTAGGGATCATCTACCCGATCTCCGACAGTCGGTGGGTGAGTCTAACCCAGGTTGTGCCGAAGAAGGCAGGACTCACCGTGATCACAACTGAAATTGAAGAAATCATACCGACCCGTGTGGTGAACTCGTGGAGAGTCTGCATTGATTACAGAAGACTCAATTCGTCCACGAAGAAGGATCACTTCCCACTACCGTTTATTGATCAGATCCTCGAGAAACTAGAGAGAAATAAGTTCTGCTTTTTGGATGGGTACTCCAGTTATAACCAGGTGGCAATCCATCCTGAGGACCAAGAAAAGACCACTTTCACCTGCCCCTTCAGGACATACACGTTCCGAAGGATGCCATTCGGTCTCTGCAACGCACCCGCTACTTTTCAATGGTGCATGCTTGCCATATTCTCAGATATGGTAGGTGATTATCTGGAAGTCTTCATGGATGACTTTTCAGTATTTGGAGAATCATTTGATGATTGCCTATTGCACTTGGTCTAAATCCTCAGGCGGTGCATTGACGTGAATCTAGTTCTTTCCTGGGAAAAGAGCCATTTCATGGTGCCTGAAGGAATTGTCCTGTGACATCTCATTTTAGAAAAAGGCATCCAAGTCAATCAAGCCAAGGTGAACTTGATTTCCAAACTCCCTATGCCAAGCTCAATCAAGAACATCCGATCTTTTCTGGGGCACGTCGATTTTGACCATCGATTCATTCCTAATTTCTCGAAGATTGTGCGCCCCTTGACCACTTTGCTTTCTAAGGATGTACCTTTTGAATTCTCCAAGGAATGCACTCAAGCATTTGAAATCCTCCGTGATTGAGTTACCCAAGCCCCGATGCTATAGTCCCCTGATTGGTCTCAACCCTTTGAGATCATGTGCGATGCATCTGATTTTGCTGTAGGAGCGGTACTTGGGTAGAAAATTGACGGGAAACCCGTGATCATCTACTACACTAGCAAGACACTTGATGATGCTCAGCAAACTACACAGTTACTGAGAAAGAGCTGCTAGCCGTAGTATTTGCCCTGGAAAGATTCAAATCTTATCTCCTGGGTTCTCGCGTTATCATTTACTCAGATCACACAGTTGTGAGGCATCTCCTTGCGAAGAAGGATGTGAAACCTCGATTAATCTACTAGATCTTGCTGTTGCAAGATTTTGACCTCGAGATTCGCGATAAAGCAGGAAAATAGAACGTGGTAGCTGATCACTTGTCCCACCTTCTTTCTGAGATCATCGACCCTTCCGGACCCATCACGGAACATTTTTCTGATGAGCACCTCCTGACTATCAATACAGGGCTTCCATGGTTTGCTGATATAGTAAACTACTTGGCATCACATCATATCTCGTCTGATTGGCCGAAGGCCAAGAAGGAAAAATTGCTTTCTGATGACAAGTATTACTTCTGGGAAGACCCGTATCTTTTCCGCATCGGTGCTGATTAGATCATTCGACAATGTGTTGCAGAAGCGGAAATTCAAGACATATTATCTTTCTGCCATGACTAAGCATGCAGTGGACATTTTTCAGGTCATAAAATCGTAGCGAAAGTCCTCCAGTGCGGCTTCCATTGGCCCACAATTTTCAGAGATGCATACAATCACTGTAGGGCATGCACTCATTGCCAGATCTTTGGCAACATGAGCCATCGGTATATGATGCCCTTACAACCAATTCTTGTATGCGAAATCCTCGACATGTGGGGGATTGATTTTATGGGACCCTTCCCTGTTTCAGACGGCTTCGAGTACATTCTACTCACTGTTGACTACGCGTCCAAATGGATTGAAGCCATTCCAACCCGAACCAATGATGATAAAGTGGTTATCAAATTCATTCATCAGAACATCTTTTCACCGTTCAGGATTCCACGTGCTATAATTTCTGATGGAGGGACACATTTCACTAATGCTCAGTTTAGGTCACTGATGACCAAATATAGGGTGTTGCACCGAATCTCTACTCCATACCACCCCCAAACTAATGGTATAGCTGAATTGAGAGATCAAGAAAATCCTCCACGTTACTGTTCGACCTGACAGGAAGGACTGGTCATCCCGACTTCCAGAATCTTTGTGGGCCCACAAAACCCAATTAGGTATGTCTCCCTTCAGATTGGTGTACGGGAAGGCATGTCACCTCCCTGTAGATTTGGAGCGCAAAGCCTATTGGACAGTACGAAACTGCAACCTAGATCTTTCTAAGGCAGGAACCCACAGAAAGCTTCAAATGAGTGAGATCGATGAATTACGCCACGACGCATATGAGAACTCGTGAATTTACAAAGAGCGGGTTAAGGCCTTTCACGACAAGCACATATCCAGAAAGATCTTTCATCCTGGCCAAAAATTCCCACTCTTTGATGCCAAGCTTAAACTATTCCCAGGAAAACTACGATCAAAATGGATCGGACCTACCTCGTTTGACAAATCTTTGGAAATGGAGCCATCGAAATTTGTCCACTCAGCCACAATTTAGAACCTTTCATCGTGAACGGTTAGAGGCTCAAACTGTTCATTGACTTGACCGATACAAATTTGGCTGAGATATCCTTTACCCTCCATTCTCCCTGAGCTCATTGCACCTAGTCGATGGTGTAAAACTCAGCGCTTAACGGGAGGCAACCCGTCATTCATGAAAAACCCGAAACCTTTCTTGACATTCCTACGTTGAATTCATATTGCACTTTAGGGTTCATCCATTAAAACAGCTGACCCCACCTCAGGTACCCATACTCAAGTTTTGAAATCGTTTGCAACAGTCACTTCGAGCTGTTCGCCCACCCAAAACCTATTCTAATGAATGATCTAAGCTAAACTCGAACCCACCTAATTTACAATGGAGACATTGCAAATCGTAGGCATGGGGGGGTATGAAAGTGCAAAATGCCGTGACAGCTCATCTCATAAGAAAAGGTTTCAACAAAAAAAATCACATATCACAGAAACACCAAAAAAAAATGAAAAAAATCTTGATAAAGAACAAAAAAAATTATGAGGGGAGAGAAAATTTTGAGGCCATACAAATCATGAGGAGAAAAAGGGGAAAAGTGAAAAATGTCAAAAGAAAAAAGGAGCACAAAATGGAAAAAAAAGAAGAGATAGTCATTGGTAAGAAATTAAGGGATTAACTAAGTTCTAGACCACATCAAGAAAAAGAAAAGTGTTAGTGAGACACAAAAGAGATTAGCAACAATGCTAATCTTAAGTCTCTTGGGCTAGACTCCTAAGCTTAAAAATTCAAGTATTCGCTAAGATCTGGATAGTCCTCAAGAGGTTGAGGAAAATGCGAAGCTTAAGTATTAGGTCTAAGGCTTAGGGAGTATTCGGCCTCGTTAACTGACCTCTGATTTGCGAGACTCGGTAACCTAAGCACCCCAATCCACACACAGTCTGGTTCAGTTCACATAATTATCAAAATCACGCAAAAGCGTTTAAGTGTTCTGAAAAAGTTGCCTAGATTAGGAGCGGTCAATCAACACAAGTTGATTTAGACGAGTTCCCTACATAGAGAGGAGAGAAATTCCCCTCGAAGATGCGCAATAACATATCATCTCGATGGTGCTTGTCTTGTAGGATATTTACATATCCTACTGGGGGCACGTAAGCACCCTGTGCTGGTTCATATGCCATGGGCGGCATTATCATGAAATGTCGATTGCCAGGGTCTGGATTTAGCTACAGAACACCATGGGCAGGATTATCTCAAAATATTGAATGCCAGGGTTCTGGGGGTTGCCATGGGTGGTGCTATCACGAAGCATTGATTGCCAAGGACCCTTTGAGGATTGATGATGGGGATGAGGGATCCGATACAGACCGTCTTGAGAAGCCAATCCAAAGCTAGAAATAAAAAGAAATGAGAGAGAAAACGCTCCAAACAAAGAAAATACTCTGTCTCTTTCTTACAAAAAAATGCACTGCAAACTAAACCAAGGCTAAAATATGTTACAAGCATGGGTGCTTTAACCGTGGAGTCCAACGAACCTTAGGATAGTTCCTGTGGGACTTAAAAACCTTCGCGGAGGACTGAGGCTAAAGCTGGCCAAGTCTGGATCTTGGTTGGCACTTGAGTACCTCTAGGCCTACATCAACATTCTAACCTAATCAAAAAAAGAAGAGCACTCATCATAATTTGTGAACATCAAGGAACTCATGGTCTAAAACAGAAGTTAAAACCTTAAAATTTTGCTAAGGAACTAGTAAACGCTAGGCATGGGGGTATGATGGGAACACCATCATGAGCCCTAACTAGCTCTTTTTGACCCAGAAAAGATAACAAAAGCTCCTACATAACCAACTGAGGTCCTAACTCAATGAATAACCATCCTGATAGAAGAGTAAGAAACAAGGGGTAAAACTGCAATGTTACCATTGCAGTACAACAATGGATTTTCTCATGAGCTAAACACAGGTCAAATGGTCCTAAAAAGATAAAAAGTGGGTTGGTTCAAACAGAAAAGGGTTCATGTGAATTCTAGGAATTAAATGACTTCTTGTAACCCTAAAACAGATCCATTTGATTTAACAAGGTTTTGGTCAAAATAAAATTCACTTAAACCCTCTAAAAATCATGGAAAAATATTCTCTAGGGTTTAAAACCTTCAATTTGTCCCTTGGAACCCATTGTGACCTAAATTGGTGTCTCAGTCAAATATTTACCATAAATTAGGTTTTTGCATAAATTACCCAGTCAAACGTGGTCAAACCTTAAATCCAACTTCACCATTGGTTTCCTTATGTCAAAATTAGGTTTGTACCAAAATTTTGACCTAAGACGAATTCATCTTGACCTACTTTGCAAATAGGTCCAACCCAATTATATTTCTACCCCTATCTTTTGAAAATCTCTACAGAAACCCCCAAGCTTTGTCTTCATTATTTGCAAGTATGTCCCTATGCCATTATAGCAGAGGGAATCCTACTCCGGTGAGATTTCGAGGGCAAGATCTCTCTGATTTCTCAGAGAATCCCTTTCAAAATTGAAAGGGAGATTCCTTGAGAAATCTCCTCCAGTATGAACACAATTTGAGGCTCTATTTGGTACCAATCTCTCATGTGAATGCATGAGAGATTCGGGTCTCCTTCAAATTTCCATCTCCATCGAGCTTGCCATGCTTAGAAGCTTGGCTTCCAAGCACAAATCCTTCCTCCAGGGCCTATATAAGTAGACCCAAGTCACCCCGCATCTCCCAAGCTTGACATTGGCTAGAGAATCCCTCAAATTCGTCTCTTCCTCCTTCGGCCAGTGGCTCAGCAAGCATTGGAAACCTCCCTCTCTTTCCCTCATTGCCCAACCACAATACCAGTGGTAGGGTCCTCTTCCTCCTATTTGTCTGCGTCGCGCCGCACTCGCCGATGCCTCTGCAGCCCCTTCATCATTACCGTCCTCCCCCCAATGAGTTCTTTGTCTTTGGTGACGGCAATACGAGCTGGCCGCCATCTCTACCTCCCCCTTCATCTGTCTACACCCAGCAAAGTCCTCTCTCCTTTGTAATCTTTTTTCCCTCTTTGTCTCTTAAAAACACACATCGATGCACTCAATCACCATCACCCCTTCCAACTCCGGCCAGGCCTCCGACGTGGCATCCCTGCTGCTCCACACCTCCATCCGCCTCTCCAACCACCCCATAAGCTCCGCAACACTCCACTGAACATAAACCCTCACTCCACTCACCGCACCATGCCCCCATAACACCCCCCAAACACACCCACTCTCATGCACATAGGGTGCCCTAGGCACGCACACTCTGGTAGCACCACGCCACGCCAACCCTCGCAACACATTCGCCATGTCTCGGCGAAGCCTCCTGAGTTGTCTAACGAGGCTGCAAGGCCGTTTTTGTGCTAACAGGTGTAGGAGGTCCACTGCCATTGATGCAAGCAAGAAGCTAGCTTGCAATCTTCCTCCAGGTCTCCCTGCTCCGAGCTAAGAGTCACGGGTTGCACGTACTTCTCTCATGCACACCTTCAGGCAAGCAATTGGCTTCGAAGGCCGAAGTAGCCACTGCAATCAAGCAAAGACTCCTGCTACGGATGCATGTGAAGGGAGGTGGGAAGATAGTCCCAGCTCGAAAGCTATTGGCGCATCATAGTTGAATAAATTGAAAAAGTGCATAGGTCTTATTGCCTCCTGACCACGGGGTGAGGTCCCACTCACCTTCACCGGCCTCATTCGTGACCTGACCTCTGCGGACCTGGCATGACCCTTATACCCAACCCTACACTCCTCACCCACCACCGCACACTGGTGGGCCTGGTCCCAGGCACGTACCCGACCTGATTACCCGAGACAGTGGCTCTGGGAGAGCAAACTTAAGAGAGAAAGAGGAGAAGAGAGCACGTGCGGGTAGGAGTAGGTTTGCTCTCGCAGGGAAAGGAGAAGAAGAAGAATCCAAGGAAGAAGAAGGTGGAGGCTAGAGAAAGCTATAGAAGGAGAAGGCAAGGCTGAAGAGGAACAAGCTGAAGTCAGAAAGGCTGAAGAAGAAAGAGAAGGAGAAGGAACTGAAGGCAGAAGAAAGAGGAGACGCCAAAGAAAGAAAGAGAAGGAAGAAGAAACTAAAGGCAGAAGGAAAGAAGTAGAGAAAGACTAAGGCACGAAATTAGAAGAAGAGAAAGAGAAAAGAAGAAAGAAAGGAAGCTTCAGATCAGAGAAGAGAAAAAGAGAAGAAATAAAGCATTGTAGCACCCATAGTTGAAGACGTTTGATTCACAAAATCAGATGTCCATTTTTTGTGCTTTCTTTATATACATTGATATTCTATGTTTACATTTATCCTTTTGCACTATAACTCTGGTTTTCATTGCATATTCAATTTCTCAAAGTTGTGCTCTTGATTTCTAAACCCTAATTTGCTCCCTGTGTTCGACCTCGGACTTAAAACTTCGAGTAATAAAATCCATTTGTTTTCGAGCGATTTTGACTTATACTATGACGCATTGATTTTAAAACACTATTTTTGCCTGTAAATAATTTATGTGATATAACCATGTTTACATCAACAATGAAGCCTAAGAAA
Organism: Thalassia testudinum; assembly: GCA_037157565.1. Classification (NCBI taxonomy): domain Eukaryota; kingdom Viridiplantae; phylum Streptophyta; class Magnoliopsida; order Alismatales; family Hydrocharitaceae; genus Thalassia; species Thalassia testudinum. The sequence continues at coordinate 65,523,261 of JAZHRO010000063.1, forward strand.
TTGGGTTTTGGATACTAGCGGTTGAGGCCTAAAGGAGATAGATTGACAAGGCCCTAGGTCTAGAATTTTATTCTTGGTGTTGTAGGTCGGCTGGTTTAGGGATTTTACTCTTCTTTGAATTTAGTTAATAAAGGGTGTTTAGTTAATTTACAACAGCTTAGGTTGGTAAAAATCGAATTTCACAAACTTAAGGGTTAATCTATGTCTATTGAATTTTTGAGTTAGAATTTAACTTTCAGTCTTTGAGTCTTGTTACCTTTTTCATCTTGACTTCTTTGACTTTTAGAGTTTAGAGTGGATACAAAGAGTAAATGGGTTTTCAATGTTCTAATTCGAAATAAATTTCCGTCGAGATTCTATTTTTACGAATATGTATTTCTGAAAGGTATTTAGGGTTTTGAGTTCATTGTAAGAAGATTCTTGCTAATGCTCTGCTTATTTATGGATATTTAATTTAAACACAAAATATAAAATTATGAATATTAAAAACATTTTGACCTAAGCATTCCTCTACTATAGAGTTATTTATAATTATTTAATTACCTTGGTGTTTAAATCATCGTATTTCTTGGTTAATTTTGCTAGGGATTAGCAAAACCTTGGCTTGGGAGTATGATGAGAGACTCATCATGGCTCCTAATTATTACTAATTAACTAGTTTCCCTAACTAATTACCTAAGAATACATTAAATACAGGGTTAGTTATATTATAAAGGTTAAAATACCAAGGACCTACAAAATAAGTTAAAAATGCAAATTAAATATTAATTAATCATAACAATTTAGTTAATAATTAGGACTCAAAATAATAATAGTTGGCTATACAAAAAGTAGTTTATTAATTTAAAGACCTAAATATATAACTAACCTATTTAATTATATCATTTCAATAAATATAGCTGAAAAGGACAAAAATGTAATTTAAAAGAATAAATATAATATTTACCTAATTTATAATAATATATAAAAATTTGAAAAATAAATAAATTAAAAAAGCCTTGAAATTCACTATTTATGTTTAGGTCCTTACCTTCTATTTCAAGTGAGTCCTTTTTATTTTCAATCTGGTCCTTTTATTACATTTATACTCCTATGTAAATCTTCATCATCTTCATCTTCGTCTTTGTCATGGATGGCTGATGACAACCGGTGTCCATACTCATTGATCACCGTTCATCTGATGTCAGAAAGCCTCCGCAGCTGCCACCTAGCCTCCGCTCACTATCTCCTCCCCATCCGACGGACCGGATTACTAAGAAATCCTAATTGAGCTAGACGATTAACTTCACTAGTGTCGTAGATGACTCCGATGAGTAGGATGAACCTAGACATGTTCCCGTCCATGTACATCCCCCCTAACCTCCAGCTTTGCCTATAAATAGACCCTTAGACCTCCGATCAAGGTTAGTGACCCCTTCCCCCCACCATGGTTGTTCTTAGGTTTCTTCCATTCTCCCTCATCTCCCACCTTCCTTTCTCGAGTGCTACCACCGAGGAGTGCTACCTCTCTCACCTCCTCTTCCTCTCCTTCACCCTGTCAACGGTGTTGGAGCGCCCCATAGCTCTGATCCTTCTGCTTCATTCGACTGGAGATTCTTCTCTCAACTACTTTGATTTTGCTGTCATTTACGCCCTGCCACCGGCAAATTCCCTCACCTCCCTTGTCCAGGTAATCGTAGGTAACCTTAGATTTTAGTGTAGTTTAGATTAGAGTAGATAGTTTGGCAGATTAGCACCATTTACATGCTGATTTGAAGTCTTCTTCTCTGACTTTGGCAAGCTCCTTGATCTTGCCTGGAGCTCTATTTCATCTTTTGAATACACACATCACCTTCTTTACTTATTCACAAATATTTCTAGTTTATCAATTGCATGATTTACTCATTATATGTCTAATTCATCTCACCTTCAACTGAGGACTTACGCTGTCCATGGCGAAGGTTTCAGATCTATCTCACACACATTAGAGGTCCTCCACCACTTCCTCATTTCACAAGGACCTCATTTCACTATTCAATTAGATATATAATAGCTTAAATCAGAAACACCTAATTTTCACCTTCAATGTCTTAACTTGCTGTCAATGGCGAGTTAAGAAGAGTTTTTCCACCTAATCTGATGCACACACACCATTGCCTCACTCAATTGAGTGATAACTATTTCCTTGAGCTCGTGAGAACTCAAGCTTGATTCCATGAGTTTTTTTGTTAAATCTTGATGTCTGGTTATCAATTGGAACAATTGACTTGTTCTTGAGGTTTCTTGCAACCTTAGGAAACTTTTAAATCTTTTCTTGAAGTGTTTCAAGGAGATTTGATCTCCAATGTCAACTCACGGTGTTCATCGAAGCTCAAACAAATCAAATTAGAGCTATAGCTATTAGAACTTTCTAAGAAGCTATAGATCAAGTCGTTGTGACCTTAGGATCAGAAATCAATGATTGGATTTGTATTTTAATGATAATTTCTTCCTGTCGATCATCATCTTCTCCAACTCCGGTGGAGTTGGAGAAATGTATCTGATGAGGAATAGAGTTTGGTAACAGGTCCTGAAGCATGCGGAAGACATCTAGATGTTATTCTAGATGTCAATTAAGACTGAGAATCATTGATTTCTTCTGTTGAACACATCACCTTTTAAGCTTAGGCAGTAAGATCTATTAGCACCATTGGAGTGTTTAAAATGTGATTTGGAGGTGCTGGGTAGATTCCTTAAGACAAATTGAGTCTAGATATGCCTTCAACTTGATTGAAATCGATTAAGTTTGAAAGTCAAACTTTGATGTATATTAGTCAACCCAAAGCTGTTCATGGTGAATTAGAGCCTGAATCTTTGATTCAATGATGAAATTTATTCCTGCTACGATTCCTAATCTTTTGGAACCAGTTTGATCGAATTTGATTGAGTTTCTTTGTAGTTTTCAGCTTCTATCTAGTTTAGCTTCCAAAAGGAACCCAACACTATTTTTGGTGCTCTTGATGAGATTCAAGCTAAAATCTTGCCCAGATCAATCGTTTATAGTCTTTTGAGTTGGCCAAGATCTATTTTAAATGTTTAAATATACCTTCTAGGCTGATTCAAGTCTGATTAAAGGTTTAAGCCTCAAGTTTGAAGCTCTCAAGCTTCTGGAGTTTTGAAGCCTTCTTAGGTCTCAATCTCAATTCCTTTAGCTGCGGAATGCTATTCTAAGCATTTTAGTACCCTCAAATGAAAAATATTTCCTTTCTATTGGTCAATAGACTTGAACTGCTTTTGAAACACATTCTAGCCGTGACGAACGATGCATGATCTCCTTGCGAATCCTTGGATCAATTGAGATCCAAGCACCAAATTGGTGCTAAAATTAGAAAGTTGAGATCAAGAGCTTTCTATCGAGCTCTTAACTACTTGATTTGGAGTACTGAGTTGGCCAGAATCCTCACTTGAAGTTCACTGCTTGAGGATGCTGCGAAGAATAGATGTGGCTATTTGATCCCATATCGAAAAGGAAAGATGCTGCGCCTTAGTACAAAAGAATTTCAGTGCCCCAGCGCTTCAGTCGTCAAGATTGGGCGCACCAAATACCTATGTGCCTCTGATCTCTTGAGCACGTGCGTGCATGGGTGTATGCATGTGTGCGCGTGGGCCCAAGTGGGCATGAGCGATTTCATTGGCCTGATTGGGCCCATTACTGTGCAAACTAAATAGGCTAAAATCCACCATTAATTGAATTAGGACTGGGCCTTGAGTAGGGTTGATCCGGTCCTCGTGGACTGTGTATCCTCAAAAATGGCTCAATCCGCCCATTAAATAATTTTTGTTTAAGTGTTAAAAATGGGTTTAAGGGTCTGACATAGGCTAAGTGTGGAGGATAAATGAGTAGTAAGGGTTAAAGAGAAGAATTGAAGAGAGAGAGAGATGCACGAGCAGAGAAAATTAAAAAGAAGAGAAGTTAAGTGCTGAGAGAATATGTGAGTTAAAGAGAGGATTTAAGAGAAGAGAGAGAATGATTAAATTTTAGAAGAGATTTAAGAGTTTAATAGTTGAGAATTAAAAGAGATTTAGAACTAAGGTCTAAGAGAATGATTAAAGATGAGAAGATTGAGAGCTGAGTTGAGAGTTGATTAAGTATTTGATGAGCTTATTGTAACAAGGGCATTTGTATTCATGTAAACATTTATTTATGCCTTATTTTGTAAACACTTGATATAATAATTGTGATTTCTTTTTGTATTCATTGTAAAACCCTTTCACGTACATTTCTTTTCATATAAGGGAATAGTTGCATGATTTGATGTTTAATTTCATGTGCAATTATTCATGTGCTTAAAATATTTTGTAATTAATGTAGTAATTAGTCATTAGTTAATTTAAAATAATAAAAATTAAGTTTATACCTCCCAGTGAATGAGTTGAACTAAATGAGTTAAATGAATTAAAATCTAAAGTATTAGGTTAGCTTGATCCTATACTACAATCAGCGACAATGATTTAGCAAATTCAAGTTAACCTAAGTCAATTCTTTACATGATTAATTAAGTCTAATAATCTTAATTAACTGTATTGAGAATTGCACCATCACTAAGCTAGTAGCTGAGTACACAGGTAGCTCTCCTTTTGCTCCTTGCAACTTTAGAGCAACCCTAGCCAACTCAGAAAAGCTCTGGTATAGCTTCTGTAATTATTAGCTAGCTCAAGGTCACTATTCTAGCTTAGTTCTTATACTTAGCTCCTCCACTACCCTACCTCCTACCCTACTCCTCATGGCCAACTACCCTCCTACATCCACTATTTAATCACCACCAAACACCATCCTAGCCCTGCATTTTTCCCTCCAAAATCAACACCTTCTAGAAGGTATTTTTGGAGGGAAAACCAAGGCTCCTCTTCATTTCCCTCCCATTTTTTCCTCCAAAAATATCCACACACCCCTTCATTTCCCTCCAAAAACACCATAACCACCCCCTTCCCATCCTATAAATACCCTACCCTACCACCACATAATTCTCATCCTTGGCTACACATTATCTCCACCTAAAGACACACACTCTACACGTCCAAGGAAGGAGAAGAGTTGGAGGGTGATTAGGAAGACTACCTTGTCTTCTTAGTGCCACCTTCTTCCTTCCTTCTTCCTTGGTCTAGGCCAAGGAGCAACCACCTAGGAGGATGGCTAGGCAAGGAGGAGGCTAAGGGTAGTGGGCGTCCACCCTTGGAGGAGCGGAAGAGGAGGAGAACCATCAAGGAAAGGAGCAAGGGAGAAGCTTCTTCGAACATGGGAGCAGCCATGTTTGGTGTGAAGATTATTCCAGCCTTCATTTTGGAGGATTTTTCTATCTTCATTTTTGTTTTATTTCTTTTGTATTTGCTAGTCTTTGTAACAAACATTCCTCTACATGTGACTCCATTTTATTTAGCAATAAAAAAGTGCTTTGCCTTTCAATTCCTTATTTATTTCAAGTGTTTTCTTCAATCCTTAGTGCACTTCACTCCATCTTTCTAATTACCCTAGGCGCACTTGCCTAGGGCGAGCTTAGAAAGAAGGATTACATATTTTCACTTAGGCGTAATTCTTATTGAATATCTTGTTGTCTCGATTACTCCTTTTCAAAAAACCCTAAAAACAACAAAATCCCTCTCTATCTATCTGGGGAATATAAAATGAAAAGAGAGAAAACTCTCAACATGTAAAATCCTTCTCTATCTCTCTTATCAAAATGCACTAACAAACTAAACCTGGGCTTGATACGTCTATGCATGGGTGCTTTAACCGCTAGGGTCAACGAACCTCTGGGTAGTTTCTTCTAGCCTTAGAAACCTTTATGGTAGACCCAAGGCTAAAGCTAGTCAGGTCTAGATCTTGGCTGGTGCTTGAGTACCTCTAGGCCGACTGTTGCTATTTTGATCTGATTTCTAGAGATACAGCTTAGTAGGGCATCCTAATGGTTACATTTAACTTAGAGATTTGGTTTGGTCCATAAGATTTTGCTAGGGACTAGCAAAAGGTAGGCATGGCCGTATGATGGTAACACCAACATGGGTCCTAACCAGCCATATTTAGTCAGGTTTGAATGTTAAAAGCTCCTACCTAATCATTTGAGGGTCACAACTCCACATCATTCTAATTTGAGAAGAGAATAGGGAATAAGGGTTAATTATGTAGTTTTAATAGGACATCACAAACACAGATTAACCATGGGATCATTCAAGGGTTAATTGAAGGTGAAATGAGCATAAAAGTCTAAAATGTGGGTGAACACTAATAGAAATAGGGTTTCACGCATTTCGAGGGAGAAAACAGCAACAAAAGACCTAATATCAACCCACTTAAATTAAAGTGGTTCTGGTCAGGATAAAATTAATCTAAACCTCTTAAAATTCATAGAAAAATATTTTAAGAGGTTTGGTACCCTTGGTTTAACTATCTAAGCCTATTTTGAGCTAGAACAAAGTTTCAGATGGAAATTTACCCTAATTTGGACTTGTGTGCAAATTGCTTAGTCAAACGGGGTCAAAACTCAAATCCAACTTTATCATTAGATTGCTTGGGTCCAAATTAGGCTAGCACTAAAATTTGATCTCAGTTAGAGTCCATCTTGATCTAGTTTGCACTTTAGTCCTTAAAAACTCAATTTCTTTCATTTAGCCCCTCGATTTTAATTTTATTGTGCTTTGGTTCGTAAATTTCTCGTTGTTTTCAACAAATGGGTCCCCGCCAGCATTAGTGTGAATAAAGCTCCATCCCCAACTTTCGAGTGAGGATTTCTCGCTCAATTCTCGCCCAAATCTCTCCATATTTGGAGAGATTGTTCCTGAAACTATTCTCTACAGATTAGGCTTGATCTCGAGGCCAATCTTGGCTGATTTCGCCGTCGGCGAACCTAGATTTTTCAAGCTCAAGAATAGACTTAGACCTTGCTTGAAATGGCTCTTGAAGGGGCAGGCAAGGTCCAATTTAAACCCCTCAGGTCCAGGTCGTTCTCCTTAGCTAGGTTTCAGGCCACAAACCCTCTTCCTCTCCTCCTCTAGCCATCTCCAACCTTAGCTCCTGCAGTCCTCTTGTCCCTCCTCTTCCATGCATCCAATAGTTAAATTGGACCCACCATCATCTTCCTCGTCTTCTTTCGACGGCAGCCGGCCAAAGCTTCGTCTGCTTCGACCCCTTCCTTGCCGTTAATCCACTCGCTGATGACTTCGTCATCTCTATGACCGGCCATCACATCGACACTGTTTCCCTACTCCCATCCAGATAACTTGTCCACACACACTCTCTCTCCCAAGAGCTTCCCTGCACTCTTAATTCCCATCTTCGACCACCGTATCACCCTCGCCCCCATCGTGTTCCCCATGGATGGCACGAGCTCTGGCAAGCTCGCGCCAATGCCACGAGCTCTGGCAAGCTCGCGCCAATGCCACAGACCACCAAACCCACTTCCACCGCCTCCACAACCTTCGCTGTGTCATACTGATCAAAGCCCCAAAGAAATTTGGGGCCTTGATCCCTCCATCCCACTGAACACCTCGACCTATGCACGCACTCACTGACCTCGTCACACCTCCACACACACGTTGGCTCCTAATATCCACCACCAGCACCATCGCTAGACACCGATGAATCATTTGAACTTGTCTGACAACTGGAAAAGTGCTTAAACTTTTCTGATGAGGCTGTAAGGCCGTATTTTGCTCTTTAGATCTTCGTCGGAGCATCATCGCTGCCACTGCCTTCCTCCATGCCATCTGCTACCCTCTGACTACCACTCGACTTGCTGCTACTTCAATTGACACAGATTCAACTCCTGAGGGGAGCTACAACATCAGTTGAGAGTAGCGCGTAGCTGTAGCTGCTTGATTGTGAAAAATGAAATGCAGCAGCTAAAGGAGAAGTGGGAAACTTTAGTTCCACATTGTTGGGAGAAAACACCAAAACAACGCATAAAATTCATTCGATGCGTCAGCTCGTTGCCTCTGAATGCATAGGGGTGAGGTCCTTCACACACCCCTACGGATGTGCTAGCACACGTCCTCACCTGCAATCGTGCCTATGGGTCTGGGGTTACTGTTCATCTGGGTTAGAAGAGAGAAATTTGAGGAGGGAAGGGGTTTTTGCACTATTGACCTTGGGATTTGTGCCCCCTTGCTCAACACTTAGTCGTTCTACTTGCCTCCTATGCCTTGTGCTTGTGAGCCTGTGCTTACCTTGGTTCTTCTGAGGTTTGAGATAAGGCATCTAATCCTTAATTACGATGTCTGACTTGGTGCTTTGCCTTAGTTATGATATTGCTAAGAAATTTGATTGTGGTTGCTGTTGATTTATTTGAGATATTGATTAGAGCTTAATTGTAGGGTTAAATTTGGTGGTTCAAATGACCATTTTTCACTCTGATACCTGACATTCTGAGATACTTTTCTGATATATATATTGATTATCATTCCACTTTCAAATTATTCTTGATATTGTGATTAGTGATTGATTTGCTATAATTGTTCCCTGCGAACGACCTCAGACTCATTTATGTTTCTCAAGCTTATAAATTTAAATGTTGATTAACTTTTTTTGACTGTACTATGACACGTATTTTAGACTCGATGAAAATGAGTTAACAAGGCATTTTGTCAAATAGGTCTAATTGTTTAGGGAAAGAAGTGGAAATGTGCCATGGAGAGTTGAGAAGAGTGGATGAAATGTTGATTTGATGAATTGAAGGTAGATGAGGCTGGATTTGACCTCGTTGGTGTCGGAGAAGGAGGTAAGAAAGCTTGGATCTACTTATGCCAACTCCTACAATTACACGCCTAAATCTAACCTAGAAGCTATGCCTAAGAGTTTAAACTACTTACCTGACAAAATGTTGAGAAGGGATGTTGCCTTTGGCACATTGGAGTCAAGATGAAATTAGACGTGTTGAGGAAGAGCTCTGATGAGAAAGTGAAAGAGTTGTAGAAGGTGTAGGGTGCTCAACGTCGTTGGCAGGGCGGAGGAGAGGAAGAGGGGGTGAGAGAGACGAGCAACACCGTCGGAGCTGCTCTGATAGGTAGGAGAGAGGTTGTTGGAGGTTAAAGAAGAATAGCCTATCGTCAGCCGCGATTGGGGAAGAGGGATAAGGGGCCAATCCCTCTAATCGGAGCCATGGTGGGGTATTTATAGGTGGAGAAGGTTAGGGGGGAAGAACCTGGATCAGAGGATGTTTAGATTCAATGGAACCACCATCGTCGTCTCTGATGATGGTGAGCTTAGTCTCATCGAGATTGAAGATTAAGGGCTTATATAAGCCATTGGATTATAAGAGGTTGTTGAGGTGAAGCACAACAGCTAATTAGAAGGTCTACCATTAGATAGACGATCATCGGAGGGTCCTGTCACTAGCCTTGGTCAACTATTGAAGAAGAAAAGTGCTCGAGATTCCTTTATGTAAATAATGACTATGATGTGAATAAAAGGACTTAATTGACATGAAACCTAGGGACTAAAATGAAAATAAGTAATATAAATAAGTAAATTAATTTATTTCTTTTGTAACTTTTTATATAAGATTATATATATGTTGAATAATATATTTATGCCTTTAAATTACATTTTTGTTCCTTTTAGCATTATTAAATTTAATGATTATATTACTAGCATTATTAACTTATGTTATACAATACATATAAGCTTAGTTATAAATAGTTATAAATATTTAAATACTTATGTTTAACTCTTATTTATTAAATAAATATAAAGGAATGATTATTATACATTAATTAAGCTATTTTATCATCTAATTAAGGTCCTTGTACATTATTAAATTAATATATAACTAACCCTATTTTAATGCTATTCATAGTTAATTAACTAGGTAAACTAGCTTTTTTTAGTGAATTAGGAGCCATGATGAGTCCCATATCACCAGACTTCTGGCAGTCATTTCTCTAGTTATAAAATTATCGTAAAAATTCTGAATGCGGGTTTTGTTGGCCAATGTTTGATGGTAATACCATCATCTTTTATATGTAGCTCAATTTGGTTAACTTTTAAAGTTAAATTCACTTAATTATTCATTGAAAGGGTATAACTTAAGAATATCAAGAATTTAAGGGCATGCATTAAAATTGATTAATTCTACTATTTAATTGAAGAAATATAAGTGCAAATTAACTAAGGGTTAATCCTTCACCTAATTAAAGGTCTATTAAGTTGAAAATTCCAATAAGTGAACTTACATGGGCTGACTTAGGATTTTTGTGGGAATTAAAGACTAATTCCTAATTTTAGCCTCACATAAATTAAAAGGGTTCTAATTGATATAAATATAATCTAAACCTTCTAAAAATTATTGAAAAATATTCCCCATGGTTTAGAGTAATCAATTTGATTTAAAGAACCCAAATCGACCTAAAACAAAGACCAAGGTGAATAATTGTTACTTTTGGGTTAAAATGCAATTTGACCATTCTAACAACATCAAAATCCAAAATTGATGTTACCATGAGATTTCTTGGGTCCCAATTAGATTAACCTTAAATTTTGACCCCAATCAGATTCCATCTTGACTAAGTTTGCAATTTACTCCTCTAATTTCTACTTTTTGTAAAAACCCCCCTACATTTTCATTTTTCTTGCAATTAGCCCCTACGACCATCTTCTTCAATTTCTATTGTTCATGCATGATGGAGCTTCGGCCGTTGACCACACTTTTGATCGCGAAGATCTCGTGGTTTTAGTCAGGGACCCACGACAAACTTTGGAGGGTTTAGCTTGTAACTCTGCATGTGGTGGCATCCTCAATGCGCACATTCCTCGTCGTCATCACCTTCGTCGGAAGATCACTGAATGCTAACTCCGACAATCATTTCATGGCATCTTTGGCATGATCTTCTCGCTTCAAGGAGCTATAAAGCTCTGCCTTGCCCTACTAGTTTTCGTCACTGAAGCTTGGTCGAGTTTTCGACCCTCCTTTTCTACCTCGGTCGTCGTCCCCTCCAACCTAGTGTCTCCTTCTACTTCCTTCTTCATGGAATCTCTAAGCACAAAGGCTGTGCCATTATTTTCCTTGCCTTTGTCTGGCCCTTGCTAGCCACAACAAGGTCCCCTTGCCACCTTTCTTCCTCGGAACCTCCTCTCTCTTCACGTTCGGCCGACCAACATTGGACGCTCTCCAAACCCCCTTGTATACTCTTAGGTATCTCCTCCTCTACCCTTTTCTCTGTAGTATAACCTAGGCTCTTTAGGTCTAGGAGTCACCCTCCAATCCACCCACCTCCTTATCATCTTCTTCGCTTCCGACAAAGCTCCGGCGAGGACTCCACTTCACTCCTCTCACCCTTGCTCATCGCTGACCACTAAGAAACCTTTAGCAGGTCGAGGGGAGAAAAAGACCTTAATCTATTGAGGGTTTCATTGCCTTAGGTCCCCACCGAACACCACCCATTTCCACCGTCCTCCTAGATTCGGGAATGCCTCCATCACCCTCCTCACACCAATTTAGCACCATGACCACCTTCATCGAACTCTGCTGGAGTTCCTTGGCCATTTGCTTGAGGTTGAAACCCAGTCCCTTGCCAAGGCTACATCCACCGCTGCCGCCATCTTCTTAGATCACGAAGCCACCAGCAAACCACAGCGAGTTTGTAAGCTTTGCATAAAGCTTCCTGCCACCCACGCGAAGCTTTTGAGCTATCCTACAAAGCCTGGAGAGGCATCAACGAGCCTCCCTAAAGCTCCTCCTTCATCTTCCTCGACACAAGAAAGGAGATTGATCCTATCTGCTAGCAAGGACCAACTTGAGAAGAAAAACATTTTGTAGGGACTAAATTACAATTTTGTAGCGACTAGATCTCAAGAAAAGCCTTCTTCTAGGGAATAAATTGTAATTTTTGCTTGAATCATTTGATGATTTATTTCTTGAGTGGTTTCATTGTATTATTTTGTTTAAACATGATTGACTTGACTTACTTTAGTTCTTAATTGCAACGATTCTTAATTATGTTTAATAAAGGCTTGAATCAATGGAATTAGGCATGCATTTTTAAAGAAAAGCAAACAAAGGAAATTTGGATTTCTTCTCTAAAGTTTTGAACTAGATTGACTACAATAAAAAGCTAGGTCACTTGCATCAAGTTCCTAAGTTAAATTGTTAGAAGAAAAATTCGAATAGTGGTAATTTTACACATATTTGCCCCCAGTGAACGACCTCAGATTTTAATTTCTAGAATACAAATTTTAAAGGTTGATTGAGCATGCTTTCAAATATATTACAATGTGATTTTTATCAAATCTCGATTTACTCATGTCAATGCTTTTTGCAAATTCACAAACATATTGTAAGGCATGCAGTCACTACTAGACTTTAGGTATCATGATGATTGCTTATTTTGTTATAGAAAAAAATACAAAAAGATGTCATTGTAATGCAAACAAAGCAACTCAAAATATTTATAGAAAAACCACATATAGTTCGGGTTGTCGTCCACAAAGAAGGCATGAAACACCATATCATTTATAAAATCTCGAAGATCAAAGTTCATACAAAACCATGAATGAAAGAATAAAAGGACAACCTAAGGAAGAGCAAACTAGACAAGGGCATTCCCCTAAAGATGATGATGTGGTTGTGGAGTTGCTGGTGCTGTCACCACCGACAATGTGGTTCTCCTCCTCCTCACTAACATGGTAGTGGTAGCGGTGGATCTTCTTCTCCCCCGAGATGCTCGATTTGGTGTGGGCATCGATATGTGGTGAGGGGCCGGTCATGATGGAAGCATTGCACGCACAACCACTTGGCATGGAGAGGGGGCGGTCGTGGTGGAAGCCTCTCCCGCTAAGGTCTTGGAGAGAAGATGGACGAATGGTGGTGGAAAGGATAGGAGGAGGAGGGTGGTCGTGGATTGGATGAGGAAGATTCGAGAGCCCTTCCACAATCTTCCTTTGAAAATTATATGTGGAGCATCCCCTCCTCCAAAAGTGGTGACTACCATCTTTGAGGGTGGAAATTGCAGGGAAGGCCGACCCTTGTTGGAATTTCTTTGAAGGTTGCCTTCCAAATAAAGCTCCTACTACAAATAAAGAAAAGGGATGATATTATTTTTATTCTAGAAAATGCAAACCTAAAATTATTCATGCAATTGAAATGATACCTAACTATTTATAAGACATCGATAGAGATGCATAATGCTAAATAATGTGAACAAGGTTACTTTAAGCATTGGCATTTATTTCAACTCCTAATGCAATCTAAATCATTAGCATTAACAATTGCATGTATGAAAATTATGTTAATCTACATACAGCTATTTTATGATAAAATGCATATACTAAGGAATATTAATAATAAAAAAATAACACTCTTGGGCATAATAATACTCAACTAAAGTGGACTCATCAAATACGCATATGGGTAAGTTTTGCTAGTCCCTAGCAAAACACTGTGCTCAAGAGTACAATAATCTAAACTAGGACAGATAAATCAAGGATCCTTTGTCTCCCGACTTCAATGGAAGCGATTTTGAATCTCAAAGATCAGATTGAAAGGTGCTCATGTACCAACCAAGATACAAACCTCTTTGCCCCTTTGGATTCCTATTAAACTCAACCTTGGGTCTCTAGTACAGGTTTCTTAGACTCAGGCTTGCCCAAGGTTTTCTAATCCTAAAGTTTTAAGTGTTCATATTGAATGTGTGATTTTATTAATGGGCACCCACAATTATTCTTCCTATACATTCCTAAATTGAACTTACCCCTAACCTCACTAGACTCACCTCAGCTTGGCCTTACTCAGATTTGGCAGCTTTCTCCTCACCTTCTTTTTATCCCAAGGTCAACCTCAAAGGCATATCTCCCTGGCTTGGCCTTTTAGCCTCTTATTTAATTTCCTCGATTGTTTCCACTCAGCTCTAAATCATTTTTCTTATTTTTTATCCCACCTTCTTATTCCTCACTCTTTCACATGCCTCCAATAGTGCATGTTTTATTTTCTATTTGATTTTGTGTTTCTTTTTCTTAATTAAATTTTTTTTGTAACACCCATATGTAACGAGGTGTTTTTCTAGTACCCATATGTAGTGAGATACCTTTTTATTCTCCATAATCGTCCAACTCATTTTATTTAAACACTTCAACTCTTTTTCTGGTGAGTGGCTCTCTGATAAACACCAGTTTATCATTACTCTTAATCCTAAAATCACATTTAGTTCCTATTAGTGGCAAAAGAAGGGGGGTTGAATTGTGCAAGAAAATTAAGTTCAAACAATCGCAAGAAGAACACATGTATTTAGAGACGAAACCCTTGCAGGAAAAACCTCTACCTAGATCTCCCAATCTATGATTTTGCCCCTACTCAAGTAGGAATCACTAATCCGCACCACAAATCCGAGGCTGGTGTTCCTAAAAAATAATTCCCCTCTCCTGGACAACCCCTAAGGAGAGTTTAGCCCCTCTACTAAGAGGAAACAGGAAACCCACAGCTTGGGCACCCAAATAAACTAACAAAAAGAAATAATGTAAACAACCCTAAGAGCCTTGAAAGATATAGAATATAAAGTAGGCTAAGATACTCCTTCTTTAAATCTGTGATACAGAAAATCAGAGTAGGAGTGATGTTGCTCTCAAGAAACTCTAAGAACAAAAGAGCATAATGGAGCACAATAGCTTTAGAAAGCTTAGAATAGGATAATAGAAATATTTAGCACTAGAATATTTCTTTTCTATATGTGTAGGCTAAAAGCAACCCTTGGTGGGTATATATAGGTGTAGAAGGTCAGATTTAAGCGTAGGTAGTCGTTGGGATTTGAATTGAAATGGAATAAATTAAGGTAGAACGGTTACAAAGTAATTACTCAAAGTCTGACTGGATCAGATGTTTGAAAAGGCAAGATATACGTTTGAAGGAGTCATTTTAGATGTTAGAGAAAGAAAGTCAGACGGCTAAAAAACCTTAGTGAGAAAGTAGTCGTTACTAGATTTCTCAAGATTGGGTACAAGGATGTCTGAGAAAAAAGATAGACATCTGAACAGATAGTTTCAGATGTCTGAAAATAAAACAGGGCATCTAAAAAAGCCTCAGGGTCAAAGTGATCATTCCTGGAATGAGGTTGGATCTAATAAGGGATTTAAAGATAAATGGTCAGATGTCTTACTGGATGTCTGGTCAAAAGTTTAAACATCTCAAAAAGTATCATTAGATGTTTGAATAAATGCAAGGATGTCTGATGGCCTACAATGGTCTAAGAACAAAAGAGAAATTGACATAATCAATTGCGGTCAATTTGATCGTTGGATAGAAAGTGAACGTTGGTCATTTCCAGACATCTGAAGAAGATAAAAGACATCTGAAAGATAAGAAAAATTATGGCCGTTGTTCAATTGAGTTAAAAGAGATATCAAAAACTCAAAGAGGCATCAGAAAGGCAATACTAGATGTCTGAAGAAGATAACAGATATATGAAAAACCTAGATGACAATGGTGGAGAATTCTAGACAAGAATCTAAGTTCTAGATAGGAGCATAGACGTCTCATAAAATATCTCAGATGTCTGACCAAACAGACTCAAATGTCTGAAGGAATCAGAAGACGTCTAAAAATCAATTAGAAACAAGGTCTTGTATGCTGAATTAGAAGAATGAGGATAGGAAGGTTCTAAAGGTATCCTAAGGATAATTCAAGGCTCAATTACATTCTAAAAAATGAAACAAAACTAATCTAACTACAACTCCTCTATCTCCTCATCTCCTTGATGCTCATCTCCTCATTTCCTTAATGCTCATCTCCTTCTATCTTCAATAGAACTTGATCTTAAGCTTTCATCAAGCTTCATCCAACCTTAAGCCTAAAACATTCATCTCCAAATAGAATGTTAAATATAACATGTTTTGTTATCATCAAAATCAATGATCGTGGTGCTTTATCACCAATAGTTCCTAGGTTATCCACATTACATTATGGTATTGGGCTGCATTTAGGAATTTAGGATTTATGAATGCATTGCATTGTTTTCTTCCTATTTTATGCTTTAATACACATCATTACATTGTCAGGGATGATTGCACTATGAAAACCACTTAAACCCTGGTAATGTGAAAAGAAGAAACTAAGAAGAAGAAAGTAGAACTTCATTCTAGCTGGATCCCAGATCAATCTAGCTCACCTTAGCTGGATCCTAGCCCATTCCAACTCATCTCAATTGGATCTAGCTTATTCTCAGCTCCACCCAGCTCATTGCAACTCAACTCAACTTAGCTTAACTACTAGTCCTCAACTACTAAGCTAAGTCAGCTGAAGAGTCATCAGCCAACTCAAGTTAGCTCATCTCCAGCTCGTGAAGACTCAACTTAGCTCAACTTAGTTGAGCATCGCTCCGGGACCTAAGTTAGCTAGCTTAGCTACCTTAGAAGTCTCTAGGCAGACCAACTCTAGCTCACCTCAGCTCTAGACAAGTTCAGTCTAGCTCAACTTGGCTCATCCTACATAGCCTAGTTGCTAACAAAGAAGTAGTTAGCTAAATGATGAGAGACTCATCATGGCTCCTAATTATCACTAGTTAACTTGTTTCCCTAGATAATTACCTAATAATACATTAAATACAGGGTTAATTATATTATAGGGGTTAAAATACCAAGGACCTGCAAAATAAGTTAAAAATGTAAAATTAAATATTAATTAACCATAATAATAATTTAATTAATAATTATGACTCAAAATAATAATAATTGGCTATATAAAAAGTATTTTATTAATTTAAAGACCTAAGTATGCAATTAACCTATTTAATTATATCATTTTAATAAATATAGCTAAAAAGGGAAAAAATGTAATTTCATGGAATAAATATAATATTTACCTAATTTACAATAATATATACAAAGTTGAAAAATAAATAAATTAAAATAAGCCTTAAAACTCACTGTTCACGTTTAGGTCCTTAACTTCTATTTCAAGTGAGTTCTTTTTTTTTCAATCTAATCCTTTTATTACATTTATACCCCTGTGTACATCTTCTTCATCGTCTTCTTCATCTTTCTTCATTGTCTTCATCTTCATCTTTGTCGTGGACGGCTGACGACAGCTGGTGTCTGTACTCATTGATCACCATTCATCTGACGTCAGAAAGCTGTCGCAGCTACTGCCTAGCCTTCGCTCACCGTCTCCTCCTCATTCGACAGACCAGATTACTAAGAAATCCTAATTGAACTAGGCAATTAACTTCACCGACATTGGAGATGACGTCGATGAGTAGGATGAACCTAGACATGTTCCCGTCAATGTACATCCCACCTAACATCCAGCTCCGCCTATAAATAGATCCTCCAACTCGAGTCCTGCCACCGACGAAACCCGAGTCGCCGTGTGCTAACAACTAGCACATCTCGCCAACAAGATTGCAGTCACCCAACACATAATTATAAAATATAAACATAGCCAACAAACAATTCATGTTGCAAAAATTGAAGGAACATAAATTGAATACTAACTAGAAGATTTATTATAGAACATAAGTATATAATCCCAAGGAGATGTACAACAGAAATCCCCTTGTTAACTGCCAAGTGTACCTGAGTACGAAACCCAAAAATACATCAGCAAAAACTGATTAGAGTTGAAACAAAACAACGGAGTGCAACAATAACCAAGCACAAGAGAAAATGGGTACTATAGTTTTGGTTAATTCATTTATTAGACATCTTGTTATCCAGTTTCATTTCATATATTGGAAGCCCAATTTATTATAGTCCACAATTTATCAATCAACGTCTCAGGGCACGAGACAATTTCGTGTAACTTTCTATAGCGCAAGACCAGTATAAGCCACCTTCTTAGCTGGGATGACCGCTATTACCCATCAAGTTGCTACTCTCCATCACCCTGGGGTGATTGCGAAAAGGGGTGGTAGCTATGTCATGTAGCGTGACTACATACAAGCGCTTTGTACATTAAACCATAGACAGCCAATGACCCACTCAATAGCCGAGAAAGAAACTACTCCAACCCTCGAGCCCTGCAATCCGCTATCCTAGTTGGCCGTTAAGCCTAACCAAAGAGTCGTAGGGAGGCTAGCAACTCCCTAAACCAGCCCAAAACTGGTCTAGTAGACCAAAGGCTACAGCCAAATCTGGCAAGTAGCGGGCTGAAACTAGTTATTTGATTCTTTTAATTCCCAATAAATTCGTCGTACTGATTATTTGATCATTTTCAGATAACTGTATTATTTATAGGTATCCAATCAACCATATCAAGAATAGTACTTTTAGTTTCAGGATTAATATTCACATTATCTTCTATCTTATCCGTTTCCTGGAAATGTCCAATTTTTTATCGTGGTTCCCATCAAATCATTATTTAACCATTCTAATGATATCATTTTAACTAAAAATAGAGTCCCTTTTGTATATGCGATGATAAAGCCATAACTAACAAGCTTAATTGCTTTATAATTCATTTCATGAAAATTATCAAATAATCTGTCATTAACTCCTTTTAATCCGATAGTTAACAATATTACTTTGGTTATTCACATTCAAAGTCAACAACTTGATTTCTATCATTAATATTCCAATACCCAGAGCAACAAGAATACGTAAACGGGTTCGATCCCAGCAAGAGGTAAGAATGCACACTAAATGGTGTAGTACGTGAAGAAAATCACTATGTAGATAGACTGTACGGAAAAGGAAAGAGACTACTCTACCTAACGTCGTTGGGGGGTCATGACGACTTTGTGAAAATAGGTTGGAGACTTCCAACACCATAGTGTCCCCTAAATCTGTGCCTCGAAAATCAGAGTGTAAACCACCTGATCCAACCATACAGATGTGTCTGACACCCCTGGAACCCCAAGATCGAGTCTTGGATCACTTGATTCCGATCTCGGAGGCCCCCGATCTAAGCAAAACAATTCTGATCATCATATCTCACCCAAGATAATAAATCCCTTCACACGGATCGATTCGTAATATTTAAAACTCTGATTTTTAAGAAGTAATTTTCCTACTTTTCAATTAATCCTCCTTCTTCTTCCTCCTACGCCTTCGTTCTTCCTCATTATTCCTTCTTCACGCGTCTGCAACGACCCAATGACCTCCTCGTTGGCATCCTCCACTCAGCCACCCACCCACTGACCGTATGCCGACCATGGGGAACTCTCCCCCACCAGACTCTTCCCCTCCACTGCTCTTCTCCCTCTCCCTGTCTCCATCATCGTACCCTACAGATGGGTGCAACACTTGTATAAGTATGCCTGACGAGCGGCCTTGTCGGTCTTTCACCAGCCTTGTCGGCCTCTTTCCCTCACTGTCGCCATCTTCCCCATCCTCCTTTTGATCGACCTCCTCCTCCTTCTTTCATCTTCTCTCCTTCCTTCCTCCCTTGGGTATGAAGCAACCGAACACGTCCTTCATGTCGGCCTCACCTCCGATGTCCCTCACCAGACCTCCAGCGACCTTCCCCACGTTGGCCGATCGGTCTCCTACCTCTCCTCCTTTCTCCTTCCTCTTCTCAATCCTCATTCTCCCTCTCTACATGAGGGGTGTACCCATGTACATATGTGCATGGGTCGTGCTAGGCCCTCCATGCCAACCCTCTGCCAGCCACCACGGTGTCGTCCCTCTCTTTCTTCGATCTCTGTCTCTTTCTCTCTTTTCCTATCTCTTCTCTTCCTCCTCTCCCTCTTCCTCTCTCTTTCATGTGTGTGGGAATACGAGGGGAAAGGGTTTGGTTTTATAGAGCAATGGAGAGGAGAGAAAGGCAGGGGTGGTTTAGGAGAGAAAAAAATATAGAATAAAATAAAATGATAAGAAGGATTAGGATTAAGAAGAGTTTTTTTTCTTTTTTTCTATTTAGAACTACGTGCATTCTCGTAACAGGATCAAACGGACTCCGATTCCCACGGAACACATACAGTTGAAGTTGTCACAAAATAGGGAACTCGATAAAATTTACAGATTTTAAAATGGAGGTTGTTTGCAAAATGCGATCCCTAAGGCAGATCGCATGCGACTTTGCTCGTGGTTCACACACGTTTTGCGCATCCGAGGTCCGATCGCCACATGAAACATATTGTAGAAATCCTCATGACACCAAAAAGTTAACAGTACTTTCGGATTGTCGATCTAAGGTCTAGATTGCAAAAATAAAAAACACATGGGTTTTCAATCTAATTACGCATTTTAAATTCTTGCAGGCTTCGATTTGCATGTGAAAAGTGTCGACAGGTTTGTCTTGACACGCTTAGCCTAAAATGAACCAAAAATATAGGTTCGGGATGTTACAAATATAACAACCTTAAAGGGAGTTTCACTTGCGAAACTGAAGGGTGTTGGTATAAGGAGAGACGTACATGCAAGAAGTCCATAACCTTAAAGAGGCAATAACAACCTTAAAGAAAATAGACTAGGGTTCTATGGACTCACTAGTAAACACTTGGAATACCTCTTTGATTGCGAAAATGCATGATTTATAAAACTTGCAAATTAGGACATTGCAACACGCAATTTGGATCGCTTTTAAATTTGTAAAATCTGAGTACTTAGGAAAGTATTCGGGTTGTCCCAAGGAAGGTAGGAACGCTTTTAACAAAATTCTTGCTTGATATTAGGAAATAAACTTTCTTTTTGGGATTTTGAAATATGCATACTTTTTAGGGCTTTTGAATATAGGCAAAACAAGTGTGGAGAGAAACGAGAATTTGAAATACGAGAAAACAAAGCAATAAGTACCTTGTTTCTCCAACTCACTCCAAGCAAGGAATGCCTGGAATAATGGAGAACAAGTCACAACAAAAGAGCAACACAAGCTATTTAGAAGAATAGTAAAGGAAAGCTTCTTAAATGAAATTGTTTTACAGCAGGGTTGGAGAACTCACAAGTGAAAGGAATTCTCACTTGTAATCTCCAACAAAAATCAAACACTAAACTACCATGCAACAAAATACAAAGAAAATGTAGAAGAAAGCTTATGAATAAGGTGATGATGATGTTGCAGAGTTTCCGCTCCAACTCAGGTTACCCCTGGGTTGAAGGAAGCTTGCTCTTGGTGCCTGGCTTTCCCTCCGTTTGACAAGCCCTAGATGGGTGTGCCTGGCTCCTCCTAGAGTGGAAGATTTCCACTGCAAAAACTCCTCCTTAGGTTGGCGTGGACAACCCTCCATGCTCCTCCTCTGGATGTCCTCCTTGCCTGGCCTTCCTTCTTGGTTTGGTGACGACACAAGGAGGAAGAAAAAGTTGAAGCCACCAAGGAGATAGAGTATCTCCTTGATGTTTTTCTTCCTCTCCTTCCTTCCTTGGACGTTGGTAATGGTGGATCTAGGTGGAGAAAAAATGTAACCAAGGATGGTTGAAATGGGTGGTTAATGGCCCTTTTTATAGAATGGAAGGGGGGGTAGGTATGGTTGAAGGTGGATGTCTAGGATGGCTTAAAGAGGGTGGTTATGGGATCCTATGGCTAGGGTTGGTGGCGCCAATGTGAAGAGCTTCTAAGAGTTGGCGCCAACCCTAGGTGGAGACTAGGGTTAAGGGGTTGTGTGATGTGTTGTAGGGCTAGGATGGGGTTATATGGTGGTGGTTATGAGATGGATGGTTGAGGTTAATTGGCACCTCATGAAAGGGTGTAGGATAGGTTGGTTTATGTTAAGTTGGAGCCAATTTTGGTGTGGTTAAGGGGCCTATCTTTGGTGCCAACATGTGGACAAAGGAGATGGATTATGGTGGTGTTTGGATGTTAGTGATTGGAGGTAGAGTTGGCACCATTTTGAAGGGGTGTGGGTAGGTGGTTTTGGCACCAACTTAGGTGGTGGTTAAGGGTAGTTATGGTGGTGGAAGGGTGTGTTGAAGTTGGTGCCAAGGGGGCCTTCTAGAATAAGGTTAGGTGGATGTTGGAGATGGGTTCAAAAGGATATGGATGGTGGTGATATGAAGGGGTTTTAGTGGGAAAGTTGGCACCATTTTTGTTGTGGATCTTGGAAGTAGTGGTGTGAAGAGATGCAAGGATGGTGGCAACAACTATAGGTAGAGGTAGGTGGTTAATTTTGGTGGTGGACTTGGAGTAGAGTTAGGGTGGAGTTAGGTTTGGGTTTAGGTAGGTGGTGGATGGCCATGTAGTGAATGTCTTAGCTAAGCTAGCTAAGCTAGCTTAGGTAGTAGGTGAGTAGAGGAGGAGGTAGGAGAAATTAGGGTTTAAGGTAGACGAGCTGTGGAAGAGCTATCTAGGGTTTCACTCTTGCTGAATTTGCTGAAGAGGTCTTCATGAGGACTCAACTACTCAGCTTAGCTAGCTAGTTCTTCTGCTAGTAGCTAAGCTTGGGTAGTTGAACTAAGTTAAGCTGGTTTCAACATAACTGAAGCTAGGGTGAGCTGGAACTGCCTCTGTGCTAGCTTAGCTACTAAGTAGGCAAGTAGTAGCTAAGCTGGAGGGAATTCAGTTGTTGTGAGCTATATGGAGCTGGGTAGAGCTGAACCTGAGCTTACTTAGACACATGTCAACTAAGTTGAGCTAGCTAGAGCTCCCAATGAACTGATTGGAGCCAAGTTGAGCTAGATTCAACCAAGTTGAGCTGAATCTGAGCTAAGTTGAGGTGAGTTGAGCCAAGTTGAGCTACCTTGAGCTACCTTCCAGCTAAGATGAGCTAAATGGAGCTTGGTAGAGCTAAACCTAACTCATGTGGGTTGATAACCAGTTGAGATGAGCTGGATCCAGCTAGGGTTTAGTTGAAATGCACTTCTTCTTCACTTTCTTTCTTCTTGAGTGCTAGAGTTTTAAGAGTTTTAACATTTGCTTATCCTTAACACTCAAGTAAACATGTTAAAAACACAAAAGGAATGCAATGCTTGCTTAACCTAGATTATGCCTAAATGCAACTTGAAAGCCCGTTTGCAGAGTTAAAAGCCTAAGAGCTAGATTTATTTTAGGGCATACGAATGATGATAAACTGGCATTTATCACACCCCAATGCTTATCTTTTGCTTATCTCTTAGCAAAACTTAATTTTTACAAAATAAATTTTTTTGGGGAAAACTAATTTTTTTACTTATGAGAAGGAAATTACAGGACTTTGATTGGTTAAAACATGAGAGGCATGGGATTTGTTAAAGATAAACATCGAGATTCATTTTGAATCCAAAAAGTAGATGAATCGGGATCAATGTATCCTCCAAAAATTTACAAATTAACTCGTTGTTAATTCAAATGACCCAAAACCATTTTACAGTTAGAATTTCTTTGTCTCTTGAATCTGATTCGCAACTTCCATGATCCTTTAAAACTTTGTGTCTGTGCTTGTGAATGCCAACATTTATAAGGTCGTGTACTTGGTAACTTCCCCCATGCTTATTTTTAGCTTAATCCTATAATAGATGTATTTGGATCATCATTCCCATTACCAATCCTCTAGGGGGTTCTGGCGCCAGCACTTCAAGATAGTACTATCCAAGACACCACCCAGGAGCTCATAACCCCAAAACACAATGCGGTGTAAAGGGGCACTCTAAGCAAACTCAAGCTCTTGCTCTGACGCTATGGGTAGAGCACCGTCCAAGACACTTGAGCTGTAAAATTGTGACTTAATGCTTTGTCTAAAGATATGAGATATAGATATAGAGCAGTGCCAAGGCGGTAACATGTTGACATCGCATCCTCAAAGGAGGCATTTTCCTCCTTCTTAGTGGTAGGAACTCAAACCAATGAAATGCTTTGGATTTCACTAAGGCCAAACAAGGGCTTTTTCTAATTTCTAAATGCTTTTTAGGTGTTGGTTTGTGTGTGAAATTTGACACAAGTATTTTGTAAGAGATGTAAGTTTTTGGATTAGAAACTAAGCCAGGTAATTTTCAAGTCACAAAAGGAGATCAAGTCACTTGAATCATCATGAGTTTAGGTGGAATTTAGAGGGGGATACTTGATCTAGTGTAAAAAATAGACCGCGAGATTCTAACAATCAGATTCGTATCCTTATCCCTAGTTTGTTAAAGATTAAATCACATTGTGCCTTAAAATGAATCTTTCAGACTTCAATTAGGTTCTGATAACCCTATGACTCCAAGATCGCCCTAATCAGGGAAGTCGAAGGCTAGGAACAATTTGAAAAATGAGAGCGGGAAGGTGAATGGAGGGAGATCGGCGTTGGGCGGTGGGTGGCATTGGGGCGAAGCCATCCAGGGCTGGAGTAGAAGGTGAATGGAGGACGTGGAGATCGAGGGCTTGGAGGAGAAGGGAGTCGACCAGGCAGGAGAGGTTCTTTAGGTCGTCTGAAAATGCTCGAAGACATCCCTGGAGGAGGAAGAATGGAGATGTTCTCTGCTTCAGATGCAGATGAAGGGGGCATGTGGCAGCGATTTGTAAAAACCCCTGATCTACTTGGAATGCAGTGGTGAAGGACACAAGCGTGAGTCACGCCCTAGAAGGATCCCCTTTCAATCACATAGGGCAGTCTCGCATCTATCTAGAGGGTTAAGAATGAAGCTCGTTCGCCACCACCGTCGGTTTTGGGTAGGCACACAATTGAAGTTGAGATCCCGTCTTCGGAAGAGATCTTGACTGCAGAGATCACACTAAGAGGTGCTTTGATTGGAGAGATCATGGCAGGTAGGCCATCGATAGATACGCTCCAGAACCTGGTATGCTCCTTAGATCTTCTATCTGCGGGCTGGAAGGTAGCCATGTTATCCCATTCTCTCTTCTTGGTGTATGGTTTGGGCATGCTGGATGTAGAACGATTGAGATTTCGTTCAAGTATCTTTGAGGACTTCATTGTGATTTGGAGAATGGTCTCTCCTTTTGATGGGGCTTTATCTGAGCGGCCTCCACAAAGAGTGACCTCCAGGAGGATTCTCCTTGAGATCTCTAGACTGCCACTACACTTGCGGTTAAAGGGAGTTGTCTCTAAAATGCTAGCAGGCTTTGCTTCAATCTGTGATGGGTCTAAAGTTTTGATCGGAGAGGGGGATATTAGGTCTCTAAAAATCGAGGCGGAAGTTACCAATGCTGGTTCAATTCCCGATTCGATCACAATCAGATGTGGGGGCACTTCTTGGCTTGTTAGGCTAGCTATTCTTGGACAGGTGTTGGGGCAGGTTGAATGTGGTCAAGATAAGTCATCTGAGGAAGAACTAAAGCCTGGAACCAACAATGAGGCAAGAAAACAGAGTGACAGTTGTGGATGCTCTCCTCCTGCTGATGCTCCTGAACCCAAAAAGAGGAAGGACTGTCACTGTGTCATGGCTGAGGTAGATCAGATGGAAGATGTTGTTACAGCTGCTGATAGCAAACAAGCTATGACAGTCAAAGAGGACGGCTGTCTGGAGGTTGCTGAGACTGAATTGGCAGATTCTGAGATGAATTGTAGATGGAAATGGGCAGTAAAGGAAGGCAGTTGTTGCTTAAAGAACCAGTCCAGATGCAGCTTGCTATTCCTGCTGACTTGCAGTATGGCAGTGGTTCCAATGAAAAAAGAGGTGTGGGTAGATCTCCATACATGTTGAGAAGGAGAAGGAAGGAGACCTTGCCGCCTATTGAGGAGCAAACTATTTCTAATTCCATTATGGTTGAATATGTGGGTTGCAAGGCCAATGGGGATCTTTCAAATGAGGAATGAGAGTTTTGTCTTGGAATGTGCGTGGGCTATGCAACAAACAAAGAAGGGCTTCATTGTGTAGATATCTCTTTGAGTGGGAGATAGATTGTGCTCTTATACAAGAGACTTACTTGGAGAGGGAGAATGGACAAGAATGGGACTGTTTTAAGCAATTTGGACGGAGTGATATTGCGGCTAAGGGTGCTACTGGTCGGTCTGGTGGACTGGCTTTTTGGTGGAGAAAATCTTCCATTTCAGTAACTGAAATTATTCGTGATAGGTTCTTAATTTCTTGTAGATGTCAATCTCCCCAAGGTGATATGGAGTGGTTTATATCATGCATATATGGTCCTTGTGTTGCAGCAGACAGAGTTGGCTTGTGGGAGGAACTCTATGAAATGCATCAAAGAGTGCAAGAGACCCCATGGTTGTTAGGGGGTGATTTCAATTGTTATCTTTCTGGTGATGATAACTCGGATGGGAGAGTGGACAGCTCTACAACTGGCTTCCAATTGGCTATGCAGAACATGGGATTGACTGAATATCCCATCAGTGGTGTGAAATATACTTGGAGGAATGGCAGTGGATAGATTTCCAAATTGGACAGATTCTTTGGCAGTCCTAGTTTGTTAGAGAGATATCAACTATCTGTTGTTTTGAGCCTTGATAGGCCGTTCTCTGACCACACACCTTTGGTTTGGGACAGTGGGGTGAATGCTGACACAGGATCATACTTCAAACTCAAGAGATCTTGGTTTAGGGAAGAAGGCTTCGTGCAAATGGTTTCTCAGTGGTGGCAAAGCAAGGATGTTCAAGGCACTGCCACACAGTAGTTTGCTGCAAAATTGGCCGGTTTGCTTGACATGTTGAAGGAATATGGGCAGGCTGTGAATCTGATCAGAGACCAGAAGAGTAGGGAAGCCTTGACAGTCATTAGGGATTTGGATTTGAAAGAGAGTAGGCTGGCTTTGAACCAACAGGAGCAGCAGCTGAGGCAGCAGATGCAAGCAGTTGTGGGGGATGAAGATCTGAAAATAGAAATGGATTGGCGTGAAAAATCCAGACAGCTTTGGCTTAAAGAGGGTGACGTGAACACAAAATTTTTCCATCTTGTGGCTAGTGCTAGAAGGAGATTCAACCTTATTTCATCTATTAAAGTTGAAGAAAGAAATATTACCTCTGTTAAGGAGATTAGATCTAAAGCAAGTAAATTTTTTAAAGAAACTTCCAAGGCTACCCCAAGAGGTTCTTGGAGGATGGTAGCAATGGACTTCCCGTGTGTAACAAATGAACAGAGAGACATGCTTGTGACCCCTATTTCTGAATAGGAAGTGCTAAAGGCTATTAAAGAGCTAAATAATGAAGGGGCTCTTAGTCCGGACGGATTTCAGGTGTTTTTTTATAGAGAGCTATGGAATGTTGTTAAGGTGGATGTGTTAAAGGTTATTCACGAGTTTGAATTGGGCAACTCCGGATTTGAGAGGTTGAACAAATCCTATCTGTTTTTGTTGCCTAAGAAATCAAGTGCGGAAAGTTTTTTTGATTACAGACCCATTGCGCTATCTAATTCCATCTACCTTATTATTAGTAAGGTTATTGCTAACAGATTGCGGGAGGTTTTAAAGGACTTGATAATGCCTGTTTAGTCAGCTTTTCTTCCTGGGAGATCATTACAAGAGTCATTCATTGTGGCATAGGAGATTGTTATGGGTTGGAGAAGGAGAAAATCCAAGGCTTTCTTATGGAAAGTAGATTTTTCCAAAGCCTATTATTCAGTCTCCTGGTCATACTTGTGGGAGATTCTTAGAAGGAGGAAATTTCCACCCTTATTGATACAATGGATAAAGAGGTGCATTACGACAGCCTCTTTTTCGCCGTTAATAAATGGTAAACTGTGTCATTCTTGGATTCAGCCCCAATGCGGAGTAAGGCAAGGTTGCCCTATTGCCCCTCTGATTTTCAACCTTGCGGTGGATACTCTGGCTAGATTTTCCTGCAAACTGGCTGTGGATGATTTTATAAGGGGGTATTCAATGTCTAATCATAGGGCTCTAGCCCCTATACTTCAGTATGCTGATGATACTATTTTTCTTGTGGAAGGGGGAAGAGAGAAGCGCAAACTTTATTACATATGGTAAAAATTTTTGGAGAGGTTTCTGGTCTCAGATTGAATGGATGTAAATCCTCCTTGGTCTGTTTTGGGATGAATAGTGGGTTACAGAATGAGATCTCCACCATTCTTGGTATACCTGTGGTTCCACTACCGATTAAATATCTGGGTCTGCCTTTGAAATGTTCTAAGATGAAGAAAGCAGATTGGTCTTTCCTTTTCGAAAAGGTAGCTACGAAGTTGGAGGGCTGGAGCAGTAGATACCTCTCAAAAGGGGGGAGGTATATATTACTGAATTCTGTTATCACTTCGATTCCTGTTTTCTTTTTCTCTGTCCTTAGAGCTCTGAACTCTATTTGGAAAAAGTTGGAGGTGATGCGGAAAAGATTCTTTTGGAAAGGGGCCTCTCATCAAGGGGCCTTTTTTCAACCCTTGAAGTGGGAATCAATTTGCAAACCAAAGAAGATGGGAGGTATGGGTGTTAGATCCCTTAAAGAATTCAATGAAGCTTTACTATTGAAGTGGGCTATTTGGTTACTACAGGGGGAAAACAAAATTTGGACAGAAATTATCTAGGATAGTTATGGGAGTACCAATGATGAGAAAAATCGTCTTAACCCACGTAAACCATCCCCTTTTTGGTTTTCTGTGGTGCGCGCCCTGAAGGAAAATTGGAATTTTTTCAAATCAGTTTTAGGGGATGGAAAAAGCTTCAAGTTTTGGCTGGAAAATTGGGTAAATGGAGGGATGTTTAAAGACAGGTTCCCCCTTGCTTATGCTGCAGCTGCAAATAAAAATGCGATGGCAGCTGATTATTGGGATGTTGATTTGGAGCAGTGGTTGTTAAATAATGGTGGGTGGAATAATCATGAAACAAGAACTCGTGTAGAGAATGAACGGCTCATGCAAGAGCTTGCTGCTTTCAAACCCATGCCTCATGAATATGACACATACAAATGGGAAGGTATTTTCTCTACTGCGGCTGCTTATGACATATTGATAATGTCCTCCAGGATGGCGGAAGATGAAGAAATGGGGAAAAAGCTATGGAAGTTAAAAGTACCACTAAAGTTACAAATTTTCTTATGGCTCTGCAAGAGGGATGGATTGATTACTGGAGATCTGAGGCACAGAAGGATGGGGACCCCCACCCAGTTTTGTTATTTATGTGGGCTGCATAATGATTCTAGCATTCATATCTTCTCTTCATGTGCGATCACTGATTATGTATGGAGGAGAGTATGCAACGAGTCCTTACCCACTTGGGGGAATTTGTGGCGCTGTCTTGTAGATGGGAATAAGCCTTATATCCATATGGTCGCTGTGTTATGGGCTGTATGGAGAGCTAGAAATGAGTGTGTTTTTCAGGGGACCCCAGTGTATGTGGAAAATATTGTAAATTATGCTGGAGTCTCATACAGTATTGGGGGTCAAACTTGTAATTATTTGTTATTATTAATAATAGCTCTCCTGGTTTGCTATCGGTGACTCGATAACATTCCTTTCTTTTCTCAAAAAAAAAAAAAGAATCTTTCAACCTTGGTCCCGATTTCAAAATTTCCTCAAAATGTTTCAACATTTTTGTTTATTTATTTATTTATTTTTGGGTATGCATGCAGAAAATGAAACAATAAAAATGAATGTTTTTGGGTTTTGAAAATCTTGAATTGATCGTCAAAATAAAAAAAATGCCCCCATGCTTAAGATACGACATGTCTGCATGCAATAGGAAGGGGAAAAAGATTACCTTGGTGAGGGTGGTCAAAATTTGAATAGTCAAAACCTTTGAAGAAAAGAAAAATGAAAAGAGGGAAAAAAAAATGATGGATTATCTCCCATCTAGTGCTATCTTTTACACCATTCAGCCGAGCGTGAATTGCATTAATTATCCGGTATGTCGTGGAAGTCTTGAGAATTGGATTTCATGTTAAGGTTGTTACCAAGATAGGGCTTAAGTCGTTGCTGTTGACTTTGAAAGTATTGTTGTTTTTTGGATCCAAAATTTCAACGGCACCGTGGGGATAAGTTTGAACTACAATATAAGGACCAGTCCATTTAGATTTGAGCTTACTAGGAAATAAACGTAAGCTCGCATAAAAAAGCCACACATGTTGTTTAGGTTCAAAAGACTTCCGAATGACTAATTTACCATGAAATTTCTTGGTTCGATCTTTGTAAAGGCATACATTTTCATAGTCCATGTTGCGAAGTTCTTCAAGTTCAGTTAATTGTAATGTCCTGTGTTTATTGGCCGCGTCCAAATTGTAATTGAATTCTTTTATCGCCTAATAAGCCCTACGTTCTAGTTCAACTGGGAGGTGACATACCTTGTCAAAAATGAGGCGAAAAGGTGACATGCCAGTGGGGGTTTTGAAAGCTGTACGGTAAGCCCATAATGTATCATCAAGTTTTAGTGACCAATCTTTTCGGTTGGGCTTTACTGTCTTTTGCGAAATACTTTTCATCTCTCGGTTGGAGACTTCAGCTTGGCCATTAGTTTGAGGGTGATATGGTGTGGAGATTTTATGATTCACCCCATACTTAGTGAGAAGTTGATGGAACTGGGAATGTGTAAAATGTGAGCCTCCATCGCTAAAAATGGCCTTACGAACACTGAAACATGAAAACATGTTTTTCTTGATGAAATCCACGATGACCTGATGATCATTAGTGCGTGTGGGTACCACTTCGATCCATTTTGAAACATAGTCGACAACAACTAAAATGTATTGGTACCCAAAAGAAGTGATAAACGGTCCCATGAAATCGATGCCCCACACATAAAAAATTTCAACTTCCAAATTTGGGTTGAGGGGCATCATATCCTTAGAGTCATGTTGCTGATGCTCTAGCAATGCACACAAAATCGAGAAAATTCATGAGCATATTTGTGTATGCTAGGCAAATAAAATCTGACATTTAACACCTTAACTGTTATTTTTTTTCCTCGACAAAATGTCCGCCACAAGCCATTGAGTGACAGTGGTTCAGAATATCATGTGTTTCTGAAATTAGTTGAAAATACTTAAAATACTCCGGTGGAATTTGAATTCTCCTTTGGGCGGGAAACTCTAGCGAGGATGACTAGCCGCCTGAGGGGGCCCGACGTCCACGCCGACGGCTCTGATGGATGGGAGGTGTGGCATTCGTGGTCTTGGCGAAGAAATAAGCATGGCACTCAAGCGTCTGGTGGTGCTGGGACTCTGGACAAGAGGGGCTCTCATGGTGGCTGGGGTCGAAACTGTAAGGAAGTGATTTATTTCAGATGTCGGCTCTGGGGGCACCTAGTGGTGATGTGTCATCGACCGGTTCTTTGTTTGGCTTGCGGAGGCTTTGGTTACAAGCGGGGCTCCTGCTTGACGTCTCGCGGTGGTTCTGGGGACAGGGTGCGCACTGCACCTTGGTTTCCTAAGGGTGAGGCGCAACTGCCTCTTCCGCCCCCCTTTCAACTCTCGGGGGCACACTATGGATGTGGAGATTTCCCTGAGCGAGGACATTAAGGTGGTGGAGTTGGTCTTGCGTGGAGCCTTGATTGGGGAAGTGATGATGGGTACTCTTTCCCTGGAGAGAGTGCGGCATTTGGTAAGCTCTCTTTCCTTATCGACTAATGCTTGGAAAATTGCGGTTATATCTCCATCGCGGTTTGTGCTTTTTGATGTTGGTGTGGTAGATGTTGAGAAGCTATGTTTTCAGACCAGCAATTTGGGTGGAGTGTCAGTGATGTGGCATTTGGTATCCCCCTTTGATGGTTCTTTGCTTGAGCATCCCCCTCAAAGAGCTGTTCCTAGGTCTGGTTTTCTTGAGATCAGAGGCCTGCCTCTGCATCTGAGGTCTAGGACGATGGTGGAAAATATGGTCACTGGGTTTGCGTCTGTGGCTAAGGATACTGATGTTGGTCTGATTGAAGGAGATGCCAGTGTTCTGAAAGTGAGGGTGGATGTCTTCAGGGCTAGATCTATTCCTGATAAATTGATTCTCAGGTGTGGGGGCAGCTCTTGGATGCTCCTACTGAAATTTCATGTGGTGAACAAGGATGTGGAGTCGAGTCATCACCCCCCTCTTATGCTAAGGTGCTGTGAGCCAGAGCTAGTTCCTTACGACCAAACTGTGCTAATCAGGAGTTGGTGGCAGAACACATTAAAAGTGTGGAATTGGTAGATGGGGTGGGGAGTTGAGGGTTGAGGAGGTGAGGACTGAAACTTTGGAGGATGGGGTGGGATACCTCTGATCCAGGATGAATCTGCAGTGGTGGTTAAAGAAGGGGAGGAAGTAAATGTGATAAATGAAGCTGTGGCTGAGGACCTGAAAGCTCCTGCTAGTGATCCTGTTGGGTCTGATTTGGTAGATCCCTCTGTGAACTCCTTTGACTTGCAGTATAGCTCTCCTATGGCTGATGACTTGCACTTGAAGTCTAAGACTCCTACCTTTAGTCTTGGGAAACCTCCTTACAAATTGAGGCTAAGAAGACATACTCCTACACAAAAAGTTGATGAGTCTGTCATTGCAGCTGTGATGAAGGTTGGCAAAGCCTCAGTTGCTAAAAAGGGGACAGATCTGACATCCAAATGAGGATTGTTACTTGGAATGTGCGTGGGCTGTGTGACAGAAGTAGGAGGGGGTCATTGCTTAGATATTTGCGAGAATGGGAGATTGATTGTTCCATCCTCCAAGAGACGCATATTGAAAGTGAATCTGACAGGGCATGGGTGGAGATGAGAGCTGGTCTTGCAAATGACATTGTGGTGATCAATTCTAATGGTAGATCTGGGGGAATTGCCATCTGGTGGAAGAAGCATGTGCTGCATTTGGAGGAGGCTTCTTTGGCTAGGCACCTATTGACTTGCAGGTTCAAAAGAGGCTAGGGGGATAGTGATCTCTTTGTGACAGGTGTGTATGGTCCTAGTGACCCTAGCAGAAGACAAGAGCTGTGGGAGGATTGGAACTTAGCTGCAAATTTTGTGAATGGGGCAGTTTGGCTTGTTGGAGGGGACTTCAATTGTGCTTTGGTGGGGAGTGACAGACCCAATGGGGTGGTGGATAGCTCTACCACTGGCTTCTAGTTGATGGTCCAAGCTTTGGGCTTGTGTGAATTTCCCTCCTCGGGCTCTGAATTCACTTGGAGGAATGGTAATGGGCTCATGTCCAGAATTGATAGGTTTTTTGGCAATGCTGGGTTGATGGATCTCTTCCAATTGTCCTTTGTTTGTGGTCTTGAATGTCCCTTCTCTGACCATACACCCTTAGTCTGGGACAATGGGGAACAGGTGTTGGCTGGATCCTACTTCAAGATTAGGAAGTCTTGGCTGAGGGAGCTAGGGTTCAGACATATGTTTACTGGTTGGTGGAGGGCCTAGCAGTTTGAAGGCACAGCTACCTTCAAGTTGGCTTCCAAGATTCTGGCTTTGAAAGGAATGTTAAAGGAGTATGGTGATGTTATCTCTATCCTCAGGCATCAAAAACGTCAAGAGGCCTTGATGAAGATTCAGGAACTGGATGCAAAGGAAGCTTTGGCTTAACTGTCTGAGCTGGACTACGCTGACAGAAAGAAGTGGCAGGGGGTCTAGCCTGATTGAATCTATATCTGAACCTGAAGTCTTGAAGGCCATCAAGGATCTCAATTGTGAAGGATCACCTGATCCTGATGGGATCCAAATTTTCTTCTACAAAGAATTATGGGATATTGTGGGCATTGAGGTTATGGAAGTGATCAGAGAGTTTGAGAGTGGCAATTTTGGCTTTGAAAGAATTAATAGATCCTATCTCTTTCTTTTGACAAAGACTCCAGGTGCTGAATCTTTTCAGGAGTTTAGATCTATTGCCCTCTCTAACTCTTTGTACTTGGTGATTGGCAAGGTCCTGGCCAATAGATTGAGGCCTGTTTTGCAAGAATTGATCCATCCTGCTCAATCAGCCTTCCTCCCTGGCAGATCTCTACAAGAATCCTTTATCATGGCCCAAGAGATGATTTGTGGATGGCACAAGGAAAATGTAAGGCTTTTCTATGGAAGGTTGACTTTTGCAATGCTTATGATTCCATCGGTTGGTCCTATCTTTGGGAAGTGCTTAAAAGAAGAGGCTTTCCCCCTACCTAGATTCATTGGGTGAAAAAGATGTATCACCACTGCCTCTTTCACCCCTTTGATAAATGGGAAGCCCTGTGGGTCTTGGATTCAGCCCCAATGTGGTATCAGGTAAGGTTTCCCCCTGGCTCCCCTGATTTTCAACCTAGTAGTTGACAGCTTGGCCTAGTATGCCTGTAATCTTGCTGAAGCAGGTCTTATTAGAGGGTACTCTTTGTCTTGCAGGAGTAATTTGGCTCCCATTCTTCAATATGCAGATGATATGATTTTTTTTGTAGAGGGTTCTTTGGATGAAGCACTGGCTTTGTATCATATGGTTAATATCTTTGGTGAGCTCTCTGGCCTAAGGCTGAATAGGGATAAATCTAGCTTGGTCCACTTTGGCTTACCTGAGGAGGAGCAAGGTGCTTTAGCTACTGTTTTGAGGACCCCCCACATCAGTCTTCCTATTAGATACTTGGGGCTGCCTTTGAGATGCTCTAGAATGAAAAAGAGAGATTGGAGCTGCCTCTTTGACAAAATTTCAGTGAAACTGGATGGCTGGCATAGCAGTTTCCTCTCCAAAGGTGGAAGACTTATCTTGCTCAACTCTGTGATCACCTCCATCCTTGTTTTCTACTTCTCCATATTTAAAGCACCTAACTCCATTTGGAAAAGGTTGGATGTGTTCAGAAAAAGGTTCTTTTGGAAAGGAGCTAGACATGAGGGCAGATTCTTGCAGCCACTCAAATGGGATCAGATTTGCATACCAAAAGATAGGGGTGGACTTGGGATTAAGTCTCTGAAACACTTCAATGATGCTTTGGTACTTAAGTGGGTAGTTAAACTCTTGCAAGGAGACCTGAAACCATGGACTGTCCTGATCAGAGATAGCTATGGTGCTTCCAACAGTGTGATGTCCAGACTTCAGCCCAGCAGTCCTTCTCCTTTCTGGAAACCTGTGACAAGAGCTTTGGCTGATCACTTCCACCTGCTGCAGCCGGCTCTTGGGGATGGCAGGACCTTCAGCTTCTAGAAGGAGGGGTGGTCAAGGCTGGGTGTCTTGAAGGAGCTCTATCCAAGGGCATTTGCTACATCATCTGATAAGGAGGCTACTGTCAGCAGGGTCTGGTCTTGCAACAGCTGCAGTTGGAATGTGAATGAGGAGGATTCCAACAAGAGGGGCACCTGGTTGTGGGAAGAAAGGAGGAAGCTAATTTCAGACCTTGAGAGCTTTAGGACAAGGCCTGGAGTGGAGGACAAGTACATTTGGGAGGGGATTTATAATGTGCAAAGTGGCTACAACACCATGAAAGTGGGTGGAGCTGCGACTTCATTGATAAGAAGATTTGGCTTCTGAAAATTCCCCTTAAGGTACAGATATTTCTTTGGCTATGTAGGAGAGATGGATTGATCACAGGTGATCTGCGACATAAAAGGTTGGGAACTGATCATCAAGTTTGTTACTTATGTGAGACGTATACTGATAATGCAAATCATATATTTTCTTCTTGCTTTATCACTGACGCTATTTGGAGGAGGACTTGTCAAGAGCCGCTACCAGATTGGGATTCCATCTGGCATGGGTTTGGTATGAGAGGGAAGTCACATGTACGCATGGCGGTCACTCTATGGTGTGTGTGGAAGGCGAGAAATGAGAGACTTTTTCAGGAGAGGCCGGTGTGCTATGAAAGAATTGTAAGAGAGTGCTGGTCCCTCCTACATTTTTGGGGATCTCTTTTGTAATTCCTCTTACTTTTTTGTATAATATACCACTCCGGATAGCTATCGTAAGACGATAGCTTTCCTTTCTACTTTAAAAAAAAATATCATGTGTTTCTGAATCGGGAACACACCGTCGAATGACTTCGTCGGCATAGATGCGAAACAGGTCAGGGTCCTCCCAAAAGTAATATTTAATCTTGACAAAGAACATATCCCTCTTGTGTTTAGGATAGTCAGAAGGGAATCATCCAGTGGCAAGATAATTTGCATAATCAGCATACCAAGGGAGGGATTTTAATGTTAAGAGTGTTTCGTTGGGAAAAACAGTTGTTCGGGTCAATACATCACCAGTCTTAAGTCTAGAAAGGTGATTGGTCACAACATTTTGCAAACCCGTCTTATCTTTGATCTCCAAATCAAATTCTTGTAATAATAATTTCCATCAAATTAGGCTGGGTTTCGCATCTGTCATGTTAAGTAAATATTTCAAGGCTAAATGATCAGTGTAGATGGTGACGTGTGACCCTAATAGATATGAACGAAATTTTTTGAGGGCAAAAATGATTGCAAGTAGTTCTTTTTCGGTGACAGTATAATTCCGTTGTGTTTCATCAAGTGTTTTATTGGTGTAATAAATTACAATGGGTTTCTTGTTGATTCGTTGCCTTAGGACGGCTCCTAATGTAAAATCTAAGGCATCTATCATGAGCTCAAAAGGATGAGCTCAGTTGGGGGCTTGCACAATGGGTGCCTCTGTAATTGCTTATTTTAAAATATTAAAACTCTCCAAGCAATATTTATTAAAGTGGAAAGGTTGGTCTTTAGTCAAAATGTGGCTTAAAGGTCAGGAAATTATGGAGAAATCTTTGATGAATAGTCGATAGAATCCCACATTCCCTAAAAAGGATCTTATTTGTTTCACTGAATTGGGCGGGAGAAGTTTGGAGATTGTATCAACTTTAAATTTATCTACCGAGATTCCTTTTCTAGAAATAACATGGCCCAGGACAATGCCTTCTTGAACCATGAAATGGCTCTTCTCCCAACTGAGAACTAGGTTAACCTCAATGCATTTTTAGAGAGTTCTTTATAAATTCCAAAGACAATGATCAAAAGAATCTCGAAAAATGGAAAAATCATCCATAAAGACCTCCAGGCAATCACCTACCAAATAAAAAAAAATTGCTAACATGCATCATTGAAAAGTTGTGGGTGCATTACACAATCCAAAGGCATTCTTCGGAAAGCAAAGGTTTCAAAGGGGCAGGTGAAAGTGATCTTTTCTTGGTCCTCGGGGTGGACTGTGACTTGATTGTAGCCAAAATATCCATCAAGGAAACAATAATATTCTTGTCCGACTAGCCGCTCCAAAATCTAATCGATAAAGGGAGTAGAAAATGATCTTTCTTTGTGGTGGTATCTAATTTTCTGTAATCAATACAGACATTCCACAAAGAGGCAGTCCGAGTGGGAATTTCCTTACCCTTATCATTTGTAATAATAGTGAGACCAGCTTTCTTGGGTACAACTTGTATAGTGCTGACCCATTGGCTGTCAAAGATAGGGTAAATAATTCTCACATCAAGCCATTTAATTATTTCCCATTTTACGACCTCCTGCATATTAGGGTTTAGGTGACGTTGAGTTGGCGGGAGGGTTTAGAGTTGTCCTCAAGATAAATGTGGTGAGTGCAATAGGACGCATCGATGCCTTTCAAATCATTTAAAGTCCAACCGATTCTTTTTTATATTTGTTCAGAACTTGGAGTAGTTTTTCCTCTTATAACCCTGAAAGTTGTGCATTAATAATAAGGGGTTTTGTATGGTTTGGTCCCAAAAACACATATTTTAAGGAATCCAGCAAAGGTTTTAGATCTAATTGCAAGCTGGGTTCCAGAATGGGGTTAGAGGTTAGCGTGAAATTAGGTGTGGTGGGTGAGGATGGGTTAGATGATTTCTACAACTTAGGCAAAGAATTTATCGAAAAACATGTATCCATAGAAAGCATTTCCTCAACAAG
The DNA here is from genome assembly GCA_037157565.1 of Thalassia testudinum. Classification (NCBI taxonomy): domain Eukaryota; kingdom Viridiplantae; phylum Streptophyta; class Magnoliopsida; order Alismatales; family Hydrocharitaceae; genus Thalassia; species Thalassia testudinum. The sequence continues at coordinate 65,560,686 of JAZHRO010000063.1, forward strand.
ATTTGAGGTTTCAGTATCTGAGTCATCGATGAAATATGGCTTGTGGAATCTTTTGGAAGCCTTAAAAATATCTAAGGTGAGTGTCTCACCATCGCAAGGAATGTCCATTTTACCGGAATCACAATTTTTATTGGCTTTAGCGGTGGTGAGGAAGGGTCATCCAAGAATAATAGGTGCATTCTTTAGAGCTTCGGGTACATCAATGTCAAGGACTAAAAAGTCCATAGCAAAGAGACATTTTGTACTCGAACAATGACATCTTCTATGATCCCTTTTGGGTCAATAACAGATCAGTTAGCAAGTTGAAGGGTGACCTTCACCGGTTTGAGTTCACTGAACTAAAATTCATCAAAAAGGATGGTAGGGATGAGGTTTATTGATGTACCTAGGTCTAAGAGGGCATGATCAAAAGTCATGCCATTAATGACAATAGATATTAATGGAGTGCTCGGGTCCTTTCTTTTGTGAGGCAGCTTGCTCTGAACAATGGAGCTAACTGTCTCAGAAAGGACAACCTTTCCTAGATTTTTAGGCTGCCTTTTTGGTGTACAAATTTCTTTTAAAAATTTTGCATAGGCAGGAATGTATTTAATCGCATCTAGGAGAGGGATGTTGATTTCCAGTTGGCCAAATAATTCGTGTAATTGTTCTTTAGTTGGCTCAGTTTTTCTGGGTTTCTTTTTCTTAGAGTTTAATGCCTGTGGGAAAGGTGTTGTGTTTGTGATATCTTCTTTATCCTGAGAGTGAACGGAGGTGGGAAAAATTTGCTCTTGATCCAATTTATTTTCCCATGAGGGTTTAGCATTATGTGTAGTTTTTCCACTTTTTAATGTTACTGCATTGGCAGTGTGGTTATTTTGCTGTGGATGTTGATTTTGTTGCAGGTTTTGAAAATCGGGTGGAAATTGAGGTGCGGGATTTATTGGTTGTTAACCTTATTGACCCTGATTATTTTTGCTTTGAAACTGAGTCCACTGATTTCAGGGGTTTGGGATGGGTTGAGAGGGTAGATTTCCCATCGGCCTTTGATCGGGCATTACTGCGATTTGATTTTGTAAATTAGAAATATCACAGGTAATGTCGTTCATTTGCTACTACATATCAACCTGTGAGGGTTGGTCTTGGCCAAAATTCCCTATTTGATTTTGAAAATGAGGAATTTGATTGGTATTTTTCTAGGAAAAAATAGGGTTATTCCTCGAGGTGGGATTATAGAAGTTGGAGAAATTTTTTCTAAAATTATCCTGGACCGTGGAAATGTTTTCATTGACTAGGACATATATGGAAGAATTGTCAGAAGTCCTAGAAAATTCAGGTGCAATATCAAGGTTTCGAAAAACTCTATCATCTATTTGTTGCAAATTTTCTTGGCAAAGGAGGGTTGAGTTAGTGTTGGTGTTAGAAAAATTAGAGTTAAGGTTGGTCGGTAGTGAGTTTTGTGGTCGCGAGTTAAATTTTTCTTCCATTTTCTTTTATTGATTTGCATTTGGTCGAGTCTTTGTGCAAAAAGTTGCAAATCATCTTGTGTAACCAGGAGAGATTGTTGTTGTGTTCCTACTTCATCGAAGCTTACATGGGGATTGGCATTTCTGCCAAAGGTGTCTGTGGACGAGTGATTGAAAGAATTTTCGCTCATTTCGTCAAAAAGTTCGTAGGCACTTTTGGCATCTTTATTTAAAAAATTACCCCCACATGAGGCATTAACAAACCGCCTCAATTGGACATCAAGACCATGGTAGAATATTTGCATGAGTTGCCAAAGTGGTACCTTGTGGTGAGGGCAACACCTTAATAAGTCCTGAAATCTTTCCCATGCTTCATGCATAGGCTTGTCGGAATTTTGTTGGAAGGTAGTTATAGCATGACGTAAAGCATTAGTCTGACAAATCAGGAAATATTTGTTTAGAAATGCGCTCTTTAGTTGTGTCCAAGTAGTAATGGGTTTTCCCACAATCCTAAACCAATAAGCGGCCTTATCTTTAAGGGATAGCGGGAAGAGTTGCATTAGCCATAAGTCTTCCTAAATATTTCAGGATTTGGTGGTTTGGGCGAGGACCGTGTGCTCCTCTAAATGTCTAAATAGGTCTTCTTGAGGAAGGCCATGAAAATGCTTGATGAGAAGTAGGACTGTGGGTTTGATTTCAAATTCTCAATCAGGGATGACCACCCTTGGTCTTTCTTCATAATTTGAGGGATCATAGAATTCCCTCAACGAACTAGTAGGTTCAGCATTAGGTGGCCTATTGTTGGCTAGGTTTGTGACAGTCATAGTCATTTTTTTTTTATTTGCTTAGAGTTATTGGAGTTGGGTTACTACCATGAGTAATGGGTCAGAATTTCCAAATTTCACATTGGATTTTTCTGGGACGGCATTTCAAACTATGGCATTTCAAATTGTGGTTTGGGAACCTCAACTTTAGGTTGAAAATTAGGGTTCCTATTTTGATGGTTAGAAAATGATGGGTTAGTATTTTTTGTATGATTTTGGGCATTTTCCATTTTTTGTTGATTTTTTGTAGAGGAAGCAGAAGCAAACAAGTGAGTACAGGTGGTGTGGCAGGCTGAAAAATCAGTTGGTCCCTTCAAGTGCAGATTTTGGGTTCGTCGGTCGTGCATACACTAAATGGAAGATAGCAGGGGAGGAGAAGAGATAGATGAGAGAAAGTGTGCAAAACAAACAACCAAGCCTAGTCTGTCTTAAGGTTGACTCAATAAAACGTAAGACTTAGGAACTCGATAAAGAAGAAATCAATAAGTGAACCTACTTCCTTAAGATTACCTGGTTAGACTAAAAGAGGTGATTGGGCCCAAGCATGTCCTGGGAAAATCACCAGGGGCTTGTGTAAACCCACACCTATTGTTTGACTTCCCTCTAAGTATGTCGTCGCATTTTCAATAGAAATTAGGAATGCTTAGTAATTCTTAGATATCAGATATTAAGCCTAACTTGGATGAAGTCCTTAAGTGGTCAAGTGACTATGTATTTTAAATTAGGCTTAGGTATTTGAATGTGCATGGGAATGTGGAGGGCGTTGATTGGGGTAATGCCTTATTTTTTCAATTTTTAGTGTGTGCAAACTAGGAGTGATTCCAATGCTAATTCAAGTTGTCACACAATTTTTTTTGTTGTTTTTCTACTTTTAGGATTTGATTTAGATTAATGTCTTTTAGGGTTTTCTTTTTAAGCTTTCAAACAAGTTTGAGATCCACAATTATAAAGAAATCAAGTTGTATTGGTGAAGGTAGATTTCCTTTATAATGTGGAACTAGATTAAATGAAGAGAAACCCTAATTGAATTGAATCCTAAGCAGAAATTTTAACTACCAATGAATTATTTTATGCTTTTCATGTTAAGTAGTGGACCAAACAAAGCAAAAAACACCACTACGGGAAGGCAAATCAAACAAGGATTCCAGAAAATATTTTTTTGTGATTTTAAAAATTTGTTTGATATTTTTTTAAGATTTTTCTTTATGCTGGTGTAAGTCTAGAAATGATACTTGTGGGTATTTAGATTTTTCAGTACGACCACCACCACTAAAAATTTTTGTGATTTTATATGTTGTGTAGAATTTTACAAAGATTCTAGAAAGAAAATTTTCAAGGAAATTGGATAAGTAGAAAAATTCCTAAAATTTGTGGACAGTAACAAAATGATGAAATCAGAGGAGATGACCCCTTTGTGGTTGAGAATTTTTAAAAATTATCTATAACTCCAAATGCTATGAAATTTGTAACAAATGTTCTTGACTTGATTTGGAATCATTGAATGAAATTTCAAGATTGTAGGAGGTTTGTGGTATCGAAAATTGATTTTTGAAATTTGGACAAAAGTCTGGATCTGAAAATCTACTTAGGGCAAAGTGGTGTTAAATGATTCAAACAAGCAACCACTGGCTTTTATGAATCACCACTTTACCAAATTTGATTGTTTTTTATCCTAGAAATCTGATTTAGTATATTTTTTGATAGTTTTTAGATTTAATGTGACTAGTAGAATATACTAACCTTGAAACTATTGGAAGAAAAGGGACTTTAAGCTTTCGTTTCCAAATTCCTGCCTTCTTCCTATAGTGCCTGCACACATGAGAAAGAAAGAAAAGGAAATGAGATCCGCGTATCAAGCAAGAGAATAATGGTAAAGTAAAGTCATGCCTCCTCGGCAACGGTGCTAAAAAGTGATCACGAAAATGTGTGATTTATAAAAATTGTGAATTAGGTTGTTGCAACACGCAATTTGGATCACTTTTAAATTTGTAAAATCATAGTACTTGAGAAAGTATTCAGGTTGTCCCAAGGGAGGTAGGAATGCTTTTAAAAAAATTCTAGCTTGATATTAGGAAATCAACTTTCTTTTTGGGATTTTAAAACATATACTTTTTAGGGTTTTTGAATACGGGCAAAACAAGTGCGGAAGCAACGTGAATTTGAATTATGAGAAAACAAAGCAACAAGGCCTTGTTTCTCCAACTCACTCCAAGAAAGGAATGATTGGAATAATGGAGAACAAGTCACAACAAAAGAGCAACACAAGCTATTTAGATGAATAGTAGAGGAATGCTTCATAAATGAAATTGTTTTACAATGGGGTTGGAGAACTCACTAGTGAAAGGAATTCTCACTTGTAATCTACCACAAAATCAAACACTAAACTACCATGCATCAAAATACAAGGAAAATGTAGAAGAAAGCTTATGAAGAAGGTGATGATGATGTTGCAGAGTTTCCACTCCAACTCAGGTTACCCTTGGGTTGAAGGAAGCTTGCTCTTGGTGCCTTACTTTCCCTCCTTTTGGGAAGCCCTAGATGGGCATGCCTGGCTCCTCCTAGAGTGGAAGATTTCCACTACAAAAACTCCTCCATAGGGTGGCGTGGACCACCCTCCAAGCTCCTCCTCTAGATGTCCTCCTTGCCTGGCCTTCCTCCTTGGTTAGGTGATGACACAAAGAAGAAGAAGTTGAAGCCACCAAGTAGATAGAGTGTCTCCTTGATCTTCTTCTTCCTCTCCTTCCTTCCTTGGACATTGGTAAGGGTGGATTTAGGTGGAGAAAAAATGTAACCAAGGATGATTGAAATGGGTGGTTAATGGCCCTTTTTATAGAATGGAAGGGGGGGTAGGTATGGTTGAAGGTGGACAGCTAGGATGGCTTATAAAGGGTGGTTATGGGATCCTATGGATAGGGTTGGTGGTGCCAAAGTGAAGAGGCTTCTAGCAATTGGCGCCAACCCTAGGTGGAGACTAGGGTTGAGGGGTTATGTGATGTGTTGTAGGGTTAGGATGGGGTTATATGGTGGCGGTTATGAGATGGATGGTTGAGGCTAATTGGGGCCACACGAAAGGGTGTAGGGTAGGTGGGTTTAGGTTAAGTTGGCGCCAATTTTGGTGTGGTTAAGGGGCATATCTTTGGTGCCAACATGTGGATGGAGGAGATGGATTATGGTGGTGTTTGGATGGTGGTGATTGGAGGTAGAGTTGGCGCCATTTTGAAGGGGTGTGGGTAGGTGGTTTTGGCGCCAACTTAGGTGGTGGTTAAGGGTAGTTATGGTGGTAGAAGGGTGTGTTAAAGTTGGCGCCAAGGGGGGCTTCTAGAATAGGGTTAGGTGGATGGTGGAGATGGGTTCAAAAGGAGATGAATGGTGGTGATATGAAGGGGTTTTGGATGGAAAGTTGGTGCCCTTTTGCGGTGGCTCTTGGAGGTAGTGGTGTGAATAGATGTAGGGATGGTGGTGCCAATTATAGGTGGAGCTAGGTGGTTAGTTTAGGTGGTGGACTTGGAGTAGAGTTAGGGTGGAGTTAGGTTAGGGTTTAGGTAGGTGGTGCATGGCGATGTATTGAATGTTTTAGCTAAGCTAGCTAAGCTAGCTTAGCTAGTATGTGGGTAGAGGAGGTAGGAAAAATTAGGGTTTAGGGAAGAGGAGTTGAGGAAGAGTTGTCTGGGTTGCATTGGTGCTGAATTTGCTGAAGAGGTCTTCATGAGGACTCAGTTACTCTGCTTAGCTAGCTAGTTCTTCTACTAGCATCTAAGCTTGAGTAGTTGAGCTAGTTTCAACCTAACTGAAGCTAGGTTGAGCTAGAACTGCCTCTGATGAGAACTCTTGAGCTAGCTTAGCTACTAAGTAGGCAAGTAGTAAGCTGGTGGGAATTCAGCTGTTGTGAGCTAAGTGGAGCTAGGCAGGTCTAGACTTGAGCTGAAGTAGACACATGTCAACTAAGTTGAGCTAGCTAGAGCTCCCAATGAACTGATTGGAGCTAGGATGATCTAGACTCAACCAAGTTGAGCTGAATATGAGTTGAGTTGAGGTGAGTTGAGCTAAGTTGAGTTACCTTGAGCTACCATTCAGCTAAGATGAGTTGAATGGAGCTTAGTGGAGCTAAACCTAACTCATGTGGGCTGATAACTAGCTGCGATGAGCTGGACCCAGCTAGGGTTCAGCTGAAATGGTCTTCTTCTTCACTTTCTTCCTTCTTGAGTTCTATGGCTTTAAGGGTTTGAACATCTGCTTATCCTTAACAATCAAGTAAACATGTTAAAAATAGAAAGGAAATGCAATGCATGCCTAACCTAGATTATGCCTAAATGCAACCTAAAAACCCATTTGCAAAGTTAGAAACCTAAGAGCTAGAATTGTTTTAGGGCATAAGAATGATGATAAACTGGTGTTTATCACCCTCTCGCACATCAACTAGACACGAACTCTATTTTCTTGGTAATGAATTAAAAGAAGAATTATAGAAAACTATTTTGAATGCATGTGCTTGTAAAGTAACTATAGGGTCCATGTACTAAAATGAGAGGTATGCAAGGCATGATGATTCCATAAAATCAACCAGTGTCAACATAATCATAACTTTCATTTTCCAACCTTTACAACCAAATTTGCCAGTTTTAGGTAATTCATTAGCCTAGCCAGTTACTAACCAAAATATTAAAGCAAACTCGACCACAAGTATAAAAATGATTAACTGCAATCATTAACACCATACTTGTAATACATTAACTTTCCTATCCGATCTAATCACTATCCATCTCATTGTCAAATAAGAACCATTTTCCAATTATCCAGAATAAAAAATAAGGATCTGACTACAACTCAGGGACTTCAAACATAAATCTTGTCAATCATCAGAAATACAAGAGTTATAACTATGTCATACCATATAAGAGTTAAGAAACACTTCTTTCATTGGTGGAGAAAATGTAATTGATAGTAGCATATCACCAAAGATCATATATACCCCCCCTTTTCTTGTAGAAAATTGACAAATTTACATTATAATTTATCATACCCTATCTTGAATTCAGAAAATCATTAATTAGATTATGAATTTCATGTATGATTTACCACAACTTAACTGCTTGTAGGGTTTTTCCTAAGAATAATCTGAGTTACAACCTCACAAAGGAAACATGCAACAAATGCTTCAATTTAAATTTTGTTAAATTCAAGAACAAATTCATATAATCAATTAACGACATTTTTTATATTTTTATGAAACATGGACAATGGCTACATAATTCATTTGATGTTGATCCCAAAGTCAAATGGTTTCATTAATATTTGTCTAAAATTCTCTTTTAATTTATACCCAACATGCAACAGCCAATGGACAACCTTGCGAGAAATCCGAAAGTTGTTAAAGGAATTTTTGTATAAAATGGATTGCATGCTTATGCCAACAAGCGAGAATTAAACAGAGAATTCGTAATCGACTAATGCCAAATTTTATCGATTTTAGCAACTAAAGGAGCAAGTCAACAAAGAATTTGTGATCCCCTACAATATAAGGTGCCAAAAATCAAAGAAAATATGAATCAGTATGCCCATAGGTCCAATGACCAAATCAATAATGATAGTGGAAATTTATAAACTTTGTTAATACAAAATCAGTTACATACAATTAATAGGTATTACTTAATAACACAAGAACATGCTTTCAAATTTAAGTAGAAATTTCAATGTAAAACACAATCTCCCAAAATTTTAAATTCATGAAGATGAAACAATCTTAAACTCTGAGCTTGAAAACATAAGGCATCACATAATATAAAATTTCAAGTTTTAAACGCTTTTAAATGTAAAACTTAGGTTTCCAAAGTAATTAATCAAAACATTTATAATTGGCGAGTAAAAATGTAAGCTTTGTACTCTAAGCAACGATATATTTCAATTCTTAACACTACAACATAAATGACTTTTGCCATCAGTTCAAAACCAATGGCAAATCCATTATAACTGACGGCAATAAGCGATGCCATTAATACCGTTGCTATTTAGATTTGTCGTCAGTTACACGAATAATCCAACATGGAAATAATGTATGATCATCAGACAAATTAAAGTTTTCAACATTGTTTCATAACCGATGACAATTATTTTTGCTGTCGGTTATATAAAAACCAACGGTATATGTAAGTCACTTCTTCGCGCATTTACGTGCCCTTTTTGTCGTTATCCCATCATTTAAGCCAGTTTACCATTGCTTATCTAACTGACGGTAAAAATATTATTACCGTCGCTTATATTTATCACCGACGGCATAAACCTACCTTTTGATTTACCTTGCTACAAATTTTATTACCGTCACTTATATGTCGTTGCATATTTAAGTGAGCGGCGGCATATATGTGATGGTAAAAGTATTTTTGTCGTCGCTTATTTGAATAAGCGATGACAAATGTATGGGTTTTTTTTTCTTATTACCGATGGATGGAAACTGCCTACTAAACGTACTTAAAAGTCATGCTTTTATAGAAAAACAAGTAATGCAAATGAATAGAAATTTATATTTCATTAATATAAAATGTAGTAGATTAAAAGTTTGAAAAGGAAATATTTACATAAGAAAAGAAAATGGATAAAAATCAAAATGCAGTTGCCCCAATGCCACCTCCACCACCCATGGAGTCGTCGTCGTCTCGTCTGTAGCTACTGGGATTCATAGAAGATGGATGCTCTGACTGTCCCTTATTCTGAATAAGGGCTATAAGCTGCTGAAGCTTATCATCCATCGCATTCATCTTGTTCTTCATCTCTACCTCTCTCTTCTCTCTCTTTGCTTCTCTCTTCTCCCTCTCCTAATCTCATCTCTATAGTGTGTCAATCTTTTGATGCAACTGATCGACACACCAGATGAGATGACACCTTTCCTCCCATGCCAGGTCGATAATGAGTATGCCCTCCCTAAACTACGAATGAAACCACCGTGGTCTGGTGGCATCACTCTCCTAAATGCCTCCTCTGGATCCAAAGGCTGTTGGATGCTATCGGAGGTGTTGTCAGCGAGGGGATGTACTAATTGTACCATTTAATCCTAAATGTATTAAAAAATATTATTGGAATATATATATACATATAAAGTTATAAATTTTTTGAGTTTAGGAAGCTTATGTGTTTCTCCTGGTTTGACTCATGAATCCACTTACGAGCACCCTCAACTACTCGCTTATTGTGGGTGACCTCATAGATTTCCATCCCATCATGTATAATAGACTAAAAAAGTAAAAATGATATAATTAAGTTCAAATAAATTAAAAATTAAGTAATATTTAATTGAAAAGTAATTTCAATACTTACATAATGCCTCCTGACTATCTCGATGCTTCTTCGACCCAAACAATGGGTCTGTGGTGGAGCTTTAGCCCTATTGGCTTTATTTCTTTTTGCTTGCTCCTGTAGACATACATAATAATATTTCTTATGAATTTAACATATATGAAATTAATAGAATAATTTCTAATTGTTTACTAACCTCCATCTTTAGATTCATCCAATGCTCGCATGCCTTATTCCAATCGCCAGGCATGACATCAGGAGGAGCTTCACACATTGCCGTTTTGGGTGAACTCTTGTTCTAGAACCACTAAATACCAAATATAAATTGTTAGAAATAATATAAGAAATTATGTATATAATAAAAATGAAAATGTTTAAAAATCCTTATGTTCCTCTAGGTCTCCATCCTCCAATCTCTGTGGATTTTAGCGATGTGTTTAAGGATATATCGAGAGGCATTGGGGTCGTCACCCCAATCGTAACTTTGCTACATTAATTTTAAAAATATATATGTCAATGTTACTTTAAAATAAATTTAAGATAAAATTATAAAAGAAATAACTTTTGTAAATAAAATTACCTCCAACTTACGGATGAACTGCCTCTTTAGTTCTGTGGGCACCTTCCTTCAGTTGAAGTAGAAAATGGGCATAATGGAAATAACAATTGTACCCACTCGACTGATAAAGCCCAAGTAATCCTCCACCTTCCCTGTGGATCGAAGCCTAATTGTTAATCTCATGCCTTCGGCGATACGCTGGAGGTCTAGATTTTTTGTCTTCCCCCACCCTTTTCCAAATCTACCTGCGTAAACATTAATCATATTCATTATATATTTATGAAGGAATGTAATTTACTTCTTAAAGGGATATGATTTCTTATCCAAACCTACGTCTGTCGGTGAGTGGTCAACATGAACTTGGGATGTACTCCCCACCCTCTCATCCTACATCTCCTCGCCCTCCTCCTCCCCCTCAATGTCATCTAATCCTCCATAATCTGGATCATCCTTTACTCAATCTAGGAAAGTCTGAGCAATCTCTTTCCCCTTTCCCTTCCCCCCCTCCTGTAGTAAACGTGCCATCTCCCTGAGTCGTACGAAATGTGACTAGGGGGTGGTGTAGAGGGCTATGTCTCAGGAGGGCCCTTTCTTTTGGATTTTTTTTTAAACAACTTCATCTGTAACAAGTAAAAAAGGAAATAATTAATATAGTTAAAAATCATTAATATATAAATCATTAATGAAAAAAGTTTGCTAAACGTAAAAAAATTCATTTTAACAGAAATGAAACAAAGTAAAGAAATTGTTACTAACCTTAAATGTCAACATCTCTTACAAATAAATGACCTTCTTCTGTTAGTTCTTGGTATGCTTCAGACTGTGCATCAAAATAGTTGCGCGATACTGTTCTTATGGGTATAACCCATCCCCTTTGGCAATTATCAGGAACATAAAAAACTTGTGCCGTTTGACATGCTAATGTAAATGGTCATCGGACTGAAGAATTTGATCATTAAGATTTAAACTCAAGAAATTATGTTTCTTATCAATTTTGAAATCGGTGCCTTCTTTAAAGAGATTAAACTAATGACATTTAAATAGGACAACTCTACGATCATATATGAAGCTGATCTCCACAATTTCTTTGATTTTACCATAGTATACATCTAGACCAGTAGGAAGATCTGTATCAACAACAACTCCAACCTATTGTGTAACCTTCCTATCATCAATTTCTTTTATTCTGAATCTGAACCCATTTATTATATACCCAGAGTGGTAATGTGCATAATGTAATGGTGAATCGGCAATTACATCAAAATCTGGTAGCCAACGTGGGTCCTTATCCTCTTTCAATTGCTGAACTTGGTCTTCAAACCAATCTAAGAAGCCAAATTTGTTTGTGCTAGAAAGACGTAATTGTTCAAATTCCTCGTAAAATGGAACAATTTCAAGAATTTATTTTAAAACATATAGATGCGCACAACGTCTGTCATTTTCTGAAATAGCCTTGTACTCTATATGAAGAATCGACTTTCCTTTGATATCAAAAATTGACAAACATTCTTCATCATTGTCATTGTATTCCCCCTCATAATTCCTTTGAAATTTATTAAAGCGATTGTCTATTTCATTCATGTACATGGACGTAAAATTAATACACTCCTCTACGAGATAGCCTTCTACAATTGATCCTTCCAGCTTAGCCTTGTTCAAAACATAATTTTTAAGCTTTTTCAAAAACCTCTCCACAAGATACATCCATCTGAATTGTAGAGGTCCACCTATTCTCACTTCATTTGCAAGATGCAGTGTGAGATGAACCATTACATCGAAGATGGCTGGGGGAAGAATCTATTCCATCTTACAGAGAGTAATGACTATTTGTTTATCCCAGTATTCCAACATATCATTCTGTAGCGTCTTCGAACAAATAGCTTTGAAAAACCTGCTCACCTCTGTGAATGAATCAACAACTGGCTCTAGCATTATTCCCCGTATCACCAGTGGAAACAATACTTGCATATAAACGTGTGAGTCATTACTTTTCAAGCCAGATATCTTTTTCTGCGCTTCATTCACACAACGAGAAAGTTGCGAGGAAAATCCATCTGGCACTCAAATTTCCTTTAAGAAGGAGAGTAGTCTACTCTTCTGGTCTTGATTCAAGCTATAAAAAGCAGGTGAGAAGTAGCCACCATCCTCATGAATATGTAGCTCCAGACGTATCCCCAAAGTCTTCATGTCTTTTCTTGTTTTCGCTATGTCCTTTGGATCATCAGTCAAATTTAATACGTCTAAGATGTTATCCATCACATTCTTTTTGATTGGCATAACATCTAAATTATGAGGTATTCTAAGATCTTTCCAGTATGGCAACTCTAAAAAGAAAATGCTTTTCTTTCAAAATCCAGAATTCTTTGAGGCCGTTTGGTCTTGTTTGAATGATCAACTCAACCGTATCTCACCCATTTCTTCTAATATCTCCATTATAACCAACTCGGTAACCTGATAGAATCTGTACTAAGTTTATTTTTTGGATTATTCTTTGAATACAGACATGTCCTGCCATCAAATTTACTCTTGAACTGTGACGTTCTCCATCTATGTTCAATAGGTAGAAATCTATGATGTCCTAAGTAACAGAATTTCATACTTTCCGACAGTCGTAGGTGATGAGTGTCTTCCATACAAACTGGGCAAGCAAGCTTTCCTTTAGTGCTCCAACCTAACAAATTTGCATACGCCGGGAAGTCGTTTATGGTCCACAACAATGCTGCATGCATATTGTAAAATTCTTTCTTTTCTACATCATACGTCTTCAAGCCGGTGAACCACAACTGTTTCAGTTCATCGATTAATGGCTGGAGATAAACATCTATTGCATTTCCTGGTTGTTTTAGATTGGGGATTAATAGGGTCAGTATTATGAATGACGATCTCATACACAACCAGGGAGGTAAGTTATAAGTGACCATTACACTAGCCATATAGAGTACGATAGATACATACTCTTAAATGGATTGAATCCATTGCTTGCAAGACCCAACTTCACGTTCTTTGCTTCTGAAGCAAATGAATTATTTCTTTCATTAGATCTCTTCCACTCCTCTGAATTAGTAGGATGACGTATTCTTCCATCTTGAGATTTATAATCCTGATGCTATGTCATCCATCATGCAGTTTTAGTTGATATAAAAAGGCGTTAAAGACTAGGTGTCAGTGGGAGGTAACGAAGAACCTTCTGAGGTTGTTTCCTCTTGCTTATACTTTGACCTTCCTTATATCTCTGAAGTCCACATTAGGGACAGTTACTCAAGTTTGCGAATTCATTTCTGAAAAGAATGCAGTCATTCAGACTTGCATCGATCTTCTGATAGTCCAAACCAAGCTTACGAATTTGTTTCCTTGCCTCATACCATGAAGTCGGAAAACCATTAGGGTTATTCAACAGCTCAACAATAAACTGAAGTATTTCTGACATGAATTTAGCACTAGCTCTATTCATAACCTTCAGTTGAAACATCTTCAACAAAAATGACAACTTAGACATTTTACTAACACTGGGAGCAATAGGATCCTCAGTCGCCTTAATAGCATAATAGAATGGATCACAACTAAACGGATCTTTCTCAACTGTATTTATATCCTCTCTTGCTCTCATCTCATTCAACATGTCTTGTATTTCTTCACCTCCGCTATCACTAATTTCCTCGTCGAGCTCTTCGTCAACAGTGTTCTCATTGTTTATGACTTTCTCAGTCAACTCCTCTCCATGTGCTACCCAAGTAGTGTAATGCTACCACCACCCATTACAAATGTAGCACTCGATCACAGTATTACGATCATGCAATGAACCATTCAAACATCTTCTGCATGGGTAGAAGATATTCTCAAATTGACCTCCTCACCTAAATATCTTCCTATCGTCATCAAAAGCCCAATCTAGGAATGAAATTACTCCATCCTTATATCTGGTGTACTTTGAACCCCGCAATCCAATCCAAGATTTATCCATTGTAACCTAAAATTTAATGTAAACAAATCACTTATTAGGAAGGGAAAGGACCGAATGATGTGTATCTTGATTAAGATTTTCACTTTATAGCCCATCCTCAAAGATTTGATCACAACTTAGATTTGCTTGTTACATGTAACCTTACTGCGGTAAAATTTCAGTAGCATCTCCCTGCAGTTCTCTAGTATACCCACCAATACTAACCTTAGCTAGATTTCCTTTAACACCCAATTAAGGGCATCGCAAGAAACTAGATAAGATTAATTGGTATACCAGAGAAGAGCGGGAAGAAGCAACCAAAATTTCACCGCAGAAGGTTACATGTAACGAGCAAAACTAAGTTATGGTCAAATCCTTAAGGACCTTCTTTAGTTCAGCACTTCACTGAACTAAAGTCGATCGAGTCTTATGGCATGCTACAAAGACAACACATGATGCATGTGAGGTATACATACACTTCCTACATTGTCTGTATAACATGATCATAAGTCTCGACAGGCAAGTAATTTGGACATATTTTGACTCGGAGGACTTTTACCGCAGGGGTTAGAATACCTAATGCTTGGCCTCGCGTGCATATATCTTCTTTAGCAAGTGTGTGCATCTAAAATAATACTAATAATGCACCAATAATTTTTCTATGGGGGAGGGAGGGAGGGATGAGGGCGATTGGGAAGGAGAGTAATGGTGATGGGGGGGTCGACGAGGGATGGTCGACCTAGAGGTCGAAGATGTGGTGTAGAAGAGAGAAGAGAAAGGAGGATCAGATTGGGATGGAGGTGAGAAGGGGCTGCACGAAGATGGGGGAGCGGAAAGAAATCAATAGAGAGATTCTCTGCTACTGTTGCTGATGGCGAGGGCACATGGCGGTGGTATGCCGTTACTCGCTAGTATGCCTTGTTTGCAGTGGTCATGGGCACAAATGTGATTCATGCGTGATGAGCAGAGGGAGGACTGGGGAGGAGATCTTCATGCACCTTAATGGACGATACACGAGTGGTCCACCGCCACCACCACCCTCTACCTACTTGGGACATAGCATTGATGTGGAGGTTCCTATGTCTGATGATATTAGGGTTACAAGCTTGGTTCTGAGAGGGGCATTGGTCGGAGAGGTGATGACAGGAAACCCCTCATTGGAGTGACTTCAATAGTTGGTAAGCTCTCTTTCTCTGTCAGTAGATGTCTGGAAAATTGCCACACTTTCTCCCAAGTGTTTTCTGCTGTTTGGACTGGGGACAATCGATGTGGAGCACCTCAGGTTTCAATCGAGTAATTTTGAGTCTATGACGATTTTATGGAGACTTGTCTCGCCTTTCGATGGTGCCTTGCCGGAACGTCCGCCTCAGAGGGCAGGTGTGCGATCTGGTATGCTAGAATTCAGAGGATTACCACTACATCTAAGATCAAGGAGTGTGGTTGAATCCATGGTGGATGGTTTTGCAAAACTGGTAGAAGGCGCTGAGATAGGATTAGGTGAAGGGGATGGCCAAATGCTTTGCATCCAGGTCGAGGTATTTTGTGGTGGTTCAATTCTGAAGAAAATCATTTTAAGGTATGGAGGTAGCTCTTGGCTGATACGTCTACGATTTCGATGTGAAGAGACAACTCTCCAAGAACAGGAAGGTTTGAAAACCTATGCAGAGGTTGTTAAGAATGACCCCATTGTGAAACAGATGGGTTGTGATACCCCAAATGAGGCTTCGGAACCAAAAAAGAGAAAAGATTCCCATCACATGGGAATTGAAGAAGATGTGATGGTGGATTCAAAGAATGAGATGCAAACGGTGGAAGTGGACAGTTTAGTGGGGGTGCTTCATGAGATCGATGGTAAGTTGTTGAAGAACCAATCTTCCTTTCATGCTACTGAAGGATTGAAGTTCGGGCTGGGTTCTACCTCAAAGTCTAGAGGTGGGAGATCTCCATATAAATTGAGACCAAGAAGAAATGCAAATGCAGTAAGATTGGATGAAAAATCTATAGCTGCTACTCTTAAAGTTGAAAAAATCAAACAGTTTAACAGTAGGGGTTCTCAGACTGTATGATGCGTGTCCTCTCTTGGAATGTGTGTGGGCTGCGCGATCGTGTGAGAAGGGCCTCGCTCATGAGGTATATGAGGGAATGGGAGATCGATTGTGCTATCATCCAAGAAATGCACATTGAGGATGAGAATGAATATTCGCGGTGTGATCTGAAAAGAGAAGGATTTTCGGACTGTGTGTCTTTAAATGCTCATGGGAGATCAGGAGGTATAGCCATCTGGTGGAAAGAGGCATGTCTGAGTGTGACTGAGGTAACTAAATATAGGCATATGATTTCTTGTAGATGTATGCTAAAGCATGGGGAGAAGGAACTGTTAATCATAGGAGTGTACGGACCCTATGCTGCAAATCTCAGACTTGAACTATGGGAGGACTTGTCTTTTGTTGAAACACTGGTTTAGGGGTTGCCAAGGATAGTGGGTGGTGACTTCAATTGTACACTGACTGAGACGAACAGACCATCGGGGTCAATTGACTCTGCATCCACTGGCTTTATGCTGACACTACAAAATCTGGGTCTCAATGAGTTCCCAACTTCTGGGGTGGAGTTTACTTGGAGGAACTGAAGTGGCTTGATGTCAAAGCTTGACAGATTCTTCAAAAAGGCGGAATTGATGGAAAATTTCTAACTGTCTTCGATTGCTGGGCTTCAATGATTTTTCTTAGACCATACTCCTTTGGTCTGGGATAGTGGCGAAAATGTGCAAATTGGTTCCTACTTCAAGTTCAGATGGTCATGGCCTAGAGAAGTGGGTTTTCGTGAAATGTTAGAGGCCTGGTGGAGAGCTCAGCAAGTGCAGGGTACGGCTACCATTAGGCTAGCATCAAAGCTTGCGGCCATGCGAAAAATGTTAAAGGAATATGGGTCAGCTGTTACAATTCTGAGAGAGCAAAAGCGCCAGGAAGCTCTCTTGGAGGTGCAGCAGCTAGATGAAAAGGAAGCTACTATACCTCTATCTGAACATGAAATGGGTGTTAGGAGGTTATAGTAGAGGAAGATTTGAAACGAGAGATGGATTGGCGAGAACGCTCCAGACAGTTGTGGCTTAAAGAGGGGGACACCAATACGAAATATTTTCATTTAGCAGCTAGTTCTCGTAGAAGACACAACTTCATCTCCTCGATTGAGGTGGATGGTTAGAGAACATCCTGTATGCAAGATATACGGGCTGTAGCTACCAGATATTTCAGGGAAACCTCTCGGGTAGCAGCTAGGGGAGATTGGAGAATGGCTGGATCAATCTTTCCTCAAATCTCTAAGGATCAGGCAAGCAAACTGGTTGTTCCAATATCTGAAAATGAAGTTTTGGATGTTATAAATGACTTGAACAGTGAAAGTGCACCAAGTCCAGATGGTGTCCAAGTTTTCTTTTACAAAATATTTTGGAATGTATTGAAGGAGGAGGTGATGGAGGTGCTGTCTGAATTTGAAAGGGGGAACTATGGCTTCGATAAGATTAATCGATCCTATCTTTTTTTTCTTCCAAAGAAATAAGGAGCGGACAAATTCCTCGACTTTTGACCTATTGCACTATCAAACTCTATCTATTTGATAGTGAGCAAAGTCCTGGCCAATAGATTTCATAGTGTCTTACACATCATATCCTTCCAGTCTAGTCAGCTTTTCTTCCTAACAGATCTTTGCATGAGTCTTTCATAATGGCTTAGGAAATGGTGGTGGGATGGCACCGAAGGAAGTGCAAAGCTTTTTTATGGAAAGTAGATTTCCATAAAGCATATGATTCTATTTCTTGGCCGTATTTATGAGAGATTTTCAAGAGGAGGGGGTTTCTTGCTATATGGCTGCATTGGATGAGAAGGTGCATCACCACTGTGTCCTTTTCTCCTCTTATTAATGGTAAACCATGTGGGGCGTGGATTCAACCTCAATGTGGGGTTCGACAAGGGTGTCCTCTTGCTCCCTTGTCTTTAATCTTGCGGTTGACATGCCTGCAAGATATGCATGTCGACTAGCTGAAGTGGGTTTGATTAGTGGCTATTCCATATCAAATAGGAGTGCTTTGGCTCCGATCTTGCAATATGCCGACGACATGGTATTTTTTGTAGAAGGGAAAGAGCAGGAAGCACAAGCTTTGTTTCATATGGTGAAGATATTTGGAGAAATATCAGGTCTGAAATTGAATGGGGACAAATCGTCTTTGGTTTGTTTTGGGTTAACAGGCGTTGAACAAATGGCCATTTAGTCATAGCTGGGTACGCCCTTGGTCACTCTTCCTATCAGGTATTTGGGTCTTCCTCTGAAGTGCTTTAAATTGAAAAAAAGTAATTGGAACGTCCTGTTTGATAAAGTTGCAATCAAACTGGAAGGGTGGAGCAGCCGCTATCTATCAAAGGGGGGTAGACTCACCCTCTTGAATTTAGTGATAACTTCCATCTTGGTGTTCTTTTTCTCTCTTTTTAAAGCACCTAAATCTATTTGGAAGCACATCGATATCTTGAGAAAATGCTTCTTTTAGAGGGATTCGAAGCATGAGGGGCAGTTTTTCCAGCCATTGAAATGGGATCTACTGACTAGGCCAAAAGAATAGGGGGTTTGGGGATTAAATTGCTAAAAGAATTCAATGAGGCTCTTCTCCTCAAGTGTGTTGTCAAGCTTTTTAATGGCGAGAGTAAAAATTAGACAGTCTTGATTGGTGATAGCTATGGCAAGCCGCATAATCCGCTGAATAGACTCCACCCGATCAGACCATCTCCCTTTTGGGTGTTGGTGGTGCAAGCCATGGGGAATAACTGGTAGTTGTTTCAACCAGTCTTAGGTGATGGCAGGTCTTTCAATTTCTAGCAGGAGGAGTGGTCAACTTTGGGGGTGCTCAAAACTGCATATCCAAGGGCATATGTTGCTGCTGAAGATAAGTGGGTTCCAGTCAGTTGTTGCTGGTCTGAATCTGATAAATCTTGGAGGATTGAAGGGACTAAATCGAACGAAGATGGCACCAAAACATGGGAGGAAAAGGCAAGGCTATAGCTAGACGTGAAGGCATTCAGTTCGGTGGCTGGAATTGAGGATCACTACAGATGGAAGGGGGTCTTCACCCCAGCCAATGCATACAACAAGATCAGATTTTTGGAAATCTCGGAGGAGGCAGATCTGATATTAAGAAAAATATGGCTCTTGAAAGTTCCAACAAAGGTACAAATCTTTTTATGGCTGTGTAGGAGAGACAGCTTAGTCACTGGGGACCACAGACACAGAAGGATGGGGGTGGCGCTACAGTCATGCTTGCTTTGTGGTCTTCTTACTGATAGCTCTAGGCACATATTCTCATCGTGCATGGTCATGGATACAGTTTGGAGGAGAGTTTGCGGAGAGCCACTACCCATGTGGGACTTATTATGGAGAAAAATTTTGATGAAGGATAAATTCCACATAAATATGGCGACAGTGATGTGGTGCATTTGGAAAGTGAGAAATGAGATTTTATCTCAGGAGAGGCCAGTATGTGTGGAACAAATTGTAAATGAGTGCTGGTTCCTCATACATTTATGGGGATCAGTTTTGTAACCTTTTCTTTTATATATTAATAAATTGCTCTCCCAGATCGCTATTGTAGTACGATAGCTTTCCTTGCTGTTCAAAAAAAAAAAATAATACTAATAATTGTAAAGAAATTTACATAAACATAAGCAAGCATCTAATAAGAAATGAAATTATTTTTATTTTCATGCTAAAAAGAAATATACAATAAATCAATCAAAGAAAACTACAAAGTGATGGCGTAGTTTTAGAATAATAAATTATTAGACTTTAAAGACCCTAATAACTACATTTATGGCATGAATAGACTAGAGATAAACTTAGGAATGTATGCCTAACTTAGGAATGTATACCTAATAAAACTAACTTGTCTTTCTCAAATCTAAAGTATCACACTCTTTGGTTTGTGACAATTATGCAACCAGAGGATAACCTCAATATATGGAAAATTTATGCTTTCAATTGATTTTTAAATCCTTCATCTTTGTGATTTTCCTAAAATACATCTAGAGCCCTAAGTGTTACACCTAATTCAATTTGTCTTAAGTGTTATATTTTAAAGTTTTTCTAATAACCTACACATCAAAATAATACATATAATCAAAGTAAGCACACCCCACATTAAAAATGTACCACATATAAATAAGTTGGCACACCCCACATTCATTCATTGAAACATAAACAATATTTGGGCACATCCCTACATCTAACATATACCTAAAATATCATAAAAATAAATTATACATAATAAAATTATACCTCCAAGTATCACAACCTCCGACAATGCCTGAAAACAATACCCTGTAATTTAAATAACATAATTAATTAAATAATACATTAATTAATTATTATGTAGAATGGGAGGAGAAGGATAGGTATGAGGAGAGGAGGGAGGGCAGGGTAGCAGTAGGAGGAGAAGGACATGATGGAGAGGGAGCAAGGAGGAGTAGGGGGTTGGTTTGGAAGAGGAGGAGGGGGAGGAGGCAAGGAGGTGGGCGGTCAAGAGGAGGGGGTGGTCAGGAGGAGGAGGAGGGGGGTGCCAGCGGAGGGGGAAAGGAGTAGGAGGAGGAGGAGGGGGGGCGATCAGGAGAAGGAGGAGGGGGTCGATCAGGAGGGGGTAGGGAGGAGGAGGGGGAGAGGGTTGCTGACAGAGGGGAGAAGTCAGGAGGAGGAGGAGGGGGTTGGGGCAAATCGGAGGAGGGGGTTGGCTAGAGGGGGAGGAGGAGGAAGAGGAGGGTGGCGGCTGCAGTCTGTTGGGAAGGAGGAGGATGGCAGGAGGTTGAGGAGGAGGAGGAGGAGGTTGAGGAGGAGGAGGGGGCAGTGGGAGGGGGTCATGGAGGAGGGGGGGCAGTGGCAAAGGGGAGAAGTTAGGAGGAGGAGGAAGGGGGCAGTTGGAGGACATCAAGGAGGAGGAGGGAGACGACTGCAGTCTGTTGGAAAGGAGGAGGAGGATGGCAGGAGGGAGAGGAGGAGGAGGAGGTTGGGGAGGAATAGGAGGCGGCAGGAGGGGGCGTGGAGGAGGGGGGTTGCGGCAGTAAGGTGTTTGGGAACTAGAGCCCAGCACGAGGGGGTCTAGGAGAAGGAGGGTGACGGCGACAGGGAGTTGGGGGAGGACGAGGAGGATGGCAGGAGGGGGAGGAGGAGGACGACCATCGGCAGGATCAGGATCGAAGGAGGAGGGTTTCGCTACCTGAAGAGGTGGAGGAGGAGGAGCGGTTACAGAAGGGGCACTGTCGTGTTGAAGTGGAGGGTGGCGGCGTGCTTGGGGAAGAAGATGAATAGTAGGAGGGGCAGGGGCCCATGTGCGATAGATGAAAGACTACGTCGTCGATTATACTCTAAACTGATGGCAAAGGGTCAATTCAATTTCTCGGCCAGTGTGCCCAAAATTTTGGAATCCCTCTAAAATCCTAAATTATTAGCATCGCTTACTGTATTAACCGATGGGAAAATATTTTCACCATCACTTATTCAGAAAATCGACGGTGAAAGATCAAATAAATCGACCCTGGGTATAAAATATAACCAACTTTTTACCATCGCTTATGTAATCAATCGACGGTAAATGAAAGTATAACTTGATCTTTACCAATAGTTTGGGTGGATATTGTAACCAACCTTTTGCCGTTGCTTTTTCATATAACCGACGGCAAATATTCCATTATAAGACGTCTGGAAAAAGTGTCAGATGTCTAATACTAAGATGATTTTTTCCTATTTTCACAAGATCGAAACAGGGTTTTGATAAGTTATCCAGATGACAGGTCAGATGTTTGACATTATGCCAGACGCCTGGAAAGACAAATCACTATGGAAATGGATTTATGATAATCCTTTGCTGTCTCTTATTACAGAAATTGACGATATTAATAGTTTACCATCACTCATGAAATAAACCGACAACAAAAATATATTTGCTGTCGCTTACTACAACAACGGCGAATATTAATGACAACCGCCCGCACAATCACTTTTGTTCAACCGATGGTGGATCGAGTACAGGCCTTCGCCATCACTTATAGCAACAAGCAATGGCAAATACAATATTGTTGTCAGTTTTATTAACCGACGGAAATGAACCGACGACATAACCCATTTTTCTAGTAGTGTAAGAAGGATGACAAAAATATCAATTCATAGGCTGATTAGAGTCTCATTCAATCATTGATTTAATTGTCAATTCCATTGTATCCACATATTCTCTTACCACTAGGATAACTAATTGACAATTACAAGTATAACCTAATTTCATGATTTATCCTTCGGTACGATTGATAATGGGAGTTACCGTATTATTCCTTTAATCCAGTAAAAGAAGCAATGCATATATCTTTTTAACTCATCAAATTTACACGTTTACTTCTTTATAGCATATCTGAATCCAATTCTCTAATTTTATAATTTAATACCAACTCCATAAACGAGATAACAATTATTAGTTCACCAATATCATGAATGTACAAGCTATTGTTCATTTAAAATACCTTTGACAATGCAATTAGTAACAATAAGCTAATACATAACAATATTTTCCTCATTTATCATATCACTACAAACAAAAAGTCCTATAGCAATAGCCCATCTACACCAACAAACATGTCACTACAGGTCATTTTATATGTTGCCACTGTTTAATGCTACACTGATGGGTACCATTTACAAGAAAGAAGGGGGAAAATTTGTCTTTTAAAATAGGTAGCTCTTTTGCTATCCACTAATCATAGCTCCTTGGCCTCCCCAACATTCCTCTCAATCAAGCTCCTAAGGTGACGCCACCTCTCGTCGACGTCCTCACAATGTGGCCGATCAAATATATCTCTCATTCTCGTCCACATAGGTCAGTCCCACTCTCGATCTCTCTTTCCTAGAGATCTCTTACATTCTTAGAGATCATCGAAGGTAGTGATGAGATCTCTAGTTTAGATTCATTCTGAGATTTCCTTTGTTAGGATTTTGGATATCACATTTGATCTGTATGTAATGATCATAGATCTACACATTTTCTTACACTATCTCTCTCTCAAAGATCCATGGATCTCTCTCTATCTCGAACTATGTAGATATCTCTTAGTGGGCTAGGATAAGGGTTTAGGGTTAGGAGGTTAATTTGGTCATGGTTTGGGTTAGGGATTTGGATCATTTTGGGTTTTGGTGGTGTAGGAAAGGTGTTCGACAAAATGTGTCAAAGAAGATTTTTATCGGTCATGCTAATCAAAATTTTTGAAAATGATCTTTGTGTCTATGGATTTCGTTCTCTTTGTTTGGCCTAGTTTCGGAATGGAAAACAATTCACTTTGGGAAGGTATGAGAAAGTTTTTTTTTATGGTGTGTTTGGTATGGATTATGAATATCATGATGCAATTATTTGTGGACTAGTAGTGGCTCTCTTGATGTTAAAGAGAGGTTACATATAGAGGCTTTGAGATGGAGGTACCTTTTTCTTGGATGTCACAATTAGCAAAAGTTGGAGTGCTAGTGACTATCTTGAAATTTTGTTATTATGCAAATTTGAAGGACTTTAGGATACCTTCTAGTGATTCTTGACACCGTATGCTATGGTTTTAACTATTTGTGCCATTTGATTGTGGGTTGTTTTTCCTTGTTTGTTTTTGGTTGCATGCATTTTTTGTTGTTGTGAGATGAGTTATATTTTTAGTCAACTTATTATTGTTTGAGTGATAGGGAACATATGGTAGTTATAAATAAAAAAAGAGCTCTAGAAAGGTTGGAGCTTTTTGCAAATGCCCTTGGTTGCTCCCATTGTGTATTTTGTTTCATAGCATTTGAGGAGATGGGGGTATTCACTTTTGTGAGGTGGATTTCATTCATTTTCTAGTAAGTGATTGGTTTGATTCATTCTTCTAGATCCATTGTTATATATGTTTTTGTGTAGGAGTTGTAGTTGTTATCAATGCTTTCTTTTATAATAAATATGAGTTGTAGGTGTTATTTGTGATTCCTATGAATATGGGCTACTATTTAGTTGCGTTGAGAATGAATTCAGAAGATTTTTCCAAAAGGCCTCAATTTAGGAGCTTGAATTTGCACACATTTCCAAGTAGTCTATTCTAAATTCTTTCAGAAATGGTAATAATGATTTATCACACATCCCAACTATAGAACATTGTTACTCATTTAAGTAATAAGTAAATGTCGGGTGGTAATGTGGGGCGGAATGTCTTCAGGACAAAGAAGGAAAGGGAAGGCCTCTAACGGTCTTGTGGAGCATTTGGTTGGGAAGGAATGGGGTCATGTTTAGAGGACATCGACCCTACATGGAAAATCTTGTGGAGTATTCTTTGTCTTTTATTAGTTTGTGGAGTTCAAATATGTAATGTGGCCATGTGACTTGTTTTTTGATATAGTATAATTTCTACATTTTTTGATAAAGGAATCAATGTTTGTTGATCCATCTTGTTGCTTTTACAAGAAAATGCAAGTCAAAATATCAAAAAAATTGATGTCAATTACTTACTAGAAAGTAGGCACCACGAGGAGTGTAAGACATTTTTTACTAATTAATTGTATCGGATTGTAATGATCTTTGATTTTTTTTTTTCATACCCCATTAGATTTGTTATTCGTGTAATTATTGCTTTACTTCTCAAGTATGGATTTGCTTGTTGAAAGGATATATGGTAATTTGAATATCAAGTAGACAAGATAGGTATTTGCTTCATTTGTAGGCTTCTATTCTAGGAATCAACCAATTGCTTGCTTTACAACAAAACTGAAAATGATAAACTTATGCATTTTTGTGACTCGAGAAAATCTACGTAGCCTTTTGCTAGTCCATAACCTATGGTTTCAAATGTGCAGAATTTCAGATTTGTAACTTTTTTTAGCAACTTTTATAGGGTTTCATTTTATTGCTTTTGATGGGTATTATGGATGCCAATCAGTTGCCTTTGGTTTATGCTTTTCAAGGTTATGTTGGATACACTAGAACTCCAGTTGCAGATTGTGAACAAAGGCATGCGCAAAATTAGTTAATTTCCAATCAAGCTATAATTAGTTTAGTTAATTTCCAAGATCACTATTGGATGACTAGTTGTCAACATCAAGCAAAAAAGTCACTATTAGATAGGAAATTTTCTCGATGTCATGCACCATTTTTATGCCTTCCAAAAATGGGAGATAGTTCATGGTTTCTACCTTTTTTAGTGGTCCTATTGAACAATCTTATTTTTTAAAATGTGCTTGAGATTCTTATACATATGCCAACTCTTTAGTATGGTTATAAAACTTTTTGATCAATTTGCTAAACCTACATGGTTGTTGAAGTGCTTGTATATATGAGCTTAATACACAATTAAATAATAGTAGGTGTTTATGTAGGGCTTAGTACGTACACATCCCTAAAACATCTTTATTTGCATTATTAAAGTTTACATTTTGATTAAGTGCCCACTTCTTTCAACATTTTATTTGGGTGATTATTATTTAACAATACAGTGCGGATGGGAGTTGCATCACAAGCCTCCCTTAGGACAAACCTCTCTCTTTAACAATATGAACCTTCTATTGTTTTTTCCATCTTAATGTTAACATAGCCCTTAAGTTTATTCTTTTGGCCTTGCTTCACGAATTAGTGTTGGAGATTCTGAAGGAAGTGTGAACAATATTATTGTGTTAGCTCTTACCCATCTCCTTCGAGGTATTGGCAGGTAATTATCCTTGAGTCATATTTTTGTTCCATTCACTACAAAGAAATTATCCTACACCAATGATGCACCTACACCGACATTAAATATGTCGCTGTAGGCTCTGCTATGCATTATTGATGTTATGTACTACACTGGCGGGTACCTACGGGGGATAAACAAAAATGTGATAGGGGCCAAATATATCTTTCCATTCTCAACCCTACTCTCATTTGGTCCTTCCAACACCCAACGAGTTGACGCCCGACACCCTATAACACCTGATGCTCTCCTCTAACACCTCCGTCGAGACACTGATGGACCCCTTAGGACCTCCGCCGATTCGATGCTACTTCTATCCCCTAAGAGTCTCTAGCAACGAGATCGAGTTTGAGTAGGAGAGAAGAAATTGATCATTCACCGTAGAGGAGGATGAGGAGGAGGATGAGGATGAGGATGAGAACAGGAACCCTAATGGAGAGGAGATTCTCTCACTATGGTCAATAGGAAGAGGTAGAAAGCAAAGGTTGAGGACTAGGGGTTTCGACGATGAGGGGAAGCTACTGAGGATGGCGTTCATGGGGAACCTCTTGGTGGTGGGGATGAAGAGGAAGGCCCTCCTCAAGGAGTTCTCTGCCTTCGGAGAGGTCAGGTCCATTAGGATTCATCTTCGGAGATGAATATGGATTGTGGTGAGACTCTAATTAGCAATGCAGAACTTGTATAATTATTCATTTAGCTCCTATCAAGCTTGTGCTTGAAGTTATTTGAGAACTAACAAGCTTCTTCGTAGGTCGATTATATGACTGTCTTTCATTTTTTGACCGTTGATGTTTGTGGATAATGGCCTTGCTGCTGGAATGGGATTGTAAGGAATAGCTAAATCTTTATTTTTTTGGTCATATGAGTCATGTACCTTCTTAACTTTATATTCTGCCTTGTGATTCTTCAATTGTTGGTATATTTAAAGTAAATACCAACGACAGGGATTTTAACATTTTTTCAAAATTTTCTCCTTTGTACTTTATTTGGTTGAAGGCCATGACTAGCTAACAAACCTATGAGATGATCCTAAGGTTTTCCTTGTTTAACTAAAATCAAAATGAATCCAGTGATTTAGAGGCTTGTAATTAACATTTACATGCTTACTGCTAATATGAGCTATTAAATTATTTCTTTATTTTGAGAATCATGCAATATTAACAGATAGTCTACTTGGTATATGTGATTGAACGGTTCATATCATTCATACATAGACCATAATGATTTTGTCTTCCAATACCACATGTAGGGATCTAGTTTGGCAATAGAAACATGCTCATTTTTGTGGAAGAATTGAGGCAATAGAAACACATTTAGAGGTTTGTAATGTTGTATGTGATATTCTGAATGGCAGGATTAAGGTCCTTAAGTTTTCTTTCATATAGTCTGCATGTACTTGTGAGTTTAGATAGAACATAATCACGATACACACTTGCCAAGAAAACAAAAATAACTAGATTTAAAAGAATATATTGTTTGTTGCTCTGAATCGGGTTTTAAAAATGATACGTTGCAGTATAGCCGATAAAGTGCGAAAACAAATAAAATTTATACTCGAATAGAAATTCGAGGTCGAATGCAGGGAGCAAGTAGCAAATCAATCTCAAGATCACAATTCTAAGTATGCAATTGCAACCAAAACTTTATTCAAGAATGATATATCAATAATTCAAGTATTAATATGCAAAAATGATGGGTTAAAATGGTGATTTGAATCACTAATTAACCCTTTTAATTAAGCTCAAGTATCTCTAATAAATGAATAGTGAATCCAACCAAATATTCCATATCAACCAAGTTAAATGATCCAACAGTAGCCTTAGAAACAGCAACAGAGGCAAAGGCCTCTTTTCTCCTTCAAGCCTCAGGGAGAGGTGCACAGTACAGCACCAACAGAGGAACAAAGGTCCTCTTAGAGACTAAGTGTAGAGAGATCAGAGAATGAGGCAAAAACCCTACCTCTCTCTCTCTCCCTCCTTTTCTCTCTTAGAAGAGGTAGACCTGACCAGACCGAACACAGGTAGCTGGATCAAAGCCTAGACCTGTATGGCGTGAGCGTAGGTAAGGGCACATGTGTGGAGCATGCATGCGGGACCTCACCCCGGTGCTCTCAGAGGCAACCAGGTAGAGGCACAAAATCAATTTATGTGCTGCAGGTGCGTCTACGTTCCACGATGTGGGACTATCCCACCTACTACATTCATTTTTGCAGCAGCAGGTGATGGAGCCCCTGATTGGTGTCGAAGATGATGCTTGCATCGTCAATTGTGGACCTAGAGGGATGCCTAGAAAGCGTCTGCAGCACCTGGAGTAGAGAGCGCTGAAGAACACACTTTGAATATAATGAACGAGGCCGAAGAAGGTGAAGGTGATGACGAAGGTCCGGTGAAGCACTTGAAATAGAGAATACGATCTTTCAACCTTGTTAAACCAGCTCAAAAGGTTCGTCGGAGCACAGTGAATGTAGTGGTGGTGGTTTCGTGTTTAATGGAGGCATGAGGCGGTGGGTCAGAATTAGGGAATGCTATCGGTGAAGGTGGAGTTTGGTTGGGTTATGGAGAAGCTAATAGCCTTAATAATCTGAGGGCTTTTGCTCTCTGAAGTGTGGTGAAGCTTTTGGAAGTGGAGCGATAGCGTTTCGTGCGGTGGAGTGGCGGAGAGGCTTTGCCGGAGCGTTGCTGGAGAGGAGGAAGGCGATGGTGTAGCGGGTGGAAGCGTGGTTGATTTGAAGTGCAGGTGAGGGGGAAGTGATGTTGGGGAGTAAAGGAGAAGGTAGAGGGTCTTAGGAGTGAGGAAAATAGCCAAAGAGCTTCGATCATGGACCAGAGCTGGAGAAGGAGATGGAGACGGCGCGGCAACGACGAAGAAGGAGGTAGAGATGGCAATTGTGCTTTGGTTGGCGGTGACCACAATGAAGAGAGGAAGATGGTTGGCCATTCAATTTGATGGTTGGATAGCCAGAAGAGGAGGACGGAGAGAGGTCACTGGTGCAAAGGTTCAGTGGCCAGAGGAGGAGAAGTAGAGGTATTTGGCTCGCCAAAACTTGCTAAGGAGGTAAGGTAGGGGTTTGAGGGCTTAAATAGAGCTCCAAAGAGGGCTCTAGATAAGGAAAGAGCTCTGATTTGCTCTTTAGGAAATCAAGAAGCACCCATTGATTTCGTGCGTTCGCACGCATGAATCAAAGGGTTTTAGGAGTTAGGATCTATCCCATTAGGTTTGTATATGTGTGAATATCAATCCCACCAAATTTGGTGAGATTTGATTGCCATAAGAGTAGGATTTGGTCTGGTCAAAGCTCTCTTGGAGGTCGGTTGACCTCCAATGGCAGGAAGGACCAATTTGGAAAGAAGATGAAGAAGCTAGGGGGCTATTTGCAAAGAATTTGAAAGATAGGGGCATTGTGTAAGAGAAAAGAGTTAGACTGGACCAAAATGCAAACTTGGTCAAGACGATCTCTGATCGGACCTAAATTTTGGTACAAACCTAATTTTGACCCAAGGAATCTGATGGTAAACTAAGATTTAGGTTTTGACCAAGTTTGACTGGGTAAATTATGCAAAAACCTAAATTAGGGCAACTGTCTATCTGTGACTTTATTTTAGGTCAAAAAGGGATCTAATGGTTAAATCAAAGATACAAAACCTTATAGAATATTTTCCTAGGAATTTTAGATGGTTTAGGTGAATTTTATCCTGACCATAATCTCAGTGTATTAAGGGGGTCAGTTTTTAGGGTTTCAGATGTCATTTAATTCTTGAAATGTGTGAAAACCCGTTATTGTTTGCATGGACCCACTTATTAGACATTAATGACCATATGACCTCTAATGAACCCTTAAAATACCCCATGGTTATTCTATATTTGTGATAAGATGGTAAAATTACAAAAATAACCCTATTTCATCTTTTCTTCTCAAAATAGAATATTAAGCAACTAGGACCCCCGGATGGTTATGTAGGAGCTTTTATTGACTTTATCAGACCAAATTGGGCTAGTTATGGCTCATGATGATGTACCCATCATACCCCCATGCCTAGCTTTTGCTAGTCCCTTAGTAAAACTTTATGGACCAAATCAAATATCTAGGTTGGATGTAACCGTCAGGATGGCCTACCAAGATGCATCTCTAAGATCAGATCTTAATACCAACAATAGGCCTAGAGGTACTCAGGTACCAGCCCAGATCCAAACCTGACTAGCTTTCACCTCAGTCTGCCACGAAGGTTTCTAAGGCCTGCAGGAACTAACTTAATGTTGATTGGACCCAACAATTAAAACACCCATGCTTGTAACATGGTTAGCCTAAGTTCAGTTGGCCAGTGCATTTTATAAGAGAGAGATGGAAGAATTTTCATTTGTGGAGAGCTTTCTCTCTCTTTTTCTTTTCTTATATTTTTCCTTAGATCCATCCTTTGATTGGCCCTAAATACATTCTATATCAGATTCCTTGTCCCCATCATCAATCCTCATAGATTCCTTGGCAATCGATGCTTTGAGATAGCACCACCCATGGCAACTCTCAGAACTCTGGCTTTCGACACTTTGGGATAGTGCCGCCCATGGCATTCTGTAGCTCAATCCAAACCCTGGCAATAGACATTTTGTGATAATGCTGCCCATGGCATCTAAACCAGCACAAGGTGCTTATGTGCCCCCGGTAGGATATTTAAATATCCTAGGAGACAAGCATCGAGGAGACGACATGTTATTGTGCATCTTTGAGGAGAATTTCCCACCTCTCCTCACTGGGAACTCATCCAAATCAATTTGTGTTTTCAAGTCGCTCCTAATCTAGATCTTAGGACCATTTTCAAAACAACATAAATGCTTTTGGCATGATTTCATATTTAAGCACACTCAACCAGACAGTGTGTGATTTGTGGGTGCTTAAGTTACCGAGTCTTACAAACCGGGGATCAGTTAATGGGGCTGAATACTACCTAAGCCTTAGACCTAATACACAAGCATTGCATTTTCCTCAACCTCTTGAGGACTAAT
Organism: Thalassia testudinum; assembly: GCA_037157565.1. Classification (NCBI taxonomy): domain Eukaryota; kingdom Viridiplantae; phylum Streptophyta; class Magnoliopsida; order Alismatales; family Hydrocharitaceae; genus Thalassia; species Thalassia testudinum. The sequence continues at coordinate 65,591,483 of JAZHRO010000063.1, forward strand.
GCAGATCTTGACAAGTACGTGAGTGTTTAAATCTCTGAATGGATCCAAGAGGCCTAAGGTCGGTATTCGCCACTAATGTTGGAACCTAGTTCCATCTCTCTTCTATGTTTTGGTGTTAACAAAATAATTTTTAAATCTAATGTGTTTATGAAGTATTACAAGTCAAAAGAACCTATGGATGAAAGAATTAAGATTACAGATGAAGGAAGAAGATTAGAAGACTAGTTTTTGTTGTATTAATTATTTTTTTAGAGTCTTTGTATGTCTCCTAACAAGTAAAATAGAATCTAGAAGTTAAATCAAAGTAGAGATGATTAGGGTTCAGAAAATCGTTCATTCACTCGTTTCAAAACTCAAAATCAATTTTTTCAAAATCAAGTTGTTTAGAGTAGGTTGGATCTCTTTAAAAATTGATTTACACGTACAAAATGTGGTATTTGTAGCAAGTACCGGAACTAGTCATAAGTACCGATACATGCTAGGCACAGGTTTGGGCCTAAGTCCCAAACTGTGAACAACAAGTACCGGTACTCAACGTGAGTACCGATACCAAGTGGTCACAGTTTGTGAACTTGATTTTTGCCTGGAGCTTACAAGTACCGGTACTAATCACTAGTACTGGTACATGTAGGTCACTGAACCCAAATATATCAGTCACAAGTACCGGTACTCATCATGAGTACCGATACCTGGTGACTTAGTTGGGCTGACTGTAAGCAGTCAGTACCGGTACCTAAAGTTTATTACCAGTACCAACTAACTGTTGTGACCAATTTGAAGGACTATTTTGCAATTAAATCTATCCTTAATCTTCCCAAACTACCCCTAACAGCTAGTAAACGTAGGGAAGGTTCCTAGTGGGTTATATAAGTACTCCTTGAGTGTCTTTTGCACACTACCAAGAAGCAAAAAAAATTCTATCTTTGTCTACACCTTCATTTCTCAAATTACTAGCTACAAAAGAGCCTGTCTTGTTGCAATTCTCTCAAGGCCATTCTCCACTTTCAACAAATCTTCAAGGCGATCATGTTCTTCTCTAAAAAATTCATTTATTTTACACCTTAATTTTCTCATTATATTAATTTACATACTCAAATTAAGCAATATAATTGTTGGGGACTTAGGGATTAATTGTAAGCTTTTATTTGTATTTTGCTTACACCTGTATCTTTATTTCCTTTCAATATCTTGTAATTGGGTTGAGGTAACCCATTAATTGCCTCAGGTTTTAGTAAATTGATTCTCTCCGGATTGAGGGAATCGGGTTAAAAATCCTAAGTCGGGAGACTTAGGTAGTGGAGTACCCAAGTGAGGAGAACCACTATATATCTTGTGCATTTTGTGGTTTGATTTGTGTTGCAAATTTTTTTCTACCACACTATTCATCCCCTCTTCTACTGTGCTTATGATTTATATATCCTACAGGTAGTATCAGAGTAGGTTGCGAATAGAAGAAGTAACCATTCTCTTTTTGCAATGGCATCTCCACTCAAGCACACCGAAGGATAGTCATCCACACGTCCTCCCTACTTTGATGGGATGGACTATGGATATTGGAAGAGGAGGATGCAAATCTTCCTCAAGGCCATGGATGAGGACTCATGGACTCTTATCCAAGAGAAGACATGGATCTAGAGCCGTAGGAAGGTGTTGTTTGGACTACGGAACAAAAGAAAGGGATCATAGGAAATGCGAAAGCGATGAACACACTCTATTGTGTGTTATTAAGGGAAGAGTTTAATCATATCTCCACATGCGAGTCCGCATACGAGATATGAAACACGTTGCAAGTCACCTACGAAGGTATGAGTAAGGTAAAAGAAACACATATTTCTATTCTAATAGAAAACTATGTGTTTCAGGATGCAGAAAGGTGAAATAATCAAAGGAATGTATACAAGATTTGGAGAGATCATAAATCCAATGAAGAACCTTGGAGTCAAGCCAAAGGACGAGCAGCTTGTAAGGAAGATCTTGAGCTCGCTTACAAGCGATTGGTCTCCAAAGAGCACAGCCATCCAAGAGGTGAAAGATTTATCTACTCTCTCCTTGGATGACTTGATTGGAAGTCTAATGGCATATGAAGTCCAATTGGAAAATATGAAGAAGATTGAAGAAAAATCCATAAGCAAGAAGAAGGAGCTTGCTTTTAAAGCTATGAAGGAGGAGTCAGACCTCGATGATTCCAACTCTGATGAAGAAGAGGAGCTTACTCTTCTAACGAGAAGATTCAGAAGATTCATTCGAAAATAAGGTAAGAAAGTAAATAAATTTACAAAATGACATTATTTGTTTTGAGTGCAAGAAGAAGAGGCATGTATGAAAGGATTGTCCAATGATAAAAAGGAAGAAGGAAGAAAAGAAGAAAGACAAAGAACTTAATCGGAAGAAGAAGATTTCAAGAAAGGCATACAAGGTGACTTGGGATGATAGTGATTCCGTCACAGAATCATCTTCTGAGGAATCTGAAGAAACATAAGTTGCACATCTCTGTTTAATGGTAAACAACGATAGTTCAGAAAATGAGGTAGAATCGGAAGTCACTTTTAATGAGTTATTACAAGCATATGAAGATTTGCTAGGTTAATTAAAAAGGAAAATAAGATCTTGCATGACAACTATAAAACCTTAGAAATAAAGAAATCTTGTTTAGAAATAGAGCTAGAAATGTTAAAAGAAACTAATAATCAATTGCATGCTATAATAGTAGAATTAGAAGATATTTATGAACATTTTGATGATACTTTGAATAATCTAAAAACAACTAGGCTGAATACAGAATTTTGTAATAATTTAAAAGCCAAATTCAATAATAAAAAGAACACTCAAAATAAATCACATGCACCTAGATATGCATGGATTTATTAAAAGGTCAAGAATCCTAAGAATTATAGATCTAACACTAAAGTGATCTATAAACCTAAGGATTTGAAGGGTACTAACCATCAAGGACCCAAAAGAAAATGGGTACCTAAAATAGACTTAATAAACTATTTTGCAGGTCAAGAAGGACAAATGGATCCTAGATAGTGGGTGTTCCAAGCACATGATGAGACACTCCAACCTCTTTATCAAGTGGACCAGAATCAAAGATGGAAAAAATGTCAAGTTGGGCGACAACAAACGTTGTTGCATTATTGGTGAAGGTACAATAGGTAATTCTTCTAAACAGGTACGTAATGTTCTATTAATAGAAAATTTAAAACATAACCTGCTTAGTGTTAGTCAAATATGTGATAATGGATGTGATGTTTTGTTTACTAAAATTGGATTTAAAATATTAAAAAAAGGAACAAATACGATTTTAATTGAAGGCTTTAGATATGAAAATATCTATGCTCTTCATTTTTCACAAGAAAAATTTGTAAAATGTCTGCTTGCCTCCCATGTTGAAGTAGATCTTTGGCACCGTAGGTGAGGTCACATTAATCACAAGCATCTTAATAGGTTAGCCAAAAATGAGTTAGTAAGAGGCCTACCCAAACTAACTTATAAAAAGGATGTTTTGTGCAAATCTTACGAACTCGGAAAAATGCACAAAGCTTCTTTTAAACCTAAAGACTTAGTTTCAACAACACGACCTCTAGAATTGTTACATCTTGATTTATTTGGACCAACACGATTTGAAAGTCTAAATGGATCAAAATTATGCCTAGTTATTGTTGATAACTTTTCTAGGTTCACTTGGGTCATCTTCTTGAAACATAAGGATGACTCATTTGATTCCTTCCTAAGTCTTGCTCAAAGACTTCAAAAGGAAAAATCATCCTCTATTCTTAGACTTAGGACTGATCATGGAGGTGAATTTGAAAATGAAAAAATTTCAAGTTTTTGTGTCAATTCTGGCATAACCCATGAATTTTTATTTCCTCGGGTACCATCTCAAAATGGTGTTGTAGAGCAGAAGAATCGCACTCTATAAGAATGTGCCTGAGCCTTGCTCTTAGAGTCTGGACTTCAAAAATATTTCTGGGCAGAAGACATTAATACGGCATGTTATGTTCTTAATAGAACTCTCTTAAGGCCTATTATTAAGAAAACTCCATATGAGCTTTATTATGAGAAGTCTCCTAGGATTTCATATTTTAGGGTGTTTAGAAGTCGATGTTATTTATTAAACACCCGTGATTGACTTGATAAGTTTGATGCTAAAGGTGATGAAGGCATTTTTATTGGCTATTCAACAAGAAGCAAAGCTTATCGAGTCTTTAATAAAAGAACTTTTGTTATAGAAGAATCCCTACATGTTTCATTTGATAAAACAAACTTATGTGAACCTCAACCAAATCATTTAGATTTGATGATGAAGATACCCCCTTCATCAATGTAGCAAAAATGGAAGATACACGAAATGTACATGATCTTCCAAAAGAATGGATACACCATAAAGATCATCCTCAATAACAAATCATAGGTGATATTGAACAAGGTGTAAAAACCCGATCTCACTTTAGAGCTAATTTTGTCCTTAATGCCTTTATTTCACAACTTGAACCCAAGAAAGTTGATGAGGCATTAAAGGATGAATCATGGGTTGTAGCTATGCAGGAGGAGCTACTCCAATTTACTAGGAATAATGTATGGAACTTGGTACCCACCCCTGAGGTTAATCCCATCACTAGAACCAAGTGGGTATTCCGAAATAAATTGGATGAATCTAGTTCAGTAATTAGGAATAAATCCAGACTTGTAGCTCAAGGCTATAACCAACAGGAGGGTATTAACTTTGATGAGACATATGCTCCTGTTGCTTGCTTGGAGTCCATACGGATGCTACTTGCCTTTGCAAGTGCAAAGGACTTCAAGCTATATCAAATGGATGTCAAAAGCACCTTTCCTAATGGTTATATTAAAGAAGTTTATGTTCATCAGCCTCCCGGGTTCGAGGACCCAGCACACCCATAGCATGTATACAAGCTCAAAAAGGCTTTATATGGACTTAAACAAGCTCCCAGGGCATGGTATGATAGGCGTAGGACCTTTCTTCTTTAGCATGGATATAGGATTGGAGTTGTTGGTTCAACTCTTTTTGTAAAAGAAGAAGGAGATGACATCCTACTAGTTCAAATATATGTTGACGATATTATATTTGGATCAACTAAGGAGTCCTTATGTCAACATTTCTGTGAGACTATAAAGACTGAGTTCGAAATGAGTATGATGGGTGAACTCAGATTCTTTTTAGGACTCCAAATTCAATAATTAGACACAGAAATTTACATTAGTCAAACAAAATATGTTCTTGAAATTCTCAAGAAATTTGACTTTGAAAATGTAAATGGCGAAGAGACTCCAATTGCTCTATCTGCTTCTCTTGGTGAAGATTTATCCGGCAAGAGGGTAGATGAAAAGAAATACCGGGGCATGATAGGTTCACTACTATATCTTATAGCTTCTAGACCTGATATTCATTTTACTACATGTTTATGTGCGAGATTCCAATCCAAACCCAAGGAATCTCATTTTAATGCAGTAAAATGAATATTTAGATACCTAAACAGCACAAAAGACCATAGTCTTTTCTATCATAAAGCACAATCCTTAGATCTATTATCCTATAGTGATGCTGACTATGCAGGGAGTTAGACAGACCGAAAGAGCACTAGCGGCACATGCCATTTTATTGGAGAATCTCTAGTCTCATGGTTCTCTAAGAAATAGATTTGTGTTTCACTTTCTACGACTGAAGCATAATATATTGCTGCTTCACTTGCTCACAAGTCATTTGGATGAGACAGTCTTTGTCCAACTTTGGAGTGATTTTTGTGCAATCCAAAATTTTATGTGATAATACAAGCGTAATAAATTTATCCAAAAATCCGATTCATCATTCACGTACCAAGCACATAGATGTTAGACATCATTTCCTTAGAGATAATGTGCTTCAAGGATCAATTCAATTAAAATTCATTAACACACAAAACCAATTGACAGACATCTTTTCAAAACCTATTGCAGCAGAAAGATTCTGCTTTATAAGAAGAAAATTAGGGCATTGTACAATAAAAGAGATTCAAAATTAATAATTTGATTGTTATGGAACTTGTTTGTATTTATAAAAATCTCTGAGGATCTCACTGTAATTTACCCACATTTTTAAAAAAAAGGGGTAAACTATAATATTTCCATATGTCTGAAAATATCATGGTGTTCTTTGCAATATGGTTGCTTAACTTAGGTTGTTGACTACATTATTTTTTCAACACCTAGGTTGTCAATTTCATTTCTTTCAACCACTTAAGTGGTCATGTGACTAGCACATGACCCATCCCATAAAAAAGAGGCCAAGTGCAAACACTTGCCTCATTTTGTTTCAAGAAAACCCTAGCTCTCATTCCACAAGTGTCTTTCCAAGCTCTTATCAAGAAGAAGAAGGATCACCTCAAAACTTCTACTCTAGTTATATTTTTATCTCCTAAGTAGATTTTACTATTTTAAATCATTCTACATCTTGACTTCTTTCTCTCAAATCCTTTCTCGCTGCTGCATTTATTTTTGTCGGGTACCAGGTGGTACCGGTACTAGCTTGGCGCAGCAGTGCTTGCTTTAGTGAGTGGTACTAGTACTAAAGAGGAATTCCAGTACTAACTCAAATTTCTGGTTGGAACAGAAACCAACCAGTACTGATACCAATCATCAGCATCAGTACATGCAGGATTAATGTGTTTTTTTTTTTTGGTACAAACACATGAAAGGAAATTGTCTATATTTCTAATTGTTTTCCTATTCTTTGTTATTGCATGTTTACAGATGGCACCTAAATCAAAAAGTAAGGGAAAAGCACCTCAAGATGCTTTTCACAAGTTCTGCATTAATGAGGAAGCTAAGTCAAAATTTGATTGGTATAAAGGATTAAAACTCCAATGTAAGCCAGTTGAGTGGAAAGATTTCTCTCTTCAACTCTTTAGTTTTACCACTCGCCTTTCAGAAGAAAAACTTATGCATTTCTTTGATGAGTCATTCTTTGTTGATGTTCTTGGAGTATACTCTGATGTTAATTGTCTATTCTTTGCTAACCTCCAAGAACAAGAAAATCGAGGTCACCTTGTCATAACAACAAATGTTTTTAGTTAGAAAATCACCATCACACCTAAATTCTTGTCAACCATTACTGAATGTCCTAATGAAGGTCATGCATTTAACACACTTAAGGAGAAATTTCCTACTCATAAAATCCATGAAACTCTTTTACTCCCTAATTGTCTGGGCAAAGCATTGGTTGCCCCAAATATGACCCTTTTTGATAGTGTTCTTTTTCGTATCTTAGCATGGAATTTAAGGGCTAAAAATTCAGGATTTCACAAAATACCTGTTGAGATTTTACCCTTGATTTATGCTATCATTATAGGTTTTCCAGTCAATTGGAACACAATTTTCATTCACTTTCTTAGACCCCATTACCGTGCATCAGCTTTACCATTGGATATTTTGGTGTCACACATTCTTCATAAAAATAAAATTGACCTCTCTAATTTTACTCTTCTTAGAAAAGTGGTCTATTCTAAATGGTCCACTCTCTGAAAAATGGGAGTGAAACCTGCTAGAGAGGAATCCTCCAGTGATGACAAAGAAGAAGTTGATCTAATGCTCAATTTTCTTCTCATCCACCTCCTGAATCATTCTCCACTTTGGTTCCTATAACCTACCCATATTCAGAAGTGGAAACACCTTGGGTAAATATATCTAATGTGTCTAAAACTGATCCTAATTTGATAAATACCTTCAACTACATTGGTCAAAATTTAACCAATCTAAATTTTACCTTTCGTCACATGGAACACAAATTCCATGATCTTTCTCTTTCTATTGAGTCCTCCCATGTCACTTCTTCCACTCAACAACCTAAACAAAGGAAGAGGACTCAACCAAAAGCACCTCAAAAGTACAGTGAAAGAAGGCAGAAGCATTTTCAAGATCCATCACATGTATCAATGGCGGAAGAAGAACCTGTTCTTCATGAAGAAGAAGAAGAAGAATAAGACACAGAAGATGAAGAAGTTTCTTATGAAGAAAGTGATAATGAAGGTAAAGATGATGACGAAGACAATGATGATGATGGTGGTGGACATGTGCAAAAGCTAATTAGAAAACATCCTAGAAATTAGCTTAATTTTCATTTTGATGCTTGTTAAATTTGTATGACTTTTTAGACAATTATGTGTTAAGAATGTTTCAAGTCTTATCTTAATGAACTTTATCATGTTATGATTCATGCTTTTTTTGTTTATGTGAAATTGTTGCTTATTCATGTATCATGTTATGTTTCATTTCTACTATTTACTCATCTTTTTGCTTGCTTGACAAAAAGGGGGAGAAAAGATTGTACTTCATATTTAAAATAGGGGAGCTAAGTTTGAGGGGGAGGTTTTTCACACCTTGTGGAGTTTTTTTTATTCTTCTCTTATTAAGTCTCTATTTATTTTTAAATATGAGTATTATCTTGTTTGTTTTGTCAACACCAAAAAGAGGGAGATTGTTGGACCTAGTTCCATCTCTCTTCTATGTTTTGGTGTTAACGAAACCATTTTTAAATCTAATGTGTTTATGAAGTATTACAGGTCAAAAGAACGTATGGATGCAAGCAACAAGATTGCATATGAAGGAAGAAGATTAGAAGACTAGTTTTTGTTGTATTAATTCTTTTTTTAGAATCTTTGTACGTCTCCTAATAAGTAAAATAGAATATAGTAGTTAAAATCAAAGTAGAGATAATTAGGGTTCAGAAAATCGTTCATTCACTTGTTTCAAACCTCAAAATCAATTTTTTCAAAATCAAGTCATTTAGAGTAGGTTGGATGTAACGACCCGGTTCCCGAGTCCCTACGAGACACGAGAACCAGACCGACTCGACTAATCCCAAGACCTAGTCGTCCAACGAGGAAGTAACCAAAAGAGCAGTAAAATAAACCACATTCAGCATGAATATAACTAACAGTAAGAAAGTACAGCAGTAAGGAAAGAAACTACTACAGTATATACCACCACAACAGTAGAACAACATTTATCATATAACATGAACTGCAGGTAAAGGAAAGTACAACGGAAACAAGAACTACTCACTATAACGGAAACAAAAGAGGTACAAAAGACTGTGGTAAACTCTACTGGACCCTACTCGGCCCAGCGTCCTCTGCAGCCGCTGACCCTGGCTGCTCAACACCTGGTCCTGAAAAAGGTAACGAGTGTAACACGTCAGCAAAACGCTGAGTAGAGTGGCAACTAAAACTAAAGACAATAGTAGCGTGTACAGTAGCTGTTATGTTCTATTACTTTCTTTATTTACATCTTTCAATTGTCTCACTATTTCATTTATTTCTCAGAACTTTTACTTGATCTCGAATGTTCCTCGTGGGAACGATCTTGATTGCAGTCTTTTCCAAAAAGTAGAAGTAGCACGTGGTGCTCTCCTGGTCGGGAGAGTCCCCCGTGGTGATCCTACCCTCAGTCAACCACCCCAAGGTCACTGACAGACGTAACAATGACTACAGCACGCGTGATAAACGCACAGGTAGCTAACCCGTACTGGCACGCGGTCAGTCGTTTCCGTTAACGGGTGCGCCCAAAGCACAGCACGGAACCAGTACAGGGCAGAGCCCTCTCAGTAACAGGGGTCCAACCCCTCCACAGTAACCAAACCGGGGCCTTGCCCCTCCACAGTCCGGGCACCCTCGCCTGACTACCCTGGTTTGCCCCAGTGGGCCTAACAAGTCGGTGTGGGAGGCTAGCAGAACCCCGGGGCCCGTGGGGTAGCTAGTACCTCCCTACACTAGTAGCTCTCCTCGGTACTACATACGCGAGGGCCAGCAAGTCGGTACAGAGTGGCCAGTCCCAACCCCGGGTCCCTGGGGCGGCTGGCTCCGCTCTGCACTAAACAGGGGGACAGTCGCTCTCCTTGGTACTCCGTACTCAAGGGCCAGCTGACTTCCCCAAAACTATTCCATTCACTTTCCAGGAGTTCTACTCCTACTTCCCCGTAGGGTTCCATCCTTTTTACTCAAACATCCAGGTTTCACTTTCCAGTTTCACATTCTTACAATCCATGTTCTCAACCACGTTATCTATTCACAACAGGCAGCTGTTAATTCAAATTTCAGGCAGCTTTATATCTCTTTCCATTTTCCAAGACTGCAGTATTATACATTCCACTAGTTTTCCCATCCTAGGATTCATGCCATATCCTAGGATCTATCATACAATCTAGTTTTCCAGTCCTAGGATTCATGCAACACCTACGAGCTATCATTCCATCTATTTCTCATTCCTAGGGTTCATGCAATGTCCTAGGTTCTATTTATGGTTTCATAATTTAACAGATTTTAATAACTTAAAGCCACTCTACCAGGTACAACGGGAGTAATGGGGGCATGATCGGAATCCCGCGTGCCTCCGCGACTCCCAAGACTACAACTGAACGAGGTCCTATCACAAGGATCAAACACAAGGAAAGTCTCAAAATAGTGTATAGCTACTGTAGACGGGTAGAGGAATTAATTCTGAAAAGAACGCAACTCGAATCGCGGAAAACAGAGCCCAAACGGGCCCTAAACGGGTCGAAAACGACGACACTGTGTAAAATCAGACGTCTGGAACTTCTTCCAGACGTCTTAAAAAGTGGATCAGAGAATTACCTGCTCAGCGTGGTTTCCCAGATGTCCAGAAGTCTGCGGGGACGTCTGGCCTAGCTCACAGACGTCCGATGGTCACCCCAGACGTCTGGAGGTCACTCCCGCCGTCTGGTACAACTTCCAGACGTCTGATTTGCAAAGGATGGCGAATCAGCGAGCCTGCGCACAGCCAACTCCCTCCCTCAGTACGGTCAGTCGACAGGAAGGAAGAAGAAAGCGGAATACTCACCTTTCAGACGTTTGTATGATCTTCCAGATGTCTCCCTCGCCGTCTGGCTATAAACCCAGACGTCTGATTTTGGAAACTTTTTCAGAACAGGGCACCGCTCGGCCTCCGCTCGCGACGCCGCCCGCGTCGTACCTCGCGCGTCTACTGCTCAGACCGCAGCAGGTCCCTCTCCGCGTCGTTCTGCGCCTCCTGCGCCCTCCGCCAGCCGGCCAAGCCACTCCGGCGAGCTCGCCCTCACGGCAGAGCTCCACCCTCGCACGCCGCACCTCCTCCGCACTCACTGCGGCCACAGCTGCCGCCCTCGCACTCGCTCGCTCTCGCGCACAGGAAGGAGAAGAGGAAGGGGACAGTGGAGACGACAGGAGGGGAGGCATGGCCTTTTAAGGCCGTGCGAGGAGGAGGGAGAGAGAGCGCGGCAGGTCTGCAGCCGCAGAGAGAGAGGGAAAAAGAGAGAGGGCGAGGAATCGTGGGTCTGCACGCATAGGCGCGCAGACGAATGTCTCGTGCGAAAAAAATAACTGTCTTACAGACGTCTGGAAACGATCCCAGACGTCTGGTAAGACATCTGGATGTGATCCCAGACGTCTGGTACGACGTCTGGGCCACCTCCCAGACGTCTTAAAAGACGTCTGGGGCATGCGTTCGTTACAATATAACAAACTCAAAGGAAGTTTCGTCCCCAAAACTTGCGCCAACTAGGGTGTGGGAAAAGACGTCCAAATAACCATAACAAACTCAAAGAGGACCGAAGCCTGTCCGAAAAGACGTACCTGTGAAAAGCTCCGGGTATCGCTCCCGCATTGCCACCTCAGGCTCCCAGGTAGCCTCCAGGTCTTCAGTGCGAAGACAACAGCTGCCAACTCTAGGTCATGGGTAGGGTAGGTATGCTCATGGGGCTTCAGTTGCCGCGAAGCGTAAGCGACAACATGACCCCTCTGCATGAGCACACCTCCTAACCCCTGCAAGGATGCGTCCGTGTACACAACGAACCCGCCACTACTGTCAGGGATGGTGAGCACGGGAGCCGAGGTCAACCTCTCCTTCAGCTCCAGAAAACACGCCTCACAGGCGTCTTTCCAAGCGAAAGGCACGTCCTTCCGGGTCAATTGTGTCATAGGACGCGCAATCTGTGAAACCCTCTGATGAACCGTCTGTAGTAGCCAGCTAGTCCCAGGAAACTGCGGATCTCAGTGACTAAACGCGGTCTCTCCCACCTGAGCACTGCCTCGACCTTGGCGGGGTCCACCGCCAAGCCGTCTCCAGAGATCACATGACCCAAGAAGGTCACCTCCCTCAACCAGAACTCGCACTTGCTATATTTGGCGTACAGCCTGCGTCGTCTCAGAGTGTCCAGAACCATCCGCAAGTGCTGTCCGTGCTGCGTCCGATCTCTAGAATAGATGAGTACATCATCTATGAAAACCACCACGAACTGGTCCAAGTACGGTCTAAACACCCGGTTCATCAGGTCCATGAAAGCAGCGGGGCCATTGGTCAGCCCAAACAGCATGACCAAAAACTCGTAGTGTCCGTACCGGGTGCAGAAAGCTGTCTTGGAGACGTTGTTCTCCCTGATCCTCAACTGGTGGCATCCAGACCTCAAGTCTATCTTGGAAAACACCGTGGCACCCCGCAACTGGTCAAACAAATCGTCTATCCTCGGCAGCGGATATCTGTTCTTGATGGTGACCCTATTCAGCTGTCGGTAGTCCACACAAAGGCGTAGGGTCCCATCCTTCTTCTTCACAAACAGTACCGGGGCTCCCCAGGGAGACGCACTAGGCCTCACGAAACCTTTCTCCAAAAGGTCCTGCAACTGGGACTTGAGCTCTCGCAGCTCAAGCGGTGCCATCCTGTATGGCGCGGTGGAGATGGGGCTAGTCCCTGGTACTAGTGAGATCTTAAACTCGATCTCACGCTCGGGCGATAGTCCTGGTAACTCGTCTGGAAACACATCGGGGTACTCTCTGACCACCGGGATGCTCTGGAAGTCTGCCACAGGGCTGGGCTCTGCCACTACACAGGCTAGGAAGCCCTCACACCCCTGGCTTAAAAGTCTCACCGCCCGAAGTGCCGAAATGCACCTGAAACCTCCGCCCACTGGCTGTCCATGAAACTCGAAAGAAGGCAACTCCGGAATGGAGAAGATGACCGGCCGATCTTTCACTTTTAAGTCGTTTGTAGTTTAATGTGGTGGAAAAATCGACTAATCAATTTTTAATAAGAAATAACCACTCGCAGAGGAGCGGGTCGTATCCACAGGGAGGCAATAACGTATTAAAATTCGCGCCACTTAAAAATGTATGTTCGGAGTCAATTTGGACAAGAACCAAGCCAAGATTGCCTTTAGATTAAGGTTTAAGCAAGAAACAATGCTGAAATGGCAATTATGAGAAACTACAGGATATTTTCCGCAATGCAGAGTGAATAGAATATGATTAAAATGTGGCAATGGCAGAAAATGTAAATTTTAATTAACGTTTTACTGTAGCAAAACAGGGGAATTCTTCCCCGTTGTCTTGCGCGACGAGGAGCCGATGGCTGGGCGCGGGAAGCTCGGAGGAGGTCCCTTGGATCAAGGGCTTCGAATCGGTGGTGGTGGCGAGTCGCGCGGCGGTCGGAGGTGGCCGGACGAGCTCCGGCGGAGGTGCTGCAGCCGGCAGCTTGCGTGGGCGCGCGGCGGGTCTGCGGAGGGTGCGCGGTTGTGCGCGGGCGGTGGTCTGCAGGAGGGCGCGCGGTTGTAGCTAGCGTGGGCAGAGGGTCTGCAGAGGTTGGTTGCTGGCGGTTCTGCAGGCGCAGTGGTGAACGGCGTGGACTGCAGGCGGTTGTGCGTGGGTGCGCGGAGGGTCTGCAGGAGGGCGCACGGTTGTGCGTGGGCGGTGGAGGGCGCAGGCGTGGGTGCGCTGAAGGTTCTGCAGGCTGTTGAGCAGAGGCGTGGCTGTTGGAGAGTTGAGGCACGTTTGAGCTGAAGGTTGACGGACGTGGGTGCGCTGAAGGTTCTGCAGGTGCGGGAAGGGGTCTGCAGGCGACTTCAGGCGTGTGCGGTGAAGTGAGCGGGTAACTTCAGACGTCTGGGAAATTCCCCAGACGTCTTAAGTTACTGAGAGAGTGGTTGATCAGTAGCTCGGTGGTGGTGGTCTGCGACGACGGCGAGGGAGTTGCACACTAAGGTGCTCACGGTAATGCAGGCGAGCTCCGGATGGCGGTGTGGCCTGTCACACCACACGCCCACGGTGGTGGAGACTCGCCGCCACGGTAGAGGCCGGCAGTGTGGAGTGGAAGAGAGAGGTTCTCTCTGCACAGTGGTGGGTCGGTGGCGGAGGCCTTCTGAGCTCGACTGCCTCCGTGCTCCTTTTATAGTGTCTTGAACAATTTTGAAATCAGCCGCCGACCAGATCCACCACATCCGCTCCCCCTTGAATGGCTTCATCACTGCAGCAGCCGGGCGTTGGAGCGGCAGCCAGCCGTTCTGAAAGAAGACGAATAAAGAAAATATTATTAAAATATTAGGGTTATTTATGTATAGACCCTCAACTTCTATGTTAATAAAAACAATATACCTAATTGGTTATCTAATTAGATGAATGCTATTCTAAGCTAATTCTAAATGCACTTAAGATATGAATGCAATGTATGGATTATGTAATTAGATTAAAACTATGAATTAATCTATTTACATCCTCATTTATACTAAATAAATGTTAGAATTAACCTAATGTGTAGGCACTTAAATACTTAAATAGCCCACAACTATGGGCTAATCAGAAGACAATCTTCCTCTCAAAATAGTCCACCAAGGCGTGGTAAGCGGACAGCCAATCCATCCCAGGAATCACACCAAAGTCCTCCATCTGGATCATAATCAGGTCAGCTGGCAGGCTATGTCCTCCAACGCTGACCTCGCAATCCATGTACATCTCTTCAGCTATAAACAGCTGACCACTCGGACCTCTGATTACGAACGGATTTTCTAACAGTGTATAATCCTGGTCCAAACTAACTGCGAAACTGGCTGCGACAAACGAGTGCGTAGCGCCGGAATCTAAAAGCGTGTAAACGAGTCTGCCAGAAATTGCAACCATACCTGCTACCACGGATCCCGAAGCTCTGGCGTCCCTGTGATGATACGATCTATCAGCTCTGGCCTGGTCTGCCGGGTCACCGTCACTGCCCCACAGTACCCTCGTAACTCTAGAGGTCGCCAACTTCCCACCTCCTCCAAAAGGCTCCAACTCTGTAACTGTAGACTGGCCAAGCGTGCGGGCGCCTTACGGCTCAAGGCGTCAGCCACCACATTGGCCTTTCCCAGGTGGTAAGAGATGCTGCAATCGTAGTCCTTCAGGAGCTCCAACCAACGTCTCTGTCTCATGTTGTGCTCCTTCTGGTCAAAAAGATATCTGAGGCTCTTGTGATCTGTAAAAATCTCGAAGGTCTCACCGTACAAGTAGTGCCTCCAGCTGCTCAAGCCAGTCCTCTACCTCGGTTGGGTCCACATCCCCCTTGAAGGAGGGGGCCTTCAGCTTCCGGAACTGTCCGAAAAGCTCAAAGTGGCGCTGTAGGGGAGGTGTTGGTGCACCTCCAGGCGAAGGTGCCTCGTGTACAGAAGTGTCGGAGGAAGGTGGGGGCGGCAGGGGCCATCCCCTCCCTCGTGTCTAGCGCCGTGTCCGTCGCGTGGTCCCACAGAGGACTCCCCCTCTGCAGCCCCAGGAGGAGGCGCTCAGGGTGGTGGGTGGAGCTCCTCTCGTACATTATCTCGTATCAGTCTGGCGAGGTCCTGGGCCTGGATGCCCGGGAGTGGTGGCTGGTCCACCGAGACGTCAACAACAGCACGTCCACCTCAAGTCAGGAGATATGTTGTGGTGGCTACTCTAGCTATAAACATGCGAATTGGTTATTTTCCAGTCAGTTGATTCACTTCTCGGGACGACCTTGCTCTGATACCATCTTGTAACGACCCGGTTCCCGAGTCCCTACGAGACACGAGAACCGGACCGACTCGACTAATCCCAAGACCTAGTCGTCCAACGAGGAAGTAACCAAAAGAGCAGTAAAATAAACCACATTCAGCATGAATATAACTAATAGTAAGAAAGTACATCAGTAAGGAAAGAAACTACTACAGTATATACCACCACAACAGTAGAACAACATTTATCATATAACATGAAATGCAGGTAAAGGAAAGTACAGCGCAAACAAGAACTACTCACTATAACGGAAACAAAAGAGGTACAAAAGACTGTGGTAAATTCTACTGGACCCTACTCGGCCCAGCGTCCTCTGCAGCCACTGACCCTAGCTGCTCAACACCTGGTCCTGAAAAAGGTAACGAGTGTAACACGTCAGCAAAATGCTGAGTAGAGTGGCAACTAAAACTAAAGACAACAGTAGAGTGTACAGTAGCTGTTATGTTCTATTACTTTCTTTATTTACATCTTTCAATTGTCTCACTATTTCATTTATTTCTCAGATCTTTTACTTGATCTCGAATGTTCCTCGTGGGAACGATCTTGATTGTAGTCTTTTCCAAAAAGTAGAAGTAGCATGTGGTGCTCTCCTGGCCGGGAGAGTCCCCCGTGGTGATCCTACCCTCAGTCAACCACCCCAAGGTCACTGACAGACGTAACGGTGACTACGGCACGCGTGATAAACGCACAGGTAGCTAACCCATACTGGCACGCGGTCAGTCGTTTCCGTTAATGGGTGCGCCTAAAGCACAGCACGGAACCAGTACAGGGCAGAGCCCTCTCAGCAACAGGGGTCCAACCCCTCCACAGTAACCAAACCGGGGCCTTGCCCCTCCACAGTCCGCGCACCCTCGCCTGACTACCCTGGTTTGCCCCAGCGGGCCTAACAAGTCGGTGTGGGAGGCTAGCAAAACCCCGGGGCCCGTGGGGTAGCTAGTACCTCCCTACACTAGTAGCTCTCCTCGGTACTACGTACGCGAGGGC
Organism: Thalassia testudinum; assembly: GCA_037157565.1. NCBI lineage: Eukaryota > Viridiplantae > Streptophyta > Magnoliopsida > Alismatales > Hydrocharitaceae > Thalassia > Thalassia testudinum. The sequence goes on from JAZHRO010000063.1 coordinate 65,608,288, forward strand.
TAGCAAGTCGGTACAGAGTGGCCAGTCCTAACCCCAGGTCCCTGAGGCGGCTGGCTCCGCTCTGCACTAAACAGGGGGACAGTCGCTCTCCTTGGTACTCCGTACTCAAGGGCCAGCTCACTTCCCCAAAACTATTCCATTCACTTTCCAGGAGTTCTACTCCTGCTTCCCCATAGGGTTCCATCCTTTTTACTCAAACATCCAAGTTTCACTTTCCAGTTTCACATTCTTACAATCCATGTTCTCAACCACGTTATCTATTCACAACAGGCAGCTGTTAATTCAAATTTCAGGCAGCTTTATATCTCTTTCCATTTTCCAAGACTGCAGTATTATACATTCCACTAGTTTTCCCATCCTAGGATTCATGCCATATCCTAGGATCTATCATACAATCTAGTTTTCCAGTCCTAGGATTCATGCAACACCTACGAGCTATCATTCCATCTATTTCTCATTCCTAGGGTTCATGCAATGTCCTAGGTTCTATTTATGGTTTCATAATTTAACAGATTTTAATAACTTAAAGCCACTCTACCAGGTACAACGGGAGTAATGGGGGCGTGATCGGGAATCCCGTGTGCCTCCGCGACTCCCAAGACTACAACTGAACGAGGTCCTATCACAAGGATCAAACACAAGGAAAGTCTCAAAACAGTGTATAGCTACTGTAGACGGGTAGAGGAATTAATTCTGAAAAGAACGCAACTCGAATCGTAGAAAACGGAGCCCGAACGGGCCCTAAACGGGTCGAAAACGACGACACTGTGTAAAATCAAACGTTTGGAACTTCTTCCAGACGTCTTAAAAAGTGGATCAGAGAATTACCTGCTCAACGTGGTTTCCCAGATGTCTAGAAGTTTGCGGGGACGTCTGGCCTAGCTCACAGACGTCCGATGGTCACCCCGGACGTCTGGAGGTCACTCCCGCCGTCTGGTACAACTTCCAGACGTCTGATTCGCAAAGGATGGCGAATCAGCGAGCCTGCGCACAGCCAACTCCCTCCCTCAGTACGGTCAGTCGACAGGAAGGAAGAAGAAAGCGGAATACTCACCTTTCAGACGTCTGTATGATCTTCCAGACGTCTCCCCCGCCGTCTGGCTATAAACCCAGACGTCTGATTCTAGAAACTTTTCCAGAACAGGGCACCGCTCGACCTCCGCTCGCGACGTCGCCCGCGTCGCACCTTGCGCGTCTGCTGCTCAGACCGCAGCAGGTCCCTCTCTGCGTCGTTCCGCGCCTCCTACGCCCTCCGCCGGCCGGCCAAGCCGCTCCGGTGAGCTCGCCCTCACGGCAGAGCTCCGCCCTCGCACGCCGCACCTCCTCCGCGCTCACTGCGGCCGCCGCTGCCGCCCTCGCGCTCGCTCGCTCTCGCGCACAGGAAGGAGAAGAGGAAGGGGACGGTGGAGACGATAGGAGGGGAGGCATGGCCTTTTAAGGCCGCGCAAGGAGGAGGGAGAGAGAGCGCGGCAGGTCTGCAGCCGTAGAGAGAGGGAAAAAGAGAGAGAGAGAGGAATCGCGGGTCTGCGCGCACAGGCGCGCAGACTAATGTCTCGTGCGAAAAAAATAATTATATTACAGACGTTTGGAAACGATCCCAGACGTCTGGTAAGACATCTGGATGTGATCCCAGACGTCTGGTACGACGTCTGGGCCACCTCCCAGACGTCTTAAAAGACGTCTGGGGCACGTGTTCGTTACATTGGATCTCTCTAAAAATTGATTTACACTTACAAAATGTGGTACTTGTAGCAAGTACCGGTACTGGTCATAAGTACTGGTACATGCTAGGCACAGGTTTGTGCCTAAGTCCCAAACTGTGAACAAGTACCGGTACTCCTCGTGAGTATCGATAACAAGTGGTCACAATTTGTGCACTTGTTTTTTTCCTAGACCTTACAAGTACCGGTACTAATCACTAGTACCGGTACATGTATGTCACTGGACCCAAATCTGTGAGTCACAAGTACCGGTACTCATGATGAGTACCGGTACCTAGTGACTTAGTTGAGTTGACTGTAAGCAGTCAGTACCGGTACCTAAAGTTTAGTAATTGTGACCAATCTGAACGGCTATTTTGCAATTAAATCTATCCTTAATCTTCCCAAATTACCCCTAATGGCCGGTAAACGTAGGGAAGGTGCTTAGTGGGTTATATAATCTCTCCTTGAGTGTCTTTTGCACACTACCAAGAAGCAAAAAAAATTCTATCTTTGTCTACACCTTCATTTATCAAATTACTAGCTGCAAAAGTGCTTGTCTTGTTGCAATTCTCTCAAGGCCATTCTCCACTTGCAACAAGTCTACAAGGTGATTGTGTTCTTCTCTGAAAAATTCGTTTGTTTTACGCCTTAACTTTCTCGTTAGATTAATTTACAAACTCAAATTAAGCAATATAATTGTTGGAGGCTTAAGGATTAGTTGTAAGCTTTTATTTGTATTTTGCTTACACCTGTATCTTTATTTCTTTTCAATATCTTGTAATTGGGTTGAGGTAACCCATTAATTGCCTCAGGTTTTAGTAAATTGATTCCCTCCGGATTGAGGGAATCGTGTTAAAAATCCTAAGTTGAGAGACTTGGGTAGTGGAGTACCCAAGTGAGGGGAACCACTATATATCTTGTACATTTTGTGGTTTGATTTGTCTTGCAAATATTTTTCTACCACACTATTCATCCCCCATTCTAGTGTGCTTATGATTTACAGATCCTACAACTAATCCCTTAAGTTTTAGCCTTCCAGGTCTTAATTCATCATTCGATTCAACCTAGGAGTTAGGTAAGTTCCATATTTTTTTGAAGGGACTCAATTTCTTCCTTTATCTTTTTGCGCCTTTCTTTTCTTTTCAATTTTTTTCCCTCCTTTTTTCTCATTTTTCTCTCAAATGGACCTTCTTTTTCCTTAACCTCCATTATTTTTTTTTTTGATCGAAATCCTTTTATGAGATTTGATTTTCACAGAGTTTTGCACATTAATACCACCCATGCCTACGATTTGTAATGTCCTCATTGTAAATTAGGTGAGTTCGAGTTCAACTCAGATCGTACATTAGAACAAGTTCAAAGGGTAGGTGGACGGGTCAGGGTGACTATTGCAGACGATTTCAAGCTCTGTTACATGTATCATAGGTGGAGTCGGCTTTTCTAATGGATGAACCCTAAAGTGCAATATGATTTTAGTGAATAGATATGTCAAAAGGATTTTAGGTTTCTTTAAAAGATGACGAGTTGCCACTCGTTAAGAGCTAAGTTTAACGCCATCAGCTGGGTGCAATAAGCTCAAGGAGGGTGGAGATCAAAAGTTAACTCAGCCATGTTCGGGTTGGTGAGTTTGACGAACGGTTTGAGTCTTTGACCGTTCATGACAAAAGGTTCGGAATCATGGCTAAGTTCACAAATTTCAACGGCTCCATTTCTAAATATTTTCCTTACTATGAAAGGTCTAATTCACTTAGATTTGAGTTTTCCTAGGAAGAGTTTGACCTTGGCATCAAAGAGTAGGACTTTTTGATCAAGGTGGAAAGATTTTCATACAATGTGCCTATCATGGAAGGCTTTAACTTGCTACATATAAAAGGATATGGTCATATGGACAAGAACTCAAGCAAAGAGGATTAGTTGGCTCCTTGAACAAGATATAACATTTTGAAAAACATATTAATTACCTAATGAACTTAAAAAAATCTCTGCATGGCTTAAGCAAGCAGGTGAATAAATAACATGTGATTTTGAAAGTAAAACATCAAATGATAATCCATAAATGACACTTACAAGTAGACAGTATAAATAACCATGCATATCATATTTTTATCATTTATCATGAACATGACTTGAGAACTTGCATATCAACAAGCATATGCCTACTTCAAAATCTTAAAAGAACAAGGCTAATAAAGGAGTTAAGAAGTACCATCCATAGCTTGGCTTATGGACTCAAAGTCCATAAATGTCTTGGATGACCTATTTGGAGCACTCTGCATAAGGATTATAGTGTGCTTCATTGCCTACAAGAAGATAAATTCTACGTAACAATTTTACACACTGAAAAAAAAATTCTTTAGATAACCTCTCATAACAAAAGATGAAAAATAGTGCACTAAGTAAATTTTGATAAGTCTACTAATAACGACCATCCTCAAGAGTGCCCATGCAGCAAGATGTGGTAGCCTAAGCTAAAGATCTCTAAAATTTCTTGTTACCACAAGGAGATAGATGCTGGCAATAGTTTTGATAGAATATCTAATAGAGGAGCAAGTTGTGTGGCTTGTCAGAAAATAAAGAGTTTACTATGGAATTTGCATAACTTGTATTTAAAAAAGTTTGATGTGACTGACAGCGATTTCACGCGGTTTGTTAAAATACGTCGTTGTAACGCGTAAAACCGATCAACTCTTAAATTTATATTCCTAGATAGGGGAGTATCTAGGGTCGTCCAAGGAGGCCAAATGTTTGCAATAGTGATTCTCTTGCTTGGAATACAATCTCAACTTTCTTTTTGGTATTTTTCAATATATCATTTTTTTGTTTTAAATTAAGACAACATGCAGAATGGTGACGGGAAGGTGATTTACACTTCAATTTAAAATACTACTTCTAAGTGGCAAGTAGAGCCTCTCCCTAAGCTCACTCTAGGCAAGTGGAAACCTAGAATAATTAGGGAGAGGAAGTGAAGAATGCTGAAAATAAGCAAATAGAAATGCAAACAAGATATACGAAGAAGGCAACTAGATAATTGATAAAGTGTTTAACAAAAATGCCTAGTAGAGGAATGCTTCTACTACTAGATAATTGAAGTAAAAGGAAACACAAATCCTCTAAATAGATGGTGAAGAAGAGGGCTTCTTGCTCCAAGGTTGGTGGCTCCCAAGCTTGAAAAGAATCCTTCAACTCCTTCCTTGCAGAACTCCGCCAAAGTGATGACCTCCAAGGCAAGCCCTAAGGGGGCGTGCCCTAAGTTTCTCTCCAAGGGTGGACGTCCACCCTAAGCTTTTCTCCTTTGCCTGGCCGTCCTCCTTGAAGTGGGAGAGTCCTCCTCCTTGGCGTGGCTCAAGTTGAAGAGAGTGGGGAGAAGAAGGCACCAAAAGGGCTGGTGATGTGCCCCTTTAATCTCCTTCTCTACTCCTTCTTCTTGGCCGTAGGTATAGGTGGTTTAGGTAGAAAATATACTAAGGGAGGATGCCTCCAAAATGGTGGTAGGTGGTGGCCTTTTATAGAATAGGAGGGGGGCTATGGTGACCTTTGAAATGGATGGCTAGGATGGAAGGAGGGAGGTGGTTAAGGATCCAATGGCCAAGGGTGTTTGGCGCCACCTTAAGGGACACCTAAGGGGTGGTTATGTGTGTTGACACCCCTTGATATTGGCGCCAAAATGGCTTCTAGAAGAGGGTCTAAGTTGGCGCCAAGAAGGATTCTAGAAGGGGGGTTAGGTGGATGGCTAGGATGGCTTATGTGGGTAGGTGTAGGGTGGATTAAGGGGCTGAAAGTGGCGCCAATATAGAGGTGGTTAGGGGTGGTTTTTGGCGCCAACTTGAAGTGTCTTTTGGTGGAGATAATGGGGTGAAGGGATGGCTAGGAGGTGGTGCCAACTTGAGTAGGGTAGCTAGCTTAGGTAGGCTTGAGTTGGTGGAGCTAGCTAGGGTTGATTTTGGAGGTAATGAATGGCCAAGGAGCTGGTTGTTAGCTAAGCTAAGATAAGCTAAGCTAGCTTAGCTAAAGGTGGAGTAGAGGAGAAGGTGTTGGAGCTAGGGTTTGGAGGAAGGAGCTGAGGAGAAGAAGTCTGGAGCTGGAGCTGGAGCTGGCTGCTGCTGAAGAGGCTGGCATGGGGCTACTCTAGCTGGCTTAGCTTGCTAGTTCTTTGCTAGCTACTAAGCCAAGCTAAAGTGAGCTAGCTTCTACCAAAATGAGCTGAGGTGAGCTAGGTCTGGTGCTTCCGGGGAGAATCAAGCTGGTTGAGGCAGCTAAGGTAGCTTAGCTCAACTGAGTTGAGCTAAGCTGAGTCCCCGGGAGCTGGACTTGAGCTTCCTGAGCTGAGATGAATTCTTCTTCAGCTGGCTGGAGTTGAGTGGAGCTGAATGTAGCTGGATCTGAGCTGGGGTGAACTCCTGTCAACTCAGCTGAGCTAGCTAGAGCTCCTTGTGAACTAGTGGGAGCTGAGATGAGCTAGACTCAGCTAAGTTGAGCTGGATCTGAGCTGACTTGAGCTAGGGTGAGCTAGGATGAACTCTCTTGAGCTGCCATCCAGCTGAGATTAGCTGAATGGAGCTGGGATGAGCTAACCTTAGTTCAAGTAAGCTAGGTTCCAGCTGCGGTGAGCTAGATCAAGCTGAGGTGAGCTGGATCAAGCTGAGGTGAGCTGGATTAGGCTGAGTTCCAGCTAGTCTGGGCTTCTCCTTCACCATTTGCCTTCTTGAGTGCTAGGGTTTTAGGGATCTGTGCATCTGTACATCCCTAACACTCACAAAAACACACTAAAACGACAATAAAAAATGCAATGCATGCCTATCCTAATTTATGCCTAAATGCAGCCCAAAAACCCATTTGCGGAGTAAAATCCTAAGAGCTAAGTTAGTTTTAAAGCATAAAAATGATGATAAACTGGCGTTTATCACACCCCCATGCTTATCTTTTGCTAGTCTCTTAGCAAAACATTAATTTTTTGGAAAACGGAATTTTTGGGAAATCTAATTTTTTTTTTTTTTTTTTTTACTTTTGAGGAGAAAAAGAGATTAAGGGACCTTGGTAGATTAAAACACAGGAGATACGGGATTTGTTGAAGATAAACATCAGGATTTGTTTTTGGATCCAACCATTAGATAGAACGGGATCAATATATCCTCAGAAAATTCACAAATTAACCCCTTGTTAATTCAGATGACTTGAAATGTTTGTTTTTAGGATTTTTCTGGCTCGTGAATCTGATTCGCAACTTGCAAATTCCTTTAAAACCTTGTGTCTGTGCTTGTGAAAAGCCAACCTTTATAAGGACGTGTTATTATTATTATTATTATTTTTATTTTTTTTTCTCTCCCCCATGCTTATTTTTAGCTTAGTCTTACAACAGATGTGTCGGTATCATCATTCCCGTTACCATTCCTCGAGGGGGCTCTGGCGCCAGTACTTCGGGATAGCACTGTCCATGACACCACCCAGGAGCTCACAACCCCAAAACACGATGCGGTGAAAAGGGGCGCTCCAAGCAAACTCAAGCTCTTGCTCCGACGCTATAGGTAGAGCACCGTCCAAGACACTTGAGCTGCTGAAATGCGCTTTAATGCTCCATCTAAAGATATGAAATATAGATATAGAGCAGCGCCGAGGTGGTAACATGTTGACATCGCATCCTCAAAGAAGGTATTTTCCTTCTTCTCGGCGGTGGGAACTCAAACCAATGATCTGCTTCAGACTTTTACTAAATCCAAACAAGGAAGCTTTTCAAATTTTTAGTTATTTTTAAGTGTTGGCTTGTGTGTGAAAATTGACACAAGAAGTTTCTTGAGACCCGCAAGTTTTTGAATCAGAAACTAAGTCAAATACTTTCCATATTACAAAATAGGATCAAGTCACCTGAACTATCATGAGTTCAGGTGGAATTTTAGAGAAGGATATCTGATCTAGTCTAAAATAGACCCTGGAATTCTAATGATCAGATCCATATCCTTAGTTTGTTAAAGATTAAATCCCATTGTACCAGAAGTGAATTTTACGACCTTAGTCCTGATTTCAAAATTTTTCCTCAAAAAGTTTTCAACATTTTTATTTTTTTGGGTATGCAAGCAGGAAATAAATTAAAGAAAATTGCATGTTTTTAGGTTTTAAACATCCTAAATTGATAGTAAAAATTTAAAAACACCCCCCCATGCTTAAGATATGCCATGTCCTCATGCATTAGGAGGGAAAAGGAATCACCTTAGTGAAGAACGGTCAGGTTTAGGATGAATAAAACCTGGAAAAAGAAGAAAAAAGGAAAGCAAGAAAAAAAAATGATGGGTTACCTCCCATCCAGTGCTATCTTTTACGCCATTCAGCCGGGCGTGAAGGTATGCACAGAAGACGGAAAATCATGTAAATAATTGGACACTTGGATGCCCGCAAAAAAGGTGTCTTCGTCTAGATCCCTAGAAAATTGATTAGAAATAATATTGGGATCAAAGTGAGATGGAAATTGATAAGTGTGGCCCGAGTCTGGCCATGGTTTTAATTCAGGTTGGGTGCCAAACTCGGGCGGGGTTGGTGGCAGGTCCATAAGAAAGGGGTCGGGGAAGGAATGGTGAGTTAGTGTGGAAAAATTAGGTGTGTGAATAGTGGGTGGGTCAGGGGGGGTATCAGGAACAAATTTGGAGTCAAGACAAGTTTCCGGATCACAGATCTCGCCGACCACTGAGTCTGAATCAGAGTCCTCAAAAAAACTGTGGTCGGTAAGGGTATCTATTAACATTGTCTCCTCCACCATATTAGAAATTTCAGTATCTGAGTCCTCAAAGAAGTTATCATCATGGAATCTCCTGGAGGATTTAAAAATATCTAAGGTGATAGTTTGGCCTGCACAGTTGATATCCATTTTGCCTGTGTGGCAATTGATATTTGCCTTTGCAGTAGCCAAAAAGGGGCGTCCAAGGATTATCGGGGAGTCCAGTAATGATTCGGGTGCCTCAATGTCAAGAACCAGAAAGTCTGCAGGGAAGACACAATTCTGGACCTTGACTAATACATCCTCAACAATCCCACGAGGTTTGATTGTAGATCGGTCGGCTAATTGCAGGGTAACCTCGACGGGTTTTAATTCACCGATCTGAAATTCTTCGAATAAACTTGTGGGAATAATATTTACAGAGGCACCAAGATCAAGGAGGGCGCGATTAAATGTAGTGTCATCAATAATTACAGAAATTAAAGGCGCCCCCGGATCTTTCATCTTAGGAGGCAGCTTACTCTGTATGACAGAGCTTACTGTCTCTGAAAGATGCACCTGTCCTAGATTTTTAGCCTGCCTTTTAGGAGTACAAATATCCTTCAAAAATTTAGCATAGGCAGGTATATATTTGATGGCATCTAGGAGAGGAATATTGATATGAACTTGCCCAAATAGCTCCATGAGTTCTTCTGTAGTGGGCTCAGATTTCTTTTTTTTGTTGGTGGTGGGGTAGAGGGCTTGTGGGAAAGGGACAGGAATCTTGTCTTGAGATTTTTGTTTTTCTTTTTCTTCCTGATGGGGAGGTGGGGAGTCAATTTGCACAGGTATCTTACCAGGTTCGTGTGAAGGCCCGGGGTCAGTGGTGGTTTTCCCACTCCTCAAAGTAACTGCATGTGCAGTCGGATTATTATTTAGAGGAGGTGGGGGGGCCTGTGATTGCAGAAACCTGGGCGGCTGCTGAGGTGGTGGATTAGGAGGAGGCTGATGTGGATAATGTGGATTTCTGCCCATATAATGGTTTCCTTGGTGATTAGGGTTGGGTATGGGTTGGGACGGAAGATGTCCTACAGGTCTTTGCATGGGAGTAACCCCAATCTGATTGTTCAGATTTGTGATGTTGCGGGTTACTTCCGTCATTTTTGTTTGCATATCCTGCAGGGTTCGCAACATCTGGGCATTGATATCTTGTTGGGATGGCCCAGGATGGAAATTTGGATTCGACCCATACCCATTAAAATGATATGGTTGGGAGGAAACTTGATTATTCCAGGAGTAGTTCGGGTAATTTTTCCAATTGGAAGAATTTTTAAAGGGCTCCTGGATGGCAGAAATATTTTGAGTGGGGTTAAGATCTGGAAGTTGTAGTTCCCCAGTGAATCATGGGCAACCTCAGAATAATCAACAGGGGTAGTGTTGAGATTGTGCAAATTTTCTCTTTGTGGAAAGTTAGGTTGGGTTAGATGTGGGTGTGGAGCTTGAGTTGAAGTGGCTAGTCTTTCCTCAATTTTCTTTTGATTAATATGCATCTGGTCGAGTTTTTGAGCAATCAATTGAAGATCATCTTGGGTGACAGGGATAGATTGAGTGCCTATTTCATGAACACCAAACTGCGGGTTTTGGGTTCTGCAAAATGTGTTCATGGAAGCTTGATTAAATGAGTTTTCACTCATTTCTTCGAACAGGTCATAGGCACTTTCTGCATCTTTATTTAAAAAGTTGCCGCCACACGAGGCCTCGACAAACTGTCGGATTTGATCTTCTAATCCATGATAGAAGATTTGCACGAGCTGCCATAAAGGAATCTCGTGGTGCGGGCAACTTCTTAAAAGGTCTTGAAATCTTTCCCAAGAATCATGGAAAGTTTCACCAGATTTTTGGTGAAAGGTCGTAATAGATCTTCGTAAGGAATTGGTACGACCTATGGGAAAGAATTTCTTGAGGAAGGCACTCTTGAGTTGAGGCCATGTTGTAATGGGTCGGCCAATGGTCCTGAACCAATAAGCGGCCTTATCTTTGAGAGATAATGGAAAAAGCCGCATCAGCCATATGTCTTCTTGCACATTTCGGGAACGGGTTGTCTGTGCAAGAAGAGTTAGTTCTTCAAGGTGGCTGAAAGGGTCTTCCCTAGGAAGGCCATGAAAGTGTTTAATCAGGTTCAGGACGGCTGGCTTGATCTCAAAGTCCCCCTCAGGTATGACCACCCCTGGTCGTTCCTCATAATAAGACGGATCATAGAAATCTTTTAGAGGAACAACAGGCTGCTGACGGGGTGGTGGGTTTGGCCTTGGATTGGCTAGGTTTTGGATGTTCCTAGTCAATGTTTGTTGATTGGAATTTAATTTATTAATTTGATCGGCCATCAATTTTAAAAGATCAGGTAGGGGGTCTTGATGTTGTGTGTGGGGCAACTCAAGATTGGGGAGCTCCAAGTGTGGAAAGTTACTGGTGGTTGGGTTTTGGGTGGAAGGGTTAGAATTAGGGTTAGAGGTGGGGTTAGAGGTAGACGTGGAAGGGTCAGTGGACCTATTTTGTTGTGTTTCCATTTTTTCAGGAGAAGACAGAAAAAGTGGTCTTTTTATGTGGGGGGCGAAATCAAATGGTCCTTCCAAGTGCGGATTTTGAGACCGTCGCCCGTGCATAAAATGGAAGAACGGGGAGGGGAGGAGAAGAGAAAGAGATGAGAGAAAGTGTGCAATTCAAACAAATAAAAACTAGACCTAACTTGATTGTGACTCCCTAATAATAACCTAAGACTTGGTCTATATAGGAAATAAGTAGTCAATAGTGAATACCCGTTCTATCAACAAATCTAGCCAGGTTGCTTAAGGGGAGGTTTGGGCCCAAACGTTTCCCAGGGAAAACCCCAGGTGCTTGTACAAACCCGCGCCTGGTCGTTTGACACGGCCCCTCAGCCTGAACACCAGATACAGATGACAGAATTGGTACTAACTAAAGAAAACTTAAGACCTAAATAGCAAGCCTAAGTTGATAAAGCCTTAGGGGTCAAGTTGCTACAAATTTTAATTAGGTCTAGGATTCTACAGTGCACACGGAATGTGGAGGGCGTTTATTGGGTTGTTGCCCTGTTATTTGATTTTTTTGTGTGTGTGCAGGAATTGGAGAGTGGCTCCAATGAAAATCAAGTTGTCACACAATTTTTTTTTTTTTGTATTTTTGTCTTTTAGGATTTGATTTAATTGAATGTATTTTAGGGTTTCTTTAGTTAAGTTTTCAAACAAGTTTGAAAGTTCACAATCAAAGGAAAGACCAGTTGTATGTGTGATTGTATATTTCCTTTTAATTGAGTCTCTAAAGAGAAAGAAGAAACCCTAAGCCAATTATCCCTAAGACAGAAATTTAACTACCAATGAATTATTTTTAGCCTTCAGAATTAAGTAGTGGTCCAAACAAGTCAAACAACACCACTACTTTGAAGAAAATCAAACAAGGATTCCAGAAAAGATTTTTGTAAGATTTTAGGAATTTGTTTGATAATAGTTTTGAATTTTTAATTGTACTGGTGTCAAAGTCCAGAAATAATACCCGTGGGTATTATAGATTTTTCAGTATTACCACCGACCTCAGAAAATTTTTATTATTTTATATGATATGTAAAATTTCACAGGGATTCCAACAAGATAAATTTCACAAAAATTGGATGAGTATAAAAATTCTGAAAATTCGCGGACAGCAGCAAAACAGGAAGATTAGAGGGTGTGACCCCTCTGTAATCCACGAATTTTTAAAAATTAAATACAAATCCAATTGATCTGAAATTTGGAACAGATGTTCCGAACTTAATTGGGAATCACTCTATGAAAGTTTATGATTTTAGGAGGCCTGTGGTGTTAGGAATCAATTTTTCAAGTCTGGACAGAAATCTAGACCCGAAAAATAGAACACCAATACTTGCAATGGAATGGTGCTAAAGAAGCATACAAGCAAACAATGGATTTTAAAATGCACCACTTCACTTAATTTAAGTGTTTATGGTCCTGAAAGCCAGGTTTAATATATTTTTGGTAGTTTTAATTATTTATGTGACCAGAAAGAGGAACCAACCTGAATTTTCGCGGGAAGAAAAGGATCTTTAAGCTCTCGCTTCCAGATTCCCGCTTTCCCGCTGTAGTTCCTGCACACACAAAAGAAAGAAAGAGAAGGGGATGAGATCCACTTCAAGCAAGAGAAAATGAGTTAATGCAAAGCCGTGCCTCCCCGGCAACGGCGCCAAAAAGTGACAGCGATTTCACGCGGTTTGTTAAAATACGTCGTTGTAACGCGTAAAACTGATCAACTCTTAAATTTATATTCCTAGATAGGGGAGTATCTAGGGTCATCCAAGGAGGCCAAATGTTTGCAATAGTGATTCTCTTGCTTGGAATACAATCTCAACTTTCTTTTTGGTATTTTTCAATATATCATTTTTTTGTTTTAAATTAAGACAACATGCAGAATGGTGACGGGAAGGTGATTTACACTTCAATTTAAAATACTACTTCTAAGTGGCAAGTAGAGCCTCTCCCTAAGCTCACTCTAGGCAAGTGGAAACCTAGAATAATTAGGGAGAGGAAGTGAAGAATGCTGAAAATAAGCAAATAGAAATGCAAACAAGATATACGAAGAAGGCAACTAGATAATTGATAAAGTGTTTAACAAAAATGCCTAGTAGAGGAATGCTTCTACTACTAGATAATTGAAGTAAAAGGAAACACAAATCCTCTAAATAGATGGTGAAGAAGAGGGCTTCTTGCTCCAAGGTTGGTGGCTCCCAAGCTTGAAAAGAATCCTTCAACTCCTTCCTTGCAGAACTCCGCCAAAGTGATGACCTCCAAGGCAAGCCCTAAGGGGGCGTGCCCTAAGTTTCTCTCCAAGGGTGGACGTCCACCCTAAGCTTTTCTCCTTTGCCTGGCCGTCCTCCTTGAAGTGGGAGAGTCCTCCTCCTTGGCGTGGCTCAAGTTGAAGAGAGTGAGGAGAAGAAGGCACCAAAAGGGCTGGTGATGTGCCCCTTTAATCTCCTTCTCTACTCCTTCTTCTTGGCCGTAGGTATAGGTGGTTTAGGTAGAAAATATACTAAGGGAGGATGCCTCCAAAATGGTGGTAGGTGGTGGCCTTTTATAGAATAGGAGGGGGGCTATGGTGACCTTTGAAATGGATGGCTAGGATGGAAGGAGGGAGGTGGTTAAGGATCCAATGGCCAAGGGTGTTTGGCGCCACCTTAAGGGACACCTAAGGGGTGGTTATGTGTGTTGACACCCCTTGATATTGGCGCCAAAATGGCTTCTATAAGAGGGTCTAAGTTGGCGCCAAGAAGGATTCTAGAAGGGGGGTTAGGTGGATGGCTAGGATGGCTTATGTGGGTAGGTGTAGGGTGGATTAAGGGGCTGAAAGTGGCGCCAATATAGAGGTGGTTAGGGGTGGTTTTTGGCGCCAACTTGAAGTGTCTTTTGGTGGAGATAATGGGGTGAAGGGATGGCTAGGAGGTGGTGCCAACTTGAGTAGGGTAGCTAGCTTAGGTAGGCTTGAGTTGGTGGAGCTAGCTAGGGTTGATTTTGGAGGTAATGAATGGCCAAGGAGCTGGTTGTTAGCTAAGCTAAGCTAAGCTAAGATAAGCTAAGATAGCTTAGCTAAAGGTGGAGTAGAGGAGAAGGTGTTGGAGCTAGGGTTTGGAGGAAGGAGCTGAGGAGAAGAAGTCTGGAGCTGGAGCTGGAGCTGGCTGCTGCTGAAGAGGCTGGCATGGGGCTACTCTAGCTGGCTTAGCTTGCTAGTTCTTTGCTAGCTACTAAGCCAAGCTAAAGTGAGCTAGCTTCTACCAAAATGAGCTGAGGTGAGCTAGGTCTGGTGCTTCCGGGGAGAATCAAGCTGGTTGAGGCAGCTAAGGTAGCTTAGCTCAACTGAGTTGAGCTAAGCTGAGTCCCCGGGAGCTGGACTTGAGCTTCCTGAGCTGAGATGAATTCTTCTTCAGCTGGCTGGAGTTGAGTGGAGCTGAATGTAGCTGGATCTGAGCTGGGGTGAACTCCTGTCAACTCAGCTGAGCTAGGTAGAGCTCCCTGTGAACTAGTGGGAGCTGAGATGAGCTAGACTCAGCTAAGTTGAGCTGGATCTGAGCTGACTTGAGCTAGGGTGAGCTAGGATGAACTCTCTTGAGCTGCCATCCAGCTGAGATTAGCTGAATGGAGCTGGGATGAGCTAACCCTAGTTCAAGTAAGCTAGGTTCCAGCTGCGGTGAGCTAGATCAAGCTGAGGTGAGCTGGATCAAGCTGAGGTGAGCTGGATTAGGCTGAGTTCCAGCTAGTCTGGGCTTCTCCTTCACCATTTGCCTTCTTGAGTGCTAGGGTTTTAGGGATCTGTGCATCTGTACATCCCTAACACTCGCAAAAACACATTAAAACGACAATAAAAAATGCAATGCATGCCTATCCTAATTTATGCCTAAATGCAGCCCAAAAACCCATTTGCGGAGTAAAATCCTAAGAGCTAAGTTAGTTTTAAAGCATAAAAATGATGATAAACTGGCGTTTATCAGTGACCACACTCCTAGATATCATTTCAGGTAGAGCAATCAAATTTGAATTTATTTTTAGAAATACTAGATATCATAGAAAAAGTAATGCAGATGACCTTGGAGAAAATTAGATCTCTCAAGGGTTCACAGTCTTGTCTTGAGTTCAAACAGCATTGGATTTCACTTGGTTGTTCTCAACATTAACGAAACAATCATTTCATAGTTACACTCTACAATAAGCAAAGACCAATGCAAGCATTGGTTGATGCTACATTTTTGAATGAAGCAAAAAAAAAAGGATTTGAAGTAGCTCAAAGAATAACTCCATGATGCATTCTTCTTCTCCATATCATCCCTAATCAATCATAATAGACCACACTCATATGCATGAATAGGTGCATGACTTCCCAACCAAAACATCCTAGAAAATAGAAACCAAATTCTGAGAATTCAGCCAAAAGTTGTTTTCATAGTTAGAGAAAATCAAAGAATCAACTAAACCAGATCACTAAGGTATAGATGGGTTGTGAGGCAGTAGTTTGATACATCACAAAATTCATTGTGATGCATTCTTCTTCTCTGTATTATCCGTAATTAATCATAGCAGACCACACTCATATGTACAAATTGTTCCATGACTTCCCTCCCAAAACATCCTAGCAAACGAAAACCAAATTCTAAGAATTTGACCAAAAATTTATGTTCATATTTTTTAGTGGTGGCATTAAATGAGAATGTTCTAGAGCACTAAGCAAGAAATTGCAACGGCAAAAATAATAGGACAACATTGTCGCAATCTCAAACTTTGAGGATCAACCCTTCAAAGTTGAGGAACCAATAATATGGTTATTCCATAGATGTCTTCCCATTTTATAGCATTGTTGGGTAATGTGGGATTTCCAATCTTTGGTAAGATGATTGGATTGGTGGGGGTCCTTCTATAAACTTCCTAGAATGTTCACTATAATCTAAAATGAATATAGTGACCTTGTGCTTGCATGTTTCATTTATTTTTTGTTGACCTGCGACAAATTATCTCTTTTCAGATCTATGAGCCTATGCTTGTCGTATTTTTCTTCCTCGTTTATGTCTCCATGAATGCTGTGCATACTCTTGCTACTGCTGTAGCCTGTAGTGCCATCAGATAGACCATAACAGATCTTCTTATGAGTTTCTAATTTTTTGTCTTAAAAGCATAACAGATCAAATTTTCTGCATGCTTTGAAGTATTTTCCTATGCATGCTTTTTTCCCCTTCTTCTGGAGTCATGGGCATGCTTGTGGAGTAAGGATTTGTGATGGAACTTTTACATGTTTCTCTATTCAATTTGTGGAAGTCTTAGTGCTAGCAAGATCTAGTTTTATTGAGAGCAACCTTATGTTGCTCAACATTTCAAAGGGGAGCAACTGTGCCATTGCCCCTATTTTGTATCCATATGGTGGAAAGGTTATGGGATTTGAAATTATGGGGTTTGGTTAAAATTTGTGCTCACATTGGTGGCAGATTGTAAGGCAATCTCTCAACATAAGGTGGCATCAGTGACAAATTGAAAGGCAAATCTCTCAACAAAAGGCGGAATTAGTGCAAAAATTGACTTATTTAGACTAAAGGGCTAGTGGCAAGGCTAAAATTGTGCGCAACTAGGATATTTCTACTTTCAAGGTTGGGATGGTTCTTTTGAGAGGGATGCATGCAAATGAGATATAAAAGGCAAGGAATGTGGTGGACACTTGGGATAGCTATATCACTATGGTTAGAAGGGATTTGGCTGAATCACTGACACAGTGCATTATAATTGTTAAGTTGCATAAACTCTCTCTTGTACTTGCCATAAATGCAGTAGAAAATCCATTTTGTGAAACTCAGAGTTGATGACATCTTGGTTTTCCTGGTTGACAGTAGGGCTCACCTTCCAATAACTTGTCAATTCATTCTATCATTCTTCATACTTGGACTGACTAGGTAAATTCAACAAATTCAACTCTTATGTTTGGCATAAATTGTTTCCTCTCTATGTCAATTACATTGCTAGTTCAAGTATGTCGAATTAACATTGCTCTATTACAAATTCAACTCTTATTTATGTCAATTACTTTTTGCTTCCTAGAACTTTAAATCATGGCCTCTAAGTTTTGTATACTTCTATCATTGTTGCTAGGTTCCACCTAAGATAGCAAGGAGTTTGGATTCCACCTAATGTCTGCATTGACAACACTTTTTGCTGTCTAGACACTTTTGACAAATCAAATTGACCTAAACAAAGCTACCTCAAATTAGCTCAAGTTCAAGGGCATTGAATTTAGTTTTGTTTGTTAATTAATGGTTGGTGGTAGTAAATTGTGTTGTAGCCAATAGGTGCAACTATCATTAGTGTCCCAACAAACTCCATTATGTCTAGATAAAAGAATTGATTAGTGATTTTTAAGTTCCAAGTTTATTTGGTGGCCACTTCACCCAAGTGGCCATTACTAAATAGATGCCCTAAGACGTTCACATAGTTTCTTTTGCCATTTTTTATTCTTTGAGAACTTACAAAAGGGTCCACAATTATATATTGATTCTCAAAATGGATCTTGGTAATTCTTTTTCCTAACTATTGGGTCCCATTTCTATGATTTTAACAAAGTGCACCCCACTGTGATGAAATTGCTAGTAAGGATAACTACATAATGTCATGTGTAGGATTTAGGTCGAGTTGATGATGGAAATGCCCTTGTTATTAGTCCCTTCCCCCTTTATACTACATAGGGACAAAAATAAGTGCACCCCATTATGGCTATCATGTACCTTGTTTTCTACATGAATTCACATACTCTGCATGACATAACCTTGGTAAATTCTTTGGGAATTGAAACTGTGAACACTTGTATGTGCTATTACAACTCTCTTTATTTGTATTTAGTATACATTATATCAAATTCTATTTTGACTTTCTCAATAAAAGGGAACAATAAGAAGAATCAAGAATGTGTAGCAATGCCTTTCATCATCAACACCTTTTTATCACTATGTACATTATACCAGTTGTATATTCACCATGGAACCTAGTCTTAATATTCCAATCCAAACGTGGTCCAAGTTTGTAGTAGTAACATGAATGCTTTCTAGCTACAATCATGCTAACTGGTAGTGGCCAATGTCCTCTAGGAAATTTGCTTCATGCATTTGTTCGTTGGCTATGGTGTCATTATGCATATGCTAGGACAATTGATTATTTGATCTTGGCTGCATAGTTTTGGATAATGTTGTTTCTATATCCATATAGTACAAGTTAGTTTAATTTGGTAGAATACATCCGTGGCTATTTGCTAATATCTTAGATATATATGCTCCTTTCATGACATGGTTTTTCCATATTTGTAGCAATGAGTGGCTCACTGAAAGTGAAAATTTGGAATAGATATGGATGTGATTACGTTGCATTCTAGTAATTATGATTGGATTTGTTTATTATATCTATTGACAAGGAAAAAGCAATGGACACAAAGAAGGTAGCATATTGGAGCAAAATGGCAACAACCCCAATTGGGCTTGGGAAGCTATTGGAGGTTGTTGGGGAGTGTAAGGAGGTGCTGAAGATTGATCCATCTTATGAAGAGAGCACATCATCCGTTGGGGACACTCTTTCTTGGGTAAGATTACGAGTTTGATGTAATCTCTTAGATCTTTTTTCCAAAAAATAATAATTATTGGAAGTTGCTTTGGATTTTCTTGGTCTCCTGTAGGTGAGGCAAAAACTTATAACTTGCAAGATATGTAGATTTATGATATGGGTGTTGGTTTCAATTCTTTTTAATTTTGCTTGTGAAGTTGTACACCTACATGCATTAAGAATTTATACAACAAGCACATATTTAGTTTTGACAAAACAAAGGAAATCAATATAAAATTTCCAAGATTCTATCAGAACCTTTCTCCCATTTCATTCACACTGCCAAAGTTTGTTCAACATGCCTCTTCACCTCGATTTGATTCTCCTCGCTTTTCCTCTTCATTTTTCTCCTCAAGCTTTGATTAGCTAGATCTAATTTCATGGATAGATGTAAGATCCTCTTATGCAGATCCAAGTTTATGCACCATACCCAAGCACTACTCACCAACCACTCTTCCTTGCATCTCCAATTTGAGTCACCTGAGAACCCAACATTCAATTGGATGCAAGGAGTTGGTGACAATGTGTGGAACCCAAATTAGTATTATTGACTCTATTGAGGTATGTATGGTTGTAGTGGCTATCTCTCTAATGGACTCGACTCATTTGGTTCGTCTATTAAGCTAGTTAGCTATTTATGCTTTTATACAATATTTTTTTTAACTAGCTAAAGCAAATGATAGATTTTTTGTGTCTATATGAGCATCCTCCAAAGTTCAATAGTGTCTTTCTTTTTTTTACAACCTACTGCTACAAATTTTCTTTACCCATTTAGAAGTTTGCCCATTTTCTTTACCGAATTGCTGTTGGAAATTTTTTTGATTGCCATTATGCTCAAAAACCTTTTGCCATCCATTTGTTGCCCATTCCTAGTCCTAACATTTAAATGCCCATGATGCCTCCCTTGACCAAGCTTTGGTTGCCACTTCATTGTCCCACCATGTTATTGCTGCTATCCACTGTTAATTTTAATACTTTTCTACCCAACCACAACTTGTTTCCTATATTTCTATCCATTCCTCTCAATCCCAATTGTTGCCCCCTATCATTCATCTCAATCCCAATTTCTTGTCCAAATGCCATTGAAATATTAAAACTTTAAATCATTTTTATTTCTGAAATTATTAAAACTTCAAGATTATTCATTTTCTGACCACTCCTAATTTGTGTTAATTTAGGTTCTTGAAACATGAATATAGAACCAGTGGTTTAGTGGTAGAATTATACCCTTCCATGGTATAGACCTGGGTTCTTTTCCTAGTAGGTTTGATTCCATGGTGCACATGTTAGTTCATGTTAATTTCTTTATGAAACATGAATAGTTTGTGTTAATCACTTTTTTGAGATAGAGAAACCAAAAGGCAGATGAAAGTGATGTCTATGAGTTTCTCTTAAGGGCTTGAAAGGTTAGCTTACTTAAATTACCTATTTCATTACATTATTTTTAAGTTTATAGTCATGCTCCTTATCTAGTTACTAGTTGACTCAATCTATTAAATAAAAATTATTTTAGTTGATTAATTGGTATGCATTGAAATGCTCCCCAATCCCTCCTCGATTTGCCCAAAATAGCCTTGGCATCTTGGAATATGGACATGTTCTGTTAGTTCTCCTAAGGCCTCTGGATGGTGGTGCCTCTCTAAAAATAGAAATAGATTATCCTCTCTTGTGTGGTGATTGTCTTTTTGTCATCTTATGTTGCCACATTAGGATACTACTAGCTAGTGGATTAGTACCTAAACTAAATGGAAACTTGTAAGGTAGGTTAGACAATTAAAGTGCCTGGAGCTGCATTCCCAATTTTATTGACAACTCAAAATGAGCCTTCTTGGTTGAAAACCAAGCCTCATTCAAACCTTGTGACAAGATGTGCATGTTCCTCTCAAAAAATGCTTTTTCTTAGTGTAATGCTCAAGATGGTGGATTAGGACAAAAACTCCAAAGAAAAATTATATGAATGGTATCAACATCCAAGAAACATGATATATATAGATATAAATTATATGAGATGTATATGATACCATCTCATATACATTATGCACATACCAATGATATAAATTTAATTTATGAATATAAATCTAGATGGTCTATGATTTTGGTCTATGTATATATCAATGTTTATTTCTTACTAGACTTCTATTTTATTTGGTAATTATATTTTTCTTTGTCCTTTTTCTGAGTACTTTTAATAATGATAATTTTGATTTTTTTCGTAGGAAATGCGAGGATTAGTGACATTCATGGAAGTTGGGGATTTGAGGATTGTTTCAAGTGAAGAATTATTTTTTCATATTTTGTTGTATATATCATTTTAGACAATAGTTTGTGTTTAAAAAAATTTTGTATTGATAATACTCATGAAACTTATGCACTTCAACTTAAAGGAAATATTTGTTGATGATTTAAATCCTTTTTCTTTGTTAATAATGCTTGATGTTTCTAAAATATGTCTTATTTGGATTTAATGATTTGTAACTTTAATTGTTTGTTTGTATGCTTAGTTGATCTCATAAGAGGAGGAAGTTCCATTTATATATGCTATATAATAAAAAATTAAATATTAAATTCAAGGACATCTCAATGATGATGCACTAGGGATATATTTTTTTTATATTCATCAAAGACTTACATTGATGGTAGCATTAACGGATATAAGCGTTAATGTATATATTATGAAGGGTGATAACTTGTTTATCTATAATGATGGTTTTACCAACGATTTTTTCGTTGATAAAGACTTCTTCATTACATTGCAAAGGCTTTCATTAGCACTAGAGGTCTATACTGACAGTCATAAGCGTCACTATTGGCATGATCAAAGGCTCTTGGAAACACGATTGTCGTTGTAGCTTCAAGTACAACACCAACGGTATTAACCATCAGTATAACCTATAGCGACGCCTCCTAAGAGAATAGCTCAAATGACTGTCTAAATAACTCTTTGGACCTACAACGATGGTAATTGTGACCTATACCGACTGCTATTGACTGTCAGTGTAGGTGTAGATTGTTGTTGTGTATGCAAGTCTATCAGAAATAATATGGTGGGAACACATTAATATTAGGAATTAAAATAACATAAGTAGTGAAGAAATATTTACTCTATCCTCATAAACTATGTATAGAAACAAGCATTTTAGTACAATAAATCTTTTTTTTATATATAGCATATGGGAGGGACAAATGTATTATTTGTACTTTTATACCAATTATAACAAGTAAAATCAACTTTGTCATAAATCAAAGCAATCGTATTCATCCAATCGTTATTCAATTAGTAACAAGATTACAGGGACAATCATTGATTTGCTCCAAGCTAATCCAAATTACTAATTTCATTCCAGTCCGGATAGTATTAACTTATTTTAATTCCATCTAAAAAATATGTTCTACCAAATTAATTTCTATAAGAATTTAACATTAAGCCCCACAGATAATATTCGTTACCAACAGCGTTAGAAATCAAGACAGCCATCTTCCTTTAATAGTTATTAAGGTAACAACTGTACATTTAAGAAAATAATTTAATCACGTAGTGAGCAGCGAATTCCAATTTTAACCCCTCACCTACTTTCAATGTATAGATTGATATGCTAAGGTATTTTATAAGGCAAATCTAAAAAATTATTATTATTATTATTATTTTGCCCTCACAAGGAAAGAAAATAAGTCATGCCATTATTAACTAAGTACCAGGACAAGCAACCATGTAATTCATCAAATGACCATAAGTATAGAAAAATGGGTACAAAATGTGCAATATCATGTGCTTAGTGGAGAATAATCTACCATTTTTCAAGTGATCGATGTAATTATATATAATCCACTATTAACAAAAATATGCTACTATAGATCACCTCATGAAAATATGGAAGTTGTGCGTGTCTATTTATACAACAATGGTTGGGTGGTTCTATGAAAAGGGTAATTACCGCATGGGTACGTGAATTAAGTATCACAGATATGTACAACCAACATACTAAGTAGTGTAATAATTTAACGTGCTCGTCAGCTTAGTAATCAAATTTACTACTAACAAAACCATAAGCAAAAACCTTAGAAAACTATACGATCACAGAATGGTGGATGAACCAAGAAATACCTCCATAGCTTCATGGGATCCAAATTAAGCAATTCCCAAACGAGACGTCTAATCTACTCAGCCTGATGGCTGAAGGAATGACCTTAACGATGGAAAACTGAGGAGACTAAATGGGACAGAGATAGGATCGAGAATCAAGAAGAGGACCAAGTCATAATACTGTGGAAGATCAGGACTACGGATACCTGCATCACTATGCGACTGAGTACCCCATCCGCGATACAATATGAATGCTTGTATGACCCTTCCAGTTATTTTATGATTAGTGGGGTACCTTGCTTTGATACCATTTGTGATGACTCAAGTCCCACCACCGACGAAACCCGAGTCGCCGTGTGCTAACAACCATCACATCTTGCCCACAAGATCGCTGTCACCCGAAAGCATAATCATAAAATATAAACATAGCCAACAAACAATTTATATTGCAAAAATTGAAGGAACATAAATTGAATACTAACTAGAAGATTTATTATAGAACATAAGTATATAATCCTATGGAGATGTATAATGGAAATCCCCTTACGAACTGCCAAGTGTACTTGAGTACGAAACCCAAAAATACATCAGAAAAATTGAGTAGGGTAGAAACAACAACAGAGTGCAACAATAACCAAGCACAAAAGAAAATGGATACTATAGTTTTGGTTAATTCATTTATTAGACATCTCATTATCCGATTCTGTTTCATATATTGGAAGTCCAATTTATTATAGTCTACAATTTATCAATTGACGTCTTAGGATATGAGATGATTTCTTTTGAATACACACATCACCTTCTTTACTTGTTCAAAATCACTTCTAGTTCATCAATTGCATGATTTACTCACCTATACATCTAATTCATCTCACCTTCAACTGAGGACTTCCGTTGTCCATGGCAGAGGTTCCAAATCTATCTCACACACATCAGAGGTCCTCCACCACTTCCTCGTTTCATAAGGAACCCATTTTACTAATCAATTAGATATATAATAGCTTAAATAAAAAATGCCTAATTTTCACCTTCAACTTCTTAATTCACTGTCAATTGAGAATTAAAAAGAGTTTTTCCACCAAATCAGATACACACACACCATCGCCTCACTCTCTTGAACAATTCCGCTCACTCAATTGAGTAATGACTATTTCCCTGAGCATGTGAGAACTCAGGCTTGATTCCATGAGTATTTTTGTTAAATCTTTGTGTCTGGTTATCAATCGGAAGAATTGACTTGTTCCTGAGGTTTCTTGTGACCACAGGAAACTTTTGAATCTTTTCTTGAAGTGTTTCATGGAGATTTAATCTCTAATGTCAACTCACGGTGTCCACCGGAGCTCCGGTGAGTTCTGATGAACCAAATTAGAGCTATAGCTCTCAGAACTTTCTAAGAAGCTCCAAATCAAGTCGTTATGACCTTAGGATCAGAAATCAATGATTAGATTTGTATTTTAATGATAATTCTTCCTATCGATCATCATCTTCTCCAACTCCGGTAGAGTTGGAGAAATGTATGTGATGAGGAATAGAGTCTAGTAACAGGTCATGAAGCATGAGGAAGACATCTAGATGTTATTCTAGATGTTAATTAAGACTGAGAATCATTGATTTCTTTTGTCGAGCACATCACCGTTTAGGCTCAGGTGGTGAGATCTGTTAGCACCATTGGAGTGTTTAAAATATGATTTTGAGGTGCTGGGTAGATTCCTTAGAACAAATTGAGTCTAGATATGCCTTCAACTTGATTGAAATTGATTTAAGTTTGGAAGTCAAATTTTGATGTATATTAGTCAACCCAGAGCTGTTCATGGTGAATTAGAGCCTGAATATTTGATTCAATGATGGAATTTAAGTCCTGCTACAACTCCTAATCTTTTGGAATCAATTTGATCGAATTTGACCGAGTTTCTTTGTAGTTTTTAGTGTCTGTCTAGTTTGGGTTCCAAAAGAAACCCAACACTATTTTTGGTGCTCTTAATGAGATTCAAGCTCAAATCTTGCCCAGATCAATCATTTATAGTCTTCTGAGTTGACCCAGATCTAGTTCAAATGTTTAAATCTATCTTTTATGCTAATTCAAGTTTGAATCAGAGCTTTGAGCATCAAGTTCAAAGCTCTCAAGCTTCTGGAGTTTATGAAGCCTTCTTAGGTCTCAATCTCAATTCCTTTAGCTGTGGAATGCTATTCTAAGCATTTTAGTACCCTCAAATGAGAAATATTTCCTCTCTGCAGGTCAATAGACCTGAGCTCCTTCTGACACACATTCCAATAGTGTTGAACAATGCATGATCGCCTTATGAATCTTTGGATCAATTGAGATTCGAGCACCAAATTGGTGCTAAAATTAGAAAGTTGGGATCAAGAGCTTTCTATCGAGCTCTTAACTACTTGATTTGTTGTATTAAGCTGGCCCAAATCCTCACTCGAAGTTCACAACTTGCGGACACTATGAAGAAGACATGTGGCTTATTTGATCCCATATCGAAAAGGAAAGATGCCGCACCTTAGTCTAAAAGGATTTCAGTGCCCCGGCACTTCAATCATCAGCTGCTGGGCTCAGCAAATACCTATATGCCTTTGATCTATTGAGTGCGTGCGTGCATGTGTGTATGCTTGTGTGCACGTGGGCTCGGGTGGGCATGAGCGATTTCATGTGCCTGAGTGGGCCAGTTACTATGCAAACTAAATAGGATAAAATCCACCATTAATTGAATTAGGACTAGGCCTTGGGTAGGGTTGATCTGGTCATCATGGACTGTGTATCCTCGAAAAGGGCCTGATCTGCCCATTAAATAATTTTTGTTTAAGTGTTAAAAATGGGTGCACAGTAAGGGTTAAAGAGAAGAATTGAAGATAGAGAGAGATGCACAAGCAGAGAAAATTAAAAAGAAGTGAAGTTAAGAGCTGAGAGAATATGTGAGTTAAAGAGAGGATTTAAGAGAAGAGAGTGAATGGTTAAATTTTATAAAAGAGTTCAAAGTTTAATAGTTGAGAATTAAAAGAGATTTAGAACTAAGGTCTAAGAGAATGATTAAAGATGAGAAGATTGAGACCTGAGTTGGGAGTTGATTAAGTGTTGGATGAGCTTATTGTAACAAGGGCATTTGTATTCATGTAAACATTTTGCTTATGCCTTATTTTGTAAACACTTGATGTAATAATTGTGATTTCTTTTTTTTTTGAAACAATAATTGTGATTTCATTTTGTATTCATTGTAAAAACCTTCATGTACATTTCTTTTCATATAATGGAATAGTTGCATGATTTAATGTTGAATCTCATGTACAATTATTCATGTGCTTAAAATATTTTGTAATTAATGTAGCAAATAGTCATTAGTTAATTTAAAATAATAAAAATGGTGAATTAATTAAGTTTATACCTCCCAATGAACAAGCTGGACTCAAGTAGTTAAAGGAATTAAAATCTAAAATATTAGGTTAGCTTGATCCTATACTATAATCAATGACAACAATTTAGCAAATTCAAGTTAACCTAAGTCCATTCTTTACATGATTAATTAAGCCTAATAACCTTAATTAACTGTGTTGAGAATTATACTGTCACTAAGCTAGTAGCTGAGTTCACAGGTAGCTCTCCTGCTCCTTGCAACTTCAGAGCAACCTTAGCTAGCTCAGAAAAGCTCTGGTACAACTCCTGTAATTATTAGCTAGCTCATGGTAGCTAAGGTAGCTTAGCTCTTGTACTCAGCTCCTCCACTACCCTACCTCCTACCCTACTCCTCATGGCCGACCACCATCCTAATCACATCCACCATTCAATCACCACCAAACATCATCATAAGCCTCCTTTTTTCCCTCCAAAGTCAACACCTTCTAGAAGGTATTTTTGGAGGGAAAACCAAGGCACCTCATCATTTCCTTGCCATTTTTTCCTCAAAAAATATCCACACACCCCTTCATTTCCCTCCAAAAACACCATAACCACCCCTCTTCCCATCCTATAAATACCCTGCCCTGCCACCACATAATTCTTATCCTTGGCTACACATTATCTCCACCTAAAGATACACTCAACATGTCCAATGAAGGAGAAGAGTAGGAGGGTGATTAGGAAGACTACCTTATCTTCCTAGTGCCACCTTCTTCCCTCTTGCTTCCTTGGTCTAAGCCAAGGAGCAACCACCTAGGAGGATGGCTAAGCAAGGAGGAGGCTAAGGGTGGTGGATGTCCACCCTTGGCGGAGAGGAAGAGGAGGAGCACCATCAAGGAAAGGAATACGAAAGAAGCTTCTTAGAACATGGGAGCAATCGTGTTTGGTGTGAAGATTATTCCAGGCTTCATTTTGGAGGATTTTTCTATCTTCTTCATCTTAGTTTATCTCTTTTGTATTATCTAGTCTTTGTAACAAACATTCCTCTACATGTGACTTCATTTTATTTAGCAATACAAAAAATGTTTTGCCTTTCAATTCCTTATTTATTTCAAGTGTTTTCTTCAATTCTTTAGCGCACTTCACTCCATCTTTCTAATTACCCTAGGCGCACTTGCCTAGGGTGAGCTTAGAAAGAAGGATTACATTTTATCACTTAGGTTTCGTTCTTATTGCATATCTTGTTGTCCTGATTACCTCTTTTCAAAAAACCCTAAAAACAACAAAATCTTAAATGCACAAAAAAAAGAGATTTGAGGGAGCAAGAGAGAACCAATTATTTAATAACAATTTGGCTTCCTTGGATGACCCTAGATAGTCCACTATCTAGGTTTTACAAATTCAAAAGTCAATCGAGATTTATGCGTACTACTTAAAAATCTGCTTTTACTAATCATGTATTTCTTGCATCACTTTTTGGTGCCATTGCCGAGGAGGCACAGCTTAGTTTTTAATTATCACTTTCTTACTTATTGAATCTTAAATAGTTTTGTTTTGTGTTTTGCACCAGGTACAAATCAAGGGAGAAGAGTGATTTAAATTGACTTGGAGCGAAAGCTTCAAGTAATCTTGTCTTCCCATGGATTTCAGGTAAGTACCTAGCCAAATCTCTCGGAAAGCCTAAGAAAAATATCAAAAAAATCTTTAAAATATCAAAACAAATGAAAACAAGAAAAATCAAGGGTGGTGGAACCCTAAAATTGGTTTGATTGCTTATTTTCTTCATTTCTCCACCACCTTCAATACAATGGTGTTAAATTTTTTAAAATCCAGAATTTTGTCTTCATTTACAAAATTCCAACTTGGGCTCAAAAAGGCTTCTTAAAATCTTAAAATTCTACCTAGAGACGTCCCTTTGAGTCAGGAACTTAAGTTACAAACTTCAAATGATTTGGCTAAATAGAAAAAATTAAAAAATTCATGGACTGAAGAGGGGTCAAACCCTAATTCCTTACTATTTTCTTACTGTTTGAGAATTTTATAAATTTTTGTACTCATTAGATTTGGACAAAATTATATTTCTGGAAACCTTAGAGAAATCTCTACAATATATAAAATTTGCAAAAATTTCAGAGGTTTTTTGAGGATTCCGTGGAACCAAGTTTCCGAATCTATCATTTCTGGACTTTGACACCAGTGTAGAAGCAAATCCCAAAAAAAATATCAGACAAGTTCCAAAAATCCTATAAAAAATCATTTTTATAATCCTTGTTTAATTTCCTTTTCAGTGGTGTGTTGTTTGCCTTGTTTGGACCACCACATAAAAAGATATTTGAAAAAGAGATTCATTTCTTAGGAGTTGCTTCTATAGGATTTCAAATTTAGGGTTTTGATTTCTCTCTTTATTACCACACCAAACCTAAAGGAATTGATTTCCACAAACAACTTGTTTGCTATTTGTGTGTGGCACTCAAAACTTGTTTGAAAACATAAGAGAGAACTCTAAAATATACAAAATTTGTATCAAACCGTAAAATCCTTTCATTAAATCCTTGCTTGCAAACCCTTTTTTTTGGCTTTGGGCATCACTCTCTCACCCAAATTCGTACACAAAAAAAAGGAAATAATCCGAGAAACTACCTCATAGTTGTGTGCACATGCGCTAGCGAGGCAGCTGGAGAGGTGCGGAGAAGAAATGATAGTTGGATCTATGATGGACGGTTGAGAGAGCACATGCAGATCCGTGGCATCACATGGCACCCTCAGCATTATGTGATCATGATTGTGCAGTTGAGAGAGCCAATGGGCACGCATTGCAACTGTGAAGCATGCATTGGAGGCTACGTGGTGCCATCACACTTGCTCTCTCACGAGCGAACGGTGAAATCAAAAGTTTCTCGCACTCACTTGATGTCCTCAGCGGCAGTCAAACACGCGTTGTTTACTTGAGGAGCGCACTTCTTCACCACTACATTGAGGTTGTGGAGGCGAGATCTCGGTTGTTGGATCTTGATCCAACGGTTAAGATCACGCCTTAATTTTGCTTTGGAGAGTAGGCGGTGTGGCTTTGGGTGACGTGTGATATGCAAATTCTCAATGCAATTAATTAAGGTTATTAGTCATAATTAATTACACCAAAAGTGATGCTTAAGCTACCTTGCTTAATTAATTTGTCATTGTTAATTATAGTATAGGGAGGCTTAATTAGCTTAATTATTCACCATTTATTCCAAATTAACCTTTATTATTAATTACTTAAGTTAATTACTACTCTACATAACTTATTTATTTACTATACTACTAACTAAACTAAACAACTTATATTACTTTATAATAGATTACTATGCTAATATTAATACTTAAGTAGACTAACTACATAATTAGAGACTTAATCAACTAATAACCACATGAATAATTGCATCAAAATAGACATTAAGACATGGCAATCATTCCATATGAAAAAGGAAATGATATTACATTGAATTATTTTTTTTGAAAAGAAGAGGAGTGATATCGAATCACCGATAGCATTCCAGGAGAGCATTTATTGATTATATGAAAGAAATGGATTACATAAGTGAACCCCACTTATGTATGAGATTCCAGCAATTGTTTACAATATTATCCACACTCACTTGTCTCTCCTAAAACAAACTCTCATTTCTAGCTCTCCACACCGACCATAGCACAGCAACCATGGGCACATATGGCTTATTCAAACTCAAGAAAGAACTCCATAGATCATCCCACGTGGGAATAGTATCCCTGCAGACCTTCCTCCAAACGCAATCTATTATCATGCATGTGGAGAAAATATGAAGACTGGAATCATTGTGCATCCCACATAAATGGCAAAATTGAGCATGGGTGCCCATTCTCCTATGCCTCATATCTCCCGTTATCAAACCATCTCTTCTGCACAACCACAAAAAGATTTTCACCTTCAATGGTACTTTCAATTTCCATAACTTCTTCCCAACCTCATCCACCTCTGCCGACCTAGAAGAAAGGATGAGTTTCTTATAGGCAACTGCTGATGAGAAGGCCCCATCCCATGTATATGTATCACACTCCTCTAGCGTAGGTCTGAAAGCAGCAAGTTCCTGTAGGAGGTGTTCGCTTTTTTCCCATGTTCTTATTCCATGGCCGTTCCCCACCTCATTATTTAAAATCCAATTTTTAGAAGCCATGTCCCAATAATCACACACCGAAACATTTTTATCAGTGGCAGACGAAAATGCAAGAGGGTACCTGTCCATTATCACCCCACCAGGCAACCATTTTTCCAACCAGAATTTAAAGCTTCTCCTTTCACCCAAGACAGATTTGAGTAAATTCCAGTTATCAGCCAAGGCACAAACCACAGAGGTCCAGAAGGGAGATGGCTTATGAGGATTCAAGCTGCTCTTTTCGTCATTTGCCACCCCATAACTATCATGAATGATTTCCATCCAAGGCTTTTGTTCCCCTTACAGCAACCGAACCACCCAATTCAACAACAGGGCATCATTAAACTCTTTGAGAGATCTGATTCCCATGCCACCATACTTCTTAGGTGAACAAATTGAATCCCATTTAACAGGTTGGAAGAAGGCACCTTGGTGAGAAGCCCCTTTCCAGAAGAACCTTTTGTGCATAACGTCAAGTTTTTTTCCGGAGAACAGAGAAGAAGACTGGAATGGATGTGATAATTGACTTTAATAAGATATACTTCCCCCCTTTCGACAAGTAACGGCTGCTCCAGCCTTCTAGCTTCGTAGCCACCTTCTCAAAGAGAAAAGTCCAATTAGTTTTCTTCATTTTTGTGCACTTCAGTGGTAGCCCTAGGCATTTGATTTGCAGTGATATCATAGGCGTGCCCAAGATGGTGGAAATGTCACATTGGTTTGTACCGTTCATACCAAAGTAGACCAAGGAGGACTTACTTCCATTTAATTTCAACCCAAAATTTTCACTGAATATGTTGACCATATAATATAGTGCCTGTTATTCCCTCTTCCCACCTTCCACAAAAAAAATAGTGTCATCTGCGTACTAAAGAATGGGGGCCAAAGCCCTTCTATTTGTCATCGAATATCCCCTTATCATCCCATCTGCTACCAACTTGCAAGCATATCTTGCCAAGGTATCCACTGCAAAATTGAAGATCAATGGGGCTAAGGGGCAACCTTGCTGCACCCCACATTGAGGTTGGATCCAAGATCGACATGGCTTCCCATTTATCAAAGGGGAGTAGGAGGCAGTCGTGATGCACCATTTCACCCATTGTATCCAAAGAGTGGGGAATTTCCTTCTCGTAAGAATTTCGCATAGATACGGCTAAGAAATTGAGTCATAAGTTCTAGAGAAGTCTACCTTCCATAGGCAGGCCTTGGATTTTCACCTATGCCATCCCATCACCATTTCTTGGCCCATGATGAATGATTCCTGCAGTGACCTCCCAGGTAAGAATGCAAACTGGACAGACATAATCAAATCTTGCAGTACATCACGAATTCTGTTAGCTAGAATCTTGCTGATGATAAGATAAATGGAATTCGACAATGCAATAGGCCTGTAATCTGAAAATTGCTCTGCACCCGACTTCTTTGGTAACAAGAACAAATAAGACTTATTCAGTCTTTCAAATCCAAAGTTGCCCTTTTCAAACTCATGTATAACTTCCATCGCATCCTTCTTAAGAACATTCCACATTTCCTTGTAGAAGAAAACTTGTACCCCATCTGGTCCTAGAGCTCCCTCATTATTCAAACCTTTGATAGCTTCCACTATTTCATGTTCAGTAAAAGGGGCAACCAACATAGCAGCTTGTTCACTAATGACACACAGGAAAGCAGCCGAAGCCATCCTCCAGGAGCCTCTTAGTGTAGCCTTGGTTGCTTCTTTAAAGTAACGGCCAGCTTCAAATCTTATCTCACGAGTGGAGTTAATGGTTCTCTCGCACACTTTAATAAAAGAGATGAGATTGAATCTTCTTCTAGCACTGGCAGCAAGATGAAAGAATTGCGTGTTGGCATCCCCTTCCTTAAGCCATAGTTGTCTAGACCTCTTACGCCAATCCATCTCTTTCTTTAAGTCCTCTTCCCCAATGACCTAATACCAAAATTTCCTTTGCTCCTGCTCCTGGCACTCAGAGCCACCCTGCATTCCTTCAAGTCAAGCCTTTGGACCTCAGCCAGTGCCTCAGCTCTCTTCTGCTCTCTGATAGCCACTATTGTTTGCCCATATTCCTTCAACATTGTATGCATATCTGCCAGCTTTAGTGCAAGGTTCTGTGTAGTCGATCCTGTTACAATATTATTTTGCCACCAACTGGACAACATGTCTGCAAACCCCTCTTCTTTGAACCAAGACTTTTTGAGCTTGAAGTATGAACCAACATCCGCACTTACCCCACAACCCACACAATTGGTGTGTGATCAGAGAATGGCCTGTCAAGGATCATAGCAGAAGATAAATGGAACCTCTCCAGGAGGCTGAGGTTGCCAAAGAACCTGTCCAACTTAGATACAAGCCCACTGCCATTTCTCCAAGTGAATTCAACCCCACTAACAGGGTATTCAGTGATGCCCAAGCCCTGCACAGTCAGTTGAAACCCAGCCATTGCACCATCAGTATTACCACCAGGTCTATCCCCACTTGATAAGGAACAATTGAAGTCTCCACCAACAAGCCATGGCACCTCTTGGACCTTCTGATGCACTATTGACAGGTCCTCCCATAGCTCCTCCTGACCAGCTGCTACATATACACATGAGATGAACCAATCTAGATCACCTTGAAGGTTCTGACATCTACAAGTAAGCACATGTCTATCATGGTGGACTTCAAACACTTTAAGGGTAGATTTTTTCCACCATATTGCCATCCCACCAGATTTGCCATTTGCTGCCATCCCCACACAGTCCACTCTCCCAGATTATCTCAGAGAGTCCCTGACAGGGCCATTTTCATCCTCCAAATGTGTCTCTTGAATAAGAGCACTATCAATCTCCCACTCCACAAGATATCTGATAGGAGACGCCCATCTCACTTTATTGCGCAACCCACGCACATTCCCCATTAAGACTCTCATCCCTTGCATGGCTGATCCCCTTGAGCCAAATTCTCCACGTATTCAACCATGATGGACTTTGCAATAGTTCCTCTTCAATGGGATTCAAGTTCTCCTTCCTTTGCCTCCTAAGCATGTAAGGAGAGCACCCAAGCCCCCTTTTTTGGCTGGTCCCTTTCCCAAATTTTAGATCATCAGGTGTAGGAAAAGGCATTTGATTCACATCCCTAAGGACACTTCTTCCACTATTATTTTCTATTTCCTCCCCTGACTTCTCCGCCTTATAATTGGTGGATTTGCTAGGGTCCACAAGTGTTTGATTAGCACTCCCCATGATAGTATCATCAACCATGGTCATCTAATCCCACTCTAAGACATCCTTGTGGTAGCCTTTCCTCTTCTTTGGCTCAGGCACATCTTCTGAGGGCTTACGACCCTCCAGTTCATCCTGTTTTACCTCTCTAGATCTATCAACAGATGTCTTATCCTGACCCGATTCTGGTAATATAAATTCTTGCCCTACCACTGATAGGCGAATAAGCCATGAAGAGCCCCCACACCTGAGGATGATTTTATCTAGCAGTGACCCACTTCTTAAAACCTCATCCTCGAATTGTAGCAGATGGGCATCACCTTCCCCGATTGTAATTTTAGTATCATCACTAATAAATGCAAAACCAACAATCATCTTGGAGACCACCCCTCTAGATCTTAAAAGCTGAGGCAATCCTTTGATCATAAGAGTCATCCTCCTGGTACCCAATCTCTGAGGGGGCCAATCAGGAAGTGCCCCATCAAAGGGAGAGACCAACCTCCACAGCACATTGATGTTCTCGAAGATACTCGAGCGAAAGCATAGCCTTCCCACGTCTATCATCCCCAGACCAAAAATAAGAAAATGGGTCTGGGATAGCACAGCAACCTTCCAGCCCAATGAAACAAGGGATAGGGAACTCACCAGTTAATGGAACCTTTCAACAGAAGGATTTCCAGACATAACTTCGCCAATTAGAGCACCCCTCAGCATCATCTCCGCAGAAAGAATATCCTTTGAGAATGGGATCTCCACATCAATCGTGTGGCGAACTAGCACCGCTGGCGGGGGTAGCCAGGGCTCCTTCAGAACCTCCTGTTTTGGGCATGGAGGGTTCATCTTCATACGTTGTAGCCTCACCCTTGTGCATGAATCACATTTATAACCGTCTCCCCCACACGCCAAGCAGACAAGGGGATTTCTACACACCACAGCCATATGCCTTCTTTGCCTGCACCTATAGCATAGAACCTCTCCGTTCATCCTCCTCCTGCCCTCTCTCAAAACAAATCTTGTTGCCCTACCCTCATAAGACTGCCATCTCCTCTCTTTCCTTCTCCGATTTCTCGGTCTCCATGTCTTCCAATCACCCTCATCCCCAACCCTTGCCGCACCCTCACCTTCTTCTCCCGTCATCAGTCGCCACTCTATCTCTCTCACCATTCCAACCATTCCGAAAATCGCCACCTGTTCGATATTACATTGAATTATAGAAAGAAATTTACAAAATAATGTTGTTTTGAAATGACATAATTAAAGCTCAAAGCTATTACAAACTTAGGCATTTATATGATTTAACACTAAGCACTCGTGCCCTTTTAGCCTTCAGCCATAACCAATGATAAATGCCAGTTTATCATCATTCTTTTGCATTAAAACAATCCTAGCTCTTAGGGTTTTGCCTCACAAATGGGTTTTTAGGTTGCATTTAGTCATAAATTAGGTTAGGCATGCATTGCATTTTTTATTGCCTTTTTAATGTGTTTTTGTGAGTGTCAGGGATGAATAGATTAATAGATCCCTATAACCCTAGCACTCAAGAAGGCAACAAGTGAAGGAGAAGCTCAAACTAGTTGGAACTCCGCTTGATCTAGCTCACCATAGCTGGAATCCAGCTCACTTGGACTAGGGTCAGCTCATCCTAGCTCCATTCAGCTCAGCTCAGCTGAATGGTAGCTCAAGAGAGCTCATCTCAACTCACCCTAGCTCAGGTCAGCTCAGATCCAGCTTAACTTAGCTGAGCCTAGCTCATCTCATCTCCCATGAGTTCACAGGGAGCTCTAACCAGCTCAGTTGAGTTGACTGGAGTTAACCTCAGCTCAGAACTAGCATGATCCAGCACCACTCAACTCTATCCAGCTGAAGATGAATTCATTCCAGCTCAGGAAGCTCAAGTTCAGCTCTCGGGGACTCAACTTAGCGCAACTTAGTTGAGCTAAGCTACCTTAGCTATCTCAACCAGCTCAATCCTCCCTGGGAGCACTAGACCCAACTCACCTCGGCTCCATTCAGTAGAAGCTAGCTCACATTAGCTTGGCTTAGTAGCTAGCAAAGAACTAGCAAGCTAAGCCAACTAGAGTAGCCCCATGTTGACCTCTTCAGTAGCTGCCAGCTCCAATTCATCTCCAGACTCTTCATATCCAGATCCTTTCCTCAAACCCTAAGCTCCACATGCCTACTCCTCCACTCCACTACTATCTAAGCTAGAAGATAAGCTAAGCTAAGCTAGCTTAGCTTAGCTTATCTTCGCTAGCATCCAGCTCCTTGGCCATCCATCAGCCATAACTTAACCCAAGCTAGCTCCATTTACTAAGTGAACTTAAGACCACCTAGCTAGCTCCACCTCTACTCAAGTTGGCGCCACCTTCTTCACCACCCTTCACCCCTCAATCACCACCAAAAGACACCTAGACGTTGGTGCCAAAACCACCCTAACCACCCCCCCTTTTAGCGCCAACTTCACCTTCCATATCCACCCTACACATAACCCTTCCAAGCCACATCCACCATCCACCTCAACCCCCTTCTAGAAGCCTAGAAGTCGGCGCCAACCCATGGCACGTCTCCATGGTTGCCATCACTTTTAGGTGTCCCTTGGCCACCCATAACTACCCCCTTACATCCCTTAGGTGGAGCCAACTCCCCTTAGCCCTAAGATCACTTAACCAACCCCATCTTCCCATCTTAGCCATCCATCTCAAGAGTCACCTTAACCCTCCCATCCTACCCTATAAAAAGGACAACACCCACCACCATACAATCCATCTTTGGCTAGCAAAATACCTCTTACATTCTACCTATAACTCAAGCCCAAGGGAGAAGAAGAAGAAGAAGATTAAGGGGACACTCTATCCCCTTGGTGCCTTCCCCTCTTCCCTTCTCTCTTGTGCCCACGCCAGCCAAAGGAGAAGCCAGACAAGGATGACCTTTGGAGGAGGTCTTGAGGGTGGTATACAACCATCCTTGGAGGAGATCTTAGAGGTGGTCCATGCCACCTTGGAGGAAAGCCTTGGCATGCCCCCCTACTTCAGGGTTTGCCAAGGAAGCTACACCTTGAGGAATTTTACAAGGAGAAGGAGGAGCTCTTTTTGATTGCAGGAGCAGCCACAATTGGAGCAAGAGCCTCGCCATCATCACCATCATTTCAGAGGATTTTTGTGTTTTCATTACATGCATTTTTAATTCTAGTAGTTTAAGCATTCTTCTACTAGATTCTTGTAAAGCAATTCCTCAATTTCATACAAGTTGCCTTCATTAGATTTTTTTTGTCTTGATTGCAATTTAAATTTCCCTTTTGTGCACTCACTTCCCTCCCTCTCTAATTACCCTAGCCTTTACGTGCCTAGGATGAGCTTAGAAGGAAGGTAGCTCTTGTCACCTAGGGTTACTATTAGGAGCAGTTATCATCAACTTGAAATCCTTGTTATTTCAAATACAAAAAAAGTTCTATTGAGAAAAGCACAAAAGGAAAGGTGAATTCCATTTTCAAAGAAAGAGATTTAATTTTTGCAAACTTGCCTCCTTTGACGACCTTAGATACCCCACTATTTACGTTATAAATTTTAAAAGCATTTGCAATTTGGCTTGTTACGACTTAAAAACCTGCTTTTACAAATCATGCCAAATTTCGCATCACTTTTTGGTGCCGTTGCCGGGGAGGCACGGCATTGCTTTTATCACTTTTCTCTTGCTTGAAGTGGATCTCATTCCCTTCTTTTTTCTTCTATCTCGTGTGTGCAAGAACTACAGGAAGCAAGTGGGAATTCTGGAAAGAACTTAAATCCCTTGTCTTCTCGTGGATTCTGGTTGGTTCCCTTTCTCTTGTCACACCTAAACTAAAAGACTACCAAAATACACTAAACTTGGTTTTCATAACCCTAAACAACTTAATTAAGTGGAGTGGTGCATTTTAAAACTCATTGATTGCTTGTTTGCACCATTAATACCACTCCATTTCAAGTATTGGTGTTCTGCTTTTTTAGATCTAGACTTCTGTCTGGATTTGAAAAATCAATTTCAATCACCACAGGACTCCGAAAATCTTGGAATTTTACATAGAGATTCCAAATTAAGTTGGGAACATTTTTTTCAAATTTCAGACTAATTGGATTTATATTTAACTTTTAAAAATTCATGGACTACAGAGGGGTCACACCCTCTAATCTTCCTGTTTTGCTATTGTCCATGAATTTTTAGAATTTTTATACTCATCCAATTTTTGTGAAATTTATTTTTATAGAATCATTGTGAACTTCTACACATCATATAAAATCACCAAAATTTTCTAAGGTCGGTGGTAATATTGAAAAGCCCAAAATACCCATGGATATCATTTCTAGACTTTGACACTAGTACAAATAAAAAATCAAAACAATTATCAAACAACTTCCTAAAATCTTAAAAAAATATTTTCTGGGAGCCTTGCTTGATTCTCTTCAAAGTAGTGGTATTGTTTAAATTGTTTAGACCACAACTTAATACAAAAAGCCTAAAAATAACTCATTGGTAGTTAAATTTCTGTCCTAGGATCAATTGGATTAGGGTTTCTTTTTCATTTTTAGAGATAAGCAACCAAAAGGAAACATATCCTCATTTATACAACTTGATTTCCTCTTATTTGTGGAATCTCAAACTTGTTTGAAAACTTAAAAAGAAAATCCTAAAAATACACTAAGTTAAATCTAATCCTAAAAGATAACTTATTTTTAATTAGAACCACTTTCCAATTCCTGCACACTAAAAATTGAAATAACAAGGCAATAACCCAATCAACACCCTCCACATTTTGTGTGCACTTTAGTATCCTAGACTTAACTAAAATTCGTAGCAACTTGACCCCTAAGGTTTCATCAACTTAGGCTTGCTATATAGGTCTTAAGTTTTCTCTAGTTAATACCAATTCTGTCATCTATATCTGGTGTTTAGGCTGAGGGGCCGTGTCAAACGATCAAGCGCGAGTTTGTACAAGCACCGGGGGATTTTCCTAGGAAATGCTTGGGCCCAAACCTCCCCTTAAGCAACTTGGCTAGATTTGTTGACAGAACGGGTATTCACTATTGATTACTTATTTCCTAAGTAGACCAAGTCTTAGGTTAACTTTTTTAGGGAGTCACACTTAAGTTAGGTCTAGAATTTGTTGTTTGAATTGCACACTTTCTCTCATCTCTTTCTCTTCTCCTCTCCTCCAATTCTTCCAAAAAAGTGCATGCACGGGCGAAGGTCCCAAAAACCACATCTTGAGGGACCATCTGATTTTGCCCCCGCACCAGAAAATCTTTGTTTTTTTCTCCTTCCTCTTCAAAAAAAATGGAAAACCCAGGAAACCGACAAAAAAATTTTGCTTCCACTTCTAACCTGTCAGCCGACCCACAAGCTGACTTCCCCATCCCTCACCTCCCTCATCTGGAGCAACTAGAAATTCCTACAGGGCCAGGTGGCCCTCCAATCCTAACTCAAAATACAAATCCCTTTGCCTTGATGGTCAACCATTTGGTTCGGCTGCAACAAAATCAAGAGGATTTGGCTAGGACTGTAACGAATCTAGCTAACCAAGGGCAAAACCCACCACCCCACCAACAACCTATCATTCCTCTTAAGGATTTCTATGATCCTCCCAATTATGAGGAAAGACCCGGGGTGGTTATATCACAAGGGGATTTTGAGATCAAACCAACCATTCTAAATCTTATCAAGCATGTTCATGGTCCTCCAAGAGAGGACCCTTTTTGTCATCTCGAGGAATTAACTGTCCTCGCTCAAACCACTCATTCCCGCAACGTGCAGGAAGACATGTGATTGATGAGACTTTTTCCTCTCTCTCTAAAAGATAAAGCTTCACATTGGTGAAGAACGGTTGGGCACCCGATTACCACCTGGCCCCAATTAAAGAGCGCTTTTCTAAAGAAATTTTTTCCAATCGATCGAACTAACGCTTTAAGACGATCCATAATGACCTTTCAACAAAAAATTGGTGAACCCCTCCATGAAGCATGGGAAAGATTCCAAGAACTTTTAAGAAGTTGTCCCCACCATGAAATTCCACAATGGCAGTTAGTGCAGATCTTCTATCATGGATTAGAAGATCAATTGAAGCAATTTGTGGATGCCTCATGTGGGGGCAATTTCCTTAATAAAGATGTCGAAAGTGCCTATCTCCTCTTTGAAGAAATGAGTGAAAACTCATTTAATATGACTTCAATGGACACTTTTGGTAGAACACAAAACCCCAGACACGGAGTCAACGAAATTGACTCCAAATCAACCTCTGTTCCAGTCACTCAAGATGATCTATATATGTTTGCTCAACGACTGGACTAGATGCAAATTCACCAGAAAAAAATGGAAGAAAAGCTCACAAACAAACACACTCCACACTTTAACTCTCCACACACTAACACTCCACAACTTCTTCGAAGAGAAAATCTACACAATATTGATGCCACACCTGCTGTTTGGCAATTTCCAGCTGATTTCCCACAAGAATTGACTGGGAATTTGCATTATTTGAATCAAAATATTTTTGATCCCACAACAAAAATATTTATGCTCTCCAGGAGCAATTTAAAAACCCCTCCAACACTTACAATCAAAACTGGAGGACCAACCTGAATCACTCCTGGAAGAACCCAAACTCGATTCCTTTTCCCAAACAAAATCATTTTGGGAATTATGGGCAACCTGCATATCAACCTGGACCATCCCAAGAAGATATCAATACTCAGGTCATGAAAACTCTGCAAGGTATGCAGAATCAAATGACAGAAGTAACCCGCATGATTACCAACTTGCAACACCAAGTTAAGGTTACTCCTGATTTTCGTTCTATTGGGAATTTACCTTCCCAACCCATGCCTAGCCCAAATAATCAAAGGAATCAATTCCAAGGTGGATATCCCAATCAACCCATTCAACCAGCACCTCAATATCCCCCAGGTTGCAATAATAGTCAGGCTTCCCGTCCTCATCCTAGAAACAACTAGACTACAAAAGCAGTTACTTTGAGGAATGGGAAAACCACTCAAGACCCCCGACCTGTTGAAGAAATTCATTTCAATGAAAAACATATCAACTCATCCCCATTTTCCTCTACCACTATTCAGGAACCTAATAATGCAAAACAGAGAAACCCTGCACCATTTCCACAGGCCCTCCATTCTTCACAAAATAAGAAAAAGAAGAAATCTGAGCCCACTGATAAGGAATTAATGGATTTATTTGGGTAAGTTGAAATTAACATCCCTCTCCTAGATGCCATAAAATACATCCCTGCCTATGCAAAATTTCTAAAACATTTATGTACCCCAAAAAGGTAGCCCAGAAATTTAGGAAAGGTGACCCTTCCTGAGAGAGTCAGCTAAGTTATGTAGAGCCGACTACCTCTTAAGAGAAAAGATCCAGGCGCCCCCTGATTCAAGTTACCATTAATGATACTTCTTTTGATCGTGCTTTGTTGGATCTCGGTGCCTTAATTAATCTTATCCTCACAATTATTTTTTAGAAATTTAAGATCAGAGAATTAAAGCATGTCATATTTGTGGGCTATTTAAGTATTTGAGTGTCTAGACATTAAGTTAATTTTAACATTTAGATAGCATAAATTAGGATGTAAATAAATTAATTCATATTTTTAGCTTAAGTTCATAATTCACACATTTAGAATTAACCTAGGATTGTATACATTTGATTAGTTAATTAATTAGATGCATTACATACACTATTTTAGTTAACATAGAAGTTAAGGAGTTATGTATAAATAATCCTAATTATTTTATTCTTTTTTTTTTCTTCTTCTCCTTTGCAGGTAACTCCTCCGTCTCTGCCTCCTCCTCCTGCGCATCAACATTGATTCTACGGTGGCTTTTGAATTTCAAATCTTTGTAGCTGTGGCTACAAAAGAGAAGGAAGGGCTGTCGTTCAAGGGAGGCCACCACCCCTTTGTTCCTCATTGCGTAGAGCTCTTTGCTTCTCATCCATTCCATACCACCAACCTCCCACCGCGGCAGTGCGACTCCACCACCATGAGCGTGTGGGGTGACAGCCCACACCGCCAAGAGTCCCTGCAACTTCTCCTCCCCACGCCTCAACCCTACCAAGTGCACCTGCCACCACATGCCCTTACCCCAGCCAACACGCTCACGCCTAGCGCACCTGCCACTGCGCACCCTCACCTCAGCCAGCATCCCACCTTGCGCCTGCACGCCCAAGCCTCTATCTCTAGCGCACCCGCTCCAACGCCCATGCTTCTTTGCGCCATCAGACCCTGCGCACCAGTGCCTCCAGCACCCTTGCTTAGTGCACCTGCCCACCGCACACCTTCACCCCCAATGCCCCCACTCCAATGCCTCCCTGCAGCACCTGCAGCTAGCGCCAACAGATCCCTGTGCGCATGCCTATGCGGTCTATAGAGCACCCGCCCCTCCACGTGCCCACGCCTCCTTACGCCTGCAGCACGCATGGCCAGCGGCAGCTAACGCCACCCACCGCCAACCTTTCCTTCGTCAGGCCGGATCCGACCACCATCCATCGAGTCGCCACCACCGTCAGGTGCGGATCGGGGAGGGCTACCTCTGGTCGCCAACTCGCCGTCCATCTCTCCATCCGTGCACAAGATCCACCCAAAGCTAATCCCCTATTTCATCCTCTATTAGTATTTACATTCACATGCCACTGCCATAAAAAATGAATTTTGATTTATCATTATTTTATTGTGGTGAATTTATGCCTTCATGCTCATGCTTCTAGAGAATTGTTAAACCTTATTATTCAACTCTATGTGCATTGAATTTAATTTTGAATGACATTTTAGTATGCATGCAAGGGAATAGTACATGGCATACCCTTTCACATGGATAATTTTCTGATGTAAAAATTACATTAACACCCCTTGACTTCTCCATAAATTTAAGGTTTTCTTTCAGAGCTACACAGGCACTGTTTGATCTGACAAATAGTTCAACGAACTTG
Organism: Thalassia testudinum; assembly: GCA_037157565.1. Taxonomy (NCBI): domain Eukaryota; kingdom Viridiplantae; phylum Streptophyta; class Magnoliopsida; order Alismatales; family Hydrocharitaceae; genus Thalassia; species Thalassia testudinum. The sequence goes on from JAZHRO010000063.1 coordinate 65,650,600, forward strand.
ATTTCGACCTAATTGCAAGTTTAACTAAGTCATTGCCTCCCTGTGGACACGACCCGCTCTCCTGTGAGTGGTTTAATTTTAATTTTAATTGTGTTGTTAAGCAATTTTCCACCACTTTGATCCTACAACGATAAATCATCTTAATAACATAATTCGAAAGCGAAAACCATCTTATCAAGGTTACTCTTCAATTAGCAAACCGATCTATAATTAAACCAAGGGGAATTATTGAGGATGTTCTTGTCCAGGTCAAAAATTATCTAATTGTAGTAGACTTTCTAGTCCTGGACATAGAGGTACCGGAAGCATTAAAGTTTGCCCCTATAATTCTTGGAAGACCATTCTTAGCCACCGGCCACGCAAATATTGATTGTGATTCTGGTAAAATGAAGATCATGTGTAGCAGTGAATTTGTAACCCTAGATATTTTCCAAGCTTCTAGGAGGTTCCAAGAACCTGATTTCTTTGATGACTCGGATTCAGAAATGGAAAATATAGTGGAGGAAACTTTGCAGATTTCACATTTAGGTTCCTGTTTTTCCATTAACACGGTTCCTGAACAATCCACTTCCTCTCACCCTTCCACCCTAACAACACATTCAGCTAACACTCCAGCTGACCCTTTCACACTCACTTCACCACTAACTCAAAAAGCAGAAATTCTTTCAGAGTCGGGCCCACAACTGGAATTAAAACCTTTGCTTGACTCCCTTAAATATGTTTTCTGGGTCCAAATCTGACCCTGCCCGTGATTATAAATTCTAGACTTACTGGGGCACAAGAACACAAACTTCTCCAAGGTTTGAGTAAATATAGAAAATCTATTGGCTGGACCGTTTATGATCTTAAGGGTATTCATCCGTCCTACTGTACACATCGTATATATTTAGAGGATGATTCTCGTCCCTCCCGCCAACCACAAAGGTGCTTGAACCCTAATATGTAGGAGGTGGAAAAAAAAGAGATTATTAAGTGGCTTGATGCCAATATCATCTACCTCATTTTTGACAGCTCCTGGGTTAGTCCAACACAAGTTGTGCCCAAAAAGGCTAGACTAACAGTTGTCACCAATGACAATAGGGAGAATATAGCCACTCGAACTGCCTCTTCTTGGCACGTGTGTATTGATTACAGGAAATTAAACACCACCACCAAGAAGGACCATTTTTCGCTCCCCTTTATTAATCAAATCTTGGAGTGATTAGCCATATGGGATTTTTACTATTTTTTGGATGATTATTCCGGCTATAATTAGGTAGCAGTTCATTCTGAGGACCAGGACAAAAAAACTTTCACCTGCCCCTTCGGAACCTTTGCTTTCCAAAGAATGCCCTTTTGTCTTTGCAATGCACCTGCAACTTTTCAAAGGTGTATGCTTACAATATTTTCAAACCTGGTAGGTGAATGCTTAGAAGTATTTATGGATGACTTCTCTATTTTTGGAGATTCTTTTGATCATTGTCTCAAGAACGTTGAAAGAACGCTCTAAAAATGCATAGAAGTCAATCTGGTCCTCAGTTGGGAAAAAAGTCATTTCATGGTCTAGGAAGGTATTGTCTTGGGCCATGTTATTTCAAAATAAGGAATGACGGTAGATAAAGAAAAAATGGATGCTATATCTAAGCTCCCACCGCCCACTACTATAAAACAGATCAGATCCTTTTTAGGTCATGTGGGTTTCTACCATAGATTCATACAAAATTTTTCCCAAATCTCCAAGCCCTTAAGTCAGCTTCTTACTAAAGACCAGCCATTCGATTTTAATGCTAAATGCTTGGAGAGTTTTTTGAGGTTGAAGAAGGAAGTTACTGAGGCACCAATTTTGCAAGGATCTAATTGGAATAGTCCCTTTGAATTAATGACAGATGTGTCAAATTTTGCTGTGGGGGTCGTTCTAGTGCAAAGAATTGGCAAGAAGCCCATTGTGATCTATTATGCTAGTGAAACCCTTGATGACGTACAACGAAATTACACGGTTACTGAAAAGGAACTTCTTGCCATTGTATTTGCCATATAAAAATTTAGATCTTATCTTTTGGGGTCACATGTCACTGTATATATCGACCACTCAGCACTTAAATATTTGCTGACAAAAAAAGATGCGAAACCCCACCTTATCCATTGGATTCTGCTACTCCAGGAATTTGACCTGGAAATCAAGGATAAGGTGGGATCGCAAAATGTAGTGGCCGACCATCTCTCTCGTCTTATGATGAATGACATAATGACCCCACCTGATCAATTCCCTGATGAAAGCTGCCACCACCCTCCCTTGGTTTGCACCCATTGCAAACTATTTAGCAAAAGAATGGATTGCCGCAGATTGGCCAAAAACAAAATGGGATAAGTTCTTTGCTGACATTAAATACTATTTTTGGGAGGAGCCCAACCTTTTCTGCATTTTTGCCGATCAGGTCATTCGACGATGTGTCCCTGATTTTGAAATCCATGATATTCTAAAACATTGTCATTCAATGGCCTATAGCGGACATTTTTCGGGCAAGAAAACTGCAGCTAAAATCCTTAATGCAGGATTCTTTTGGCCTAGCTTGCACAAAGATGCTCATAATTTTGTTCGATCCTGTGTGTGTTGCCAGAGCATCGGCAACATGATTCGGAAGGATATGATGCCCCTTAATCCTATTTTAAAGGTTGAAATTTTTGATGTATGGGGCATCGACTTCATGGGACCATCCATCAACTCTGGTGGGTATTCGTATGTACTAGTCGTAGTCGACTATGTTTCTAAGTGGATAGAAGCAATACCCACCCGCACTAATGATCACCGTATGGTTGTCGAATTTCTTAAGAAGAATATTTCCTCAAGATTCAACATTCCAAAAGCCATTATCAGTGACAGAGGCTTACATTTCACTCATTCACAATTCCGTCACATTCTTTCTAAATATGGGGTTAATCACAAAATTTCCACACCTTATCACCCCCAAACAAATGGCCAGGTAGAAGTTTCTAACCGGGAAATCAAAAATATTTTACAAAAGACGGTTAGGCCCAACTATAAAGACTGGTCCACTAAATTGGACGACACTTTATGGGCCTACCGTACTGCTTTCAAAACCCCGCTCGACATGTCTCCCTTTCGTTTGATTTTTGGGAAGGCATGCCATCTCCTGGTAGAACTCGAACATAGGGCTTTTTGGGCAATAAAATAATTAAACATGGATTTATCTGATGTTGGTATCCATAGAAAACTACAATTAACTAAATTGGAAGAATTACGTAATTTTTCCTATGAAAACATGAGGATTTATAAAGATCGAACAAAGAAATTTCATGATAAATACATTGTTCGGAAACACTTTGACGTTAATCAACGTGTTTGGCTTTTTGATGCTAGATTACATCCTTTTTCTGGCAAATTAAAATCCAAATGGACTGACCCCTTTATTATCCTCAAAACTTATCAGTACAGCGCTATTGATCTTTTTGATCCTAAAACTAATACAACATTTCAAGTTTTTTTTAGCCAATGTTTAAAGACCTATTTTGATCATACCCCAAATCTTCCATCTGAATCCTTCAATTTGACTGAACCAACCACAGTTGATCACTGATGCACACTACGCCTGGATGAATGGCGTAAAAGATAGCACTGGATGGGAGGTAACCCATCATTTTCTTTCTGGTTCTTTTTCTTCTTTTTCCCTAGGTTTTGACTATCCGAAATCCGACCACCTTTTACTATGGTAATCTCTCTTTCCCTCCTATTGCCTGAGGACATTGCATATCTTAAGCATGGGGGTGTTTTTAATTTTGACGATTGAATTAGGATTTTCAAAACCTAAAAACATGCACTTTTTTTTGTCATCTTTATTTTCCTGCTTGCATACCCAAAAAAATATAAATATTGAAAACTTTCTGAGGAAAAATTTTGAAATCTGGACTAAGGTTGAAAAAAATCACTTTTGGTACAATGGGATTTAATCTTTAACAAATTAGGGATGAGGATACGGATCTGATCATTAGAATCTCAGGGTTTATTTTTTAGACTAGATCAGATATCCTTCTCCAAAATTCCACCTAAACTCATGATAGTTCAGGTGACTTAATCCTCTTTTGTAATATGGAAAGTATCTGGCTTAGTTTCTGATTCAAAAACTTGCATTTCTTGTGAAACTTCCTATGCCAAATTTCACACACAATCCAACACCTAAAAATTAAAAAAAAAAGCTCCCTTGTTTGGGCTTAGTAAAAAGTCTGAAGCAGATCATTGGTTTGAGTTCCCACCGCCAATAAGGAGGAAAATGTCTCCTTTAAGGATGCGATGTCAACATGCTACTGCCTCGGTGATGCTCCATATCTATATTTCATATCTTTAGACGGAGCATTAAAGTGCATTTTAGCAGCTCAAGTGTCTTGGATGGTGCTTTACCTATAGTGTCGGAGCAAGAACTGGAGTTAGCTTGGAGCGCCCCTTTACACCGCATTGTGTTTTAGGATTGTGAGCTCCTAGGTGATGTCATGGGCAGTGCTATCCCTAAGTACTGGCGCCAGAGCCCCCTCGAGGATTGGTGATGGGAATGATGATCCTGACACATTTATTATAAGACTAAGCTAGAAATGAGCATGGGGGACACACAAAAAAAAAAGTTTTAAACCAAAAATACGCCCTTATAAATGTTGTCTTTTCACAAGCATGGACACAAGGTTTTAAAGGTCATTGCAAGTTGCGAATCAGATTCAAGAGCCAGAAAAATCCTAAAAATAAAAATTTCAAATCATCTGAATTAACAAGGAGTTAATCTGTGAATTTTCTGAAGGATATATTAATCCCATTTTGTCTAATTTTTTTATCCAAAAACAAATCCTAATGTTTATCTTTAACAAATCCTGTACCTCCTATGTTTAAACCAACTAGGGTCCCATAGTCTCTTTTTCCTCGAAAGTCAAAAAAATTAGATTTTCCAAAAATTCCATTTTGTAAAAATTAAAGTTTTGCTAAGATACTAGCAAAAGATAAGCATGGGGATGTGATAAATGCCAGTTTATCATCATTTTTTGCATTAAAACAATCCTAGCTCTTAGGATTTTGCTTCGCAAGCGAGATTTTGGGTTGCATTTAGTCATAAATTAGGTTAGGCATGCATTGCATTTTTTATTGCCTTTTTAATGTGTTTTTGTGAGTGTTAGGGATGAATAGATTAATAGATCCCTAGAACCCTTGCACTCAAGAAGGTAACAGGTGAAGGAGAAGCTCAAACTAGCTGGAACTCAGCTTGATCTAGCTCACCATAGCTGGAATCCAGCTCACTTGGACTAGGGTCAGCTCATCCTAGCTCCATTCAGCTCAGCTCAGCTGAATGGTAGCTCAAGAGAGCTCATCTCAACTCACCCTAGCTCAGGTCAGCTCAGATCCAGCTCAACTTAGCTGAGCCTAGCTCATCTCATCTCCCATGAGTTCACAGGGAGCTCTAACCAGCTCAGTTGAGTTGACTGGAGTTAACCTCAGCTCAGAACCAGCCTAATCCAGCTCCACTCAACTCTAGCTAGCTGAAGATGAATTCATTCCAGCTCAGGAAGCTCAAGTTCAGCTCTCGGGGACTCAACTTAGCGCAACTTAGTTGAGCTAAGCTACCTTAGCTATCTCAACCAGCTCAATCCTCCCTGGGAGCACTAGACCCAACTCACCTCGGCTGCATTCAGTAGAACTTAGCTCACATTATCTTGGCTTAGTAGCTAGCAAAGAACTAGCAAGCTAAGCCAACTAGAGTAGCCCCATGTTGACCTCTTCAGTAGCTGCCAGCCCCAATTCAGCTCCAAACTCTTCATATCCATTTCCTCTCATCAAACCCTAAGCTCCACATGCCTACTCCTCCACTCCACTACTAGCTAAGCTAGCTTAGCCTAGCATAGCTTAGCTAGCATCTAGCTCCTTGGCAATCCATCATTCATAACTTAACCCCAGCTAGCACCATTTACTAAGTGAACTCAAGACCACCTAGCTAGCTCCACCTCTACTCAAGTTGGTGCCACCTTCTTCACCACCCTTCACAACTCAATCACCACCAAAAGACACCTAGATGTTGGCACCAAAACCACCCTAACCACCCCCCTTTTTAGCGCTAACTTCACCTCCCATATCCACCCTACACATAGCCCTTCCAAGCCACATCCACCATCCACCTCAACCCCTTTCTAGAAGCCTAGAAGTTGGCACCAACCCATGGCACCTCTCCATGGTTGGTGCCACTTTTAGGTGTCCCTTGGTCACCCATAACTACCCCCATTACATCCCTTAGGTGGCGCCAACTCCCCTTAGACCTAGGATCACCTAACCACCCCCATGTTCCCATCTTAGCCATCCATCTCAAGAGTCACCTTAACCCTCCCATCCTACCCTATAAAAAGGCCAACACCCACCACCATACAATCCATCTTTGGCTAACAAAATACCTCTTATATTCTACCTATAGCTCACGCCCAAGAGAGAAGAAGAAGAAGAAGATTAAGGGGACACTCTGGCCCCTTGGTGCCTTCCCCTCTTCCTTTCTCTCTTGTACCCACGCCAACCAAAGGAGAAGCCAGGCAAGGAAGACCTTTGGAGGAGGTCTTGAGGGTGGTATACAACCATCCTTGGAGGAGAGCTTAGAGGTGGTCCACTCCACCTTGGAGGAAAGCCTTGGCACACCCCCCTACTTCAGGGTTTGCCAAGGAAGCTACATCTTGAAGAATTTTACAAGGAGGAGGAGCTCTTTTTTATTGCAGGAGCAGCTGCAATTGGAGCAAGAGCCTTGCCATCTTCACCATCAATTCAGAGGATTTTTTTGTTTTCATTACATGCATTTTTAATTCTAGTAGTTTAAGCATTAGTCTACTAGATTCTTGTAAAACAATTCTGCAATTTTATACAAGTTGCCTTCGTTAGATTTTTTTGTCTTGATTGCAATTTAAATTTCCCTTTTGTGCACTCACTTCCCTCCCTCTCTAATTACCCTAGGCCTTCACGTGCCTAGGGTGAGCTTAGAGGGAAGGTAGCTCTTGTCACCTAGGGTTACTATTAGGAGTAGTTATCATCAACTTGAAATCCTTGTTATTTCAAATACAAAAAAAAAATGTTATATTGAAAAAAGCACAAAAAGAAAGGTGAATTCCATTTTCGAAGAAAGGGATTTAATTTTTGTAAACTTGCCTCGGACGACTCTAGATACCCTACTATCTAGGTTATAAATTTTAAAAGCGTTTGCGATTTGGCTTATTACAATGACTTGAAAACCTGCTTTTAGAAATCACGCCAAATTTTGCATCAACCAACACTAAGTGTTCTCAACACCTAGTCAAATTTTCAAAGAGCCCACTATACAAAAAGTTTGTAATTGGTGAACTCGATTTTTTCACGAAATCTACAGCCCACTGGGCCGAATCAACCACTCTATGATCGGGTCCACAATTTTTATTTATGTACATTTTTGTGCACTATTTCAGACCCATTCAAGCCCACAATAGGTCATTGGCTCCCTGCCTACTCACAATGCCATGGTTAGATATATGCTCGTTGGTGCGCTCTACGCTAATGACTAAGCGGTTAAAGATCACAAATCATTTTATATGTGTGCTGCACTTCACCAATCCACGTGTGGGACTATGTTAACCCCCTCCCTTCTATGCAATGTTTCAATTCTAGACCAGACTTCATCAATCGATTGCCAACATCTCACACCTCCAAATCTTAAGGTTAAGGGCTCAATCAAAATCTCTTTGTGCCAATTATTGATTGATGGACTCAATTGGAACAAAGAATTAGATTTGATCCTTAAAATCAGGCCCCAAGCTTGGCCTAAAACCATGTTTGCTCTACTATTTTCCTGCAGGAGAAGAAGTTAGGTCATTAACCTACAAGCTCAGATATTCTCTCAATTGAGAATCTAGAATAGTATTAGAGACCATTCCACACTCATAGGAGTGGGAATGGAGGATCAGGGAAGTAGAGAGAAGCTCAAAAGCTTTAGAGCTCTTATTCTCAAGGCAGAGAACATTAAATTCAGTGTTAACAAACTTAGCAACCTAGATTGATTCAAAGACTCATAACAAACTGATTTGGGTAGGAATCAAGTCAAAATCTCAACAAAATAACCATGAACTCTTATGGAACTCAGTTTGAACCCAAACTGAACTTAGAGTGGAAAGCACTCTAAACCTAATCAAAGCAAACTCTAAATAGTTCTAATAGCTTCGCAATCACATTAGGAACCTAAATATATCATCAAATCACAGATTTAAGTCTTAGAACACTAAAATCAACCCAGGGTTGACCAATCCAAGTCAAAAGTTGACTTTACAAAATATAGCAATTTAGATCAAATTAAAAACCTAAGTAGGCTAAATTCAATCTCAATAATCTACTACAATACTCAAATCTAGGTTTTGACTATCCTAGATACGATCTCAGGCATTTCCACCTGAGATCCAAGGAGTGCTTGGTTGTCAGAACAAATGGAAAGTTCTAGGACGTAAATGATGGCTAATCTAGACTCTACAGAGTCTGCTCTTGCTTATAGACCTAATTCTAGGTTCTAAAGATCAAAGGATATGTCTCCTCAGCTCTACCGAAGCTAAGGAAGACGATGATCATCAGAGAGATATAATCATTAAAATTTCAAATCAAAATCTCATATCTAATCATCATATTATAAAATAGGTTTCTAGAGCTTTATAGGGAGTTTCATAGGCAATGGCTCATAATGGAACTCGTCAGAGCTCACCAGGCTTTGGTGAAGGCTAAATAAAAGTGTTGGAGATCAAATCTCCACTAAAGTTTACAAGAATAGGTTCAAAAGTTTCTAGAGGTCACAAGGGACCTTAGGAACACATCAATGAATTCAATTGATGATTATAAACAAGGATTGATCAAGAAACACTTAAAGAATCAAACCTAAGTTCACATGAACTTAGGGAAATAGATCTCACTCAATTGAGTGAGGAGAATCAAAGAGAAGTTTACAAAGGTGTAGCTAGAAGAAATTAGTGAATAGACTCTTCTTGATATGCCATTGACAGCTAGCTCAAGGAATTGAAGTGATTTAGGCATTTTATATATAATAGCTAATTTATCTAATTAATAAGTCAAATGAGGTCCTATGATGTATAGAAGTGGTGGAGGACCCCAATTGGATGTAAAATAGGTCTAAAACCTCCGCCATAGACAGTAGAGGAGCTCAAGTGAAGGTTTAGTGCATTAGGCGATTAAGGTGCTAAATTAGGAAACTAGAAAAAAAGGTGAGATGGAGTTGTGATGAGGTAAGGAGTGTGGTTAGGTGAATGAAAAGACGAATCAAAGTCCTGTGAGATCGAATTTTGCCTCACCAGAGACGGAGAAGAAAGTACCTAATATGCAAGGAAAATCTAACTAAACTAACTAATTATCTACGCTAAACTACTCAAAGCTAAGATAGAAGTCTAAATCTACGATTACCAAGAAGAATAGGGGTAGAGGATCTCCGTTGAGGTTCATCAGAGGAAGAAATCAGAAGATATAAGGAAGAAGCTTTGGTGGAGATGAATAAGGTGGAAGAAGAGGAAGTAGCGGTGTAGTAGCACCTAGAGACATGGTGGAGGATGATGGAGAGGAAGAAGCAGTCGAGCTCCTCGGAGAATACCAGAGGAAGAGGGAGAAAGTCGCCAGAGTAGGAAAGAATAGCCTATCATAACTTAGTTTAGAGAAGAGGGAAGGGAGTTGCTAACATAGATCAGAGGTGTGGAGGTCTATTTATAGGTGGTGGCAGAGCTTTAAGAGGAAGTATCTGGATGGAATAAAGTCTAGGTTCATCGTAATCTTCAGCACCGTCTCTGACACCGATGAGGTTATTCACCTAAGACAAATAGGATTATAGACAAATTTGGATCATGGGATGAAGAGGAGGAGGTCAACAAAACTTGGATGGTAGCTATGGTGGTTGTGCGACATCGGATAGGTGGTGATCGAGGTGGTGCAGAAATCGAAGGTCGTGGAAGAAGTGGTTATGGAAGACATGTACATAGGGACCTCAATGTAAATAAAAAAGGACCTGAATGAAAGAAAAAGGACTCAAGATATGAAAGCTAGGGGCATAAATGCAAACATTGAGTTTAATGGCTTCTTTTAATTTATTTCTTTTTCAACTTTTGCTATAAAAAAGTGAATAATATAAATAACATGTTTATGCTGTGAAATTACATTTTTTCCCATTTTAGTTATATTTATTTATGTAGTTAACTTAAGTTAAGTTAATTAACAACTTAGTTATAAGTTATATATAATGCTTTGTATATAGCTAAATGGTTATATTTGAGTCCTATTTATTAATTAAACTTAAGTTAACCCTAATTAAACCTTAATTAAGTTATTTTGACATATTTTCTAGCTCCTTTCTATTTTTTCTTTATTATATAATTAACCCTGTATTAATGTTATTCATTATTAATTAGTTAAGGAAACTAGATAATTAGAGTAAATAGGAGCCATGATGAGTCTCTCATCAACATAGCCCAATCAGAGTTGTTGAATGGGCATCCAATTGCAGAGGATGCATGCTAGGTGCTCGTTCATCTTGTGCAGGCGATTTTGGGTGGTCTAGATGGCCCCACGTGGCACCCTTTGGGTCATCCAACATCAAATACTTGTAAGGGACACCATGGCTGTCCAATTGGGTTGATCTTCACACCGTTGGGATGTGATCAGTGACCCAAACCCATTTGTGCAGTTGGATTTGTCGTCTGAGGCTCGAATTTTTGTCCTCTTACCTGTTGGCCTTTAATTTGCTTCGGATTGCATATGATGCTATGGTGGTCCAATCAGGGCGATTTTAGAAGTGTAGGACTTCTGATCGTCACGCTGATTAGATCCATATGGTTGGATCTTCAATCTGAGGCCCAAAAATGTGTTGCCCTGCTCCCTGGCCATTAAAATATGAAAATTAATGTACAAAGTATATAATCTATTCTAAATGCATGATGATGTATGTTGTGCAATATTTATAATGTTGAATGCTTCTATGAGCATTAGAACACATATAAATAGGTATTTTAAGCAAGATAAATGTGTCTACATCAGGTGTGGTGGAAAGTCCTTAGATCAAAAATTAAGATAGATATCAAATTAAACCACAATACAGATGTCGTATCCACAGGGAGGAAGTAGGTTAATTAAACCCATGAATATTTTTTATTCTTGTTCACAAATAGCAAAGCTAATCTATTCACTACGGGAATATTTTGTAAAATCGCATTTAAAATATTGAAGGTAAAGAAAGGGAATGCATGAGTCAAAGAGAAAGAGCAAGACAAAAAGAGGGAAACTGAGGGACTGTGAATTAGAAAATCCACTAAATAAATATATTCAAAAGATATTCAAGAAACATTTCAATCGATCATTGCAACTAATAGGAATGTTACTGTTCAAGAACAATGGAATCGCTTCCCCCCCTCGCTGCATGCGTGAGGTCGATCTTCAGTGGCATTGCGGATGGTGTTATCTCCGGTGGAGGTTGGAGAGTCCGATGGTGGTGGTGGCATGACTAGAGATGGCCAAATGATAATTACATATTATTTTTGTTAATTAATTCCTAATTAATGGTACTCTAAGGGTAATTTGGGTTAGATTACATTTACTAGGTTTGATTAGGTATTTTAGGATATTTTGTAAATAATGCATATTTATGGGCTTTTATGCAATTTTTTTGACAACTGTATCTGGTACCTTCATGTGTTTATTTTTATATGTGCAGGTATAAAATTTCAAGTTTATTGGAGCATGGCTAATCGGATTTCTGAACTTGAACTCATTTGGAGTTGACTAGCCTAGTTAACAGACCTACTTGGAAACTAATTAGCCTAATACCCTAGCCTAGTTAGGATCCTAATTGATCTAGATCTACACTCTACCACCTAATCCAAGTAGCTACCACTATTGGCTGACCACAAGCTTGGATTTTTATATTATAATGGCCAGCCATATTAGATTTTATCCCTTAGGAAAACCTACACCAACCTAGATTTTATCCTAACCTAACCCTAGAAACCCTAGCTGTGACCTAGACTTAACCCTAGAAACCCTAGATGCCACCTAGAGCCTCCTTGTCCCTTCATAGGTGGCCAGCCAAACACCAAGATCTTATCCTAAGTGGTCAGCCACCTATAATTAGAAAACCACCAAGAAAACACCTCCCTATCCTAGCCTTCCATAGTAGAATTAAGGGACCATATCCTACCCATCCTAGCCACCCCTTAGGATTTAATCCAGACCACCCAATTTAGTGATCCTAGGCACTCTAGATCAACCAATAGGTAGCCTCTCTATTTCCTATAAATACATCTAGCTGCCCCCCCACCCCCCAGATCATCTCCTACTTAGAATTCCCTACCTTCAAATAGTCTCTACTACTAGTGCTAGTCCACGCCAACTTTGGTGGTTATTGTGGGTGTGCCTTCGCATCTGCATCTACACCGATGCTCCAAACTTACCCTTCGAAGCCCATAATTTCTACATTTCTCTAGTCTAGTTCTAGTTGTAATTTTCCAAGCTTTCCTATAGTTGTAGTAGTACTTCTATTGGTGTTAAACTCTTATATTATTCAATAAAAGTTCTAGTATTTTTTTCAACTTGTCTTCAAGTTGCATGCTTTCTAGTAGTAGTATATTATAGTTCTAGTAGTTGCATGCAATTAGATTTAGTATTAGTTCCAATAATCAATCTACTTGATATTTGATTCTAGTTTTAATTAGGAAAGCAATTTTTGACCTACTTGACTCCCTGTGAACAACTCGAACTCCCATATTTCTTTTCAAAAAATCTTGCAAGTTTGATTTCACTTACAAATTCAAGAGTTTCCGTATGCATTTACTATGACGAAAAGTGATTTTTTGCAATCACATCCATGATTAGAACACTTTTTGGAGCCGTTGTCAAGGAGGCAATGTGATTATTTTTCTTTCAATAGCTTCATTTAGATTTGCATTTGTGAGATCCAACTTGTTCTCTTTTTGTCATTTTGTGTGCAGGATCGCGTAGTCGTATGAGAACAAATCGCGAAGTGATGAGAAGAAAAAGTGTGGGTGAAGATCTCCAAGTAGGCCATCTACATCTTAGACTTAGGTAGATTCATGACTCTTAGGAGTAATTTCATTTAGTATTATTTTTAGAAAAAAAGGAAAAAAAAATCTCTCTTATCCTACTCTACATGTGCTTTAAAGATCTTATCTCATCCTAACCAAGTTCAGATTGGTTTTTCTTGTTGAATTAAATATTTTATTCTAAACTATTGGTGCGTCCAAAAATTCCCATATTTTATTTTATGATCCCCTTGACTCAGCAACAAACCCACCAAATTTCACATGAAAATTCATTTTTTGCTATCCTAGAAAAGCTTTTACTATAAGTAGGTCAATCTGAAATTTTTCTGTTGGAGATTCGAGTTCGCAGAATTTCCTTGAATGCTATACAACTCCAAATTTGGTGAAATTTTTCATTGGATTTCAGAATAAGTGTAGTTTATTGAAAAAATTGGGAATATTTTATGATAAAGGTATCATTACTATTATGGAAGATACTCATTAGGGATATGTTTGGACTATTTTGGCATTCTGATTTGCAAAATTTGAAAAATTATTTTTAAGCCCCTAAAAATTCTGAAAAAAATTATTTAGGGTGTGCTTGATCAAGTGGTGTTTGGGAAGCCTTTGTTGCATTATTTAGGCCGAACCACTTGAAATAAAATTGATTCACTTAGAAGTTGCATGCTAAGGTACCGCATTAGGGTTGCTAGATTCACAATCTAAAGGAAAAAGATCAAGGTCCTGTGATTGCAAAACACTATCTATTTTACTCAAAACTTGTTTGAAAAGACCTTGAAATTTGAACCATAAAACTAGTGAATTAATTATTGGAGCATTAAATGACACTTTACCCATTAAATTTGTTTGTGGACCCTTGTTGGTCACGCACACACATCTGAATTGAATTAATTGGGCACCCACCCTCTCATGCCCATCATCTAATCCTGTACACTTTAAATCCCAAGCCCTAATTAACTTGATAGACGCATCAACTAGGTTGGATTTTATTTTCCAAACTAGAACTATACCTATTTGATTGCATCTGAGGCCTTGTCTATTTGGACCAACTGGTGACAAGAAAAGTTGGTGCAGTAATCGTGTTAACCACTAGTGGTGTCCCGACGTGCGGGGTGTCCTAGGGGGTCCTACCCTTCTAGCCAGCCAAGTAATTCAAGGGTCAGGTCATTTAACTAGGGTTAGTGAAATTTGGACCAGCTCTATTAGATGCAACCTTTTAGGGCTAGAATTTGATTGCTTGTATTGTGCACACACTTCTCTCTCCTGCTCTCTCTGCATCTATAACATTCTTCCAAGTGAATGCACGAAACTAGATCACAAAATCCACACTTGGTGCCACCTCTGCAAAGAGAACCAAGGAGAAGACTGATTATTAGTGAATCTAGATCTACATCTAACTTGGACTTTTACCTTTATTTGATGGCTAACCCAGCCAATTCGAATCCACAACCAAATCAGATAGATCCTTTAGCTCAAATTTGAAACCTTCAACTCCAACTGAACCAGTTTCAACAGGATCATCAGACCCAAATGTAGGAGATGTGTGAGATTTTACAAATCCAACATCCACAGGCTAGACCCTTGAGGGACTTTTACAACCCTGCCTAGTATCAACACCAACCTTATGTTAGGGTCCCACCTATGGAGGCTCAATTTGAGATTAAGCACTCCACCATACAACTTCTACCTCATTTTAAGGGCAACAATGATGAAGTCCCCTTACAATTCTTAGAAGAGTTTGTAGCCATTAGTAAGACAATTAGAATTCCCAATCAACATGATAATGTGCTTAAAATGAAACTCTTTCCTTTTTCCCTAAAAGGGAAAGCTAGTCATTGGTTAGGTCCATAGGAAGGCTCATTAAAACATGTGGGGAGCTAAGAAGCACCTTCCTGAAGAAAATTTTCCCAATTGGAAAAACCAATGCACTTAGAAGGGCTATCACCACTTTCTCCCAACACCCTAAAGAACCATTGCATGAAGCTTGGGTGAGGTTCATGGATTTAATTATAAAATGCCTACATCATGAGGTTCCTAGCTGGGAACTAGTGTAAATCTTTTATCATGGGCTTAATGATCATATGAGAAGCCTTGTGGATGCCACCTGTGCATACAACTTTATGAGCAAAAATGAAAATAGTGCTTTTAATTTATTTGAGAATATGAGAGAATTCTTTCAATAATCCCTCCATGGAAACTTATGGAAGATCCATGCAACTCAGAGGTGGAATTTATGACATCCAAGAGAGCTCTAGTAATCTGGATATGAACTTGATCTGTGAAAAACTGGACAAAGTTGAGGTTGTTTTGAAAAAACTGGATGAACTGATGAGCCACAATAGGAAGGGAGCAACCCTCCCATCACCCACTATCCAATCTTCTTCAGGGAGGGAGTTTGTGAACAAGCTGCACATGGCTCAAGATGCGAACCAACTAACCCAGGGCCCTTTGCATGGAACCCACGTAGGGACCTTTGATCCCTGCTATCCTGAATCCACACACTTATCCTCATCATCATATGGATATGAGGATGTGTCGACTATCCAAGGAAATAGTAGAAATCCTTTCTCCAACACTTATAATCCTGATTGGAGAAACCACCCGAATTTCTCTTAGAAAAGCCAAGGGCAAGTAAACTAACAAATCACACAACCTAGACCCTATCAGATGAACCCTAGCTAACTTAACACTTATAACCAGGGCTGGAATTATCAACACTTGCCCCCTAACCAATGTAACCAAACTAAATTGGCCTTATTGAATCAGAACTAGCAACTGTTGGACACAAATACTTCAATGTTGCAAGCTATGCAACCATTGACCTAGTCCATCAGGGATCTGAAGAACCAAATAGGGCCTAAGCCTAATGATAGACCTATTGGTGCCATACCCTCACAACTCCTCCCAAACCCTAGAAATGCACCAATTATAGGAGATTTCCCTTAAGGGATTAATCAAAATCAAGCTCATTTGATTCAGCAATCTTGTCTTACTCCACCTGGTTTCAATCTTCCTCCTAATCGTGGATCTATTTATAATCAAGTTCCTCAATCGAATCTATACTCTATGACTAACTCTTCTTAAGATCTGAATTAGTATCCACCTACTTCAGCCAACTCAATCACTCTGAGAAGTGGAAAGACTATCTAGTGTCCTATTATGACTCTTACTCTACACTCTAGGGATCCTGGTACACTAAACTTGGGAAAGGAGCCTGCTGTGGAGGAGGATTAGGCTCATGATTCTAAGGACTCAGAAATCCAAATCCCTTTTCCTGAGGCTCTGAATAGGCCTAGAAAGACGCCTAAATCTGCTGCTAAGACTTGGTTGGATGTCTTCAAGCAATTATAGATTAATATTCCGCTCTTGGATGCCATTGAACACATCCCAAACTGCATTAAATTTTTGAAGGAATTGACTACTACAAATCGCAAGTCAAAATCTAATAATCCTAGGAAGGTTATCTTGATGAACAAGCTAGCTCAATCATCTTAAATAACCTTCCGTCTAAGAAGAAGGATCTAGGAGCTCCTCTGATTTCTTGTTCAATTGGGGATATTACTTTGGATAGAGCTATATTGGTTCTGGGTGCTTCCATTATTCTAATCCTAACTGTATTATATGAGAAATTCGGTATAGGTGACTGATCGACGATAATCCATATTACATAAAAAAAGACGATGTTTTAATGGTGATGTTATGGTAGTATAGTGTCACAATGTAAACAGATGTCGTGTCATTTTATTTATTTTCATAATTTTTACTAGTTTATTCCAGGTCATTCACTGGGAGACAGTTATTGATATACATCACTCTCTATGTTCCAAAAATGTTCTTTTATTCTAAAAATGCTAATTATATTTACAAAATCAATCAAAGAATCAAAGAATGAATAAATGAGTTAATTATGTACAAAAGAATCAATTAATTCTAACTACAATACCTCAAACATATTTACACTAAGTAGGCATCAAAAAGTAAGACTACTCTATTTTAGTTATATACAACTATCCTAAATAATACCTAAGTATACATATAAAAAATAATTATTAATATATTATAGACTAAGTATACTAACATATAATAAGAACTTTAATAACATATACTATATATACAGTAACATATATAAGTGTCGCTATAGTCTTATGAAACATATTTGCAAATAAAAGACAAAAGAACTATATTTACAAATATATATATACACACCTACAGTGACAGATATATATGTCACTAAAAAAATTGTACAAAAATATATGTGCATAATAAGGTTTATATGCATATTATCTTATTTTACTCTATTATATATACATATATCATATATACGCTCGTATACATTATATATATATAATTTATTTATTATACAAACACATATACTATGTACCTATACTATATACAGATATATATATACACACACACACATACTTAGAATACACACATTACACAAGCACAGCTCCCACACTCAACTCAACACTTAGAAATTTTTTAAGCCAAGCGCTCACCATTAGTGCACTCACCAACACACATAGCACACACTCAACACTTAGGCAATTTCTTGGCTTTCTTCTCAATAACACTTAGCTCACTATTCACTTAACAAAAATTATGGTTTTCTATTGACGAACTGGCTCTTAGTGTGATACACAGAACTGATGTAGCGAAAATTCATTGCAAAAAGATTTGAGTTTAGAAAACCCTTCATTGTAGTGCAATTCGCAAGAAAATCCGTCAATCAAATAATTTTTAACTGGAACTCAGAATGAGTTCCGGGTCGAACACGAGGAGGCTATGTCAATTTGACATCCGCAATTATATTTTTTTTGTAATTTTTGTTTATAAACAAGACGTGCACAATTATTATTATTCATTTACAATATAAGCAATACAACTAGCGAAAGAGAGAGAATCAACTTTTATTATCAAAATAGTGTTATTACAGCTACAACTAAAAAGTGGGAAATCTAATCTAGAAAGTGATAAAGAGAAGAGGGAGAGAAATTATCCTTCTCAATGGCTGCTTGGAGAACGAGGCGGATGGACGTCGCCTGAAAGAAGGAGAGCGAAGACGGATGAGGGAGGAGGGATCGAGAAGAACCTGGGGTGAGGTAGGGCGCTGACGTCGCGAGATCCATTTCTAGAATGGGGGTGAGAAGACAACTGGCGAGAACTTTGCGAAGGGGCTGAGAGGTGGACAATTTTGTTTTTAACTCTAGTGGAGCTTCCCGTAGCTTGGGAGCACTAGAGCGAGCTTTAGAACTTGAGTTCTTAGCTCTTAGAGAGGGAGAGAGATGATGGAAAGGATGAAGAAAATGTGGAGGGCGTAGGTCCTTTTATAGGTGAAGAATAAAGGGACAAATAGGTCATTTCAATCTTAAAACATTAATGTAAGGGTCTTTAGTGACAAATACAACCATCACTAAAGCCCCCATGTTGCTAAACACACGCGCATGCCCCCGCCCCTTCATCTTCGTGTGTTGAGTGCTCCTCCCATGTACACGTAACCTCAGACGTCCGATCTCTTAAATGCCCTCTTGATCACTTCCTCTTCAGCCGCATGTGTGTGATTGCACGCGTGTTCGCGCGTTAAATTGCGCGTGCAAGTCTAGCTCATCCAAGCCGCTATGTAGCACCCTCATTTGCCACTCGATCATGATCCAGCGGCATGATTTCCTCCATGCCCACTCACCCATCCAATTTATGGTGCACGTGGTCTCGAACCCGTGCCTCACACTCTGCATAGGGCATCCACCCAACACGCTATGCCTGCGTTTGAGGCACACTTTCATTTTAAGGCATACTCACCCTCAGCCATTAGATCTCGATCCAACGGCTGAGATCGCATCTTGATCATGCCTTCAGAGATGAATGGGAGGTTTGGCCAATGTTAGGTGGCTGGGATGGTGCCATGTGGCGCCATCCTAGCCATCCATCTTCTCTAACTTGTAGATGGTGCCACAGATGTCAGATTGGACCAATTTTCATGCCATTGGGCTTTGATCGTCGATCCAAACCCATCTGTGTGGTTGGATTTGTCATCTGAGGTACAGATTTACACCACTTGCCCCTTCATCTCTGATCTTTCTTGGACTGTATCTGATGCTACGGAGATCCAATCGGGGCGATCTTAGAGTCGTTGAACTCTAATCGTCACCTTGATCAGATCTATACGGTTAGATCTTCAATCCGAGGACCCAATAAATGTTGCCCTGTCCCTAGACACAAAAAGAGGCGAATTACAATACCATTTATACAAATTGACCTAAATGCATGATGATGCATGTTATGCACTATTTATAATTCATGATGCTTCTATAATACTAAGCACATGCATAAATAGACATTTTAGGCTACTTAGTTGTATACACATCACACCCCCATGCCTATCTTTTACTAATCCCTAAAAAAAACTATATGCTATTTATAAACAGAATTAGGATCAAATTACTTGGGCAAAAGTTATTTTTCAACACTTGGATCAAATTACTAAGGACCTGAACTATAGAGACACAACAGTGCTCAGGTGTCTACCAATATGTTGACTGCCCAAGCCCTCGCCTTATTTAAAAGCAGAAGCATTTTTTTTCTTTTTCTTCTTTTCTAATTTTTTTGGATTTTTAAGTTTTGGGTTTCGAGGCAGCTTTCTACGGCTACCCAACCCCCCCAAGACTCAAAGATAACTCTAAGTAGTAAGCATCTTTTTGTGTGAAATGTGATAGAGTCACTGATCGGCGATTAGAATAGACTTCAGGTTTCTACACCCCTAAGTGACCTTGAAAAGGAATTTTGCCTAAAGGTGTATCCATACGACCAATAACTTTCTCCCTACTTTTATTTTTATGGGGTCAACATGAGGGCGAACTCAGTGTATATCTCCCCAGCTTATTCTACTTCTCTGCTTCTTCCTAAGTGTTTGGAATTAAACGTGCATTTTTGTGAGCTAGGTTCTGGACAACCGGTCGATGAGCTATTACCACCAACAACTTGCCAGCCATACTCGTCCGGTGAAGTGTGGTTTATTTATTTCTTCTTTTCTTTTTTTCTATTTCTTTTTCTTTTCCTTTTTGGATATTTTTTTTTTAATTAGGTGGCTTCCCTAATCTAAGATTTACCTAAAGGCACCAAGAAGAGAATGGTCGTGTGACTGGGCTCTGGACAACTGGTCGATGAGTTGTTACCACAGATAACTTGTTAGCCATACCACCCTAGAACGGTCATTAGCTACCCAATTTCCGTTAAAACCATCAAAAAGTGAGTCAGTGCAAATAGTGTGTAGATTCTTAGACTTAAAGTGCCCTAAAATCATAAGGCGGGTTGATAAGTTCTATACTTACTACCCCAACTTGTTTAACCAATTTAAAATGAATTTTCAAATGGTGAGGACTCGAGAAACATGTCCACATTTTAATGGACACTCGGGCTGATTAAGCTTGAAGATTTGAAGGGTCTAAGTGTTCAGGTCCTACTGTATTATTTCCTAAGGTTGAAAATTTCTAAAGCCCAAGTTTTCTTTTCCTAATTCCTTTTTTTTAATAATAAAAAGGAAAAATAAGGAAACTTTACAAGAAGTCCACAGACCTGGCAATATGATTCAAAAAATGAATCCACCCCCCCATGCCTAACACATACAATGTCCTCATTGAAAATAAAAGGCATGACAAAAGGGCAGAATGGAAAAATATCACCTATATTTCATGATGCTTTGGTCAGCTCTAAGTCAGACTATACAAGTGCTAAGTTTAGTGCCATCAGCTAGGCGGGGTCTAGCTAAAGAAAGTCAGATTAAGGTTAAAGCAACCTTGTTTGAGACGGGTTCTGGAATAACGCGATCAACGTAAGGTTTTAGATGTTGTTCGTTGACCTTAAAAGAATTACCTATCTTTGGATCAAAAATCTCAACGGCTCCATTTGGGAATATCTGATCAATGATGAACGAGCCGTTCCACTTGGACCTAAGCTTGCTAGGAAAGAGCTTAAGTCAAGAATCAAAGAGCCAGACCTTCTGATTTGGCTTAAAGCTCTTTCAGGAAATCAGCTGATCATGAAGATCTTTGGTCCTAGCCTTATAGATCTTGACATTCTCGTATGCATCATTTCTAAGATCCTCCAACTCATATAGTTGGAGTTTCCTGGCCTTTCCAGCTAAACTTAAATCAAAGTTGCATTTCTTGATTGCCCAGAATGCCTTATGTTCAATCTCAATGGGAAAATGGAACACCTTTCCTTACACCAAACGAAATGGTGACATGCCGGTAGGCATTTTGTATGCCATACAATAGGCCCAAAGAGCGTCATCAAGCTTTTGAGTCCAGTCTTTTCTATCAAGCCTAACCATTTTCGTAGGATGTTCTTGATCTCTCGATTGGAGATCTCGGCCTGTCCATTCGTTTGGGGTTGGTAAGGTGTGAAAATTTTGTGATTCACCCCGTATTTTGCTAGTAAATTGCGGAACTGGGCATTGGTGAAGTGAGTTCCACCATCTCTGATGATGGCCCTCGGAATCCTAAATCGACTGAAGATATTCTTCTTGACAAAATCGATGACCACCTTTTGGTCATTGGTTTGGGTAGGAATAGCCTCAATCAATTTGGACATGTAGTCAATGACTACGAGAATGTACAAGTGTCCAAATGAAGGGAGGAAGGGTCCCATGAAATTATGCCCCAAACGTCGAAGATTTCGACGGGAAGAATAGGGTTTAGAGGCATCATGTCTTTCTTGGCTATGCTCCTGAGTGCCTAGCATCGGGAACACAACCTCGATAATTCTTGGGCATCCTTGAATAAAGATGGCCAATAAAATCCAGATTGCAAAATTTTTGCAGCTGTCTTTTTCTCGGAGAAATGTCCACCACACACAGATGCATGCAAAACTTGAGTATACTTTGGAACTCATTCTCTAGAACACACCGGCAAATAATTTGATCAAAATAGATGTGGTATAGTTCAGGGTCATCCCAAAAGTAATATTTGGCCTCAGATATTAGTCTATCCCATTGTTGATTGGTCCAATCTTGGGGGATTTGACCAACAGCCAAATAATTAACCATGTCTACAAACCAAGGGGATTGGGCACCTGAAACTGCAAGAATAGTCTTGTCAGGAAAGGTATCAATAATTGGAATATCCGGATGAGAAGAATCACTTAAGTGTCTCGAAAGATGATCTGCCACCACATTTTGTTCCTCGAATTTGTCTTTAATTTCAAGATCGAATTCTTGAAGTAAAAGAATCCATCAGATGAGCTGGGGTTTGGCATCCTTTTTAGCCAAGAGATGTGATTGCACCGCAAAAATACACCTGCAATTTTGTTGTCTTGTGCTATTTCCTAGCATTACTAGTGCATATTAGGGTTCCATAGTCGCATTTGTAAAAATACATGCATGCATGCATTTAATTGAGAGGGGAAGAGAGTGTAATAAGTGGCCTCGCAATTTACATTTTTTCTCAAGTGAATCTTTGCAAAATTCACCATCTTTTTATTTTACTTGATTTTGAAATATCTTCCTGCGGCTGCATGGAACAACACCTTCCTCCTCGCACCATTCCTTGCTCACACCCCTCCCTGCCAGCCGCATACATGATCTCCTTGCCGGCCATGCCAAGCCATGCACAGCCAAGGCATGGCTGTGCATGCTTTCTCCTTTTATAAATAATAGCTCAGTTGCCTTCTTGCAAGCAACCTGGTCCAACGCCAAAAAAAACCCAACAGCTTCTTCTTCTCCAGGCCACCGTCCACTCCCCTCTCCCTCCATACGTCGGCCCTCCTCCTCTGAGGAGACACCCAATAGACAGGAGCACCTCACGGTGGTGCACAACCACCACCTTGAGTCCACCACTGCCCAGCTCACCATAGAGCCGGTGGGCGTGGTGGCTCTTCCCTGACTTCTTCACTTTCTAGCACTTCAGCCATGACCACCAAGCTTCAGCTGTGAAGCTCAATCGGCCACTGCACGCCCTGCAGTAGCCGACCGAGCCCCACAGCAGCAGCAGCAACCCCAGCCCCTTTCGCTCGCGCCTGTGGGCGCCCTCGCCTCCCGCTTCTTCGCATTGCACTCATGCTCCTTCGCCTTCAACCGGCTACTGCGCGCCTCCCCATCGGCTGGCCAAGCCTCACAACGCACCCCAGCAAGCAATTGCAAACCTCCGCGCAAGCAGCAGGTCGCCCTCGCCCTCCACCGCACACACTAGCAGCCCTCTCCACGTGCTCTATCGCAACATCCCGCCTGCAAGCCACCAGCCGGAGCTACTCCACCACGCGCGTCGAGCCTCCCACACTCACAGCACCTGCAGCAGGCGGTTGCGCGGCTCGCCCAGCCACTGTAGCCACTGTTCACGCATTTCTGCGGAACACTGTGGCTACAGTGGTGTGACCGGTGAGTTTCTTACTTAATCGGTCACCCGGCGCGCCGAAACTGGCCGCAGCTCGCCCGCGCATCTCGGCCCACGTCGCCCGCACCTGCCCATGTACATCTGCGTGAGCCTGCCTCTCCCAGTGCCTACCTTCGCCCGCCCCACTTGCCCACGTGCGCCCGTGTCACCCGCTTCCTTCTCCTGTGTACGCCTCTCCGCGCAGCGCTGTGCGCTGCAACCCCTCCTCTCCTCGCGGCCACTCCCGTCTGTGTGCTGTGGCCTCTTCTCTCTACGCGCATATGCGCCTGCACTCGTGCTGGGACTTCTAGATGACACCCTGAGTGCACAGACGACTTAACCCGTGCATCTTCACTCCAGCAGCGTAGTCTCTCCCTCTCTCTCCCACTCTCTCTCTCTCTCTCACTCTCTCTCACAACACTCTCTCACTCTCTTTACCGACGCTTGCACACACATACACTCACACTTTCATACACACACACAAAGCTATACACTATTATATACATATATATATATACATATACATATATATATTGATATATATACATATATTTATATACGTATATATATATATATATATACTTATATTTATACATATAGTAGTACCTATATACTTATGTATTAGTATACATACATACATATATATATCTATATACTTATATATATACATATATACATATACTTATATACATATACATATATATATATATATATCTATATATATACATATATCTATACATATATTAGTACTTATATAACTATGTATTAGTCTATATATATATATATACTTATATACACATATATACCTACCTATATACATATATTTATATACATATATCTATATATCTATATATATATATATATACATACATATATTTATCTTTACATATAGCTACATACATATATACATATATAACTACATATATATACCTATATATTTATAACCATATATATATATATACATATAGATATACTTACATATATACATATATATATAGTTTCACATTATTTACCATATGTGGTATCGCGGGAATATCTGCACCAGTTGCTGATATTCCCCGATACACGCGTACAAAAAGCGTGGTCACATACATCTTCCACCATCCATCCTAAACTCCATGCGGCACCTCATCCTGTCGGTTGCGTCTTTCTAGATGACGACCGACCCGACACCGTGCTACACTCCATCTCCACCTCCACCCCCACCCCTTTATACATATATAGTATGGATATATATATATATATAGATACTATAGTTACTTTACTTCTATTTCTCTTGCATGCCCATAAAAAGATAAAAAAATCTATAAAAGAGAAAAGATAATCCTTGATTTACAGGTACTCCGTCTTGCCTATAGCAAGACCCGTTTTGGAACCCTGATTTGGCTCAAAGCCAAGAACCTAATTTTGACGGTGTGCCTCAAGGACCAAGATTATCAGAAAAAAATCTTAAATAGAAAAGCACCAAAAACACAATAAACGAACGGAAGAGACTCATTGTAGGAAAGGCATAGAAACTTGACTTGTAGCCCCACTTCCCTGAGTTTGACCCTAGGCCTAAAAGTGACCAAGATAAAATCAAGTAGGCCAAGTTAATAATTTTGTAAAGAGATGGTTAGGTCCGATTTAGGTTAACCACTATACACACTTCAACGATAAAATCACCATATTAACAACCTATCTGGGTCTGACACCATACCTTTTTTGGCGCCGTTGCCGGGGAAGTGTACCTTCAAGTAAGTTTTTACTCCATTCCTTTCATTTTTCTCTTCTCTCTTCACAGGTGTTTTTGTTTTTGGTGTGCAGGTGAACCTGTTGCAAGGAGAAGGAAAGCAGACGAAGTCGAAGACATGAGCAAATCCAAGGCGGGAATGAGAGCGTGAAGACGTCGACACCGCATTGGAGCTTCGCACACGTTGCCGAACAAGTAGGTCTTCTTTTCTTAGCAACCTAGGTTAACTTGTAACCTTAATAAAAAAAAAACTAAAAAAACTAAAAACTAGAAAAAACTTCTTGGGATCTCTTGGGGCAAGTGGATTAAAATTCACTTGTTTGATTGATTACCTATACCTCCACAACCCCGGGATTTCCCGCAAAACTTCGCATAGCAAAAATCCAAGAATCTTGATTCTTGAATTTTTTGCCGTGTGAAGTATTCTTTGAGGCAAATAAAAAGATTGATTGCACCCCTCTTTGCCTCACTTACCTACAAATTCGGGATCACATTTTTTTTGGTGGGGAGACTTGGAATTGAGTTAATTCCAACCCCACCACGACTTTACAACTTGCCTAAGATTCGATCCTGAATACTTCAACCCCAACAATTTGATTTTCTTTATCTTTTGGTTGAAGCCTTGTGTGTGGAAATCATTTCGGTGATTGGGAGCACTTGAATTGAAGTGCTTTGGCTCCCTTTCACATAAACTCTAAAACTGATTCGTGCATCCACACATTGAAATCTCCATTTAGGGAAGCCCATTGCATTGTAGCATGCATTAACCAATTGACATTGAAGAAGGGTTTGTTGGCCTTAGAAGAAAACCTGTATTCTCTCAAAAACCCAGAGATTGGTTGAATTAGTAATTCAGAGAAATCCTAAAATTCATACTACTTAAAGCTGAAACTCTAAAAGCCATTCACCAATTAAAACTTCAATTCGGGGAGATTTCCCCGTTGCATGCTTATTTTACACACTCTGAAAATCAAGCACTTGGGCATTACCCGTAAACAATGCCCTTCACATTCCAAAAGCACTTGACCCCAAGCCTCTAACTAAAATTGGTAGTAACTTGACCCTTACTAAGGATTGGAGGTCTAACTACCTACGTGTAGCGTTTACGTGCTGGTGAGGGTTCCTGCGTGATATCGACTGTCTAAGACTGGGGCAAACGGCCTTTCAATCTGGCCCGGTGGTTCCGCTGTGCTCGCATTCGATTTCGTAGTTCATGATAGTAGGTAACTTAGATCTTTAGGTCTAAGGGCACACTGTAGAGGTTAGGAATTTGATTGAATTGATTTGTCATCAAGTGTACCTTTGCGGCGTCATTTCTCTCATCTCTTTTTCCTTCTCATCTCCCCAATTCTTCCTGCGGTAGTGCATGTTTGGGAGGAGGTCACAAAACCTTGAACTATTTGAATTGCCTGATAAATTTAGAAAAGAAGCCGAATCGTCCTCCTCCTCCACAAACATGGCTACACGCCCACCCCCAAATCCCGAGGGAGGAAACCACCCTCAGAACCCACCAGGTGGTGGAGCCTTGGATCCCATAACCTGCCTCCAAGCTCAAATGGAAATGTATAATGAGCAAATGGAAGCCATTCGGGAAACATTGGAGGAAATGCAGAACCCTCCCGAACGGGAGGAGCCTAGGTCTCTTAGCTCTTATCAGAATCCCGCTGCTACAGAGACCATAGGACAAATTCGGGTCCCCATGGGCGGGGACGACATTGAATTGAAACCAAACATAATTGGCCTAATAAATTTTCACTTCCATGGTCTTGCAAGTGAAGATCCTTTTCTCCACTTGGAAGACCTAACACAACTGGCTGAAACGGTTAAACCAAGAAATGTCGGGTTACCTATAGTCCTCATGAAAATGTTCCCATTTTCATTGCGGGATAAAGCATTGCAATGGTTACGCACCCTTGGGAGAACCAACCACTCTTGGGAAGAGATGCGAACAGCATTTCTCAAGAAGTTCTTCCCAATCGGGCGAACCAATGCGCTTCACCGTGCTATCACTTCATTTACGCAACAAAACAGCGAACAATTTCATGAGGCATGAGAGAGGTATAATGACCTCCTTAGGAACTGTCCGCACCACGGTCTGCCTAAGTGGCATATAGCCCAGATTTTCTACTATGGGCTAAATGAGACTTTGAAGCAGATTGCAGACGCTTCCTGTGGAAGGAACTTTATGAATAAAGACGAGAATGGAGCATTTGAATTGTTTGAAAATATGAGTGAAAATTCAATGAATAATGCTTCCATTGTCGCCTTTAATCGTACCAGCCAGCCCCGAAATATCCACGAAGTTGACACAGGACCCTCCCATTCATCCACTGATCTCAGCCTTATTGCACAAAAATTGGATGAAGTCTCCATCGTGCACAAGAAGCTGGATGAGCTTCTGGCCAACCTCGCCCGTTCTATGGCAAACACCCTTACCTCACCACTTCATCACAATTCCAACACCAAGCTTATCCCGAGAAACCCTGTAAGACCTTCCTTACCGAGTGTCACGCTAAGAGACTCGGTAAGTCATGTGGATCTGGCTTCTACAAGCTAGTATTTTGGCACGGAGGACCAAGCCTCCGTGTGCTCGGACGCTCATTTACATGCGGACGCGTCTTTTGGCATAGAAGATGCTTGCGCCCTGGGGAACAACCCGTTCTCTACCACTTATAACCCAGGGTGGTGAAATCACTAGAATTTCGCATGGTCCAACAACCCACACTGCCAAAACCCCACGGGTGGACCAATGCGACCGTCCGCGTCCGTCATCCCAAGGGCCCAGTCTAATCCTATGGCAAATCCGCCATCAGGCCCTTGCATACCGCAAACTGAACTCGCATCAAGTCCTCTTGACAAATTGATGCGAATGATGACGAATATGTCAAAGCGCCATGAAGAGAACATGACCTCTCTTTAGCACCAATTGGCGCAGCAGAATGTTGAGATCAGTCAACTACGCATGGCGACTCAATCTTAGGGCACTCCTCCCACCAACCTCTTCCCAACCCATGAAATTTCGTACCCTGTGGTCCGCAACCACAGGTACAACCTTCTCAGGGATAGGTTCACCAGATTCTGCAAGCACCAAGCATTCCACCGGGATTTCAGGCTAATCCCACTACAACACCGCACTCTTATGTCCGTATGATCCCACTGGACCCGCATTGTCAAATGCTATCACTACGAGGAGCGGCAAGCAGACTGTCAAACTGCCTCGACCTAATCCTGGCCCGTCTTCTTCATCGCCCTCTCATTCAAGATGTGCACCGCATTCACAAGAGGACGATACACCCAAATTGTTGCCAGAATCAGTCCCATTCCCTGAGGCTCTACTGAGGGAGCCAAAAGGCAAAAGGAAAGATACTCAGGCCTTTGATAACCTACGTAATTTGTTCAAGGATGTAGAAATCAAGGTACCCCTGCTCGAGGCTATCGACCACATACCTACTGTCACCCGATTTTTCAAAGACTACACAACACCCAAGCAACAGTCAAAGAAAACTAAGAATCCGGTGGTTCTCTCGCCTCATGTGAGTTGTGCTATACTGTCAAATCTACCACCGAAGCAGAAAGATCCTGGCACACCACTTATTTCCTATAGCATTTAAGGTTGCAATTATAACTGTGCCATGCTTGATCTAGGATCTTCCATAAATCTCATACCGACCATCATGCTCGAAAAATTTTCCTTGGGAAATTGAAACCCACCCCTATCACGTTATAGTTGGCAGATAGTTCTGTCAAAATCCCGAAGGGTGTGGTGGAAGACGTGGTGGTTAGGGTCAATAGTCTCTGTTTTCTTGTTGACTTTCTTGTTTTAGATATGGAAGTTCCTAGCTCACTTTCTGATTGTCCGATCATCCTTGGTCGACCTTTCTTGGCTACAGCTCGCGCCCTTATCGATTGCGAGTCGGGCTGTATTAAGATTACCGTTGGATCTGAAAAGCTCAAGCTTAACATCTTCAAGGCAGCCAAGAACTTTAATTGCGATTGTATCGAGGATGACACGTTTGACGAGGACATGGCCGCCAGCACGTGTATCGGACTAATTGGGACCTATTTTGACAGCTGTGGATTACCTAAAAACACTGATGACTACCTGACCAACACATATTGTGACGTTCCCCCATCCCTCCCTTGCCCCGTACCTTCTCCTGGCCAAACTTATGACGAGGTTTTCTCCGCTTCCCATACCTCGTGGTCTGAGTCATATCCGGGCTACTCACCGCCGGTCCACACTCTTGAAGATCAGATTGCCCTTTCTTTCCCGCCAAATCAGGCAGATTTGCAAATCCACACTGGGACCTTGAGCCCATATACTTCTCACTGGGGCTATTCCTTTTTGGATCCATCTATCCAAGAAGCCCCTCTTCTTGGCCAATCTAAGGGCCAACTTCTTCTTCTCGACTTGTTCTCTGATCCGCCTGGGACACTCTCGTCCCATGAAATGCCAGACCTTTCACCATCCACCATCACTTTTCATGCCACTATCACAATCTCTTCACTTTTCACTTCACCACCCACCACCCTACCACCCTACTGTATACCCTACACCTCAGCTCTCGTTACCCGATCTTTCGCCCTTTCTCTGCTTTTCCCTGCATGCATATGAGGACATAGCATCATTTGGCATAGGGGGGTGGATAGGCATTCATAGGATCTGGGTATTTTATGGTATCATGCAGTTCCCACCTATTTATAAATATGCAAGAAAAAGAAAAAAAATATATAATATATATATATAATAATAATAATAATAAAAAATGGTGTTTAGTAATGATCTGAAAGCTAAAACAAAAATATAATAAGTGTTTATGGATATTCAACCTCTGTTTTGAAGACTTTACAGGCCACAAAAGCTTGATTCGCTCAGGCTCGGCTTAATTCACTTGAGCATTGACAAGATAGATCGGAATCTCTCCTAACTAAGGACGTATTCTTGAACCTAAGACACCAGTACAGGATTCGTTGGTTTGCTTCTACTTGAGAGCTTAAGTAAACTTGGTTCACACTACACATATCAGGAAAGACCAGGTGAACATAAGATCCAACCCTAGTGTTCATTAGGGAAGGTGGAGTCCTTACCTGTGCACGTAGGTAGACTTTTTATCTCAGGCTTTAGTCTTGTGTTTAGGAGCGACTCTTTCCACCAAGAAAGAACTCTCCCACCAAAAAGAAAGTGTGCTCCTCCAAATAATGTTGTAAGAGATATACTAACACGTGTTTCAAAAAAAAAAAAAAGATGCAAATAAGTTAGTATATCTCACAAATGTCTGTAAAGTCTCAACCCTAACTTCAGGACAAGTAGCAAATACCCTGTTTTTCCTATGAGCCACAAATGTCAGAAAATGGGAGTTGAGTTTTCCGTCATCTTTTAAGGGTCAATCCAAAAACACGAGCTAAAACTGGGATCAACCTGTACTTAAAAATTCGTGAAACCCTGGGCTTGAGTCTTAATGTTCATCTGGTCAGTCTTGATCCTTCACTAAGCACAAGCAATAACCTCTTGAGCTCTCGAGTACGGGAAAAACCTCCTAGGTCCTGGAAATCGTACTTAAGGTTTAAATATCAAGAGTCCTGGTCAGTTGAGAGATGATCTTTGTCTTGTGAGACTTAAAGTACTGGTAGTCTTCTCTACAATTGGTTCTCACAATATCCAACAATAAACACACCTATGTTGCCTCAGAAGAAAATCTTCAGCTTAAAGATCATTTCTAAATACATTACAAAAATGTTTTGCTAGGGACTAGCAAAAGATAGGCATGGGGGCATGATTGCACCGCAAAAATACACCTGCAATTGTGCCGTCTTGTGCTATTTCCTAGCATTACCAGTGCATATTAGGGTTCAATAGTCGCATTTGTAAAAATACATGCATGCATGCATTTAATTGAGAGGGGAAGAGAGTGTAATAAGTGGCCTTGCAATTTACATTTTTCCTCAAGTGAATCTTTGCAAAATTCACCATCTTTTTATTTTACTTGATTTTGAAATCTCTTCCCGCAGCTGCATGGAACAACACCTTCCTCCTTGCACCATTCCCTGCTCACACCCCTCCCTGCCAGCCGCATACATGATCTCCTTGCCAGCCATGCGAAGCCATGCACAGCCAAGGCATGGCTGTGCATGCTTTCTCCTTTTATAAATAAGAGCTCGGCTGCCTTGTTGCAAGCAGCCTGTTTCAACGCCAAAAAAAAACCTAGCAGCTTCTTCTTCTCTAGGCCACCGTCCACTCCCCTCTCCCTCCATACGCCGGCCCTCCTCCTCTGAGGAGACACCCGGCGGACAGGAGCACCTCACGGTGGTGCACAACCACCACCGTAAGTCCACCACTGCCCAGCTCACCATAGAGCCGGTGGGCGTGGTGGCTCTTCCCTAACTTCTTCACTTTCCAGCACTTCAGCCATTACCACCAAGCTTCAGCTGTGAAGCTCAACCGACCACCGCACGCCCTGCAGCACCCGGCCCAGCCCCACAGTAGCAGCAGCCCCAGCCCCTTCCGCGTGCGCCTGCAGGTGCCCTCGCGTCCTGCTTCTTCGCACTGCACTCGCGCTCCTTCGCCCTCAACCGGGCACAGCGCGCCTCTGCAGCGGCTGGCCAAGCCTCATCGTGCACCCCAGCAAGAACCCGCAAACCTCCACGCAAGCAGCAGGTCGCCCTCGCCCTCCACCGCACACGCCAGCAGCCCTCTCTGCGCGCTCTGTCGCGACATCCGGCCCATAAGCCACCAGCCGAAGCCACTCCACCGCGCGCGTAGCCTCCCGCACTCACAGCACCTGCAGCAGGCGATTACGCGGCTTGCCTGGCCACTGTAGCCACTGTTCATGCCTTTCTGCGAAACACTGTGGCTATAGTGGGGTGACCAGTGAGTTTCTCACTTAACCGGTCATCCGACGCGCCACAACTGGCCGCAGCCCGTGCAAGCATCTCGGCCCACGTCGCCCGCACCCGCCCACGTACGTCTGTGTGCACCCGCCTCTACCAGCGCCTGCCTTCGCCCGCCCCACTCGCCCACGTGCACCCGCGTACGCCTCTCTGCGCAGCGCTGTGTGCTGCGGCCCCTCCTCTCCTCGTACCCACTCCCATCTACGTGCTGCGGCCTCTTCTCTCCGCACGCATACGTGCCTACACGCGTGCGTGGGACTTCCAGATGACTTCACCCACGCGTCTTCACTCCAGCAGCGTAGTCTCTCCCTCTCTCTCCTGCTCTCTCTGTCTCTCACTCTCTCACTCTCTTTACCGACGCTTGCACACACATACACTCACACTTTCATACACACACACACCTATACACTATTATATGCATATATATATATATATATGTATACATATATATATTTATATATATACATATATTTATATATATTTACATATATACATATACTTATATACATATACACATATATATATATGTATATTAGTACTTATATAACTATGTATTAGTATATATATATATATATACTTATATATATATATATATACACACATATATACTTACCTATATACATATATTTATATACATATATCTATATATATATATATATATATATATACATACATACATATATACATATCTATACATATATTACTATATATATATACATCTATATAGTATTATATACATACATACATACATACATATATATATATATATCTATACATATAGCTACATACATATTTACATATATACTTATATATATATACATATATAACTACATATATATACCTATATATTTATAACCATATATATATATACATATAGATATATTTACATATATACATATATATATAGTTTCACATTATTTACCATATGTGCTATCGCGGGAATATCTACACCAGTTGTTGATATTCCCCGATACATGCGTACAAAAAGCGTGGTCACATACATCTTCCACCATCCATCCTAAACTCCACGCGACACCTCGTCCTGTCGGTTGCGTCTTTCTAGACAACGACCAACCCGACACTGTGCTACACTCCATCTCCGCCTCCACCCCCACCCCTTTATACATATATAGTATAGATATATATATAGATAGATACTATAGTTACTTTACTTCTAGGTAATCCTTGACTTGCAGGTACTCCATCTTGCGAATAGCAAGACTCGTTTTGGAACCCTGATTTGGCTCAAAGCCAAGAACCTAATTTTGAGGGTGTGCCTTAAGGGCCAAGATTATCAGAAAAAAATCTTAAATAGAAAAACACCAAAAACACAATAAACGAATGGAGGAGACTCATTGTAGGAAAGGCGTAGAAACTTGACTTGTAACCCCACTTCCCTAAGGTCGACCCTGGGCCTAAAAGTGACCAAGATAAAATCAAGTAGGCTAGGTTAAAAATTTTGTAAAGAGATGGTTAGGTCTGATTTAGGTTAACAACTATACACACTTCAACGATAAAATCACCATATTAACAACCTATCTGGGTCTGACACCAAGATGTCTCAAGGCTGAGTGGTCGGTAAAGATTATAGCATGAGATCATAAGAGATAAGCTCTAAATTTTTCTAACGCAAATACTACAGCTAGCAATTCATTTTCGGTAACAATGTAGCATAGTAAATGACAGAGGGCTTCTTGTCTATCTTCTGACCCAAAATAGCCCCGATCGCATAATCAGAAGCGTTGATCATGATCTCAAATGGGCCTATCTAGACCAGTGGTTGCAGCATCGGAGCGCAAGTGATTGTTGTTTTAAGAAAATCAAATGCTTTGTGGGATGATTCATCAAAATCGAGTGATGTATCTTTGGCCAGAAGGTTGCTCAAAGGTCAAGCAACCTTAGAAAAGTCCTTGATGAACCTCCTATAAAATCCCACATGACCAAGAAATGATCAGATTTGTTTAACAGATGTGGGAGGAGGAAGTTTTGAGATAGCATTCACCTTAGCTTTATCAACCTCAATTCCCCGCTCAGAGATTACATGACCCAAGACGATGCCTTCTTGTGTCATGAAGTGACTCTTTTCCCAACTAAGGACCAATCGTGTTTTGATGCAGCTCTTAAGGATCAATTCAAGATTAGTCAGGCAAGAATCAAATGAATCTCCGAAAATGGAGAAATCGTCCATGAATACTTTCATAGACTCTCCCACCATGTCTGAGAAAATGGCTACCATACATGGTGCATCCTTTCCTCAACACAGTTAATTAAGTTAATTGTGCTTAATTATGTGCAAAAGAAAGTAACTTAGGTTAACTCGAATTTGTGTCGATTGAGTACTATAGGGTCAAGTTAACCTAACATTTTAGATTTTATTTCTTTTAACTAGTTGAGTCTAGGTATTTCACTGGAAGGTATAGCTTATTCAGAATTCACCAATCAGTCTAAGCTACTCATAGAAGGAATAATTAAGTTTAATTTTAACAACATGAACTTTGCCTAATGATTTTGAATTTAAGAAATATGCAAAATTCCATAAGAAAACATATTTACACAAATTATCTTCTTTAACAACAAGTAAACATGTTTATTTTCTTTTTATTTCAAAGATATTAAGGCAATAGAAAGTTTTACTAATTGAAATATGCCTTATTACAACATTAAAATAAAAAAGGAATTAAAAAAATAATGCAAGAATTTAAACCATTTCTTCTCTTTGTATCTTTGTCTTCAGCCTCTCTCTCTTTCGTCTTCTTCTTTTACCTTTTCTCTTTCTACTCTCTTTCTCTTTTTACTTATCTTTTAATCTTCTCTTAATCTTTTCCTTATCATTCTCTTTATTCTTTCTCTTAAGTTTCCTCTTATCTTTCTCAAGCTCTTTTCTTTCACAACTTCTCTTTCTTCCTTGTCTCTTTAGTGCCTGTTCAGCCTTCTTTTCCTTATACAAATTCTCCCTGTCTTCCTTCTCCTTTCTCTTCCTTTCCTTTGCTCCTTCTTAGCATTTGTCTTAGTCTTTCTCTTCCTTAGCATTTTAGAACCTTAGCATCTTGGCATTACCTTCTAAACCTTCAGACCTTTTGTTTTTTCTGAACCGAATCAGGTTTTTTTCTTTTAACCAAAAATTAGGTTTTTTTTATTGGTGGCTTGGACCATTCGAGGATACACAGCACCCATCTCAGGGTGGGACTAGACCCTACTAGGTCCAAGCCTGGTTCATTAAGCTTCGGTTT
Organism: Thalassia testudinum; assembly: GCA_037157565.1. NCBI lineage: Eukaryota > Viridiplantae > Streptophyta > Magnoliopsida > Alismatales > Hydrocharitaceae > Thalassia > Thalassia testudinum. The sequence continues at coordinate 65,685,879 of JAZHRO010000063.1, forward strand.
ATTTCTGATTCATAGTTTCGAGCCAAACCGGCTCACGACCTCCCAAGCCTCGCTCACGCCCTCCTAGGGCCCACACTCGCACACCCACAGGCGCACACACACTCAGGCACATACGTGCCCACACACACCCAATATGCTCTTTCGGTTCATTTGCGCCATGCGCTTGTCGACTGAAGAGGCAATATAACAAAATCCTTTTATACCTACGCGGCTGTTTAGAACTTTCTGAGGTGGGACTAAGTTACCCCCTCCCAGACCAAACTTCAAGCAATGATTTCTCTTAGCTCAGAGCTCCATTCCAAGCAAATAAAAGCTTGCTGGAAAGCTCTTGAGTTGCTCTACAGGATTGAAGTATCAATTTGATTCAAAGGGGAAGGTAAGCTCTTCGATTTGAAGGGCGAAGATTCTGGTTTTCTACATCTATAATGGCCTGGAAAGTTATTCTATGGTTATAAAGCCCACAGACTAGACTTAAACTTCCAGCTGAAGTTCTAAATAGGTCCTAAGATTATTTCCATGGCTACTAGTGGGGGTTTTGAGGTCTCAGGAGCTTCAGGAGTGGTGTAGACGCTCAAAGCTTCTCAGGAAGCTTCAAGACAAAAAATTACACTTTGAAATGTCCTAACAGATAGCTAAAGACCTGTTTAATTGATTAAAACAACTTCTAGAGGTTGTTACAAATCCATCTGGGCAGAATTTGCATTCAAATCTCATCTAAAAGCCTCTGTTGTCAGTTTGGGTTCAGAAACAATCCAAACTGGCAGAAATCAATTTCCACTAGAAAGTTGATCAAAACTCACTCAAATCTCATCTAAATCATTTATAATCATCTCAGCAACAATTTGAATTCCTCAATTGTCAGATTGAATCTAGAACTAAAGATTCAAACTCAGGTTTGACAGATAAGCCTCAAGTTTTGACTTTCTGAGTTTGGCTATTTCAAACGAAATTAACACCTTAAACAACATCTCTTCACTCATAGGAACAGATTCAAATCCTTAGATAGGTGTTTCAACTAGAGTTCATAGGGTTTCAGGCTCATCGCCTGAGATTGAAAAGGTGTTTGTTCGTCAGAACAAATCAGAGGTTGTTACACTGCTTGGATCATAAAAATGAACTCAGGGTATAACATTGGTGCTTCCAAACCTATTAATTGCAACTTAAGCCTAACTGTTAGACTTCTCCAACTCTGACGGAGTTGGAGAAGATGAAGACCTATCTCAAGCTCCAAACACTTAAACCTCAAAGAAAATACCTCAAAATAATCAGTGATCCTCAAATCATTATTCTGGAGCTTCACACCAAGTTTAATAGGCTAAAGAATTAGTTTTGACTTGTCGGAGCTCGCCAGAGCTCTGGTGAGTCCAAAAAAGGGTGAAATTGTGATTCAGAAAGAGAAATTATGCCATTAGTGATTTGAAAAGGTTCCTGAGGTCACAAGGAACCTCAGGAACAAGTTAGTTCCTTCAATTGATCATTAGAATAAAGATTTAACAGTGAAATCATTTTACAAAGGATCTGAGTTGGATTAAGCTTAGGACTTGTTTTCCCACTCAATTGAGTGGAGGAAACAAGTCAACAGATGATTGCGATCATAAATATATATATAATTAATTATTTAAACTACTCCTGAGCTACCATTGACAGTGAGCTCAGGAGCTTAATTAAAATTGGGCGTTTACATTATATGTGGTAATTACTCAAATTAAAGTGATGATTAGGATCCTTAGGAGATGAATAGGTGATGGAGGACCCAATGAAGGTGGAAAATAACTCAACTAATGCTGCCATGGACAGCAGGAGTAGTCGATGGAGGTGGAAGTGGTTTAGGCGATTTAATGATCAAATAAGTAATTAAAGATGTTAGAAATGTTCATGGAAGATTCAAGAAGGTGGACAGTGACTTAAAAAGACAAAATAAATGCTCCTGACAAGCTCAAGGAGCTCACCGGAGTTGAGGAAGATGAGTGCGAATTCTAGCATTACAACTACCTAAGCTACCTAACTATCTAATCAAACTAACCTACCTACCTAGTCTACTGTTACCTGGACGAAGGGGATAAAGGATCTCCATCAACGGCTCATGACGGAGGAGGAAATCAGAGGGTTGTCGAAAGATCTCTAGCAGCGGTTGTGAGGTGAAGTAGAGGATAGCTCCTAGTCGGCACTTGTCAGAAGATGCAGCTGACTTCAGCGGAGATCCAGAGCTATTGAAGATGGATGGAGGAAGTCAGATGAGGCGGAGGAAGTTTGCCAGAGTTTTGGAGAGAATGGCCTATCGAAGTTGACTTCAGTGAAGAAGAGGGAAGGGAGCCAACTTGGTGGAAATCGAGGGTGCGAAGGGGTATTTATAGTTGACGACAACTGAAAAGGAGGTGGAATCTGAACGGATTTATGGCTAGGAGGAGAATAACCACCGGCATCTTCTCCGACACCGGTGAGGTTATCTCCAACCCTAAAATGGGATTTAGGCATCATCCAGACCGGTGGATGAAAAGGGGATGATGAGCGCAAGCTCCAGGAGCTTGGAGAAGAAGGGATGACATCGGATTGGCGGTGATCAGGCGGTGGCTGCACCTTCAGTCGTCAGCCGTCCAGATGGGTGAAGAAGAAAAGAAGAAGAAGTCCAGGGACTTATTTATAGTGAAACGTAAGGACCTAAGTGGAAAATAAGGACCCGACTGAAATAAAATGTAAGGACTAAAATGTAAACTCAAGTTTTCAAGGTTTCTTTTAATTTAAATCTTTTTCAACTTTTTATATATAATTATAAATAAAGAAATTATTATATTTAGACCTTGAATTTATATTTTTGACCTTTTTAGATTAATTTATTTAATTAAGTAATGTTACTTAAGTTATTACATACTTAGGTATATATTATGCTTAAGTTAGTTAACACATTAATTAGATGAATAATTGATAATATTTCGAGTCCAATTATTAATTAGATTATTAATAATATTAATTGGATGATAATATAGCATTTTTAACTTATTTTAAGGTCCTTTACTATTTATCCCTTATTTAATAATTAACCCATATATTCACATATTTCTAGCTAATTAACTAGGAAGACTAGTTAATTAGGGGTAATTAGAGACCATGATGAGCTTCTCATCAATACACCTTTGAAAAGTCGTAGGTACATTGCAAAGTTCGAATGGCATTCTACGGAATGCAAAGGTTCCATAGGGATAGGTGAAAGTCGTCTTTTCCTGGTCCTTAGGACGGATATGGACTTGGTTGTATCTCGAGTAACCTTCTGGGAAACAAAAATACTTTTGCTCGACTAACCTTTCAAGGATTTGGTCGATGAAAGGTAGAGGGAAATTATCCTTTTTCGTGGCTGTGTTCAGCTTCTTGTAATCGATACAGACTCTCCAAGAGAAAGTTGAACGAGTTGTGACAGATTCTCCTTTCTCGTTAGTCACTACGGTAATCCCAGCTTTCTTGGGAACAATTTGCATAAGACTAACCCAGGGACTATCTGAGATTGTATAAATGATTCCTGGGTTGAGCCACTTAATGATTTCCTTCTTAACCACTTCTTGCATATTAGGCTTCAATCTCCTCTAGATTTGGTGAGAAGGGCGGGATGCATCTTCCATAAAAGTTCGATGATTGCAATAAGATGGCTCAATCCCCCTAAGGTCATGGATGGTCCAACCAATTGCCTCCTTATGTGCTTTTAGGACCTTGATCAATCTCATCTCTTGTTCCTTAGTCAGTTTTGCACTTATAATCACAGGGAGCATTTTCATAAGTCCTAAAAATTCATATTTTAGACTCTTAGGCAATCGTTTCAGTTCGAGTTGGGGTGGGTTTAGGATAGAGGGTAAGGAGGATGCTGATGAAGATTCATCAGTACGATCTAATGGAAGAGGTTGAAAGTAAACAAAATCAGTAACCTCTTCAGGGTGTGGTAGATCTACCATGGAGGGTTGTGGGTTGGGTTCATCGGTGCAGGAGGAATTCTTAAGGACGGTAAAAACCATACAAGTCTCAACATTTAAATTATTATCCTAAAGCTTCTCAATATATCCAAAATCCTCAAATTTGTTAATCGCCTTGCAAATATCAAGTTTCATTTTTCTATCCCCAAAGGCGATTTCCATACTACTGCATTTACAGTTGATATTGGCCTTAGTGGTAGCCAGGAACGGATGCCCTAGAATGATGGATGTGTTTCTTAAATCTTTAGGTACATCTATGTCAAGGACAAGGAAATATATTGGAAAGTAGAAGTCCTTAACCTTGATGATAACATCCTCAATAATGCCTTTCAAGTTTGTCACTGAACGGTCTGCTAACTACAGCATTACTGAGGTCTACCTAAGTTCACCTAATCCAAATTTTTCATAAAGAGAAGTTGGAAATAGGTTAATGGGTGCACCAAGATCCAAAAGTGCCCTATCAAAAGTGTAATCCCTGATAACATATGAAATCAATGGGGCACCTGGATCTCTCTTTCTTTGAGGAAGGTGATGTAGGATAACAGAACTAGCGTACTTGGAGAGTATCACCTTCCCCGGGGCAGATTCCCTCGGCTTACGCTTCTGAGTGCATAAATTCTTTAAGAATTTAGCATAAGCCGAAATGTGTTTAATAGCATCGAGGAGTGGGATATTGATTTCAACATTCTTTAATATATTCAAGAGCTCCTCATCACTATCAATAGACTTCTTCTTCCTATGTTTAAGCAAGGCTTCAGAGAATGGAACATGTGTCAGATCTTTAGAATTAGGTTCCTAAGCCTTGATTTGTTCTTTGGTGTTCTCCTTTCCTTTCTCAAGCTCACCAAGGTGTGATTGGCTAGAAGGGGGTAATTTTAGGTCCTAGGTTTACCGTCCACTCCTCAAGGTAACAAAATTTGCAGAAGCGTACGGGTTTGGTTCTTAGGGAGGGTTAGGAAAGATCAGAGGGGCATGATTTGCCAAATAACCTAGATTGGATGAAGAAGCAGAAGAAGAAGGACCCTGCTCAACCACCTGAGCATGTGCGTGTGGGTCCCTTTGATTCCCGTACCCTTGGTCTCGATTACCCTGATCTGTATGTTGCGAGGGTTGGGTATAGGTTGAGATGGCAGAGATCCAGGCTAACGAGAATTAGCTACAAGTTTGGATTGTAAGTTATCCAACGATGTCTTCATTTGTTGCATGAGCTGGAGCATGGATCCTTACATCTCTACCTTCTGTCGGTTCAAATCAGCTTGCCCTACAGGTTGATAGGCATTTCAGGTTGGCTAATTGACCTGATTAGAGAGCACCTGAGTGTATACATGACCCTGACCCATTGGTCTTTGTGATGCATAGCTACTAGGTCAGATTTGGTGCATAGTTGCATAGTTAGGGTGGTTCCTCCAACCCGGATTATAAGAATTAGAATATGGGTTGGACCTAATGCTCTTTTGTACAGCATACACATCCTCATTGGGCAAGAATGGTGGGAAAGAAGGAGAGAGATCAGAGAAACTAAGATCAAAGGCCCCAATTTGGAACCCATGGGATTCCGAGTAATGCTGGCTCGTAGGTTGAGCCGCTTCCAGTTGATTCATGAACTCCCATCCAGTAGGAGCTCATGAAGAATAGAATCCCGAGTTTTGGGATTGAGTGGATCGAGAGGTATTTGCAGAGTTTCTAGCCATCCACTCTTCCATTCTTTTGGTAACCAGGTCCACCTTATCTAGTTTATTACAAATCAGTTCCATATTGAATGAATGAGAATCATGGACCTCATTAATATTCGATCTGGGTTGTTGGGATCGGTTAAAAGTATCCATGGAGGCATGATTAATGGAATTTTCACTCATTTCCTTAAACAATTCATGTGCACTATCCGCATCCTTGTTGAGGAAATTGCCTCTACAAGAAGCATCCATGTGGTTATGAAGTTACTCAGTCAACTCATGATAAAAGATTTGCACGAGTTGCCATTTTGACACCTCGTGGTGTGGACACTTTCGCAATAAATCCTAGAATCTCTCCCAGGCACCATGAATCGATTCCCCTAGCTGCTGGACGAAAGTAGTAATCACCAGTCGTAAAGCATTGGTTCGCCCGACTTGGAAGAATTTCTTGAGGAAAGTCAATTTAAGACCATTGCAAGTTGCGATTGGCCTTCCAATTGTTTGGTACCAATTTGCAGCCTTATCCCTAAGAGAGTGGGGAAAAAGCCTCATGATCATTTTCTCCTTGTCCACATTTCGAGCTTTGGTGGTCTGGACCAACATGGTTAAGTCCTCCAAATGCTAAAACGAGTCTTCAGAGCCAAGTCCATGGAAATGTTTGATCAGGCTTAACACCTGGGGTTTGATTTCTACATTACAGGCTGGAATCTGGACACCAGGACATTCCACGTAATTTGAATGACCATAAAAATCCTTCAAGGGCTGAATGCCCTAACCATGCATTCACTGGAACCATTCTTGCATTTGTTGCATTTGGTCCAACTGCCTTTGTAGCATCTCTTGCAAATTCTGAGGCAAAGGAGGTGGTTGATCAGCCATGGGATCAATTGGATTAAAATTCAACTTATGCCTCCTTGAATGGTCTAATGGTCCTTCCAAGCGGGGATTCAATGACCTTCCAAGCATAAACTAGGAAGAGGTCGGAAGGACTGGGGATAAGAACCCTGCAACACAACAAAACAAGCATGTCCTTAAGTTGGGTAGCCTAAGGACCTATGCTCCAAAATAGACTCAAACCACAACACGAATTTTGTGTTGTCCTTAATCCAAAAGCTGGTTAAGTTGGGATGGTGACACAGGGGAAGCGTGTCCTGAAGGCTGCTAATTATACCAAACCCCTACCTGCTTAAGTCGTTTGACAACCAAACTACCCAATGTAGCACCTTCCAAGGAAAGTAGACGTCACAAATTTGCACCACAGTATGAGAAATATCCTAAAACAGACTGATGAGTCCTAAGGCCAATGTCTACTTGATTTTAGATTAGACCTGGGATAGTAGTGCTTTTGGAATGTGGTGACCTCTTAAAATGGGTTGTGGCCTTAATGATTGATTGAATAAGTCTAAACGCATGCAAAACTAGGGTTTTTAAGGAAGATTATTTGTATGAGTGGCTTTTAGAGTTCAAATCTTACTTAAGTAGCTTTTAGGGTTTGAATTAGGATGATTTCAATCAAATTTAGGAGGCACACCAAGATTTACAAACACCAGTGAAGATGTTTTCCTTTGAAATGAAAATATAGTGGAGTGCCTGGTATTGTGCTTAATTGTTAAACTTAATGAACAAGCTACTTGATGAGTTGTTTCTATATGAAGTGGCCCAAACAACTCAAGCAATTGGCCTTAATGCACCACTGAGTTAGGCACACAAATGATTACCTAATCTGATTTCTACTCAGTTATGTGTTTGGTTGTGTGTACCAGTTCCAAAGATCGTGTTACTGGTTGAGTATGAAGAATCAGAAGAGGTTGTGTACCTCTGTGGATTTTTTTTTACATTTTTTTAAAGTGGGGGTGAGGTGGGTGGAGGTGGAAATCAAAGTAACCAAACTAATTCTAGGGTTTATGAGAGCACCTAGGTTAATTAGGGTTTGAATTAAGGTGATGGAGTGAAGTCTATGGAGGGGCAAAGAATGGGGGAGCACTTACAGTTTTCTTCAACTGCACTTTACTCCTTTCTACAACTTGAAGATTCCTGATCGGGGTACCTACAAGATAATAGAGAAGAAATAAAAGAGAGTTAGAAAGCAATTAAGTGCACGGAATGTAGAAAAGAAATCAAGATTCATTGCCTCCCCGGCAACGGCGACAAAATGATGTATGAAAATTCGTTGCGAAAAAATTTGAGTTTAGAAAGTGATGTAAACATGTTTACACTACTTAAGATGTCTATTTATGCATGTCCTTAAGCATAGAATTGCATTGCATACTATAAATATTGCATAACATGCATCATCTTGCATTTAGATTAGTTTAAATAAAATGGTGGTTAATTGTCTCCTTTTATGTTCATGGATAGGGCAAACTTTTTATTGGGGTCTTAGATCGAAGATCCAACCATACAGATGTGATCAGGGCGACAATTGGAGTTCAACGACTCCAAGATCGCTCAAATCTGACATCTGTAGCATCAGATAGAGATCGAGGAACCCTAGAAGATCAAGGGTCAAGATGGTGTGAATCCACACTTCAAATGACAAATCCGACCGCATGGATGGATTCAGATCGACGATCGCAGCCTAACGAAGTGAAAAGTGACTCAATCCGACAACCGTGGCACTATCTACATCATCCAGAAGATGGACGGCCAAGATGGTGCCACATGGCGCCATCTCAGCCGCCCAACTGGCCGTTGCACTCGCCGCACCATCTCTTCTTCGTTGATTCTCCTCTATTGGATGTGCATCCAACGGTTGTGGATGCACGCACCTTAACTCATCCGCGTGACCACTTCCCCTCTATAGTGTAGTGGGCGAAGGCTTTATCATGAGTGGGCGGCGCGCGTTCGAAACTCAAGGAGCGGGTGATCAGTGTAGGCGAGAAAGCGCGATTGACTACTCAATCGCGATCGAACGGTCGCGCGCACGCAATTGCGCTCACACCGTATCACACGTCGCGCCTCACGTAGGATCGCACGTGGGTGGATGCCCAGAGGAGGCGAGCGGAGGCACGACTTAAGCCGTCTAATCTCACGATTGGACGACTGAGAGCAGCTAAACGTGGGCGGCGTGGAAGATGAGCGGGCGCCCCCACTACGCCCACGATGGGGCTTTAGCGATAGTTTTATCCATCACTAAAGACCCTTGATTTAATGTTTTTCGAGTTGTAATGACCAAATTGCCCCCACTCCTTGCAACTACAAAAGGAGGTCCCCTCCACACAAAATTCTCATCCTTTCCTTCTATTCTCTACCTCTCCAAAGCTCAAGAGAAGCTTGTCCTACACCCGGGATGCTTCTCGCGAGATAAAGTCAATTTTTCGTCCCCCTTTCGGAAGCGGATCTCGCGACGACGACAACGTGCTGCCCCATTCCCGTTCTTTCGCTTTATCCTCCTTCGTCCTGCTCCATCCTCCTTCGTCCAAGCGTCGTCCCATCCGGCTTGTCCTCCAAACGACCGTCGAGGAGGATATCTCTCTCCCTATTCTTTTTACTACTTTCTAGAATAGATTTACTGTTTTCTAGTGTAATCATTTTCCTGCTTTCTAGTGTAATGAACAATCTTTCTGATGATGAAATTTCATGTTCATTCTACATCTCTTTTTGGTTTTTGTTTGTATCTCTCTCTCTTATTCTCCCTCTTTTCTATTTAGTGTAAATAGTTAGATTGTTGTAATTAATTAATTTACTTCGTGACAAATAAAATAAACGCATGTTTTAAATCAAACGTTCGCCTCCCTGTGTTCGAACCGAGATTTCCATTCCGGTATAAATTTTATTTATTAAACACCAGTTCTTCGCTTTCATACTATGACGACAGGTTTTTCAAAACCAAACACGTTAGCGTAGCACTCGTGCATTCAACATTTTGGCGTCGTTGCCGGGGAGGCGACGATCTTTGATTTTTCTTCGCGTTTTTACAACTTACGAATCATTTACCTCACTTCTCTCCTTTCTTATTGTAATTGCAGGTACTCTTTCGAGACAAGCAAAAGCGGTAGATTGGAGAAAAGTGCTGTTAAAGGTTCTGTGAGTTATCCCCACCTCCCACCAATTAGATCTCATTTCACCACATAATAACACAAACATCAATCAACCTAGGTGTTATTATAAACTTTAAGGTTAGATTATTTGTTGTTTGACACCTACACCTGTCCCAACCTCCACATTAAAAAAAAAAGAAAAATAAAAAAAAATCTCACAAAGGTACACAACCTCATCTGATTTTCAAACTCAACCGGTAAGCCGATCTTTGGAGCCAGTACACACACATCCAAATACATAATTGAGTAGAAATCAGATTAGGTATTCACTTGTGTGCCTAATTAAGTGGTGCAACAGGCCAATTGTTTGAGTTGATTGAGCCACACCACTTCAATTAAAATCAACTCATCAAGTAGCTGCCACTTAGGTTCAACTATTAAGGATTTACTAGGCACTCCACATTCTTTTAAGTTTTAAAGGAAAACATCTTCACCTGTGCTTTCAAAACCTGATGTGCCATCAAAAACTTGCTTGAAAACACCTAAAGTTGAATCCTAAAAGCTACTAAGCAAGATTTGAACTCTAAAATTCACCACATCAAAAATAATCTTGCTTGAAAACCATTGGTTGTGCACACACACACAAATCAATCAATCATTAAGGGCACAACCCATATAAAGGGCCCATCACATTCCAAAGCACATTCAAACCTACCCATAAATAAAATAGAGTAGACGTTGACTTTAAGGATTCGACTCGCTCTTCAGAGCCCAAAACGAGATTATTTTTTATTAGTCTATTTCTACTGTTCAATCTGATGTCTAGCTAGGGGAGCAGAATCAAATGATCGCGGCTGGGGGGTACACTAGGAACCGGAGGCGCAAGCCGAAGGAAGAATCTTCTCCCCAGTACCTCCTTCTGACTGGTTGGATTGAACAGACAGAAGTAGATCAAATCGTTCCTTTATCTCAAGACGGGTTTTGGGAGTCTGTAGGTCTTTAGGCTAGCCCACTTAAGGACAGGTTTGATTGTTGTATTGTAGGGCGCCTTTCTTCCTCCCATCTCTCATGAATCCTTCCACATATTACACGCATTCCCACTCTTTCCCTCCTGTTTTGAATTATCCTCAACATGACGATTATTCCGACTCGTACTGTAATCAACCATCAATTAGTTGGGATAACTCGGATTGGGGATACAGTTCCGAACCTCTGTGTTTAGGGTCTAACCCTGAACACTATGATTGTGATTTCTATCCTTCTCAGAGCCACATCCATTATAAATCGTCAACCTTTCATGAACAACCTAATACGATCTACAATCAAGAAGGATACACTGATCCTTACCCATCCTCTGATTACACTGCCTTTAGGTCATCACCATCTTTTGAACAATATGAAATGACCCATTATCAGGAAGGGTATAACGAATCTCAATTCGTTAATTCCCCTGCATTGACCCCAATCCCGCCCAACCCTGAACCAACTCATTTGTTTCGGGGTAACCAGGTTCAAGATAAGGTTCTGGCTAACTTGAGGAATATCATACAATCTTTAGAAGTTCAGCAAATACCTTCCATTGAAAGATTGGAGCCTATAATTGAAATGATTAATGATTTGAACAAGTATTTGTTGGATTGGCTCCAGGATGTTAAGGGTAAGAACCCAGGTGAGTTTCTACTTGGGAAGTTAACGAAATTGAGGATGAGATTTGTGGTTGATTTAGTTCAGTCGTGGGATGATTCCCAGGATGAACTCCCTTTAGAGAACCAATGACAGAACCCGCTCAGGCACCTGTTGGGGGGACACGTGTTACGAGGCTGACCAGATTGAATTAGAGCAACCAATTAAGGATGATCTGATTTCTTCACCTGAGATCCCTGAGCCAAGGTACGAGGAAACATATGTCTCCTTGGAACAGAAAGTGACAGATGATTTTGGGACATACATTAATACGGATCTTGATTTCTTTGATTCTGATGGTAAAGATTCAAGTTGCGAAGTCTCACACGAGTTTATATAATATGATTTTTGTGAGATGATTGGGCCTGAGGAATCTAATAGATCATTTGATAGCCTAATAATTGAGGAAACTGATCTTATTGGGGCTCACATTACGGATCCAAAATTGCATTTTCTGGAGGATTCAATTCAATGCCCTGATTGTCAGTTACACCCCGTTGAGCTTATCGATGATTCTATTTCTGAGATAATTAGACCCAAGTCAATTCTGATTCAGCTACATCATTTAGACTTGGAGATTTCAGATGGGGTGATTAATATGCAAGAGGCCCTGGAATTTGACATGCTGAATGAGGAGGATAAGAGTCGGGAAATTTTGATTTGGGAAGCAAGTTCCGGAGGAAGTAGAAGACTAAGTCGAAGGGTTCCTATTAAGCTGAAACCATCAAATCAGGACCCTTACGACATTTATTCTGAGGATGTCAAACCCAAGCACACATTCAATGATTATCCTTTTGAGCTTGAATTCTTTATAACCTGACTTTTTGGTCTTGGGTTGCATCCTCATAAATCGTAGGCCCGACCTCGCTTGCATACTAATTTTAGGTTTTGGATAATTTTTATCCAGAACCTGAGATATTCTCGATTATGGGGATGGGTCTGCACCACAATCTGGTCCACATCTGTGGACATCTGCTGGTAGGCCCGAGGTTTCATCTTTTTATTCTGATTCTGACCTGCACCTATGAATTCTTTATTTCTCTTCTCTGTATAGTATGCCTAGATGAAGGCACTAAATTCAGCATGTATACAGTTCCTTTTAGTTTTAATATCGGAGCATACCTGACATTCACGCAATTCAGGTGCTTTCTACGCTATTCCACTCTGTTTTATGTCTTTTTAATACAATGAGGACATTGCATTAGATAGGCATGGGGGGTGGATATTCATCTCTGAATTTATTCGTCAGCTCTATAGATTTATTTTATTTTCTTTTATTAAAAAAAAATTTTTATGGAATTAGGAAAGAGAACTTGGGTTTAAGAAAATTTTCAATCTTAGGAAATACTACATTATATTTGAACACAAAGACCCTTCAGGTCTTTGGACTTAATCAGCCCGTGTATCCATTAAAATGTGGATTTGTTTTTCGAGTCCTCACCAACCAAAATTCTATTTTAATTGGAGTAAATAAGTTTGGGTGACAAGTATACGACTTATCAACCCGCCCTCTAATTTGAGGAAACTTTGAGTTTTTAGCATCTATACACTTTCTTTGCACTGACTCGTTGTTCGGCGATTCTAACGGAAATTGGGTAGCTAATGAACCTTCTAGGGTGATATGGCTGGCAAGTTAGCGTGGGTAACAACCCATAGGTAGGTTGTCCAGAGCCCAATCATTGGACCTTTCTCTTTTTGCTGCTTTTAGGTAAATCTTAGACCAGGGAAGACACCTACTTTAAAAAAAAAGGTCAAAAAGGAAAGGAGAAAAAAAAAAGAAATAAGCCATACTTCGCCGAACGAGTATGGCTGGCAAGTTGTTAGTGGTAACAACTCATCGACCGATTGTCCAGAACCTAGCTCAATAAATGCATTGAAAAATCCCAAAACACTTAGGAAGAAGCGGAGAAGTAGAATAAATCGGGGAGATATACACTGGATTCACCCTTGTGTTGACCCCGAAAAAAAATAAAAGTAGGGAGAAAGCTACCGGTTGTAAAGATACACCTTTAGGTAGAATCTCTTTTTTAGGTCACCTAGAGGCGTAGAAATCCGAAGTCCATTTAAATGCCAGTCAACGAGTCCATCACATTCACAATAAGAGAACTTAGGGTTCTCATCAAATCTTGGGTGAATTAAATGGCCGTAGAAAGCCACTCTTAAACCCTAAAACCTAAAAATCCAAAAAAATTAGAAAAGTGGAAAAAGAGAAAAATAAAATTTTCTTTGAAAAAGGCGAGGGCTTGAGACGGTCTGTATTTTGGCAAATACTTGGGCATTGTTGTCTTTGAAAGTTCAAATCCTAAGTAGACATTTTCTTAGTGATTGAAAATAACTCATGCCCAAATAATTAAACCTGATTCTTTTATAAATAGCATATAGTTTTTGCTAGGGACTAGCAAAAGATAGGCATGAAGGTATGATGTAAACAAGTTTACACTACTTAAGATGTCTATTTATGCATGTTCTTAAGCATAGGATTGCATTGCATACTATAAATATTGCATAACATGCATCATCTTGCATTTAGATTACTTTAAATAAAATGGAGGTTAATTATCTCCTTTTATGTCCATGGATAGGGCAAACATTTTATCGGGACCTCGAATCGAAGATCCAACCATACAGATGTGATCAGGGCGACGATTGGAGTTCAACGACTCCAAGATCGCCCTAATCAGACATCTGTAGCATCAGATAGACACTGGGGAGCCTTATAAGATCAAGGGCCAAGATGGTGTGAATCCACACTTCAAACGACAAATCCAACTGCACGGATGGATTTGGATCGACAATCGCAGCCTAACGGTGCAAAAATCGACTCAATCCGACAACCATGGCACCATCTACATCATCCAGAAGATGGACGGCCAAGATGGCACCACGTGGCGCCATCTCAGCTGCCTAACCGGCTGCTGCACTCACCGACCATCTCTTCTTCGTCGATTCTCCACCATTGGATGCGCATCCAACGGCTGTGGATGCACGCACCTTAACTCATCCACGTGACCAATTCCCCTCCGTAGCGCAGTGGGCGAAGGCTTTATCTCGAGTGGGCAGTGCGCGTTCGAAACGCAAAGAGCGGGCGAGCGGGCGTGATTGACCGCTCGATCACGATCGAACGGTCACGCATTCACAATTGCGTTGACGCAGTATCACACGTCGCGCCTCACACGGGATCGCACGTGGGCGGGTGCGTAGAGGAGGCAGGTGAAGGCACGACTTAAGCCATCCGATCTCACGATCGGACAACTGAGAGCAACTGAACGTGGGCGGTGTGGAAGATGAGAGGGCGCCCCCACTACGCCCATGATGGGGCTTTAGCAACTGTTTTATCCGTCACTAAAGACCCCTGATTTAATGTTTTTAGAGTTCTAAGGACCAAATTTCCCCCACTCCTTGCAACTATAAAAGGAGACCCCCTCCACACAAAATTATCATCCCCTTCCTTCTCTTCTCTCCCTCTCCAAAGCTCAAGAGAAGCTTGTCCCACACCCGAGATCCTTCTTACGAGATAAAGTCAATTTTTCGTTCCCCTTTCGGAAGCGAATCCCACGACGATGACAACGTGCTGCCCGGTTCCCATTCTTCCTCTTCGTCCTCCTTCGTCTTGCTCCGTCCTCCTTCGTCCAGGCGTCGTCCCATCCGGCTCATCCTCCAAGCAATCGTCGAGGAGGATATCTCTCTCCCCATTCTTTTTACTACTTTCTAGAATAGATTTACTGCTTTCGAGAATAGATTTACTATTTTCTAGTGTAATCATTTTCCTGCTTTCTAGTGTAATAAACAATCTTTCTGATGATGAAATTCCATGTTCATTCTACATCTCTTTTTGATTTTTGTTTGTAATATTCTCTCTCTCTTCTATTTAGTGTAAATAGTTAGATAGTTCTAATCAATTAATTTACTTCGTGACAAATAAAATAAATGCGTGTTTTTAAATCAAACATCTGCCTCACTGTGTTCAATCTGGTATTTCCATTCCGGTATAAATTTTATTTGTTGAACACGAGTTCTTCACTTTCATACTACGATGACGGGTTTTTCAAAACCAAACATGTTAGCGTAACAACTCGTGCGTTCAACAAAAAGCCTGTCATTGTAGTGCGATTTGTAAGAAAATCCATCAATCAAATAATTTTTAATCGAAACTCAGAGGGAGTCCCAGGTCAGACATGGGGAGGCTACATCAATTTGAAATTTGTAATTATATTTTTTGTAATTTTTTGTTTATAAACAAAACATTCACAATGATTACCATTCTATTTTCAATATAAACACTACAACTAGAGAGAGAGAGAAATAACTTTTACACTCAAAATAGTGTCATTACAACTACAACTAAAAAGCAGGAAATATAATATACAAAGCAATAAAGAGTAGAGGGAGAGAAATTATCCTTCTCGACACCTACTTGGAGGACAAGTCGGATAGACATTGCTTGGAAGAAGGAGAGCGAAGACGAATGATGGAGGACGGATCAAGAAGAACCGGGGGTAAGGCAGGGCATTGGTGTCATGGGATCTACTTCCAGAACAGGGGTCGAAGATAGCTAGCGAGAGCTTCCCAAAGGGGGTGAGAGGTGGAAAATTTTATTTTTAACTCTAGCGGAGCTTCCCGTAGCTTAGGAGCACTAGAGCGAGCTTAGAACTTGAGTTCTTAGCTCTTAGAGAGGGAGAGAGATGATGGAAGGGATGAAGAAAATGTGGAGGGCGTAGGGCCTTTTATAGGTGAAGAATAGAGGGGCAAATAGGTCATTTCAATCTTAAAATATTAATGTAAGGGTCTTTACTGATGGATATAACTATCACTAAAGCCCCACGTTGCTAAACACGTGCGTGCCTGCATCCTAGCCCCTTCATCTTCATGTCTTAAGCGCTCCTCTCACGTACGTGCAACCTCAGCCGTTCCATCTCTTAAATGCCCTCTTGATCACTTCGTCATCAGCCGTGCGTGTGCGATCGCGCCTGTGTTCGCACATCAGATCGCATGTGCACGTCTATGCTCATCCAAGCCGCCACATAGCACCTGCATCTCTCGCTCGATCACGATCCAGGAGCGTGATTTCATCCGCACCCGCTCGCCCATCCAATTTGAGGTGCGCGTGGTCTTGAACCTGCACCTCACGCTTTACGAAGGGTATTCACCTAACACGCTATACCCACGTTTGAGGTGGCTTTAGTTCTAAGGCACACGCGCCCTCAACCGTTGGATCTCAATCCAATGGCTAAGATCACATCTTGATCGCACCTTCAGAGATGAAGCGGGAGGTTTGGCAAGTGTTGGGTGGATAGGATGGCGCGACGTGGTGCCATCCTGGTCGTCCATCTTCTCTAACTTGTAGATGGTGCCACAGATGTCAGATTGGATCGATTTTTGCACTGTTGGGTTGCGATCGTTGATTCGAACCCATCGGTGCAATTAGATTTTCCGTCTGAGGTACAAATTTATACCACCTAGCCCATTGATCTCTGATCTTTCTCAGACTGTATCTGATGCTACAAAGATCCAATCGGGGAGATCTTAGAGTCGTTGAACTCTGATCGTCGTCCTGATGAGATCCGTACGGTTGAATTTTCAATCTGAGATCCCGATAAATGTTGCCCTATCCCTAGCCACAAAAAGAGGTGAATTTTTATACAATTTATTCAAATTGACCTAAATGCATGATGATGCATGTTATGCACTATTTATAATGCATGATGCTTCTATAATACTAAGAACTTGCATAAATAGACATTTTAGGCTACTTGGATATATACACATCAAGCATCCTTATGGGTGGGACTAGACCACTACTAGAAAAATTAATTAAAATTAAGGAATTATACACGTTAATTTAGGGTTTAAATCCTTAATTAGTGTACACATTGATAAGTTAATCATTCAATTGACTTTATAAATAGTCAATTAACATATTAAGGTATTTATTATACATCTTTAATTTATTTTAGAACATTTATTTTAATTTATATACATTTAAATGCACGTTATAATTAAATATACACGTAATTTAGTTATAAATATTATTATACAGTATAAATATATTATAAATACGTTGAAAATATTTAAAATTAATGTATACAAGTATACCATATAAATTACCTTAGTAATAACTTAATTTACTAATTTATTTTATTTTAACTTAATAATTTACTTATTTAACTTACTAACTTAATTACCTACAATAAATACATAAATAAATTAATGTACAGTTATCATGCAGTATATAATAATTACTTAAATATGTACGTACAGTAATAGATATGATTATAGGTATGCACATAGTTATTTATAATTACTTCGTATTATATACATTTAAAATAACTAAATAAATATATAATTATATAATTACAATATATATAGTTTAGCTTAACATAAATACTTATTTAAATAGATATAATACACATATAAGTTATTTGTATACATTTAAGTTATACACCTCACTATTTACATTTAACTTAGTATTAATTTATATTTACAAGTATAAAGACTATATATATATGGTATTTTTATGCATTTTTGAGATTTTTGATATTTTTGGGTGTTTTATGTTTAATATGGATAGGAGAGGAGAGAAGAAGGTGAGATGAGAGAGAAAATTTCTTTTTTTGCTTTTTCAACTGGTTCTTTTATTAAGTTTCAAAGTAGATCGAACTATCAGCTGATATGTTCTACCAAGTTGAGGGTTCAGAATATTTTACAACATCGTATACACCTAAAGAAATACCTGATCTTACTCAAGACAAGTTTCTTTTATTTTTTAATGATTTTTATTTATTAACAAAGCTAACCCAAATGAGGCCTGCATGAGATATGAACTAACTAGCCTAAGACCTCTAAATGAGTTCTATGTGCTGAACATGGGGTGTAAACACTCAAAAACATTCAACACACAGTATGAAACATGTTTGAACTCTTAAACATGATTTTTGCTTATATTTCATTAAAATCTAGGATGTGAACAGATTTGACGTCAAATATGCTGTTGATATAAGATTTAAAACATCATTTACAAGCCATTTCCAATTCAGAATTGAGCTACAACAGTACATGAATGCTTGATATATGAAAATCTATCAAAATAACACATTAGATAGCTCATTAGTACCAAATTAAACCTAAAACCACATGGAACACCAATTTCCATATCATGCTGCTGCCCAATTTCAGCAGTTGAATCAACTGCTACTCGTGAAAATCAACAGCTGATTGCTGTTCTTTATGCTTCCAAATTGAGCACTGATAAATGCCTATTTATCATCACTCTTATGCCCTAAAACAAACCTAACTATTAGGATTTTAACTACACAAATGGGTTTTTGGGCTGCATTTAGGCATCATATAGGTTAGGCATGCATTACATTGTTTTGTTATTTTTAACATGTTTATTTGAGTGTTAGGGTTAAAATAGATAAGCAAAACCCTAAAACCCTGACGCTCATGAAGGCAACTAGTGAAGAAGAAGCTCAATTCAGCTGGGACTTAGTGTTAAGACCCGTGACATCAAAACACTTTAAGACATCTGGGAGTTGGTCCAGACGTCTGGTCAGACGTCTAGACACCTTCCCAGACGTCTGGAAGTTAATTTTTGCATGCGTACGATCGCGAGTTTGCACGCGTGCCACGCACATACTGAACCCCAGCAACTTTCTCCTCTTTCTCTCCCCTCGTCGACTTGCAGAACTGCAGGACCTTGCCCCCCTCACGCCTACAAATACTCCTCTCCCCTCTCCCTCGTTCACCACCCCACCTGTCTTCTTCCTCCAGTGCGAGAGCGAGAGTGAGAGCGAGCAGCAGCTGCTGCCGGGTGAAGTGGAGGAGAAGAGAGGTGCAGCAAGAGGGAAGAGAAGAGAGCGCGCGAGCCATGAGAGAGAGACCTCGTCAGGGTAGTTCGAGGCCGGCCGGTGTGCACAAGGTGGAGTGTGTGTCGGGGAAGTTTCCCCGGTGCTGCTGCAACTCGAGCAGTGGGCGGACGAGTGCGGCGCGGCCGCGCGCAGCAGGAAGAAGACGAAGGAGGTTCTGATTTTTGGAATTTTTCCCAGAATCAAACGTCTGGACCTATATCCAGACGACGTGGACGACATCTGGAAGAAGCTCCAAACGACTACTAGGTACGTATTGTGCCTATACCTTCCTTTTTGCAGATACGTCCATGCAGGTCGTTCCGCTGAAACTCTGTAGCGTGCTCTGTTTGAGAGCTTTTGCGCGCGCATGTAGGATTCACCTCAGGAAGGCACGGTACATGCCCTCCCACACGGTTCAGATGTCTGGGCAAGTCACCAGACGGCAGAGAGCGTCTCCAGACATCCGAAGAAGTGGTCGGACGTCCGGAACTAGGTCCAGACGGCTCAGCAGGATCTCTAGACGTCTGAGGAGCAGCACAGAGTGAGGTATGGACTAGGACTCCTTTTAAGACGTTTGGAAGATGTTCCTGACGTCTGATTTGAGGGTCTGTTCGAGGTGCGATTTCCACATTTAAGATTCCATTCTTCTTTGTATAAGTTCCTCTACTTGTTGGAATGCTTGTTATCATGTTCTGAGGGGTTTCTTGTGGTTGATCCTTGTATTAGGACCTCGTTCTGTTGCGGACTTGGGGGTTGCGGAGGCACATGGACCTACCGATCACACCCCCATTTCTCCCGATTTTGCGGGTAGAGTGGCTTCCCTTAGTTAATTACAAACATAAATGCATATCTGAAATAAATGATAGATCCTAGTGTATGGCATGAATTTTAGGACCTGAAACTAGATTGAATGATAGATCCTAGGGCATGGCATGAATCCTAGGACTAGAAACACTGGAACGATTGTATTAAATGTCTGAAATGCAGTCTTGAAATGAATAGATGGAATAATAACTGCTTGTAACTGGATAACAACTACCTGTGAAATGTAGAGTACTGTTGTTAGTAGCTGTTACATGTAATTGTTGTTGGTTGAAATTAAATACGAGCTGCTTCTATATAAATTGGAAAAGAAAGATTGAATGTTGGAAACACCGGTTATATGCGAATAAACCTAAATGATGAAACCTAGTATGGCTTGTCCTGAGGAAACATGAGCACGAACCCTACGGGGAATTAGGAGTAGAGCTCCTAGAAATAAATAGAATGGAACAGGAAAAGTGAATGGGAAAGTGTGTTGTCTCTTGGGTACATGGTACCAAAGAGAGCACATATTACCTCTTTGTGTAGAGGGGAGCTTGCCGCCCTCAAGTCGAGACCGGGGTGAGTTTGGCCACTTTGCATCGACTTTCTGGCCCTCGCATACTCAGTACCGGGGAGAGCTGCTAGTGTAGGGAGAGTGCTAGCCACCCCACGGGGCCCGGGGTTTAGCTAGCCATCCTACACCGACTTTTTAGGCCCACTGGGCAAACTAGGGTAGTCAGGCGAGGGTGCGTGGACTGTGGAGGGGCGAGACCCCTATTTGGTTACTGTGGAGGGGCTAGACCCCTGTTACTGAGAGGGCTCTGCCCTATACTGGTTCTGTGCTGTGCTATGGGCACACCCGTTAATGGAAACGACTGACCGCGTGCCAGTACAGGGTAGATACCCGTGCGTTTATCGCGCATGCCGTAGTCACCATTACGTCTGTCAGCGACCTTGGGGTGGTTGACTGAGGGTAGGATCACCACGGGGGACTCTCCCGGCCAGGAGAGCATCACGTGCTACTTCTACTCGTCAGAAAAGACTTCAATCAAGATTGTTCCCACGAGGAACATTCGAGATCAAGAAAAAAAAGATCTGATAAATAAACTAAGTAATGACAGGAAGAATAATTAGTTGAATAAAGAAAGAAAATTGAAAACAACAGCTACCTGTCTGCCTTTATTGTTTCTCTTAGCTAGCTGGTTGCCACTCTACTCAGCATTTCGCTGACGTGTCGTACTTACCACCTTTTTCAAGTCCAGGTGTTGAGTAGCCAGAGCCTACGGCTGTGAAGGGTGCTGGGCCTAGTAGAGCCCAGTAGTTGTACTTGTGTTATACCCGTTTCTATAGTAGTGAGTATTTTGTTACACTTTTATACTCTTTTATTGTAAACTTCATATTTCTGTGCCTATTTTTAATTCTCTACTTTGTGGTGGTGTGTACTGTAGTAGTTTACTTTCTTACTGCTGTATTTCTGTTACTGTTAGTTACTTGCATGGTGAATGTGGTTTATTTTACTGCTTTTTGGTTACTTTCTCGTTGGATGACTGGGTCTTGGGATCAGTCGAGTCGATCCGATTCTCGTGTCCTGTAGGGATTCGGGAACCAGGTCATAACAAGATGGTCTCAGAGCAAGGTCATCGCGAGATGTGAACCAACTAGTTGGAAAATAACCAATTCACGTGCTTGTAACTAGAGTAACCACCACAACATATCTCTTGACATCTGTTCTAGGGTTCTTTCATTGAATGTCGATTAGAATTGACGTATTTTCTATTCTGTGTTCGTGTCTCCTTGCAGGAGATGCCCCGACGCGGGACTAGTGAGGTGGGCCGCGGACGCGGTCGAGGACGAGGTCAGAGGGGTGGGCGCGTTGAGCCTGACACCTCAGTGGACCAGCCACTTCTCCTGGGCATTCAAGCCCAGGACCTCGCCCAATTGATACGAGAGATCGTGCGAGAGGAGCTCCACCTGCCGCCACGAGCGCCTCTCCCTAGGGCTGTGGAGGGGGAGTCCTCTGTGGGACAACGAGATGGACACAGCGCTGGACGAGGGGAAGGGGGTGGGCCTCCACTGCCCCTGCCTTCCTCCGGCACTTCCGGGCATGAGGCCTCTTCACCTGGAGGCATACCAGCTTCTCCACTTCAGCGCCACTATGAGCTTTTCGGACAGTTCCGGAAGCTGAAGCTCCCCTCCTTCAAGGGGGATGAGGACCCGACTGAGGCGGAGGACTGACTCGAGCAGATCGAGAAGGTGTTTGACACCCTTCGCCCCCCTATGGAGTGCCGCATGGCCTTTGCCACGTACCAGCTAGAGAGCATGGCACACAGGTGGTGGAGGGCTGTCAAGGGTCAAGAGAGGGACGAGCCGACTTGGGACTAGTTCGTCACCCTCTTCTGCGAGTAGTATTTCCCTCAGACGTGGTAGGACCATAGGAGGTGGGAGTTCCACACTCTCCGCCAGGGGACGATGACTGTGAGCACGTACCGCACGTGTTTTCTGGAGCTGTCTCATTTCGCCGCGACAGCCGTGGCTACCGAGGAGGAAAGCCTTTGGAGGTTCACCAAGGGGCTCCGACCTGCTATTCGGGGGTGTGCCAAACCCCTAAAGCTGCCTACATTCTCGAGGGTGGTGGAGGTAGCTATGACGTATGAAGAGACCAACCCGTCCACACATGACACTAATAGTGGGCGGAAGAGGCCCTACCAGCCAGACTTCTCATAGGACTGACGAGAGAGGAGGCATGTGGTGCCTGCAAGAGAGTCGTCACACTTTGCAGGGCCGTCAGTGGCCTTTGGGGGCCCCCGACAAGGGCTAGCTGCTAGCACCGGACCCTCGCCCAGCCGTCAGCAGGGACCCACTGAGGGCGGGAGTCGAGTCACCCTTTGCTACCAGTGTGGCCAGCCAGGCCACATCAGGAGGGACTGCCCGTCTAAAGTTGGAGGTCAGCAGATGCTCCCCGCGTCGAGCACTGCAGGGCGAGTAGGAGGCTGCGGTTTCCAGGCGCGAGGAGGAGGACAGCAGTTGCGGGGAGGGTACTGGCCAGCGGTTAGCAGTCCGACTCAGAGTGTGGCTACTTCATCCTCACCTAGGGCTGAGGAGCGTATCAAAGCTCTGATACACAGGGATGCTAGAGCTTCAGGATCAGTGGTGGCAGGTATGGTTACAGTTTCTGGTAGGCTTGTTTACACGCTTTTCGATTCCGACGCTACTCACTCATTTGTCGCTGCTAGTTTTGCAGTTAGTTTGGGGTAGGACTGTGTGTTGTTAGAGGATCCATTTGTGATCAGAGGTCCAGGTGGTCAGCTGTTCGTAGCTGAGGAGGTTTACATGGATTGTGAGGTCCGTGTGGGGGACACAGCCTTCCCGCTGACCTGATTATGATACAAATGGAGGATTTTGGCGTGATTCTGGGGATGAACTGGTTGTCCGCTTACGACGCCTTGGTGGACTACTTTGAGAGGAAGATCGTCTTCTCCATACCGGAGTTGCCTTCTTTCGAGTTCCATGGGCAGCCAGTGGACGGAGGCTTCAGGTGCATTTCTGCACTTCGATCGGTGAGACTTTTAGGCCAAGGGTGTGAGGGCTTCCTAGCTTGTGTGGTGGCAGAGCTCAGCTCTGTGGCAGACTTCCAAAGTATCCCGGTGGTTAGAGAGTACCCCGACATGTTCCCAGATGAGTTGCCAAGACTACCACCCGATGGTGAGATTGAGTTTGAGATCTCACTTGTACCGGGGACCAACCCCATTTCTGCAGCACCGTATAGAATGGCACCACTTGAGCTGCGAGAGATCAATTCTCAGTTGCAGGACCTTCTGGAGAAGCACTTCGTGAGGCCCAGTGCGTCTCTGTGGGGAGCCCCGGTATTGTTCGTAAAGAAGAAGGATGGTACCCTACGCCTTTATGTGGATTACAGACAGTTGAATAGGGTTACCATCAAGAACAGGTATCCGCTGCCGAGGATTGATGACTTGTTTGACCAGTTGTGAGGTGCCACGGTATTCTCCAAGATAGACTTGAGGTCTGGGTACCACCAGTTGAGGATCAGGGAGGCAGACGTCTCCAAGACGGCTTTCCGCACCCAGTATGGATACTACGAGTTTTTGGTCATGCCGTTTGGGCTGACCAATGCCCCCGCTGCCTTCATGGACTTGATGAACCGGGTTTTCAGACCGTGCTTGCACCAGTTTGTGGTGGTATTTATTGATGATGTGCTCATCTACTCTCAGGATCAGGCGCAGCACGGACAACACTTGCGGATGGTTTTGGACACACTGAGACGACGTAGGCTGTATGCTAAATACAGCAAGTGCGAGTTCTGGTTAAGGGAGGTGACCTTCTTAGGCCATGTGATCTCCGAGGATGGCTTGGCAGTGGACCCAGCCAAGGTTAAGGCAGTGCTCAGGTGGGAGAAACCGCGTATAGTTACTGAGATCCGCAGTTTCTTAGGACTGGCAGGCTACTACAGGCAGTTTATCACAGGCTTCTCACAGATTGCACGTCCTATGACACAGCTGACCCAGAAGGACGTGCCCTTTTCTTGGACAGATGCTTGTGAGGTGTGTTTTCAGGAGCTGAAGGAGAGGCTGACTTCGACTCCCATGCAAACCATCCCAGACAGTAGTGGCAGGTTCGTTGTGTACACAGACGCCTCTTTGCAGGGGTTATGGGGTGTGCTCATGCAGAAGGGTCACGTTGTCGCTTACGCTTCGCGACAACTGAAACCCCATGAGCATAGCTACCCTACCCACGACCTGGAGCTGGCAGCTGTCGTCTTCGCGCTGAAGACTTGGAGGCACTACTTGTACAGTGAGACCTTTGAGATTTTCACAGATCATAAGAGCCTCAATACTTGTTTGATCAGAAGGAGCTCAACATGAGATAGAGACGTTGGTTGAAGCTCCTGAAGGACTATGACTGCAGCATTTCCTACCACCTAGGAAAGGCCAACGTGGTGGCTGACGCCTTAAGCCGGAAGGTGCCCGCACACTTGGCCAATTTGCAGGCGTAGAGTTGGAGCCTCTTGGAGGAGATGGGTAGTTGGCGACCCCTAGAGTTACTGGGGCACTGTAGGGCAGTGACCGTGACACGACAGACGAGGCCAGAACTGATAGACCGCATCATCACTGGATAGATGGCCGACCCGTACTTGCAGTCATTGCGTGACAGGGTACTGTCAGGAGACCCTAGGGACTTCTCTTTTACAGACCAGGTACTGCACATGAGGGGACGTTTGTGCGTTCCCAGGGACGAGGAGCTATTGAGAGAGCTCCTGACTGAGGCACACGGTTCTAGGTTCATCATACATCCCAGAAACACAAAGATGTACCATGATTTGAGATGCGACTTTTGGTGGAGGGGAATGAAGCGGGATGTAGGTGAATTCGTACAGTAGTGTTTAGTGTGCCAGCAGGTGAAGGCCGAGCATTAGAGGCCTGCAGGGCCATTGCAGCCACTTCTAGTGCCAGAGTGGAAGTGGGAGAGCATCACCATGGACTTGGTGGTGGGCTTGCCCGTTACCCAGCGAGGACACGATGCAGTCTGGGTGATCATGGATAGATTGACGAAGATGGCACGTTTCTTGCCGATCCGAGTCACCTTGGGACCAACACAGTTGGCAGAGAGGTATATCCGCGATGTGGTATGGCTACACGGAGTTCCGCAGGAGATCGTATCTGATCAGGATACCCGTTTTACATCCCAGTCTTGGGCTGAGTTTCAGCAGGCCCTGGGGACACGGTTGAGGTTCAGTACAGCATACCACCCCCAGATGGACGGACAGTCTGAGCGCACGATATAAACACTTGAGGACCTTTTGCGTGCTTATGTACTGGACTGGAGGGGCTCTTGGGAGGAGCACTTGCCGCTGGCGGAGTTTGCTTATAATAACAGTTATCACTGGAGCATTGGCATGGCACCCTACGAGGCTCTGTATGGACGGAGGTGTACGGCACCCTTGAGTTGGGTTGAGGTGGGGACCAAGTGGGAGGTTGGCCCTAGGCTGATCCGGCAGAGTCAGGAGGTGATAGAGCAGATTCACAGGCGACTCCGCACTATCAGGAGCAGACAGAAGAGCTATGTAGATTGAAAATGCAGAGAGGTGCAGTTTGAGGTTGGGGACCACGTCTTCCTTCGCGTTTCGCCCATGAAGGTCCTATAGCGGTTTGGGGTGAGAGGGAAGCTAACGTCGAGGTTCATGGGACCCTTTGAGGTCCTGGAGCGGGTTGGACCTGTTGCTTACAGGCTTGCCCTTCCTCCCCAGCTTTCTGGTGTGCACGACATGTTCCACGTGTCCAACCTCAAGAAGTACATCACCGATCCCAGTCACGTTCTAAGCCACAAGAGCGTCGAGGTGGGTGACGACCTGACCTACCCCGAGCGACCAGTGCAAATTCTCGACAGAGCCATCCGGAGTCTAAGACGGAAGCAAGTACCCCTAGTGAAGGTCTTATGGAGGAGCCAGCGGTACGAGGAGACTACCTGGGAGCCTAATGCAGTGATGCGGGAGCGGTACCCAGAGCTCTTTGAGGGTACGTCTTTCCAGATCGGCTTCGGTCCTCTTTGAGTTTGTTATGCATATATTATTCTTTTTCAACACCCTAGTTAGCGCAAGTTTTGGGGATGAAACTTCCTTTGAGTTTGTTATGTTGTTAAGACCCGTTACATCAAAACACTTTAAGACATCTGGGAGTTGGTTCAGACGTCTGGACACCTTCCTAGACATCTGGAAGTTAATTTTTGTGTGCGTACGATCGTGAGTTTGCACGCGTGCCGCATGCAAACTGAACCCCAGCAACTTTCTCCTCTTTCTCTCCCTTCACCGACTTGTAGAACTGCAGGACCTTTCCCCCCTCACGCCTACAAATACTCCTCTCCCCTCTCCCTCGTTCACCACCCCACCCGTCTTCTCCTTCCTCTAGCACGAGGGCAAGAGTGAGAGCGAGCAGCAGCTGCTGCTAGGTGCAGCAGCGGAGAAGAGAGGTGCAGCGAGAGGGAAGAGAAGAGATCGTGTGAGCCATGAGAGAGAGACCTCACTGGGGCAGTTCAAGGCCGGCCGGTGTGCGCAAGGCGGAGTGTGTCGGGGAAGTTTCCTCGGTGCTGCTGCAACACGGGCAGCGGGCGGACGAGCGCGGCGCGGTCGCGTGCAACGGGAAGAAAATGAAGGAGGTTTTGATTCTGGGAATTTCTCCCAGAACCAGACATCTGGACCTATATCCATACGATGTGGACAACATCTGGAAGAAGCTCCAGATGACTGATAGGTACGTACTGTGCCTATACCTTCCTTTTTGCAAATACGGCCATGCAGGTCGTTCCTCCGAAACTCTGTAGCGTGCTGTGTTTGAAAGATTTTGCGTGCGCATGCAGGATTCACTTTGGGAAGGCACAGGACATGCCCTCCCACGCGGTTTAGATGTCTGGGCGGGTCACCAGATGGCAGAGAGCGTCTCTAGACGTTCGGAGAGGTGGTCGGATGTCTGGAACTAGATCCAGACGGTTCAGTAGGATCTCTGGACGTCTGAGGAGCAGCACAGAGTGAGGTATGGATCTGGACTCCTTTTAAGACGTCTGGAAGATGTTCCAGACATCTGATTTGAGTCAGAGTTGTCATTTTTGACCTGTTTAGGGTCTGTTCGAGGTCCAATTTCCACGTTTAAGATTCCGTTCTTCTTCATATAAGTTCCTCTACTTGTTGGAATGCTTGTTATCATGTTCTAAGGGGTTTCTTGTGGTTGATCCTTGTGTTAGGACCTCGTTCTGTTGCGGACTTGGGGGTTGCGGAGGCACGTGGAGTAGCTTCCCTTAGTTAATTACAAACATAAATGCATATCTGAAATAAATGATAGATCCTAGGGTATGGCATGAATCCTAGGACCTGAAACTAAATTGAATGATAGATCCTAGGGCATGGCATGAATCCTAGGACTAGAAACACTGGAACGATTGTATTAAATGCCTGAAATGCAGTCTTGAAATGAATAGATGGAATAATAACTGCCTGTAATTGGATAACAGCTGCCTGTGAAATGTAGAGTACTGTTGTTAGTAGCTGCTACATGTAATTGCTATTGGTTGAAATTAAATACGAGCTGCTTGTGTATAAATTGGAAAAGAAAGATTGAATGTTGGAAACACCGGTTATATGCGAATAAACCTGGATGATGAAACCTAGTATGGCTTGGCCTGAGGAAACGTGAGCATGAACCCTACGGGGAATTAGGAGTAGAGCTCCTAGAAATAAATAGAATGGAACTGAAAAATTGAATGGGAAAGTGTGTTGTCTCTTGGGTACGTGGTACCAAAGAGAGCACATATTACCACTTAGTGTAGAGGGGAGCTTGCCGCCCTCAGGTCGAGATCGAGGTGAGTTTGGCCACTTTGCATCGACTTTTTGGCCCTCGCGTACTCAATACCGGGGAGAGCTGCGAGTGTAGGGAGAGAGCTAGCCACCTCATGGGGCCCGGGGTTCAGCTAGCCATCCTACACCGACTTGTTAGGCCCACTGGGAAAACTAGGGTAGTCAGGCGAGGGTGCGCGGACTGTGGAGGGACGAGACCCCTGTTTGGTTACTGTGGAGGGGCTAGACCCCTGTTACTGAGAGGGCTCTGCCCTATACTGGTTCCATGCTATGCTTTGGGTGCACCCGTTAATGGAAATGACTGACCGCGTGCCGATATGGGGTAGCTACCCGTGGGTTTATTGCGTGTGCCATAGTCACTGTTACATCTGTCAGCGACCATAGGGTGGTTGAATGAGGGTAGGATCACCACGGGGGACTCTCTCGGCCAGGAGAGCACCACGTGCTACTTCTACTCTTCGGAAAAGACTGCAATCAAGATCGTTCCCACGAGGAACATTCGAGATCAAGAAAAAAAAAAGATCTGATAAATAAACCAAGTAATGACAGGAAGAATAATTAGTTGAATAAAGTAAGAAATTTGAAAACAACAGCTACCTATCCACCTTTACTGTTTCTCTTAGCTAGCTGGTTGCCACTCTACTCAGCGTTTCGCTGACGTGTCGTACTTACCACCTTTTTCAGGCCCAGGTGTTGAGTAGCTAGAGCCTATGGCTGCGGAGGGTGCTGGCCCTAGTAGAGCCCAGTAGTTGTACTTGTGTTGTACCCGTTTCTGTAGTAGTGAGTATTTTGTTACACTTTTGTACTCTTTTATTGTAGACTTCATATTTCTGTACCTGTTTTTAATTCTCTACTGTTGTGGTGGTGTGTACTGTAGTAGTTTACTTTCTCACTGCTGTACTTCTGTTACTGTTAGTTACTTGCATGGTGAATGTGGTTTATTTTATTGCTTTTTGGTTACTTTCTCGTTGGACGACTGGGTCTTGGGATCAGTCGAGTCAGTCCGATTCTCGTGTCCTGTAGGGATTCGAGAACCGGGTCATAACAGTTAGCCAGATCCAGCTCCACATAGTTGGATACCAGCTTACCTGGGTTAGGATTAGCTCCATTTAGCTCCATTCAACTCATCTTGGCTGAATGGTAGCTCATTCTAGCTAAACCTACCTCAAGTCAGCTCAGATCTAGCTAAACTTGGTTGAGTCTAGTTCATCCCATCTCTATTCAGTAAACTGTGAGTTCTAACTAGCTCAACTAAATTGACATTAGCTCTAGTAAGCTGAGATCCAGCTCAACTTGGTTGAATCTAGTTCATCCCAGCTCCATTCAGTTCAATGGAAGCTCTAACTAACTCAACTACGTTGACATCAGCTCAAGACCAGCTCTCTCCAGCTCCACTTAGCTCATTGCAACTCAACTCTTTCTAGCTTAGATACCTCTTGTCAACTAGTAGCTAAGCTGCTCAAGAATCCCCATCTGAGGTAGCTCCAGCTCAACCTATCTCCAGATAGGTTGAAATCAGCTCACACTAGCTCAACTATGCTAGCTTAGCTACTAACTTGAAAAGTAGCTAGCTAAGCTAGTAGTTGAGTCTTCATGAAGGTTCCCTCAGCTTCTTTAGCTCCAGTGCAGCATCAGTCTAGCTCCAGAATTTTTTCCCAGTTCCTTCTTCCTCAAAACCTAGCTCCACCATCCTCTACCCTACTAGCTAAGCTCCCAACCTACTACACCTCCATGGCCATCCATCTAAACCCTGACCTAAATTCACCCTAACCACTACTCTAAGTCCACCACCTAAGCGAGCTAACTAGTCCACTCCTAGTTGGCACCACCAATCCTCATAACCCTCCACACCACCACCACCAAAGACCACCTAATTTTCCCTCCAAAACTACCCATAACCACCACCTTAACCCACTTCAAGTTGGTGCCAAAAGAGCCTCCACATCCCTTCAAGGTGGCACCAACTTGAAGCTCCATTATCCACCCTACACATCCCCCCTTAACCTATCTCCACCATCCATCTAGTGGTGCCACCCTTAACCCTCCTACACTTGGTGCCAACACCACTTAACCCACCATAACTACCTCCCTACACATGCCAAATACCCTCAACCATGCACCACATAACCACCACCATATAAGGCCATCTCTACCTTACACCTACCCACCTTCTAGAACCCTTAGTTGGTGCTACCTAACTCTCTCCCTTAACCATCCTAAAGTGGTTCCAAAACCACTTAACCCCTCCATAACCACAACCCCATACATCCCTCCTTTTGGAACCACCTTATATCCGCCCTCCATTCACCAACCACCACCCTACAACAGCATCCTAACCCTACACATACCCCACACACCACCTAGACTTACCACCATCAATCCCTAACCCTAGTCTCCACTTAGGGTTGGTGCTGAATGCTAAGCATCCCCCCATTTTGGTGCCACCCATTATCAACCCTAGGATCTCCTAACCACCCTCTACAACCCATCCTAGCCCTCCATCCATTAACTACCCTTAACCCCATTCCACTCCTATAAAAAGACCAACACCCGCCACCATTAATGCACCTTTGGCTACATAATTTTCTACCCATACTCCCACCTTCCATAGATGGCCAAGAGAAGAAGAAGAAGAAGATTAAGGGGACACTCTATCCCCTTGGTGCCTTCCCCTCTTCTATTCTCTCTTGTGCCCACGCCAGCCAAAGGAAGAAGACAGGCAAGGGAGAAGTCCTAGGGTACACGCCTACCCTAGGAGGAGGGTTTGAGGGTGGTCCATGCCTACCCTTACAGGAGACATTGAGGTGGAAGTCATCCACCTTCGGGGGAGTTTGGGCATGCCCCCCTTGGTCTTGCCAAGAGGAAAGCACACTTTGTAGCAGCTTTTCAAGGATGGAGAAGAAGGAGATCTTCTTTTCAAGCCTAAGAGTAGCTGGGCTTGGAGTAAGAAGGGTTTCATCTTCTCCACCACCATCATCATCTAAAGGATTTTGTGTTTTTTTTTTAATTTTGTCCTTTCAAATTATAGTAGAAGCATTCCTCTACTTGTAAACAACAATTTCCTTTAGTAAAAAAAAAACTGCCTTCTTTAAATTCTTGTAGCAATTCTTATAAGTTTTGTTGCTTTATTTTTTGTGCACTTACACTCCCTCTCTCTAATTACCCTAGGTCTCCACGTGCCTAGGGTGAGCTTAGAGAAAGGCCATTTTTGTCACCTTGGCTTTAGCTTCTTAAGTGTTAATCATTTCTCACTTTTAGTTTCGCAATTGCCCTGTTATTTCGAAAACCCTAATAATCTTATATTGAAAAACCCAAAAAGAAAGGTGATTTCTGCATTTCCAAGTGAGATATTTATTTTTGCAAGAACTTGACTCCTTGGACGACCCTAGATACCACCACTATCTAGGTTATAAATTATAAAAGTGAATAGATTTTTGCATGTTACGACTCATAAAACTCACATTTTACGAACCACGTAAAAACCCAATCACTTTTTGGCTCCGTTGCTGGGGAGGCACAACTTTGCATTAGATATTTCTCTTGCTTGATAAGTGGATCTCATCCCCTTATCTCTTTTTCTCTCATGTGTGCAGGGTGTAACTGGAAAGAAGCAGGATTTTGAGAGCTTGAAGTGCCTTGTCTTCTTGCGAAAATTCCATGTTAGCAATTCTAAGCTGGTCACACAATTCTCTAAAAAACTATCAGAAAAACATTAAACTTGGCTTTCAGGATCTCAAACAATTAATTTAAGTGGAGTGGTTTCATTTAAAAATCAATTGGTCACTTGTTTGCATCAATAAACACCACTCTACTTCAAGTGTTGGTATTCTGATTTTCGGGTCTAGACTTCTGTCTGGACTTCAAAAATCAATTTCTGACACCACATGCCTCATAAAATCTTGAAATTTCACCTAGTAATTCCAAATCAAGTGAGGAATATCTGTTCCAAATTTTAGGGAAATTGGATTTCTATATAATTTAAAAAAAATTCGTGTACTACAGAGGGTCACCTCCTCTAATATATCTATTTTGCCACTATCCGCAAATTTTAGCAATTTGTATACTCATCCAATTTCTATGAAATTTAGCTTTCTGGAATCTTTGTGAAATTCTTTACATCACATAAAATTACAAAAAATTTTGGTGGCTAGTGGTGGTACTGAAAAGTCTAAAATATCATCAAGTATCATTTTTGGACTTTGACACCAGCATAAAGAAAAATATTTAAAAAATATTAAACAAATTCCTAAAAACACACAAAAAAAATTTTTGGAATCCTTGTTTGATTTGTCAAACAATAGTGGTGTTGTCTTCCTTGTTTGGACCACAACTTAAAAAGAAAAGCCTGAATCTATTCATTAATAGTAAACGTTCTACCTAGGGACTAATTCAATTAGGGTTTTCTTTCCATTTCTAGAGACCCACTTTTAAAAAAGAAATCTATTCTTACTGGTACAACGTAATTTCTTTCTTATTTTGGATATCAAACTCATTTGAAAACTTAAAAAGAAAATCCTAAAATACACTAATCTAAAGCAAATCCTAAAAGTAGAAATACATTCCAATATTGTTTGTTAACTTGATTGCTATTGGAATCACTTTTCCAATCGTGCACACACTAAAAAAATTGAAATAACAGGGCATTACCCCAATTAACGCACTCTACATTCCCGTGCCATTTAGACACCAAGTCTAACTTAAAACAAGTAGTCATTTGACCACTTAAGGATTTCATTCAATTAGGCTTGATATCCAATATTTAAGGATATCACTAAGCATTCCTACTTCCTTTAGACAACGTGGCGACAGACTTAGAGGGAAGTCAAACGATGAGTAAGGATTTACACAAGCCCCCTGGTGATTTTCCCAGGAAATGCTTGGGCCAAAACCATCTCTTTAGTCTAGCTAGGTTCTCTTTTTGGAATTTGGTTCACTTGCTGCTTTCTTATCTATTGGGTTCCCAAGTCTTATGTTTTAAGGAGTCAACCTTAAGATAAGACTAGGCTTGTTTGTTTGAATTGCACACTTTTTCTCATCTCTCTCTCTTCTCCTCCCCTCCATTTCTTCCATTAAAAGTGCATGCGCGAGTGAAGGTCTCAAAACCCACATTGTGAGGGACCATCTAATTTTGCCCCCTGCACTAGAAAAGCAATGTTTTCTTCTTCCTCTACTGTTAATATGGAAAACCTAGGAAACCGACAAAAAATTTATGCTTTCGCATCTAACTCATTAACCGACCTACAAGCTGACTTCCCCATCCATAACCTCCCTCATTTCGAGCAACAAGAAAACCTTGTAGGGCTAGGTGGCCCTCAAATCCAAAATCAAAATGCAAACCCCTTTGCCCTTATGGTCGACCATTTGGTTCAACTTCAGCAAAATCAAGAAAATTTGGCTAGGACTGTGACAAACCTAGCCAACTAAGGGCAAAACCCGCCACCCCATCAACAACCTGTCGTTCCTCTTAAGGATTTTTATAATCCTTCCAATTATGAGGAAAGACTTGGGGTGGTCATACCACAAGGGGATTTTGAGATCAAACAAGATATTCTAAACCCCATCAAACATTTTCATGGTCTTTCGAGAGAGGACCCTTTCTTTCATCTCAAGGAATTAACTATCCTCGTTCAAACCACCTATTCCCATAATGTACAGGAAGACGCATGGCTCATGAGACTTTTCCCTCTCACTTTAAAAGATAGCTTCAACTGGTTTAAAATAATTAGGTGCCCTATCACAACCTAGCCCCATGATCATAATGTCATCATCTGCCATATCTAGCTTTAATTAGTCATAATTAAAAGATAAATGCTCCAACATAGCCGCCAGAAGACCGTAATTCACTACATATCCTTTCTGAGAGATTAACATAAAACCAGGGTTAAATATATAATTTTAACAGTATAACCTAAATGCAGAGCAATCACAGGGTTTCCTAGGGGTTTATTAAAGGTCAAGTGATCGTAAATGTCAAATAACATGGTCCATGCAGACAGAAATGGGCTTTCGCACATTTCAAGAATTAATTGAATCTGAAACCCTAAAAACAGACTCGCTTAATTAACTAATGTTTTGTTCAAGAAATAATTTACCTAAGCCTTCTAAAAATCATATAACAATATTCTCTAAGGTTTGGTACCTTTGATTTGACCACTGGAATCCATTTTGACCTAAAATAGTCTTAGATAGACAATTGCCTTAATTTGGATTTCTATGCAAATTACCTAGTCAAACTTGGTCAAAACCAAAATCTGACTTCATCATCAGATTTCTTGGGTGAAAATTAGGTTTTTCCCAAAATTTAGGCTCAATCAGAGATCACCTTGACCTAGTTTGCATTCTAGTCCAATCTGACTCTTTTCTCTCACACATATGACCCTAACTTTTGAAATCTTTGCAAAGAGCCCCCTACATTCATCATCTTCTTCACAAATAGGTCCCCACCACCTTCAGAATCTTAAACCCATCACCGATGACCTTCAATCGGGGATTACTCTCTGATTTCGCGGCCAAACCCTTCCAAAATTAGAAGGGAGATTCATGAAGAGTTGCCTTTCAATCTGAACCTGGCCTTGCCTTCCAATTCTTGCCCTAGGGTTCATGAGAACTCTTGAAATTTTCCATGTCCTACTCCATGATTTCTAAGATTTCAATCTCGGTTTCCAAGCTTGAATCTTGACTCTAAGCCTATAAAAGAACCCTGATCAAGTTCATTACCTCCTTAGCTTGGTTTGGAGGTCAAGTCCCCCTTCTTCCCTTCTCCCCGACCTCCATCTCCACCAACTCTGGTGAGCTCCTCCGTCTAGCCTCTTTGCTCGCCATCACGAACAATAGCCAGCGAGTTTGTCTTCCCCAACTTTTTCTGCTCCTCGCGATATGCATAGGAGCCCCTTAGACCCCCTCTTTCCTCGTCGTTCGCCCCCTGGAGACTTCCCCTTCTCTGGCGTCGGCCAATCAAAGTTAGCGCCTTCCCTTCCCTTTCAACTATTAGATTAGGGTTAGTTAGGCTCCCATAGATCCTTAGGTTATTTCCCTCTATTTAAAATCCAAAATCAACCCCTTGAGGATGTCGTTCACCTCCATCTTCCTCCCCTCTGGCCGCACCTTCGGCGAGGTCTTTCCGTCACTCTACAACACCACACACCTCGCCAACACTCCTAAAAGCTCCATCATTCCACCATGACCAAAAACCCTCTCTTATTTTGCCATTCCATCCACCCAAACTCCTCATCGACTAACCCACCTTCACACGACCTTCTCTGACCTTGCCCTGCTCACATTCGCCTCCAAGCACAACGGTACCACCACCATCACACTCGCTGTGCTCCGGCAAACCTCTTGAACTATTTTGACAAGGTCGAGAGGCCATATTCTCTATTTCAGGTAGTTCACTGGACCTTTGCCTGCATGCCATTCTTTCCAACGCCGTTCATGGTGTTCTTGCCACAATAGCTCGAAGTGCTACCTCCAGGACACGCGGGTCACTTCCTAGCATCTTCCCAGGTCTTCAATTAGAGGCCTCATCCCTGACTTCAATGCCAATTAGACAAAGACTCCTTCGACTGCTTCCCGTGACGGAAGGAGGGCTAATTTAGTCCCACATCATGGGAATTGGGAGCAACGCAGTGATATAAGTGGTTTTTTTGCATAGGGTGTATCTCCTTGAAACCACAAGGGTGAGGTCCCCTTCACTTACACACTCGACCTGCCTAAGCCTTCACTCCTTGCCTGCGATACCACGCACACAAGCTTGGACCCGATACCGCATGATCTAAATGCCCGATTGGTTACCTGGTATCTGAGGAAGAGGAAGAGTCAGGAAAGAGAGAGAGCGGGGGGGTGGGTTTTGCTCTTGCAGGTACCATGTAATGCTTAGTCGTTGAGAAGAGGAAAGGCTAAAAGGAAGAAAAGGAGAAGAGAGGTCATGCTTGAAAGAAAGAAGAGGAAGAGGTTGAAGAGAAGAAAGGGAGAAGAAGGCTCTCTAAGAGCACTATAGCAATGACATTTAAATCATCTGATCCAAGGTGTTTATGTCTAACTTGGTTAAAAACATTGTGGAATTATTTGAGGCACTATACATTTATTTGATTCATTGAGTAATTGATATATATGTGCTTAAGACTAATAATTGGTGATCTAAATCACCATTATTTTATCTTAAATATCTTTTTGTTCTCTTAAACTCTTGAAATACTCATGTTTACGATTGAACATCAATTTGAGTAGTTGTTATCATTGAACATCTTATATTTAGCTTATTTCTTGTGCTCATTTATATATTTATTTCGATTAGCACGTGAATTACAATACTTGCTCCATGTGTTCGACCTTAGACTTCATTTTAGATATTCAAGTAATAAATTGTATTTGTTGTTCAATCGATTGAGGATTTGAACTACGACGATGATAATATAAACCCTCGATAGATCGCTTCAACACCCCAATTATAAAGCACTTTTCTTAAAAGAATTTTTCTGATTGGTCATACTTATGCGTTAAGAAGATCCATAATGACCTTTTAACAAAAAAATGGTGAACCCCTCCACTAGTCTTGGGAAAGATTTCAAGAACTTCCTAGAAGTTGCCCCCACCATGCAATTCCACAATGGCAGCTAGTACATATCTTCTATCATGGATTAGATGATCAATTAAAGAGATTTGTGGATGCCTCATGTGGGGGCAATTTCCTTAATAAAGACGCTGAAAGTGCCTACCTCCTTTTTGAGGAAATGAGTGAAAACTCATTTAATATGACTTCAATGGACACTTTCGGTAGAACTCAAAACCCAAAACTCGAAGTCAATGAAATTGACTCCAAATCCACCTCTGTCCTAGTCACTCAAGATGATCTACACATGATAGCTAAAAAATTGGACCAGATGCAAATCCACCAAAAAAAAATGGAAGAAAAGCTCACTCACAAACAAGCTCCACACCTTAACTATCCACACCCTAACTCTCCACACCTTGTTAGAAGAGAAAATCTACACAACATTGGTGCCACACCTTCTGGATAGTAGTTTTCTACTGATTATACATAAGATATGACTAGGAATTTTGATTACCTAAATAAAAATATTCATGATCCCACCATTGAAAATAACTATGCTCTCCAGGAGCAATTTAGAAACCCCTCCAACACCTACAATCAAAACTAGAGGACCAACCCGAATACTCTTGGAAAGCTCCTAACCCGATTCCGTTTCCCAAACAAAATCAATATGGGAATAATGGGCAACTCGCATATCAACCTGGGCCATCCTAGGAAGACATCAACACCCAAGTCATGAAGACTCTGTAGGGTATGCAGAATCAAGTGACGGAAGTAACCCGCATGGAAACCAACTTGCAACATCAAGTTAAGGTTACTCCTTATCATAGAACTGCTGGCAATCTGCCTTCCCAGCCCATGCCCAACCCTAACGATCAACGGAATCAGTTTCAAGGTGGACATCTCAGTCAGCCCATTCACCTAGCACCTCAGCATCCTTTGGGTTTCAATTACAGTCAGGCTTCTCATCCTTCTCTTAGAAACAACCATATTGCAAATGCAGTTACTTTGAGGAACGAGAAAACCACTCAAGATCCCTTGCCTGCTAAAGAAACCCGCTTTAATGAAAAATAGATCAACTCTTCTTCCTCTTCCTCTAACCCTATTTAGGAACTTGAAAATGCAGAAAAGGAAAACCCTATACCCTTTCCACAAGCCCTTCACTCATCACACACAGAGAAAAAGAAATCTGAGCCCACTGATAAGGAATTAATGGATCTTTTTGGGCAAGTTGAAATTAATATCCTTCTCCTAGATGCCATAAAATATATCCCTACCTATGCCAAATTTTTGAAAGATTTGTGTACTCCCAAAAGGCAGCCTTGAAACATAGGAAAGGTGATCCTTCCGGAGACAGCTCAGTTGTGCAGAGAAAACTGCCTCTTAAGAGAAAAGATCTAGGCATACCCCTAATTCAAGTGGTCATTAATGACACCTCTTTTGCTTTCACCTTACTGGATCTCGGTGCCTCAATTAATCTTATCCCCATGGTATTTTTGAGGAATTTAAGATTAGAGAATTAAAGCTTGTTGAGGTTAGTCTTCAATTAGTAGATCGATCTACAATCAAACTAAGGGGAATTGTTGAGGATGTCCTTGTCCAGGTCAAAATTTGTTTATTTGCCGTAGATTTTTTAGTCTTGGATATCGAGGTATCGGAAGCTCTAAAGTATGCCCCTATAATTCTTGGAAGACCATTCTTAGCCACCGCCCACGCCAATATTGATTGTGATTCTGGCAAGATGAAGATCATGTGTGGCGGTGAATCTGTTACCCTAGATATTTTCCAAGCTTCTAGGTGATTCCAAGAACTTGATTTCTTTGATGACTCGAATTCAGAAATTGAAAATATAGTGGAGGAAACATTGCAGACTTCATACATAGGTTCCTATTTTGCCATTAACACAGTTCCTGAACAATCTACTTCATTCCACCCTCCCACCCTAACCACACATTCTTCAGCTAACACTCTAGCTGACCCCTTCCCTCTCACTTCACCTCTAACTCCTAAGGCAAAAATTCTGTCAGAGTCGGGCCCTCAACTTGAGCTCAAGTATTTGCCCGACTCCCTTAAATATGTTTTCCTGGGCTCGAATCAGACTATGCCCCTGATTATCAACTCTGGACTTATTGGGGCACAAGAGGAAAAGCTTCTCCAAGTTTTGAGCAAACATAGAAAAGCTATTAGCTAGACCCTTTCTAACCTTAAGGGTATTCATCCGTCCTATTGCACCCATCGCATCTATCTAGAGGACGATTCTTGCCCCTCCCGCCAACCACAAAGGTGCCTGAACCCTACTATGCAAGAGATGAGTATTGATTTATGAATTAAAATCAGGGTTTGGAGAACCCATCGTCATAGCTCGCAAAATGCATCTATCAAATACAATTTATAACCAAAACTCCAAGGGAGTCCTGGGTTGAATTCAAGGAGGAGACATTTACTTTGTTTGAAATCAGCACTTCGTTTTGCTTTTTCTTTTGGTGTTTTGGGGTTTTGTTCTTTTTTCTTTTATTTTCATAGACAAAGCAAGCAAGATAGATCACAAGAAAGATGAAACAACTATGATATATCATGCAAATGTTTGTTACAATAATCTATGAATGCATAAAAGAGATAAGGGTGAGAGGAAATCTCCTGAATTGGCTATTCAGTGAGACAACGATGCCTGGTGGAAGCTAGGATGAAGGAGGTGAGATGCAGGATGACAAAGGTGAGATGTAGGAGGACGTCGGGTAGAGGAATGCTTCACCGAGGCTCTAGAAAGGAGGTGAGGAGAAAGAGGCAATCTTCTACCAAAATGGAGGTGGGAGGACGGCTCCAAGGCAACAAATGAAGGTGGTGGGATGAAGGATGAATATTTGGTGGGAAATAGGAATATTACACTAATAGGAGGTCTTTTGAGCTTGAGAGTAAGCTCTAATGGATCTTTGGTAGGCCACTAGGTGGGAGTAGAGTAGGTAGAGATCAAGAGGAATGAGGGGTGTAGGGGTGCTTATATAGTGGAGGGAAGAGGAAGAAATTCATGTAGAGGGTTGTAGTGATAG
Organism: Thalassia testudinum; assembly: GCA_037157565.1. Taxonomy (NCBI): domain Eukaryota; kingdom Viridiplantae; phylum Streptophyta; class Magnoliopsida; order Alismatales; family Hydrocharitaceae; genus Thalassia; species Thalassia testudinum. The sequence goes on from JAZHRO010000063.1 coordinate 65,725,779, forward strand.
CTGCAAGCATCACTATAGACCACTACAGCTGTTGCCGAAGATTGCGCCCCCACCTCTCATTCCCACAGCTATCCTTATGCTTACAAGCAATTAGTGATGGCTATAAGCATCATAAAAGGTTCGCCTAGGCTATCTCTGAAGATCTGCGCCAACCCTCGCCCATGCTGGCCAGTGCATCACATGCCCCTTGTCACGTGCACGCTCACGTGCTAACACTGCAATGCGGGTGGCTGTGTGTGCTTTTGCGTGCAGCCAGTGCCTCCAATTGCTAATCTGGGGGATCCACAGGTCTCGAACCCGTGCTCCTTCTTTGCAAGCCAAGTGCTTCGCCGTTGCGCCAAGGAGATGGATTGTCATGTGGAGGGCGATGTGGTTGTGGTGGAGCCTTCCTTGAGATGCTTGAGGTCAGGCGATGTAGAGCACCCCTCAGCCATTGGATTGAGATCCAATGGCTGAGATCACTCCATGGGCGAAGCTGGGGGGCCATGGTTCGTGTAGGGCGGTCTGGATGGCACCACGTGGCACCATCTGGACCATCCATCTTCTTCTCCTTATAGAGGATGCTACAGAGCTCTGATCGGGGTGATTTTCACGTTAACGGGCTACGATCGTCACTCCAAATCTATCCATAGGGTCAGATTCTTCATTTGAAGCCCGTAAAGATGTCGCACTGCCTCCTAGCCATGTAAGATGAAAGAATTAATGTGCATAATATACAATTATCCTAAATGCAATGCAATGGATGTTTATGCAATATTTATACCATGATATGCATGCTAAGCCTAGGAACTATCATAAATAAGCATTTTATCATGAATTCATGTGTGTTTATCATACCCCCATGCTTACTCATTGCTAGTCCCTAGCAAAATTAACCTAAATGCTATGTATAAAAGTAGAATCAGGATTTGATTACTTACGTAAGATTTGTCGATTGCTTTAGAAAATCTCAACCTCAAGACCTAATTACAAAAACTCAACAATGCCCGGTGTCTGCCAGAATGCAAACCGCCCAAGCTCTCACCTTATTTGAAAAGAGAAGATACATTTTTTTAAAATTTTTTTTGGACTTTTGGAGGCTAAGAGTTTCGAGATAACTTTTTATGGCTACTCGACCCACCCAAGACTCGAAAAGGACTCTAAGTGCTATGCATCTAGCGAAAAGAGTGAAAGACTCACTAGGCTATCGTTAAAAAAGACTTCAGGTTTCTACAACCCTAGCTGACTATTCGTGAGTCGTAGAGTGCATTTTTGATAGGAAAACGTCATAGTATAGTGCGCAATACAATCAAACAAAGATATTCAATAAAAGATAATGAGACTTGAGTCCCAGTCGTTCGTCTCTTGGAGGCATTTGTTTTACTTTTAATTCGATCTTTTACTGCTCTACTCTGTTTAAAATCACACGCCGGTTTATGATTATTACATATTGAAGTACGACATGCTTAGTTGCAAGTATATCAGGAATTGAAAACAGGCAACGTTAATCACACAAAAGATGAGCTCATGGTGATACTCAACACATAGACATATACATATAGAAAATATATTTTTCATTCATTCATTTGGAGAGTGTTTGCAACATGAACTTGTAGAGGAAAGCTTGTACAAGAATGCTTAAAAATGTAAAGCTAGCTATCAAAAAACGATCGTATACAGGAATCTATGAGGGGATTTTGCATGCATCATTGGGGGAGAATAAGGACTACACTACTAAGCAGTAAATAAAAGCAGTAAATGTAAAGAGGTAGCTACTAATCTATTAGAAGTGAGGGCATTCGGAGGTGAGCTTCGATGGCCTTGGAGTGGTGGAGAGGAGAAAGAGGGGCAGCCAATGGAGCTTAGGTGGCCCTTGGAGAGAGGTTTGAGGAGTGATCCAGCATCCTGGCATGGTGTCCTTCATGGTGGTGCTCAACTCATGGAGATGGAGTGGAGATGGTGGTGGCTAGCCTAAGTGGAGGTGGATGGAGCCAAGCAAGTATGGACAAAAAGTGGATGGGTGCAAATGGCCACCCCTTAGGTCTTTTTATAAACCTAAGGGAAGCTCTCTAGAGAATTATGGAATTCTCTAGAGAGGACTATGGTGGGAGTTCATGGGAGAGTGAGAGAGAGATGGTGGATGGTGGTTTTTAGATCCACCAAATGTGGATCTAAAATTTAATGGCTCTTGGTTGCTAATTTTGGCAACTAAGGCAACAACACATGGTAGAGAGTTCTAGAGAACTCTAGGCTAGATATTTTCGTGTGGATGGTGTGTGTGGGTGTGTGTGGGTCGAAACCTTGGTGGCTAGGTTGATTAGGTTAGGTTCTAGTGGGTTTACGTCAAGGTAGGTCTCAAATTAGGGTTGTAAACCCTAATTCACTAAGGTAAAGTGAAACTAAACTTAATACAAGTTTAATTGAGTGTGTGAAAACTTAATTGAGAGTAAAACAACTCAATTAATTTAGGTCTAGGTCAATTAGACTCTCACTGAGTCCAATTGGATAGTGTGTGCTGAGATTAGGGCTCAATTGGACTCAATAAGTCCAATTGAATAGGCTGATGGAATTGACTAAGATCTAAGTCAATTAGGTTTAGTGAGGACCTAATTAGGTCCTTAGGGAGGTCTATATGTGATGTACTAGGATTAGGGCACCTTAATTTAGGTTCCTATGGGGTTGGAATTGGATTTAGGGACCTAGAGATCCAAGATCAAGGCTTAAATCTCAAAACAAGAACTGGAGAGCAGTATCAAACGTCTAATAATAGTGTCAGATGTCTTATACTCAAAAATCAGAAGTCCAGACTTGTTGTTTGGACATCCAATCAAAGTCAGGAAGGATTTAAGGTTCTGTTTTGGGTATTCTGCAGGAATTGGATGTCTGATCAAGTGTCTAGACGTCCAATAACACTACAGAAGTGGGTTTGAGGTGTGCGGGAGTTGGCTAAGGGTTCTGGATGTCCTATAATTCATCTGGACGTCCAGATAAGGGTTGGAACTAGGGTTTTGGGCCTTCCTAGGGTGTTGTGACCTAATCTATTGGTGGCTAAGGCTTGGGAAAGTCTCTAGGCTATCATAGGGCTAGGTTGGACCTAAGCTCTTCACATTTTATTGCTTTATTCCTACTTAATAAATAGCAAATGTTAACTCTCTTACATCATTATTCCTACATCTAATCTAAGTCTTCTGCTCCAGCTCTGCTGCAACACCCATTATTCTTGATCCAGCTTCTGACCCAGCTCCTGATCAGCTTATTGCCTGCAATCGACATAATGCACTTAATCAAAATATTATAACATTATTTTATGCTTAGCTAAAGCAAAGTAGTAAAGACACAGATAATGCTTATGCATGCGTCAATAACCCTAACTTATGCTAAGTCTTAGCTTAATCTAGGTCAATTACGACCTATGATTGCTGCGCAATCATACCCCCATGCCTAAATCTTGCTAGTCCCTAGCAAATGCAAGACTAAATATTTACAGCAAGGGTCCCTAAGGGACTGATTATCTTATCAAGTGTATGCTTAGAGATTTTTCTCCTTTTTGTTTTCATCCTATGCTCTCGAAATCTAGACAATTGTGAAAGTGCAGCTATGTAGCTTTTGCAACGGATTCGAGTAAAAAACTGATACACCTTTAAAGCCTGTACTTGACCCCTAGTAAAAATTCTAGCGGGATAGGCAGACTTCTTCCCGTGGGGTATTCAAGATATTCTATGAATTTCACCTCGGCTTTGGGCTTAGGTAGAGAATCTCTGAAGGAAAAGATTATATATTTGGTAGCTTACTCTCACTTGGTGCTACATAGAGAATAGTACTATAGAATCTAGATTTTCGAATTACTAAGTAACTCAACTCAGAGAAAGATGAGAAAAACTATGCTTTCTTTTGATTCCTTTGTATTCATTTTTTCTTACTCTTTTTCTTTTTCTTTTCTTTTTTTTTCTTAAAGCTCACAATCTCACTAGATTCTCACACATGATCTGTATTTGGTGGTCTTACTTGGCATTAACACTTTAATTGAGTTCTCATAACCCTAACACTAAGTCAGAATTCCTCAACCAGTATTTGGGCGGTCAGAAACACCGAAAAATAGGTTAAGGCCATATTTGGTGGATCTCAAATTTATTTGGTGGTATTACCTCAATGCAACTGAACTAAATATTCACTCTATTTTTTTCTTTACTTTTTCTTCTTTTTTTAATTTTTTCAATTTTTCTTTCTTTTCTCTTTTTTTTCATCATTTTTTTTTAACATAACACATCCATGAACTTTATTGAGGAGGCATTATTAGGGATTGGTGGTACTTAAGAGACATTGGGTGGCTTATTTAGTAGAAGTGCCTACTCACAGCACCAGGAGAGATGGATAGAACGGTGTATTTCTGACCTTTGCATCAATACCCTCCTTCAGACGAGGATTCCATAAAAATGGTCGTAACCATCCACCTTAGCCCTAGTTTTATGAAAACTCACTCTCCGCGTATTTGCCTTATTTGGTGGCTCTCAATATTTCACACAAAAATGTATACGCAGGAACCAAGAGTGAAAACTATGCCTTATCTCAGAGTATCGTCACCTAGTTATCTAGGATTCCAGATTCCTTGCACTAATCTTAGAGCACCAGTACACTCTACTCTCATCTCACACTATTTGGTGGATTTTTGGAAGAAAATCTGCTTGACTTCCAAAACTCTGTCCAGGGGTTCAGGAAAAGAAGCAGTGCTTCTTCTCGACAGACTAAAGACATTTATCAACCTTCATCGTGAATCCATTGCAAATTCTACATGTGTGTGAAAAGTTGTACTGGATTCCAGATTACAGGAATCAACTAGAGTGTAAAATCCCTAATGCATTCTCTTAATAAAATAATCCTATTCATGAATGCAATATGTATATATGCTATACGCAATTAACCTCTTATATTCGTACTTCATAAAATTTCCCTTTCGGGTTACATTCAACTTGACCCTAAATTTAGAATAAGAGGTGAGTGGGTGAGTTGGAAATGGCTGTTGCGAATGATTTCTAGCTCTAATGCGAGCATTGGAGGTGGAGCCAGTTGTTCTTTTATTTAGGGTCCTAAAGTATGTTTTATATGCAGCTCCGAGGTTATCCTAAATGTTGGCATAAAAACTTTTCAGTTTTGTTGTATCTACCCCCCATGCCTAAGTTCTTGCATGTCCTCATGCATAAATAAAAAGAAAATAAATTTGACAGAGGATGAGTGGGTAGAAGTCACCTAGAATTGCTCCTGAAAATCTACATTCAGCACAGGCCAACCTGTCAGTATGCAATATGCTAAAAGAAAAATATGCTATGTATAAAAATGGTTATGTATAGATGATGGTGGAATATGGGATAGATGGTATCTATATATGCTGAGTTTAACGCCTCCAGTTAGGCGAAAACTCAATCAGATGTATTAGTTCTAGGATAGGAGTCAGTCAAGATTAAAAGAAAGATGTGTTCATATGCTACTAGAATCAATGGTTCGGAGATGCGAACCAGCTGATTGGGCACCCCTACTCCAAAAAGTCTAGCTATAAGAAAGTGTGGAGTAGGTAAGGGCTTGAATTTGATCATGGGTGGGTCAAAGTCAAAAATGGGAATGGAAGGAGCAAACTCTAGGGTGGGAATCTGTTGATCCGTATGCACGTGAATTCCCACTGAGTCGCTCCTTGTGAAATAATCAGTTGTGACAGTGTTAACGGGAAACCCGTTAGCTGTGGTCACATCTTCCTGCAACAATAGGGGCGATTCAGTAATGTGTGGATCAGGATAGCTGGATTCAGGGGTGTTGTGGTCAGAAGCACACCCTAAACAGTCAAATCCTTAGGGAGATATGTGTAGTGCAGTGGTCTTAGTCCCGTGTGGATCGAGGTCTAGCAACCCTGATAGTGTAGACAAATGAGACATTGGGTCGTCACAGAGGAGCCCAATGTTACCACAGTATGCCACATCTTCGTCTTCACCATCCTCCTCTATTCGACCACAGCCAAAGTTCTTTGCTACCCTGAATATGTCAAGCCAAAGTTGCTCATTTCCTAAGGCTATCTCCATACACTCGGATGCACAATCAATGTTCGCTCGAGCTATCGCTAGAAATGGACGACCAAAAATAATTGGTGCATCTCAGAAATTAGGAGGAACTTCCATATCGAGAACGAAAAAATCTGCGAGAAAGCAGAACCCATAGACTTTCACGATCATGTTCTCAACCACCCCCCTCAGTGTTTTGACTGATCTGTCAACCAGCTAAATTGTGACCGAGGTGGGCTTCAACTCCCCAAATCGAAATCGATCAAATACGGCAGTGGGAGTTAGGTTGATGGACGAACCCAGATCTAGAAGGGCCCGATCAAATAGAGAATCCTGCAAGAAGCAGGATACGAGTGGGGTGCCAAGGTCTTTCTTCTTCAGTGGTAAGTCAGCTAGAATCACGGTGCTAGCCTCTTTTGATAGTATCGCCTATCGTCCAATTCTTGACTGTCGCTTCGAGGTACAATAGTCCTTGAAGAACCTAGTGACAACGGGAATGTGATCGATTGCCTCGAAGAGGGGGACTTGAGTATGTACTTCCTTGAACATTGATTTTAGGTCCTCAGAATTTCACGTGTCCTTTTTTTGTGCTACATTTCATGTCAAAGCCTCAAGAAAAGGGACAGGAATCTCAGGGTCGAGTGGCTCTTACCCTTTTCTATCGCAGGTGGCTCCTGAGATGAAGGAGTCGAACCCACCTGTGGCGAATGGTGGGAAAAATCAGGACCCGCCTGACTATGTGGTAGGTCGAATGTCTTCCTTCTGGTTCTCAAAGAGACAGCATGTGCATCGGCTTGCTATCCATGAGGTGGTGGGGGAGCGGAGGGGGCAGAGTATGTGGGGTTCTGCAAAGGCGGCTGGCCTTACGCGTAATTGGGTGGTGTAGGAGGAGCCTGTAGTATGATGTGTGCCTGTCCCTGCGGTGCCTGAAACCTAGGTGGGGCACCTTGGTTCTGCACATATCGAGGATTCGGGATGGGTTGGGAGGGCAAGGTTCCCTGAGTCCTATGCTCCCACAATAGCTGATTCTGCGTGTTCTGTATGGTCTGTATCTGATCAGCCATCGCCTTCATAATCTGTAAGCTATCTTGTGTAGATTTCCTCATAGATTCTTGCAACTCCTCTTTCAGTGCCTCCAAAGGGTCAGCCTGCTTTGGAGGGTGACTGGCAGCTTGGTGCAACGGCTGGTATAGAGAACGGGGTTGCTGCTACTGAGACGGGAATGGTTGCTACCTAGGGTACATGTTTTGCTCATTCCCATATTGCCTAGTCTGGTAGTGTGGATCTTGATGTGGTCTCTGTGAATTACCAGACCAAGAGAAGTTTGGATGCTGGCGCCAACCAGGGTTATACGTCTCTGAATATGGGTTATTACACCCGTATCCTTGGATAGCGCTGACATCCTCGTAGGCTAAAGATGTCTGAGACGTATATCCATCGAGGGGATACGCATTATATTCTGCGAGTGGTGCGTAACCCTGGTCGTAGGGTGCCAGATCTAGATTATTTACAGGATCCTGATATGTGGGATCTCCTAAATACGAAGAAGATGTGTCTTGAGTGAGTAGATTAACTCGAGCAGGAGGGGCTCGGGGTTCATAGGAGGGTCTTGATGCAGTAGAGTTCAAGTCAGATTGACCCTAACTAATCTGGTCAATCTTCTTCTCAATTAGGTTTATTCTATTCAACTGCTTGACGATGATATCCATGTCGGCTCAAATAGACTCGGTGTGAGACTCGTGGACACCAACCCACTACTGACCAGGCTGCTGGAACTGGTTCATGGATGCGGCATTCATCGAGTTCTCCGCCAAAGATTCAAACAACTCAAAAGCATTATTCTCGTCTTTCGTGAGGAAATTCCAGCCACTAGATGCATCAGCCAGATACCGATGTGTGTCATCTAGCCCATGGTAAAAGATCTGAGCTAGGTGCCATATGGGTATACCATGGTGCAGCCATTTTCGGAGGTCGTGAAATCTGTCCCATGCTTCGTGCAACTTCTCCCCAGCTCCCTGGGAGAAAGTTGTGATTGCACGCTGCATCACGTTTGTTCAACCAATTGGGAAGAACTTTTGCAGGAATTCATGTCGTAATTCCAACTAGGTTCCAATTGGCTTCCCAATGGTCTTGAACCAATATGAAGCTTTGTCCCTTAGAGAGAACGGGAAAAGCATCATTAGAACAATCCCAAGATCGATATTCCTGGGTCAAATCATTTCAGCGAGTCGACTCAGGTCCTCAAGGTGCTGGAACGGATCTTCGCTTGAGTTCCCATAGAAATGAGTGCTGATCAACCCAATCACATTGGGCTTGAGCTCAAACGCATCTTCGCCTGTGGGAATTCTGACTAAAGGTGAGATGATTTGTGCAGCTAGGTCATAGAAATCCCGCACTTGTTCTCCTCACGGCGGGTGTTGCATCCTATCAAGTGTCGTCAAGATGCGATCCATGCTCTGCCGATGCCGCTCGTTGGATTTGACTACCCAGGCTTCCAGATGAGCCATCGGGTCTAGATTCTTGATATCCTGACCCGGTCTAGGTCCAGGTCCAGGATTGGCCATGGTGGCTCTGGGAGTAGAAGAAGTGGGGGGAGAAGATGGTCCCGACGAGGTGACTCACCTCCTTAGGAGTGGCTCCCAAGGTCCAACCAAGTGAGGTTTAAGTGACCTCCTTCCTTGCATACACTACCCAACCCCTGGGTTAGTGTAGCCACGCCGGGCAAGGCTAAGGCCCTGTCAATCAAATGGTTCTTATGGATCAGATGACCGGATTTTTTCTTTCTAGGTTTTAATTCCTGAAGAAATTCATCGTACAACCGACAGAAAGTGATTCCCACCTCTTCGCTAACCCAGCCAAGAGGTTGAAACCACCTAGTAGTACGACAACAAATTCGGGTTTTATTTCATGTTTTAAAATTTGTTTTAGTCCATTTTCTTCAGTGGGGTTTTCTCTTGGTGAGTGGCCCACAAGGTGACCAAGCTCACCGGCTAAATGCTAGACTTGATTAAGTCTAGGTTAGCCCAAGTGTGGTCTCTAAGTTGTAACCCTAAAGGTTTACCCTAAGGTTCATGCAATTCTAAGGTTTTGTTCTGTTTCATCAGGCTACAAAAGTAAAATTCGTTCTTTGATAACAATTAGAATCCAATTAACTTGAAATTTGGCGAGTAGATTCCTTTCTCAATTATCTTTTCATAGAATTTTTTTTCGAATTTTTCTATTTCAACCAAATTTTTAGGGATTTTTGAATGTCAGGGGGTCAGATCTGGAATTTTGACCCTTAGTCAATTTTTCACTTTGAAACATTATCAATTGAATTTCAAAAATTCAGGAAAAATAGGAAAATAAAGCCAATGAGATCAGCTTTGAAACCCCACCATTTTTAGTCAGAACAGATTCGCGGATTGCTCAAAATTGCTATTTGAAATCTGAAAATTTTTGAATGTGGGTTAGTTTGAGCCCTGTGCATTTTGTGAATTTTTAAAAATTTTATACTTGGAATTTTTTTAAATGAATGGTGTCATTTGACATATGGTTTGGAAATGATAATCTAGCCTAAATTTCAGATTTTTTTGTTCACTAATGTTTCAGCAATCAAATTTTTAAATCAGACTTGAAATCTGGCCGAAAATCAGAGAGTGGTGGAAAGGCTTTTAAAGAAGGTTTCGAGTTTGAAATCCAAGCCTTCCACCAAAAAAAATATATTTTTTTCTTTTTCAAAAGCTTTTGCACATTTTTTTTTTCAAAAAGAATTTTTTAAAGGATTCGAAGAAAATATCTCTGTTTGTTTTTTGCTTTTTCAAACTAACCTAAGATTAAAAAGAAACCTAATCTTGATTTTTTTTCAAAATTTTTTCGATTTTTTTCACGAAAATGAGCAAAATCTTTTTTTTTTCTTTTTTGTTTCAAAATAAATTACAAGAAGTAGATCTAGTCCTAGGGTTCAGACGAAACCTAATCTAAGAGAATGTGATGTGCACCTGATTTCTTTTCCGCACTCATGTGTGCAAATCCCATTTTTCCGTGTTGTCCTGCACATCCGAAACAAAGTAGAGGCAAATTTGTCAGTGATAGATTAGAAGATCGAAATCAAAGAAAATGGCGTTGCCTCCCTAGCAACGGCACCATTTTTTCGTGAGTCGTAGAGTGCATTTTTGATAGGAAAACATCGTAGTATAGTATGCAATACGATCAAACAAAGATATTCAATAAAAGATAACGAGACTTAAGTCCTGGTCGTTCGTCTCTGGGAGGCGTTTATTTTACTTTTGAATTCGATCTTTTACTGCTCTACTCTGTTTAAAATCACACGCCGATTTATGATTATTACGTATTGAAGTACAACATGCTTAGTTGCAAGTATATCAGGAATTGAAAACAGGCAACGTTAATCACACAAAAGATGAGCTCATGGTGATTCTCAACACATAGACATATATATATAGAAAATATATTTTTCATTCAATCATTTGGAGAGTGTTTGCAACATGAACTTGTAGAGGAAAGCTTGTACATAAATGCTTAAAAATGTAAAGCTAGCTATTAGAAAACGATCGCATACAAGAATCTACGGGGGGATTTTGCATGCATCATTGGGAGAGAATAAGGGCTACACTACTAAGCAGTAAATAAAACAGTAAATGTAAAGAGGTAGCTGCTAATCTATCAGAAGTGAGGGCATTCGGAGGTGGGCTCCGATGGCCTTGGAGTGGTGGAGAGGAGAAAGAGTGGCAACCAATGGAGATTAGGCCAACCCTTGGAGAGAGGTTGGAGGAGTGATCCAACATCCTGGCATGGTGTCCTTCATGGTGGTGCTCAGCTCGTGGAGATGGAGTGGAGATGGCAGTGGCTAGCCTAAGTGGAGGTGGATGGAGCCAAGCAAGTATGGCCAAAAAGTGGATGGGTGCAAATGGCCACCCCTTAGGTCTTTTTATAGACTTAAGGGAAGCTCTCTAGAGAATTATGGAATTCTCTAGAGAGGCCTGTGGTGGGAGCTCGTGGGAGAGTGAGAGAGAGAGGGTGGATGGTGGTTTTTAGATCCACCAAATGTGGATCTAAAAATTGAATGGCTCTTGGTTGCTAATTTTGGCAACCAAGGCAACAACACATGGTAGAGTGTTCTAGAGAACTCTAGGCTAGATATTTTCGTGTGGATGTGTGTGGGTCAAAACCTAGGTAGCTAGGTTGATTAGGTTAGGTTCTAGTGGGTTTAGGTCAAGGTAGGTCTCAAATTAGGGTTGTAAGCCCTAATTCACTAAGGTAAAGTTCAATTAAACTTGATACAAGTTTAATTGGGTGTGTGAAAACTTAACTGAGAGTAAAAAAACTCAATTAATTTAGGTCTAGGTCAATTGGACTCTCACTGAGTCCAATTGGACAGTGTGTGCTGAGATCAGGGCTTGATTGGACTTAATGAGTCCAATTGAATAGGCTGATAGAATTGACTAAGATCCAAGTCAATTAAGTTTAGTGAGGACCTAATTAGGTCCTTATGGAGGTCCAAAGGTGATGTACTAGGGTTAGGGCACCTTAATTTAGGTTCCTTTGGGGTTGGAATTGGGTTTAGGGACCTAGAGATCCAAGATCAAGGTTTGAATCTAAAAACAGGAACTGGAGAGCAATATCAGATGTCTAATAATAGTGTCAGATGTCTTATACTAAAAAATCAGAAGTCCAGACTTGTTGTCTGGACATCCAATCAGAGTCAGGAAGGATTTAAGGTTCTATCTTGGGTATTTTGCAGAAATGGGATGTCTGATCAAGTGTTTGGACATCCAATAACACTGCAGAAGTGCGTTTGAGGTGTGCGGGAGTTGGCTAAGGGCTCTAGATGTCTTATAATTCATATGGACATCCAGATAAGGGTTGGGACTAGGGTTTTGGGCCTTCCTAGGGTGTTGTGACCTAATCTAAGCGTGGCTAAGGCTTGGGGAAGTCTCCAGGCTATCCTAGGGCTAGGATAGACCTAAGCTCTTCACATTTTGCTACTTTATTCCTACTTAATAGAATAGCAAACCTTAACTCTCTTACATCATTATTCCTACATCTAATCTAAGTCTTCTGCTCCAGCTCTGCTGCAACACTCATTATTCCTGATCCAGCTTCAGACCCAGCTACAAATCCAGCTCCTGATCAGCTTATTGCCTACAATCGACATAATGCACTTAATCAGCACATTATAACATTATTTTATACATAGCTAAAGTAAAGCAGTAAAGATGCAGATAATGCTTATACATGGTCAATAACCCTAACTTATGCTAAGTCCTAGCTTAATCTAGGTTAATTAAGACCTATGATTGCTGCGCAATCATACCCCCATGCCTAAAGGTTTATCTTTTTGAATGGTAGCTTTTTCCCTACTTCTTCTATTTATGGGGTCAACACAAGGGCGAACCCAGTGTATATCTCCCCAATTTTTTCTACTTCCCCACTTCTTCCCTAAGTGTTTTAGGAATTATTATGCATTTTTGTGAGCTGGGCTCTAGACAACCGTCCAATGGGCTGTTAGCCACGGCAACTTGCCAGCCATACTCATGCAGTGAAGTGTGGTTTTTATTATTTTTTTGTTTTCTCCTTTTTTTTTTAGTAGGTGGCTTCCCTGATCTAAGATTTATCTAAAGGCAGTATGAAGAGAATGGTCTTGTGGCTAGGCTCTGGACAACCAGCCAATGGGCTGCTACCCACGACAACTTGCCAACCATCCCACCCTAGAAAGTTCATTAGCTACCCAATTTTCATAAAAAATGATAAAAAGTAAGGCAGTGCGAATAGTGTATAGATGCTTATATTTAAAATCCCCTAAAATCAGAGGGCTAGTTGACAAGTCGTGTACTTATCATCCCAATTTATTTACTAGATTAAAGGTAAAGTTGAATTGGCGACGACTTGAGACTAAGTCCACATTCGAGTGGACACCGAGGCTAATTAATCTCGAAGACCTGAAGCATCTAAGCATTCAGATCCCAAAGTATCAATTCCTAAAGTTTACAACTCGTAATGCCTAAGTTCTCGTCTCTTAATTCATTTTTTTTTCCTTTTTCCTTTTTTTTGAGAATAATAGGAAATTACTGTTATGGCTAACAAAAAGATTATTTCATAAGATATATCCACCCCCCATGCTTAGCAAATGCAATATCCTCATTGTTAAAAATGAAAGCATGCAGGAGAGTAGAAGTGGAAGAATAGCACCTTGTTTCCATGAGATTCTAGTCAACTTAGAACAGTCTTTACACGTGCTAAGTTTAGTGCCTTTAGCTAGGCGATGATCGGCCCATGGTGGTTAGGGAAAGGTAAGAGCAACCTTGTCTAAGACGGGTTTAGGGAGCACATGGTCAACAAAGGATTTGAGACGCTATCCATTGACCTTAAAGGAATTACCCATCTTTGGGTCAGAGATTTTGACGGCCCCGTTAGGGAAAATCTGCTCAATAACGAACGGGCCGTCCCACTTAGACCTAAGCTTGCCGGGGAAGAGCTTTAGTCGAGAATCAAAAAGCCAGACCTTTTGGTTTGTCTGAAAGCTCTTACGTGAAATCATCTAGTCATGGAGAGTTTTGGTCCTTGCCTTGTAGATTCTGGCATTTTCATAGGCATCATTTCTAAGCTCCTCCAACTCAGATGTTGGAGTTTCCTGGTCTTCCCTGCCAACTCTAGGTCAAAATTACATTTCCTGATGGCCCAAAATCCCCGATGTTCTAGCTCTACAGGTAAGTGACACGCCTTACCAAACACCAGATGGAACAGAGACATACCGATAGGTGTTTTGTATGTCGTACGGTAGGACCAAAGAGCATCATCTAGCTTTTGGGTCCAATCCTTCCAATCAGGCCTTACGATTTTCTACAAAATGTTTTTGATCTCCCGATTGGAGACCTCGGCCTATTTGTTCGTCTGAGGGTGGTAGGGTGTGGAAATCCGATGATTCACCTCATATTTCCCCAGTAAATTCTGAAATTGGGGATGAATGAAATGTGTGCCACCATCACTGATAATCACCTGAGGAATCTCGAACCGACTGAAGATATTCTTCTTCATAAAATCGATGACCACATTGTGGTCATTGGTCTTGGTGGGGATTGCCTCAATCCATTTGGACACGTAATCAATAGCGACCAGAATATATTGGTGTCCAAATGGAGGGAAGGGTCACATGAAGTCGATGCCCCAAATGTCAAAAATTTCAACGGAAGGTATTGGGTTTATGGGCATCATATCTCTCTTAGCCATGTTCCCGAGTGTATGGCATCAGGCACATGACTTTGAGAATTCCTGGGCATCCATAAATAATGACGGCCAATAGAATCTGGATTGCAAGATTTTTGCTACCATCTTTTTCCTAGAAAAGTGTCCACCACACGTAGATGTATGGCAAAACTCAAGTATACTATGGAACTCAATTTCTAGGACGCATCAACGAATAATCTGGTCTGCACCGATGCGGTACAGCTTGGGATCGTCCCAAAAATAATATTTGTCCTCAGACACCAGTTTGTTCTATTGTTGTTTGGTCCAATCATGGGGAATTTGACCAACGGCCAAATAATTGATGATATCTGTAAACTAGGGGGTTCGGATACTCGAGATTGTAAGGATAGTCTCATCTGGTAAAGTGTCTAAAATAGGGATATTTGAATGAGGAGAATCAATTAGGATTCTTGAGAGGTGATTTGCCACTACATTTTGTGCCCTGGCTTTATCCCTGATTTCAAGATGAAATTCTTGAAGTAATAGAATCCAACGAATAATCTGGAGCTTAGCATCCTTTTTGGCCAAGAGATGTTTCAAGGCCGAGTGGTTAGTGTAAATGATTACATGGGAACCTAAAAGATAAGCCCTGAATTTTTCTAAAGTGAAAACTACAGCTAGCAATTCCTTTTCAATAATGTTGTAGTTCCTCTGGTCCTCGTCCAGAGTCTTGCTAACATAGTAGATCATAGATGGCTTTTTTCTCGATCTTCTAACCCAAGACAGCCCCGATGGCATAATCAGATGCGTCAGCCATAATCTCAAATGGGGCTGTCCAGACCGGTGGTTGCAACACCGGGGCACAGGTGACTACCATTTTTAACAAATCAAACGCCTTACGGCATGATTCATCAAACTCGAACGACATGTCTTTGGCCAGAAGGTTACTCAAGGGTCGAGCAACCTTCGAGAAGTCCTTGATGAATCTTCTATAAAAACCCACATGCCCAAGGAAAGAGTAGATCTATTTTATGGAAGTGGGCAGAGGAAGTCTAGAGATAGCATCCACCTTAGCCTTATCAACCTCAATACCCCGATTAGAGACTACATGACCCAAGACAATGCCTTCCCAAGTCATAAAGTGGCTCTTTTCCCAGCTAAGGACCAGCTGTGTCTTGATGCATCTCTGGAGGATCAATTCCAAGTTAGTTAGGAAGGACTCAAAAGAATCTCTGAAAATAGAGAAATCATCCATGAACACCTCAAGACAATCTTCCATCATATCAGAAAAGATGGCCAGCATGCACCTTTGAAAAGTCGCTGGTGCAATGCAATGCCTGAACAGCATTCTACGGAATGCAAAGGTTCCATAGGGATAGGTGAAAGTTGTCTTTTCCTGGTCTTCAGGATGGATAGGGACTTGGTTATATCCTGAATAACCATCCAAGAAACAAAAGTATTTTTGCCCAGCTAACCTTTCTAGGATTTGATCGATGAATGGCAAGGGAAAGTGATCCTTTTTGGTGGCTGTGTTCAGCTTCCTATAGTCAATACAGACTCTCCAAGCAGAAGCTGAATAAGTGGTGAAGGTTTCCCCTTTCTCATTAATCATAATGGTTATTCCCGCCTTCTTGGGTACAATTTGAACGGGGCTAACCCACGGACTATCCGAGATTGGGTATATAAGTCTAACATCGAGCCACTTGATTATCTCCTTCTTGACCACTTCTCGCATATTCGGGTTTAGTCTCCTTTGCATTTTGTGAGAAGGGTAGGATTCATCTTTCATAAAAATATGGTGATTACAATAAGATGGCTCGATCCCCCTAAGGTCATGGATGGTGCAACCAATTGCCTCCTTATTGTTCTTAAGGACCTTAATCAACCTCAATTCTTCCTCCTTAGTCAAATCAACACTAATAATCACAGGGAGCGTGTTCTCAGGTCCTAAGAACTCGTATTTCAAATTTTTAGTCAATGGTTTCAATTCAAGCTAAGGTGGGTTTAGTATAGAAGGTAGGAAGGACGCCGATGAAGATTCATCAGGATGATCTAGTGGAAGAGGCTGGGAATGAATAAGATCAATAGCCTTTTCAGGATGTGGCAGGTCTACTACGGAGGGTTTTGGATTGGGTTCGCTGAAGCTGGTGGAGTCCTCGAGTGCACTGATCATCATACAAGTCTCAAAATCATGATCCTCGAGCTCCTCAATGAATCCACAATCCTCAAATACTCTTATCACCTTAAAAATATCAAGAGCTAGCTTCCTATCCCCAAAGGCAATCTCCATACTACAGCTCTCATAGTTTATGTTGGCCTTGGCGGTAGCTAGGAATGGGCGGCCCAAAATGATGGGCGTGTTCCTCAAATCATTAGGTACATCCATGTCAAGGACCAAGAAATCTATAGGAAAATAGAAATCCTTGACCTTGACGATTACATCCTCAATAACAGCCTTCAGTGTGGTGATCGAGCGGTCTGCTAATTATAGCATTACTGAGGTTAGCCTAAGTTCACCTAAACCAAACCTCTCATAAAGAGAAGTCGGGATTAGGTTGATGGATGAACCTAGATCCAACAGTGCCCTATCAAAAGTGTATTCCCCAATAACGCCTGAAATCAAGGGGGCCCCTAGATCTTCCTTCTTTTGAGGAAGGTGATGCAGGATGACAGAACTTGCCTACTCAGAGAGAATCACCATCCTTAGAGTGGGTTCTCTCGACTTACGCTTTTCGGTACATAGTTCTTTCAGAGATTTAGCGTAAGTCGGGATGTGCTTAATAGCATCGAGGAGCAAAATATGGATCTCTACATGCTTGAATAAATTCAGGAGCTCCTCATTTCTATCTAAGGTTTTCTTCTTTCGAGTTTTCAATAGGGCTTCAGGGAACGAGATGTGAGTGGTATTTTCAATTTTTGGTCCCTGGGCCTTATTGTCTTCTTCAATCTCCTCCTTCTCTCTCTCAAGTTCCCCAGGGTTTTGGCTTCTAGAAGGTAATTCAGGGTCCTGGGTCTGCTTTCCACTTCTCAAGGTGACGGAGTTTGCAAAGGCATAAGGGTTCAAGTCTTGAGGCGGGTTAGTGAAGATTGGAGGGCCTTGGTTGGTCATGTAACTAGAAGAAGAAAAGGAACCCAACTAAACCACCTGCGCATGCGTGGGTGGGTCCCTTTGATTTCCATACCCTTGGGCTCTGTTGCCCTGATTTTGCACATTGTGTGGGTTGGGTATGGGTTGGGATGGTAGAGATCCGGGTTGTCAAGTGTTAGCAATAAACCAGGATTGCAAGTTGTCCAATGATGTCTTCATTTGCTACATAAGCTAAAGCATGGAGCCTTGCATTTCTACCATCTGTCGGTCTAAATCAGCCTGCCCTGCAGATTGTTGGGCAATCCAAGGTGGCTGAGTAACTGGTCTCGAGGGCAACTGGGTGTATACTTTACCCTGACCCATAGGTCTTTGAGATGCATAGTTGATGGGTCGTGTTTAGGTCTGTTGCCCTTGACTTTTCAAGGAGAAGTTAGGGTGGTTCCTCCAACCCAAGTTATAAGTGTTGGAATACGGGTTGGACCTAGCAATCTCCTGCACTGCATATGCATCCTCATAGGGTGAGGATGGATAGAAGGAAGGGTCAGAAAAACTGGGATCAAAGGCCCTAGTTTAGAACCCACAAGGTTCCAAGAAATCATGGCTCATAGGTTGAGCCAATTCAAGTTGGTTCATGAACTCCAGCTCCGTGGGAGCTCGTGAAGAATGAAATCACGAATTCTGGGATTGAGTGGGTGTACATGTGTTTCTTGAATTCCCAGACATCCATTCTTCCATTCTTTTTGCAACCAAGTCCATTTTATTAAGCTTATTACAAATCAATTCCATGTCAAATGAATGAGAATCCTGGATCTCATTAGCATTTTACCTGGGTTGTTGGGACTGGTTGAATGCATCCATGGAGGTGTGATTAATTGAGTTCTCACTCATTTCCTCAAACAGGTCGTATGCGCTATCTGCATCCTTGCTGAGGAAATTACCTCCGCAGTAGGCATCCACATGATTACGGAGTTGTTCAACCAACCCGTGATAGAAAATCTACACGAGTTTTCATTTCAACACCTCGTGGTGTGGACACTTCCTCAAAAGTTCCTGGAATCGCTCCCAGGCACCGTGAAACGGTTCCCCCAGCCGCTGGGCAAAAGTGGTAATCACCCGTTGCACGACCACTGGGAGAAAGTGGTAACCGCTCATTGCAAGGCATTGGTCCGACTAATTTGGAAGAATTTCTTCAAGAAAGCTGACTTAAGTGTAGCCCTTGTTTCTATCGGCCATCTGATGGTTCGATACCAATGTGTGGCCTTATCCTTGAGCGAGTGGGAAAGAGTCTCATGATCATTTGCTCTTCATTCACATTCCTTACTCTGGTGGTCTGAACCAAAGTGGTTAGATCCTCCAAGTGCTGGAATGGGACTTCTGTCCTAAGCCCATGGAAATGCTTAATCAAACTTAAGACTTGAGGCTTGATTTCTATGTCTCCGGCAGGAATCATGACTCCGGGACATTCCCCATAGTTTGAAGGATCATAGAAATCCTTCAAGGGTCAAGCACCCTGACCATGCATTCGTTGGAACCATTGCTGCATCTGTTGCAATTCTTCCAACTGCCTCTGAATCAGCTCCTACTAATTCGGGGGTGGGGAAGGTGGTTGTTGATTAGCCATGGGATCTGCTTGACTATAGCTCAACCTCCACCTCCAGGAATGGTCTAAAAGTCCTTCCAATCTAGGATTCAATGACCTCCTTCCAAGCATACACTGGAAGGAAGTTGGAAGGACAAGGAAGAGAAGGAACCCTACAGCACAAAAAATACAAGCCTATCCTTAGGTTGGGTAGCCTAAAGGTCTACAGACTTTCATAATCCATCCTAACATTACGGATGATTTACTCTACTTGTATCCAGGCAATCTGACCAGTTTGGAGGAGGGACTGGGGAGAAGGTTATTCCTTTAGCTTGCGCCTCCGGTTCCTAGTGTACCTCCCAGCCACGGTCGTTTAATGCTACTCCATTATCTAGACATTCGATTAACTAGTATAAGTAGGTTAA
Source organism: Thalassia testudinum (assembly GCA_037157565.1). Classification (NCBI taxonomy): domain Eukaryota; kingdom Viridiplantae; phylum Streptophyta; class Magnoliopsida; order Alismatales; family Hydrocharitaceae; genus Thalassia; species Thalassia testudinum. The sequence goes on from JAZHRO010000063.1 coordinate 65,745,081, forward strand.
CCGTGAACAATCTGAATCTGGGTCCCGGCGAGCAAACCAGTCCTTAGGGCCAATGTCTAATCAATTTTAGTTAGGCTTGGGATATTGGTGCTTCTGGAATGTGATGGGCCCTTAATGGGTTGTGCCCTTAATGAATTGTTTGAGAGCGTGTGTATGTGCACAACCAAGAAGTTTTCAAGCAAGATTACTAAGGATGAAGTGAGATTTAAGATTCAGATCTTGTTTAGCAGCTTTTATGATTCGAATATTAGGTGTATTCAACCAAGTTTTTAGGAGGCAAACCAAATTTGAAATCATGTGTTCAAGTGTTTTTCCTTTATAAATCAAGAAGAAATATGGAGTGCCTGACTTGACCTAATTATTAAATCCTATTGGGCAGCTACGAAATGGATTTCTTTTAGATTAGGTGATGCGGCCCAGACAATTCAATCAACTGGCCAAAATGCACCACCGATTAAGGCACACAAAAAGGTGATTAACCTAATATGATTTCTACTCCTTTATGTGTTGAATTGGTGTACCAGTTCCATAGGTCAAAATCCTAGTTGAGCAGATATAAATCAAGACAGGTTAGGTGCCCCAAATGTGAGTGTATAAAGTGTGTATGTTGATTCGTCCCACAAAAATTATCTTTTTGCTTTTTTCTTATATGTGAAGGTGAGATGAGTGGAGGAGGCAAACAAGACAAACAAATTCTATCCTAAGGTTTATGCAAACACCTAAGCAGATTAGGTCTTGGTTATGAATGTGACAAAATGAAACTAGTGGGGGGGGGAATGTCGAGGGCACTTACAAATTACTCTATCAGCACTTTACTCTGGCCTACCATACTTGGATCTCCATGCTAGGGTACCTGCAATACAGTAGATCAGAGACAAGTGGGGTTAATAATATGTAAATGCAAAGAATTGTAGAAAACAAGAAAGTAAATTTCGTTGCCTCCCCGACAACGGCGGCAAAATGTTGAGTTGTGTTTTGTGAATTAAAATTTGGGTTTGGAGAACCGGACGTCGTAGCTCACAAAACGCATCTATCAAATATAATTTATAATTGAAACTCCAAGGGAGTCCCAGGTCAAACACAGGGAGGCAATGTTTACTTTGTTTGAAATTCGCACTTCATTTTATTTTTTTTGGTGTTTTGGGGTTTTGTTATTTTTTCTTTTGTTTTTATAGAAAAAGCAAGCAAGATAGATCACAAGAGAGATGAAACCACTATGATATATCACGCAAATGTTTGTTACAATAATCTATGAAAGCATAAAAGAGATAGGGGTGAGAGGAAATCTCCTGAATCGACTGTTTGGCGAGACGACAGCGCCTGGAAAAAGCTTGGATGAAGGAGGTGAGATGCAAGACAACGGAGGTGAGATGTAAGACAACGGAGGTGAGATGCAAGAGGATGTCGAGTAGATGAATGCTTCATCGAGGCTCTGGAATGGAGGTGAGGAGACGAAGGCGATCTTCTACCAGAATGGAGGTGGGAGGACGGCACCAAGGCAACCTATGAAGGTGGTGGGATGAAGGATGAATATTTGGTGGGAAATAGGAATATTACACTAATAGGAGGACTTTGGAGCTTGAGAGTAAGCTTTAATGGAGCTTTAGTAGGCTACTAGAGCTTAGGAGTAGGTGAGAGTAGAGTAAGTAGAGATCAAGAGGAATGAGGGGTGCAGGGGTGTTTATATAGTGGAGGGAAGAGGAAGAAATTCATGTAGAGGGATGTAGTGACAACTGCAAGCATCATTAATGACCCCTACAGCTTTCGTTGAAGATCGCGCCCCCACCGCTCATGCCTACAGCGTCCTTGCGCCTACAAGCAATTAGTGACGGCTGTAAGCGTCACTAAAGATTCACGCCAATCCTCACCCCTGCTGGCCCCCGCATCATGCACCCCTTGTCATGCGTGTGCTCGCATGTTGGCACTGCAGTGCAAGTGGCTGTGCATGAGCCTGTGTGTGTGCGTGATTGCTGTGGTTCGGTTCACCGTGTGCGCTTGTGTGTGTAGCCAGTGCCTCCAATTGCTGATTTGGGGGGTCCGCGGGTCTCGAACTTGCGATCCTTCTTTGGAAGCCAAGTGCTTCACTGTTGCACCAAGAAGATGGATTGTCATGTGGAGAGCAATGTGGTCGCACATCTCGACCATTGGATGAAGATCCAACGATCGCAATGGAGCCTTCCTTGAGATGCTTGAGGCCAGGCGATGTAGAGCGCCCCTCAGCCCTTGGATTGAGATCCAATAGCTGAGATCACTCCATGCGTGAAGCTGGGGGGGCGTGGTTCGTGTAGGGCAGTCTGGATGGCGCCACGTGGAGATATCTAGATCGTCCATCTTCTTCTCCTTATAGAGGATGCTACGAAGCTCTGATCGGGGTGATTTTCGCATTGACGGACTGTGATCGTCGCTTCGAATCCATCCGTACAGTCGGATTCTTCATCCGAGCCTGTAAAGATGTCACACTGCCTCCTGGCCATGTAAGACGAAAGAATTAATGTACATAATATACAATTATCCAAAATGCAATGCAATGGATGTTTATGCAATATTTATACCATGACATGCAATGGTAAGCCTAGGAACTGTCATAAATAAGCATGTTATCATGAATTCATGCATGTTTATCGACAGGAGGTGGTGAAAAAGGAGATTATAAAGTGGCTTGATGCCGATATCATTTACCCCATTTTTGATAGCTCCTGGGTTAGTCCTACTCAAATAGTTCCTAAAATGTCTAGACTAACAGTTGTCACCAATGAACATAGGGAGAACATAGCCACTCGGACTGCTTCATCATGGCGCGTGCATCAATTACATAAAATTAAACACCGCCACTGATGATAATGTCATCATTAGCCATATCTAGCTTTATTAGTCATAATCCATTGATAAATGCTCCTGCGTAACCACCAAAAGATCGTAACTCATTGCATATTCATTCTAAGAAAATGCATTAAAATAGGGGTAAATCTGCAGCTGTAACAGAATATCCTAAATGCGTAATAATCATGGGATTTCCCAGGGGTTAATTAAAGTTCAAATGATCATAAATATCTAACAAGAGGGTCCATGCAGACAGAAACAGATTTTCACGCATTTCAAGAATTAACGAACATCTGAAATCCTAAAAATAGACCCTCTTAATTAAGGTTTCAATCAGGATAAAATTCACCTAAATCTTCTAAAAATCATATAAAAATAAGCCCTAAGGTTTGGTATCCATGATTTGACCATCTAAACCCATTTTAACCTAAAATAGAGTCTCAGACAAATAGTTGTCCTAATTTGGGTTTCAATGCAAATTACCCGACCAAACTTTGTCAAAACCTAAATCCAACTTAACCATCAGATTTCTTGGGTCTAAATTAGGTTTGTACCAAAATTTGGGCTCAATCAAAGATCATCTTGACCTAGTTTGCATTTTGGTCCAGTCTCATTCTTCTTCTCTCACTTAAACCCCTAGCTTTCAAAATATATTGCAAATACCCCCCTAAATTCATCACCTTCTTCACTAAACGGTCCCTTCTGCCTCCATACTTGCAGAACTCCTAAACCCATCACCGACGACCTTCAATCAAGGATTACTCCCTGATTTTGCGATAAAACCCTTCTAAATTTGGAAGGAAGAATCATGAATAGTTGCCCTTCAATTTGGACCTACTCCTACCTTCCAATTCCCTTCATGGAGTTCATACGAACTCCTTGAAATTCGAGGGTCCTACTCCATGATTTCCAAGCTTGAAGCTCAACCCAATGGCCTATAAAAGACCCCCATGCACAACCTTACCTCCTTAGCTTGGTTTGGATCGGAATACCCATTTCTTCTCCTCTCTTCGGCCAATTCCTCCATAAGTTCCAGTGAGTTACATCAACTCCCTTCTTTGCCGGCCATCACAGACAATAGCCAACCGATTTCTCCTCCTCAAGTTCCTCTGCATCTCGCAATACCAGCAGGCACCGTCCTCCCCTCTCTTCCTTGTTGTTCTCCCTCATCGAAGTCACTTCCACAACGTCGGCCATACCATACCTGACGTCCCTTCTGCTCTTTCGTCCATTAGAGTAGGCTAGCTAGGTCTCTTTCTCCCTATACTGTCTTTCTCTCTATTTAAAACCCAAAAATTAGCCCTCGATGCCACCGCACGCCACCTTCATCGCCACCTCCGGCCGCACCTCTGGCGAGGTCCTCCACATGCTACACAGCTCCACATACCTCACCAGCGCTCCCAAAACCTCCTCTAGCTCACACCCATCAAAACCCCTCTCACTATTGGCGATTCCATCCACCCAAAAGAGCCACCAAACAACCCACCTTCATACCACAATCCCTGACTTTGTCCGACCAGCAAGCACCTCCAAATTCCATGAAACCGCCACCACCACATCCGCCATCACTTGGAGATCCCCCTGAGATATTCTAATGCGGCCGTGAGGCCTTATTCTTGTTTTCAGGTCTTTGGTTGGAGCTTCACCACCGTCGCCATCGTCGACTTCATTCTTCGAGCTCCAGGCCACATGAGCACCAGGTGCTACCTCCAGGACACGCACTTTCATTCCAGGCATCTTTCCAGGTGGTCATTTGAAGACCTCATCCACTCCTGCTGCCTTGATTGGGAGAGCATCACAACAGTAGACACATGCGAGAAGCCTTAGGACATAATCCCACATCAGGCATGGAAGAGCAACCGCTGCGACATATATTATTTTTCTCAATAGGCCTTATCACCTTGAGAACACTTGCGGGTGAGGTCCCTACCTACACCCACGCACACCCGACCCACCTAAGCCAACCACTCCTCGACTGCTACCCAACGCATGTAGCCCTAGACCCAATTACTATGCATCATCCAAATACCCAGTTGCCAGGTTATCTGAGGAAGAGGAGTAAGAGGCCGGAAAGAGAGAGAGAGAGTGGGGGAGGGGAGGGTTTTGCTCCTATGTGCATTATGCATCACTTAGTCGCTACAAAGAGAAGAGGAGAAGAGCTGAAGAAGAGAAGAAGAAAAGAGGAGAAGGCTTTGAGAAGAGAAGAAGAGGCTGTGCTTAAAGAAGTTGAGACAGAAGAAGAAAAGAAGAAGGATCTGTAAAGAAGAGAAAGGCTCTTGAGAGGGCCTTGTGTTCTGCTGAGGTGCTGTGAAGTTAAGTCGTCTGACTTGTAAAGGCAACATCTGATTTGTGTTTGATACTGGTACTGTTAGATAAGTAGCATGGTTGAAAACACTGTAGCATCATTTAAAGTACTTAATATATATTCTTAGACTAATAATTGGTGATCTAATCACCATTATTTCGTTCTAGGTTTCTTTTTATCATATTTAACTCTTGAAGTACTCATGCTTATTATTGAATATCAATTTTGAGTAGTTATTGAATATCATTCTTGGCTTATTTCTTGTGCTCATATATATATTCATCTTGATTAGTGTGTGAGTGCAACACTTGCTCCCTGTATTCGACCTCGGACTTCATTTTTAGATTTTGAGTAATAAATTTATTTGTTTGAGTGCATTTATCCTATACTACGACACATTTCTTAAACAATGACGAATTCGTACTCCAACATTTTGCCACAGTTGTCCGGGAGCAATGCACAATTTACCACTATTCTCTGTGCTATTTTTGATCGTATTTGAGCACTAACTTGCCCTATTTGTTTTCTTGTGATTTTGCGAGGTACATCACACAGAGAATTTTCATACAATTCAACCACTCCAGGGCAGGTAACTTTTTTATGCTTCCCTAATCAACCTTCTAATCTTAGGAAGATAAAAAAGGAAACAAATCAATTAGGAATTACCTACCTTATTTTCTTAGTAAATTATCATTTAAAAGGAAAAGTTTTCTTTATATGCAAAAAACTCTTTCATATCTGATTGAAGTTTAAGATGATTCTGTTTAGAAATCCCTACCTTGATTGCTTGTACCTATTAGAGACTACAGTTAATTTCTAAATCACTTTGGGCTAACACACTTCTTGCTTGAAGCCCAAGGTGAACATCTTGAGATTAAATTGGACATGAAATAGAGCCAATTAGGGTTTCAACACTAAGGTTTTGAAGAATTAGCTCACATTTTCTTACATTAAAGAGAATAAACCCTCCCACATTTGGGTGCTACCCATACCCTTGTATGAAAGGATCTAAGCAAGAAAAAATCTAAAATCAAGCTTTAAGATTCACTTGAACCTTAAAAACCTTAGACCTAACAACCTGAGAGTCAAATCAGGTGATTTCTGGGTCTTGACCTAGATTTCATTCTCTATCTTTTAAGGCAGGTCAGGTGAAGTTGGTCTACATTGTGGGCCAACCAACCTCTAAATTTGGTCACAAGTCAAATCAACTTCTAACCAAGTGAAATTCAAGGCACTAATTAGGGTAAAATTGGTAGACTTAAGGTCTTAAGTTCGTACATTCCAAACTACTTGGAACTGCAGTGACAAGGGAGGTCAGGTGGGGGAAACCCTATAACCTGTGGGGACGATCTATCATGTAGGGATCTTTGCGGGGCTCTCCCTTCCTGGTTACCTAGGTAATTCTCGGGCGTGCAGATTTCTGATTTAGAGGTATCATCTGCCTCGAAATTATCTTAGTCATCCAAAAATTTTTGGGTGCCTTGATTAGGTCCAAATAATATCCAATCCCTCATTTTTGCTATAGAGCACATACACAGGAAGGTCATTAGATTTTTAACCTAAGAGACCTCATTAGATCTTCTCAAGGATTTCTTTCAGATCTAATCAGTTCCAATCTAACCTTGAGTTTGATTCTACATATTGATTCCACTACCTGAGTTGAAAATGCAACATGACATGTTAGGAAAAGTAATTAAGAAACCTGTGTACCAAATGACTATCAAGGATAAGATGATTGAGGCTGCCTATAGATACCATGAAGAATATTATGAAGCCTTAGATAGGGACATTCAGGATAAAGTTGTAAAAACAACAAACCACATTCTAAACCGTTTCAAAATAATATGGACACGAATAAACCACGGTTCAACCTAGGATGATCTCTTAGCAAAACACATTGAATTAGTGAAATTACACAACGAGTATCTGCAATGTTGGTCAAATCCTTCAGTTTTGGAAAAACACCAAGATCTCATGGAAAAATGGGGAGAATTACTGAATGAACTATATAAAACCATTGATCAAAAATACCCGTCAGATAATAAGATATCTTGGAGTAATTTTGGTAATCAACATGATTCCACAAATCTCTGGTTCAAGAATCAAGGTTGTTGTGGACCGCCAGCCCAAATGGAATTTGATTCAAATTACGTATCGATTAATATGCCTGATCTTGAGATGGGTTAGGCAGATCCAATTGTAGGTGTTCTCGATTCTGAAACGGCCCTAGAAAACCAGGAAGCTAGTCCATCACGCTTAGATTTCCCCGACACCAGTGATGATGAGCTTATAATAGAACTTCTTGAGAATGTAAATCCCGAGCCTTATCCTATTAAGGTGATTCTTGAGGAATCTAATCATTACCCCTAACCTAGAATCTGGATTCAAGCCTATTTGGGATAATTATTAGGCCCAATGTGATGAGAATCAAATTTTGAATCTAGAATAAAATTCTAGGCCTATATTTGATGAATACACCTCTCCAACGTCCTCTAAGGCACAAATTGATTCCTTGGAAATCACGTCGATTTATGATACAAAAATCGAGTTCGAAGAGTTGGGAATCGAGTGGGTCTACCCTAAGAGCCAAGAACTTGAGTCTATGCCTAATAAGGACACCTTTTTAAGCTTGGAATCTGATATTAAGTTAGATCCAAGTTAGGTTGTTGATTCTACACATCTTGATTCTCTCAATGGTGGAACTCCCAATCCAGAATCAAATTCGGAAACTTATTTTTGCAAATTCTCCGATGATTTTGAATCATACTCTAATTTCGGAGAACCTTTGTTTCCTGACGATTATGAACCAATCTACAACCTCACCATCCATGACCTACTCTTGAACTCTGACTCTGAGGTCCTTGATCCTAAGATCATTAATTCAAAATCAGGTTCCATTGAGATGGAATCATTCCTTTTTGATCTTCAGGAATCTGAAACAAGTGTGGAGAGTGTCTGCAATCCCAAGTTCGAATCCTTTCTTGACTTAGATTTCCATGACCCTATAAGCACTCTTCAGGCATTTACCATTGATTTTGATGGGCATTATGAGGACTCTCTAGATGAACCTACTTTTGAATCCTTTCTAGAGGAGCCCTCAACACACATAGTTCTCAAAGAAACCACCTCTTCGAATCCACATCCAAAACCTTCTCAAATTCGATCCCAACCCCAACCTGTCACCAGAATTAATTTCTACTCTAATTCTCCACTCAATTATCCGTTCGCACAGGATTCTTCGACACCTTTTAATCAGGATTCGGACATCGATCAAAATGCAAATCATGTCCCATCTTTCTCTGATCACTTTTGTAGGTTTCCTACATCCTCCACTAACTCTTTTACATTTGAGGATCCCTACTCTGACCAAGCTAATCCGATTCAGCCAAACTCGCATTTCACACTACCACATCCTTATGAGTCACAGAATATCTGGTGGGCACCGCATCTACTGATTCACATCCATCAGCCCACTAGATTGATTGGGTTTGGGCTGCATTATCAACCTGTTGATCTGAACAAGCACTTGGTTGGACCAACCGGGCTATTGATCAAGGTGCTTGTTCTACAAAATTCTACTGATTTGACCACTCCTTCTCCATGACCACTTTCTACTCGGCTGAATGCGTTGAATTTAGTGCTTAACGGGAGGCAACCCGTCATTCCAAAAACCCGAGACCCTTCTGATTATCCTTTTGAGCTTCACATCTACTACACTTAGAGTTCAGAGTTAGAACAACCGATTCCACCTCTAGTACACGTACCAGAGCTTGAAATCATCCGCAACAGTCATCCCAACCTGTTCACCCACATGTTAACCCTGTTCTAACCTTTGAACCAAGCTAACTTCATACCCTCCAGTTTACAATGCGGACAATGCAAAACTTAGGCATAGGGGGTGTTAAAGTGCAAACACATAAAAATTAAAGTTTCTGAGGGGTTCTCACAAAAAAATATATACATATTCCAAAAAACCAAAAAAATAAAAAAAATGAAAAAAAAAAGGAGAAATGGGAGGAAATTTTGAAGAAATAATTGCATGTCATTCTTGAGGAGGAAAAGGGGAGGTGATTTAAATGTCAAAAGGAAGCAACATTTTGAAATAAAAAATGATAGTCATTAACACTTGATCATGGAAATTACTTAAGTTCTAGACCAAATCAAAAGAAAAAAATTAATTTCGAAAATAATAGAGAGACACGGAGATTAGTATAAGTGCTGAACTTAGGCCTCCTGGGCTTATTTTTAGGCTTAAACATTCACGTATCCATTAAGATCTAGATTAGTCCTGAAGAGGTTGAGGAAAATGCGAAGCATATGTATTAGGTCTAAGGTTTAGGATTATTCAGTCTCATTAACTGACCTCTAGTTTGCAAGACTCGGTAACCTGAGCACCCTAATCCACACACAAGTCTGGTTCAGTGCACTTAATCAATCAAAATCACGCAAAAGTGTTCATTCTATTTTGAAAAAGCTACCTAGATTAGGAGCGGCTTGAAGATACAAGTTGATTTGGATGAGTTCCTGATGCGGAGAGGCCAGAAATCCCCCGTGAATATGCATAATAACATATCACCTCGGTGCTTGTCTCTTAGGATATCTAAATATCCTACCAAGGGCATGTAAGCACCTTGTGCTGGTTTAAGTGCCATGGGTGGCACTACCTCGAAGTGTTGAAAGCCAGAGTTTTGCGGGTTGCCATGGGTGGTGCTATCTTGAATCATCGATTGCCAGGGACCCTACGAGGATTGATGGTGGAGACTAGGAATCCGATATAGACCATGTTTTTCGAGCCAATCCAAAGCTAGAAATAAAGAAAAAAAAAGAGAGAAAACTCTCCAAAAATGCAAAGAATTCTTCTATCCCACTCTCTTACAAAAATGCACTGCAAACTAAACCTGGACTAACCATGTTACAAGCACAGGTGCATTAACCACTGGGTTCAATGAACCTTAGGATAGTTTTTGTGGGCCTTAAAAACCTCCGTGGCAGACTAAGGATAAAGCTGGTCAGGTCTGGATCTTGGTTGGTACTTGAGTACTGATGAGTCTATTTTGCTGGACTATTATTAAGCCTAAAAATAATAGTCTTGATGGTTCATATTCATAGCATAAGCATCTTATTATATATATATGGATTAATTTATATTACATGCATTTACAATTGTGAATAAATAGTGCGCGTGTAATTTCATATATTTTAGAATTAATTATGTTTTGTGTGAAATATAGGGAATAACTGTCGACGGTGAGGGAGATCATAGCTACTTTTAGGTAAAGTTAACGGGGGTCGTGCTAATTTTAGTAAGGGATTTAAAATCCCTTAAATTGAGCCAGTGAAGAAGGAGAGGAGGATGATAAAAAGGGAAGTCTCCTCCACACACAAGGGGATCTATCTCTCCCTCCCCCCTATGGGGACCTCTTCCATCACCTCCACCAGCACCGTGGCCGGAGCATGCATGGTCACTAGAGAGTACTCCTCCTTTCAGCGCTGCGTCCGTCCTGGTGGTTCTTGGTGACAGTGAGTACCATCACCATCTTCCTCCTCTTCCACCTTCACCTTCTCCACCAAAACTGCACCTCTTCCCTTTCACCTTCTTCCTCTGTTTCACCTCCACCAAGATAACCCAACATGCCATCATCACCATGGCACCGCTTGTCTAATCATGCTTCCAACATAGACCCATCTACGTTACCACTCCCTCTGCACCTTGTCACCTTTCCTTCCCCCTCCCCCTCATCGCAGACCACCTTCAGCTGCAGCAACATCATCACCATCAATACCTTCAGTCATTCACCACCAACACCTAACGCCAATCACCAATGCCACCACCCCCTCTCTTCCCTCTTAGTTTTCTCCTTCTTCCTTATCTTTTTCATTTGCCATCCAAAAGAAGGACCCATCACCACCTGCAACCTCCCCCGTTGAACCCATCAGAGCCGGCTCCATCACCCATCGTCCGACCTCCTACCTCACCGCCAAAGCCCCCATGACGATGCCCCCACTCCAACGATGACCCTGAGTGCTTTCACCAAGCACGCGGAACCCCTCGACAGCTGCTGGCCAACCCACCATCACCAGCGTCCTCCTCCTTCGTCCGACCGCCACCGACTACCTCCCGCCGCCTCATCACCATCATCTTAAAGCCCTCCTCCCAGCTGACCTCCTCCAACCAACCCTCCCACCGGTGAGCCTCTCCTCCATGCGCCAACACCTATACTGTGTGCCTTCCTCTGCCACCCGCAGCAGGAGGAGCCCCAACATCCTTGGTCTTCCTCCTCTCGCTCCACCCATTAGGATCAAAGCCACCACCACCTGCAGAGCCATCTTCGGTCATCTTCCTTCCCAGCCGCACACTACACCCCTCATCGCATCACCACACACTAACCTCCTCCTTCGAGCCCCACAGCAGCACCCAACGCCCTTGTCGCGCATAAGCACTAGCAACCACCTCCAACTTCCACCTCACAGCCAGCAAGCCAATGCCCAGTCTCCTCATCTTCTTCATCTTGGTAGCAAAGGAATAACCCAACAAACCAGCAAGTCCCCCTCCATGCAACAGCCACCACCGACCTCCTTTCTCCACATCGTAGACTCCACTACACTCTCCTCGACACCACAACCTCGACCACACCACCAGAGTCGACGGAGACCACTCACGCATGCCGGTGAGAGTCCCAACCGTCGGTGGCCCTCTCCTCTCCAGTTGGTCACTGGCGAATGTCTCTCACCACGCTGTCAACACCAACGCAAAGCTCTTGTCCACCTCGACCTTCCTCTAGCTCTTCGACCTCCGCCATCGCCTCTTCTTCGTATGAGATCAAGAGGAAGAATTCCTCTATTTCACATTCAATTAAAAATTACATTCAATGCCATTGCCACGAGAAGATTTTTATTTATTGAATATTTTATTGTGGCATATTTATGAGCATATCCCTCTTGTTCTGCCTAAATACTATTCCAACATATCATGCCATTGATTGGTTAGTTGAAACGGAATTTGAACTTGATTTTTGAGGGAAACAAATAGTGAACCTTGGATTTTCATGATAACGAGTTATTTTAATAGGCCATTGCCTCCCTATGGACACGACCTAACTATTTTCGTTATTAGATTTTGAATAATTAAATATTTTGAAAAGCGATTTTCTACCACGCACGAACTATAACGACACAACATTTTATGTTAAGACTTTTATCAAAAATGAAGATCGCTCTATCAAGAACCTCTAGGCCTATTATTAACATTTTGACCTAATTTCTAAAAAGAAGAATAAATCTGGACTCCAAACATCAAAGCATGGTCTAGAGTTCAAGTTCATTCTATAAGATTTTGCTAAGGGACTAGCAAAAGTTAGGCATGGAGGTATGATGATAACATCATCATCAGCCATATCTAGCTTTATTTAGTCATAATCCATTCATAAATGCTCCTACATAACCATTAGAAGATCGTAACTCATTGCATATTCATTTTGAGAGAAATACATTAAAATAGGGGTAAATCTGTAGTTTTAACAGAATATCTTAAATTCAAAACAATCACGAAGTTTTCCAAGGGGTTAAATAAAGGTCAAATGTTCATAAATCTCTAATAAGAGGGTCCATGTAGAAAGAAACGGGTTTTCACGCATTTCAAGAATTAACAGACATCTGAAATCCTAAAAAGAGACCTGCTTAATTAACTGAGGTTTCGAACAGGATAAAATTCACCTAAACCTTCTAAAAATCATATAAAAATATTTCCTAATATTTTGTATTCTTGATTTGACCATCTGAACCCATTTTAGCCTAAAACAGAGTCTCAGACAGATAATTGCCCTAATTTAGGTTTTTGCACAAATTATCTATCTAAACTTGGTCAAAACCTAAATCCAACTTCACTATCAGATTTATTGGGTCTAAATTAGGTTTGTACCAAAATTTCGGCCTAATCAGAGATCATCTTGACCCAGTTTGCATTTTGGTCCAATCTGATTCTTCTTCTCACACTTAAACCCTAGCTTTCAAAATATATTGCAAATACCCCCCAAACTTCATCATCTTCTTCACCAAACGGTCCCCGCTACCTCCATACTTGTAGAACTCCTAAACCCATCACTGGCGACCTTCAATCAGGGATTACTCCCTAATTTCGTGGCAAAACCCTTCTTCTAATTCCCTTCACAAAGCTCATACGAACTCCTTGAAATCCGTGGGTCCTGCTCCATGATTTTCGAGCTTTCAAGCTAGGTTTCCAAGCTTGAAGCTAGACCCAATGGCCTATAAAATACCTCATGCACAACCTTACCTACTTAGCCTGGTTTAGACCAGAATACCCGTTTCTTCTCCTCTCTTCGGCTAATTCCTCCACAAGCTTCGGCGAGCTCCATCAACTCCCTTCTTCGTCAGTCTTCACAAACAATAGCCAACCGGTTTCAACTCCTCAAGCTCCTCCGCATCTCGCAATACTAGCAGAAGCCGTCCTCCTTTGTCTTCCTCATCATTCTCCCTCATCAGAGGCACTTCCTTCCACGGCATCAGCGATACCATACCCAGCGTCCCTTCTACCCTTTAATCCATTAGAGTAGGTTAGCTAGGTCTCTTTCTCCCTATACTATCTTTCTCTCTATTTAAAACACAAAATTAATCCTCAACACCACCACACACTAACTTCATCTCCACCTCCGGCTGCACCTCTGGCGAGGTCCTTCGCATGCTACACAACTCCACACACCTCGCCAGCAATCCCAAAACCTTCACCAGCTCAAGCCCATCAAAACCCCTCACTATTGGCAATTCCATCCACCCATAAGAGCCACCAAACAACCCACCTTCATACCACAGTCCCCGACTCCGTCCAACCAGCACGCACCTCTACACGCCATGAAACCACCACCACCACATCCGCCATCACACGGCGATCCCCTTGAGATATTCTATTGTGGCCATGAGGCCTCATTCTTGTTTTCAGGTCTTTGGTCAATGCTCTGCCACCGTCACCATCGTCGCCTTCGTTCTTTGAGCTCCAAGCCACGTGAGCCCCAGGTGCTACCTCCAGGACACAGGCTTTTGTTCCAAGCATCTTCCCAGGTGGTCATTTGAAGACCTCATCCACTCCTGCTGCCACGATTGGGAGAGCATCACAGCAGCAGATGCACGCGAGAAGCCTTGGGACATAATCCCACATTAGGCGTGGAAGAGCAGCCACTGTGGCATATATTGCTTTTCTCAATAGGCCTTATCGCCTCAAGAACACTTGGGGGTGAGATCCCTGCCTACACCCATGCACACCCGACCCGCCTAAGCCTGCCACTCCTCGACTGCGACCCCACGCACGCAGCCTTGGACCCGGTTAGTGTGCACCATCCAAATACCCGATTACCTGATTATCTGAGGAAGAGGAGGAAGAGGCAGGAAAGAGAGAGAGAGCGGGGGAGGGGAGGGTTTTACTCCTCTGTGCATTATGCGACACTTAGTCACTGAGAAGAGAAGAGGTGAAGAGACGAAGAAGAGAAAAAGAAAAGAGGAGAAGGCTTTGAGAAGAGAAGAGGTTGTGCTTAAAGAAGAAGTTGAGACAGAAGAAGAAAAGAAGAAGGATCTGTGAAGAAGAGAAAGGCTATTGAGAGAGCCTTGTGTTTTGCTGAGGTGCTGTGAAGTTAAGTCGTCTGACTTGTAAAGGTGACGTCTAATTTGTGTTTGATTCTGGTACTGTTAGATAAGTAGCATGGTTGAAAACATTGTAGCATCATTTGAAGTACTTGATATATATGCTTAGACTAATAATTGGTGATCTAAATCACCATTATTTTGTTCTAGGTTTCTTTTTGTCATATTTGACTCTTAAAGTACTCATGCTTATTATTGAATATCAATTTTAAGTTAGTTATTGAATATCATTCTTGGCTTATGGTGAATGCAACACTTGCTCCCTGTGTTCGACCTCAGACTTCATTTTTAGATTTTGAGTAATAAATTTATTTGTTTGAGCGCATTTGTCCTATACTATGATGCATTTCTTAAATAATGACGAATTCCCGCTCCAACAAACACTAAGAAGGACCATTTTTCGCTCCCCTTTATTGATCAATTCCTGGAGCGGTTAGTGATAAACGCCAGTTTATCATCATTTTTATGCTTTAAAACTAACCTAGCTCTTAGGATTTTACTCTGCAAACGGGTTTTTGGGCTGCATTTAGGCATAAATTAGGATAGGCATGCATTGCATTTTTTATTGTCATTTTAATGAGTTTTTATGAGTGTTAGGGATGTACAGATTCACAGATCCCTAAAACCCTAGCACTCAAGAAGGCAAATGGTGAAGGAGAAGCCCAGACTAGCTGGAACTCAACCTAATCCAGCTCACCTCAGCTTGATCCAGCTCACCTCAGCTTGATCTAGCTCACCGCAGCTGGAACCTAGCTTACTTGAACTAGGGTTAGCTCATCCCAGCTCCATTCAGCTAATCTCAGCTGGATGGCAGCTCAAGAGAGTTCACCTTAGCTCACCCTAGCTCAAGTCAGCTCAGATCCAGCTCAACTTAGCTGAGTCTAGCTCACCTCAGCTCCCACTAGTTCATAGGGAGCTCTAGCTGGCTCAGCTGAGTTGACAGGAGTTCACCCCAGCTCAGATCCAGCTACATCCAGCTCCACTCAGCTCCAACCAGCTGAAGAAGAATTCATCCCAGCTCAGGAAGCTCAAGTCCAGCTCACAGGGACTCAGCTTAGCTCAACTCAGTTGAGCTAAGCTACCTTAGCTGCCTCAACCAGCTTGATTCTCCCCGGGAGCACCAGACCCAACTCACCTTAGCTCATTTTGGTAGAAGCTAGCTCACTTTAGCTTGGCTTAGCAACTAGCAAAGAACTAGCAAGCTAAGCCAGCTAGAGTAGCCCCATGCCAGCCTCTTCAGCAGCAGCCAGCTCCAGCTCCAGCTCCAGACTTCTTCTCCTCAGCTCCTTCCTCCAACACCTTCTCCTCTACTCCACCTTTAGCTAAGATAGCTTAGCTTATCTTAGCTTAGCTTAGCTTAGCTAACAACCAGCTCCTTGGCCATTCATTACCTCCAAAATCAACCCTAGCTAGCTCCACCAACTCAAGCCTACCTAAGCTAGCTACCCTACTCAAGTTGGCACCACCTCCTAGCCATCCCTTCACCCCATTATCTCCACCAAAAGACACTTCAAGTTGGCGCCAAAAACCACCCCTAACCACCTCTATATTGGCGCCACTTTCAGCCCCTTAATCCACCCTACACCTACCCACATAAGCCATCCTAGCCATCCACCTAACCCCCCTTCTAGAATCCTTCTTGGCGCCAACTTAGACCCTCTTCTAGAAGCCATTTTGGCGCCAATATCAAGGGGTGTCAACACACATAACCACCCCTTAGGTGTCCCTTAAGGTGGCGCCAAACACCCTTGGCCATTGGATCCTTAACCACCTCCCTCCTTCCATCCTAGCCATCCATTTCAAAGGTCACCATAGCCCCCCTCCTATTCTATAAAAGGCCACCACCTACCACCATTTTGGAGGCATCCTCCCTTAGTATATTTTCTACCTAAACCACCTATACCTACGGCCAAGAAGAAGGAGTAGAGAAGGAGATTAAAGGGGCACATCACCAGCCCTTTTGGTGCCTTCTTCTCCCCACTCTCTTCAACTTGAGCCACGCCAAGGAGGAGGACTCTCCCACTTCAAGAAGGACGGCCAGGCAAAGGAGAAAAGCTTAGGGTGGACGTCCACCCTTGGAGAGAAACTTAGGGCACGCCCCCTTAGGGCTTGCCTTGGAGGTCATCACCTTGGCGGAGTTCTGCAAGGAAGGAGTTGAAGGATTCTTTTCAAGCTTGGGAGCCACCAACCTTGGAGCAAGAAGCCCTCTTCTTCACCATCTATTTAGAGGATTTGTGTTTTCTTTCTTTATTTCAATTATCTAGTAGTAGAAGCATTCCTCTACTAGGCATTTTTGTTAAACACTTTATCAATTATCTAGTTGCCTTCTTCGCATATCTTGTTTGCATTTCTATTTGCTTATTTTCAGCATTCTTCACTTCCTCTCCCTAATTATTCTAGGCCTCCACTTGCTTAGAGTGAGCTTAGGGAGAGGCTCTACTTGCCACTTTAGAGTAGTTTACTTAATTGGAAGTGTAAACACTTTTCCCGCCATAATTTCGCATGTTGCCTTAGTTCAAAAATAAAAAAAAATGGTATATTGAAAATTACCAAAAAGAAAGTTGAGAAATATTCCAAGCAAGAGAATCAATTTTGCAACCATATTGCCTCCTTGGACGACCCTAGATACTTCCCTATCTAGGATTATAAATTTAAGAGCGAAAGCGGATTTACGCGTTACAACGACCTAATTAACAAACCGCGTATTTTCGCTGTCAGTTAGCCAGACGCGAATACTATTATTTTCTTGATGGTTATTCTGACTATAATCAAGTAGCGGTCCATCCTGTGGACCAAGACGAAATTGCATTTACTTGCCCCTTCTGAACCTTTTCTTTCCGAAGAATGCCCTTCGGTCTTTGCAACACACCTGTCACTTTTCAACAGTGTATGCTTGTAGTTTTCTCAGACCTGGTAGGTGAATGTCTGGAAGTCTTCATGGATGACTTCTCTGTTTTTGGAGATTCTTTTGACCTCTGTCTTCAGAATCTTGAAAGAACCCTCCAAAATGCATAAAAGTTAATCTCGTCCTCAGCTGGGAAAAAAGTCATTTCATTGTCCAGGAAGGTATTGTCCTGGGCCATGTCATTACTAAAAAAGGAATTGCGGTAGATCGAGCTAAAATTGATGTTATCTCCAAACTCCTACCACCCACTACAATAAAATAGATCCGATCTCTTTTAGGGCATGTGGGTTTCTACTGCTGTTTCATCAAAAATTTTTCCCAAATCCCCAAGCCCTTAAGTCAATTATTTACCAAAGGCCAGCCATTTGATTTCAACGCCCAATGCTTGGAGAGTTTTCTGCAGTTGAAGAAGGATGTTATAGAGGCACCAATTTTATAGGGGCCTGATAACTCTATATCCAATGATGATAATTCCATCAACTAGAGTTAGTTTTGAGGATATATGTGCATTAATGACATTCCATAATGGGCTTGGGAGCGTTTCATGCATGACAAATTAAGATTGCTTATAATCTGGGTTTAATGGCTATGTGTACAAGTGCATGTTGAAACTGAACTTAGATGAGCAATTGGACCGCACTGATGGATTCAGATCGATGAATGGAGTCCAACGGACTTGAAATCACTTAAATCCAACATCCGGAGCTCCCTCGACTAGACCAAGAAGTTCTGGTCGTTGATCATCAGATCAACAACCCACAAGCGGC
Organism: Thalassia testudinum; assembly: GCA_037157565.1. Taxonomy (NCBI): domain Eukaryota; kingdom Viridiplantae; phylum Streptophyta; class Magnoliopsida; order Alismatales; family Hydrocharitaceae; genus Thalassia; species Thalassia testudinum. The sequence goes on from JAZHRO010000063.1 coordinate 65,763,526, forward strand.
CACGTGGCACCATCTGTTGTGCCCTCACCCACGTTGCAGCCACACTCATCACACAGAGCACTCTAAGCCATCCGATCCAAGGATCAGATGGCTGAGGACCCACAAGCCTCGCTATCACCGCACCCTCCATCGCGCCAAACGGACTTCAAATTCTGACCGTTGGATCTCCATCCAACGTCGACTTCGGTCATGCCCAAACACCTTTGCCTCTCCATCGCGCCAAGATGCATCTCGACCATCCAATCATCCATCGGATGGCTGAGTGTTCGTGCAACACCACGACAAAGTGCAAGCACACCGCAGCGGTTAGCCCCCCTCCATGCTCACCTTGGATGCACGTTCAAGATGCATCAGTTGCATCCACGCATGTGATCAAAATTCAGCCGTTGATGCACATGCAGATGATGGAGATGAGAGCCACGTGGTGCAATCAGCTGCGCCCAAGCACCGATGCACGTAATGACGCGGGCGATGCACAATCCAAGCACTTGATCTCGCACGATCGTGGCTATTGAAGTGCGATCAAACAATTGACGCACGCCCATCACATGAAGGCACACAGACTTGCGGGTGGCTTGGATGACATGGCGCACCCTCAGCCATCCGATACAATGGCTGAGGACGCGCAGGCACGGATTGAAGGGAGAAAACATGCGCGCGCCTAGGGATCGGCGGGCGAGGGGCTTCACCGACACTTATGGAATGGGTTTAGTGATGTCTCGAATGTCGCTTAAACCCTTAGTTTGGAAACCCCTTCTTCTCTTTATAAACCTCCTTAACCACCCCATTCAAGGGCATTCAATTCACACACACTCTAGCCCTCTCCTAGCTCCACTAAACACTCCATACCCACCCCAGAGTTGTCAAGCCACCGACGAAGCCCCCCTCTAGTGCTGTGGCTGCCTTGCCTCCTCCTCGCACTCTCTTTACTTTAGTTTTATATTGCACTTGTTTAAGCTTTCATCTATTATTATAATTGTAAACAACTCTAATTGCATGCCATATGTTGATGTTGTTTCATATATCATAGCTCACATCCTCTTAGAATGATTGTCATGTTTTAAACACGAGCTTTAACCCTACTCTCTCTCTCCCTCTCTCATTTTCTAGCAAGTAAACAAACCAAACATTCCTGTGACAATTAAAGCAACAAACTAATACGATTTCACACCTCCTCGTGTTCGACACTTGGACTCACCAAATCCACATCGTAAATTAAAATCGATGTCGCGAACGCATGCTACAATGAGATAATTAAACCAACGCATTCCGCACGCATCAGTTTTTGGCGCCATTGCTAGGGAGGCAACGAATTTCTTTTGTTGCTTTTATCCTGCATTCATATTCACATCTTCTAGATCATTTTCTCCCTCTACTTGATTGGTTGTAGGAACTCGACTCTTGGGCGATGAAGGAGAGCGATCCGAGATAGTAGAACCAGAGTAAAGTGCTGCGAAGACTTTTTGTGAGTATCACTCCATGCATTGAGTGTTTGCTTGCTTAAGAAAGATACAAAAAAAATATATAAATCTAAAATTGGCGTGGTGAATGGCCACCTGTCCCACATTCAAAACTCATCACCCAACCAAAAAAAAATATATATACACTCTAATGTTTTTGAAGAGACCATCTTTTTGGAGTGTTCTTTTTTCTTTTGAGTGGTGTTTGTGAAGCCACCATGATTTGACTTGGACTGCACCACTCACCATAATTAAAATCAACTCACCTGGTAGAATTGTATGAACACTAGGGTGAATACACTAGGGTTACTTTTCTAGGGCCACATCATTCTAAGCGAAATTGACTTTTGCCCGTTGTGTGCAAAACCTTGTGTGCCCACTTGAACCTTGTTTGAAAACATTAAGGAACTTGAACCCTAAAAAGCATTAAAGGACAAATTATTAAAAGACACCACATCCTAAAATCCTTACTTAAGAACCATGTTTTGTTAAGTGCACACATGCTCAAATAGATTAACTAAGAGGTACAACCCCAAACAATGCCTCATCACATATCCTGAGCACAAGCACTAGCCTAGCCCCTCATTAAAATGGAGTAGACGTGCCCTAGGCAAGACTAGTCTAAGTCTTGAAGGTGTGATTAGGTTTGCCAGGCACTTGGCCTTCATTCCCTTTGTAGAATCTGGTGTCTAGGCTGCGGGAAAGTATCAAACAACTGCGGTTGTGGGGTCTACAAAATTGGTAGTGAAAGCCAAAGGAAGAACCTTCTCCTCAATCCCCTCATAATCAACCTGGCAAGATTAACATCGGGAAGGGTGGTTAAGTGCTTGCAGATGTGATCATTCCCTTTAAGCCTTTTAGGTCACCTAAGGTATACACTGTAAGGACTAGACTTGCTTGCTTGTTTGTGCACACACTTCTTGCACCTGTCTCTCTTTGCGTCCCTCCCCATTCTTCTCTAGTGTATGCACGAGAGACGATCACTTCATCCTGAGCTATTTATTTTAGAAAGAGAAATTAGGAGGAGACTTGATTTTATAAGGGAAATGGCTGAACTAAGAATTGATGAGATTGAGGATCAACCCCAACCCAATGCTATGGCCATCATTCAGGCCCAAATCTCTACCAACCACCAACTTCAACAACAACAGATACAAACCATCATGCAAGCCATACACTGATTGCAAAACCCTCAAGGGCAACCCCCACTGAACCCACCTAACCCACTACAACCTCATGAGGGCAAACCTAGGCCTCTTCGTGATTTTTACGATCCATCTGCTATCCGGATCGAGCCACATCTTAGGGTCCTCGAAGGGGGAGATGATTTTGAGCTAAAACCTAATGTCCTGAGCTTAATTCAAAGCCACTTTCATGGGAGCTCAAATGAGGACCCCTTCCAACACCTTGAGGACTTAGATCGGATCGCCCGAACTGTGAAACCCAGGAACATCAACTTGGACATTGTTTTCATTAAGATGTTCCCTTTCTCCCTAAAAGACAAAGCATCTCACTGGCTTAGAACCTTAGGGAGACCCATCTCCATCTGGGAGGAACTAAGGCATACATTCTTGAAAAAAGTTTTCCCCATAGGTAAAACCAATGCCTTCAGAAGAGCCATTACCACATTCACACTACAAGGTGGGGAACAATTCCAAGAGGCATGGGAAAGATTCAATGAATTATTGAGGAAATGCCCACACCATGAGGTTCCAAGGTGGCAATTGGCCCAGATCTTCTTCTATGGTCTGGACAACAACCTGAGGAACTTTGTTGATGCCTTATGTGGAGGTAACTTTTTGAACAAAGATGAGGAGAGCACGTTCGAACTCTTTGAGTCCATGAGTGAGAATTCGCTCAACAATGCCTCCATGACCCAATTTAATTGATCCAGTAAACCTTGTGGTGGGATTTATGAAGTGCAAGCCAATTCTGGAATGGTTGACATGGACATCATAGCCAAAAAGTTGGATCAAGTTGAGTTGGTAGACAAAAAGATTGATGAGCTGTTGAACCAAACCAGAAACCCGCTACCGACCCTCTCCCTAGTAAGGGAGCTCACAATGTAGATTTGGCATAGCCAATGAACCAAATGCACCTGGAACACCCCTAACTATGTTCCAAGGAGGGACCTTTGCTCCCTTAAACCCTGATTACTCTCTCACCTCCCCCTCGGCACCTTCTATCTTTGAAGATGTCCAGGTCATCCAAGGTTACTCCAAACCTGACCCCTTCTCCAACACTTACAACGTCGGATGGCGTAATCACCCAAATTTTTCCTAGATGAAGCAAAAATCGAACCAATTCCATAATCAACCCAAGCCAAACCCCCCTCCTATCAGCAAGGTCCACCGGTTAGACCACCCTATAATCAGAATAGGGTGACCCCTCCCCCACAAAACCAAATGGACATGCTGATAAAAATGATGGTTGATATGAATTAGAAACATCAGGAGGAAATGGCATTAGTGAAGGGACAATTGAGCCAACTTTTGGATTGCAAACAACAGGGATCCCTTCCTTCTCAGCCACAACCAAACCCGTGAAATGTGATCAACAGAGGCCCCAATTCTCAAGGGTTCCAAAACAATTTTGGGCATGCCCACATGGTCCAGCAAACCCCACAAACACCCCCTGTGTTTGGTGCTTCTTCTTCCTCTTTTTCTCAAGGATCTACCCATGGTCTCAATGCCTCAGCCAATGCTGTTACCTTGAGAAGCGGCACTAAAACCCAGGACACCAAATGGCCAACCCCTCCTGTGACCTCACTTCCTGAGATACCCGATTCTGATGAGTAGGAGGAACCCAAGGACCTGGAGACTGACCCAATTCAAACCCAAACACTATACCCTAAGGCCTTGGAGAAAAGGAAAAAAAAGAAAGTTGTAGTTGAGAATGAGGAGCTATTGGAGATTTTCAAACAAGTCCCGATTAATATTCTGCTCCTCGAAGCAATCAACCATATCCCGACTTACGCTAAGTTCTTGAAGGATGTCTGTATGCCAAAGCGTAAGCCGAGAACCCAAGCACCTAGGAAGGTTGTTCTCTCAGAATAAGCTAATTCAGTGATATTGAGCAGCCTACCTCCCAAATGAATTGACCCAGGAGCCCCCTGATATCTTGTAATATCGGGGACATGACATTTGATAGAGCATTCTTGGACTTAGGTGCTTCGATCAACCTCATCCCAATGACCCTATATCACTAGTTTGGATTTGGGGAGTTAAAACCCACGCCTGTGACTATCCAACTGGCTGATAGATCTGTGAAAACCCCGAAGGGGGTAGTCGAGGATGTAATTGTTCAGGTCAAGGACTTCTACTTCCTGGTCAACTTTTTGGTCCTCGACATGGAAGTCCCTGAATAGCACAAAATGCACCCATTATCCTAGGCAGACCCTTCTTAGCTACGGCAAAGGCAAGCATTGATTGCGACATGGGATGCATGGAAATCACCTTTGGAGACAAGAAGATGCAATTGAATATCTTTAGGGCGTCTAAGTCTTTTGATTGTGACTGGGTTGAGGAGCACAATCCCGTGGAACCTCTGGTTGAAGAATGCCTCACTCTTAGCTCTTCAACAGACCATCTGACTCAACCAGTTGATGACTACCCAGACCCACCCCAACCTGTGGAGGTTGACCTAGGTAGAGCTAATTACCTTCAGCAACCTCCATTCAAGGAGATTGATGTTGATCAACTCTGACCTTTCCCCTACCCATCAAATGTTGTCCCACCTACACCCAAACTAAAGCCTTTGCCCGATAATCTCAAGTATGTCTTCCTAGGACCTGACCAGACCTTCCCTGTGATTATCAATGCCCATTTAACTAGGGATCAAGAACTTAGGTTGACTGCAACCCTCTCTGAACATCGGGCAACCATTGGGTGGACAATTTCTGACTTAAGGGCAATTAGCTCTACCTATTGCACTCACAAGATCTATTTGGAAGATGGGGCTCGACCTTCTCGCCAGATGCAGAAATGATTGAACCTGACTATGCGAGAGGTCATTAAAAAAGAAATAATCAAATGGCTTGATGTAGATATCATTTACCCAATTTCCAATAGCCCTTGGGTGAGCCCTACTCAAGTGGTACCCAAGAAAGTCGGGCTCACCGTGGTCACCAATGACCAAGGCGAATCCATCCCCACCTGCACCGCTACCACATGGCAGGTGTGCATCGGCTATAGGAAGCTTAATGAGGCCACCAAGAAAGAACATTTCCCTCTGCCATTCATTGACCAGATTCTCAAGCGATTGGTAGGGCAGAATTATTTTTGCTTCCTGGATGGATATTCAGGATACAACCAAGTTGCTATTGCACCAGAGGATCAAGAGAAGACCACATTCACTTGCTCGTATGGCACATTCTCATTCCGTCGTATGCCATTTGGGTTATGCAACGCACCCGCAACCTTTCAATGCTACATGCTAGCCAATTTTTCAGAGATGGTGGGTGAATACCTGGAGGTTTTTATGGATGATTTCTTTGTGTTTGGGAACTCATTTGATCATTATCTTAGCAACTTGGAAATGATCTTGAAGCGATGTATCGAGGTCAACCTGGTTTTAAGCTTGGAAAAGAGACATTTTATGGTTTAGGAAGGGATTGTCCTCGGTCACATCGTCTCGCATAGGGGCAACGAAGTGGGTCAAGCTAAGGTTGATTTAATTTCCAAACTACCACCCCCAAGCTCGGTCAAGCAAATTCGATCTTTCCTAGGACATGTTGGCTTCTATAGAAGGTTCACTAAGGATTTTTCCAAACTTTCTGAGCCCTTGACTGACCTTCTAGCCAACAATGCCCTTTTTCACATGACACCTAATTGCATCAAGGCTTACAACACCCTTAAGGAAATAGTCTCCATTGCACCTATTTTACAACCCCCAGACTGGTCCCAGGACTTTGAGATAATGGGCGATGCATCAGATTTTGCCATCGGTGTAGTCCTATAACAAAGAAGAGAGAAGAAACCTGTGGTGATCTACTACGCGAGCAAAACATTGGATGAGGCTCAACGAAATTACACCATCACAGAAAAAGAATTGTTCTCCATAGTCTTTGTGTTAGAAAAGTTCTGGTCATACCTTCTGGGATCCCACGTGACGGTTTACACCAACCACTCGGTTATCTGGCATTTGTTGGCCAAAAAGGACGCTAAACCCAAGCTCATCCAATGGATCCTGCTCTTGCAAGAATTTAACCTGGAAATATGCAACAAAACTGGGTCCAAGAACGCCGTAGTAGATCACCTGTCCAGACTTCACCCGGACCACATCGAACCCTCATTACCCTTGACTGACACCTTCCCTAATGAACAACTTCTAGCCATGTGAGGAAGAAAGATACCCTGGTATGCAGACTTAGTCAACTATCTAGTGGTAGGACAGACTCCACATAGCCGGTCCAGACAACAACGGGATAAGTTCTTGGCTGAAGCCAAGCACTATTTCTGGGATGATCCTATGTTGTTTAGACTCTATGCTAACCAGATCATTAGGAGGTGTATTCTTGAAGAGAAGTCCAAAGTGTGCTATCCTTTTATCATGACCAAGCCTGTGGTGGCCACTTCTTTGGGAAGCAAACGGCTGCAAAAGTTTTGCAGTCCAGATTTTACTAGCCATCCTTATTCAAGGACGCACACAGCTTTTCTAAGACTTGCTCTTGGTGCTAGACATTAGGGACTATGACTAGAAATGATATGATTCCCCTCCAACCCATTCTGATTGTCGAAATTTTTGATGTTTGGGGCATCGATTTTATGGGTCCCTTCCCACCATCCAACTGCTACAAGTACATATTAGTCTCAGTGGACTGTCTCAAAATGGATCGAAGCCATAGCCACCCAAGGATGTGACCATAAAGCTGTCATGAACTTTGTTAAGCAAAACATCTTCTCTCGGTTTGGGATACCGAAAGCCATGATTAGTGATGGTGGGAGTCACTTTATTCATGCCTAATTCCATGCCTTACTTAGAAAATATGGGGTTACTCACCACATTGCCAAACCCGTATCACCTGCAAACAAATGGGCAAACTGAGGTCTCTAATAGACAAGTCAGAATATTCTGCAAAAGACAGTGAGACCTGACCAGAAGGATTGGTCCACACGATTGGATGATGCCCCTTTGGGCATATAGGACCACTTTTAAGGACCCCAATAGGCATGTCGCCTTATCGATTGGTCTTTGGCAAAGCTTGCCACCTTCCGGTCGAGTTGGAACACTAGGCATACTAGGCTATTAAGTAGTGCAATATGGATTCCCAATTGGCAGGAGCACAAAGGATGTTCCAATTCTCTGAGCTCAAGGAAATCTATCAAGATGCCTATGAGAACAATCGACTTTATAAAGAGAAGATGAAGCCATCCACGACAGACAAATCCATAGGAAAACCTTCAAGCCCAATCAGCAAGTCTGGCTTTCTGATGCAAGACTTAAACTTTTCCCTAGGAAGCTGAGATCAAAATGGACAAGACCATATCAGGTGGTCAAACCTTATCCCAATGGGGTGGTTGAAATTGCAGATCCTAACACTGGGCAAACCTTCACAATAAACGGCCAGAGATTAAAACATTATCTTGCTCAGGTTCCCCCAAAGTAAGTAGTCACCCTCATTGATGGTTGACACGAAGTTTTCGCCCAGCTGGAGGCAATAAACTCAGTGCTTCCTGGGAGGCAACCCATAAGATTCAGACTAATTAGGTACATTGCAGCACTCAAGTGATTTCTTTCTGTACCCCCCTTGCATACATTTATTTGCCAATGAGGACATTGTCTGACTTAAGCATGGGGGGGTGGTAATTCTCATTCTCTGAGTTTATATTATCAACCTGAATTATATATATAAAAAAATTAGGAAGGAAAACTTAGGCATTAGGAGCTTGTCAACTGTGGGAAATAATACAAGAAGAACTTGAACACTTAGACTTTTCAAGCCTTTAGGCTTAATCAGCCCTGGTGTCCACTAAAATGTGGATTTAGCCCCAAATCCTTGCAACCTTAATTTACATTAATCTGATCAATAAAGTAGGGTGATAAGTATACGACTTATCAACCTGCCCTTTGACTCGGAGGGACATTTAGTCTAAGCATCTGCACACATTTTTGCACTGACTCACTCGAAGATTTTAATAGAAATTGGGTAACTAATGAACCTTCTAGGGTGATATGGCTAGCAAGTTGTCGTGGGTAACAGCCCATTGGCCGGTTGTCCAGAGCCCAGCCACAGGACCATTCTCTTTTATTATCTCTAGGTAAATCTTAGATTAGGGAAGCCACCTACTGAAACAACAAAAGAAAAAGAAAAAAAAGAAAAAGGGAGAAATAGAAACATAATAGAAAAAGAAGAAAAGAAAAAAATAAATAAGCCTTCACTTCACCACACGAGTATGGCTGGCAAGTGGTCGTGCGTAACAACCCATTGGCAGGTTGTCCAGAAGCCAGCTTACTAAATGCACGAAAAAGCCCAAAACACCTAAGGAAGAAGTGAGGAAGTAGAGCAATCCAGGGAGATATACATTGGAAACACCCTTGTGGTTACCCCACACAAAATAAAAGTAGGGAGAAAGCTACCGATCAGACAGATACACCTTTAGGCAAGCATTTTCTTTTCCGATCAACTAGGTGCGTAGAAACCCGAAGTCTATTTCAATTACCGTTAAGTGAGTCTATCACAATCTTCACACCAAGATGCTTAGCACTTAGAGTCTTTTTCGAGTTATGGGTGGGTTTGGTAGCCGTAAAAAGTTACCTACTGATAAACGCCAGTTTATCATCATTCTTAAGCATTAAAACAAACCTAGCTCTAAGGATTTTACTCCGCAAATGGGTTTTTGGGCTGCATTTAGGCATTAATTAAGTTAGGCATGCATTGTATTCCTTATTGTGTTTTCAATGTATTTTTGTGAGTGTTAGGGATAAACAGATTGTCAGATTCCTAGTACCATAGCACTCAGGAAGGCAACTGGTGAAGGAGAAGCTCTCACTAGCTGAAACTCAGCTTGGTCCAGCTCATCATAGTTGGAATCCAACTCACTTGGACTAGGGTTAGCCCATCCTAGCTCCATTCAGCTCATCTCAACTAAATGGCAGCTCAAGAGAGCTCATCTTAGTTCACCCTAGCTAAGGTCAGCTCAGATCCAGCTCAACTTAGCTGAGTCTAGCTCATCTCAGCTCCCATTAGTCCATAGGAAGCTCTAGCTAGCTCAACTGAGTTGACTGGAGTTCACCCCAGCTTATGTCCAACTACATCCAGCTCCACACAACTCCAGCCAACTGAAGATAACTTCATTCCAGCTCAGGAAGCTCAAGTCCAGCTCTCGGGGACTCAGCTTAGCTTAACTCAATTGAGCTAAGCTACCTTAGCTGCCACAACCAGCTTGATCCTCCCCGGGTGCACCAGACCCAGCTCACCTCAGCTCATTACGGTAGAAGCCAGCTCACTTTAGCTTAGCTTAGCAGCTAGCAAAGAATTAGCAAGCTAAGCCAGCTAGAGTAGCTCCATGCCAGCCTCTTCAGCAGTTGCCAGCTCCATTTCAAGCTCCAGACTTCTCCTCAGCTCCTCTCTTCAAACCTTAGCTCAAATTATCTACTCCTCTACTCGATAGCTAGCTAAGCTAGCATCCAACTCCTTGGCTATCCACCACCTTCAACTCGACCCTTGCTAGCTCCATCAACTATGCTCACCTAAGCTAGCTATCCTACTCCAACTTGGCGCCACCACCATCACACCCCTTCACCCCATCACCACTACCAAAAGCCACCTATTTTCCCTCCAAAATAACCTTCTATAACCTTCCCTTTTGGTGCCAACTTTCCCTCCAAAATTCCCTTCATCTCCACCATACACCTCTCCTTAAATCCATCTCCAGTATCCACCTAACCACCCTTCTAGAAGACCCTAGGTTGGGGCCAAAATGGTGGTGTCTCTCCACAACCAAAAGCCACCAACACAACCATAACCACCCCCTTAGCACCCTTTAAGGTGGCACCAACTAACCCTAGCCCTAGGATCATTCTAACCACCCACAACCACCACCAAACTCCATCCTAGCCCTCCACCTATTCACTCCAACTACCCCCCTCTCCACCTCTATATAAACCCACCATATCACCACATAAAAATCATCCTCCATTAGTGTATTATTCTACCCATACCCACCTACACCTATGGCCAAGAAGGAGTAGAGAAGAAGATTAAGGGGGCACATCACCAGCCCTTTTGGTGCCTTCTTCTCCCCACTCTCTACAACTTGGGCCACGCCAAGGAGGAGGGCTATTCCAATTCAAGGAGGATGGCCAGGCAAGGGAGAAAGACCTAGGGTGGACGTCCACCCTTGAGGAGGAGAATTGAAGGTGGTAGCTACCACCTTGGAGGACATCATTTGGAGGAGCATCTCAAGAAGGATAAGGAGTTGGAGGACTCTTTTCAAGCCTGGGAACTACTAGGCTTGGAGCAAGAAGCCATCATCTTCTTCACCATTTCATTTATAGGATTTGTGTTTTTATCTTCTTGCATTTCAAGTAGATTAGAAGCTTTCCTCTATTTGTTTTGTGTAGAACAAGTTCATTTTTAATTCAAGTTGCCTTCTTTCAATTTTTGTTGCATAGCTTTTTATAGTTTTTGCCTAGCATTTATTTCACTCCCTCTCCCTAATTATTCTAGGCCTCCACGTGCCTAGGGTGAGCTTAGGGAGAGGCTCTACCTGTCACCTTAGGGTTAGCTTTATTGAAATAGGTAGTAGTTGTTTTCCCGCTATCAACAAAATTCGTATTGCCGTTATTTCAAAACCTATAAAAATCATATATATAAAACACCAAAGAGAAAGTTGAGCTCGATTTCCAAGCAAGGGATTTAATCTTGCAAACATTTGGCCTCCTTGTACAACCCTATATACTCCCCTATCTTAGAATATAAATTTAAAAGCGTATACGATTTGGCTTATTACAACGACTTAAAAAATCTGCTTTTACAAATCACTCCAAACTTCGCAACACTTTTGGAGCCGTTGCTGGGGAGGCACGACTTTGCTTAATTTTGTTTTCTCTTTCTTGAAGTGGATCTCATCCTCTTCTCTTTCTTTTCTCTAGTGTGTGCAGGAACTACAGCGGGAAAGCCGGAATTGGGAAGCGAAAGCTCAAAGTTCCTTTTCTTGCTGCAGATTTTTAGGTTGGTTCTCTTTTCTGATCACATAGTTAATTAAAACTACCAAAAAAATATAAAACTTGGCTTTTAGGATCCCAAACATCTTAATTAAGTGGAGTGGTGTCCATTAAAATTTATTGTTTGCTTGAATGTTTCATTAACACCACTCAATTTCAAGTAGTGGTGTTCTATTTTTCGGGTCTAGATTTATGTCTGGATTTGAAAAATCAATTTCTAACACCACAGACTTCCTAAAATCATACACTTTCATGCAATGATTTCAAATTAAGTTAGGAACATCTGTTCAAAATTTTAGATTAATTGGCTTTGTATTTAATTTTTAAAAATTTGTGGACTGTAGAAGGGTCACACCTTCTAATCTTCCTATTTTTCTATTATCCACGAATTTTAAGAATTTTTATGCTTATCGAATTTTTATGAAATTTAGCTTTCTAGAATCCTTGTTAAATTTTACACATCATATAAAATCACCAAAATTTTCTGAGGTCAGTAGTAATACTAAAAAGTCCAAAATACCTATGGATATCATTTCTGGACTTTGACACTAGTACAAATAAAAATTCAAAACAATTATCAAACAAATTCTTAAAATCTTACAAAAATCTTTTCTGGAATCCTTGTTTGATTTTCTTCAACGTAGTGGTGTTGTTTGACTTGTTTGGACCACTACTTAATACAGAAAGCTAATAATAATTCATTGGTAGTAATTTTCTGTCTTAGGGACAATTGGCTTAGGGTTTCTTTCTTTCTTTTTAGAGACTCACATTAAAGGAAATTAGCCATCACCAATACAACTTGTTTTTCCTTTGATTGTGGAGTTTCAAACTTGTTTGAAAATTTAAAAAGAGAAACCCTAAAACACATTGAATTAAATCAAATCCTAAAAGACAAAAATACAAGAAATTGTGTGACAACTTGCTTTTTAATTGAAACCACTTTCCAATTCCTGCACACACAAAAAAATTGAAATAACAGGACAATAACCCAAATTAACGCCCTCCACATTCCGTGTGCACTATAGTATCCTAGACCTAACCAAAATCCATAGCAACTTGACCACTAAGGCTTTATCAACTTAGGCTTGCTATAGAGGTCTTAAGTTTTCTTTAGTTAATACCAATTCGGTCATCTATATCTGGTGTTCAGGCTGAGGGGCTGTGTCAAATGACTAGGCGCGGGTTTGTACAAGCACCTGGGATTTTCCCTGGGGGACATTTGGGCCCAAACCTCCCCTTAAGCAACTTGGCTAGATTTGTTCACAAAACAGGTATTCACTATTGATTACTTATTTCCTACGTAGACCAAGTCTTAGGTTTATTTTTAGGAAGTCACACTTAAGATAGGTCTAGCTTTGGTTGTTTAATTTGCACACTTTCTCTCATCTCTTTTCTCTTCTCCTCCCCTCCCATTCTTCCATTTTATGCACGGGTGATGGTCTCAAAATCCATACCTAGAAGGACCATTTGATTTCACCCCCCGCGTAAAAAGACCACTTTTTCTGTCTTCTTCTTCTTCTAAAAAAAATAGAAAATCAACAAAATGGGTCCACAACCCTTCCACTTCCACCTCTAATCTTACCTCTAACCCCACTACTAACCCTAATTCTAACCCTTCCACCCAAAACCCACCCACCTTTAACTTCCCACACTTGAAGCTCCCTAATCTTGAATTGCCCCAAACACAACATCAAGACCCCCTGCCTGATCTTTTAAAATTGATGGCTGAGCAGATTGATAAATTAAATTCCAATCAACAAACATTAACTAGGAACATCCAAAACCTAGCCAATCAAAGGCCAAACCCACCACCCCGTCAATAGCCTGTTATTCCTCTAAAAGATTTTTATGATCCATCTTATTATGAGGAATGACCAGGGGTGGTCATACCAGAGGGGGACTTTGAGATCAAGCCTGCAGTCCTGAACCTGATTAAACACTTCCATGGCCTTCCTAGGGAAGACCCTTTCAGCCACCTTGAAGAGCTGACTCTTCTTGCACAAACAACCCGTTCCCGAAATGTGCAAGAGGACATATGGCTGATGCGGCTTTTTCCATTATCTCTTAAAGATAAGGTAGCTTATTGGTTCAGGACCATTGGCCGACCCATCACAACTTGGCCTCAACTCAAGAGCGCCTTCCTCAAAAAATTCTTTCCCATAGGTCGTACTAATTCCATGCAAAAATCTATTATGACCTTTCACCAAAAATCTGGTGAGACTTTCCATGATTCTTGGGAAATATTTCAAGATCTCTTAAGTAGTTGCCGCACCATGAGATTCCTTTATGGCAGCTCATGCAAATCTTCTATCATGGATTAGAAAATCAAATTCGACATTTCGTTGATGCCTCGTGTGGCAGCAACTTCTTAAATAAGGATGTTGAAAGTGCCTATGACCTTTTTGAAGAAATGAGTGAAAACTCATTTAATCAAGCTTCCATGAACACATTTTGCAGAACTCAAAACCCGCAGTTTGGTGTTCATGAAGTAGGCACTCAATCTATCCGCCACCCAAGACAATCTTCAAATGATTGCTCAAAAACTCGACCAGATGCATATTAATCAAAAGAAAATTGAGCAAAGACTGGCCACATCAACCCAATCTCCACACAGTCCACATCTAACCCAACCTAACTTTCCACGAAGAGAAAATTTGCACAATCTCAACACTACTACTGATTATTACCAGTATTCTGAGGTTGCCCATGATTCACTGGGGAATTACAACTATCCAGATCTTAACTCCACTTAAAATATTTCTGCTATCTAGGAGCCCTTTAAAAATTCTTCCAATTCGAAAAATTACCTGAACTACTCCAGGAGTGGGAAAACCACCACTGATCCTGGGCCTTAACACAAACCTGGTGAAATCCCCATCACTGTGCAAATTGACTCCCCACCTCCTCATCAGGAAGAAAAAGAAATACAAAAATCTCAAGGCACGATTCCTATCCCTTTCCCACAAGCTCTCCACCCCACCACCAACAGAAAAAAGAAATCTGAGCCCACCACAGAAGAACTCATGGATCTATTTGGGCAAGTTCAAATCAATATTCCTCTCCTAGATGCCATCGAATATATACCTGCCTATGCCAAATTTTTGAAGGAGATCTGTACTCCTAAAAGGCAAGCCAAAAATCTAGGACAGGTGCATCTTTCGGAGACAGTAAGCTCTGTCATACAGAGCAAGCTGCCTCCTAAGATGAAAGATCTGAGGGCGCCTTTAATTTCAGTAATTATTGATGACACTACCTTTAATCGCACCCTCCTTGATCTTGGTGCCTCAGTTAATATTATTCCCACGATTTCATTTGAAGAATTTCATATCAGCGGATTAAAACCCATCGAGGTTAGCCTGCAATTAGCCGACCGATCTACAATCAAACCTCATGGGATTGTTGAGGATGTTTTGGTCAAGGTCCAGAATTGTGTCTTCCCTGCAGACTTTCTGGTCCTTGACATTGAGGTACTTGAATCACTACTGGACTCCCCAATAATCCTTGGACGGCCTTTTTTGGCCACTGCAAAGGCAAATATCAATTGCTACACAGATAAAATGGATATCACTTGCGCTGGCCAAACTATCACTTTAGATATTTTCAAATCCTCCAGGAGATTCCATGATGATAACTTTTTTGAGGACTCAGATACGGAAATTTTCAATATGGTGGAGACAATGTTGATAGATACCCTTACCGACCATAATTTTTTTGAGGACTCTGATTTAGAATTAGTGGTTGGCGAAATCTGTGATCTAGAGGCTTGTCTTGACCCCAAATCCATTCCTGATGCACCCCCTGATCACCCTAACCCACCCACTATTCCCGCACCCCACTTTTCCACACTAACTTCACCCAATCCTCACCATCCCTTCCCCGACTCCTTTCTTATGGACCTACTACCAACCCCGCCCGAGTTTGGCATCCAACTTGATTTAAAACCATGTCCAGACTCGGGCTACACTTATCATTTTCCATCCAACTTTGATCCCAATATTGCTTCTAATCAATTTTTTAGGGATCTAGAAGAAGACACCTTTTTTGCGGGCATTCAAGTGTCCAATTATTTACATGATTGTCCATCTTCCATACATACTTTCACGCCCGACTGAATGGCATAAAAGATAGCACTAGATGGGAGGTAACCCATCATTTTTTTCCTGCTTTCCTTTTTTTTCTTTTTCCAAGTTTTGACCATCCTAAACCCAACTGTTCTTCATTAAGGTGATCCCTTTTTCCTCCTAATGCATGAGGGCATTGCATATCTTAAGCATGGGGGGTGTTTTTAAAATTTGACAATCGATTTAGGATTTTCAAAACCTAAAAACATGCTTTTTTTCTTTTATTTTATTTTCCTTCTTGCATACCCAAAAATAAATAAATAAATAAAAATGTTGAAAACTTTTTGAGGAAAAATTTTGAAACAGGGACTAAGGTCGAAAAACTCACTTTTGGTACAATGGGATTTAATCTTTAACAAACTAGGGATGAGGATGTGAATCTGATCATTAGAATTTCATGGTCTAGTTTAGACTAGATTAGATATCCTTCTCTAAAAAATGCCACCTGAACTCATAATAGTTCAGGTGACTTGATCCTATTTTGTAATGTGGAAAGTATTTGACTTAGTTTCTGATTCAAAAACATGCATGTCTTGAGAAACTTCTTGTGTCAATTTTCACACACAAGCCAACACTTAAAAACAACTAAAAATTAGAAAAACTCCCTTGTTTGGACTTAGTAAAAGTCTGAAGCAGATCATTGATTTGAGTTCCCACCGTCGAGAAGGAGGAAAATATCTCCTTTAAGGATGAGATGTCAACATGTTAGCACCTCGGCGCTGCTCTATATCTATATTTCATATCTTTAGATGGAGCATTAAAGTGCATTTTAGTAGCTCAAGTGTCTTGGAAGGTGCTCTACCTATAGTATCAGAGCAAGAGCTTGAGTTTGCTTGGAGCGCCCCTTTACACCTCATTGTATTTTAGGGTTGTGAGCTCCTGGGTGGGATCATGGACAGTGCTATCTCAAAGTACTGGCGCTAGAGCCCCCTTGAGGATGGGTAATAGGAATGATGATCCCGACACATCTGTTGTAAGACTAAGCTAAAATAAGCATGGGGGAGATAATAAAAATAAATAAATAAATAAAATAACATGCCTTATAAATGTTGGCTTTTCACAAGCACATACACAAGGTTTTAAAGGATTTTGCAAGTTGCGAATCAGGTTCATGAGCTAGAAAAATCCCAAAAACAAAAATTTCAAGTCATCTAAATTAATAAGGGGTTAATTTGTGAATTTTCTGGAGGATATATTGATCCCGTTTTGTCTAATGGTTGGATCCAAAAATAAATCCCAATGTTTATTCTTAACAAATCCCGTGCCTCCTGTGTTTAGATCAACCAAGGACCCTTAATATTTTTCTCCACAAAAGTCGAAAAAATTAGATTTCCCAAAAATTCCATTTTCCAAAAAAATTAAAGTCTTGCTAAGAAACTAGCAAAAGATAAGCCTGGGGGTGTGATAAATGCTAGTTTATCATCATTCTTATGCATTAAAACAAACCTAGCTCTTAGGATTTTACTCCGTAAATGGGTTTTTGGGCTGCATTTAGGCATTAATTAGGTTAGGCATGCATTGCATTCCTTATTGTGTTTTTAGTGTGTTTTTGTGAGTGTTAGGGATAAATAGATTGTCAGATCCCTAGTACCGTAGCACTCAAGAAGGCAACTGGTGAAGGAGAAGCTCTCACTAGCTGGAACTCAACTTGGTCCAGCTCACCATAGCTGGAATCCATCTCAATTGGATTAGTGATGTAAACATGTTTACACTACTTAAGATGTCTATTTATGCATGTTCTTAAGCGTAGGATTGCATTTCATACTATAAATATTGCATAGCATGCATCATCATGCATTTATATTAGTTTAAATAAAATGGAGGTTAATTGTCTCCTTTTATGTTCATGGATAGGGAAAACTTTTTATTAGGGCCTCGGATCGAAGACCCAACTGTACAGATGTGATCAGGGCAACGATTGGAGTTCAACGACTCCAAGATCGCCCTAATCAGACATCTGTAGCATCAGATAGAGATCGGGGAATCCTAGAAGATCAAGGGCCAAGATGGTGTGAATCCACACTTCAAACGACAAATCCGACCACACAGATGGATTCGGAATGACTATTGCAGCCTAACAGCACGAAAATCGGCTCAATCCGATAACCGTGGCACCATCTACATCATCCAAAAGATGGATGACTCAGATGGCACCATGTGGCGCCATCTCAGCCGCCCAACCGATCGAAGAACCAGCCCCACCTTCTCTTCTTCAATCAGAGCACTGCTTCTCCACTGTTGGATACGCATCCAACTGCTATTTATGTGCTCACCTGAATTCATCCACGCGACCATATCGAGGACGCAGCACAGTGGGTGAAAGCACTATCATGAGCAAGCGGCACGCAATCGACTCCTCGCGAGTGGGTGCTGGAGCACAGGTGAGCGGGCTTCGTGACCGCTCGATAGTGGGTGCCCAATCCGCCCCACACACTATTGCACGCCGTGCCTCACACAGAATCACATGCGGGCTGTAGCGCGATTTAAGCCACCTGATCTCGTCATCGGACGGCTGAGATCAGCTGGACGTGCACGTGCGTTACGCGCAAGGAGGTGAGCGGACGCGCGCGCGTCGCCCACTACCCCCACGTTAGGACCTTTAGCGACAAATTTATCCATCACTAAAGGTCCTGATTAATGTTTTTCAAATTGGAATGACCAAAATGCCCCCACTCCTTGCAACTATAAAAGGAGACCCCCTCCACATGAAATTATCATCCCCTTCCTTCTCTTCTCTCCTTCTCCAAAGCTCAAGTGAAGCTTGTCCCATACTCGGGATGTTTCTCGCGAGATAAAGTCAAATTTTCATCCCCCTTTCGAAAGCGGATCCCTCGACGACAACGACATGCTACCCCATTCCCGTTCTTCCTACTTCGTCCTCCTTCGTCCTACTCCATTCCCCTTTGTCCAGGCGTCGTCCTGTCCGGCTTATCCTCCAAGCAACTATTGAGGAGGATATCTCTCTCCCCATTCTTTTTACTGCTTTCTAAAGTAGATTTACTGCTTTCTAGTGTAATCATTTTCCCGCTTTCTAGTCGTATTGTTTAGTGTAACAAATAATCTTTTTAATGATGAATTCCATGTTCATTCTACACCTCTTTTTGGCTTTTTTTTGTAATATTCTCTCTCTCTTACTCTTTCTCTCTCTTCTATTTATTGTAAATATTAAGATAATTCTAATCAATTAATTTACTTCGTGACAAATAAAACAAATGCGTGTTTTTTAAATCAAACGTCCGCCTCCCTGAGTTCGACCTGGGATTTCCATTCCAGTATAAATTTTATTTTTTGAACACGAGTTCTTCGCTTTCAAACTACAACGACAGGTTTTTAAAACACATTAGCGTAGCAACCCGACGTTCAACACTTTGGCGCCGTTGCCGGGGATGCGACGCTCTTTGATTTTTTTCTTCGCATTTTCTAACTTACAAATCATTTACCTTACTTCTCTCCTTTCTTATTGTGATTGCAAGAGACGAGCAAAAGCGGCAGATTGGAGTAAAGTGTTATGGAAGGTTTTGTAAGTTATCCCCCACTTCCCACCCATTAGTTTTCATTCCACCACATAATAACACAAACATCAATCAACCTAGGTGTTCTTATAAACTCTAAGGTTAGATTGTTTGTTGTTTGACACCTACACCCCCCCAACCTCCACAATAAAAAAAAAGAAAAATAAAAAAAAATCTCACAGAGGTACACAACCTCATTTGATTTTCAAACTCAACCGGTAAACCAATTTTTGGAGCCGGTACACACATCCAAATACATAATTAAGTAGAAATCAGATTAGGTAATCACTTGTGTGCCTACTTAAGTGGTGCAACAAGCCAATTGTTTGAGTTGATTGGGCTGCACCACTTCAATTAAATCAACTCATCAAGTAGCTGCCACTTAGGTTCAACTATTAGGGATTTACCAGGCACTCCACATTCTTTTAAGTTTTAAAGGAAAACATCTTCACCTGTGCTTTCAAAACCTGGTGTGCCAACAAAACTTGCTTGAAAACACCTAAAGTTGAATCCTAAAAGCTACTAAGCAAGATTTGAACCCTAAAATTCACCACATCAAAAATAATCTTGCTTGAAAACCACTGGTTGTGCACGCACACACACATCAATCAATCATTAAGAGCACAACCTATATAAAGGGCCCATCACATTCCAAAGGACATTCAAACCTAGCCCTAAATAAAACAGAGTAGACATTGGCCTTAAGAATTCGACTCGCTCTTCAGAGCTCAAAATGAGATTATTTTCGATTAGTCTGTTTCTACTATTCAATCTAATGTCTAGTTAGGGGAGCAGAATCAAATGATCACGGCTGGGGGGTACACTAGGAACCGAAGGCGCAAGCCGAAGGAAGAACCTTCTCCCCAGTCCCTCCTTCTAACTGGTTGGATTGAACAGACAGAAGTAGATCAAATCGTTCCTTTATCTCAAGACGGGTTTTGGGAGTCTATAGGTCAGTAGGCTAGCCCACTTAAGGACAGGTTTGATTGCTTGTATTGCAGGGTGCCTTTCTTCCTCCCGTTTATCATGAATCCTTCCACATATTACACGCATTCCCGCTCTTTCCCTCCTGTTTTGAATTATCCTCAACATGACGATTATTCCGACTCGTACTATAATCAACCATCAGTTAGTTGGGATAACTCGGATTGGGGATACAGTTCTGGACCTCCGTGTTTAGGGTCTAACCTTGAACACTATGATTGTGATTTCTATCCTTCTCAGAGCCACATCGATTATAGATCATCAACCTTTCATGAACAACCTAATACGATCTACAATCAAGAAGGATACACTGATCCTTACCCATCCTCTGATTACACTGCCTTTAGGTCATCACCACCTTTTGAACAATCCGAAATGACCTATTATCAGGAAGGGTATAACGAATCTCAATTCGTTAGTTCCCCTGCATTGAATAGCACCACACGTTCAAGTAGCTCCTCAGGGTTTTCAATCTAGGTCTATTCTAGGCACTCCACTTTCTTTCTGGTTTTAAAGGGTGGATATTCATCTCTGAATTTATTCGTTAGCTCCGTAGTTTTGTTTTATTTTCTTTTATTATAAAAGAAAATTATAGAATTAGGAAAGAGAACTTGGGTTTAAGAAATTTTTCAATCTTAGGAAATACTACATTATGATTTGAACACAAAGACCCTTCAGGTCTTTGGACTTAATCAGCCCGTGTATCCATTAAAATGTGGTTTTTTTTTTTAGTCCTCGCCAACCTGAATTCTATTTTAATTGGAGTAAATAAGTTTGGGTGATAAGTACACGACTTTGGGTGATAAGTACATGACTTATCAACCCACCCTCTGATTTGATGGAACTTTAAGTTTCTAGCATCTACACACTTTCTTTGCACTGATTCATTATTCGACGATTTTAACGAAAATTGGGTAGCTAATGAACCTCCTAGGGTGATATGGCTAGCAAGTTATCTGGGTAACAGCCCATAGGTAGGTTGTCTAGAGCCCAATCACTGGACCTTTCTCTTTTTGGTGCCTTTAGGTAAATCTTAGACTACGGAAGCTACCTACTTAAAAAAAGAAAAAAGGAGAAAAGAAAAAAAGAAATAAGCCACACTTCACCGCACGAGTATGGCTGGCAAGTTGTCGGTGGTAACAGCTCACCAACCGGTTGCCCAGAACCCAACCCAATAAATGCACTAAAAAATCCCAAAACACTTAGGAAGAAGCGGAGAAGTATAATAAATCGGGGAGATATACACTAGATTCACCCTTGTGTTGACCCCATAAAAAAATAAAAGTAGGGAGAAAGCTACCGGTTGTAAAGATACACCTTTAGGCAGAATTCTCTTTTTTAGGTCACCTAGAGGCATAGAAATCCGAAGTCCATTTTAACTGATGGTCAACGAGTCTATCACATTCACAATAAGATGCTTAGAACTTAGGGTTCTCATCAAATCTTGGGTGATTTGAATGGCCGTAGAAAGCCACTCTTAAACCCAAAAACTTGAAAATCCAAAAAAATTAGAAAAGAGGAAAAAGAGAAAAAGAAATTTTTCTTTGAATAAGGCGAGGGCTTGATGCGGTTTGCATTTTGGCAAATACTCAGGCACTGTTGTGTCTCTGAAAGTTCAGATCCTAAGTAAACATTTTCTTAATGATTGAAAATAACTCAAGCTCAAATAATCCAACCTGATTCTTTTATAAGTAGCATATAGTTTTTGCTAGGGACTAGCAAAAGATAGGCATGGGGGTATGATGTAAACATGTTTACACTACTTAAGATGTCTATTTATGCATGTTCTTAAGCATAGGATTGCATTGCATACTATAAATATTGCATAACATGCATCATCTTGCATTTATATTAGTCTAAATAAAATGGAGGTTAATTGTCTCCTTTTATGTTCATGGATAGGGCAAACTTTTTATCGGGGCCTCAAATTGAAGATCCAATAGTACAGATGTGATCATGGCGATGATTGGAGTTCAATGACTCCAAGATCGCCCTAATCAGACATCTGTAGCATCAGACAGAGATCAGGGAACCCTAGAAGATCAAGGGCCAAGATGGTGTGAATCCACACTTTAAATGACAAATCCGACCGCACGGATGGATTCGGATTAACGATCGCAACCTAACGACGTGAAAATCGACTCAATCTGGCAACCGTGGCACCATCTACATCATCCATAAGATGAATGGCTCAAATGGCACCACGTGGTGCCATCTCAGCCGCCCAACCGGCCGAAGCACCCGCCGCACCTTCTCTTCTTCAATTAGAGCGCAGCTTCTCTACCGTTGGATGCACATCCAACAGCTGTGGATGCGCGCGCCTAAATTCATCCACGCGACCACATCGATGATGCAGCGCAGCGAGCGAAAGCACTATCGCGAGCAAGTGGCACGCGATTGACTCCTCACGAGCCGGTGCTGGAGCGTGGGTGAGCAGCTCCGCGACCGATCGATCGCGATCGAGCGACTGCGGGCACCCAATCCGTCCCACGTGCTATTGCACGCCACGCCTCACGCGGAATCGCACGTGTGCAGGCACTCAAAGGAGGTGGGCGGTAGCACAATTTAAGCCGTTCGATCTCGTGATCGGATGGCTGAGATCAGTTGGACGTGCGCGTGCGTTACGTGCGAGGAGGTGAGCTGGCGCGCGCGTGCCTCCCACTACACCCACGTTAGGACCTTTAGCGACGGATTTATCCGTCACTAAAGGTCCTGAATTAATGTTTTTCAAATTGGAATGACCAAAATGCCCCCACTCGCAACTATAAAAGGAGACCCCCTCTACACGAAATTATCATCCCCTTCCTTCTCTTCTCTCCCTCTCCAAAGCTCAAGAGAAGGTTGTCCCACACTTGGGATGTTTCTCGTGAGATAAAGTCAAATTTTTGTCCCCCTTTCGGAAGCGGATCCCGCGACGACGACGACATGCTGCCCGTTTCTGTTCTTCCTGCTTCATCCTCCTTCGTCATGCTCCGTTCCCCTTCGTCCAAGCGTCGTCCCGTCCGGCTCGTCCTCCAAGCGACCGTCGAGGAGGATATCTCTCTCCCCATTCTTTTTACTGCTTTCTAGAGTAGATTTACTGCTTTCTAAAGTAGATTTATTGCTTTCTAGTGTAATCATTTTCCCGCTTTCTAGTCGCAATGTTTAGTGTAACAAACAATCTTTCTAATGATGAATTCCATGTTCATTCTACACCTCTTTTTGGTTTTTGTTTGTAATATTCTCTCTCTCTCTTACTCTCTCTCTCTTCTATTTATTGTAAATAGTTAGATAGTTCTAATCAATTAATTTACTTCATGAAAAATAAAACAAACGTGTGTTTTTTAAATCAAACATCCGCCTCCCTCAGTTCGACCCGGGATTTCCATTCCGATATAAATTTTATTTGTTGAACACGAGTTCTTCGCTTTCAAACTACAACGTCAGGTTTTTAAAACCAAACACGTTAGCGTAGCGATCCGACGTTCAACAATTAGGGTTAGCCCATCCGAGCTCCATTCAGCTCATCTCAACTAAATGGCAGCTCAAGAGAGCTCATCTTAGCTCACCCTAGCTTAGGTCAACTTAAATCCAGCTCAACTTAGCTAAGTCTAGCTCATCTCAGCTCCCATTAGTCCACAGGAAGCTCTAGCTAGCTCAGCTGAGTTGACTGGAGTTCACCCCAGCTCAAGTCCAGCTACATCCAGCTCCACTCAACTCCAGCCAACTGAAGATAACTTCATTCCAGCTTAGGAAGCTCAAGTCCAGCTCCCAGGGACTCAGCTTAGCTCAACTCAGTTGAGCTAAGCTACCTTAGCTGCCTCAACCAGCTTGATCCTCCCCGGGAGCACCAGACCCAGCTCACCTCAGCTCATTACAGAAGAGGCCAGCTCACTTTAGCTTAGCTTAGCAACTAGCAAAGAACTAGCAAGCTAAGCCAGCTAGAGTAGCTCCATGCTAGCCTCTTCAGCAGCTGCCAGCTCCATTTCAAGCTCCAGACTTCTCCTCCTCAGCTCCTCTCTTCAAACCTTAGCTCATATTATCTACTCCTCTACTCCATAGCTAGCTAAGCTAGCTTAGCTTAGCTTAGCTAGCATCCAACTCCTTGGCTATCCACCACCTTCAACTCAACCCTTGCTAGCCCCATCAACTAATCTCACCTAAGCTAGCTATCCTACTCCAACTTGGTGCCACCACCATCACACCCCTTCACCCCATCACCACTACCAAAAGCCACCTATTTTCCCTCCAAAACAACCTTCTAGAACCCTTCCCTTTTGGCGCCAACTTTCCCTCCAAAATTCCCTTCATCTTCACCATACACCTCTCCTTAAATCCATCTCCACCATCCACCTAACCCCCCTTCTAGAAGACCCTAGGTTGGGGCCAAAATGGTGGTGTCTCTCCACCACCAAAAGCCACCAACACCACAACCACCACCTTAGCACCCTTTAAGGTGGCACCAACTAACCCTAGCCATAGGATCATTCTAACCACCCATAACCACCACCAAACTCCATCCTAGCCCTCCACCTATTCACGCCAACTACCCCCCTCTCCACCTCTATATAAACCCACCATATCACCACATAAAAATCATCCTCCATTAGTGTATTATTCTACCCATACCCACCTACACCTACGGCCAAGAAGAAGGAGTAGAGAAGAAGATTAAGGGGGCACATCACCAGCCCTTTTGGTGCCTTCTTCTCCCCACTCTCTACAACTTGGGCCACGCCAAGGAGGAGGGCTATTCCAATTCAAGGAGGATGGACAGGCAAGGGAGAAAGACCTAGGGTGGACATCCACCGTTGAGGAGGAGAATTGAAGGTGGTAGCTACCACCTTGGAGGACATCATTTGGAGGAGCATCTCAAGAAGGAGAAGGAGTTGGAGGACTCTTTTCAAGCCCGGGAACTACTAGGCTTGGAGCAAGAAGCCATCATCTTCTTTACCATTTCATTTATAGGATTTGTGCTTTTATCTTCTTGCATTTCAAGTAGATTAGAAGCTTTCCTCTATTTGTTTTGTGTAGAACAAGTTCATTTTTAATTCAAGTTGCCTTCTTTCAATTGTTGTTGCATAGCTTTTTATAATTTTTGCCTAGCATTTGTTTCACTCCCTCTCCCTAATTATTCTAGGCCTCCACATGCCTAGGGTGAGCTTAGGGAGAGGCTCTACCTGTCACCTTAGGGTTAGCTTTATTGAAATTGGTAGTAGTTGTTTTCCTGCTATCAACAAAATTAGTATTGCCGTTATTTCAAAACCTATAAAAATCATATATATAAAACACCAAAAGGAAAGTTGAGCTCGATTTCCAAGCAAGGGATTTAATTTTACAAACATTTGGCCTCCTTGGATGACCCTAGATGCTCCCCTATCTAGGAATATAAATTTAAAAGCGTATGCGATTTGGCTTGTTACGACTTAAAAAACTCGCTTTTACAAATCATGCCAAACTTCGCAACACCTACACACTCTGAACTCCTAAAAATCCAGAAAAATTAGAAAAGATGAAAAAGAAAAAAGTATATGTATCTGTATATATGCTTTAAAGCAAGAAATTGGGTAGTTTGCATTTTGGCAGACACACGGGCGCTGTTTAGTCTCTGTGGATTAGGCTCTTAGTATATTTCCTCCAGTTGACATGCAACAAATGTCTAAGCAATCAATTCCTATTTCTGACTAAAAATAACAGCTAGGATAAACTTTGCTATGGACTAGCAAGGGATGAGCATGGGGGTATGATAACTCTATATCCAATGATGATAATTCCATCAACTAGAGTTAGTTTTGAGGATATATGTGCGTTAATGACATACCATAATTGGCTTAGGAGCATTGCATGCATGACAAATTAAGATTACTTATAATCAAGGTTTAATGGCTATGTGTATAGGTGCATGTTGAAATAGGCCTCAAATGAGCAATCAAACCTCACAGATGGATTCAGATCGATGAATGGAGTCCAACGGACTTGAAATCACTTAAATCCAACATTCGAAGCTCCCTCGACCAACCCAAGAAGTTCTGGCCATTGATCATCAGATCAACGGCCCACAAGAGGCCACATGTTGCCATCCGCCACGCCCTCACCCACGCTGCAACCATGCTCATCACGCAGAGCGCTATAAGCCGTTCAATCCAAGGATCGGACGACTGAGGACCCGCAAGCCTCGCCAACATCGTGCCAAAGGGACTTCAAATTTTAAATGTTGGATCTACATCCAACGGTCCACTTCGGCTGCGCCCAAACACCTCTGCCTCTTCATCGCACCAAGATGCATCTCGGGCATTCGATCGTCCATCAGATGGCTAAGCGTTCGCGCAAAACTGCAACAAAGCGTGAGCGTACCGCAGCAGTTACCACCCCTCCATGCTCGCATTGGATGCACGTTCGAGACGCATCAACTGCATCTGCGTGTGATCAAAATTCAGCCATTGATGCACGTGCAAACGACATATATGAGAACCATGTGGCACAATCAGCCTCGCCCAACCATCGACATGCACAATGACACAGGCGAGGTGCGATCTAAGTGCCTGATCTTGCGTGATTGTGGCCGTTGAAGCGCAATCAAACGGTTGACGCGCACCCATCACGCGAAGGCACACACACTTGCGGGCAGCTTGAATGACGTGGCGTGCCCTCAGCTGTTTGATCCAACAGCTGAGGATGCGTAGGCATGGATTGAAGGGAGAAAACATGCACAGCCTGAGGACCGGCATGCGAAGGGCTTCACCGACACTTATGGAATGGGTTTAGCAATGTCCCAGATGTTGCTAAAACCCTTACTTAGTTTGGAAACCCGTACTTCTCTATATAAACCTTCTCAACCACCCTATTCATGGGCATTCAATTCACACACACTCTCCATGCAATACTAGCCCTCTCCTAGCTCCACTAAACACTCCATACCCGCCCCAAAGTTGTCAAACCACCAACAGAGCCCTCCTCCACCGCTGTGGCCGCCTTGCCTCCTCCCCGCACTCTCTTTACTTTAGTTTTATGTTGCCCTTGTTTAACTTTTCTTCTATTGTTATAGTTGTAAACAACTCTAATTGCATGCTATATGTTGATGTTGTTTCGTATATCATAGCTAACATCCTCTTAGAATGATTGTCATGTTTTAAACACGAGCTTTAACCCTACTCTCACTCTCTCTCTCTCATTTTCTCGCAAGCAAGAAAGCCAAACATTCCTATGACAACTAAAGCAACAAACTAATCCGATTTCACGCCTCCTCGTGTTCGACACTTAGACTCACCAAATCCACATCTTAAATTAAAACCAACGTCTCGAATGCATGCTACAATGACATAATTAAACCAACGCGTTCCACGCACGTCAAGACCTAACTGGAATTGTCCCTTTAAACTCATGACTGATGCCTCTGATTTTACTATGGAGGCCATTCTAGGGCAACGAATTGACAAGCCCATTGTGATCTATTATGCTAGCAAAACACTTGATGATGCATAATGGAATTACACGGTTAATGAAAAAGAACTTCTTGCCATTGTCTTTGCCCTTGAAAATTTTAGATCTTATCTGTTGGGGTCACATGTCACAGCATATACCGACCACTCAGCACTTAAATATTTGCTGAACAAAAAAGATGCAAAACCCCACCTTATTCGTTGGATCCTTCCGCTCCAGGAATTTGACCTGGAAATTAAGGATAAGGTGAGATCGCAAAATGTAGTGGATGATCATCTCTCTCATCTTATGACGAATGACATGTTGACCCCCCATGATAAATTCCCTGACGAGACTATCTTAGCTGCCAATACCCTCCCTTGGTTTGCACCAATTACAAACTACCTTACAACAGAACAAATTCCTACTGATTGGCCAAAAACCAAAAGGGATAATTCTTTGCTGATATTAAATACTATTTCTTGGAGGAGCCTGACCTTTTCCGCATTTGTGCCAATCAGGTCATTAGACGATGTGTCCCTGATTTCGAAATTCATGGTATTCTGACACATTGTCACTCAATGGCCTGTGGTGGACATTTTTCGAGCAAGAAAATTGCAGCTAAGATCCTCAATTCTGGATTCTTTTGGCCCAGCCTGCACAAAGATGCTCATTCTTTTGTTCAATCCTGTGTGCGTTGCCAGAGCATCGGTAACATGACTCGGAAGGATATGATGCCCCTTAATCGAATTTTAGAGGTTGAAATTTTTGATGTATGGGGCATCGGCTTCATGGGACCGTTCATCAACTCTGGTGGGTATTTGTATACACTAGTCATAGTCGACTACATATCTAAATGGATTGAAGCAATACCCACCCACACCAATGATCACCGTGTGGTTATCGAATTCATTAAGAAAAACATTTTTTCAAGATTTGGCATTCCAAAGGCCACTATCAATGACGGAGGATCACACTTCACTCACTCACAATTTCATCACCTTCTTTCAAAATACGGGGTTAATCATAAAATTTCTACTCCCTATCACCCCCAAACAAATGGCCAAGTAGAAGTTTCTAACAGGGAAATAAAAGGTATTTTACAAAAGATGGTTAGGCCCGATTGTAAAGACTAGCCCAACAAATTCGACAATGCTTTATGGGCCTACCGTACCGCTTTTAAAACCCCATTTGGCATGTCTCCCTTCCGTCTAATTTTTGGGAAGGCATGCCATCTCCTGGTAGAACTTGAACATAGGGCCTTTTGGGAAATAAAATAATTAAATATGGATTTATCTGAAGTTGGTATTCACAGGAAATTACAATTGACCGAACTATAAGAATTACGTAATTTTTCTTATGAAAATGCGTGGATTTACAAAGACTGAACAAAGAAATTTCACGATAAATATATTATTTGGAAACATTTTGACGTCAATCAACATGTTTGGCTCTTTGATGCACGATTATATATTTTTCCTGGAAAATTAAAATCCAAATGGACCGACCCTTTTATTATCCGTAAAATATATCCTTATGGCACTATTGACCTTTTTGAACCAGAAACTAATACTAATTTTCAAGTCAACGGCCAACATTTAAGGCCCTATCTTGATTGTACCCTGAATCTTCCTTCAAAATCATTCGATTTAACTGACCCAACCACTGGTGATCAGTGATGCACATCACGCCCAGCTGAATGGCGTAAAAGATAACACTAGATGGGAGGTAACCCATCGCCTTTTCCGCTTTCCTTTTTCATTTCTTTCAATGGTTTTGATCATCCAGTTTCCGACCGTCTACACTAAGGTGCATTCTTTTCCCTTCCTCTAGCATGCGGACATGCAACATCTTAAGCATGGGGAGGGTGTTTTTAAATTTTGACGATCAAATCAAGATTTTCAAAACCCAAAAATACGCATTTTTTATTTTATTTTCTGCATGCATATAAAACACTAAAACATGCAATTTTCTTGTCTTATTTCCTTATTGCATACCTAAAAAAATAAAAATGTTGAAAACTTTTTGAGGAAATCTTGAAATCGGGACTAAGGTTGAGAACTCATTTATTGGTACAATGGGATTTTATCTTTATCAAATAGGGATAAGGATACAGATCTGATCATTAGAATTTCAGGGCCTACCTTTAGACTAGATCAAATATCCTTCTCTAAAATTTCACCTGAACTCATGATAGTTCAGGTGACTTGATCCTCTTTTGTAACATGGAAAGTATTTGGCTTAGTTTGTAATTCAAAAACTTGCATCTCATGCAAAATTTCTTGTGTCAAAATTCACACACTAGCCAACACCTAAAAATAATTAAAATTTAGAGAAATCTCCTTGTTTGGCCTCAGTACAAGTCCGAAGCAGATCATTGGTTTGACTTCCCACCACCGAGAAGGAGGAAAATGCCTCCTTTGAGGATGCGATGTCAACATGTTACTGCCACGACACTACTCTATATCTATATTTCATATCTTTAGATGGAGCATTAAAGCACATTTTTGTAGCTCAAGTGTCTTGGACGGTGCTCTACCTGTACCATCGGAGCAAGAGCTTGAGTTTGCTTAGAGCACCCATTTACACCTCATTGTATTTTGGGGTTGTGAGCTCTTGGGTGGTGTCATGGCAGTACTATCCTGAAGTACTGGTGCCAGAGCCCCCTCGAGGATTTGTAATAGGAATGATGATCCCGATACATCTGTTATAAGACTAAGCCAAGAATAAGCATGGGGGAGACAAAAAAAAAAGTTTTAAACCACAAACATGCCCTTATAAATGCTGGCTATTCACAAGCACAAACATAAGGTTTTAAAGGTTTTTGCAAGTTGCGAATTTGATTCAAGAGCAAGAAAAATCCTAAATACAAAAATTTCAAGTCATTTGAAATAACAAGGGGTTAATCTGTGAATTTTTGGAGGATATATCGATCCTGATTCATCTAATATTTGGATCTGAAAACAAATCCTGATGTTTATATTTAACAAATCTTGTACCTCTCGTGTTTGGATCAACCAAGGTCCTGTAATCTCTTTCACCTCAAAAGTTGAAAAAAATTAGATTTCCTAAAAATTCCATTTCGTAAAAATTTGTTTTGCTAAGAGACTTGTAAAAGATAAGCATGGGGTTGTGATAAACGTCAGTTTATCATCACTCTTATGCCCTAAAACAAACCTAGTTCTTAGGATTTTAACTACACAAACGAGTTTTTGGGTTGTATTTAGGCATCATATAGGTTAGGCATGCATTGCATTGTTTTGCTAGTTTTAACATGTTTATTTGAGTGTTAAGGTTAAAACAGATAAGCAGAACCCTAAAACCCCGACACTCATGAAGGAAATTAGTGAAGAGGAAGCTCAATTCAGCTGAGACTTAGCTAGATCCAGCTCCACATAGCTGGATACCAACTTACCTGGGTTAAGAGTAGCTCCATTTAGCTCCATTCAGCTCATCTTGGCTGGATGGCAGCTCAAGGTAGCTCATTCTAGCTAAACCTAGCTCAAGTCAGCTCAGATCCAGCCCAACTTGGTTGAGTCTAGCTCATCCTACCTCCATCCAATTCATTGGGAGATCTAACTAGCTCAACTAAGTTGACATTAGCTCCAATCAGCTCAAATCCAGCTCAACTTGGTTGAGTCTAGTTCATCCCAGCACCATTCAGTTCACTGAGAGCTCAAACTAGCTCAACTAAGTTGACATTAGCTCAAGACCAACTCTCTCCAGCTCCACTTAGCTTATTGCAACTCAACTCTTTCTAGCTTAGCTACTTCTTGTCAACTAGTAGCTAAGCTAGCTCAAGTGTCCCCATCTGAGGCAGCTCCAGCTCAACCTAGCTCCAGATAGGTTGAAATCAACTCACACCAGCTCAACTACCCTAGCTTAGCTACTAACCTGAAAAGTAGCTAGCTAAGCTAGTAGTTGAGTCTTAATGCAGATTCCCTCAGCTTCTTCAGCGAAGTGCAGCATCAATCTAGCTCCAGAATTTTTTCCCAGCTCCTTCCTCAAAACCTAGCTCCACCATTGGTAGTTTCTTACCTTAGCTCAGTTAATTAAGTTAGTTTTACTTAATTATGAGTAGAGAAAAGTCACTTAGGTTAACTCAAAATTATGTTGATTAGTAGTATAGGGTCGAATTAACCTAACATTTTAGAAAATTTTTACTGGTTGAGTCCAGGTCATTCTCTGGGAGGTATAATTCATTCTAAATTCACTAGTTATCTTTTATTTTTCTTTATAAGTATAGGAGGTATATTAAGTTAATAATGGAAGCATGAATTTTGCCAAAAATTGATTAAAATGAAATAACATGCAAAATCCCATATGAACTCTCATTTCCAATATTAAAAACATGTAAATTCTCTATTTATTTCAAATGATTTAAGGCAAAGAAGAGTTTCTTTAATCAATATATGCCTTAATACAACAATTATGAGCAAAAAGAAATTAAAATATAACAAGAAAAATCAATTCTTTTCCTTATTCTTCAGCCTCTCTTTCTTTCTCTTATTCTTCTCTTTATCTTCTTTTCCTTTTATTTCTTAATCCTTTATTTTTTCTCTTTCTCTTTCTATTTTTCTCTTATTCTCTTTTTCTCTCAATCTCTTTCTTTCTTCACTTCTACTTTCTCTTCTGCTCCTGCCCTTCTTCTTCTTCCTTATTCTTCCTTAGCTTCCTGCCTGTTCTCTTCTTCTTCCTTAGCTTCTCCTTTCAGAATTCTTCTTCTGTCTCCTTTCTTCTTTCTTTTCTTTTCCTAATTCCCTTAGTTTCTCCAGCACCTGTGTCCTTAGCCTTTAGCTCCTTCATTCTCTCCTTTCTTTTATAAGTGAACTAGGTTAATTTGCTTTTCAACCAAAAATTTATTTTAGATTTGCGGCGAGGTCCTTTCGAGGATACACAGCACCCTAAGATCAGGGCAGGACCAGGCCCTACTCGGTCCTCGCCTAATTTCATTAGGGTTTATTTTCAATTCTTTTTCTCTTGAGCCAAACGGCCCTCTCTCGAGCTAAACCGGCTCAACACCTCCTAGGCCTCGCCCTCCCAGGGCCAATCGCACGCACACGTGCACTCAGGTGCACACCCACAGGTGCACTCGCCCACACACACGTGCGCAATGCTCAAATGTGACCAGTATCCATGCGCTGAGCGCGGACGACTGATATGCCCACTTAACAAATTGCTTTTATATTGAGGCGTACGTTCAAATATTTTTGATGTGGGACTTAGTTTCTCCCCCTCAGACCCAACTTCAAGTGTCAATTTCTCCCTACACACAGCTCCAAATCAAGCAATTCAAAGCATGATGGAGAGCTCTAAGGTAGCTCTACAAGATTGGGAAATCAATTTTAGGTTAAGGGAATGTTTTCCTCTTTGATTTGAAGAGAGAATCCAGGGGGTTTCTACGGGTTTAATATGCCTGGAAATGGTTTTAAACCTACTGTGCTTGTAGGATGGACTTTCTAGCTTATCTAAGGGCCTGAACAGGTTATACTGGTGATTCTCCAGCTGCTGGTATGGTTTTTAAGCTCTCAAGAGCTTCAGGAAGCACATGAAGCTTCGACACTTCTCTGAGAACTCAGAGAACAAAATTTTAAACTCTGAAAGGTGCAACAGACAATTAAGGACATTTCTAATAGATTCAAAAAGACTCTAAGGAATGTAACAGGCTCATTTGGGCAGGATTCATCTTCAAAATTCTTCCAAAATCTACTGCCGTCAGTTTGGGTTCGAAAATAACCCAAACTGACAAGTTGTTAATTTCATCAAATAAACAAGTCTGAGCTCACTTAAACCTCTCTAAAATCATTCAATAAGATCTCAGAAATAATTCTAACTCATCAATTTATCAAATTAAGCTCAGAATCAAAATCTCAAGTTTAGGTTTGACTATAAGGCTTAAGATTTGATTTTTTGTTCTAAGCCTCTTTACAAGAAATTAAAGCCTAGATTAAGATTCTTACAACCTCAGAAACTCTCTCAGACCTCTAAACAAATGTTTAAACTTTGAATTCTAAGGTTCCAAGCTCGTCGCCTGAACTCAAAATGTGCTTTGTCCGTCAGAGGAATAGAAAGTTGTTACTGTGTTCTACAAACATGAATGGCTTCAGTGCACCGCACTGAAGCTTCTAGACCCATTAAATGTGGCTTTTAATCTTCTCAATAGACTTCTCCAACTCTGCCAAAGTTGGAGAAGAAAAATCAGTATTCCTAGCTCCAGGTATTAAAATCCCAAATAAACAACCTCAAACAAATTAGTAATCAAAATTAAGTCATTCTAGAGCTGCCTACCATCTTCTATAGGCTAAAGATTGAATTTCACTCGTCGAAGCTCGCTGGAGCTCTGGTGAGTCCAGAAAAAGATGAATTTGTGATACAGAATGTGAAATTGTACCATTAGTGATTTGAAAAGGTTCCTGAGGTCACAAGGAACCTCAGGAACAAGTTAGTTCCTTCAATTGATCATTAGAATAAAGATTTAACAGTGAATTCAATTTTTAAAGAATCTGAGTTGGATTAAGCTCAGGACTTGTTTTCCCACTCAATTGAGTGGAGAAAACAGGTCAACAGATGATTGTGATCATAAATATATATATAAGGATTTCAACTTCTCCTAAGCCGCCATTGACAGCGAGCTCAGGAGCTTAATTAGATTTGGGCATTTACATTATAGGTGGTAATTATACAAATTAAAGTGTAGAACAGGGTCCTTAAGTTGTGAATAGGTGGTGGAGGACCCTATGGAGGTGGATCTAAGCTCAGTTCTGCCACCATGGACAATGACAGTAACTATTGAAGGTGGTTATGAATTAGGAGAATCAGTGATAGCATTAGTGTTTTAAT
The DNA here is from genome assembly GCA_037157565.1 of Thalassia testudinum. Lineage (NCBI taxonomy): Eukaryota > Viridiplantae > Streptophyta > Magnoliopsida > Alismatales > Hydrocharitaceae > Thalassia > Thalassia testudinum. The sequence continues at coordinate 65,798,008 of JAZHRO010000063.1, forward strand.
GAATTAGAAATGGTCATGAGTGATAGAAGAGGGTGATCAGCAAATTTAAAAGACAAAACAAGAGCTCTAGCAAGCTCAAGGAGCTCGTTAAAGTCAAAGGAGATAAAGATTGAAATCTGAAATTACGACTAAACTATGTAACTAACTACCTAAACTATCCTACTCCTAATCCTAATCTACTCCTATCTACTATTACCTGGATGAAGGGGTCAAAGGGTCTCTGTTGAAGGCTCATAACGGAGGATTGAAATCAGAGGGTATGAGAAGAATCTCCGACGGGCGAATTTGGATGGAGCAGAGGATCTCCTCGGTCGTCGCCTTTGTCCGGAGATGCGGCTGACCTCGGCGAAGCTCCTCAGCTGATCAGGATGAATGGAGGAAGTCGGAAGATGAGATGGGGAGTTGCTGGAGTTGCGGAGAGAATAGCCTATCGAAGTTGGCTGCAGTGAAGAAGAGGGAAGGGAGCCAACTTGAAAGAAATCGAGGGAGTAAGGGGGTATTTATAGTGGATGACGACGAAAAGGGCGGCAGAGTCTGGACGTGAGAGAAGCTAGGGGAGGTTAACCTCGGCATCGTATTCGACGACGGTGAGGTTAACTCCCACCTAAAATTACGATTTTAGAGTAATCCAGACCAATGGATAAAGATGGGATGGTGAGTGCAAGCTCCAGGAGCTTGAAGAAGGAAGAATGATGTCGGCAAGGCGGTGATCAAACGGTGGAGTCACCCTCCGTCGTCAGCCGTTCAATCAACTGAAGAAGAAGACGACGACAGGGACCTATGTGCAGTGAAACTTAAGGACCTATATGAAAATTAAGGACCTGATTGCAATGATTAGTAAGGACCTAAATGTAAACCTGGGTTTTAAAGGTTTATTTTAACTTAGATCTTTTTCAGCTTTTTATGTATGTTAGTAAATAATGTAATTATTATGTTTACACCTTGAATTTACATTTTTGACCTTTTAAGGTTAATTTATTAAATTAAGTAAAGTTACTTAAGTTATTATATACTTATGTATACATTATGTTTAAGTTACTTAACTTATTAATTAAGGGAATGGCTAATAAGATTTTGAGTCCAATTATTAATTAGATTGTTAATAATATTAATTGAACGTTAAAATATCATTTTAAACTTATTTTAAGGTCCTTTACTATATATCCTTTATTTTATAATTAACCCTTTTATACTCATATCCTTAGCTAATTAACTAGGAAGACTAGTTAATTAGGGGTAATTAGAGATCATGATGAGTCTCTCATCAACCATCCCCTACCCTACTAGCTAAGCTAGCTTAGCTAAGCTCCCAACCTACTCCACCTCCATGGACATCCATCTAAACCCTAACACAACTTCACCCAAACCACTACTCTAAGTCCACAACCTAAGCAAGCTAACTAGTCCACTCCTAGTTGGCGCCACCAACCCTCATAGCCCTTCACACCACCACCACCAAAGACCAACTAATTTTTCCTCCAAAAATACCCATAACCCCACCTTAACCCACTTCAAGTTGGCACCAAAAGAGCCTCCACATCCCTTCAAGGTGGCGCCAACTTGAAGCTCCATCATCCACCCTACAAATCCCCCCTTAACCTATCTCCACCATCCATCTAGTGGTGCCACCCATAACCCTCCTACACTTGGCACCAACACCACTTAACCCACCATAACTACCCCCATACACATCCCTACACTTGGCACCAAATACCCTCAACCATCCACCACATAACCACCACCTTATAATGCCATCCCTACCCTACACCTACCCACCTTTTAGAACCCTTAATTGGTGCGACCTAACCCTCTCCCATAACCATCCTAAAGTGGCACCAAAACCACTTAACCCCTCCATAACCACCACTCCATACATCCCTCCTTTTGGCACCACCTTATATCTACCCTCCATTCACCAACCACCACCCTACAACACCATCCTAACCCTACACATACCCTACATGGCACCTAACCTTACCACCATCAATCCTTAACCCTAGTCCCCACCTAGGGTTGGCGCCAAATGCCAACCATCCCCCCATTTTTGGTGCCACCCATTATCAACCCTAGGATCTCCTAACCACCCTCTACAACCCATCCTAGCCCTCCATCTATTAACTACCCTTAACCCCCTTCCACTCCTATAAAAAGACCAACTCCCACCACCATTAATGCACCTATGGCTACATAATTTTCTACCCATACTCCCACCTTCCATAGACGGCCAAGAGAAGAAGAAGAAGAAGTAGATTAAGAGGACACTCTATCCCTTTGGTGCCTTCCCCTCTTCTCTTCTCTCTTATGCCCACGCTAACCAAAGGAAGAAGCCAGGCAAGGGAGAAGACCTAGGGTACATGCCTACCCTAGGAGGAGGATTTGAGGGTGGTCCATGCCTACCCTTGGAGGAGACATTGAGGTAGAAGTCATCCGCCTTTGGAGGGGCTTAGGCATGCCCCCATTGGGTTTGCTAGGAGAAAACCACACTTTAGAACAGCTTTTCAAGGAAGGAGAAGAAGGAAATCTTCTTTTCAAGCCTAGGAGCAACTAGGCTTGGAGCAAGAAGGGCATCATCTTCTTCACCACCATCATCATCTAAAGGATTTTGCATTTTTTTTTATTTTGTCCTTTCAAATTCTAGTAGAAGCATTCCTCTTCTTGTAAACAACATTTTCCTTTAGTAAAAAAAAACATGCCTTCTTTAAATTCTTCAAGCAATTCTTATAAGTTTTGTTGCTTTATATTTTATGCACTTACACTCCCTCTCTCTAATTACCCTAGGCCTCCACATGCCTAGGGTGAGCTTAGAGAAAGGCCAATTTTGTCACCTAGGCTTTAGCTTCTTAAGTGTTAATCGTTTCTCTCGTTTAGTTTCATAGTTGCCCCGTTATTTCAAAAACCCTAAAAATCTTCTATTGAAAAATCCAAAAAGAAAGGTGATTTTACCATTTTCAAGTGAGATTTATTTTTGCAAGAATTTGCCTCCTTGGATGACCCTAGATACCACCACTATCTAGGTTATAAATTTTAAAAGTGAATTGGTTTTTTGCACGTTACAACTCAAAACCCTCATTTTACAAATCATGTAAAAACTCAATCAAGCATCATTTGCTGGTACAGCTCATTCCCAACATCAAATCATATCTTCACTCAAAAATAGGGTTAAACCCATTGAATGCAGCAGCTATGCAACACTTTAATGTGTTAAAATGGAATATTCAAACCAAAAACAAGTGTTTAAATATCTATATAAGAGTTGATTATGCTTTAAATTCATCTTATAAATCATATCCATGCATCAAAACCTTCATCAATTTCTTTTGGAATCTAGATCTCATCTCAGATCAGGGTTATAGAACTACGTCCTAGATCTAAGATGAATGATTAAATCCCACAAAAAACCATCTCAAACTCTTTTCTAACACCTTTGAACTTCAAGGAAATACAAATATATCTTCTAGAAATCATTGAAGCCCTAATTAGACCCTTATCTTACACTATATACAGTGTAAGGTAAAGGTCCACATTAAGCTTTCAAAAACACTTAAACTCAAATCAGAAGTGGTTAAAACCTTCCTTGATAGATCTAAAACTCATTCAAACAAGATTAAAACTCTCAGAACATGAAAAATCCTGATCTAATCCCTCTCTTATGCCATAGACAACATGAAGAAAGAATTTAGACTAGTAAATGAATTCCACTCAAAATGAATCCCAAATCTTCAAATTTTTTGATCTAAATTAAAACCCAGAAGAATATACTAAAATCCTTTAGGTTAGAATCCAAATCTCACCCAAATGAGCATGTGAATCATTGCTAGAGCCTCAAATTAGGAGGATTGATCATCCTTCGAGCTAGCTATCCATAAAGAACCAAAACTCTGATCAATATCAAATTGAAACCAAATCTAAGGGAATCAAAAAATCAACTCAATTCAAACTCAGGGGAGGGTGATTATGATCAGATGGCATGAATGAGATCACCCTCAAATCAGTTTAGCGCACCAATAGATCTGAAAACCTTTAAGATTTATATCTATTGGATGAAGGGATCGGCTCAAGGAGGGAGGGAGTCAATGGTCACACGTGAGGGAAAAGGTGCTTCCTATATAGGTTGAGGGTCAATCAGATCATCACAATGGTGAGATTAAGTGAAATAGGTATTAATGGTGGGATGTGAAGAGGAGATGTGGGGGATGCTTTAAACCAAAACCTCACTATTAGATGGGATCTAGGTGAGGCAATGGAGCTTCACGTGAAGGCACATGCTTATGGAATCAAGATCAATTGTAGAATTAGGGATGCAACCAATCAACGATGCTTGTGCACTGTGTTCTTTGGTGCTACAATGCATGTGCGAAGCATCAGGCATATTGGGCATTTTGCACTCTGTCCCTTTAAGTGAAACGATGCATAAATTGTGAAGAAACCCATAAGTGGCTGAAATGGATACAAAGTGGTCCCTGGATTCTCTCAAAAAAATCCCTATAGGTTTATAAATAGGTCCTTGTAGGTTTTAGTTGTGAATAAAATGTTATGGAGTGAGGACTTAAATGTGAAACTCTAAATGCAAGGTCCTATTAATGTCTAAATGTAATGAGATTTTTATTGGGATTTAATTGAACATATTGGAAAATGATTTCACTCTTGATTTGAACTTTGGAGCTCAGAAATGTATTCAATTGGCAATCAGACCATCATTTTGCATTTATGAATAGAATATCTCATTAATTGACCGACTTATGCATTTTTAACCCAAAGTTGATGTTTTAGGTCTTTTTCCTTAATTTCCATACTTAATCCTTTTATCATGTTAATAATATAGTGTTTAGCCTAGTTCCTAGGTTAACTTGGGCATTTTAGCTATGATGAGCCATACCTCATCGGTGACTTGAAGCCCACTAATTTGACACTTCAACTAGTCGACCGAACTATCACTAGAATGTGAGGGATTGTAGAGGATGCGAATGCTCATGTCAAGGACTTTTACTTCTCTATTGATTTTTTGGTCCTTAACATGGATGTGCCTGAATGACTCTGCAATACCCCAATTATCCTGGGCAAACCCTTCCTTGCTACCGCTAAAGCCCACTTTGATTGTGAATTAGGAAAAATAGAAAATGCCTTTGGAGATAGAAAGATGCAATTAAATGTTTTCAATGCAATGAAAATTTTGATGATTGCGAAGCTATCAAGGATTTTGAGGATGAGGATGTTGAGGAAAGCATGGCTATTACTCTTATTGAGGATCCTCTGTTAGCATGTTTGACTCAACCAGGAAAAGAAACTGATTTGGAACCTAAGTGCAAGGAGGTCTACAAGTATTTGAGTCTAGCACCAGACTCTAGACTTAGAATTGATCCTCCTATGGAGAGGCTACCTGTGCCATCTTCTCCTACTTAGCTACCCTTACTCTTGGTCCCACCTGAACTGGAATTAAAGCCCCTCCCAAGTAGTCTAAAATATGTCTTCTTGGGACCTAATCAAACCCTCCCTATGATTATTAACACCCATCTGACCAAGGATCAAGCGCTTAAATTGACTAAGGTCCTAAGAGCAAACAAGCAAGCTATTGGATAGACCATTTCTGATTTAACGGCTATTTGTGCTTGTGAATTATAGAGGAGACTTAACCCAAATATGCGGGAGGTCGTTAAAAAGGAAATAATTAAGTGGCTTGATGTGGGCATTAGTTATCCCAGTTTTTATAGCCCTTGGGTAAGGCCAATTCAAGTTGTACCTAAGAAAGCAGGGCTAACTGTGGAGACTAATGACAAGGGCGAATCCATCCTAACCTACTTCACGACTGTGTGGAGGGTCTACATTAATTATAGATGACTCAATTTTGCTACTAAAAAGGATCACTTCCCACTACCTTTTATTGATCAGATCCTAAAGAAATTGGCAGGAAGGAAAATTTTCAATTTCTTGGATGGATATTGTCGATATAACCAGGTCATAATTAGTCTAGAAGACCAAGAGAAGATGACTTTGACACGTCCCTATGGAACCTTTTCTTTCCATAGAATGCCTTTTGGATTATGCAATGCACCTGCAGCTTTTCAAAGGTGCATGATGGCCATCTTTTCGGATATGATTGGTGATTATTTGGAAGTTTTCATGGACAATTTCTCAATTTTAAAGATTCCCTTGATGAATGTCTAAGCAACCTGGAAAAGATTTTGAGATGTATAGAAGTGAACCTAGTCTTAAGCTAGGAAAAGAGTCATTTTATGGTCTAAGAAGGGATTGTGCTTGGACATATTATGTCTGGAAGAGGCTTGGAAGTCGACCAAGCTAAAGTTGATTTGATCTCCAATCTACCACCTCCTAGCTCGACTCAACAAGTTAGATCTTTCTTAGGGCATGTTGACTTTTATAGAAGATTTATAAAGGATTTCTAGAAGATTTGTAAGCCCCTAATAAATCTTTTGACCAAGGATAACACCTTTGATTTTGCTCCTGATTGCACCTGATCTTATCAAACTCTTAAGGTCTCTATGACCAAAGCCTCGATCTTGCAACCACCTACTTGGTCCCATCCTTTTGTGATAATGTGTGATGCATCGGATTTTGTTGTTGGTGCTATCCTGGAACAAAAGATTGAGAAAAAACCCATGGTGATTTATTATGCTAGAAAAAACTTGGTTGATGCTCACAGGAATTACACGACTATAGTAAAAAAATTGCTAGTTGTGGTTTTCAGACTTGAGAAGTTTAGATCTTACATTATTGGATCCCATGTGATTGTTTATACTGATCGTATAGCTCTGTGACACTTATTGATGAATAAAGATTCTAAAGTAAGGTTAATTGGATGGATTTTGCTCTTACAATAATTTTACTTTGAAATTAGAAACAAGGTCAGTGCTTAGAATGTTGCAGCTAACCATCTTTCATGACTCAATCTACATAATCTTGTCCCTGCACCTCTAATCCAAGATCAATTCCCAGACGAACAAATCATGACCATAGGCCACAAAGGACTTCTCTAGTATGCTGATTTGGCAAATCACTTAGCTACAGGGAAAATACCCAATGAATGGACTAAACAACAGAAACCAAGGTTCTTCTCTAAAGCTAAACATTATTTTTGGGAGGATCCTTTGTTATTCAAGTTTTGTGCAGATCAGATTATTAGGAGATGTGTGCCTGAATCTGAATTTTCAAGTATCTTAACCTTTTGTCATAATATGGCCTATGGAGAACATTTCTCAGGAAAGAAAATCGCTACAAAAGTGTTGCAGTGTGGATTTTATTGGCCTACTTTATTCAGAGATGAACATAATTTCTGTAAAGCTTGCATTCGATGTCAATCTTTAGGAAGTATGACAAAAAGAGATATGATATCCCTTCAACCAATTGTAATTATTGAGATATTTGAAATATGGGGTGTAGATTTTATGGATCCTTTCATAGCATCACATGGATTTTAGTATATATTACTTGCTATGGATTATGTTTCTAAATGGATTGAGGCAATTCCCACTAGATCAAATGACCATAAGATTGTTATGGATTTTGTGAAGAAGAATATCTTCTCGAGATTTGGGATGCCTTGAGATGTAATTAGTGATGGTGGGACTCATTTTACTAATGTCAAATTTCATGGATTATTGAGTAAATATGGGGTGCAACACAAGATTGCTACACCTTACCATCCCAGACTAATGGGTAAGTAGAAGTCTCAAATCGTGAGATTAAGATCACACTCCAAAAGACTATCAGACCTGACAGAAAAGATTGGTCCCTGAGATTAGATGATGCTTTATGGGCTTACAAGACCACCTACAAGAACCCGATTGGGATGTCTCCTTATAGATTAATTTGTGGTAAATCTTGTCATCTTCCTGTTGAGTTGGAACATAAAGCCTACTGGGCTATCAGGAAGTGTAATCTTTATTTGGATAAGTCTGGACAACAAACAAAACTCCAACTCAATGAGCTAGATGAAATCAGAAGAGAGGCCTATGAGAGTGCTAAGATGTATAAAAAGAAAAGACTAAGGCCTTTCATGATAAATACATCAGCAGGAAATTTTTTAAACCTAATCAGAAAGTCTAGCTCTTTGATGCTAGACTTAGACTCTTTCTTGGCAAGCTTAGATCCAAATGGATTAGATCATACATTGTGGTTCAACCATTTTCTAATGGAGTTGCTAAAATCTGCGATCCTAAGACTGGTTAACAATTTGTGTTGAATGGACAGAGATTGAAGATTTATTATGAGAATGTTGCCTAGGAGCCTCTGATTGAACGTACAACACTTCTAGAATCCTTTTAAGTTGGATTTGACTGAGTCTAGCTGTAGACGTAAAATTCAATACTTGTTGGGAGGCAACCCAACATTTGTAAATAATCTTGTTATTTGCTTTGAAATTTTTATTTAGGTCTAGAGATGATCGAGTATTGATTTCTTTAGAACTCTTAGATTTCCAAGTAACATTTATTCTTCTATTATGTTTATTGCATGCATTGAGGACATTGCATGAAATTGGCATGGGGGAGGGGTAGATGATATTTTTCAGAGCCATTCTTATTTATCTCTAGAATTATAGGTATTAGTGGTTTTTCTCAAATTAGTTGTGTCATCGAAAAATAGTTCTCTTTTAAAAAAAATCATGATTTTTAGAGTTTGAGCTATAAAAATATTGGAATATTCGATTTTAAGGATTTACCGATCTTAGAAAAAGTACAAAAAAAGTTTTTTCGCTTAGACTTTGCAAGTCGTATGTCGACTTAATTATCTTAAGTATTTACCTAAGTCTAGATTTATTTTCCTGAGACTTTGAAAGGAGTTTGGAAAAGCTAAAGGTATTAAGTTAAAGGAGTGATGAGTGAATGACTTATTGCTCTAGCCTTTGGTTTGGATAGTCCTGGAGTTCCAAGCATCTTCACTTGCACAATGCACTGACATGTCTTTTGGGTGATTTCATTGTGTCCATAGTGGTCAATAAGATTTAGTCTTAGGGCTTGCAGATCCAAAGGACCTTCTCGTGTTTCTAGCTCTTATGATTGTTTCTATTTGTAGGGCAATACATTTAGAATGGATGAAGGAGGGTCACTCACTTAGGAAATTGATTTGGAGGAAAATATATATATATATATATATATATATATATCCAACCTTGAAAAAAAATTGAGAAAGAGAAAAAAATATGAAAATTTTTTTCCACCAAATAAAAGCATCTCACTACATATGGATGCTATCCTTCCCATTTCCAAAATAAAAACATCTCGCTACAAATGGGTGTTTATCTTATAGAAAAAAGAAAAAAACTATGGAGAAAAAAAATTAGAAATAAGGAACAGTGGGTCTAGCTGGGGAGATAAACACCTAGTGTGTTAATCTCAAGTAGAAAAGTGGTGAGGAGAAAGCTGTCAAATCTTAGTATGGCCTAACCGAAGACATGATTGTCTCAGAGAGAGTATAGAAATCTAGAAAGTTTTATTGAATACTAGGAATCAACTTAGTTTCCCATCTGGTGAGTCACATTATGTCACACACAAGATACTTGTTTCTCACATTTCATTTGAACCTGGGGTGTGTCGACTTAGTCAGAGAAAGTTACTCTAGCAACCCAAGTTCGATGGCTAATAGGATTTCTAATGTGATTTGGGAGGTCCGTATTTGAGTCGATACTTCAGAACTACTAAGTCTTCGACATTAAGGTTTTGTATATAATTCCTTTGTTTTGGTGAAGAATTGATATTGATGATTTTGATATGGTATAGCTCAAAACTTGCAAGTTGGTTTTCCATGTAAATACTATTTTATCACAGTTTTTCGCTTAGTCTTTTACGCAAGGATTAACAAAAGATTAGCATAGGGGTGCGATATTTTCATATTTATTTATGTTAATTAATGCCTAATTAATGTTAGACTAAGGGTAATTTGGGTTAAATTGCATTTAGTAGGTCAGATTAGGCATTTTAGGATATTTTGTAAATAATGCATTCTTATGAGTTTTCATGCAATTTTTCCTGCAATTGCATCTAGTACCTTGATGTGTTTATTTTTATATGTGCAGATATAAAATTTTAGGTTTATCGAAGCATGGCTGATTGGATTTCTAGACTTGAACTCATTTAGAGTTGACTAGCCTAGTTAGTAGACCATTTGGAAACCAATTAGCCCAATACCTTAGCCTAGTTGGGAGCCTAATTGTTCTAGACCTACACTCTACCACCTAATCCAATTAGCTAGCACTATTGGCCAACCATAAGCTTGGATTTTCATACTATAATGGTCTGCCATATTTGATTTTATCCCTTAGGAAAACCTACACCAACCTAGATTTTATCCTACCTAACACTAGCCGCCACCTAGGCCTAACCCTAGAAATCATAGTCGCCACCTAGAGCTTCCTTATCCCTTCATAGGTGGTCGTCCAAACACAAAGATCTTATCATAAGTGGCTGGCCACCTATATTTAGAAAACCAACAAAAAAACACCTCCCTATCATAGATCTAAGGGACTATATCCTACCTATCCTAGCCACCCCTTAGGATTTAATCTAGACCACACAATTTAGTGATCCTAGGCACTCTAGAACAACCAATAGGAAGCCTCCCTACTTCCTATAAATACACCTAGCTGACCCCCCCTTAGGATCATCTCCTACGTATAATTCCCTACCTTCAAATAGTCTTTACTACTAGTGCTAGTCCATGCCAACTCTGGTGGTTCTGGTGGGTGCACCTTCGCATCCGCATCTATGCCGATGCTCCGGACTTTGCCTTCAAAGCCTATAATTTTTGTATTTCTCTAGTCTAGTTTTAGTTGTAATTTTCCAAGCATTCCTTTAGTTTTAGTACTACTTCTATTGGTGTTAAACTCTTATATTATTCAATAAAAGTTCTAATATTTATTTTTCAACTTGTCTTCAAGTTGCATGCTTTCTAATCATAGTATATTATAGTTCTAGTAGTTGCATGCCATTAGATTTAGTATTAGTTTCAATAATCAACCTATTTTATATTTGATTGTAGTTCTAATTAGGAAAGCAATTTTTGATCTATTTGCCTCCCTGCAAACGACTCGGACTCCCATATTTCTATTCGAAAAATCTTACGAGTTCTATTTCACTTACAAATTCAAGAGTTTTTGTACTCATTTACTATGACAAAAAGTGATTTTTTGCAATCATATCTATGATCAGAACATTGAACATCGAGGAGAATGGTGGCGGCGATGGGTCCTCGTCACGGGAGGAGCCGCCAAGGGGCGGTGTGGTTGGTGGGAGCTTAACGGCGAGCTTGCACCTATCGTGCTAGCATTAATGTCGAGGAGGATGGTAACAACTGGAGCAGGGTGTGATGAAGTGGCAGTATATTGGTCGATGGGTTCTCATGAAGGTGGTAGGTGAAATAGGGGATAAAGGAGATGAAAATGAAGAAGAAGAAGAAAAAAGAAGAGAATAATGGTGGTGTTGGCTGATGGTGTTGTGGTGTACGCACACTTTCACTGTGCGCACAAAAGCAGAGATGGCAGTGAAGCTCACAGTGGTCACAATACGATGAAGGTGAAGGTGTTGTTTCATGCAGTGATGGAGGATGTAATGTGAGGCGACATGCTATCACCGTGTGGTCATGAGAGGTGGAAATCGTAGTGGGGGTTTGTTGGCATGGTGGAGAAGCTCACAAAGGTCCATGGTGTGCACTATGGGGTTGTGGTGTATGCCATGGCCACAGTGGGGGAGATGGAAGAGAAGAGGCCCCTCAAGTGGTGATGATGGCCCCTTTGAATGCAACAAAGCCCATGTCCCTCCTTCCTTTCTCCAGATCCAATCTTTCCATCGAGAGACTCAAGCGACATTCAAACAGAATGGTAGGGGTTATGGCCATGAGCACACAACATTCCATTTGACACCTATACACATCGAATAAATGGGATAAAAATATGTATTGAAATGTGAAACAGACATATAGAAGTATATATCGATTAAGATAAATTAATACTTAGCTCTAGACAATTATGATCTAAGGAGATGCATTTAAAATGTACTTGTCTAAATAAGTGTCCAATAAATTAGATTCATCAAAATCCCAAGCATGTGACTTGTGTACCACCTTCCACTTTGGAAACAGAGTAATTAAGGTGATCATAAATCATATACACGACTTAATTTTTGGGATTAAATTTTAACTTAGTCAATAAGGCTAGGTCTTGTCCTTCTGTCTATTTGAAGTTGAGTGGAAAGACTAGATACTTAGAGTAATTCAAATCAAGAAGTTAGTTTAGGACCTTAAACCATAAGGCCTTGCAGGCTATAGATAGCTTAATCAGTTGAGGACATTCCACTAGACTTGGTTTGGTCTGCATCTTGACAGATCTTGTTAGCTAATACCAATGGTACGAGTCTGAAGTATAGGTCTTTGCTATCCACTCTCTAGTTTGTGAGCTAAGTAACCTAAATCGTCCAAACTTCACACATAGTAGAATTAACTTACAGGCATCTGAAACGCGAAAACACAGAAATCATTGGGATCGGACTTGTATCCTTTTTAGCCCAAGGATTTCTGCAGTGCAATTCTTGAAAGGATAAAGGATGTGCCACTCACCTAGAAAAAAGATTTGGAGTGTTTACACTAGTAAGAAAAATCAGGAGTGAATATACACACCCTACGCATCAATAATGAACCTTGGTACAAATGGGTGCTATTATCCACCAAATAAAGCATCTCACTACAAATGGATTCTACTTTTTTCCATCCCAATAAACAACACCTCGATAGAAATGGGTGTTTTGACCTATAGAAAATGGATTAGAAAAACTATGGAGATAAAAACTTGGAACAAGAGACCCAGTGGTCCAAGTGGGGAAACATACGCCTTGAGTGTTGACCTCGAGATAAAAATAGGTGAGGAGAAAGCAACCAATTTTGCATAAAGACAAACCAAAGGCTTGAATTGAGATGGCCTAGATTGAGATTCTGATGCCTTCAGGTCAGGATTTTTGCAACATTGGATGCCTATTGGTTGAATCTATTACACTTGCACGGACGCTTTAACCACATTGCTACTAAACCTTGAGTGGGCAATGAAGGCTAAGAAATCTAACTCTAAAAACTAACGGTTGATGCTTAAAGGAGATAGATTGACAAAGCCCCCGAGTCTAGATGTTTGTCCTTGATGTTGTGGATTGGTTGGATTAAGAGTCTTGCCTACTCTCTGAAAATTGGTTGATAACAGGTGTCTAGTTAATTTGTGAAAACTTGAGTTGATTAAAATAAGAATTCATAAGCTCTAGGACTAGTCTTTGCCCAATTGAATTTTTTAGTTAGAATTTGATTACCAGCTTTTGAGTCATGTTACATTCACTACATTTTGATCTCTTTGATTCCAACGTTTTTGAGTGGTATAAGAGATACAGAAAGGGTATCAGATGGTCTAACTCTGTAGAGTTATCGTCAAGGATCTGGTTTTGGGAAATATTCTTGAGTTTCGTAGTCATTCTTTGGCAAATTCCCGCATAATGCTCTGAACAGAAAATCATTCATAAGCATCCCTGTTATTTATAGATCTATTTATAAAAACAGAAAAAGAGAAAATTTTCTAAAAAAAACCTTCTGACCTAATCCTTTACACTTAGAATTCATAACTATTCTTTAGATTTGAATAAACCCTAATGTGTTTAAACTCATTATATTCACTAATTAGTTTGCTAGGGACTAGTAAAACATAGGTATGGGGGTATGATGAGGGACTCATCATGGCTCCTAATTCACTAAAATAAGATAGTTTACCTAGTTAATTGATTAGTAATACCATATAATTAGGCTTAATTAGAAGATAACCTAATATTGAGCTGCAACCTTAATTATACCTTAAATTAGCATAATTATGATATAATAAGCATTCCTCTATTTTTTATTTAATAATGACTTAATATCATGCACTTAGCTATTTACAATTAAGTTAGCTAAGCTTATACTTAATTTATAACCTAAGTTAATAATATTAGCTTTAACATGATGCATTAAATTATATAATATAAATAGGGACAAAACATGAAATTTCAACCCATAATATTATTCCTTAATATATATATATATATTCTAATATAAAAGGTTGAATTTACATCTTTAAATTAAAGATTTAAATTTACATCCTTAGAAATTAATTCATTTGAGTTCTTTTTATTTCAATTAAATCCTTTTTATTTTCAATTAGGTCCCCCATTCACCTTCTTCTCTTCTTCCTCTTGATTGATAGCTGGTGATAGTTTACATGTTCCTTCTCTGATGAATGATCATTGGATGGTTATTCATTCATTCTGTGGCCACCAAGCTTCAGGCCAACAAACTTTGTTCATCTGACGGCCTTGGTTAACTTCTAACCACTTGAATCGACGTGGCGATTCTGTCGTAGTCGAAGACAATGATCATAGTTGTCATGTACTTGGACGCACCTTCGGTCTAGATTCATGGACCTTAAGCTTCATCAAAGCCTATAAATAGGTCACCACACCTCTGATCTCAGGAGCGAGTCCCTTTCCCTTTACACCAACAACACTTGTTCAGTAGGATTCTTCCCAAACCCCGGTGACCTCTCACAAATTCTCAGGTGTCTTCCTCCGACGAATAGTGTCTCCCTCACCTCCTTTTCCTCAACTCTACCCTGCCAATGGCGGAGTTGCACCATTTCTCAATTTGCAATGCCTTTGATCCTCACCGGAGGTCTCCTCTCACCCAATCCTCTTTGTTCTCAACTCCAATGATGCTCCACCGACACCCTTGTCACCCTTTCGTCCAGGTAAGTAGTTTAAATGCTATAGCAAGTTTTTTAGGGTAGGATTAGCTAGTCAATTAATTTGATTTAGCATAGATTTAGTCCAAGCTTCTCACCCCTTCTCAGACTCTGACAATGCAACTTAAGTGTTGTTCGACTATCTATCACCAAATTAAGCCTAAATCCATCTTATCTACTCTTCCACGACTCATAACCATCTTCTTCCCCTCTCAATTAATCGTTACATTCAAAACACCCAATTTTTCACTCAAGCCTGACCGCTTCTGTCTATAGAGGAGGTTCGACTGACTTCCTTCATCAAATTAACCACTTCCAAACCTTTGCCACACCTCATAAAGTGATTTGTCCCGATGATGGCGAAAAAGCATGATTTGTTAAAATGGGTTTAGATGTCGTTGTAACACGCAATTTTGATCTCTTTAAAATTTGTAAAGATCGAGTAGTCGATGAGTATTCAGATCGTCCCAAGGGAGGCGGAAATGCAATTTGAAATTCTTTTGCTCGAAAACACAGAAATCAACTTTCTTTTTGGATTTTTGAGTATATAATTTTTAGGGTTTTTATATGGGCAAAATGTGAATACAGAGAAAATGGGAAATAGAGATGCTAATTTTAAGGCAACAAGTGACTTATTTCTCCAACTCCTCCAAGCATGAGAGGCTTGGAGTAATGGAGAAAGAAGAACAAACAAATAATCATAAAGCTAACTAAAAAAAACTATAGAGGAATGCTTCTTATATAGAAAAATGTTTTACAAAATGTGGAAAGCTCACAAGTGAGAAGGGTTCTCACTTGTAATCTCCAACAAAAACCATACACTACAATGCAAAACAAAAATGACAAGTAAAGGAAAGCTTAGTGATGGTGAAGATGATGCTGCCTGGAACTACTTCGGTTCAGGTTGCCCCAGAACCAAAAGGAATCCCTCTTTCTTGGGCGTCCTCCTCTTGGCAAGCCTAGATGGCTTACTTCTTAACTCCTCCTAGGGTGGACGTGGACCACCCTTGATTCTCCTCCTCTTTGGTTGTCCTCTTGCCTGGCTTTACTTCTTGGCTTAGCATGGACACAAGGTAGAAGAAGAGAGGAAGTTGAAGGCACCAAGATGGCAAGAGCACCCCCTTAACCTTCTTCTTCTCCTCTTCTCCTTGATTGTTGGGAATGGTGGAGTGTGGGTAGAAGTATGCTTAAATGATGTAGCCAAGGGTGAAGATATGGTGGGTAGTTAGTGGTAATTTTATAGGGTGGATGGGTGGAGGTTGATGTCAACTAGGGTTAAAGGTGGCATGGTGTTATGGATGGCTACGATTAATGTGGTTAATTGATGGAGGGTGGATTAGGGTTGGCGTGAAGTGTAGGGTTGTGTTGAGTGGAGTTGGCGCCAACCTAAGGTGGGTTGAGGATTAAGGGTTGGCGTGGAGATGATGTAGGGCTAGGATGGAGTTGTCAGGTGGTGGTTATGTGGATCTATGGCTAGGTTTAATTGGTGCCACATGGGGAGATGCATGGATTTGTGGTTCAGGTAGGTTGGCACTAATTTGGTGTGTGGTTGGGGTTAGGTTTGGCGTGTAGATGATGGATGGTCAAGATGGGATTATGGAGGGTAGTTAGGTGATCTTATGGTGGTTGTTATTTAGTGCCAAAGGAAGGGATGCCTAGGTGGTGGTTATGTGGTGAAGGGGCACCATAATTGGTGACAATGGGGGGGGTGTTCTAGAAGGCTTAAGTTGGCACCAAAGAGGGAAGGGCTAGGATGGCTTAGGAGATAGGTGTATGGTGGAGATGAAGAGCTAGGGTTGGCGCCAAAATATAGGTAAATATGGAGGTGGTTGACGTGGGTTTTTTGGTGGCTCTTGGAAGTGGTGGTGGTGTGAAGAGGTGTACTGTGTTGGTGCCAAGTTAGAGTGGAGGTAGCTTAAGGTGAAGTAGTGGCTGAGGTGAGCTAGCTTGGGGTGAAGTTTAGGGTTAAGGTTGGTGGGCATGGAGGTGGACTTAGGTAGAGTCAAGCTAAGCTAGCTAAGCTAGATTAGCTAGTAGTTGATTGGAGAGAAGAGGTCAAGCTAGGGTTTAGCTGGAGGAAGGTATCCAGGAGATGTCTTGAAGTAAGTCTGGAGTTGAAGAAACTATCCCGAAGCTGAGTCTGAATGAATAGGTCATTCAAGAGCTCAACTACTCAACTTAGCTAGCTAATTCTTCTGTTAGTAGCTAAGCTTGAGTAGTAGAGCTAAGTTGAGCTGGTCTCAACTTATATGGAGCTAGGTTGAGCTAGACCTGCTTCTTTTGAGAACTCATGAGATAGCTTAGCTACTAAGTTAACAAGTAGTAGCTAAACTAGAGGGAGTTCAGCTATTGTGAGCTGAGTGGAGCTGGGGAGAGCTGGACTAGAGTTGGAGTGAACTCATGTCAACTAAGTTTAGCTAGCTTGAGCTCCCAGTGAACTAATTGGAGCTAGGATGAGCTAGATTCAACTAAGCTTAGCTAGATCTGAGCTAAGTTAAGTTGAATTGAGCTACCCTGAGTTGCCATCCAGCTGAGATGAGCTAAACCCAACCTAGTTGAGGTGGGATCTAACTATGATGAGCTTCCTTTTCACCTTCTACCTTCCTGAGTGCTAGGGTTCGAGAGATCTGGCTATCTATTTATCCCTATCACTCAAATACACATGTCAAAAAGACAAAAATTATGCAATGCATGCCTAAGTGAATGCATAAATGCAACCCAAAAACCCATTTGCGGAGTTAAAAACCTAAGAGCTAGATTTATTTTAAGGCATAAGAATGATGATAAACTGAAATTTATCACCTGATCAATTAATCGAGTCATCCTTTTCATTACTTTAGCAAACTCAAGCTTTAATTTAGATTAAATCGAGTTCGTTGAATCCTCTCAAGCATCCATCGAGTCAATTGACATGTTCTTTAGATTACTGATGATCTCAAGAAGCTTTTGCACCTAATTTGGTGTTGTTTCATCAAGTTTGGTGATCTAGAGATTAGCAACTGAGAGTTACCATAGCTCCAATGTCTCCGGCAACTTCAATCCAAAGAATAATTGATTAAATCATCTCCTAATGACTCCAAATCACTCAAGTATTCTTCAGTGATTGATTTCCAACATTTTCACTCAAGTTTTATTGATTCTACAACTCTGATCACCTCCATCTTCACCAACTCTAGTTGAGCTGAACAAAAGAAATTCTTCACTTTTAGTCCTTGTAAAGAGGTTAATTAGCATCAGTGGATGATATTGAGTCTATAACAACCTTTAGATAGGTTGTTATTCTTTTAGTTTGCTCTATCCACCAACTCCCATTAGAAACCTAGGCAACAGACCATAGAATCCCTAGTAGGTTGATCAAATTTCTCTTTTCTTGATTCCAGTTGGTCCCATAAGCTCCATAGAATCCATTTGAAACTCTAATTTGGCCTGAATTGACATAGAACTCAAAGTCAACATTTAGTTTGATTTGGTCAACCTCAGTTAGCCATTAGAGCTCAGGGCTTATGAGCTTGATTCCAAGAGCTGCAACATATTCTTAGGGTTGTTAGGAATTCGTTGAATCCATTTTTATATTGATTTCAAGTCATTCAAGTTTGTTAAGCTACTTTGAGTTTGTTAGGTTTAGCCAAGCTGTGAAGAAGTTTTTTCGAGATTATAGATGTAGTTTCTTGGTTCTCTTAGGTTCTAAGAGCATGTTTAAATATTCTGAGAGCATTAGAATTAAGCATAGAAGTTAAAAATGGGCATTAGCTATGGTTTGAATCTTCTCTGTTATACTTTGCCATTAATTACCTTCTAAGTATTTCCAGGTCAATGTTTAAATTTTAGAATTAGTTCTAAAGGTTTGCAAGATGTTTGGGTTATTAGTAGGTACTGAGAGTGTTTAAATGTGAGAGAGAGTAGTTTAAGGATTAGTATAGGTCTGTAGGTCTATTATGAAGTTAAAATGCAAAAGAAGCTATGGAAGTTTCAGATGAAGCGCATCAGCTATGCTGAGTTGATGAATTCGATGGTTATTGAGTTCTACGTGTTGAGCTGAGTTACAAATTAGTCTCTGAGATTGGATTGAAGCTTGATTGCAGATAATTGTGCTTGACATGAAGAAGATTTGAAGAATGTGAAGTGCTGTTGCAACTACTGAAGAATGCAAGGCATGCGCTGAACGAGAGCATTGCTCTATAGTGCCACATCAGCCGCATTCAAGAGTTGCGTAGCGGTATAATTGGAATCGTGTTTCTTATGCCGTCGAGCGACTACGACGGCTGAGAGAGTGTTATACCCATTACTCTAATCTGATTTGAACGGTTACCAGTGAGGGGTGGCCTTGATGGGTAGTGGCAATTGCACCACGTGGCTTCTATTTGGCCGTTGAGCCAATATTTTTGGTAGTGAGTAGCACATATGCCATAGTTGTGAGTTGAGTTTAGTTGGTGATTAAAGCTTGTTTGGCATGTATTGAAAACATCTTTTTAAGCGTTCTTTCACATTTTTTTTATGCAATCAAGATCATGATTCTTGATGTTCATTATGTCAATGTGTTCATGTCATTTGAAGAATTAATTGCCATGTTTTATTGTTAATCTTTTGAAATTAATTAATATGCTTAACATATACTATAGTTATTAATTATCTAATTAAGCTATGATAATCTCTTAAGCTATTAAATTAAGATAAGTAATTTATATAAACCTAATTGACTCGGTATAACCTAAGTAGAAATATGTTATAACATGATTATATTTCCTATTATGTATACACTTAGTCTAAGTTAATCTAATTTAATATAGGCTTTATATAAGTTAACTTAATTAACTTAACCAATCTAATTAACTTAACTAACTTAAAATCTTAATAAGTTAATAAGTAATTATACCTAATTGTTATGTGTATACTAAACCTAATCAATTAACTTAAGCCTAATTTAACCCAAGTCAAAGTTAATCTCTTATTTAAGTTAAGTTTGTAAATTATACTTATAAGTTAAGTATTAGTTAAGTTCTTAATTAAACTTAAGTTTCATTAGTAAGATAAGCTAGTAAATAGATTATGTTTTAGTAATTAGTAATTAGTAATTATACTTGTAATTATAATTCACTCAAGTAATTTAAGCTAAACTAAGCTATGTATTCTACAATGTTAAGTAAACTATACTTAATTAACTTATATGAATATTGTATATTATATATTACATAAGCTACTTATGTATATATTATAACTTATAAGTTAAACTAACTTATTAATTCTTAAGTCTTTAGCAATATTGAGTGTAATTAACTTAATTAAGAAAACAAAGATAATTTAAGAAATAATTGGTGAATTAAGTTAATATAAGCCTCCCAATCAACGACCTGGACTCATCCAGTTATAAATTCATAAATATGTTGGTTGTCTTGCACACTATGCTACAACATAATAAACCCTAATTACAATGCAAGATAACTATAACATCATTAGGGTACTGGCAACATCTATTGACGAGACATGATCCCTTAATCCCGATATTGGTAGTAGACATCTTTGATGTTTGGGGCATCGACTTGTTGGGCTCCTTCCTACCATCATTTAGATTTGAATATACTTGTGGTAGTTGATTATGTTTTTAAGTGGGTTGAGGCTATTCCCACTTCTTGGAATGATCACAAGGTAGTCCTACATTTCTTACAATCCAACATCTTTACTTGATTCTGAATGCCTAGGGCTATCATTAGTGATAGAGGTCCCCACTTTAGAAATACACACTTTACATCTCTCCTCCATAAATACTCTTTATCCCACAAGATTGCTATTCCATATCATCCCTAGACTAGTAGAGTTGTCTAATAGGAAAATTAAAAAAAGTTGAAGAGGACGGTAAGGCTCGATCATAAAGATTGGCCTCAAAGGCTGGATGCTGCCTTATAGGCCTATAGAATAACATACAAAACCCCTATTGGTACATCTCCTTATCAGCTTGTCTATGAAAAGCATGTCATTCATTGGTTGAGTTGGAATACAAAGACTATTGGGCCACTATGACCTTCAATTTTGATATGGTTGCAGTTGGCTTTCAAAGGAGACTTCAACTAAATGAGTTGGAAGAGCTATGCAACGATGCATATAAGAGTTCAAAGATTTACAAGGAGAGAGAAAAAGCCTTTCAAGACAAACATATCTCATGGAAATCCTTTGAACCTAATCAAAAAGTGTGGCTCTTTAACTCAAGAATGAAATTGTTCCTTGGAAAGTTGAAATTGAGATGGGATGGACCATATGTGGTCATTCAAGCATTCCTACTGGGGCAATAGAAATCCAAGATCCCAAGACCGGTCAAAACTTTACAGTCAATGGGCAATGCCTCAAGCATTATATTGAAGAAATTAACAATAGCCAACTTATACAGACTATGTTTTTCACTGACCCCACCTGAGCACCATGCATTGTCTGGCTATAAATACTTAACTTCATGCTTGTTCAGAGACAACCCAACACTTCCTTTCTTCTGCATATATAATTAGGTCTATTTTCTTTGTAGATATTAATGATGGATTAACACAACTAGCCCTAGCTCTACTAAAGAAATGATAGTGAATCATCAGGTTGTACCTTTCCTCACTCTCATTTTGTTTTTATAATGAGAACATTCATTAAATATGCATGAGGGAGGGAAGCTAATTTTTCTAGTTGTCCATAATTTAATAGTATATAATCCATCATTTTGTTCACATTTTTCCCCAAAAAAAAAAAATTGTTGTTTAGCTTACATAAATACAGTATGGGCATAAACTTGATCTCTAAACTCTTCAAGTTCATTAGACTTAATTATCCTAGTGTTAGATTGAAGTGTTGAAATTCTAAGTTCTTAAAGAGATTTACTAGTATTGGTTGAAAGTACGAAGGATAGAAAGTATGGTGACTTTTGTCTTCACCGTACAATTCAATCATCTCTGGAGTATAAGTATTTCAAAAATTACACTTACACACTATGGTTTGTTGCGGACACGTAATTTGGAGTTGAGATTTGAAGGAATATGCCTTAATGATAAAGGATCTACATAGCCTAATAAAGAGGAATTCTGAGGTGATTCTTAAATGAGCCAACTATTGTCCATTGTTGGAAAAAAAAGAGAAAGAAGAAGAAGAAAGAAATATAGCCCTCTCGAAAGAAGATGACAACAATGCAACAAAAAAGGGAAGAAAAAAATGAGAATAAAAGTTGCACTAGGAATTAGAAAATCCCGGTATGTGTGCAAAGAGGAGATACCCGTGGATTGGGATCTTGTGGTGTCCTCTAAATAAGGACATAGAGGAAAGCTACTCGAATTACGATAGGAACAAATCTGATGTGGGGTATGTGGAACCGAAAAATGAAATGTCTATAAAATCCAAAGTTTGGGTCACCATCCATACGTGCTTATCTAGCCTATTGTCCGATGAGCACAAATACTTAGAACACTAGTCTTGAGTGAATGTTGGATGAATACAAGAACATTGGAAAACTACTTGGAAAACTTAAGCTATGGATATATAGTATGGAATGCATTGGATGAATGGATTTCACATTTTGGTTAAACACTACGTTGTTGCTTAGTCTAAGTGCTAAGTTCTATATGTATACCTTATAAAGGTGTCACAATAAAACTAGATAATAGTTATACTTTGTGGGTGTGTCTAATGCAAATTCTTAGGAGACTATAACTTCACTAGGGAAATTTAGTGGCTTAAAGCCTTGTTGCATATGGTAAATACAACCATAATGCTTGTGAAAGTGAGTTAAGTTTTTCTTTCTTTTTTTCCAGGGACTAACAAAATCAAGGCATTGCATGCCTAATTCATGCTTAATGTTGCATGTTCCTACATTATTTAGTAATAAGAAGCTAGCATTTCTAGCATTTACATGTGAATTAACTTTTGCATAAACCTTGGCTTTTCTAGGGAACACTGCCATAATAAATCATGGAGATAAGTTCAAGATGGAGAGGGGATGAACAATGAGACAACTTTTGCTTTACACCAATGCCCCTAACCTCATGTGTGCACCCTATCACATGTACCCTTACACATTAACATCTCATTACTACACAAGGGTGAACCCACATTCAAATATAAACATGAAACAAAATTTAATCTTTGCTGACCAATACCATTTCTGTGTGGACATGCATTCATAAACAACTCATGGGCAAGGCTACATCAATTGCAATCCCATCATAGCAATCAAATTAGCACTCATTAATTTTGACAACTCACTCAACAAATCCATGCACCACTATTAGTGCTTAATATTAATTCTTTTTCAAAACCCAGCCACCACCCACAAGTCACACGCATAAACACACACTCAATGCAACATTTACGTAGAAAATTATCCATGAATTGCTTTAAAAGCTCCAAACCAATCCCTCTATCCTTGCCCATGAAATTAAACACGCACAATACAACTTAAGTAATTCCTTAATGTCTTCAATATATTGTCTTGATTTTATTTACCTCCATTAATCCCCTATTAATGCTTTGTTTTTATGCTATCAATTCCTTCATCTATAAATAAGATGCTAAGTATTATCATTTCCCTTACCTAGTCTCCTACCAATAATCGCCACTTATACACTTCTACCATACGCTAGGTCCATTCCTCTTGTATCCTAGCCACTATTCTCCACCTTGGCAATTCATTTGGTTACGACATCACCATCGTTACCACCACCTTTGACTACAACCACACATCATCTCCATCTACGTCCATGTCAAAATGACCTTGCACCACCTAATCATAAACAACACCACCTCTACACTTCCACAACCTTAAATAGCTTTGGAATGATGGGTGGAAGATGTGATCATTGTGATGGAGGTTATGTGCAATGCTCATGGCTTCCACCTAGAGGTCGTCGTCCATGAAAAAAATGTGGCTGAGGCTTGAATCTGACTTCATGACTTATTTTCTTGTATTTTTTTCAATCTTTGTGTAATCAAACTTGTGAATCAATAGTATATCTTGTACTTGTTTGACTCTATAACAATGTACTTGCACATCTTTTTGCTTAAAAGAAAAATAAAAATCTTTATATTTCATTGTAGTTGCTAATTTGAATTTCAATTTGGTAGTTTAGAACTAAATTAAGATTAGTTTTATGACTCCTAGCCTATCCATGGATCAACCTAATTTACCGGTAGCTACATAATTTTGATTTTCAATTTTTTCCAAACTGTACTTGAATGATAAATCGATCGATTTTCATTAGAAAGAGTGAGTTAGGTTTCAAAAATTTCAAGTTGAGAGACTTGGATAGTAGATTGACATAAGGAATTGTGCTTGCTATTTTGCATTTTAAAGCCATTTCTTTAAAATTTAATTATTCTATAATTAGGCTCTTAATTCCAAAAGGAAGATGAAATCTACCTTAAACACTAAAATCAAATCTAGCCTGAGTCAACCCAAGGCCCATAAACATGGGTTGTAGGTAAGGCCTAGACCTTCAAATAATTAAGATATTTGGCTAAAAAGGTTACATAGGTCTTTTCAAATTTGGGTTGGGTTGGGCAAGCTTGACCTAATGCGTTGCCTTGGTATGGCAACGAAGGTAAGGCATAATGGTGGATGGTATTGTGGCAACAGCAACTATCCCCGTATATATATTTATGAATGTAACAACCATACAACATATTCTTACAATGCCCTCATATTACAATAATATTACAATCAATACCTTAAGTATATTCGTAACTACTCTAATGAAATTGTTCTTTGACCTATAAACCAATAACCAAACCAAAAAAATGATTTGGTTAACTTAAAGAAATGACAACCAAGTTGAATATTCTAATAATTAAATTTTTTGAATTAATTCAATTTGATTTTTTGATTCAATTCAATATTTGATATTTTTTACAATTTGATCAGACTCCTCGGTAGAGGGAGGATTTGACTCAACAATCACACAAAAAAGGCAATCACAAGAAAGATAAGGAGATTGATGACCTAGTTCTACCGTAAGGGGTGTATGTCTAGGAGAGGGCAGGGCCCCTAGAAAATTCATTAGAAATAGTGGTATTACAATCTCTCGGAGTTCCTCTCTCTCAGATTGCATGAAGAGGTGGTTGTAAGGACCTTCCTTTCTATTTATAGTTATAGAAAGTGATATTATAGCCAAGAAATCCTATGAGATCTCCATGGTCTTGTCCTATTCCTTGGTGAGCCTGTTGTCAAGGCTCGTCCATTGTCAGAACATTAATTGCATTGGTAATCCCATGATTACTATCGACATGGGCATTATGGGCACTGTTACCATCCTTTATTGACTTTGGACACACTGGGCCTTTAAGTGAAGCTGGGCTTGCCCGGATCAGGATCTGCTAGAGTGGAGGTAGGTCAGGTCAGGCTGGGTCTGCCTGTTTACTCTAAGTCTAGGTGTTCGGATCTTTATATGGGTTACATGCAAAGTTTTAAGTCGGATGGCACTTTTTGCCCCTCATCATATGCCCCATTGATTGCGTAGCAATCATAGAACTTAAATGACCTGAATTAAGTTAGAACTTAGCATAAGTGTAGTGTAATCCATGCATAAACAACATACATTGCATCTTTCTTGCTTTATTTTATAGATGCATCAAATAATGTTATAATGTGCTGATTAAGTACATTATTTGGATTGTAGGCAATAAGAAGCTCAAGAGATTGCCTGAAGCTGGATTTGAAGCAAGGAAGAAGTTAGAGCTGCAGCAAAGCTGGAGCAGAACCGTTGGAATAAGGAGGAAGAAATAATGTAGGGAGAGGTATGGTACTCTACTAAGTAGAAATTAATGTAGAGTTTAAATTATGAATAACTTAGGATCAATCCTAGCCCTAGGATAGCCCTAGAGACCATCCTAAGCCTTAGCCACCCTTAGATTAGGTCACCTTAGCCTAGGATACCTCAAAATCGTAGTTTCAACCCTTATCAGGATGTCCAGATAAGTTATTGGACATCCAGAACCCTTAGGCACAACCCGTAGACCTAGAACCCAAGTCTACAGTGTTAATGGACATTCAGACAAGTTGTCAGATGTCCAATTTCTGCAGAATTCCAAGACAAAACCTTGAATCCACCCTAACCTCTGATTGGACGTCCAGACAAGAAGTCTGGACTTCTAATTTTTGAGTATAAGCCGTCTGACACTTAGATTGGACGTTTGATACCCCTCTCCAGAGCCTGTTTTGAAAATCAAGCTTAGATCTTGATTTCCCAGGTCCCTAAACCCAATTCCAAACCCTAGGGAACCTAAGTTAAGGTGCCCTAAGCCTAGTACACCACCCTAAGACCCTCCTAAGAACCTAATTAGGTTATCACTAAGCCCAATTGACTTAGATCAAGTCAATCACACTTCACCTAGTCAATTGGACTCAGAGTCCAATTGAGCTCAGATCTTAACCAGCAGAAGTCTAATTGGACTCAGTGAGAGTCTAATTGACTCAAGCCTGACCTAATTGGGTATCTTCTCTTCCAATTAGACACACATACACCTAATTAAACTTGTGATAAGTATAATTGCACATTCACTTTAGTATTAGGGTTTATAACACTAATTCTAGGAGCCTCC
This sequence comes from Thalassia testudinum, assembly GCA_037157565.1. NCBI lineage: Eukaryota > Viridiplantae > Streptophyta > Magnoliopsida > Alismatales > Hydrocharitaceae > Thalassia > Thalassia testudinum. Next base: position 65,824,313 of record JAZHRO010000063.1, read on the forward strand.
CTAAACCCAATCACCTAGACCTATAAGACCCAACCTAAACCACCTAGCCACACACACACAAGTCACACATGCACACCCACACACACACACACATTGTTGCTGACTCTAGAATCCTCTAGAGTCTTCCAAAGGTGGTGCCACTTTAAGTTGCCAAATATAGCAACCAAAGTGGTCCACTCTTAGATCCACAAGTTGTGGATCTAAGAAGACCCACTCACGACCTAGTGGACAGCCACCTAAGGGTTTCCCTAGAGTCTTCTATAGTTCTCTAGAGAGACCACTTGAAGGCTACCCAAGAGTCTATAAAAAGACCCTCTTGGATGGCCATGCACCCATCTTGGACTCTCCATTGTTGGCTTCTCCCTCCATCTCCATCTCCACGAGCTCTCTCCACCTCCAAACACCAGTGAACGTCCAAGAGCAACTCTCCACCACCTCTCCAAGGGCCGACCTACCCACCATTGGCTACCCCTCCTTCCTACCACCTTGATCCACGGGTTTCGCATGTTTGAAATCAGGGTTACGAGTAAACCGTCGTCGTAGTTGCAAAACTCGTAATCAAATATAATTTATACCGAAACTCTAAGAGAGTCCCGGGCCGAACACATGAAGGTGACATTTACTTTGTATGAAAATCGCGCTTCGATTTGTTTCTTTTTGGTGTTTTAGGATTTTGTTATTTTTTTATTTTTGAAATAAAATGATAATCAATCACAAAAGAGAGATGGAATCGAATATCATATATTGCATGAATGTCAATTACAATAATCTAGAAAACATAAAAAGAGAAGGAGGTGAGAAGAAATCTCCCAAAGCGACTGTTCGGAGAGACGACGACACCTGGCGGAAGCTCGAACGGAGTTAGGAAGCAGGACAACGAAGGTGAGATGCGGGAGGACATCGGGTAGAGAAAAGCTTCAGCATAGCTCTGGAATGGAGGTGAGAAGGTGGAGATGATCTGCTGCCGGAATGGAGGTCGGAGGACGGCTCCAAGGAGACCTATGAATGGGGATGGGAAGATGGAGGAGTATTTGGTGGGGCAAAGTTTCGTTACACTAATAGGCACCTTGGGAGCTTGAGAGCAAGCTCTAACAGAGCATTGGTAGGCTTGCTAGAGCTTGGGAGTAGGTGGGTGTTGAAACGACGAGTTACTATGCTATCGTATTTGGTTTTGAAAACCTGTCGTTGTAGTTTGAAAGCGAAGAACTCATGTTCAACAAATAAAATTTATACTGGAATAGAAATCCCAGATCGAACTTAGGGAGGCTACATCGATCTAGATTCACAATTATATTTTCTTCGTGTTTTTGTTGAAAAGCAGAGTAATTACAATGAAGCACTATAAACAATCAGAATAAGAGAGAGAGAGAGAAAACATTCACTTAATACTTTAAAATGTTTACACAATTAGGAAACCAAAAAATTATACTAGAAAGCAGGAAAACTATTACACTAGAAAGCAGGAAAATTCTACTCTAGAAAGTAGGAAAAAGGAATGGGAGAGAGAAGTTATCCTCCTCGACGATCACTTGGAGGACGAGCCGGACGAGACAATGCCTAGAAGATGAAGAACGAAGCGGGAAGAAGGAGGTCGAGGTAGGAAAAACGAGAACGGGGCAGCATGTCATCGTCATTGCGGGATCCGCTTCCGAGAGGGGGCAAAAATTTGACTTTATCTCTTGAGAAGCATCCTGGGTGTAGGACAAGCTTCTCTTGAGCTTCGGAGAGGGAGAGAAGAGAAGGAAAGGATGATAATTTCATATGGAGGGGGTCTCCTTTTATAGTTGCAAGGACTGAGGGCAATTTAGTCATTTTATGTTGAAAATCATTAATTCAAGACCTTTAGTGATGGATAAATCCGTCACTAAAGGCCTGAACGAGGTCGTAGTGGGCGGCACGCGTGTGCCTACTCGTCTCCCCGCACTTAATGCTCATCCACGTTCAGAGAACACATCCCCGCCCGCCTCAACTACACCCTCATCACGTGCAATCTCACGTCACGTGGGGGCGTGCGATGGCGTGTGGACGTTATCGGGTGTGCACAGCCATTGGATCTTCATCAGTCGGTCGAACGCGCCTGCGCACCTGCTCCAATTAAGGTGTTTCGCGGCTCAAACCTGTGCCTCACTTTCGCGTTAAAGCGCTCGACCAATGTGCTGTGGGTGCGTTTGCGTCAAGCGTTTAACTTAAGCGTGGGCGCCTCGCAGCCGTTGGATCTTAATCCAACGGTGGAGAAGCGTTGGCGTGAGGTGCTTCAGTGGATGCATGCAGTCGGTTGGGTGGTTGAGATGGCACCACGTGGCGCCATCTTGGCCGTTCATCTTCTGGGTGATGTAGATGATGCCACGGGTATCGGATTGAGTCGATTTTCGCACCGTTAGGCTGTGATCGTCGATCCAAATCCATCCGTGCAATTGGATTTGTTGTCTAAAGTGTGGATTAACACCATCTTGGCCCTTGATCTTCTAGGGTTCCTCAGTCTCTATCTAATGCTACGGATATCCGATTAGGGTGATCTTGGAGTCGTTGAACTCCAATCGTCGCCCTGATCAAATCCGTACAGTTGGATCTTTGAGCTGAGGCCCCGATAAAAGGTCGGCCTATCCCTGACCATAAAAGGAGACAATTAACCTCCATTTTATTCAAACTAATCTAAATGCAAGATAATGCATCCTATGCAATATTTATAGTATATAATGAAATTCTATGCTTAAGAACATGCATAAATAGACATTTTATGTAATATAAACATGTTTACATTACACCCCCATGCCTATCTTTTGCTAGTCCCTAGCAAAAACTACATGCTATTTACAAAAGAATTAGGTTGGATTATTTAGGCATAAGTTATTTCAACATTAAGAAAATGTTTACTTAGGATCTGAACTTTCAAAGACACAGCAATGCCCGGGTATCTACCAAAATGTAGACCGCCTCAAGCCCTCGCCTTATTCAAAGAAAATTTTCTTTTTCTCTTTTTCTTCTTTTCTTTTTTTTTTTTGGATTTTTAAGTTTAGGGTTAAAGAGTGGCTTTCTACGGTCATTCAACTCACCCAAGATTTGATGAGAACCCTAAGTTCTAAGCATCTTATTGTGAATGTGATAAACCCGTTGATTGGCAATTAGAACAAACTTCGAGTTTCTATGCCTCTAGGTGACCTTAAAAAGTGAGTTTTGCCTAAAGGTGTATCTTTACGACCAGTAGCTTTCTCCCTACTTTTATTTTTATGGGGTCAACACAAGGGGGAATCCAGTGTATATCTCCCTAGTTTATTCTACTTCTCCGCTTCTTCCTAAGTATTTTGGGAATTTTCAATGCATTTTATGAGCTGGGCTCTGGACAACCGGTCGATGAGCTATTACCACCAACAACTTGCCAGCCATACTCATGCGGTGAAGTGTGGCTTATTTCTTTTATTTTCTTTTTCTTTTCTTTTCGACTTTTTCCTTCTTTTTTTTTTAAGTGGCTTCCCTGGTCTAAGATTTACCTAAAGGCATCAAGAAGAGAATGGTCCAGTGACTGGGCTCTGGACAACCTACCTATGGGCTGTTACCCACAATAACTTGCCAACCATATCACCCTAGAAGGTTCATTAGCTACCCAATTTCCGTTAAAATCGCCGATCAACAAGTCAGTGAAAAGAAAGTGTGTAGATACTTTAGACTCAACGTTCTCTCAAATCAGAGGGTGGGTTGATAAGTCGTGTACTTATCACCCAAACTTATTTACTCAAATTACAATAGAATTCCAGTTAGCGAGGACTCGAAAAACAAATCCACATTTTAGTGGATACACGGGCCGATTAAATCCAAAGACCTAAAGGGTCTTTGTGTTCAGATCCTAATGTAATATTTTCTAAGAGTGAAAAGTCCTAATGTCCAAGTATTCCTTCCTAATTAAATTTTTTTTATGTATATATAAGAAGAGAAATACAAGAATTTCACAAAGCTGACAAAATGATTCAAAAATGAATCCAGCCCCCCATGCCTAGCTGATGCAATGTCCACATTGAGAAAAAGAGACATGAAAGAAAGGGCAGAGTATGAAAGATATCACCTGAATATGAAGCTTGGGTTAGCTTTGTGTCATATGTACAACTATTGAGTTTAATGCCATCAGCTAAGCGAAATCCAGCCAAAGATGTCACAATATGGCTAGCTCAACCATGTCAGAGATGGGTTCTGGAAGAGTACGGTCAATAACAGGCTTCAGACGTTGACCTTTGACTTTAAATGTGTTACCCATCTTTAGGCCAGATATCTGAATGGCTCCATTTGGAAAAATTTGATCGATAATGAATGGGCCATTCCATTTAGATCTAAGTTTGCCGGTAAAGAGCTTAAGTTGAGAATTGAATAACCAGACCTTCTGATTCGGCTCAAAGCTCTTGTGGGAAATCAATTGATCATGTAGAGCTTTGGTCCGAGCCTTGTATATCTTGGCATTCTCATATGCATCATTTCTAAGCTCTTCCAACTCAGATAGTTGGAGTTTCCTGATCTTCCCGGCTAAATTCAGATCTAAATTACATTGCTTGATCGCCCAGAATGCCCTATGTTCAATCTCTACAGGTAGATGACATGCCTTTCCATACACCAAACAAAACGGAGACATGTCGATGGGCATTTTATACGCCGTACGGTAAGCCCAAAGAGTGTCCTCAAGCTTTTGAGTCCAGTTCTTGTGATCAGGCCTAACTGTTTTCTACAGAATATTCTTGATCTCCCGATTGGAGATCTCAGCCTGTCCATTCATCTGGGGATGGTAAGGTGTGGAGATTCAATGATTAACCTCGTATTTGGCCAACAAATTTCAAAATTGGGCATTAGTAAAATGAGTGCCACCATCACTGATGATAACCCTTGGAATCCCGAACCTGCTAAAGATGTGTTTCTTGACAAAATCGATGACCACCTTATGGTCATTGGTTTAGGTGGGAATGGCCTCAATCCATTTGGACGCATAATCAACAGCGACAGGAATGTACTGATGTCCAAATGAAGGGAGAAAGGGTCCAATGAAATCGATGCCCCAAACATCGAAGATTTCGACAGGAAGAATTGGGTTTAGGAGCATCATATCTCTCTTAGTTATGCTCCCGAGTACCTAACATCGAGAACATGACCTTGAGAAATCTTGGGCATCCTTAAATAAAGACGACCAATAGAAGCCAGATTGTAAAATTTTTGCAGCCATCTTTTTCCTAGAGAAATGTCCACCACACGTAGATGCATGGCAGAACTCGAGTATATTGTTGAATTCATTCTCCAGAACACATCGGTGAATAATCTGATAAGAGCCGATGTGGTATAGTTCAAGGTCCTCCCAAAAGTAGTATTTGGCCTTAGATTTAAGTCCATCCCATTCCAATCCTGGGGGATTTGACCAACGGCCAAATAATTAACAATGTCAGCAAATCACGGGATTTGGACACCTGAAATTGCAAGGATAGCTTCGTCCAGAAAAGTATCAATAATCGGGATGTCCGGATGAGAAGAATCACTTAGAAGTCTCGACAAATGATCCGCTACCACATTTTCTACCCTAATTTTATCCTTGATTTCAAGATCAAATTCTTGAAGTAGAAGAATCCAATGAATAAGCCGAGGTTTGGCATCCTTTTTGGCCAAGAGATGTCTCAAGGCCAAGTAGTCGGTATAAATGATGACATGAAACCCTAAGAGATAAGCCCTGAATTTTTCCAAAGTAAATACTATGGCTAGTAATTCCTTTTCAATAACAGTGTAATTCCTCTGGGCTTCATCCAGAGTTTTACTAGCGTAGTAGATGACAGAGGGCTTCCTGTCCACTTTCTGACCCAAAATAGCCCCGACCGCATAATCAGAAGAGTCAGTCATGATCTCAAAAGGGGTTGTCCAAACTGGTGGTTGCAACACCGAAGCACAAGTGACTGTCGTTTTTAGGAATTCAAATGCTTTATGACATGATTCGTTGAAAAAAAATGGTGTTTCTTTGGTGAGAAGATTGCTCAGAGGATGATCAACCTTCGAGAAATCCTTGATGAATCTTCTGTAGAATCCCACATGACCAAGAAATGATCAAATTTGTTTAACAGATGTGGGAGGAGGAAGTTTAGCAATAGCATCAACCTTAGCTTTATCCACTTCAATTCCCCGTTCAAAGATTACATGACCCAAAACGATGCCTTCTTATGTCATGAAATGACTCTTTTCCCAGCTAAGGACCAATCATGTTTTGATGCATTTCTTAAGAATCATTTCTAGATTAGCCAGACAAAAGTCAAACGATTCTCCAAAAATAGAGAAATCATCCATGAAGACTTCCATAAACTCTCCCACCATGTCAGAGAATATGACTAACATACACCTTTGAAAAGTCGCAGGTGCATTGCATAAACCGAAAGGCATCCTACGGAAAGTAAAGGTTCCGTAGGGACAAGTGAAAGTAATTTTTTCCTGATCCTCAGAATGGATAAGAACTTGGTTGTATCCTGAGTAGCCATCAAGAAAACAGAAGTACTTCTACCGAGCTAGTCTTTCCAAGATTGATCAATGAAAGGTAGAGGGAAATGATCCTTTTTCGTGGCCATGTTCAGCTTCCTATAATCGATACAAACCCTCCAAGAGGAAGCTAAATGAGTTGTGACAGATTCTCCTCTCTCGTTAGTCACAATGGTAATCCCGGCTTTCTTGGGAACAATCTGCATGGGACTTACCCAGGGACTATTAGAGATTGGATAAATAATTCCTGCATCGAGCCACTTAATAATTTCCTTTTTGACCACTTCTCACATATTTGGATTTAATCTCCTCTACATCTGGCGAGAAGGGCGGGATCCATCTTCCAAGAATATTCTATGATTGCAGTAAGATGGCTCGATCCCTCTAAGGTCATGAATGGTCCAACCAATTGCCTCCTTGTGTTCCTTCAGGACCTTGATCAATTTAATCTCTTGCTCCTTTGTTAATTTAGCACTGATAATCACCAGGAGCATCTTCTGTGGTCCTAAAAATTGATATTTCAAATTCTCAGGCAATGGTTTCAGTTCAAGCTAGGGCAGGGTGATGATTGAAGGTAAGGAAGATGCTGAAGACTCATCAAGAGGAAGAGGTTGAGAGTGAACAAAATCAATAACCTCTTCAGAAGATGGCAGGTCTACCATAAAGGGTTGCGGCTCCAATTCATCATCAAAGGAGGAACTTTCAATTGAAGAAACCATCAAACAAGTTTCAATGTTCACATTATCCTCCTCAAGTTTCTCAATAAATCCACAATCCTCAAATTTATTAATCACCTTAAAAATATCCAATTTCATTCGTTGATCCCCAAAGGTGATTTCCATGCTACCGCTTTCACAGTTAATGTTGGCCTTAGCGGTAACCAGGAATGGACACCCCAGAATGATGGGTGTGTTCCTCAGATTTTTCGATACATTCATGTCAAGGACAAGGAAATCTACAGGAAAATAGAAATCCTTGGCCTTAACTATAACATCTTCAATAAAGCATCGCGGATTTATGACCGAACGGTCTTCTAACTACAGCGTTACTGAAGTCGGCCGAAGTTCACCTAATCCAAACTTCTCGTAAAGAGAAGTTGGAATTAGGTTGATGGATGCACCCAGATCCAGAAGTGCTCTATCAAAAGTGTAATCTCCGATGGCACAAGAAATCAATGGAGCACCTGGATCTCTCTTTTTCTGAGGGAGGTGGTGCAGGATAACAAAACTAGCCTGCTCGGAGAGTACCACCTTCCTCAGAACATATTCTCTCAACTTACCTTTTGTGTACATAAATCCTTCAAAAATCTCGCGTAAGCCGATATATGCTTGATAGCATCGAGGAGCGGGATATTGATCTCAACATTCTTAAAAATATTCAGAAGCTCCTCATTGCTATCAGCAGACTTCTTCTTTTATGATTTGATCAAAGCTTCAGGAAAAGGAACATGAGTCAGATCTTTGGAATCAGGTTCCTAAGCCTTGATTTCTTCTCTAGAATTCTCCACTCTCTCCTCAGGTTCTTTAGGATTCGGTAAATCAGAATAGTGTGGTTGTGGATCCTGAGTTTGCTTACCACTCCTCAAGGTAACAAAATTTGCCGATGCATAAGAGTTTGGATCTTGGGGAGGGTTAGGAAAGATTGGAGGGGCTTGATTAGCCAAGAATTGTTGATGTGTAGAAGAAGAAGAAGGACCCTGCTTAACCACCTGAGCATGTGTGTGTGGGTCCCTCTGATTTCTGTACCCATGGGCTTGGTTGCCCAGATTCAGAATATTTCGCTGGTTGGGTACAGGTTGGGATGGTAGAGATCCGGGTTGACGAGAGTTAGCTATGAGCCTGGTCTGCAAGTTGTCCAGTGAGGTTTTCATTTGCTGCATGAGCTGGAGCATGGATCCTTGCATCTCTACCATTTGCCGGTTCAAATCAACCTGCCCTACAGGTTGACGGGCATTCCAAGCTGGCTGATTGACCTGATTTGGGGGCAACTGAGTATACACATGACCTTGACCCATTGGTCATTGCAGAGCATAGTTGTTGGGTCGAAATTAGGTCTGTTGCCCCAGGATTTTCCAGGAGAAGTTAGGGTGGTTTCTCCAACCCGGATTATAAGCATTAAAGTAGGGGTTGGATCTAACGTTCTCCTGTACAGCACAGACATCCTCATAGGGTGAGGATGGAGAGAAAGAAAGGGAAGGATCAGAAAAAACTGGGATCAAAGGCCTCAATTTGGAACCCATGGGGTTTCGAATAATGCTTACTCATAGGTTGAGTCGCATCAAGTTGATTTACGAACTCTCGTCCAAAAGGAGCTTGCGAAGAATGGAATCCCGAATTTTGGGATTGAGTGGATCGAGAGCTCATAGAATTTCTAGCCATCCACTCTTCCATTCTCTTAGCAACCAAGTTCACCTTATCAAGTTTGTTACAAATCAATTCCATATCAAATGAATGAGAGTCATGGACTTCATTAACATTTGATTTGGGCTACTGGGACCGGTTAAAAGTATCCATGGAGGCATGATTGATTGAATTCTCGCTCATTTCCTCAAACAAATTGTGTGCACTATCCACTTCTTTGTTGAGGAAATTGCCTCCGCAAGAAGCGTCCACGTGATTTTTGAGTTGCTCAGTCAACCCGTGGTAGAAGATCTACACGAGTTGCCATTTCAGCACCTCATGGTGTGGACACCTCCACAATAGGTCCTAGAATCGCTCCCAGACCACATGAAACTGCTCCCCCGGCTGCTGGGTAAAGGTAGTGATTGCCCATCTCAAAGCATTGGTACGTCTGACAGGGAAGAATTTCTTCAGAAAGGCCGATTTCAACTCATTCCAAGTTGCAATTGGTCTTCCTATAATCCTATACCAATGAGTGACTTTATCACTAAGAGAGTAGGGGAAGAGCCTCATGATCATTTGCTCCTCATTCATGTTTCGTGCCTTGGTGGTCTAGACCAAAGTGGTCAAGTCCTCCAAGTGCTGAAACGGATCTTCGGAGCCATGCCCATGGTAATGTTTAATCAGGCTTAACACTTGAGGCTTGATTTCTACGTCTACGGCCGGAATCTGGACGCCGGGACATTCCCCATAATTTGAAGGATCATAAAAATCCTTCAAGGGCTGAGCACCCTGCATTCTCTGGAACCACTCCTGCATCCTCTACATTTGTTCTAGCTGCCCTCGAAATTCCTCCTGCGGATCCCGAGGCAGAGGAGGCAATTGATCGGCCATGGGATCAATTTAACCAAAATCCAATTTACGTCTCCTAGAATACTCTAGTGGTCCTTCCAATCAGGGATTCAATGACCGTCTTCCCAACATAAACTAGGAAAAGGTCGGAAGGACGGGGGATAAAGACCCTGCAGTACAACAAAACAAGCCTGTCCTTAAGTGGGGTAACCTAAGGATCTACAGACTCCCAAAACCCACCTTAAGATTATAAATGATTTACTCTACTTGTGTCTGCTCAATCCAACCAGTTAGAAGGAGGGACTGGGAAGTAAGCTCTTCCTTCAGCTTGCACCTCCGGTTCCTAGTGTACCCCCCAACCGTGGCCATTTGATGCTACTCCCCTAGCTAGACATAAGATTAATCAGTACAAGTAGGTTAATCATGAACAATCTCAGACTAGGCCCCAAAGAGCGAATCAATCCTTAAGGCCAACGTCTACTTGATTTTATTAAGGCTTGGGATTGTGGTGCTTATGGAATGTGATGGGCCCTTAAAATGGATTGTGCCCTTAATGATTGATTGAGTATTGTGTAAGTGCGTGCACAACCAGGGTTTTCAAGTAAGATTATTTGTGATGCATAGATTTTAATGTTCAAATCTTGCTTAAGTAGCTTTTAAGGTTTAAATTAGGTTGATTTCAATCAAGTTTGAGGCAAACTAGGTTTCCAAGAATGGGTGAAGATTGCTTTCCTTTAAAATCAGAAATAAAGTAGAGTGCCTGGAATAAACCTAGATTGAAAACCCTAAGGAGAAGCTACTTGATGAATTGATTTTAGATTGAGTGGTGCAGCCCAAACAACTCAAACAACTAGCCACAACTGCACCACTAAGTTAGGCACACAGAAATGGTTAACCTAGAATGATTTTTACTCTTTTATGTGTTGTTTTGTGTGTTTTGGTTCCACAGATCAGAACCCGATTGAGTAGAAGCAAATCAAGTTGGTTAAGTACCTTGAATGTGGGTGTATGTTGTGTGTCTATTGACAATTACCCCACAAATTATCTTCTTTTTTTTTTTATAAGCAAGGGTGGAATGAGTGTGAGTGAGAATCCAAACAACCAAACTAATCCTAGGATTTATGCAAACACCTAAGTTAATTGGAATTTGAATTTAATGTGACAAATGAAATCTATGGAGGGGGAAGAATGGGGAGCACTTACAGTTGTCTTCAACTGCACTTTACTCTAGTCTACCGCTTGATGATTCCCTGATGGAGGTCTCTGCAAAACAATAAACACAAGAGAAAGTAAGTTAGAAGACAATAAAGTGCATCAAATGCAAAAAGAAGATCTGAAATCGTTGCCTCCCCGGCAACGGCGCCAAAATGTTGAAACGACAGGTTACTGCGCTATCGTATTTGGTTTTGAAAACATGTCGTAGTTTGAAAGCGAAGAACTCATGTTCAACAAATAAAATTTATACCGGAATAGAAATCCTGGGTCGAACTCAGGGAGGCTACGTCGATCTAGATTCGCAATTATATTTTTTCGTCTTTTTGTTGAAAAGTGGAGTAATTACAATGAAGCACTATAAACAATCAGAATAAGAGAGAGAGAGAGAAAACATTCACTTAATACTTCAAAATGTTTACACAATTAGGCAAGAAAAAAATTACACTAGAAAGTAGGAAAACTATTACACTAGAAAGCAGGAAAATTCTACTCTAGAAAGTAGGAAAAAGGAATGGGAGAGAGAAGTTATCCTCCTCGACGATCGCTTGGAGGATGAGCCGGACAGGACAACGCCTGGAAGACGAAGAATGAAGTAGGAAGAAGGAGGTCAAGGCAGAAAGAACAAGAACGGGACAGCACGTCGTCATCATCGTGGGATCCGCTTCCAAAATAGGGGTGAAAATTTGACTTTATCTCTTGAGAAGCATCCCGAGTGTGGGACAAGCTTCTCTTAAGCTTTGGAGAGGGAGAGAAGAGAAGGAAGGGATGAGAATTTCGTATGGAGGGGGTCTCCTTTTATAGTTGCAAGGAGTGAGGGCAATTTGGTCATTTTATGTTGAAAATCATTAATTTAGGACCTTTAATGATGGATAAATCCATCACTAAAGGCTTGAACGTAGCCGTAGTGGGTGGCACACGTGCGCCCGCTCGTCTCCCTACGCTTAACGCTCATCCACGTTCTTCAAATCTCGGCCGTTCAATCGTGAGATCGAACGGTTAAGAATGCATCCCCGCCTGCCTCATCGCGTGAGATCCCGCGTCACGCGGGGGCGTGCGATGGCGCGTGGACACTATCGGGCGCGCACAGCTGCTGGATCTTCATCGGGTGGTTGAATGCGCCCGCACACCCGCTCCAATTGAGGCATCTCGCGGCTCGAACCTGCGCCTCACTTTCACGTTAAAGTGCTCGACCAACACGCTGTGGGTGCATTTGTGTCGAGCACTTAACTTAAGCGTGAGCTCCTCGCAGCTGTTGGATCTTGATCCAACAATGGAGAAGTGTTGGCGCGAGGTGCTTCAGTTGATGCATGCACCCAGTTGGGCAGTCAAGATGGTGCCACATGGCTCCATCTTGGTCGTCCATCTTCTAAGTGATGTAGATGATGCCACGAGTATCGGATTGAGTCGATTTTCACGTCGTTAGGCTACGATCGTCGATCCGAATCCATCCATGTGGTTGGATTTGTTGTCTAAAGTGCAGATTAACACCATCTTGGCCCTTGATCTTCTAGGGTTCCTCAGTCTCTATCTGATGCTATGGATATCCAATTAGGGCGATCTTAGAGTCGTTGAGCTCCAATCGTCGCCCTGATCAAATCCGTATGGTTGGATATTTGATCTGAGGCCCCGATAAAAAGTCACCCTGTCTATGACCATAAAAGGAGACAATTAACCTCCATTTTATTCAACTAATCTAAATGCAAGATGATGCATGTTATGCAATATTTATAGTATGTAATGAAATTCTATGCTTAAGAACATGTATATATAGACATTTTATGTAATATAAATATGTTTACATCAATGGGAGCAGAGTAGGTAGAGATGGCTTGGAAGGGACGGGGTGTAGGTCCAGAACGTCGCTGTAATGGATGAGAAGAGGCTAGAATAGGCATGGGACCATTAGCGACCTCCAGAATGTTGCTATAAGTGTTGCTGTAGCCAGCTCACGCCCACTCACCCACACAGCTAGCCTTGCGCCTACGAACAATTAGTGACGGCTGTAAGCGTCGCTGTAGGTCCAACTTAGGCATCACTATAGCCACCTCATGCCCGGCCATGCGAGCTACACTGTCCCTCCTCATGCATGCAGATTGCGCAAATACCCTGCTGGCATGCGCTAGTGTATGCACGTGCGTGCTGTTGGTATGGGTTGGCGCTACGCTGCTGCTACTACTTCATGTGCGTGCATGCACTGGCTACATTGGGTGCTGGCTGGATTGAGAATTGGGGGGGGGGGGGGGGGTTGCAGGGATTCGAACTCGCGCCCCCTCCCTTGCGATCCAATGCCTCCACCGTTGCGCCACGTCCGCAACTGTGCTGAGAAGATGAGTTGAGGCTGCGTGGTGAGGGCGAGCTCTCAGCCGTTGGATTGAGATCCAACGGCTGAGATCTCATTTTGTGGTGGCCTTGAGGATACGTCAGCTCAGGTGGAGGGCCTGGATGGTGCCATCTGAGCCGTCCGTCTTCTTGTAGAGGGTGCTACGGAGCTCCGATCATGGTGATTTTCGCGTTGACGGACTGCGATCGTCACTCCGGATCCATCCGTATGGTCGGATTTTCCATCTGAAACCCATATGGATGTCGCATTACCCCCTGGATGTTGATCTTCCTCGGACTTCGTATGATACTACGGGACTCCGATCTAGACGATTTCGGAGTCATTAGACTTTGATTGTCATCCTGATCAGATTTGTACAGTCCGATCATCCATCCGAGGCCCTGAAATAAATCATCTTCTCTCCTGACCATAAAAAGGACCTAATTAACCTAAAATATATACTGCTCTAAATGCATAATGATGCATGCTATGCAATATTTATAACATAAAATGCAAATCTAAGCTTAAGAACATGCATGAATAGGCATTTTATCTTCAATAATTGTGTCTACATCACACCTCAAGCTCCACAGGCCATTGGAGACCACCTCCAATGCCCTCAGTTCTCGTAGATAAGTAGTTCTTCAAATTTTAATACTGCATTAAATTACTGCTTAGTAGCGTAGTCATCCTCTACCTGAGTGATGCATGCGTAATCTTCCATAGATACATGCATGCATCCATTTTCTGCTAGCCAGAATTCTCGCCTAATCATTCATGTACAAGCTTTCCTTGAAAGATGATTGTAATGACAACCTTTGTGAATGAATGAAATCATTATTCTATCTTTCTCTATTGTGATCATGAGTTACCCGATTTAACTTTCCTACTACATTGCAACTAAAATGTCTGTCCCTAAAGATATAAATGAATTGGAGATCGATATGTTTTCCGCTAGCCGTCATCGTATTGTCAAAGTCATGCACACGCCAACTCACATTTTCACATTTGTGATATATCTAACGCACGCACACGTTCTCCGCATAAATAAAGTGACTAGCGCATCTTTAACTCACACCTTAGAGACCGGGGTACAGTTTTAAGCAAGTAAGGAAATCAGAATCAATTTCGCTTTTCTAAACGCCTCCTTGAGATCGATCGGGACTCACCATCTCGTTAACTAAAATGTTTTGTTGAGTCGTATTTCGCGCTATACTACGACATGTTTTAAAGCAAATACGCGACTTACGATATCCCAACACCCCTCTCTAGTGGGTGAATGCCGTTGAGAGAGTAGTAGGAGCACTTAAAAGTTCACAGTATAGTATGCCCCCAAATGATGTCCCAACTGTATTAAAAGCAGGGGAAACATTTCTGATGAGGTGAAAAGTTTTAAGGTTTTTCCTTGTTGGCCTTAAGAGGCGGTATGCCAACCTTAAGATGTGGTAATGTTGAGGTAATGTGGATGTAAGGGCCCGATTTTCCACCAGCCTTAAAAGGAATCTTGTCATCCTTAAGAGGCGGCAATGCCAAAGGAATATAAGGCGTGCTCGCTTGAGTTCTTGTCAACCTTAAGAGACGACAATGTTAAGGGAACATGGGCACATGGGCCCGATTTCCTGCCAACCTTAAGAGGCATCTTGACATCCTTAGGAGGCAACAATGCCAAAGGAACGTGAGGCACATCCTCCTATGTTCCTGTCGGCCTTAAGAGGTGGTAATGTTGAGAGAACGTGGGTGTAAGTGCTGAATTCCCGCCAGCCTTAAGAGGCGGCAATGCCAAAGGAACGTGAGGCACGTCCACTTGAGTTCCTACCAGCCTTAAGAGGCGATTACCTGGGAAATGGTGTGAGGTAAGCACCATCTTCCATGACTAACGGTTAGTCACTGTGGGAATTGGGTCTTGTCTTGGGTGTAACAAGATTGGCAATAATTGCCGTTATGATGAGGTGAAGGCCTCAAATATCACACCTGTCATTGATGGGATTGACTTCTCTGTGGTGGTGGATACATGCACAGGGGCCATTTAATGCCCGTAATGTTGGTCGAGGTAGTTTTTGCTCTTGGCGACATATTTGGAATTAGCACTGGATATGGCGGGATTTGATTTTTTTTTGAACGTGCACCCTGCAAGGGGCAACCGCACTTCGTGGGGGTTACATATAGGGGTGGTGGGTCATAGTTAATGCCCCACCTACCCTCAACTATCGTAGAGAGCATTGTACTCAGTACTCATCTTCACCGACGTGTTGTAAGAGTGTACCCTTAGTTGGAGCGCCTTCATCTCAAGCTTTTTTAGAGGAAGCATCATCATGTCAAGACTTTCAGGCAAGGGTAAGTCCATTGCTTCCTCTTCCAGGGTCTCTGCTGAGACAAGGGATTTATATAATTTTTCGTCGGACTTTCATAGCCAGCTTACAATTCAGTTGTTTCTGGAGTACGGCCTCAGTGAAGTGTCGTTTCATGCTTGTAGGTCCCAGACCCATCTATGTTCGAACAGGTTGAAAGACATGTTTATAATTTGTAGATACACCATAAAGCATAGTCTACGGGTACCCTTGAACCCCTCTTTGTCCTTCCTTTCCTTTTACCACCTCGACCCTTCATACCTCAACCTTAATTGCTAGCTAGTTTTAAATGCCTTTACCGCCATTTGCTTTCAATTGGGGATTGTTCCCCATCCCATTTTGTTCCACCTACCTTTTGGGTTGATGCCCCTAAAGGTGAAGAGGGTCAGGCCTCTATTTGGCACTTGCACCCTATATAGCTGGCAGACCGGATACTGGATAATGGACCTCCTCGATAGTTTGAAGGGATAAGACCATTTCTTTTCTCTTTCGAATATAGAGACCTCGAAGTCCCCTATACCTAGCAAGGCCTGCCAGAGAGGGACCAACCGCCCCAATCCAAAGAGCTTGACCCATCTGCATAGGCAAACATAGGCAAAATAATTAAGTTTAGTTCAATTGCCCAATCGGAACTCAAGAAGAAGGATGTTCGGGAGGCTTCATCATAGGTGGCAGATTCATTGCCCATGACTTGTAAGTAGGGAGGAGGTAATAGCTTTTGTATCACATATCACATCTGCCAGCAATTTATTAATCTAGTGTTTTGGTTCTTTTAGTTGCAGTTTTTGGGTGGTTCACTTAACCGAACACACATGGGTGACAAGGTAGTGGTTCGGCTCACCATGGGTCATGGCATGGCAAGGAAAGGCCAGTGTAGCATAGGGAGAGGAGGCTGATGGAGCGGGACGAGGGGAGTCAGCCCACCTATTAGAAGGGGCTGAAGCGAAAGGAGGAGGCCCTTGAAGAGGCCATGGAGGAGTCGAAGGTCCCCTTGAGGTGCCCCAGGAGGGGATGTCATTTGGTGCTTCCGTGGGAGGATTCGATGACATCCTTTTTGCGGAGTGCTGACGAGGCGGAGGGGAAAGGTGTGCCCTCTGCTCCCTTGGAGCCGTCTGGGCCACCCGAGGCCATTACCCTGAGTGACTCCCTACCAGAGGCACCTTTGGAGGTGACTAGCATGGGGGGTACTATTAGCTTGCCAGCCTTGTTGACTTCTCCCGGTGCATTTGCCCTCCTGGCGCAAGAGGTGGCTGCCACCAACAACATTTTCAACCAACTGTACAATAAACGGAGATCCATGGGGGTAAGGGTCTTGGTGGATCCCCTTGGCCGGGGGGGCTTAAGGATGATGGGCCAGACGGTTGGGTCCCTCATTGGATTCGTGCTGGAGGGGGCTCACAGCAGCCCCATACCTAGCCGGGGGCATCAAGTAGTGCCCCACCTTAGAGCGGCAGGTGTTAAGGCACCTAAATGATGCACTATCCTAGGCTACCTCTAAGACATTGGGCATGAATTTCAACCATGTCTTTTTCTACTACATGCGTGTGATAAGCTTTTGGTCTTTCCCTCATCTATTGTTCTGCCCCCCCGCCCCGTTTTTGCTCTAAACCTGATGCGTTTGTGGGTTGCAGGCAAAAACGCTTGGGGCCACCTTCGTTCCACATGGCGATGCTCCTTCGAACCTCCCTAGACCGACCAACAACGTTGATGTGACAGACATGGCCGCCAAATGGGTCGTAACGGCTAAGGTGGAGCAGAGGAGTTTACTCTACTAGGTGGTGAAGGCCATTGCAGCCCGGGAGAAGGCGAAGAAGATGACGGAGGAGACCATGCGCAAACTCCGTTCGCAGCGGTAGACAACCAACAATGTGGCCAGGCTAGAAGATGAGCTGAAGAAGGCCCACCCTGGTTTGAGAAGGGTCCTGCACGATGGTGGGGGGCTAAACGAAAGCCTCATCAGAGTGCAAAAGATTGAAGTCATGGCTTTGGAGGGCTTGTCCGAGTGCCTCACAACCACTTGCACCCGCGTCCTTTCCGTGAAAGAGGAGGTGCAAGTGCTCAGGGCTAAACATTCTTCATCCGTGGAGGAGTACAAGAAAGCTTTTTAGGAAGAGTCCTCTACCTGAGCGCCATGATTAATAGACTTGCTTCTATGAGAGCAAGTCTCCAAAAAGGCGAAGGTGATTGCAAGGTATTTGAGAGTCCACCTCAGCAAGGCCCAACAACACGCGAAGGAGAGGGGTCAACAGGTGGCGGAGTTGGAGGATGCCGCATAGCCAGAGCTGGATGCAGAGGTGGTAATGGCATTTTTACCAATGATCCGTACATGGAGGCAAGCCAGGAGGATCTCTCGAAGAAGATCGGGAAATGTACCTTTGTTGTTGTGTAGTCCCTTCTTACGGGGAAGCATACTCCAGTGGAGGAGTTATGTGGCTGGTCTATGGACCAATTTTTGTCAAAGTATGACTGTCAAAAGGCTGTCGATCTTATTACTGACAAAGAACCTGTGGAATTGCCTGCGGACCAGCTGGCTCTAGAAGAGGAGACAGACGAGCTGGGTCTATCAAGGGCCATGGAGCCATGTTCAGGGGTGATCAGCCCGCTCTGCCTCTCGCCAATGCCCGAGGGAGATATTTTTGGAGCTTGAGAGGGGAGTTCATGAGCCTCTTATTAGTGTTGTTCTTTTGTTTTTTGGAATGTAACAGGAAACGCTCTTTTGCAATGCAGAAGAACATTTCTATCTTTATTGTTTGTCTGTATTCATACATGGTACAAACGTAAGTTGCTAGCATGCCAAGTGCAGGGGATACTTTGCCACCTAGGGTCTGTAACTCGTAGAAGTCCCTTAGACTATCTTTACAAATCTTGTAAGGCCCTTCCCAGTGGGCATCTAGTTTCCCACCTAACTTGCTTGGCATGAAGACATCACACTTGTGCAGCATTAAGTCTCCTTAGGAGAATGTCTGCTTGCGGACCCACCTGTTATAGGAGGCAGCAGTCGCTTCGTTATGCTTGAGCGATGCTTGTGAAGCCTTATCCCTTAACTCATCTATGAGGTCTAAGGATAGGCAAACTTGATCATCGTTGGTGGCAAGGTCATAGAGTTGTGTCCTATAAGTGGGGAGGACTATTTCAATAGGAAGTCAGGCTTCCATGCCGTATACCAAGCTAAATGGTGTGTAGCCCATGGAAGTTCTTTGGCAAGTCCTGTAGCCCCACAGCACGTCCGGCAGCTTGTTCGCCCATCTCCCTTTGGCTGAATCTAGCTAGCGTTTTATTGCTGAGATGATGATGTGATTGGTTAGCTCTGCCTGTCCGTTTACCTGGGGATGTCCGACGGACGAGAAGCGTAGGCAGATACCCTAGCTAGTGCAAAATTCCTTGAATTTTTTGCAAGCAAACTAGGTACCATTATCTATGACAATGTACTTGGTATCCTATAATGAGTTATAATGCCTTTGTGGCGAAGGACATAACTCTATCAGTTGTTAGGCTGGTTAAAACCTCAGCTTCGACCCATTTGGAGAAGTAATCAACTACCACCAGTATAAACCATTTATGAGCCGGGACTAGCAGGAAAGGGCCAATGAAGTCCATGCCCCATCTTGCAAAAGGGATGGGTTACATCATTGGTATTAACTTTCCAGGCAGCTGGTGGAGCAGGGTAGTGAACCACTACACTTGTCACACTTGCTCATGAAGTCCTTATAGTGTTGCTTCATTTGGGGCTAAAAGTAGCCAGAAGTGCCTCGTACCCTTCGTAATTCCCGCACACACCTCTATGGGCTTCTTAAAGGGCCTGCTTTGCTTTCGCTTTTGCCAAGCAATGCAACAGGGGACTGTAATACCCTCGCTTGTACAGTTGTCCCTCTATCAAGGTGTACCTTGAGGCTTTTAGACGAAAGGCCTTGGGCCGTTGTTCCCTTGGGGATAGTTCACCAAAGTTTGGGTAAGTGATGATAGGCATCATCCAAGAAATGAACTGCTCTATCGTGAACGTCTTGGAAGCAAGTCCAATTGACTCCTTTAGGGTCTGGAGGCAGATATCTTCCTCCTGCCTTAGCGAGATCGCAATAATGAGTCTGGCCAATGCATCCGCCAAGGGGTTGTCGGCTCTGGGCGCCAGCCTGATCAAGATAGTCTTAAAATCCGCCAACTCTTCCATGTCCTTGTCAGCATACAAGATCATGTTTGGATCCCGAGCTTAGTATTCACCATATATTTGGTTGGCGACCAGCTAGGAGTCCGTGTAGATTTCCAATGAGGTGACGGCTTTTGACTTGGCCACCCGGATGCCTGCCAGTATGGCCTCGTACTCCACCTGGTCATTGGATGTAGGGAAATCCAACTTAATGACGTACTTATAAGTAGTGCCGTCTAGGGTGGTTAAGGCTATCTCGACCCCAGATCCGACTATAATAGAAGAGTTGTCAACATACAGCTGCCAGGGGAGCGTGAGGAAGGTGCCTAGGTCCGTGAATTTTGCCATGAATTCCGCCAAGACTTGCCCTTCGATGGCTCTCCTCGGCCGGTACCTAACGTCAAACTCTGCCAATTCCATAGCCCAATTAACTTGTCATATTGACCCCGTGGGCTTGTGCAGCATTCGCCGTAGGGGCTAGTCTGACAGGACCATGATAGTGTGGGCTTAGAAGTAGGAGCGTAGCCTCCTGGCTATGATGACCAGAACTAGCCCTAGTGATAGATACGACATCATCAATCATAATAAAGCACTATTGTCGAGTTTTTGTCCCTAACAATGGTGCCAAAAATTATGTCGTGCGACGATTGCGTTGCAATAAAAAGGGTGTTTTAGATGTCATTGTTGTTGTATATTTGTCATAATACAAACATATGTCACATCATTTTATTTAATTACAATTTTTACTACTTAGTTTCCAGGTCATCAACTAGAAGGCAGTTATTGATATACATCACTCTCTATGTCCAAAAATGTTCTCGTATTCTAAAAATGCTAATTTTATTTACAAAATGAATCGATGAGTCAATTAATAAATGAATTGGTTAATTATAAAACTAAAAAATTGATGTAGACACAATTATTGAGGATAAAATGCCTATTCATGCATGTTCCTAGGCTTAGATTTGCATTCCATAAGTATAAATAATGCATAACATGCATTACATTGCATTTAGGATAATTTGTGTACATTGTATAGTAATTCTGACATTTTATGGCCAAGAGGCAATGTGACATCTTTACGAGGTTTGGATGAAGAATCCAACCGTACGAATGGATCCGAAGCAACGATCGCAGTCCGACAATGTGGAAATCACTTCGATCAGAGCACTGTGGCACCCTCTGCAAGTAAAGAGAGGTGGACGGTCCAGATGGTGCCACGTGGCACCATCTGGGGTGCCTAAGGCCGCCCAGCATCCCTCCAAAGGGGTGTCCAACAAGCAATCCCAACCGTTGGATGTAAATCCAACAGCTGAGAGACCTCCACCACACGCCCTAAGACGTCCTCTGCACCATTTGGATGGCTTGGCACATTGCTTGGGCACCTGGCCACCAAGTAGGGGAGCGCGTTCGAGACCTGCGGAGCCCCCCAATTCGCAAATTAGCACACGCCAGCACACACTAGTGTGCACCAGCAGGGCCTTAGCGCAATCTGCGCACGTGATGGAGGGGCAACACAGCTCACACGTGGGTGAACGTGAGGTGGCTACAGCAATGCTTGAGCTAGATCTACAGTGATGTCCTAGAGATCGCTAATTACCCTCTGTCTATTTTTTGCCCCTTCCCATCCACTATATAATGACCTACACACCTCCCTTGCCTAACCATCTCTATCTACTCTACTCCCACCTATTCTTAAGCTCTAGTAGCCTACCAATGCTTCATTAGAGCTTATTCCCAAGCTCCAAAGGCCTCTTATTAGTGTAATGCTCCTATATCCCACCAAATATTCATCCTCCATCCCACCACCTTCATAAGAAGCCTTGGAGTTGTCCTCCCACCTCCATTCCAATAGAAGATCTCCTCCATCTCCTCCTCACCATTCTAGAGCATTGGTGAAGCATTCCTCTTCCCGACGTCCTCCTGCATCCCACCTCCATCGTCCAACACCTCACCTCCTTCATCCAAGCTACCGCTAAGTGTCGTCATCTCACCAAACAGTCGATTTAGGAGATTTCTTCTCGCCCCTATCTCTTTTGTATTTCATAGCTTATTGTAATAAACAATTGCATGATATATCAAATTTGTTTCCATCTCATTTTGTGACATTATCTTGCCTGCTTCTTTATTGCAAAAACAAAAGAAAAAAATCACAAAACCTTAAAACCTCAAAAAGAAACAAAATGAAGTGCAGATCTCAATGAAAGTAAACGTCACCTCCCTGTGTTCGACCTGTGACTCCTTTGGAGTTTTAGTTATAAATTGTATTTGATAACGCATTTTGCGAGCTATGACGATGAGTTCTTGAAACCTGATTTGTCTTCGCCAAAACCCGTTCATCATTTTGGCATCGTTGTTGGAGAGGCAACGCTCTTTGGTTTTTTCGCGTTTTCCCGCATTACTTACATATTTTTCTAACCTATCTTTCTTTTTCGATTTATTGTCTTGCAGGAACCTGGTCGAGGAGCCAAAGGCGGTAGATTGGAGTAAAGTGCGGGTAGAGACATTTGTATATTTTCCCCCACCACCCCCACCCTAGATTTCATTTCTCCAAACTAATAACTCAAACCCAAATCAACTTAGGTGCTTTTTATATCTCCTAGGATAGATTTGGTTGTTTGTTTGCCACCTCCACCCATCTCATCCCCGCATATATATAAAAAAATAATAATAATACGTTTCTCTTGTGGGATTTACTGAAAGTGACACACATTAAACACCCACAACTTTCGACTTAAGGTGCACAATTCCACTTTGATTTTGCCACTTAATCAGGATCTGACCTGTGGACCCGGTACACTTTAACTCAATATACATAAGTGAGTAGAATCTGAATAGGTTAAACATATATGTTTCTTAACTAAGTGGTGCAACAGGCCAATTGATTGAGTTGTTTGGGCCACACCACTTAAGATAAAAGTGATTCATCGTAGCTTGCCACTTAGTGTTGATTTTTAGGGCTGAACTAGGCACTCCACATTTTTTTCTGATTTCTAAAGGAATACATCATCATCAATGCTTGTAAAATTTGGAGTGTTCTCTTGAACTTGATTGAATACACCTAAGATTAAACCCTAAAAGCTACTAAACAAGGTTAAACGCTAAAAGACACATCATCAAATAACCTTGTTTACAAATCCTGGTTGTGCATGCACACACTTTTGAATCAATCATTAAGGGCACAACCCACTAAGGGCCCATCACATTCCTAAAGCACTAAATATCCCAAGTCTAACTAAAATTGAGTAGACGCTGGCCTTAAGGATTGATTCACTCTTCGAGGCTCAGATTGAGACTTTTTTCAATTAATCTGCTTCTACTGGTCCATCTAATGTCTAGTTAGGGGACTAGCATCAAACGACCACAGCTGGGGGTATACTAGGAACCGGAGGCATAAGCCAAAGGAAGAACCTTTTCCCCAACCCTTCCCTCTAACTGGTTGGATTAACTGGATAGAAGTAGACCAAATCGTTTATAATCTCAAGACGAGTGCTGGGAGTTTGTAGGTCATTAGGCTAACCCACCTAAGGACAGAGTTGATTGCTTGTATTGTAGGGCTCCTTTCTTTCTTCTGATTTCCCCTCCTATTCTACCATGTATCCTTCCACATACTACACTCATTTCCCATCCTACCCTCCTACCACCACTTTTACCCAAGATGATTACTATCCCAACTCGACTTATAATTACCCATCCACTAGCCAGAATAACTTTGATTGGGGATACGATATCAGACCTCAGTTTCCAGGGCCTAACCCTGGACAACAAGACTATGATTACCATCTTTCTCAGAGCTACAATGATTATAGATCTCCACCCTTTGATGATCAACCTAACCTGATATACAATCAAGAAGGATAGGTTGACTATAACACCTACCCTCCCCAGAATTATGTTGAACATGGGTCACCTTTATTCTTTGAACAACGTGACACGGCCTACCATCAAGGAGGGACCCAAGACCTCGACATCTTGACTCCCCTAGAATGAACCCAAACCCACCCAACCCTGAACCGAACCATTAGATTTAGGTGAATCAGGTCCAAGACAGGGTGTTGGCTAACTTAAGGAACACCATCCAATCTTTAAAGGCTCAACCAACACCATGCACTGAAGCACTAGAGCCTATGATAAAAATGATTGATAAGCTGAATAGATCTTTATTGGATTCGCTCCAACATGTTAGGGATAAGGGCATGGGTGAGTTTCTACTTAAGAAATTGTCGAGCTTGAGGACGAAATTCGTGGTTGCCTTAGTCTAATCTTGGGATGATTCCCATGATGAACCCCCTTCAGGAGAGCCAATGTTTGAATCCGTTCATGCGCCTGCTGGGGGGGATACATTTTCTGAGACCAGAGATGACCAGGTTGGTCTAGAGCAACCAATTCAGGATGAACCGATTACCTCACCCGAGATCCCCAAGCTAAGGAATGATGAAAAATATGTCTCTATGGACCATGAAATGACATATGATTTTCAGACATATATAAATGAGGATTAAGAATGCTTTAATTCTGAGGATGATGAATCATTAGGTGAAGTCTCACTTGAGCATAAGGAAGATGATTTTAGTGAGACAAACGGGCCTGAGGAATCTCATGAACCACTTGACAGCCCGATAATAGAGGAATTTCATTTGGTTAGGGTTAACTTGGAGGATCTGAATCCTGATGATTCAATTAGTGACCCCATTCCTCATTTGCACCCCAAAGAGTTGACTTTTGAAATCATTATGCCCAAGTCAATCTTGATTCAGCAACAATTGTTGGACTTTGGTAGTTTAGATGGGGTATACAATGATCTGGAGGTCCTAGAAACCTTGATCTTGGAGGATAGGAAGTTGGAAATAAAAATCTAGGAAGCAACTTCTGAGGGAATTACGATTTTGGATCTAAGGGTTCTTATTGACCTGAAACTATCTACTTTCTACCAGGACCCTTATGATATCTTTCATGTGCAACCCAAGCTTAGAATCATTGATTATCTTTTTGAGTTGAAATCTAAAAGGACATCCATACCTATTGAACCATCTCTACCCATTGTCCAACACTTTGGTCTTGGGTTACATACTACAAAATCGCAGGCCCTACTCGGCCCCACAAGCTCAATAATCTTTGATTCTGGGTGATTTTCATCTAGAACCTAAGAACTACTCGACCTTGGGACATGGGTCTGTACCACAACTTAATCCACATCTATGGACATCTTCTGTTGGCGGGTCTGAGAATTAATCTTTTGATTTTGATTCTGATTCACACTTGTGAATTCTTAAATTCTTCTTTGTAT
Source organism: Thalassia testudinum (assembly GCA_037157565.1). Taxonomy (NCBI): domain Eukaryota; kingdom Viridiplantae; phylum Streptophyta; class Magnoliopsida; order Alismatales; family Hydrocharitaceae; genus Thalassia; species Thalassia testudinum. The sequence continues at coordinate 65,849,298 of JAZHRO010000063.1, forward strand.
GTATATTATGCCTAGCTGAAAGCATTAAAATTTAGCGTGTGTGTATATTCTCTTCTCTCTACGGAGTTGACCGGATTGTCATAAAATTCAGGTGATATTTTATTTACTCCGCCCTTTTCATGTCTCTATTTCTACAATGAGAACATTGCATCATTTAGGCATGGGGAGGTGGATACTTAATCATGAAATTATTTTATTAGCTTTGTAGAATTACTTTTATTTTCTTTAAAAAGAAAAAGAGAAAAAAAGAGAAAAAAAATAGAATTAGGAAAAGAGAACTTAGGCATTAAGCATTATTAACTTTAGGAAATGATACGAGATGACCTAAACACTTAGACTCTTCAGGTCTTCAGGCTTAATTAGCCTAGATGTCCACTTGAATGTGGACTTAGTCTCGAGTCCTCACCAAGTAACTCTATTTTAATTTGGTCAATAAATTGGGGTGATAAGTATATGACTTATCAACCTGCCCTCTGATTTGAGGGGACTTTAAGCCTAAGCATCTACACACTGTTTGCACTGACTCACTTTTCGATGATTTCTTCAGAAATTGCGTAGCTAATGAACTGTCTAGGGTGATATGGCTGGTAAGTTGTCAGTGGTAACAGCTCATCAGCCGGTTGTCCAGAGCCCAACCACATGACCATTCTCTTCATACTGCCTTTAGGTAAATCTTAGATCAAGGAAGCCACCTACTAAGAAAAAAAAGTAGCCAAAAAGAAAAAAATAATAACAAAAAAAAGGAGAAAATAAAAAAATAAACCACACTTCACTGCACGAGTATGGCTGGCAAGTTACCGTGGGTAACAGCTCATTGACCGGTTGTCTAGAGCCCAGCTCACAAAAAATGCACAATAATTTCCAAAACACTTAGTGAAGAAGTGAGGAAGTAGAATAAACTGGGGAGATATACATTAGGTTTGCCCTTATGTTAACTCCATAAAAAATAAAGTAGGGAGAAAGCTATCGTTCGAAAAGATAAACTTTTAGCCAAAAACACTTAAGGTCACCTAGGGTCATAGAAACCCAAAGTTCATTTTAATGATCGCCTAGTGAGTCTGTCATTTTTTTCACAAGATGCTTAGCACTTAGAGTCCTTTTAGAGTCTTAGGCGGGTCGGGTAGCCGTAAAAAGTTATCCTGAAACTCTCAAACTCCAAAACTACAAAAAAATTAGAAAAGAAGAAAAAGCAAAAAAAATGTATCTTCCATCTATAAATAAGGCGAGGACTTGGGCGGTCTGCATTCGGACAGACACCTAGGAACTGTTGAGTTTTTGTACTTTAGGACCTTAGTTGAAATTTTCTATTGTTAATAAATGACTTAGGCCTAAACAATTGAGTCCTAATTCTATTTTTATACATAGCATGTAATTTAATTTTGCTAAGGATTAGCAAAAAATAGTCATAGGGGTATGATGTAGATACAATTATTGAGGATAAATTGGCTATTCATGCATGTTCCTAGGCTTAGATTTGCATTCCATGAGAATAAATAGTACATAACATGCATTACATTACATTTAGGATAATTTATGTACATTGTATAGTAATTCCGACATTTTATGGCCAGAAGGCAATGCGACATCTTTACGAGCTTTGGATGAAAAATCCGGCCATACGGATGGATCCGGAGCGATGATCGTAGTCTGACAACGTGGAAATCACTTCGATCCAAGCACCATGGCACCCTCTGCAAGCAAGGAAAGGTGGACGATTCAGATGATGCCACGTGGCACCATCTGGAGCACCCAAGGCCGCCCGACGTCCCTGTAAAGGGGTGTCCAACAAGCAATCCTAGCCGTTGGATGCAAATCCAACAGCTGAGAGCCCTCCTCCACCGTGCGTCCTAAGACGTCCTCTCGACCATTTGGACAACTTGGCACATTGGTTGGGCATTCAGCCACCAAGTGAGGGGTGCGGGTTCGAGACCTGTGGAGACCCCTAATTCGCAATTGGTGCATGCTAGTGCACTCCAGCATGCACCAGCAAGGCCTTAGCATAATCTGCACACATGATGGAGGCGCAGCACAGCTCACGCGTGGGTGGACGTGAGGTGGCTATAGACACACTTGAGCTGGATCTACAATGACGTCCTGGAGGTCGCTAATTACCCTCTACCTATTTTTAGCCCCTTCCCATCCACTATATAATGACTTACACACCTCCCTTGCCTAGCCATCTCTACCTACTCTACTCTCACCTACTTCTAAGCTCTAGTAGCCTACCAAAGCTCCATTAGAGATTATTCCCAAGCTCCAAAGGCCTCTTATTAGTGTAATGCTCCTATATCCCACGAAATATTCGCCCTCCATCCCACCACCTTCATAAGAAGCCTTGGAGTCGTCCTCCCACCTCCATTCCGATAGAAGATCGCCTCCATCTCCTCATCCCCATTCCAGAGCTTTGGTGAAGCATTCCTCTACCTGGCATCCTCCTGCATCCAACCTCCGTTGTCCAGCACCTCACCTCCTTCATCCAAGCTATCGCCAAGCACCATTGTCTCACCAAACAGCCGATTTGGGAGATTTCTTCTCACCACTATCTCTTTTTGTATTTCATAGCTTATTGTAATAAACAATTGCATGATATATCAAATTTGTTTCCATCTCATTTTGTGACATTATCTTGCCTGCTTTTTTATTGCAAAAATAAAATAAAAAAATCAAAAAACCCTAAAACCTCAAAAAGAAACAAAACAAAGCGTGGATTTCAACAAAAATAAACATCGCCTCCTTCGGTTCAACCTAGAACTCCCTTGGAGTTTCGGTTATAAATTGCATTTGATAACGCATTTTGCAAGCTACAACGACAGATTCTTGAAACCCTAATTTTTCTTCGCCAAAACCCGTTCATCAAGAATCAATTAGTTTACACTATAATGCCTTAAATAGGTTTACAAATAACAGGCATTAAAAACTCTATTCAACTACACTAAGTTATATACAACAACTCCAAGTAATATCTAAATATAGGTACAAAAATAGCTACTAATATGTACTATACTAAATTATATTAACATGCTATCTTTAGTAACATCTACGATATATAAAGTAACATATATATATGTCAATATAGCTTTAGTAAAATATATACACAACATAAGGCAAAAATAACTATCTATACTAACATATTTACATATATACAGTGATGGTTATAAATGTCACTAAAGGCTTAATGTTATTTATATGCATATAAGACTAAAACAATAGCTCTACTATATTACTTATATTATACATCTATATATATGCATATATAATGTACATTTGTGTACTTATTATATATATGTATTTACATACATATACTTTATACTTATACTATACATATACATATACACACAACTTCCATTCGCATTCTTCTTTCCTTCTCTTCACTTCACTCTCCTTCTCAACACTTAGCTTTTTTTTTAGGGCCTCTCTCTCACTTAACCTCCTGAACACTGTTCACCAACACAAAAATTGGATTTTTAATGGGTAAACCAGCCCTTTTCATGGGATACACAGTACCTCGTAGAGGTGGAACCAGATTACTACTAAGGACCAGCCCTAGTTCAATTGGCGTATATTTTCATCTAATTTTAGGCCCATGACAGGCCCAATACGGGCCCAACTACAGAGTATGGCCCCCAACCCACCACTGTACACAATGCTCAAATATATGCTTGGTATAATGCTCAGAAGAGAGGGTATGGTGTAAGTGGCCCCTACCACTTATGACGACTGGGAAGCCAGCGACAAGAAAACAATTTATACCGCAAAAAGTGGTTCGCCACTAATGATGTGGCACTTAATTGCAGTGCCCTAAGCCCACTACTTAACGCAGCGCACATGTGTGGAAATTGAGGATTTGGCCCGCGATTTAAGGGCCCAAATTTGGCCTAATTTTAAAATAAATTATATTTTTGGTAAGCCCTAATATAAGCCTACATGGTTATGTGATTTATTTACAAAATTAAGTTAGTTACATATATATTAAAATTAGTTAAAGTTAGAAGTTTATACACATTCAATTAGGGTTTAATTTACTAATTAAAGTATAAATTGGTAACTTAATTATAAAATTGACTTTACACAAAGTTAATTTATATAATAAACTATTTATTATACATTTTTAATTTATTTTATAGATTTTATTTTCATTTATTTAGATTTAAATACACGTTTAAGTTAATTATATACATATTTAATTTATACATACTGTAATACACTAAAAATATAGTATAAATAGGTTGAAAATACCTAACATAATACTATACCAGTATACATTATAAATTACTTCAGTATTAACTTAACTTACTAATTTATTTTATATTAAGTTAATAATTTACCTAATTAACTTAATAACTTAATTACCAGACATAAATACATAATTAAATTAAATTACAAGTATCTTACAGTATATATTACTTAGTTAAATACGTATATATAGTATTACAGGTGGTTATAAGCATATAAATGGGCATTCAGAATTACTTAGGTTTATATACATTTAAGTTAATATAAATTAATATATAATTATACAATAAAGTTATATATACAATAACTAATTCTAAATATTTTATTAAATATATAGATTACATTTATAAGTTATTTATACACATTATTTACATATTGTACAATATACACTTAGCTTAGTATTAAATCATATTTACAAGTTTATACACAATGTACAAAGTATTTTTGAGTATTTTTGGATATTTTCTAGTTTTTATAGTTTTTATATGTATAATAGAGATAGGGGATGAGAGAGAAAAGATGAGGTAAGAGAGAGTTCTTTTTGGTATTTTTCAACTTTTGTTCTTTTATTGAATTCCAAAGTATACTAAACCATCGGCAGGTATGTTCTACCAAGCCGAAGATTCAGATTACTTTGAAACTTGACCTACACTTAAAAAAATACTTGATCTTTCTCAAGATAGGTTTATTTTATTTTATTTTGTGATTTTTTTATGTACTTTATTTATATACAAGTTGACTCCAAAATAAGGCCTTGATAGGTGTTTGAATATGAAACCTAATGCCTCAAAGGGGTTCTAATGGTTGGAAATACTATTTAGCCTTCAAACATCTTCAGCACATAACAAGAAAGATGTAGAAACATTTAAACCTCATTTTCAATTCAATTTTCTTCAAAATGACAAATATTACAGTTAAATACATGAATATGCTGACAAAAGTCTCTCAAACTAAATTTTCAAGCAATATCAGATGAGATTTAAACTTAAACTTGTACATGAATGCTTATCATGAAGTTCTAATGATATATACAAGTTAGCTTCCCATTAAACTTCAAATCCCAGTTCACTTTCCTTAAATTTTCACATATTCAAATATCCAAAAACCAACCTAGTTGCTGCTATCAAAATTCAGTAGCTCAGACCTGCTACATCAGCTATTTCAATAGCACAATCAAGTGCTTGAAGCATAGCTCAGGTCTGATCTAAGACCTTAAGCACCTTAGCAGATCTGCATCTCCTAGATTTAGTCTCTTTTAATCTCAAAAAATTCTCAGGTCACCACTGAAATTAGAATTTTATCTCAAAAAATGTAGCTACCATGCAGCACTTTAATTCACTGATTTGGGAGATTTGAGTTAGAAACACACATTTACAAACCCATATACAAACTAATCATACTTTAAGCTCATTTTAAAAATCAAAATCTATGCATTAAAATCTTCATCAAATGCCCTTGGGATTCAAATTTCAGCTTAAATCAGGGTTGTAAAATTACATCTCAAATATGAGGTAATTTATAAAATCTCATAAAAGATCACCTCAAAATCTTCTCCAACATCTTGAAAACTAAGGAAAACTCAAATCTACCTCTCAAATGTCACTGAAATCTTAATATGACCTCCATCTTACACTATAGATAGTGTAAGATGAAAATCCTCATCAAGATCTCAAAATATGAAAACTCAACTCTAAACCGTTGCAAAACATTTATGATAGATCTGAAACATAACCAAATTGACATCAAAGCTCAAAAAACCAGATAGACCTAATCTAATCTCTTCCTCATGCCATAGACAACATAAAGGGAAGAAATTAAATTAGATCGTGTAAACAATCAGCAACTGTTTCAAACCTTCTGTCAAACATCTCAATTGACCCAAACTCTAATTGATGCATTTAAAACCTTGAAACTCAACTCTAAATCTCTTCAATCTAAGTATGAAGAACATAGCTAGAGCCTCGAATCAGCAAGACTGATCATCCTTGGCTCTAACTAAAGATGACATAAAAATCACATCAATATCAAATCAAGATCACATCTAAGAAATTGACAATTCAAATCATTTCAAATCAGCATAGGTTCATTGATGAGTTCATGGAATGGATGATATGACCCTTAAATGAAATTGACACCTATAACAGATCTAAGAGTTAGAGAACTCTAGATCTACCAATGGCCGGATGGATGGGTGATGTAGACACATCTATGTCACATAAACTATCTATTTATGCATGTTCTTAGGTATATAATTACATGCAGCATTATAAATATTGCATAGCATGCATCATTCTGCATTTAAGTTAAATTGTACAAATTATAGGTTAATTTTTCCTTTTTGCGATTAGGGATAGGGCAATATTTATCGGGGCCTCGGATTGAAGATCCAACCGTACGGATTTGATCAGGGTGCCGATCAGAATCTAATGCCTCTAAGATCGCTCCGATCGGATTTCTGTAGCATCAGATGCAGTCCGAGAAAGATCAGAGGTCAAGGGTCAAGGTGATGTTAAATCTACACCTTATATGATAAATCCAACCACACGGATAGGTTTGAATCGATGATCGTAGCCCAACGGCATAAAAATCGATCTAATTTGACATCTGTGGCATCATCTACAAGTCAAAGAAGATGAGCAGCCATAATGGCGCCACATAGTGCCATCACAGCTGCCCAACACCACTTGTAGCATCTCCTCTTCACCACACTCCTATTCGCCGCGCAATCAATCCCAGTTGTTGGATCTACATCCAATAACTGAGATGCATCCCAGCCGCGCCCCCTCACTTCTAAAGAGCAAGGCCAAGAGAAGATCTTGACGATTGGATTGAGATCCAATGGTCGAGAGAGTACGTGGAGGAAATCAAGAACTCGCCTCAAATGGCCGCATAACGCAGCGGTGAAGCGCCTCTCGTGAAGAGTGTGACACGCACTCAAATCCGCACGAGCGAATTAAATCTGCGAAGAGACGGGCACAATAAAATTCCGCCGCACGATCAATATCGAGTGGCAGCAAAAGCAGCTACATGGTAGCGCAAATGAATGAGGATCTGTACATGCACGATAACGTGCAAGCTAACAAACCCTGCGCGTGTTGTGAAGAGCAGACGAGCGCTGATCACGACCATTCAATCTCCATCGGATGGCCTTGATGCTACCACGTGTCGCGACGATTGGGTGAGTGTGCGAACGGCTGAAGTTGGATGGGTGCATGACATGGCCGCGTGTGGATTGTATGATCGGCGATGAACGACCCTCCTTCCACGTGAGCCTTTAGCGACGTGCGTATCTCTCACTAAAGGCCCTACATTTATGTTTAAGGACTTAAAAGACCCTTTTTCCCTCAATTTGGACACCTATAAAAAGGGAACCCCTACCACTCATTTCTTCATCCCTTCCTTTCTTCTCTTACCTCCTCCAAAGCTCTACGAGCTCATCCCAAACTAGGGATGCTCCATTAGAGTTATAAAGATAATTTTTCCATCTTCTTATTGATTCCTACGGGAGAGGGTGAATTTGCGGAAAGTAATATAAAGTAAGGAAGCAAATAAACAACCTCACAAAAATAACAATCACATAAATACACAAAGTATTTTTAGGTGGAAACCCAAACTAGGTGAAAACCACCACCTAGCCCTCTCGAGTTAGGATTTCCTGATCAAATAAGTCAATCAAATCCACTATCCCAGTCACTTTAAACGAGGGTGACTGAACCTCTTACAACCACGCTACAAATACGAGAGTAGCGTAACCTCAAACCCCTTCTCTTCATGAGAAGGTTTTTGTCTCACGAAGGAGATGGGAATTTGCAAAGAAAATACCCAACCAATTAACAAAGTAAAGTACAAATCAACCCATAGAGCCCAAAATATGTAAACCTAGCTACTATAGGTAAGGAAACTTCCCTTTGCTGGAAGTGCATCGACTTGATGACAAGGGTGCGTGAACCATGCGTAAGCACTGCGTCGCTCTCGTAATCGCGGAGTGAGAGCGGGTGCACAATTGGATGAAGCTCTCAGATGTGGAACTAAAGCTTGGAGAGCTAGAGCTTCTTCTCAGATCAAAGTGACACAAAAGATGTGAAAATGGTATTGCTAAGTGTGTCTAAATAAGGGAGGGCTTCCCCTCTATTTATAGATGGCCTAGGAAGGCTTAGGAAGGCTTTGGAAGCCTTAGGTAGCCATTAAGGATCATCCCAAGGCAAATCAATCCGCAATCAGAATCATTAATAATTCTAACAGGGTCATCAGACGTTTAGGAAAATTATCAAACATCTTGAAGATACTCTTAGGACGTCTAGAAACTAAATCAGACATCTAATATTAGATGGGTTTCCTTACTGACTTGAGTCAGACCTAAACAAGGTTCTTGTGTAATTCAGTTAGACGACATATCAGATGTCTAGCACTAGGTCTGGACATCTAAAAACTTAATTTACTGCGGGAATGGATTTCCCAAGGCACAAACGGCTATAAGCCTTAAGAGAAGTAATTTTGTCTCCATCGAGGGCTAACGGTCACTTATCAGACGTCTAAGGTCCTCTACTGATGTTTGATAGAAGCCTAAAGGTCATTTCTCAATGCTCATATTATGAAAGCCAATGTTTCACTAATTAGACATCTAACCAAGTCATCTGATGTCAAGACTAAGGGTTGGTCGTCTAATTTCAACAGACAGAACCTACTAAGTCCAGCCTAAGTGATTGGACGTCTGATCCAACATTCAGACGTCTTAAAGTTCACCATCAAACGTCTGATTTTTGTGTTGGACGTCTGAAAAGGCAGCCTGAAGCCTATTTAGGTTTTCTAAGTTCTCTACGGAAATTTAAGTATCTTAGGGTCTAGTAAGTGTTCCTAAGACTACTATATTGTTACTTTGAGCTTTTTAACAAGTACTTTAAGAAAATAAAGAGCAAAGAACAAACGAAAACAAATTACAGACTCCAAAATAAAAGAACATCTATCCTATTCTTCTGTCTTCTAGCTCTCGTTTCCCACGAAGCTTCTTCTCCTCAAACAAGCTCCTCCAATCCACCATGGATGCAAGCTCTGAGGTCCTTCACACTTTTATTCATTTGCATTTTCCTGAAATCTAAAGCTCAAATACAAATTGTTAAAACACAAGTGTTTTGTTATCATCAAAATTGACGATTGTGGTGCCCTTGCACCAACACTTCTCAGCCCCGTTCGTGGAGCACCCGCGGTTGTCCTCTCACCGCTGTTTGGGAAGCGAATCCCGCTGAGACGTTACCCTACTTCGTTCTCCATCCTCAAACTTTGTCCTCCCTCGTCCAGCATTTCACCCCCTCATCTGAGCATCCCGTCAACGCAGTTCGTCCTTCAAGCAGCAGTCAAGGAGGATAATTTCTCATCCCCTTCTCTTTTATCACTTTCTAGTGTAAATTTCCTACTTTCTAATGTAGCACATAGATGTAATGAACATGTTTTTATCATTAAGAAATATTTGTTTATTCTTTCCCTATTTTCTCTTTATTTGTATTATTCTTTCTCTCTCATCTATTAATTATTCTTCAAGTAGAATAGCTAGTAGATTAATTTCAACCAGCTAATCTCTTTCGTGACAATAATTCCTATGTGATTTTTAATCAACCATTCACCTCCCTGTCTTTGACTGGAGACTCACCTTGAGTTTCGGTTAAATTATCTATTTGATAGATTTTTACATGACTCAATAACGGGTTTTCAAACTCAAAAGTTTTAGTGTAGAAGTCGCATCCAACAATGGGTGAATCATGAAGTAAATTGTTGAGGGAAGAATGTGGCAGTGATACAAAGTGGTGGGGGCGCAGTATGGATATTGTGAATGAGGTGAAAACACCTCTCTGATCTGGATTGATTAGAGAGGGCAAGATTGCTCTAAACTAATTTACTTCAAATCTACACTAATCCATCATAAAATTTGGCATCTAAACTACATCTAATGATCTAAACTACACTAATATAGCCTTCAATCACTTTAGAAGACATTAAAAACCTAATCTAACAGAAGAATGGGACCTTTGAAGAATTGCAGGTAGTGGCTGCAACAATGAATGGGGGAAGATCCCCGGCGGAGGGAAAATCCACTAGAGGGATTCTAGGTCGCCCCCATGTTCTACGATGTCCTTAGTGGCAAGGAGAGTCTGAGAGAAATGAAATTCCACCGCCATAGCAGTGGAATAGAGGTTGATGAAAAGGAGAACCAGAGAGGGCGAAGGATCAACTCGAGAGATGCAGGTGGGGAGCTGATGCCTGGTGCATGAGCTCAGGGAGGCTCCTATATAGGCATGTAAGTTGATTAGGTCACTGGCGAGATGAAATTAGGTGCACCTAGGTCTAATGGTGAAATGGACTCAAGAGGGGGGCAGGAAGATGTAACGAACGCGTGCCCCAGACGACTTTTAAGACGTCTGGGAGGTGGCCCAGACGTCGTACCAGACGTCTGGGATCACATCCAGACGTCTTACCAGACGTCTGGGATCGTTTCCAGACGTCTGTAAAATAGTTCTTTTTTTTCGCACGAGAGATTCGTTTGCGCGCCTGTGCGCGCAGACCCGCGATTCCTCTCTCTCTCTCTTTTTCCCTCTCTCTCTGCGGCTGCAGACCTGCCGCGCTCTCTCTCCCTCCTCCTCGCGCGGCCTTAAAAGGCCACGCCTCCCCTCCTGTCGTCTCCACCGTCCCCTTCCTCTTCTCCTTCCTGTGCGCGAGAGCGAGCGAGCGCGAGGCCGACAGCGGCGGCCGCAGTGAGCGCGGAGGAGGTGCGGCGTGCGAGGGCGGAGCTCTGCCGTGAGGGCGAGCTCACCGGAGCGGCTTGGCCGACCGGCGGAGGGCGTAGGAGGCGCGGAACGACGCGGAGAGGGACCTGCTGCGGTCTGAGCAGCAGACGCGCGAGGTACGACGCGGGCGGCGTCGTGAGCGGAGGCCGAGAGGTGCCCTGTTCTGGAAAAATTTCCAGAATCAGACGTCTGGGTTTATAGCCAGACGGCTAGGGAGACGTCTGGAAGATCATACAGACGTCTGAAAGGTGAGTATTCCGCTTTCTTCTTCCTTCCTGTCGACTGACCGTACTGAGGGAGGGAGGTTGGCTGTGCGCAGGCTCGCTGATTCGCCATCCTTTGCGAATCAGACGTCTGGAAGTTGTACCAGACGGCGGGAGTGACCTCCAGACGTCCGGGGTGACCATCGGACGTCTGTGAGCTAGGCCAGACGTCCCCGCAGACTTCTGGACATCTGGGAAACCACGCTGAGCAGGTAATTCTCTGATCCACTTTTTAAGACGTCTGGAAGAAGTTCCAGACGTCTGATTTTACACAGTGTCGTCATTTTCGACCCGTTTAGGGCCCGTTCGGGCTCCGTTTTCCACGATTCGAGTTGCATTCTTTTCAGAATTAATTCCTCTACCCATCTACAGTAGCTATACACTGTTTTGAGACTTTCCTTGTGTTTGATCCTTGTGATAGGACCTCGTTCAGTTGCAGTCTTGGGAGTTGCGGAGGCACGCGGGATTCCCGATCACGCCCCCATTACTCCCGTTGTACCTGGTAGAGTAGCTTTAAGTTATTAAAATCTTTTAAATTATGAAACCATAAATAGAACCTAGGACATTGCATGAACCCTAGGAATGAGAAATAGATGGAATGATAGCTCCTAGGTGTTGCATGAATCCTAGGACTGGAAAACTAGATTGTATGATAGATCCTAGGATATGGCATGAATCCTAGGATGGGAAAACTAGTGAAATGTATAATACTGCAGTCTTGGAAAATGGAAAGAGATATAAAGCTGCCTGTAATTTGAATTAACAGCTGCCTGTTGTGAATAGATAACGTGGTTGAGAACATGGATTGTAAGAATGTAAAACTGGAAAGTGAAACCTGGATGTTTGAGTAAAAAGGATGGAACCCTACGGGGAAGTAGGAGTAGAACTCCTGGAAAGTGAATGGAATAGTTTTGGGGAAGTGAGCTGACCCTTGAGTACGGAGTACCAAGGAGAGCGACTGTCCCCCTGTTTAGTGCAGAGCGGAGCCAGCCGCCTTAGGGACCCGGGGTTAGGACTGGCCACTCTGTACCGACTTGCTGGCCCTCGCGTACGTAGTACAGAGGAGAGCTACTAGTGTAGGGAGGTACTAGCTACCCCACGGGCCCCAGGGTTCTGCTAGCCTCCTTCACCGACTTGTTAGGCCCACTAGGGCAAACCAGGGTAATCAGGCGAGGGTGAGCGGACTGTGGAGGGGCAAGGCCCCGGTTTGGTTACTGTGGAGGGGTTGGACCCCTGTTACTGAGAGGGCTCTGCCCTGGTTCCATGCTATGCTTTGGGCGCACCCGTTAACGGAAACGACTGACCGCGTGCTAGTGCGGGTTAGCTACCTGTGCGTTTATCGCGCGTGCCGTAGTCACCGTTACGTCTGTCAGTGACCTTGGGGTGGTTGACTGAGGGTAGGATCACCACGGGGGACTCTCCCGGCTAGGAGAGCACCACGTGCTACTTCTACTTTGGAAAAGACTGCAATCAAGATCGTTCCCACGAGGAACATTCGAGATCAAGTAAAGGATCTAAGAAATAAATGAAATAGTGAGAAAAATTGAAAGATGTGAATAAAGGAAGTAATAGAACATAACAGCTACTGTACACTCTACTGTTGTCTTTAGTTAGTTTTCCACTCTACTCAGCGTTTTGCTGACGTGTTACACTCGTTACCTTTTTCAGGACCAGGTGTTGAGCAGCCAGGGTCAGCGGCTGCAGAGGACGCTGGGCCGAGTAGGGTCCAGTAGAGTTACTACTATCTTTTGTACCTCTTTGTTTCCGTTATAGTGAGTAGTTCTTATTTCCGCTGTACTTTTCTTTACCTGCAGTTCATGTTATATGATAAATGTTGTTCTACTGTTATGGTGGTATCTACTGTAGTGGCTTCTTTCCTTACTGCTGTACTTTCTTACTGTTAGTTATATTCATGCTGAATGGGGTTTATTTTACTGCTCTTTTGGTTACTTCCTCGTTGGATGACTAGGTCTTGGGATTAGTCGAGTCGGTCCAGTTCTCGTGTCTCGTAGGGACTCGGGAACCGGGTCGTTACAAGATGGTATCAGAGCAAGGTCGTCCCGAGAAGTGAATCAACTGACTGGAAAATAACCAATTCGCATGTTTATAGCTAGAGTAGCCACCACAACATATCTCCTGACTTGAGCTCTTAGAAGTTTCATTAGGTACCGTCGATTTTGACGTTTTCGTTTTGTTTTGCATCTCCATTGTAGGAGATGCCTCGTCGTGGAGCTAGGAGGGTGGGCCGCAGGCGCGGCCGAGGTCGGGGCTCGAGGGACAGATGTGTTGGGCTTGGAGTACATGCTACCCTTCCTCTTCTCCTGAGCATACCGTCTCCGGACCTCGTCCAACTGATTCGAGAGGTGGTTCGAGAAGAATTTCAGCTTCCACCCACGTCACCACCCCCTCCTCCCCCTTCCGAGCGTACGACAGGGGAGTTGGTGGTGGAACGAGATTTTCGCCACCACACTAGGCGTGTTAGGAGAACTCAAAGGAGACACGTGGCGTCTGCAGGAGAGCCGTCACGTTTTGCAGAGCCATCAGTGGCCTTTGGGGGCCCTCGACAGGGGCCAGTCGCCAGCACCGGACCCCCGCCTAGTCGACAGCAGGGACTCACTGAGGGCGGGAGTCGGATTCCCCTCTGCTACCAGTGTGGCCAGCCGGGCCACGTCAGGAGGGACTGCCCATCTAGGGCAGGAGGTCAGCAGATACTTCCCGTGCAGAGCACTGGAGGGCGCGCAGGAGGCCGCGGTTCCCAGGCACGAGGAGGAGGACAGCAGTCGCGAGGAGGGTACCGGCCAGCACCTACCCATCCGACGCAGAGTGTGGCTACGTCATCCGCACCTAGAGCTGAGGGGCGTATCAACGCCCTAACACACAGGGACGCCAGAGCTTCGGGATCCGTGGTAGCAGGTATGGTTGCAGTTTCTGGCAGACTCGTTTACACGCTTTTCGATTCCGGTGCTACGCACTCGTTTGTCACAGCTAGTTTCGCAGTTAGTTTGGACCAGGATTATACACTATTAGAAAATCCGTTCGTAATCAGAGGTCCGAGTGGTCAGCTGTTTGTAGCTGAGGAGGTGTACACGGATTGCGGGGTCAGCGTCGGGGCACATAGCCTGCCAGTTGACCTGATTATGATCCAGATGGAGGACTTTGGTGTGATTCTGGGATGGATTGGCTGTCCGCTTACCACGCCTTGGTGGACTATTTTGAGAGGAAGATTGTCTTCTCCATTCCGAAGTTTCCTTCTTTCGAGTTTCACGGAGAGCCAGTGGATGGAGGTTTCAGGTGCATTTCAGCACTTCGGGCAACGAGACTTTTGAGCTAGGGATGTGAGGGCTTCCTAGCTTGTGTGGTGGCAGAACCCAGCCCCGTGGCAGACTTCCAGAGCATCCCGGTGGTCAGAGAGTACCCCGACGTGTTTCCAGACGAGTTACCAGGACTACCGCCCGAGCGCGAGATCGAGTTTGAGATCTCACTAGTACCAGGGACCAGCCCATCTCCACCGCGCCATACAGAATGGCACCGCTTGAGCTGTGAGAGCTCAAGTCCCAGTTGCAGGACCTTTTGGAGAAAGGTTTCGTGAGGCCCAGTGCGTCTCCCTGGGGAGCCCCGGTACTGTTTGTGAAGAAGAAGGATGGGACCCTATGCCTTTGTGTGGACTACCGACAGCTGAATAGGGTCACCATCAAGAACAGATATTCGCTGCCAAGGATCGACGATTTGTTTGACCAGTTGCGGGGTGCCACGGTGTTTTCCAAGATAGACTTGAGGTCTGGATACCACCAGTTGAGGATCAGGGAGACCGACGTCTCCAAGACAGCTTTCCGCACCCGGTACGGACACTACGAGTTTTTGGTCATGCCGTTTGGGCTGACCAATGCCCCCGCTGCTTTCATGGACCTGATGAACTGGGTGTTTAGACCGTACTTGGACCAGTTCGTGGTGGTTTTCATAGATGATGTACTCATCTATTCTAGAGATCGGACGCAGCACGGACAGCACTTGCGGATGGTTCTGGACACTCTGAGACGACGTAGGCTGTACGCCAAATACAGCAAGTGCGAGTTCTGGTTGAGGGAGGTGACCTTCTTGGGTCATGTGATCTCTGGTGACGGCCTGGTGGTGGACCCCGCCAAGGTCGAGGCAGTGCTCAGGTGGGAGAGACCGCGTTCAGTCACTGAGATCCGCAGTTTCCTGGGACTAGCTGGCTACTACAGACGGTTCATCAGAGGGTTTTCGCAGATTGCGCGTCCTATGACACAGTTGACCTGGAAGGACGTGCCTTTCGCTTGGACAGATGCCTGTGAGGCGTGTTTTCTGGAGCTGAAGGAGAGGTTGACCTCGGCTCTCGTGCTCACCATCCCTGACAGTAGTGGCGGGTTCGTTGTGTACACGGACGCTTCCTTGCAGGGGTTAGGAGGTGTGCTCATGCAGAGGGGTCATGTTGTCGCTTACGCTTCGCGGCAACTGAAGCCCCATGAGCATACCTACCCTACCCACGACCTAGAGTTGGCAGCTGTTGTCTTCGCGCTGAAGACCTGGAGGCACTACTTGTACGGTGAGACCTTCGAGATTTTTACAGATCACAAGAGCCTCAGATATCTTTTTGACCAGAAGGAGCTCAACATGAGACAGAGACGTTGGTTGGAGCTCCTGAAAGACTACGATTGCAGCATCTCCTACCACCCAGGAAAGGCCAATGTGGTGGCTGACGCCTTGAGCCGTAAGGCGCCCGCACGCTTGGCCAGTCTACAGTTACAGAGTTGGAGCCTTTTGGAGGAGGTGGGAAGTTGGCGACCTCTAGAGTTACGAGGGTACTGTGGGGCAGTGACGGTGACACGGTAGACCAGGCCAGAGCTGATAGACCGTATCATCACAAGACAGATGGCCGATCCGTACTTGCAGTCTTTGCGCGACAGAGTACTATCAGGAGACCCAGGGGACTTCTCTTTCACAGACCAGGTGTTACGTTTGAGGGGACGGTTGTGCGTTCCCAGAGACGAGGAGCTGTTGAGAGAGCTCCTGACTGAGGCACACAGTTCCAGATTCACCATACATCCCGGAAACACGAAAATGTACCACGACTTGAGACGCGAGTTTTGGTGGAGAGGGATGAAGCGGGATGTGGGTGAGTTCGTGCAGCAGTGCTTAGTGTGCCAGCAGGTAAAAGCCGAGCATCAGAGGCCTGCAGGGCCGCTTCAGCCGCTTCCAGTGCCAGAGTGGAAGTGGGAGAGCATCACCATGGACTTGGTGGTGGGCTTACCTGTTACCCAGCGGGGACACGACGCAGTCTGGGTAATAGTGGATAGATTGACGAAGACGACGCATTTCTTGCCGATCCGAGTCACTTTGGGACCAGCACAGTTGGCAGAGAGGTATATCCGTGATGTGGTACGACTACACGGAGTTCCGTGGGAGATCGTGTCCGACCGGGATGCCCACTTTACGTCCCAGTTTTGGGCTGAGTTTCAGCAGGCTTTGGGGACGAGGTTGAGGTTTAGCACGGCTTACCACCCCCAGACGGATGGACAGTCTGAGCGCACGATACAAACACTTGAGGACCTTTTGCGTGCCTGTGTACT
This sequence comes from Thalassia testudinum, assembly GCA_037157565.1. NCBI lineage: Eukaryota > Viridiplantae > Streptophyta > Magnoliopsida > Alismatales > Hydrocharitaceae > Thalassia > Thalassia testudinum. Next base: position 65,866,158 of record JAZHRO010000063.1, read on the forward strand.
GGACTGGAGGGGCTCTTGGGAGGAGCACCTGCCCCTGGCGGAGTTTGCATACAACAACAGTTATCACTCGAGCATCGGCATGGCTCCCTACGAGGCTCTGTACGGACGGAAGTGTACGGCACCCTTGAGTTGGGTTGAGGTGGGGACCAAGTAGGAGGTTGGCCCCAGGTTGATCCGGCAGAGTCAGGAGGTAGTTGAGCAGATCCACAGATGACTCCGCACTGTCAGGAGCAGACAGAAGAGCTACGCGGATCGGAGACGCAGAGAGGTGCAGTTTGAGGTTGGGGACCACGTCTTCCTTCGTGTTTCGCCCATGAAGGGCCTACAGCGATTTGGGTGAGAGGGAAGCTCGCACCGAGGTTCGTAGGGCCCTTTGAGGTCCTGGAGCGGGTTGGACCCGTTGCTTACACACTTGCCCTTCCCCCGCAGCTTTCTGGTGTGCACGACGTGTTCCACGTGTCCAACCTCAGGAAGTACGTAGCCGATTCCAGTCATGTACTGAGTCACGAGAGCGTCGAGGTGAGCGACGACCTGACCTACCCCGAGCGGCCAGTGCAGATCCTAGACCGAGCCGTCCGCAGTTTGAGATGAAAGCAAGTACCCCTGGTAAAGGTTTTGTGGCGCCAGCGGTACGAGGAGGCTACCTGGGAGCCTGAGGCGGCAATGCGGGAGCGGTACCCAGAGCTTTTCGCAGGTACGTCTTTTCGGACAGGCTTCAGTCCTCTTTGAGTTTGTTATGGTTATTTGGTCTTTTCCCGCACCCTAGTTGGCGCAAGCTTCGGGACGAAACTTCCTTTGAGTTTGTTATATTGTAACGAACGCGTGCCCCAGACGTCTTTTAAGACGTCTGGGAGGTGGCCCAGACGTCGTACCAGACGTCTGGGATCACATCCAGACATCTTACCAGACGTCTGGGATCGTTTCCAGACGTCTGTAAAATAGTTCTTTTTTTTCTTACGAGAGATTCGTCTGCACGCCTGTGCGCGCAGACCCGCGATTCCTCTCTCTCTCTCTTTTCCCTCTCTCTCTGCGGCTGCAGACCTGCCGCGCTCTCTCTCCCTCCTCCTCGCGCGGCCTTAAAAGGCCACGCCTCCCCTCCTGTCGTCTCCACCGTCCCCTTCCTCTTCTCCTTCCTGTGCGCGAGAGCGAGCGAGCGCGAGGGCGGCAGCGGCGGCCGCAGTGAGCACGGAGGAGGTGCGGCGTGCGAGGGAGGAGCTCTGCCGTGAGGGCGAGCTCGCCGGAGCGGCTTGGCCGGCCGGCGGAGGGCGTAGGAGGCGCAGAACGACGCGGAGAGGGACCTACTGCGGTCTGAGCAGCAGACGCGCGAGGTGCGACGCGGGCGGCGTCGCGAGCGGAGGCCGAGCGGTGCCCTGTTCTGGAAAAATTTCCAGAATCAGACGTCTAGGTTTATAGCCAGACGGATAGGGAGACGTCTGGAAGATCATACAGACGTCTGAAAGGTGAGTATTCCGCTTTCTTCTTCCTTCATGTCGACTGACCGTACTGAGGGAGGAGTTGGCTGTGCGCAGGCTCGCTGATTCGCCATCCTTTGCGAATCAGACGTCTGGAAGTTGTACCAGACGGCGGGAGTGACCTCCAGACGTCCGGGGTGACCATCGGACGTCTGTGAGCTAGGCCAGACGTCCCCGCAGACTTCTGGACATCTGGGAAACCACGCTGAGCAGGTAATTCTCTGATCCACTTTTTAAGACGTCTGGAAGAAGTTCCAGACGTCTGATTTTACACAGTGTCGTCGTTTTCGACCCGTTTAGGGCCCGTTCGGGCTCCGTTTTCCGCGATTCGAGTTGCGTTCTTTTCAGAATTAATTCCTCTACCCATCTATAGTAGCTATACACTGTTTTGAGACTTTCCTTGTGTTTGATCCTTGTGATAGGATCTCGTTCAGTTGCAGTCTTGGGAGTCGCGGAGGCACGCGGGATTCCGATCACGCCCCCATTACTCCTGTTGTACCTGGTAGAGTAGCTTTAAGTTATTAAAATCTGTTAAATTATGAAACCATAAATAGAACCTAGGACATTGCATGAACCTTAGGAATGAGAAATAGATGGAATGATAGCTCCTAGGTGTTGCATGAATCCTAGGACTGGAAAACTAGATTGTATGATAGATCCTAGGATATGGCATGAATCCTAGGATGGGAAAACTAGTGGAATGTATAATACTGCAGTCTTGGAAAATGGAAAGAGATATAAAGCTGCCTGTAATTTGAATTAACAGCTGCCTGTTGTGAATAGATAACGTGGTTGAGAACATGGATTGTAAGAATGTGAAACTGGAAAGTGAAACCTGGATGTTTGAGTAAAAAGGATGGAACCCTACGGGGAAGTAGGAGTAAAACTCCTGGAAAGCGAATGGAATAGTTTTGGGGAAGTGAGCTGACCCTTGAGTACGGAGTACCATGGAGAGCGACTGTCCCCCTGTTTAGTGCAGAGCGGAGCCAGCCGCCCCAGGGACCCGGGGTTAGGACTGGCCACTCTGTACCGACTTGCTGGCCCTCGCGTACGTAGTACCGAGGAGAGCTACTAGTGTAGGGAGGTACTAGCTACCCCACAGGCCCCAGGGTTCTGCTAGCCTCCTTCACCGACTTGTTAGGCCCACTAGGGCAAACCAGGGTAGTCAGGCGAGGGTGCGCGGACTGTGGAGGGGCAAGGCCCCGGTTTGGTTACTGTGGAGGGGTTGGACCCCTGTTACTGAGAGGGCTCTGCCCTGGTTCCGTGCTGTGCTTTGGGCGCACCCGTTAACGGAAACGACTGACCGCGTGCCAGTGCGGGTTAGCTACCTGTGCGTTTATCGCGCGTGCCGTAGTCACCGTTACGTCTGTCAGTGACCTTGGGGTGGTTGACTGAGGGTAGGATCACCACGGGGGACTCCCGGCCAGGAGAGCACCACGTGCTACTTCTACTTTTGGAAAAGACTGCAATCAAGATCGTTCCCACGAGGAACATTCGAGATCAAGTAAAGGATCTGAGAAATAAATGAAATAGTGAGAAAAATTGAAAGATGTGAATAAAGGAAGTAATAGAACATAACAGCTACTGTACACTCTACTGTTGTCTTTAGTTAGTTTGCCACTCTACTTAGCGTTTTGCTGACGTGTTACACTCGTTACCTTTTTCAGGACCAGGTGTTGAGCAGCCTGGGTCAGCGGCTGCAGAGGACGCTGGGCCGAGTAGGGTCCAGTAGAGTTACTACTGTCTTTTGTACCTCTTTGTTTCCGTTATAGTGAGTAGTTCTTGTTTCCGCTGTACTTTTCTTTACCTGCAGTTCATGTTATATGATAAATGTTGTTCTACTGTTGTGGTGGTATCTACTGTAGTGGTTTCTTTCCTTACTGCTGTACTTTCTTACTGTTAGTTATATTCATGCTGAATGGGGTTTATTTTACTGCTCTTTTGGTTACTTCCTCGTTGGACGACTAGGTCTTGGGATTAGTCGAGTCGGTCCGGTTCTCGTGTCTCGTTGGGACTCGGGAACCGGGTCGTTACAGAAGGTCTAGGAGAATTCTTACCATAGGATGGGATCAGGGAGGCACGGTAAAGCTATGCATAAAGGCATGGGAAGATTGGTGAAGGATCTGCCCTTGGATCAATGGTGCAAACAATCGACGATTGAGGATGCACGTGTTCTTCACACTGCTTCACGATGAATAATATCAAGCGTATTTGGGTAATTTTCACACCAGCTCAAATGGGCGAATCGGTGTAATATTTATGCATAGGCCCATAAGTGGAAAGAAGAATGGCAGCGCGGTCCCTAAGTCTTACTAATAGGTCCCTGACAGCTTGCAAAAAGGTCCTCAAGATTTTTCAGGTGAATGAAATGTGAAGGATGAAGGACCTATTTGTAATGTCAATAATGCAAGGTCCCAATGATATCCAAATGGTATAAAATTTTTATTAGAGCTTAATTGAACATTTAAGAACATGATTTCACTTTCAATTTAAACTTTTGAACCCAAATATATGTTCAATTTGTAATTGGATTATTAAATTATAATTTTTAATAAAATATCTCATTTTATGACCTAATTATGCGTTTTTAACACAAATTGGATGTTTTAGGTCATTTTCCTTAATTCTCACACTTAACCCATTTCTTGTGTTAATTATATAGTGTTTAACCTAGTTTTTAGCTTAACTTGGGCATTTTAGCTATGATGAGCCACACCTCATCACCTAATTTCTCGACGACTGTATACTTAGCTTCTGCACCTTGATAGGTCTTGCTGATAAAGTATACGGGTCGCTATGCTCCTTCCCGATCACTGACTAGGACAATGTTGACGGCGAACACAGAAGCTGTCAAGTATAAAGAAAAGGACCTCCCAGGGCTTAGGAGCCATTAAGATGGGGGTGCTTTGGAGTGTGGCTTTGACTTTCTCTAAAGCTTTTTGGCAGTAAGGAGTCCAATGGGCGGCAGTATAGCCTTTACCCTTTTTATGCACTTGAAGAAGGGGAGGCATTTGTCGAAAGATCAAGACAAGAAACAGCCTAACGAGGTGATCTTGCCGACCACCGACTGCATCCCTTTCAAGGTGCTTGGCAATGGCAGGTCCATGATCGCTTGGATCTTGTTGGGGTTGGTTTCGATCCCTCAGTTGGAGACCAAGAATCTCAAAAATTTACCGGATGAGACCTTAAAGGTACACTTTTTGGAGTTCAAGTGGAGATGGGTGTCCCTTAGAATCTGAAACACCTCGGCTAAATATTATAGGTGTTGAGGGAACTGGATCCCTTTACAAGCATGTCATCTATGTACACTTCAAATGATTTTCTGATTATTTTTTAGAAAATCATAGTTACAAGGCACTAGTAAGTTGCTATAGTATTTTTCAAGCCAAAGAGTAAGACTTTATACTGAAACAAACCCCTATCGGTGATGAAGGAGGTGTAGGGTCTGTTTGCTAGAGCAAGGCTAATCTGGTGGTACCCGTTGTAGGTGTCTAAGAAGGACATGGGAGACTGTCCGCTACAAGAGTCAACCAGAGCGTCCACCCTTGGTAAGGGAAACTCGTCCTTCGGGCAAGCTTTAATGAGGTTCGTAAAATCTACGCACATGCACCATTTGTCATTATCCTTTTTCACCATCATCACGTTCGAAAGCCATGTCGGGTATAGGGATTCTTCAATGAATTTAGCTTCAAGGAGCTTTTGGACTTCAGCCTCAACTGCTTGCCATTGTTTGGCTAACTTGTGTTGGCACGCTTGTTTGACCGTGCAGGTGCTCGCCTGGATATTCAGGTGGTGCTAAATCAAGGACAGGTTTACTCCCGACAGGTCATTGGCATACAAAGCAAAAACATCTGCGTTGGCCCTGAGTAGGAGGAGTAACTCCTGAACCTCGAAGGGATCAAGGTCTACTCCAACCTCAACGAGCTTAGTCACATCGCGAGGAAAAAGCTATATAGCCATGGCTTAAGAGCCTGGTTGTAGTACCTAAGTCACTGGCAGATCAGCTGGGTTTCCCTCTTGCTAGATCACCTAGACTTGGTTCCTCTTCTTCCCTCATTTATGTGGCTTGGGGGTTTTGGCTCCATGGATTATTCCAGCTCAATCCTTAGGAGCTCACACCTAGCCGTTTGCTCCCCATATACTATTCTTACTCCCCTGGGGGAGTGGAAAAGCATGAATTGGAAGTACGAGGAGGGGATGAGGCGAAAAGCGTGGGTAGACGGGCGGCCGATGATACTGTCAAATGCTGCTGTCAACTTGGCCAATATGAACATGGTCATCCAGTTGAGGTGCATGTCCCCATCGCAAATGGATAAGGGAAGGCTAATATCTCCCTTTGGCATTAGTTTGTGGTTGCCAAAGCCTATGACCGGATGGGTTAATGGGGAGAGATGCTCCTCTCAGAAGCCCAACTTGAGCAGTGTCTTTGTGAATAAGACACCTACTGCACTACCTTCGTCCACCAAGAGTTTGGGCTGTAGCTGCCTTGCTAGGAGTGTCACTAGAAGCGGGTTCATGTGTTCCGCCGGATCAGGTACAGAGACGAACAACCGGGACGCCGCTTGGTTGACTGCACCCCTCTCGTCCCACTGAAGAGTAGGGAAGGTGCTCGGAAGGGTCGGTTTGGAAGGAGTGGCTTATTGGCCTGGGACAACGTTAACCTCGAAGATTACCTTGACCTCTATGCTGATACGTTCAGGTGATAGAAGGTGAGCCTCCTAGGGTAACGTAGGCTTGGTTGAGTACCAACCAGGGTAGCCAGGGTTAGCCTGGGTGACACCACCGACTTGGTCGAGTGGGCTGTCGACCCATCTGGCTCTTGGTCCGTGAGGAAAACCACATTGACTCCCCAGATCTTCTGGAGCTTCTACTTATGGTAGTCTTTCGAGCCCTTCATGGGCTTCTTACCTCTATCTTGGCTCTCATTTCACCTGACGAAGTAAGCCAAGTTTCCATGCCGAATCTAGGCCTCAATCTGGTTGTGCAGATACTGATAGTCTTCGGTGGCATGACCTCAGGCCTTGTGGTACTTCTAGTAGGGCCTAAAGTCAACATTCTTCCTCATGGGCTTTGGTAGGGGCAGCAAGTCCTTATCTATGGACCAGACTTCCGCCAACACGTCCACTTGGTTCACGACTAGGGGAGTGTATTCCTTAAAGGACTCCCACCTTGTCTGGTGGGATCTATAGTTGTGACCCTTGGAGGGCCAGTCGCCCCTTTGGTCGGGGAAGGAGGCCCTTCACTTGCAGAAGCGGCCACTTCTGTGAATGGGCATTGAAGGATGCTCGCCAGAGGCCTTCTTTTCCTTTATGGGGCTGGCGACATCGCCATGACCCTCAGCCAACCAGCTACAGGTGCGGAAGGAGTCGTCAGAAGCGGCCACGTCCACAAACGAGCATTGGAGCATGCTCACCAGAGGCCTTCTTTTCCTCTATGGGGCTGGCGTAATCGCCATGACCCTCAGCCAGCCGACTACAGGAGAGGAAGGAGTCGTCCTGCTCTATGAACCTCATGGCTTTGTCCTAGAGCTCCGTCGTGTCCTTGGTGAGAAATCATCGATATCATACTAGAACCTTTAAGTCAGGAGGCCTGACTTGAAGCATTGGACGACTATAGCATCATGGGTCTCGTGCACTTGAAGTACTGAGCCTTAATCAATCCAAGTAGGATCAAAAAGACCAGTCTTCCGCTGTCTAACTTCTGATAGTCTCTTAGGGTTGTGTCTAGCCCTTTGCTACCCAGTAAAGTACTAAACTTGTCCGCCAAGTCTTAGAAGCAGCAATCTGCCCGGCTAGCAGGTCGTTGAACCATTCATGGGTCATGCCTGACAGATACAATGGGAATACTCGGTAGAGTACTCTATTAAGGCAACCGTGCACTAGCATCATCTGGCGGTAGCTCTCAACGAAACTGTTAGGGTCTGTCGTCCTGTTGTATAGGGCCATGATTGGATGCTTGAATTTCTCGAGCAAGGGGCCCATCATCACCTCCTCTGTGAATGGATAAGTGATGATATACGTGCGTGGCCGTATACCCCTCGTTACTTGGGTGACTTGGCAGATGATCTCCAAAATGGAGCCTCCACCACCAGAAAGGGGTTGAACGCCTAAATGCTCCCTCGCCAAAGGCAGGAGTGGAGCCTTTGGCAAGCTGGGGGGAACTTTACCTCGCTGGCTACTAAGCTTGTGCTTTAGCTTTTCGAGTGGTTCGAGTAGGTGAGCATTTTCCTCCACCACATGTCGCCATTTCGACTGTTCGTCACTTGAGCTCAAACTTTGGGGCTCCTCCGATTGAGTCATGCCTGACTCCTTGATATGTTTCATCTTGAGGAGTTGGGTGGCGAGAGACTAATGCTCTGCCGCCAGGGCCGCCAACCTAGCTTTGTACTCTTCCTCCCTCGCTTGCATCACAAGGAGGGGGTCTCACTCAGGGGCCTCCAGCAACCATTCAGGTTGTACCGACTTCCCTTTATTGGATCGGTGTGCTGATGGTTCCTATTGGACACGAAGACACTAGACTTCACTTGATCCTTCTCGGCGTGGCCACGAGAGGAGCTGCGAGTGGTTGGGGCCATTAATAGGATTTCTAAATAGGGAAGGATGTCAAAGGATGATCAGTTCTCACAGATGGCGTCAATTGATCGAACTCCTCGATAAAGGGAGGATCTGACTCAACAAACACACAAAAAAGGCAACCACAATAAAGACAAAGTGATTGATGACCTAGTTCCACCGCAAGGAGTGTACGTCTGGGGGAAGGGTAGGGCTCCTAGAAAATCCATTCGAAATAGCGATATTACAATCTGTCGGAGTTCCTCTCTCGAGTTGCATGAGGAGGCCCTTGTAAGGGTGTCCCTTTCTATTTATGGTTACAAAAAGTGGTGTTACAGCTGGAAAATCCTACGAGATCTCTATAGTCTTATCATGTTCCTTGGTAAACCCGTTGTCAGGGCTCATCCATTATTAGAACATTAATTGCATCAGTAATCCCATGATTACTACCACCATGGCATTATAGGCACTATTACCGTGCTTTGTTGACTTTGGATGCACCGGGCCTTTAGGTGAGGCCAAGCTTGCTCGGATCCGGATCCGCTAGAGTGAAGGCAAGTCAGGTTAGGTGGGTCTACCTGTTTACTCCAAGTTTGGGTGTCCGAATCTTTATACAAGCTACGTGCTTAATTTTAAATCCGAGTGTGTTTTTTACCCTTCATCACCATCCTTATACATAACCCTATTTGAAAAAGGTTTAAAGCTTAAGAATATATTTAAAAATTTGTAAAGTTTAGAAATGATGGGCTAAGCGGTAGGTCAATAGAAATAAGTGTGATAATCGACTTATATGTTGTTGATTTTTATCCTCATATACTAGAAGTAGGTTAATCGGGATAAATGTGATGGAAGATGGAATGTGCTGTAAGTAATTTTTAGTTGTATTTGTATTAAAATTAAGTTAGTGATGGTACGTGTGATAAGAGAATTGATATATTATAAGTGAAAAGTAAAAAATTCATTTGCTAGCCAATAATTTCTGCACTATCCATTCATTACATCACTTAATCACTATTAAATGGGTCCTTATTATTAGAGTAGGTCAGGATATATTTGAGGCATTCATTATATGATTGTTGTAATACGAGGGCATTGTAAAAATCTATTATAAGATTGTTACATTCATAAATACTTGTTAGGTTTTAGCTTGTAATTTGTTGTGAGAATATAAATTCAAAATCGTATCAAAATTTAATACTCAAAAAATTATTGCAACAAAAAAAGAAAAGTAAATAGTAAAGAAATGTATATTGTAATGCATGGCAATTTCAATCGATATTTTGTGATTTTTCACTTTCCAAGTGAGAAATCACTTGTTATCTAACATATTTTAATTTTCAACCGATGTATTTTTACTTTTCAAGTAAGAAATTACTTATCATCTGATATATTTTCACTTTCAATTGATATATTTTAATTTTCCACCGATGTTAAAAATCAAAATACATAATATATTATATCATAGAAAGTGAAAATACACCGATAAAAATTCAAATACATCGGATGATTTTCTATGTAAGAAATTAAAATTCAATTGAAAATCAAAACATACCAATATAATATCAAATAAAAGTAAAAAAGAATATCACATCACTTTCCATCTTATAGCAAATGAAAGTAAAAAAATAATAATAATAATTTCAAGATATACCGATGCAACAGTAAAATTAAAACAAAAAAATGTTGCACCACTTTTACATGCTGCAGTAAACGTGAATTTAGCGAAAATAAAATAAATGAAAGTTGGACGGAAGTTTGCTCCTGATTGAGAAAAATATCAACAATATCATAAACAGTACATCCGTAAATGATTGCACATGACGGTTTACTTGAGAGAAATAAACGTATTTATATATTATAAATAAATAGAGGAATAGAGACTTAGAATGTGAGGAACCGCAACCCGAAAAGTCCAAAAAAAAAAAAAGCCGCGGCTGCATACAGCCAAAAAAACGTGAAAAACTTAATAATAAGGAAACGATCGACCACAATAAACAAAATTTCTTTTAAAAAAAAAGAAAATAGTAACTGTTGCACTTACAGTCCCTCACCAACGACACGCGCTATTTGTTTTTTTTTTTAAGTTAAACACTCTTTTAAAGGGAAACTATCCGAGATGCATCCGAAAAATAGAGACAGAGAATTCTCCTTCCCGAAGGGAAAAATACATTCCTTAAAAATAGGATAACACGAACAAAAAAACTTAAGACAAAAAAAAATAAAAAAAAAAATCTCAAGATCAGAAATCGGATAATCTCTCAATCCCATGCACGAAGAACGACAAACACGAATGAAATAAAAATCTTAAAGATCACACAATGAAAAACCGACTAAATTGACCCTGACTCGTGTCATGAATCTCGATCATTAGGATCACACGTGATCGACAAAAGATAAAAAAAAAAAAACCTACACTGAAAAAAAGAAAACCAATCCACCATCCTCAACCAAGATCAACGCAGCAACACACATCGGCCGCTGCCGATCACGACCTGACGGTAGCCCCCTCCGGCCACAGCTGCACACCACCGAAGCTGGTCACACCGCCGCAGCGAACGATCGGATCTTCCCATGTCGGTTGCTACTGCTGATGATCGGAGCAGGACCCAACCGCTGTTGCACACGCCGGAGCACCCCACGCCTGTTGCAATAACTGATGACCGGAGTTGGACACGATCCCATCTGCCGCCGACCGCTGCTACCCACGACGGGCCGCCAAACGTGCCGCCCGTAGCAGCACTCGCCTGCCGCAGCGTCCATCGCGATCCGCAACCACGACGGGCCGCCAAACCGCAACGAATGACTGTACATGTTGAAATGGAGACACAATTGACGACGAGGGACAGATTCGGAGGGTGGAGGAGGAGATCCGATAATGGGAGAGGGCCCTGATCAGCCAAAGGAGGCCGATTGGGGCCCCTACTATAGCTCTTGGGCTTGAAGTGGAGGAGGAAGGGGGGAGCGTAGGGGGCGTGGGGATTAGTTGAGAATTAACAGGTGATATTATTATTCAGTGTATACATAGATATGGGGTTGCTACTGAAACGTCAACGCTTCCCCAACATTTTCCCTCACTGCTCACGTTACTATACTTCCATTCATCCCATCTCACTCACAATTTTGAATCAAATATAATATATATAAAGAGTATACAAATACGGAAATACATATTATAATATATATTGTGATGTGCGATGAGAATCAATCAGAATTAATTGATAAAAAATAAAATTTAATTAATTGAAAATCAAATAAATTAAAATATTTCGATTGAAAATTAAAATACGTGATTGAAAATAAAAATATATTAATGTGATATATTTTTCTATTGATAATAAATAAATTTTCACTTAGAATTTGATTTTTTATTTATGGAAAGTAATTTTTCACTAATAATATAATTCTTTGTAAGTTGTAAAACTAATTACAAACATGTATTTATTTACTTCATGACAAATAAATATATATTACGCCTTTGTTTTCTAACCCACTCACCCGTGTGCTTCCATCCATTTCCATCCCATAACTCCTACGTCTTCACAATTCACAGAAATATGAAAATGTCCACGATCTTCACTAGTTACACTTTCATCCAATAACTCCTCCTTACCAATTAACACGTATTACTCTTAGATCTACTCACTTAACCATAAAATTCCCACATCTATTTAGGAGTTCCCATCTCCCATCATGCCCTTTCTTTTTTTATTTTAATCAAACCTTCTTTAGACCAGTTCATTCTGAACCAAACTGATTCTAACTGCTTTCTGAACCAAAAATTTTGGTTCTTGCAGGAGACTTGTGTCGATTACGGTTAGATTTCTACTGAACTGAATTTTAGTTCGATTCCAAAACGTGTTAAAATCAAATTGAATTGATTTTCCGTACTGCTAGCTTTGATCCTACTCCTATATTACATAAATGGAAAGGAAAAAAGAAGACAAAAACCAAATAAAGAAGCAACGACAAACACTAACATGGAAAAGAATCGCTCTGATCCTCCTTTTGTTAGAAGCAATAAAATAGACCACTTTGCAAAATGCCCCCAGATAATCAATACATTACTGCAACATTAGATTAAGGCGGGCCTGCCCCCTAACTGTTGTTAGTGTTCTCTTTCTGAAGAAGAATATACATGCACTCCACGGCCAATGCTGCCGAGACTGTGGGAATTGGGCGACAGGCTGGACGGCGTCACCACCGTCGTCCACGAGTTGTCCTCAGTCGTGTGTCATCATGGAAGTTAGAGGTGGGCCTCTGTGGTGGGAAGAAGACGATGCTTTGGATTAACGCACCACAGACGGTGCGTCTCCAAAATGGTCTTGCTGGATCTCAGTGGTGTTGCGTAAACAATAAATAAATAGAGCATCTAATTACTCCCGCAGTCCAATTGGTCATTCTGGCCCACTGATATTTACAGAGCGTTCGATGAAGACAAATGTGACGGCAGGCGGGGTATGTGAGCGGATTTAGTTGTCGGGAGTAATCGCATTGAGTTCAGTTTTACTCATGTTTAACTTTATTTATTCTATTCTTTCTATATAATATTTTTAATCTACTTTGACACTCAAACGGATTAATATATTTGTTTCATCAATTTATTTTATTACTTCTGCATTTCACTCTTACCTTACAATCTTATTTTTCTTACCAAACAGAAGCATACCTTCTTTTGTCTTCTCGAGCGTAAGCCACGTGGATGGATGGTGATTGACGTGGAATGCCAACCACCTTAATGCCTCCTCCAACGTCTTCCCTCTTCCCACCTATAATACACTGCGTTCTGCACGCCGACATCAAATCTCACAAAACAAAGAACAGCCATTTGGGGCTCCGGACATGGCAACGTCTCCTTTGCTCTTCGTCTCCATCCTCCTCTTCGTCACCACCACCACCACTGCATACCTCTGGAATGGCGAAGAAGCCCTGCTGGACGTCAAGGGTAATCCTGTGAAGCCTGGCGTTGAATACTACATCGTCTCTGCCAGTTGGGGCATGGGTGGTGGTGTCAAGCCCACCACGGCAAGCAGCTGGTCCTCATGCCCCGCCTACGTAGGCCAGGAGCCTTACGAGGTCGACTTAGGCACGTCGGTGACGCTACGCTCTGTCAACGACCGCGGAGCCGCAATCATCATATCTAACGAGAAGGCCATCATACAATTCTCCCAAGTGGAGACGTGCATCTGGTCTCCGACTGTGTGGACGGTAGAAGAATCTGATGGAGAAAAGTTGCTTGTCACGGGCGGCGACCCGCCGAAGTACCCGCCTCCCGTTGGGATCGGGAACAACATGTTCACCTTTAGGAAGAACGGAGACTCCTCCTACACCTACACCTTGGGCTACTGCCGCTGCAACCTTTGCAACGAACTCTGCAACCCCGTGAGCAAGACGTCGGTGAAGGGCCGGACCATACTGAAAGTAGTGCCCTATGGTGAGCCCTCCAACTTCCCTGTGGTGCTCGTGAAGGCAGGGGACGAGAGCGAGGACCTGCCCTCACTCATCCACAGTTCCGTTACTGAAGGCTGATCCACTGTCATGCAATGAGATGAGATGAGAACTTGTATTCCCGCTTGTGTTAGACAATGTAATCGTTTTTCTCCTTTGAATGCTATTATTTTATTCCGCGCCAGTGAAGACTACGTTCGGCACTTAGTTGTTGCTGTTAGTCAAGAAATACTCAACAGAAACGCGGCTGCTAATTCTTAAATGTTTAGCACAGATCCCTTCATATTACTTGGCGGTTTATTATATATTTGAGTTTGAAGCTTAAAGTGAAGAGTCAAAGAACAAACAAGAAATAAGAATTCTTTAATCAACTAAAATAAGGGCATATAATGCATTTCAAACAACGCTAGCTAATATGAGAACATAAGGTAAATTTGATTAGAGGCCTACTAATCATCTTGACCTAATTGTTTAACCAATTATTTTTGCAAAGAAACTTGTTAATTCCATGTTCTAGGTTTGGTCTACTTGTCTAGTCCACCAATAAAACCCTTTCTTTCCATTCTTCTCTGCACAACGCAGCCACCGGTCGCCAACCCTCAAACCGCTGCATATATTCCAGCCCTCTCCATGATATCCATCATCCCTCACCTCGTTGGCAACCGCAAGGTGCTCGATCCATATATCCTCGATGCACTCCACCTTCTCCCCTCGCCTTTCCTCCCATCCAACCCACCTTTCCTCCCTGCCTATCATGCTCGTTCCTACCGTTTTTTTTTTGACACAACGGCCATCCCTAGTGCCCATCCAACCTTGCCTCCTCTCAACCCAACCCACTTGCCCCTACACAGGTGGGAATTAACCCACCTCCACCCACCCTCCCCCGTGGCACATTAGGCAGCGTTTGGTGGGGAATAATGGATGAGATAAGGGTTTACGTACAAGAAACGGGTGGGATTGGGTGGTTTCGAGGTGAAGGAGGAAATCGAGGTGGTTGGCATGAGAGAGAAAGAAGGAATGGAGAGAGAAAGTGAAATAAAAAAAAAGTTTTTTAATTTTTTAATAAAAAATAATAATAACTATCCAATCAAAATCCACTAATTCTTTTTATCTCTCACAAAATCAATATACTAATCATTAACAATACTGCCAATCATTACAATCTCATCATCCAAACACCTTCTATACTTATTCCATTATTATTCTATTCCAATATATCATTGTTCCCTGCCAAACGCAACCTTAGATTCCCATAGGGACACGTTGCATACATTTGACTTTTCCCTATCTTTGCTCCCCGCATCCTCCTACCCCTCTGCTCATTGGAAAATGGAAACCATGCTTGCACCACTTTAGCTGCCCTTGAACCTATGCGTCAACTGGGTCAATTGGGCCATTCCATCGATCAAACTTTTAAAAATATTTGCACAAGATCAAGTCACACAGGCCTAAAGTCTTACTCAAGACTAATTTTTCAAAGGTTAGCTTGAGTCCAAGTCAACAATAGCAACAACCAAGTCTTATCTCACATTAAGTAGGGTCAATTATATGGATTCGTTGCATCCACCCAGATCTATTTTAAGTTATTTCTGAACTTCAATTAAAATAATTGAAGGCATACTTAATAATTTCCTTCCAACACTTCTTTCGTCTTCCTTACCCTCTCTTACCAGGTTCTACCCCCAACTCCCCAGCCTGCATCTCTTGACTTGAGCATTAAGTGACCTTATCTACAAATGTCCAAATCACCTTAGTCATGTCTCTCTTATTTTATCCTCTATCCATATCACCGTCACACTACAACAAAATGTATAAAAAATGATAAATAAATAACAACAATTAGTAATATTTGTTGTTAAAATATTGACGATTTTAATTATTTATTATGATTTTTTAAAATAAATAATAATGATTTTAGTTATTTGTTACCATTTTTTTTCAATACAACAATAATTGCTTTTATTCGCTGTAATCTATTTGTTAACAACGTAAAAAATCCTCATCATCTTATTATAATTTAAATAAATAATAAATGATACTTTTTATAAATTTTCAAAACGCTCCTAATAAAGTCTGTCTACTCTAGTTCTCTTCAACCCTCCCTTCTCACTCTCAGAGACCTTGGCCTCGACCTCGACCCTCCCTCACCAATCCCTTGATCCCGCCATCGATACCTCGACCTCAATCTAACGAGCTCTCTCATATTGATCCCTCGACTAATCCCTTGACCTCCATCGCCGATCGCTCCAACCACTGATCCACACTACTAGAAAAAGGTGATATGCTGTCGGCTCTTTACCGTCATTTTGGGAAGTTAACGGTAAAAATATTTTTGTTGTCACTTCTTAATATAAGCAGCGGCGAATACCACACAAAATTGAGCGCCTAATCTTGTCCAAAAAGCAATATGTAATTAATATTTGTTGTTGGTTATTATAAAAAGCGATAGCAAATGTCGAGTTAAAATTTCACCCCAAATTTTGAGCGTGAGATTTGGGATTAAAATAGATATTTGCCACTGGTTATTATAAAAAGCGACGGTAAATGTTGGGTTAAAATTTTGTCCCAAATTTCAGGTGTAAAATTTTGGATTAAATTAGACATTTGTTGTTTCTTAGTAATTAAACCTACGGCAAAGGTCAGACCATCTATACCTGTGCAGAGTCCTCTCCTCCCCCACACTGCCACAACTCCCCTGCAGAGCTCCTCCTCCTCATCAGCATAACTCATCGTCGCTACCCCTCCTCCTCCTCCTTATCAGGTTAAGTCCTCCTCCTTATCCTCCTCCTTCTCCTCCTCCTCCTCGTCTTCCTCCTCGTCCGACCCCTCATCTCCTCCTCCTCCTTGACCCTCTCTCTTCCTACTCCTTTTCCTCACCGCTGCACCCCCTCCTCCTCCTCCTGCTGTGCCAACTCCTCTTCACCGCCAACTCCTCCTCCTCGTCTTCCTTCTTGTCCAGCCCCTTGTCTCCTCCTCCTCATCATCTTCCTCCTCCCCCTCCTCGTCTCCCTCCTCCTCCTCGACCCTCTCCTTTTCCTACTCCTTTTCCTCGCCGCCCCACCCCCTCCTTCTCCTGTTGCATCAACACCTTCTCGCCACCAACTCCTCCTCCTCTCCTCCTTGTCTCCTACTTGATAACGAAAAATGCTCGATTTGAAATTAGGGTTTTTATCGTTATAACACACAGTTTCGATCACTTTTAAAATTTATAAAAATCGAGTACTTGGGAAAGTATTCGGGTCATCCCAAGGGAGGTAGAAATGCAATTTATAGATTCTCACTTGATATTGGGATATCAACTTTCTTTTTGTGAATTTTTTTGAATATAAATTTTTTTGAGTTTTGAAATAATGGCAACAGTAAAATAAAAAGCAGAGAAAGACTACTCTTAATTGCTACAACCTAAGTGATAAGAGTAACCTCTCTCTAAGCTTATCCTAGGTACGTGGAGACCTAAGGTAATTAGAGAAAGGGAGTGAAATATACTAAACTGAAAGCAATTAAAAGATGCAACAAAATTATAGAAGGGCAACTTTTATAAAGGAAGAAAAGTTATTTTACAAGAAATGTAGAGGAATGTTCTACTGCAACAATAAAAGAATGCAAGTAAAATGAAATTTCTCTCGAAGATGATGGCGAAGAGGGAAGGATTCTTGTTCCAAGCTCAGCTGCTCCAATTCTTTCCTTAGAGTGCTCCTCCAGAAGATGATGATTCTCCATACTGGCAAACCCTAGATAGGGTGTGCCCTAGCTCCTCCAAGGGTGGAAGGATTCCACCCAAAAATCTCCTCCAAGGGTGGGCATGCACCACCCTAAAGCCTCCTAAATGTTCTCCTTGCATGGCTGGACCTCTAGCTAGCAAAGGCACAAGAGAGAAGGGAAGAGGGGAAGGCATCGAGGGGACAAAGTGTCCCCTTAACCTTCTTCTCCTTCTCTTGGCCGTGGAGATGATGGAATGAAAGGTGGAAGTATATGTGGACTAATGAAGCCAAAGGTGTAGGTAATGGTGGTGGTTATGGTCTTTTTATAGAGTGGAGGGTTGGAGGTTGGTGTTAACTAGGGTTAACGGAAGAGTGGTGTTGTGGATGTCTAGGATGTGGACGTTGATGGATGAATGGTGGATTAGGGTTGGCATGGAGTGTAGAGTTGTGTTGAGTGGTGATTATGGTGGGGTTAGGTAGAGTTGGCACCAACTCTTGTAGGGTTTAGGAGGGTTGGCATGGAGGTAGATGTAGGGTTAGGATTAGGTCTTTAGGTGGTGGTTGTTGGATGGAGGGTGGATGTTAGGTGGCAGCAAAAGAAGAGGTGTGGGTGTGTATGGTTGAAGGAGAGTTGGCGCAACAGTTGATGTGGTTAAGGGGAGTTGATAGGGACGGCTAGGATGAAATTGTGTGGTGGTTAAAAAGATCCTAGGGCTTAGATTGATTGGTGCCAAATGGAATGACACATGGAGGTAGTTATGGTGGTGATTGCCATCTTTTGGTGGACGTCCACCATGAAGTGGCACCAAGGGGTTGGCGGCAAAAGGAGGGTCTTCTAGAAGGGGGTTAGGTGTAGGGTTAGGATGGCTTGGTGGCTTAGGTGTATGGTGGTGATAAGGGGGGTTTTTGGAGGGAAAGTTGGCACCAACTTATGGGTGGTTATGGGTGTAGTTGGCACCACTTTTTGGTGGCTCTTGAAGGTGGTGGTGTGAGGAGGTGCGAAGGTTGGTGGCGCAAAATATGAGTGGAGTAGGTAGCTTGTTTAGGTTGTGGACTTGGAGTAGAGTTAAGGTGGAGTTAGGTTAGGGTTTTAGGTTGGTGGTAGACAGCCATGGGGTGGATATTTTGGCTGAGCTAGCTAAGCTAGCTTAACTAGTAGGTGATTAGAGGAGGAGGTAGGAGGAACTAGGGTTTAGGGGAAAGGAGCTAAGGAAGAGCTATCTAGAGTTGTACTAGAGCTGGTGACTGCTGAAGAGAACAATAAGGAGCTACCTTAGCTGGCTTAGCTTGCTAGTTCTTTGTTAGCTGCTAAGCCAAGCTAAAGTGAGCTGGCTTCTGCTGAATTATGCTCAGTGAGCTGGGTCTGATCTTCCTGGAGATAACCTAGCTAGCTGGAGTAGCTAGCTTAGGTTAAATGGCTTAGCTTAACTAGGTTGAGCTGAGTGGAGTCTCCGAGAGTTGGACTTGAGCTGTTCTAAGCTAGTTGAGGTCATCTTCAGCTGACCTGAGTTGAGTGGAGTTGGAAGTAGCTGGACCTGAGCTAAGGTGGATTCCTGTCAACTTCGTTGAGCTAGCTAGAGCTCCCAGTGAATTGATTGGAGCCAAGAGGAGCTAGACTCAATTAAGTTGAGATGGATCTGAGCTAACTTGAGTTAAGTTGAGCTATGTTGAGCTACCCTGAGCTACCATCTAGCTAAGATGAGCTGAATGGAGCTTAAGAGAGCTAACCCTAATTCAAGTGAGCTGGTATCCAGCTATGATGAGCTGGATTTAGTTGTGGTTTAGCTAAATTGAGCTTCTTCTTCACCTGTTGCCTTCCTGAATGCTAGGGTTTTAGGGATCTGACTATCTTTTCATCCCTAACACTCAAATAAATGTGTCAAAAACAACAAAAATTAGGCAATGCATGCCTAACCTAGTAATGCCTAAATGCAGCCCAGAAAGTCGTTTTTAGAGTTAAAATCTTTAGAGCTAAGTTTGTTTTAGGGAATAAGAATGATGATAAACTAGCATTTATCACTACTTCCCTCCTCCTCACTAACAATATTCCTTAAGCTAAATGTATTATCACACTTTGTATTGTTTTGAATTTGATATCTGAAGCTTTACCTCTTTATTTGGATTTTATTTTAGTAGCTTTGACTAGTAAAACAAATTTAGCTTTAAGAATTGCAAAGCTATATGCATTTAGTCTTCATATCACGAGAGCATCTATCCAAATTGATTAAGAAATTTCCATAGTTAAAGTTGATTCAAGGTCCATGTCTCCACTGATACCTTTTGTGATATTATTGCTGATACTTGGTCTTTGTAAATTTCAAGATCAAAGGGAAAACTAAAGTTACAAACTTCAGCAAGAATAGATTTGGGTTTCTGAATAATCTCTTGCACTTTCTCCAACAAAAATCATGCCACATGACATAATGTGCTCTCCCTTCTACAATTTTTGTTGTCGTTGGATGGTCACAAGATGGATATCTTTAAATTATATGTACAAATTATGTAAAATTAATCAATGATTATACAATTTGTCTTCGTATGGCCATAATTAGGCATGCTTAATACATTTGTTAGATAATCAAGGTTTGGCAACCACTTTTGTGATGTTCCTAGAGGCTCCATGTCTTGCAGATATGGCCCTTGGATGGATACCAATCTAGTCATCCCACTTGGATCCCACCGATGTCAAGTAATATTTGATTATTTTCTTGAGCCTTCTTTAATGGTAATGCAACTATCATACTTGCCTTGATGAATATGATGGTCTGATATCATGCAGCATGGTTCAAACTATTGGATGATATGCATAGCTTTGTGATATGATCTCTCTGGTGATGCTGTAGGGGGATGGTCACTTCATTGCAAGAAGTTTAGAGGAGAGCACAAGGGTATAGGTAGATTTCAATTTTTTTTTACCAAACTTTAAAAAGGTCATATTTCTTAGCAGGATATACAATCATGTATGAATGTTGTTCGTTATTTTCTTGCTTTATCTTATGGCTTCTTTTGTGAAGGTATGACATAAAGTTGAACAATGTTATGCTTGCAGAAGAGAAGCACCTACCAACGTAAGTTCTACCTGTCTATGTGGAATGCTTCTTATTTTCCATATTGTATATTTTATACTACATTGATAGTAATTTAGAGATATTATGTTACCATGTTCTATATTTTGCTTTAATCTCTATAAAATTGAAAATGTTGTTTCCTTGTTTGTTTTTCCCCCAGGAAGAAAGTTGAAATCCTGCAGTTTCAATCTTTCAACCTTATAACGAGGAAATAGTTTATCCAAACTTGTTTATCCACCCTTGTGAGAGAGAGAGATGCTTGTTTTGGTTCCTTTTTTTTCTTTTCCCTTTTGTTCTCTGAAAGCTTTTTATTTATCTCAGGTATGAAGAATTAGCTAGAATGTTCAATGTGGAGTACATTGCTAGAGGTGACTATCATTTTCTTAGAGGGTTGTTGCATCCATTACCCTGTTATACCACTTTCTTTCCCCTCTTCTTAGGGTATTACTAGAAGACTGAAATTGGCTTTCGACTGAAATTTCATGAAACTTTTCTCTATTTAACAAGGATCTTTAAAGAGATGCTATCAAACCATGTTGGAAATCGAGATAGGAAATAGAAAGTTTTATATTATCTAACTATAAGCATGTCTAGAGCATAGAGAGTTCAATGATTTTTTAGTCATTCTCAGTATGCATGGGAGTGAAAACAATTGTTGTTGCTTTACTTCATATACAAACAACTTTAATTGTAGCCTATAACTATAAGCATCCTGTTTATATCAAATGGAAAATGATGCTCTTCTCCATAATTATCACTAGGAGAAAATGTACAAGTGTATTCATATTAGCTTACGAAAAAAAATGCTAGATTTCTACAGCCAAAAAAGAAAAAGGATTGAAGTACTTCAGATCCAGTAGATTTCACCACCAACCATCTCATCCTATTTTAAGTTTATACCATTGAAATCTATTTACATAAAAGTCCCTAAGCATATGCTCATATCTCAATATGATCCCCAAACTATAGGATGCCTCAACATTGTCCCTAATCTCTGTAATTCTATCAAGGTAGTCCCTTCAATGTTATAGTATGATTTCTTTTCTTAAGTGTTTATTTCCACTTAGTGATATGGACTATTCTTGTAATTATCATGGGCCTTCGAGATGGTGAGTACGAGATGCAAATGCATGTGTTAGGGTGAGTTAGAAGCATCGATTTTTTTGCTTCATGTGTTTGGAAAGTAGGGTGTACCCATTAATTGTTGTGGTATGAAAGCACAGGTATTCATTTCAGGTACAGGATTTTGAAAAATATCAGGGGAAACTCTGTCGGATTTTCAGTAAGTTTCGGTCACTTAGTTTTATGCATTTTCCCTCTTGTACCCTTAGTTTCTCTGATGCAGGATAAGTAGCCATCAATCTTATTTGTAATGGCAAGTGGAGTGGTGCTGAGCCTTGGAAAGCTAAAAGCCTTGGATTGGCTTGTGTTTTTCGGGGTCTCGCAAGGAATGTTGAAAGCTTATTATGACTATAAAATGATTCATTCTAGTTGGTTTAGGGAGCATGGTGTTTGTCAAGAATGGAAATGGCATCTTGATGGGCTAACCAACTGATTGGTTATAGATTGTTCATTCTTGTTGCTGGATGCAACCTTTCTAAGTATTAAGTTGTTCACCACCCTTTGGAATGTGAAGAGGAACTAACTAGCTAGCCTATAAGTAAAACCAATCTTTCTTCCATGTTAAGTAAAGTAGGGTGCATGCACTGTTTTGCCTTCATCTTATATCTACTAAGGGGTCATAGCTGGACTAACTCAGAATGCCCTGAGGGTCAAATAATTAAAAATTGAATAAAATAATTTCTTATGTAGTCCTATTTACTTTCATGTGAAAGGACAATGAGGATCTTTCTTTGGTAAAGGAAGCATGCCTTGAATATAATGATTTGTTGAAAATATTGATGTTGGGGTCAACTCCAGAGAATGAAACCATCATTTGTTGTTGATGGTCATTTACATTGTTTTAAAGTGATGTCTTCAATATGTTATTTATAAAAAGGAGGTATTGCCTCCTTGCAATAAAGGTTTAAATGGTTACTTTCGACTAATCACATTTCTTTTTTATTTTTGAGAAGGTAAATATGGTGGATATGAGATTTGATCCCATGACTTCTTCGATATTAACGAGGGGCTCTACCACTGAGTCATCCCTTGGTAGCGACTAGTTATCCCTTTTGCTTTCTATAAAATGTGTTGCATTTGATTCACGTGAATATTGGCTCGTAATTTACACCTTATTATTTTTTCTTCTAACATCGACAAATCCACTTTTGGCAGGAAAATGGTCTCCTTCATGTCCCCAAAGGGCAGGGCCAGAATCCCCAAGCACAAATGTTTTCTGATCCAAACATGGCTATGGATATGATGAAGAATAATCTATCAAGGTCATACCACAAGCTAGTAAATTGCTTTACTAAGTCAATTTTTATCCTTTTCTAAATGTGATTACTCATCATATTTGACTATTGTCCCCCAGAAACTTGCTTTTGCTTGGGTAAACTTTTTCTTTTCAGGCTTCGTGGCAGGCAAGTAGCAATCTTGTTTCTTCTTCTTCTTCTTTGTTTTTCGTTTCTTTTCATTTCTTATCTTTTTTATAAAGAAAGCTTCATCTTATAAGTTTCTACATATCCATTTATATTCTCAGAATATATGTACATAGGAGTTGAGATGTGTGACATTGTTCTAATGGTTAAATATAGTGGAGTCATCCAAGTTTATTTCATTTCCAACGTTCTAATTGTCTCCTTTTTTTGTGAAAATTGCCATACAACCTGCCCACCTATTAGGGTTCAACTTTTCAAAAGAATGGGGGTTTGAGAGGTTTCATCTTTTGAACCTTGGGATGTCTGGCTTGAAAGAAGTAGTATCTCTCTCTAGATGTCCAACCCAAGGGAGAAATTGTTATGCAGAGTTCATTCTTCTTCTGGTTGTGGATGGGCACCCTGAAATGTTTTCATTGTCTAGTTTAAATAAATTGGAATAAGTGCAAAGGATCTTGCATCAGATCAACTTTTAAAAAAAAAAATACCCCCTTTTGCCGTTGGCTTTTGAAATAACCGACAACATTAAATAGTAATTTTTTTAACAAGGGTGACTATTTGTTGTCCCTTATTACAGAAGCTACGGCAAAAATATTAACTCTGTCGCTTCTAAAGCAACGACAAATAATAATAAATGATGGCGTTTAAGTTTTTATTATTTAAAAACTTGCTATTTATCATCGCTTATCAAAGGAACAACGTTGTCATTTAAACGATGGCAAAACTCAAAAGATGATGTGTTAACGTGGGAAAAAGTGACAAATGATATTTCGACGTCGGATGTTCCTTGTAACCGACGATAAAAAGAAACAACGACGCTACTTATGCCGTCGCTTTTTGGCATCGGTTAAAAGGTCTTTGCCGTCAATTTTCAACCGATGAAAAAAGTGGAAATTGTTGTAATGCCAACAAGCTCTCGCGCAATCCCCATCCTTGATGCATCGCCACCACCACCTCCTCTAACAAGCTCTCCGTCGCATTACTTCCACCACCACCACCCTAAGCTCAACCCTTGCTAAGGTGAGTAACTTGATCCATTACCACCAATTCAGAGGTTTTCCTTCGTTCTCCTCATCGTAAGCTTCCGATAGATCTTAATTGCATGATCGACTCCTATTTGAGGTGTCAAACAAGACAATGTGAGGTAATTACGGGAGGAGGTGAAGGGGAGCTCATTCTACGGGAGCAGTCCATAGTAATGTCTAGGCAGCGGTATTAGTTGATGTTCCATCATCCTAATCTTCTTTTCATACATCACTTAATTGTTTGCTAATCCCTTTATGGTGATTGTTCAAAAATTGTATGTGCTAAAAACACACAACATATTAACTTAGAAGCATATATTTACCTGGATTCCGACCTAGAAGATAGTTAATAGATGTTTCCAGGGAAATTTGATTTGGATTCGTCACTGATTAAAAGTCAAAAGGGGCCCATTGCAGGACTTTGCTTGTCTGACTATGCTTAATAAGAATCTAGGAAAGTTTTGCTTCCTTTCTTCATCTCTTTTTTCTCCAAAAATTGATGGATTAGAAAGGTGTTGTGGCAACTTATTACTTAGAAAGGCACTAAATTTTGATGCTGCTTGCATCAACTATTGTCAAGTACTAACAAGGGTGAAAAGTTCAGGCAGACAGATTCATCAATCTTCATTTTGTTTTGGTTTTCATAGCAACCAAAATGAGTAGAGTTGGGTGGAACATGTTGCATTTTCCTCTTTGTTTTTGTCATTACAAGAATACTTCCAATCATTCAATGATCATACAAGGAAAGGGATAGATTGGAGCCAACAAATCTATCCTATTTTCGTTCCATCTTGCTTTCTCTTTCTATTTTCTCTTCAAGCAAAGTATTCTATCCTAGTTTCAAGTCCTTCATTCTAGTGGCAGACTTGTGGGTAGGGATTGCTTGCTGTCATTTTTTATGGCATTATTTACCCTTCCTAAGAAACATTGAGAGGGTATCTTCACTCTGCAGTAGAGTCACCTATCTCTAGAGTATAGATTATTGAAAACAAACATATCATCACCGTTTGGAATTCATTATTCAATATTGGTTTTTGCTATTCTCTCCCATCATAGATCAGGTTACACTTCAACCAATCGTGAAAGTAAATTTTTGAGGAAGTAATCATACTGGAAGAGGAATTGCATTCTAACCATTCTAAACTTTTGATCAGTATGCCATGTAATAGCGTAGAGAGATGTTCATGAAGCATTGACTAAATCTAATACTATGGATAGTAAAGCACCTATTCATAAAATTCTTATGGATATCCCCTATAAATTGAAATATTAGGATATTCCCTATCAATAACATATGTTATCCTCATGAAAAACATTACAAACAAAATCCACGCGAGGAAAATTTCCTAAAATGTGTTGGATGCATGCTAGAGCCCAAGGGTTTAGGTCGATATTATTCAACATCCTTTTAAATCCCTACATCTTTATCAGATTGATTGAATCTGTGCAAGATATATTGAATAATTGGGTAAGAGACCACATATATGGAGAGTCAAGCTTTGTACACAACAGTCTACACCTACACTGACGGTCGATAACCGTCAGTATAGGTCAAAATGGCCATTGTTGTAGGTATGAAAAGCTATTCCGATGGTCATATGGAACGTTTTCTTAAGAGGCATCGCTGTAGGCTATATTGACGGTAAAAATCGTCGATGTTGTACCTACAACTACAACAACAGTTGTATTTCAAACTTGTCCAATTTCAATGATAGCAACAACTGTGACAATTTTATCCATTGGTGTAGAGTGAAAAATGTCAATAAAACCATCACCATAGATAATAACTCCAATTTATTTTAAGCATAATGCTAACTAGATCCATCAGTGTAGATATGAAGATCTTCACTACTAGATCTTCTTCAATTTTAGGATCCTACAATATCTTACCTTATCATCAACAACAATGTATACCTTTATTTTAGTAAGATCAAAGAAAAATATACAAGATATGACTCCATTGAAATAACAAATTAAATTATTCATAAACCATAGATTCACATCCAATAGAATAATTTTTCAATATAATTCTAAAAGGAAATTATGTATCTACAAGCATTATAAGTGGCATGAGCTACGAGTATCCATCGACCTCACTCTATGCACTCTTAGCCTAAGGCTAGAAGGAACAAGCAGCTCCTTTCCTAGAAGTTATTAATCAAAATGTAAGCTCTCCTTGGATTTTCCTCCAATTGTTCCAATAGTTCATTGGTTTCTAGGTACCTCAACTATGAGATCTTGAGTAATT
Source organism: Thalassia testudinum (assembly GCA_037157565.1). Taxonomy (NCBI): domain Eukaryota; kingdom Viridiplantae; phylum Streptophyta; class Magnoliopsida; order Alismatales; family Hydrocharitaceae; genus Thalassia; species Thalassia testudinum. Next base: position 65,892,208 of record JAZHRO010000063.1, read on the forward strand.
CACAAAAGTTCTCAATCATCTTGAGGTGATGCACAACTACAAATCATTAAACATGATGTTATAACCCTTCAAAAAAAAGATGATGTCATAGTTTTCTTATATAAATACAAGTTGCACAACTATCAAGAAACATGCATGAAAGTAGAGTCACATAATTATTTATAATTTTGTTGCACTTCCTAATTGCATCCTTGAACAACTTTCCATTTCTTTGTTTGCAATAAAAAAATTCATAAAGCATAAAGATTAAAAAATAGATACTTTAACTTGGAACCAAAGAAAAGATGCACCAACCTGGAATCGAACCTAGGTCTGTACTATAGAAAGGTACTATTTTACCACTAAACCATTGGTGCTATTCATGTTTCACAAATCTAAATTAATATAAACTAGGAGAGTCATGGAATGAATAATCTTGAAGTTCTTAATAATTTCAAAAATAAAAATGATTTAAAGTTTTAATATTTCAATGGCATTTGGACAAGAAATTGGGATTGAGAGGAATGATAGGGAGCAACAAATTGGGATTGAGAGGAATGGATAGAAATATAGGAAACAAGAAGTTGTGGTTGGGTAGAAAAGTATTAAAATTAACAGTGGATAGTAGCAATAATATGGTAGGACAATGAAGTGGAAGCCAAAGCTTGGTCAAGGGAGGCATCATGGGGATTTAAATGTTAGGACTAGTAATGGGCAACAAATGGATAGCAACAGGTTTTTTAGCATAATGGCAATCACAAAAATTTGCAACAACATTTTGGTAAAGAAAATGGGCAAACTTCTAAATGGGTAAAGAAAATTTGCAGTGGTAGGTTTGTTGTGAAAAAAAGAAAAACACTATTGAACTTTGGAGGATGCTCATATAGACAAAAAAAATATATCATGTGCTTTAGCAAGTTAAAAAAATATTGTATAAAAGCATAAATAGCTAACTAGCTTAACAGAGGAACAAAATGACTCGAGTACATTAGAGAGACAGTGACTACAACCATACATACCTTAACAGAGTCAATAATACTAATATGGGTTCCACACATTGTCACCAACTCCTTGCATCCGATTGAATGTGGGGTTCTCAGATGACTCAAATTGGAGATGCAGGGAAGTGTGGTTGGTGAGTAGTGCTTCGGTATGGTGCATAAACTTAGATCTACATAAGAGGATCTTAGATCTATCCAAGAAATTAGATCTAGCTAATCAAAGCTTGAGGAGAAAAATGAAGAGGAAAAGCAAAGAGGAGATCAAATGGAGGTGAAGAGACATGTTGAACAAACTTTGGCAGTGTGAATGAAATGGGAGCAAGGTTCTTATAGAATCTTGGAAATTTTATATTGATTTCCTTTGTTTTGTCAAAACTAAATATAGGTTTGTTGTACATATTCTTAATGCATGAAGGTGTACAACTTCACAAGCAAAATTAAAAAGAATTGAAACCAACACCCATACCATAAATCTACATATCTTGCAAGTTATAAGTTTTTGCCTCACGTACTGGAGACCAAGAAAATCCAAAGCAACTTCCAATAGTTATTATTTTTTGGGAAAAGATCTAAGAGATTACATCAAACTCATAATCTTACCTAAGAAAGAGTGTCCCTAATGGATGATGCACCCTCTTCATAAGATGGATCAATCTTTAGCACCTCATACTCCCCAACAACCTCCAACAACTTCCCAAGCCCAGTTGAGGTTGTTGCCATTTTGCTCCAATATGCTACCTTCTTTGTGTCCATTACTTTTACCTTGTCAATAGATATAATAAATAGATCCAATCATAATTACTAGAATGCAACATAATCATATCCATATCTATTCTAAATTTTCACTTTCAGTGAGCCACTCATAACTACAAATATGGAAAAAACATGTCATGAAATGAGCATATATCTAAGTTATTAGCAAATAGCCACTACATGTATTCTACCAAATTAAACTAACTTGTATTGTATGGATATAGAAACAACATTAACCAAAACTATGCAGCCAAAATTAAATAATCAATTGTCCTAGCATATGCATAATGATACCATAGCCAACGAACAAATGCATGAAGCAAATTTCCCAGAGGACATTGGCTACTACCAGTTAGCGTGATTGTAGTGAGAAAGCATTCATGTTACTACTACAAACTTGGACCACATTTGGATTGGAATATTAAGACTGGGTTCCATGGCGAACATACAATTGGTATAATGTACATAGTGATAAGAATGTACATGGTGATAGAAAAAAGGTACATGATAACCATAATCAGGTGCACTTATTTTTGTCCCTGTGTGGTATAAAGGGGGAAGGAACTAATAACAAGGGCTTTTCCATCATCAACTCGGCCTAAATCCTACACATGACATTATGTAGTTATCCTTACTAGCAATTTCATTGCAGTGGGGTAGACTTTGTTAAAATCATAGAAATGGGACCCAATAGTTAGGAAAGGAATTACCAGGATCCATTTTGAGAATTAGTATATAATTGTGGACCCTTTTGTAATTTACTCAAAGAATAAAAAAAGGTAAAAGAAACTCATGTGAACGTCCTAAGGCCTCTATTTAGTAATGGCCAGTTGTGTGATGAGTGGCCACCAACTAAACTTGGAACTTAAAATTCACTCATCAATTCTTCTATCTAGACATAATGGAATTTGTTGGGACACTAATGATAGTTGCACCTATTGGTTGCAACACAATTTACTACCACCAACCATTAACTAGCAAACAAACTGAATTCCATGCCCTTGAACTTGAGCTAATTTGAGATAGCCTTTTTTAGGTCAAATTGATTTGGCACGTCACTTTTTTTGGGTTAAATTGAATTGGTGCATTAATAATGTTTTTGGACCGAACTCCATAACCATCAATAGAACGACTAAAAGAAAACACAATCATGACCCAAGGAACAGCTCGCAATCCTAAGCAATAAAACCCAACAAATACCTATTCCAGCATAGATAAATATCTCAAAACATCTACTCTGTAGGGATCATGTTTTGTATCTATATTTGTTATAGGAATTCCGTAACTTACCAGAATGCCTGCAACGGTGACCATTTGAACCCAGTCTATGAATAAACCTTGTTCCTATTCAGTGCCAGGATGTTATTTTGTTAAAGCATTTTAGCATCATCATTGATTTTGAGAAGTAATTATAACATGTATTTTGAGGTTACCTTTAAGCAAAATGAAACTCTAGCTAAAAATGTCCCCAAAAATGTTCCAAATGCAGAAATCTAAGTTATAGAGAAAGAAAAAAGATCAGTTTGACCTCACAATTTGCAGTGAATCAAAAATACAAATGTTGAAATGCTCCATCTATGGTCATTCTTTTTGTACCATAATAAGGGGTCATCTTCCACTCTTATCCATCATAATAGCACAAATTATTGTCATAGGGACCTGAAACAAAAGATAGCTTATTCATATTTTTAGTGGAGGTGTCTAAAATTCAAATACATAGGTACAAGCTGTACCTGGACACAACCTAGCAAGAAAGTTCCCATGTCGCTAGAGGGGAATCCTGGTAGCCAACAAGAATTAGCATGCTTAATTAAGTTAAGGAATACATGTAGAAGCTAAATCATGCTTGTTTACCTACTTGCACAAATATTTCTCCTGCATAAAATAAAATACCATTTATACCAGACAATTACTGAAATACCATTAGTCCAACCCCAACCTATGTAGGAATTCAAAGTTCCCAAGGTTACAATGCATGGAAAATAGGAGAAAGGACGTGATGGATTTTTTTTTTTGATATAGGTATATAAACTTACAATTACTGAACATATGTATTTCCTACCAAATAGATCTTGAATTTTAGCCTTGGGTAGGCTTTCCACAATTTGAAGATATTCTTGAGACAACCAGCAATAATTTGCATTATTGTATATTTCATTATGAGATTACATAAAAGTGAGTTGCCTGGGTTAGGAGTATGAACCTCAATTTCACCTGCTTCTTTAGAAATGTCAGCATCTTCTCCTCTAAGCTCTTGTAATGCAGCTCGGAATTCCTTATGTTTCCCTACTTTTGCTTGAGGTGCATTATACAAAGCAAAGAACATAATTTCCTGATAACACCACACAAGGGGGTAGTAATTAGGTTGAATATGACCCATCTTTAGAATAAAAGGCACAACATAAAGTAGAATAGGAGCATTGCATGCATCAAGTACCAAGATTGCTTATAAACTGTATTAATGGCCATTTGTGTAAAGCATTTGTCAAAGCAGGCCTCAGATGAGCAATCGGACCGCACGGATGGATTCAGGACGACGAACGGAGTCTAACGGACTCAAGATCGGCCAAATCCGACATCCGGATCTCCCACAATGGGCCCAAGAAATCCTGACCGTTGATCTGGAGATCAACGACCCAGAACGCGCCACGTCGCCCCGCCCCCGCCGCTCGCACGCCCCCAAGCCAGCCAAGGATGAATCTCGGCCGTTGATCTTCGATCGAACGGCCGAGATCCGCGCGCTCGCCCGCGGTCGCCGTGACAAAGCGCGGGCGTGGCGCAACGGTTAGCGCGCACGCCCGCGTCACGGCGACGCGCGTTCTAATCGCGCGGAGCGGAAATCAATTGCGAGCGTAGGGCGCGGCAAAATTGAGCCGCGCGATCAGCAACGAGCGGCTAGGATTGCGCCATGCGGCGCGACGACAGCGCCCCACCTCCCACGTGCGCGCGCACGCCGGGCGAAAACGCGCACGCGCACCCGAAGCGTGATCTTAGCGCAGGCGCGGGAGGATCTCAGTCGTCCGATCATCAATCGGACGGCTCTCGTTCGACATCCACGGATCGCGCCTGAAGAGAGAGAGGGGCGGGCGGCTGACCGGCGGCAGGAGGGCTTCACCGACGTATCTGGAAGTGGTTTTAGCGACGTTCTGGATGTCGCTAAAGCACATTCTTCTTTTAGGAAGCCCTTAACTCTATTTAAACCCCCTTCTACCACCATTCAAGGCATCCTCTCCCACTTGCAACTACTCCACTCCTCTCCTAGCTAGTCTTAGGCACCATTGTAATCGCCGGAGACGACGAGCCGCCGACGGAGCCTCCTCCACCGCCGTGGCTGCCTCGTCGCTCTCCACTCTCTCTCTACCTCTCTCTCTCTCTCTTTTAAGCTTTCATTTACTTTTGTTGAAGCATGTATTTAATATTGTAAACCATGAACTATGAATGCATGTTTAATGAAATTATTTTCCATTTAGTTGCCATTTTAATTTCTGTTTAAAGTGCATGATCAAAACCAAGAGCTTTCTAACCCTAAACTCTCTCTATCTCTCGCTTTTCAAAACCGTCTCTTTCGCAAGCAAAATTCCGCCTTTTTCGTGACAACAAGTGGTAAACAAAATCCGATTTCCACGCCTCCCTGAGATCGACACTCGGACTCACCTCCGTTTACTTCTTTTAAAACCGACGTATCAAGTGCAACTATAACGACACCTCTTAACACACACGCACGAAGGCACGTCAGTTTTTGGCGCCGTTGCCGGGGAGGCAACGGATTTGTTTTATCACCTCCATTCCACACTCATTCTCACATCGTCTAATGCCCTATTTTCCTTTTTACTTGACGGTTGCAGGAATTCGGCGCATGGACGGCGAAGCGACGCATTCCACGACGGTAGCAAGGGAGTAGGCGCCTCGAGGACCGATAGTGAGCAATCTCTCTCTCATTGTTTGCTTGCATGAAAAAGCTAAAAAAATTGTAAAAAACTGAAAAAAATTGGCGTGGTGTATGATTGCTTGACCCACATCCATAACACATCACCCCACAAAAAAATGTACACTCTAACATTCTGAACGAATTCTTGGAGTGTTCTTTTCTTTTTCTCTTGAGTGGTGTTTGTGAAGCCACCGTGAGTTGACCTGGGCCGCACCACTCAACCCTAAAAACTGACTCATCTAATAGAAGTTGCATGATCATTAGGATGAGTACACTAGGATTTTAGAGCCTCTACAAAATAAAAGGAAATCTACTTTCACTAAGTTGTGTGCAGAACTTGACGTGCCCACTGAAACTTGTTTGAAAATATTAAGACACGTCAACCCTAAAAAATACTTAAGTAAGGATGAAACACTAAAAGACACTATATCTTAACAAATCCTTGCTTGAAAATCATGTTTTGCTAGAAGCACACACTTTGAAAGTAGAACATTAAGAGGCACCACCCCAATCAATGCCTCATCACATCACCCTAAGCACAACCACTATCCTAGCCCTTTAAAACTGAGTAGACGTGCCCTAGGCAGGACTGTGTTAAGTCTCAAAAGGTGAGGTTTTGTCTGCTAGGCACTTGGCTTTCATTCCCTTGGTAGAATCTGGTGACTAGGCTGTGGGGCAGTGTCAAACGACCGTGGTTGTGGGGTCTATGGAACCGGAGGTGCAAGCCAAAGGAAGAACCTTCCCTGCAATCCCCTCGTAATCAACCTGGCCAGATTAGCCTTGAGAAGGGGAGTCCAGTGCTTACGGACTTAATCACCCTTTGTGAGATTTCTAGGTCTCCTAAGGAATACACCATAAGGATTAGGCTTGCGTGCTTGATTGAAACACATTTCTCGCATCTGTCGCCCTCCGCATCCCCTCCTGTTCTTCTCTAGTGTATGCACGGGAGGCGCTCACTGCATCCCGAATTGTGTGTTTTGGGGCAGGAATCTAGGCGACGTAATTCTGTTGAAAACATGGCTGAACCTAGGGTAGATGAGGCTGAAGATCAACACCCACCAGATGCTATGGCTGTCGTCCAGGCTCAAATCAATGCTAACCATCGGCTTCAGCAACAACAAATCCACACCATCATGCAAGCCATACAACGGTTACAGAACCCGCAAGAACAACCACCACCTTTCAATGACATACCAGGACAACCACCACTTGATTTACCACCATTTCAGGACCAGCCAAGACCCCTCCGTGATTTCTATAACCCTTCTGCCATTAGAGTCGAGCCACACCTTAGGATCCCCGAAGGGGGAGACGATTTTGAGCTTAAACCTAATGTATTAAGTCTAATCCAGAGCCACTTTCATGGAAGCTCAAATGAAGACCCCTTTTAGCACCTAGAAGATCTCGACCGCATAGCAAGAACAGTAAAACCTAGGAACATTAGCCTTGACATTGTTCTAATCAAGATGTTCCCTTTCTCATTAAGAGACAAGGCTTCTCATTGGCTTAGAACCCTAGGTAGACCCATCACCACCTGGGAGGAACTAAGGCATGCATTTTTAAAGAAATTCTTCCCCATAGGAAAGACCAATGCCCTCAGAAGAGCTATCACTACCTTCACACTCCAGGGTGGGGAACAATTTCATGAGGCGTGGGAAAGATTCGATGAACTTTTGAGGAAATGCCCACACCACGAAGTTCCAAGGTGGCAATTGGCCCAGATCTTCTACCACGGTCTGGATAGCAACCTATGGAACTTCGTCGATGCCTCATGCGGGGGAAACTTCCTAAACAAAGACGAGGAGAGCGCGTTTGAGCTCTTTGAGTCTATGAGCGAGAATTCGCTCAACAATGCCTCCATGAACGAGTTTAACAGGTCCAGTCAACCCCGTGGTGGGATTTATGAGGTGCAAGCAAATTCTGGAATGGTTGATATGGACATCATTGCCAAAAAGTTGGATCGAGTGGAATTGGTGGACAAGAAGATTGATGAGCTTCTAAACCAGACCAGGAACCCCTTGCAGACTTTCACCCTAGCAAAGGGAGCACATAATGTTGACCTGGTCCAACCCTTCACCCAACTAAACCTGGAACAACCCCCAACCATGTTCCAAGGAGGGACCTTTGCTCCCTCGACCCTTGATTACTCCCTTCCTTCTTCATCAACATCGGCTATTCTAGAAGATGTGCAAGCCGTCCAAGGATATGCAAAACCTGACCCTTTCTCCAACACTTACAACACCGGCTGGCGTAGTCACCCCAACTTTGGTTGGACAAACCAGAAACTACCGCAATTCCAAAACCATCCCAAGCTAAACCAACAGCCACACTTGCCCCCCTATCAGCAAGGACCACCAGTTAGACCCCAATATAACCAAAATAGGGTGGCCCCTCCCCCACAAAACCAAATGGACACCCTAATAAAGATGATGGCTGACATGAACCAAAAACATCAGGAAGAAATGGCCTTGGTAAAGGGGCAGTTAAGCCAACTCTTGGACTGTAAACAGCAAGGATCTCTACCTTCCCAACCGTAACCAAACCCGCGAAACATAATTAACAGAGGCCCCAATTCGCAAGGGTTCCAAGGCAACCCCGGGTAGGCTCATATGGTCCAACCGGCCCCACAAACACCTCCTGGGTTTGGCGCCTCTTCATCCTCGTCTTCTCAAGGATTACCCCATGGCCCCAATGCCTCTGCGAATGCAGTGACCTTGAGAAGCAGCACCAAAACCCAGGATCCCAAATGGCCAACTCTCCCCGAGACTTTACCCGACTTAGAAGAAACACCAACCAAGGACCCAAACATGGAACCAATTCAGACACCCTATCCTGAGGCCTTGGAAACAATCAAGAGAAAAAAGAATACTGTGGAAACTGAGGAGCTGATGGAAATTTTTAAACAAGTACAAATTAATATTCCGCTTCTAGAAGCTGTCAAACACATCCCCGCTTACACCAAGTTCTTAAAGGATGCCTGTACACCCAAGCGTAAGCCGAGACCTCAAGCACCTAGGAAGGTTGTACTCTCTGAGCAAGCCAGTTCCGTGATATCAAGCAACCTTCCACTCAAACGAACTGACCCAGGAGCACCCCTGATTTCCTGCAACATCGGGGACATGACATTTGATAGAGCGCTCCTGGACCTAGGTGCTTCTATCAACCTAATTCCCACAACCTTGTACCACCAATTTGGTTTTGGGGAGCTGGCACCAACCCCTGTCACCATCCAGCTGGCGGATAGATCAGTGAAAACCCCGAAGGGGGTTGTCGAGGACGTGATTGTACGGGTCAAGGACTTCTATTTCCCAGTCGACTTTTTGGTGCTCGACATGGAAGTCCCTGAAAAATTACAGAATGCACCCATAATCTTAGGCAGACCTTTCTTAGCTACGGCTAAAGCAAACATCGATTGCGACACGGGATGTATGGAAATCGCCTTTGGAGACAGGAAAATGCAATTGGATATCTTCCGGGCAACAAAGTCTTTTGATTGTGATTACATTGAGGAACATGATCCTGTGGAAACTCTAATCGAGGAATGCCTTACCCTCAGTTCTGTCTCAGACCACCAAACCCGTAGTTCTGACTCGTCACCATCATTACCTGTGGACCTCTGTAAGGCTGAGTATCATCACATGACACCATTTGAAGAAATCGATGTTGATCAACTACCGCCCTTTCCATTCCCATCGACTGTGGTCCCACCCGCACCTAAACTTAAACCATTGCCCGAGAATCTCAAGTACGTCTTCTTGGGACCTGGCCAGACCTTCCCAGTGATTATTAATTCCCATCTAACCAAGGATCAGGAACTAAGGTTGACTGCAACTCTTTCAGAACACAGGCCGCCATTGGTTTGACCATCTCAGATCTAAGAGGAATTAGCCCCACCTATTGCACCCACAAGATTTACCTGGAAGACGGGGCCCGACCTTCCCGCCAGATGCAGAGACGGTTAAACCCTAACATGCGGGAGGTCGTTAAAAAAGAAATTATCAAGTGGCTCGACGCTGACATCATCTACCCTATCTCTGATAGCCCCTGGGTGAGCCCCACTCAAGTGGTTCCAAAGAAGGCTGGGCTCACCGTTGTCACTAATGATCATGGCGAATCCATTCCCACCCGCACCACCACCGCATGGCGGGTGTGTATTGATTATAGGAAGCTTAAGGAAGCCACTAAGAAGGACCACTTCCCCTTGCCATTCATTGACCAAATCCTTGAAAGATTGGCAGGGCAGAAGTATTTTTGCTTCCTGGATGGATATTCAGGATATAACCAAGTCGCAATTGCTCCGGAAGATCAGGAAAAGACCACATTCACTTGCCCGTATGGCACGTTTGCATTCCGTCGAATGCCGTTCGGGTTATGCAACGCACCCGCGACCTTCCAGCGTTGCATGCTAGCCATTTTTTCAGAAATGGTGGGTGAATACTTGGAGGTCTTTATGGATGATTTCTCTGTATTCGGGAATTCATTCGACCATTGTTTGAGCAACTTGGAGAAAATCCTGAAATGATGTATCGAGGTTAACTTGGTGTTAAGTTGGGAAAAGAGCCATTTTATGGTTCAAGAAGGAATTGTCCTCGGACACATCGTTTCGCATAGGGGCATCGAGGTAGATCGTGCTAAGGTTGATTTAATTTCCAAACTTCCTCCACCTAGTTCGGTCCGACAGATTCGCTCTTTCCTAGGACATGTTGGCTTCTACCAAAGGTTCATCAAAGACTTTTCCAAACTTTCCAAACCCTTGACCGACCTTCTAGCCAACGACGCCACTTTCCACATGTCTCCTGATTGCACCCAGGCTTATCATACCCTCCGGGACTTAGTCTCCACCGCACCTGTACTTCAACCCCCAGACTGGTCCCAGGATTTTGAGATTATGTGTGACGCATCAGATTTTGCCATAGGCGCTGTCCTAGGACAAAGGCAAGACAAGAAGCCCGTGGTGATCTACTACGCGAGCAAAACGTTGGACGAGGCCCAACGTAATTATACGGTCACAGAAAAAGAGTTGCTTGCTGTAGTCTTTGGACTAGAAAAATTCCGATCATACTTGGTGGGATCCCACGTGACTATCTACACCGACCATTCAGCCATCCGGCACCTGTTGGCCAAAAAGGACGCAAAACCCAGGCTCATCAGATGGATCCTGCTTTTGCAGGAATTTGACCTGGAAATCCGAGACAAGGCCGGATCGAAAAATGTGGTGGCTGACCACCTGTCAAGACTTCATCTAGACCACATTGGACCCTCCCTACCTCTATCTGATACCTTCCCTGATGAACACATCCTAGCCGTGCAAGACAAGAAAATGCCATGGTATGCTGACTATGTCAACTACCTGGTTATAGGACAAACCCCGCACAGCTGGTCCAGACAGCAACGGGACAGGTTCTTGGCTGAGGCCAAGCACTATTTCTGGGATGATCCCATGCTGTTTCGCCTCTGTGCTGATCAGATCATCAGGAGGTGCCTCCCCGAAGACGAAGTTCAGAGTGTGCTTTCCTTTTGTCATGACCAAGCGTGTGGCGGCCATTTCTCTGGCAAGAAAACAGCTGCAAAAGTTTTGCAGTCTGGATTTTATTGGCCGTACCTATTCAAGGATGCACACATCTTTGCCAAGACTTGCTCACGATGCCAAACACTAGGGACAATGACCAAAAAATATATGATGCCCCTTCAGCCCATTTTGATTGTCGAAATTTTCGACGTTTGGGGTATCGATTTTATGGGCCCCTTTCCACCATCCAACGGCTTCGAGCATATCCTGGTCTCGGTAGACTATGTTTCCAAATGGATTGAAGCCGTCGCCACCCGACGATGCGATCACAAGACGGTCATGGACTTTGTAAAGAAGAACATCTTTTCCCGGTTTGGAATACCCAAGGCCATGATCAGTGATGGTGGAAGCCATTTTATCCATTCCCAGTTCCGTGCCCTACTTAGAAAATACGGGGTAAACCACCGCATTGCCACCCCGTATCATCCACAAACAAATGGGCAAACTGAGGTCTCAAACAGACAAATCAAGAACATTTTACAGAAGACTGTGAGACCTGACAGGAAAGACTGGTCCACACGACTTGATGATGCCCTGTGGGCATACAGGACCGCTTTTAAGACCCCGATAGGCATGTCACCTTACCGCTTGGTCTTTGGCAAAGCTTGCCATCTCCCTGTCGAATTGGAACACCGGGCTTACTGGGCTGTTAAGCAATGTAACATGGATCCCCAGTTAGCTGGTGCGCAAAGGACTCTTCAATTATCTGAGCTTGAAGAAATTCGTCGGGACGCCTTTGACAATAGTCGGCTATATAAGGAGAAAATGAAAGCCGTCCATGACCGACTCATTCATAGGAAAACCTTTGAGCCAAACCAACAAGTCTGGCTATTTGATGCACGCCTGAAACTCTTCCCAGGGAAACTTAGGTCCAAATGGACAGGACCATTTCGGGTGGTCAAGCCCTATTCCAATGGGGCAGTTGAAGTCGCCGATCTTAATACCGGGCACACCTTTACAGTCAATGGTCAAAGATTGAAGCATTTCCTGGCCCAGGTACCCCCCAAGGAAAGTGTCACCCTTGTTGAGGGCTGACACCAAGCACCGCCCAGCTGGAGGCGTTAAACTCAGCGCTTCCTGGGAGGCAACCCAGCGGATTCAGACTGATCTGGTAGTCTACGTCACTCAGGTACTATCTTTTTAAACCCTTCTGCATCCATGAATCTGCCAATGAGGACATTGTCCAACTTAAGCATGGGGGGGATGGTAAATTGCATAATCCTGAGCTTAATTAATCAGTCTGAATGAATGAAAAAAAAAAAAAATTGAATTTAGGAAGAAAAACTTAGGTATTAGAAACTTGTCAATAGTGGGAAATAATACAAAAAGAACTTAAACACTTAGACTTTTCAGGCCTTCAGGCTTAATCAGCCCTGGTGTCCGTTAAAATATAGATTTAGCGGTGAGTCCTGGCAACTTTAAGCTATTCTAATCCACCTACTAAATAAGGTGATAAGTATACGACTTATCAACTCATCCTCTAACTCAGGAAAACTTTGAGTCTAAGCATCTGCACACATTTCTGCACAAACTCACTTCTCGGAGATTTTGACAGAAATTGGGTAGCTAATGAACTCTCTAGGGTGGTATGGCTGGCAAGTTATCGTGGGTAACAGCCCATTGGCAGGTTGTCCAGAACCCAGCCACAGGCCATTTCTTTTTCGCTGCCTCTAGGTACATTTGAGATTAGGGAAGCCACCTACGTAAAAAAAAAAATTAAAAAATTAAAAAAAAAAAGGAAAAAGAAGAAAAGAAAATAAACCACACTTCACCGCACAAGTATGGCTGGTAAGTGATCGTGGGTAACAGCCCATTGGTCGGTTGTCCAGAGCCCAGCTCAATAATTGTACAAAAAAAGAAGACCAAAAACACCTAAGGAAGAAGCGGGGAAGTAGTACAAGCCGGGGAGATATACACTGGAAAATCCTTGTGTTGACCCCAAGTAAAATGAACGTAGGGAGAAAGCTACCAATCGAACAAATACACCTTCAGGAAAAAATTTATTTTCTTTTCCGGTCACCTAGAGGCGTAGAAACTCGAAGTCTGTCTCAATTACCATTAAGTAAGTCTATCACAACATTCACACCAAGATGCTTAGCACTTAGGGTTTTGACCGAGTTTTGGGTGGGGTGGGTAGCCGTAAAAAGTTACCAACCCACACTGAATTCTAAAAATTCTAAAAAGACATATATAGATATATACGTATACATAAGTATAGTTATATATACAAAGCAAGGATTCGGGCGATTCGTATTTTGGCAGACACCCGGGCGCTGCTTAGTCTTTGTAGATTAAGATCTTCGTATAGTTCCTCTTATTGACAAGTAACGAAGTGCCTAAGCAATTACTTCTTGAATTCGCCAAAGAAATAAAGGCTAGAATAAACCTTGCTAGGGACTAGCAAGGAGTAAGCATGGGGGTATGATAACACCACGCAAGGGGGTAGTAATTAGGTTGAATATGACCCATCTTTAGAATAAAAGGCACAACATAAAGTAGAATTGGAGCATTGCATGCATCAAGTACCAAGATTGCTTATAAACTGTATTAATGGCCATTTGTGTAAAGCATTTGTCAAAGCAGACCTCAGATGAGCAATCGGACCGCACGGATGGATTCAGGACGACGAACGGAGTCTAACGGACTCAAGATCGGCCAAATCCGACATCTGGAGCTCCCACAATGGGCCCAAGAAATCCTGACCGTTGATCTGGAGATCAACGGCCCAGAACGCGCCACGTCGCCCCGCCCCCGCCGCTCGCACGCCCCCAAGCCAACCAAGGACGAATCTCGGCCGTTGATCTTCGATCAAACGGTCGAGATCCGCGCGCTCGCCCGCGGTCGCCGCGACAAAGCGCGGGCGTGGCGCAACGGTTAGCGCGCACGCCCGCGTCGCGGCGACGCGCGGAGCGGAAATCAATTGCGAGTGAAGGGCGCGGCAAAATTGAGCCGCGCGATCAGCAGCGAGCGGCTAGGATTGCGCCACGCGGCGCGACGACAACGCCCCACCTCCCACGCGCGCGTGCACGCCGGGCGGAAACGCGCGCGCGTACGCGCGCCCGAAGCGCGATCTTAGCGCAGGCGCGGGAGGATCTCAGCCGTCCGATCATCAATCGGACGGCTCTCGTTCGACATCCACGGATCGCGCCTAAAGAGAGAGAGGGGCGGGCGGCTGACCGGTGGCAGGAGGGCTTCACCGACGTATCTGGAAGTGGTTTTAGCGACGTTCTGGATGTCGCTAAAGCACATTCTTCTTTTAGGAAGCCCTTAACTCTATTTAAACCCCCTTCTACCACCATTCAAGGCATCCTCTCCCACTTGCAACTACTCCACTCCTCTCCTAGCTAGTCTTAGGCACTCTTGTAATCGCCGGAGACGACGAGCCGCCGACGGAGCCTCCTCCACCGCCGTGGCTGCCTCGTCGCTCTCCACTCTCTCTCTACCTCTCTCTCTCTCTTTTAAGCTTTCATTTACTTTTGTTGAAGCATGTATTTAATATTGTAAACCATGAACTATGAATGCATGTTTAATGAAATTATTTTCCATTTAGTTGCCATTTTAATTTCTGTTTAAAGTGCATGATCAAAACCAAGAGCTTTCTAACCCTAAACTCTCTCTATCTCTCGCTTTTCAAAATCGTCTCTTTCGCAAGCAAAACTTCGCCTTTTTCGTGACAACAAGTGGTAAACAAAATCTGATTTCCACGCCTCCCTGAGATCGACACTCGGACTCACCTCCGTTTACTTCTTTTAAAATCGACGTATCAAGTGCAACTATAACGACACCTCTTAACACACACGCACGAAGGCACGTCATTTCCCCATTATATGATAGCCCAAACACTTTTTTGTATAATATGGTCGATTCTGATGAGTTAAATGGGTCTAGGGGAAGCGTTACTTTTTGGTAGTAGGATTCAACATGGTAGGTAGAAGTGGATATTTTTATATTTGCATATTTTAATGGTTCATACCATAAGGAACCAGACCTAGATCTGAGTTCATTTAAGAAAAACTAATCATGATAACTTGCTTAACAAAAAAAGTGTAAGAATACTACTCTCAACAATTTTGTTCTAATGTTTTGTCATTTAGGATTCATATAAAAGGTTCCTTTTAGCCTTGGAAGAGTGTTGTTCCTTGTTCTGTACAATTCCCAAATAGGAAATAGACAAATGAAGCATGACATCAATATGTGGGCTCCTCTATGCAGTTGGACATCAGAGTGCATTAACAAGCAAGGATACTGACGATAGAAAGAAAGTTGACTTACTTCAGGTACTGAGAGTCCAAGTTCATTCCTTATTCCAAATTGACCTGGTACTAAGAAACCAACCTACATAGACCCACAAACCAAACCAAAGCATCCTTAATTTTTACCTTAAATCTAGTCTAAAAATCTTGCACAAGCAGGAAAAGTTATTCTTGTGCCCTCACCTATCAACGAGCATATTTACCTCTTCCCTGGAACAACAATAGCCTATGCATCTTCTGTTGAGGTCACTTGACTAGTTAAGTGTACTTGAGGATATAGGCTCCATGGAATTTTATCATGTAATTGGCCATCACTTGATCTAAATTTCGTTAAAAAGCTTATCCTAAGTAGATTTCCATGCTTCTGCTCTACATAATTTTGGTAATCATTATAATTTTGAAAGTTGCATCTGCTTTCTATTTTATTGGATGGGAAGCGAAAGACATTCATTAACTACAAGTATTTTATGGCAAGCCAAAGTGTCTAGACAGCAAAAAGTGATGTCAATGCAGACGTTAGGTGGAATCCAAACTCCTTGCTATCTTAGGTGGAACCCAGCAACTATGGTAGAAGCATCCAAAACTTAGAGACCATGATTTAAAGTTCTCGGAAGCAAAAAGTAATTGACATAAATAAGAGTTGAATTTGTAACAGAGCAACGTTAATTCGATATACTTGAACTAGCAATGTAATTGACATAGAGAGGAAACAGTTTATGCCAAACATAAGAGTTGAATTTGTTGAGTTTACCCAGTCAGTTCAAGTATGAAGAATGATAGAATGAGTTGACAAGTTATTGAAAGGTGAGCCCTTCTGTCAACCAAGATGTCATCAACTCTGAGTTACACAAAATGGATTTTCTAATGCTTTTATGGCAAGTACAGGAGAGAGTTTATGCAACTTAACAATTATAATGCATTGTATCGATGATTCAGCCAAATCCCTTCAAACCATAGTGATATAGCTATCCCAAGTGTGCACCGTATTCCTTGCCTTCTGTTACGACCCGATTTTCGAATCCCTACAGGACCCGAGACCGGCTTGATTCGACTAATCCCAAGACCCAGTCGTCCAACAAGAAATAGCCAAAAAGCAGGAAAGTAAACCACATTCACTAGGATAAGTAACTAACAGTAAAAGAGTACAAGTAGTAAAGGAAGTAAAAGTTGCTAATAGTATATATCACCACCACAACAGTAAAGCTGAAACAAAGTACAGAAACGTAAACGGTAACAAGAGTGAACTTACTAACAAAATAAAGTACAACAATAGGAAGACTACTGCTATGCTTGACTGGGCCCAGCACCCTCTGCAGCCAGTAACTCGGGCTGCTCAACAGCTGGACCTGAAAAGGGTTATGAGTAAACAAAGTTAGCGAATGTTGAGTACAGTGGTAACCAACTAACTAAAGCAGTAAAAGCCAATAGGTAATTTATCCTTTCCAAGTACTTTATTTTACAAGTTATTCCTTTTCACCCATTGGTTTATTTTTCAGATCTCTTTCTTGATCTCGAATGTTCCTCATGGGAACGATCTTGATTGCAGTCTTTTCCGAAGAGTAGAAGGCACATGTGGTGCTCTCCTGGTCGAGAGAGTCCCTGATTATCCCATATTCGTAGGCTATTTAAGTATTTAAGTTCCTAGACATTGAGTTAATTCTAACATTTATTTAGCATAAATTAGGATGTAAATAGGTTGATTCATATTTCTAATTTAATTACATAATTCATGCATTGCATTCATATTTAAATGCATTTAAAATTAACTTAGAATTGCATTCATTTAATTAGTTAACCAATTAGGTGCATTGCATACATTAATTTAAGTTAACATAAAAGTTTAGGATTTGTATATAAATAACCATAATATTTTAACATTATTTCTTATTCTTCTTCTTTCAACAACGGCTGCATTTCCTTCGGCTGCAGTTCCAACGCCACCAGCTGCCACACTGAAACCTGCATTCAAGGACGAGCGGAGAATGTGGATCTGCTCCCGCCTCTCCATTCAAATCCATGCAGGTGGCTACAAAAGGAGGAGGGAGGCTGCTGAGCTGAGGAGGCCACCATCCCAACGATCCACCACTGTGCAGAGAGTTGAGCTCTCGACCGTTCCACCACCACCGGCCTCAATCACGGCAACGAGCCTCCACCACCATGGGCATGTGGCATGACAGGCCACATCGCCATCTGGAGCTCATCTGCATCACTGTGCCTCACCAGAATCAACATCACCACCCTCACCGTCATCACCAACAACCTCCACAACCGCCACTGCAACTTCACGTCCCTGTCAGTTAAAACTTCCGGGAAGTTTCTCTGACGTCTGAAGCTCCTACAGCACACCTTCATCTTCCTCCCCTGTCCTTAGTTTTCTTTCCAGCCACCAGTCACAGCTACACCGCACGCCCTTTCCATCCTCCAGTGCCATCCCCAGCCCACACGTTCCTTCCTGCCACATGCCTGCAGCAGCAACCGCCCTTGCTGCGCCTCACCTCCTCTTCACACCCACATCACCCGCGCGCGTATGCATCGCCTCCAACGCACCACCCGCGCACACAGCAGCAGGTGTGCGTTCTTTTCTGCGTGCACATCACTTGCACAAGCCCACCAGCACCCTGCAGCGCCTCCAGTGTCCACTTCCGCACCCTCTCCGACCTTCTTCAGTGCTCCGCCAGAACCGCAACGTGCACACCCCTTCAGCGCCTCCGTCACCTGCGCAGCTCCAGCACCTGCAACCATCGCGCCTCCAGCAGGCGCACGTTCTTCTCTACGGGCGCACCACCTGCAGCACCCACGCATGCCCATCCGCACCTCCTCCAGCAGGTGCAGCCAGCAACAAAAGCCATCGAAACCCACCTTCATCGGAGCTCCGTCCTGTCAGCTCCGGCCACCTCGCAACTCACTGCCGCCACCACTGCGAAGCCCTCAGTCTAAAAAGCTTCCTCCGAGCTTCACGCCTCCGGCTGTTCCTTCTTCAACGTGCACGAACGAGGGGAAGAAGATCCCCTATTTTGCTACAGTACATGCCCTATTAATATTTACATTCTCTACCATTGTCATCTTTTATTAATATTTTATTAAAGCTGCGATGCAAAAAATATCCATTAGTTGTTCAAAATTGCCATTTCAGCATGTTCTCTTGATGCTTTCTTAATCTGAAGGCAGATTTGGCTCAATTCTCGTCGAAACTAACTGTGACCATACGTTTTTAACCTGTGAGAGTTTAAGTACGTCATTGCCTCCCTGTGGACACGACGCGCTCTTCTACGAGTGGTTATTTTAATTATTGATTAGTCAATTTTTCCACCACATAGAACTACAAACGACATGACATTTTATGTAACAAACGACTGTAAAAGCAAAGAATCAACTTGTCAAATGGAGCCATTGTCGGGGAATCAAGCTGACCTTGCACTACGTAGACCTAGAGGGGACAATCCTTATGAGATCAAAAGCAATACCATATCCTTGCTGCCCTCCTTTTATGGTACTGCTAGGGAAGACCCTTACAGGCATATAGAGGAATTCACCGAGGTCTGTTCCACGGTGAAGCTGCAGGGCATTACTGATGACGCTCAAATGCGGACCCTCTTTCTCTTCTCCCTTAAGGACAAAGCCAAGTATTGGTATCACACCCTTGATAATATTAACACTTGGGATGCTCTAAAGAAGGAGTTTTTGAAGAAGTACTTCCCCATTAGCAAAACCAATCACTTTAGGAGGGAAATTATGAGTTTTGTTCAAAAGGATGGGGAAGCATTCCATGATGCATGGGAGTGCTTTAACGACTTGCTGAGACTTTACCCACATCACCAGGTGCCTAAATGGCAACTGGTTGAAATGTTCTATACCAGACTTAATGATTTGCATAGGCAAACTGTGGATGGTGCCTGTGCAGGAACCTTTCTTTCTAAGACTGAGGATGAAGCTTGGAACCTTTTTGATACTTTGAGTGAGAATTCTATTCACTTGAATTCTGCCTACATGGATAGAAAGCCCACTCTCATGCAAAGAAAGTTGGAGGCGAATGAGGCAAGGGACACCCAGAATTTAGCCTATCAGATTCAATTATTGAATCAAAACATGGAAAGGCTTATGTCAAACTCGAGTTCATTTGTATCTAACACCTCCACATCCCAAGCTTCCGAATGCTTAATTTTCCAAGGCAATACACATGCCACTATGGATTGCCACTTGGCCTCCCAATTCCCTAAGCTTGTACAAGTGGATCTGAATGCCACTCAAGGGTTCCGTCCTAGACCTCGTAATGACCCTTTCTCCAACACTTATAATGAGGGATGGAGGAACCACCCAAACTTTTCATGGAGATAAGGAAATGTCTCAAATTCAGGGAATTACAAACTACAATCCTTTCAAAACCATCAAATGAACCAACCTCAGACCTTTGCCCAACCTAAGACCTCTGAGATGGATGAATTGAAGGCGATGTTGAAAACTATGCAAGAAAGTCAAAGTGCCATCATCCAATCTCATGACAAGGCTATACATGAGATGAAATCACAAATAGGACACCTTGCTGAGGCCGTTAGATAGAAGGAAATTGGGAAGCTCCCTAGTGCTGCTGAGGAAAATCCTAAAGGAAAAGGGATTGTCTTTAGGGAGCATGCTCAGGCGGTGACTATTCTGAGGAGTGGGAAAGAAATTTTCAAACCTGATGCTCCTATAGTCTCACCCCCTAAAAAACCATCCACCCCAACTTTCACCCCCACCGGAGAAGACTTGCCCAAATCTTCTCCGCTTGAAATCACCTTACCGGAAGAAGTTGCCCCCGTTCCACCCCTTACTCGACATGACAACCCTTCCACCCAGAGATCGAGAGTGCCTTTTCCAGAGCACTTATCCACCTCTGGGCAGACTTCTGCTGGCTCATCTGGAGCCAAAGATAAGATGGATGAGATTATGGAAACTTTCAAGCAAGTGCAGATTAACTTGCCTTTGCTTGAAGCTATCAGGCAGATTCCGTCTTATGCCCGCTTCTTAAAGGACCTGTGCACAAAAAAGCGGTAATCTAGAAAACAAGTCCAATCAAAAGTTGTCCTGCCTGATTCTGTTAGCTCAATTATTCAACATGGCACACCCCCGAAACTTAAGGACCCAGGAGCCCCATACATCTCAGTAGTTATTGGTGACTTGCAAATTGATGAAGCTCTACTTGATCTGGGTGCGGGGGTGAACATCCTTTCAAGCTACATGTATGAACAACTTGGGGGAGGCAATCTGAAGCCTAGCCCTGTAATCCTTCAAGTTGCTGATCGATCACTTAAAACATCATGGGGAATTTTGGAAGATGTCCTCATAAGAGTGGAGGATTTCTTCTTTCCCGTTGACTTCTTAGTTTTGGACACTGACCATACCAACAAGCCAACCAAACCCTCCATCATTTTGGGCCGCCCCTTCCTTGCAACTTTGCATGCTTCAATCAATTGCAATACTGGGGAATTGAAAATGGGCTTTGGGAACAGGAAAATACAGCTTAATGTGTTTGATGCTTACAAACAAGCCAGACTTGAGGATTGTTCTCAAGTTGAGGTGATAGATGACCTAATTGAAGAGGCAACCCCTGCAATGTTATGTGATGACCCCCTTCAGCATGTCATGCTAAATGAGCATTCCCATCTCTTGGAGGAATGTGAAGGGGATATACTAGAACTTGAGGAATTGCTAGGTGTTTCTACTGAATCTCTTCCCCCATCATTTCCGCCGAAGGTAGATCTGCTACCTGAGATGGGGACATCTATTATGAAACCCTCAACCATACAAGCCCTCGACCTTGAGTTGAAACCCCTCCCTGACACTCTCAAGTACATTTTCCTAGGTGCCAATGATACGCTCCCCATTATCTTTTTGGCTGTACTATCTAAGGCACAGGAGGGAGCCTTGATTGAATGCTTGTCTAGACACAAGGAAGCTATTGCTTGGAGCATTACTAACATTAAGGGTATAGACTCTACACTCTGCATGCGCCACATTTATACTAATGATTCCATCAAGCCATTTAGGGACATGCAGAGACGTCTGAACCCTAATATGAGGGAGGTGGTAAAAAATGAAATCCTGAAGTGGTTGGATGCTGGGATCATATATCCCATTGCACACAGTAAATGGATAAGTCCTACTCATGTGGTGCCAAAGAAGGTAGGCTTTACTGTGGAATTCAACGACCAAGGTGAACAAGTTGTCACTAGACCCTCAACTGGATGGAGGGTCTGTATTGATTACCGCAAGCTGAACACCACTACCCAGAAGGATCACTTTCCTCTGCCTTTTATTGATCAAATTCTCCAAAAATTGGCAGAGAATAAGTACTATTGCTTTCTCGATGGATATTCTGGGTACAATCAGGTGGCAGTCTTTCCTGATGACCAAGAGAAGATGACATTCACGAGTCCTTACGGTATTTTTTCATTCAAGCATATGCCGTTTGGATTATGTAATGCCCCTGCAACTTTCCAGCGGTGTATGATGTCTATCTTTTCGGACGTGATTGACGAGTGTGTTGAAGTGTTTATGGATGAGTTCTCCATTTATGGCTCGTCTTTCGACCAGTGTCTCCTACACCCGGAGTAGGTGTTGAAGCGATGTAAGGAGACTGGTTTAGTCCTCAGCTGGGAGAAAAGTCACTTCATGGTACAGAAAGGAATTGTACTTTGGCATGTTGTATCTGAGCAAGGTTTGGAAGTAGATAAAGCCAAGATTGATTCTATTTCCAAACTCCCATTGCCTACGGACGTCAAATAGATTAGATCCTTTCTGGGCTATGCCGGCTTTTATAGGCGCTTTATTAAGAATTTTAGTAAAATTCTAGGCCACTTTGTGACTTCTTGGTGAAGGAATCTTCCTTCACTTTTGATTCAAAGTGTGTCAAGGCCTTTCAAAAACTAAAGGAGGCCTTGATCTCTGTGCCTATTCTCCAAGCTCCTAATTGACACTCCCATTTGAGCTAATGTATGATGCTTTGGATTATGCAGTGGAAGCAGTCCTTGGACAAAGGGTTGAGGGAAGACCTCATGTGCTGCATTATGCATGCAAGACTTTAACCAAACCTCAGCAAAACTACACCGTCACTGGAAAAGAATTACTTGCTGTAGTTTTTGCTCTGGAGAAGTTTAGGTCTTATATGCTTGGGTTTAAGCTGGTTATTTTTATTGATCATGTGGCAGTGAAACATCTCATTGCTAAGAAAGGTTCTAAGTCACGTCTGATTAGGTGGATCCTACTCCTTCAAGAATTTGACTTGGAAATATGTGAAAAGAAAGGAGTAGAAAATGTTGTGGCTGACCACCTGTCTCGCCTTCCTCTTAATTACTCTCTTTCTGGAGACATTTGCGAGACATTTCCCGATGAAACTCTGATGGCGGTAACACCAACTTTACCTTGGTATGCAGACACTATAAATTACTTGGTCACTGGACAAACTCCTGGCTCTTGGGATGAGCAGAAAAGAAAGAGATTCATTTCCTAAGCAAGATATTTTCATTGGGAAGAGCCAGAATTATTTAGAATTGGACAAGACCAAGTATTGAGATGTGTCCATGAAAAGGAACAACAAAGTGTGATGAGTTTTTGCCATGAACTTCATTGTGGAGGATACTTTGGTGCTAAGAAAACTACTTTTAAGGTTCTCCAGTCCTATTTTTTGTGGCCTTTCTTATTTAAGGATTCTCATAATTTTGTTAAGGCCTGTATTAGATGTCAACGGACTAGAAAGATTGGGAAGAGGAATGAAATGCCTCAACATCCTATTCAATCTGTTGAAATTTTTGATGTGTGGGGAATTGACTTTATGGGCCCCTTCCCGTCGTCCCATGGTTATGAATATATCTTGGTGGCAGTTGATATGTCTCTAAATGGATAGAGGCCATTCCAACGCGCACAAATGACCACTTTGTGGTTTTGAAATTTGTGAAGGCCAATATCATATCTCGTTTCGACTACCCCAAGACCATTATAAGTGATGGGGGACCTCATTTCCAAAATCACCACTTCAATCGGCTAATCAGGAGTCTATGAGTGACTCACAAGGTTGCTACCCCTTACCATCCTCAGATAAGTGGCCAGGTTGAAGTGTTGAATAGGGAGATAAAAAATATTTTGGAAAAGACCGTTAGACCTGATAGGAAAGACCGGTCCTAAAATCTCGATGATGCTTTGTGGGCATATCGAATGGCCTATAAGACCCCTTTGGGTACTTCTCCCTTTCGGATTGTGTAACATAAGGCACTTTGGGCTATTCGAAGTGTTAACATGAATTTAGAGAAGGCGGGTAAGGCACGACTTCTAGAATTAAGTGAGCTTGAGGAGTTGAGGAATGATGCTTATGACACCTCTCAAGCTTATAAAGAAAGAACTAAGGTCTTGCATGATAAGTTTATACTTCGAAAGACCTTTAAGCCCAACCAACAAGTCTGGCTTTTCAATTCCAGACTTAAGCTTTTTCCTAGGAAGTTAAAATCTCGTTGGGATGGGCCTTACATAATCACCAAAGTATTTCCGCATGGAGCTGTGGAGATTAAAAATCATTCCTTTTCAGCAACTCCCTTTATCGTCAATGGTCAACGATTAAAACCTTACATAACTTTGGATGGCCATCTGGTTGACGAGGTTACTCTTGAGGAGCCTTAGCTCCTACCATTCTCCGCCTCAGGTAATATCTTCCTTTAACTATTTTTGTTTTCAATGAGGACATTGTTTGAACCAGGCATGGGGGAGAGGACCTGAGGCATTTTGTTTATAGCATGCATACATTTGCATTAAAAAAAAAAAAGTTTTGAGCTTAACTGGCTAGGTCTTGCATTCTTAAGCAAATCAGAACTCTAGAGTAGACTAAGTTAATTCTAGGGTCAAACTTTAGAGGCTAAATGAGCTACCAGCTTTAGACCTTTAGGGTCCTTTGTGGACTTAAAAACTTAAGTAGGAGTTAAGTTGCGGACCATTCCTCAAGAGGTTGAGGAAGGAAAGCTAGGGTTTGAGTTAAAAGGTGGGGTAGTACATGGAGTCTTGTTCTACCTTTTGGTTTACGGGTCCTTGTAACCTAAGCATCCAAATTTCACACACTTGGTCTGGTGTAAATAAGTTATCAACTTAATTCCTTTCATAAAAGAGATTTAGTTCTCTTAGTTTTGACTTAGGAGAGGCTTGAAAACATAATTTGATTGGAAGAGTTCCTGCCACAGGAGAGGTGGAGTATATACTCACCTTGAGGATGCGATGATAATATATTACCTCCTCGGCACTTGTCTCTTAGGATATCCATCCTACTGGGGGCATGTTAGCGCATTGTGCGGTTCAAGTACCATGGGAGGCCCTATCTCGACGTGCCGATTACCATAGGCCTGAATTCGCTTAAGAAATCCATAGGCGATACTATCTTAAAGTGTTGATTGCTAGGAGTTCTTGGGGTCGTTATGGGCGGTGCTATCTCGAAGCATTGAAAGCCAAGCACCCTTCGAGGTATGTAATGGGGACAATGAATCCGACACAAACCGTGTTGATAGCTGATCCGAGGTTAGACTTAGAGGAATCAAAAAAAAAAATCAAAAAAAAATCCTTTTTCCTTTAACTCAAATAATTTAGACCAACACACATGCACAGATGCTTTAATCTCAGGGGTCAATAAACCTTAGGGTAGAGTCAGAAATCAGGGAAACTTGTGCCAGCAACTCGTCTTTAGCTGACCTAGTCTGTAACTTAACAACTACTTGGGAACCTTAGGTCTAAAGTCTGAACTTAATAAGTTTCTAAAGGAAGACCGATTGGGTTGACTAGTCTACTTGGAGTGCTAGGTTTTGCTTGGATTTGCTAGGGACTAGCAAAAACTAGGCATGGGGGTATTTGATTAGCCCATATTTGTGGGCTATTTAAGTATTTAAGTACCTAGACATTGAGTTAATTCTAACATTTATTTAGCATAAATTAGGATGTAAATAGGTTGATTCATATTTCTAATTTAATTACATAATTCATGCATTGCATTCATATTTAAATGCATTTAAAATTAACTTAGAATTGCATTCATTTAATTAGTTAACCAATTAGGTGCATTGCATACATTAATTTAAGTTAACATAAAAGTTTAGGGTTTGTATATAAATAACCATAATATTTTAACATTATTTCTTATTCTTCTTCTTTCAACAATGGCTGCATTTCCTTCGGCTGCAGTTCCAACGCCACCAGCTGCCGCACTGAAACCTGCATTCAAGGACGAGCGGAGAATGTGGATCTGCTCCCGCCTCTCCATTCAAATCCATGCAGGTGGCTACAAAAGGAGGAGGGAGGCTACTGAGCTGAGGAGGCCACCATCCCAACAATCCACCACTGTGCAGAGAGTTGAGCTCTCGACCGTTCCACCACCACCGGACTCAATCGCGGCGACGAGCCTCCACCACCATGGGCGTGTGGCATGACAGGCCACACCGCCATCTGGAGCTCGTCTGCATCATTTTGCCTCAGCAGAATCAACATCACCACCCTCGCCGTCATCACCAACAACATCCACAACTACCACTGCAACTTCACGTCCCCGTCAGTTAAGACGTCTGGGAAGTTTCCCGGACGTCTGAAGCTCCTACTACACACCATCTTCCTCCCTTGTCCTTAGTTTTCTTTCCAGCCACAAATCACAGCTACACCGCACGCCCCTTCCATCCTCCAGCGCCATCCCCAGCCCACATGCGCCTTCCTGCCGCATGCCTGTAGCAACAATCGCCCTTGCTGCGCCTCACCTCCACTTCACGCCCGCATCACCCGCGCACGTACGCACCGCCTCCAGCGCACCACCCGCGCACACAGCAGCAGGCGCGCGTTCTTCTCTGCTCACGCATCACCTGCACAAGCCCACCAGCACCCCACAGTGCCTCCAGCGTCCACTTCCGCGTCCTCACCGACCTTCTTCAGCGCTCCGGCAGAACTGCAGTGTGCACACCCTTTTAGCGCCTCCGACACCCGCGCAGCTCCAGCACCTACGGCCAACGTGCCTCCAGTAAGCGTGCGTTCTTCTCTGCGCGTGCACCACCTACAGCGCCCACTCATGCCCATCCGCGCCTCCTCTAGCAGGTGCAGCCAGCAGCAAAAGCCGTTGAAACCCACCTTCATCGGAGCTCCGTCCGGTTGGCTCTGGCCACCTCTCAACTCACCATCGCCACTGCTGCGAAGCCCTCAGTCTAGAAACCTTCCTCCGAGCTTCACGCCTCCGGCTGTTCCTTCTTCAACGTGCACGAACGAGGGGAAGAAGATCCCCTGTTTTGCTACAGTACATGCCCTATTAATATTTACATTCTCTGCCATTGTCATCTTTTATTAATATTTTATTAAAGCTGCATTGAAAAAAATATCCATTAGTTGTTCAAAATTGCCATTTCAGCATGTTCTCTTGATGCTTTCTTAATCTGAAGGCAGATTTGGCTCGATTCTCGTCGAAACTAACTGTGAACATACGTTTTTAACTAGTGAGAGTTTAAATACATCATTGCCTCCTTGTGAACATGACCCGATCTTCTGCGAGTGGTTATTTTAATTATTGATTAGTCGATTTTTCCACCACATAGAACTACAAACGAAGCGACATTTTATGTAACAAACGACTGTAAAAGTGAAAAATCGATTCGTCAGTCCCCTGTGGTGATCCTACACCTAGTCAACCACCCCAAGGTCATGGATAGACGTAGCGGTGACTACGGCACGCGCGATAAGCGCACGGGTAGCTACCCCACACTAGCACGTGGTCAGCCATTTCCGCTAGCAGGTACGCCCAAAGTACAGCACGGAATAGTATAGAGCCTAGCCCTCTCAGTAACAGGAGTCTAGCCCCTCAGAACTAAACAGGGGTCTCGCCCCTCCACAGTCCGCGCACCCTCGTCTGACTACCCTGGTTTGCCCAGTGGGCCTAACAAGTGGGTGTAGGGTGGCTAGTTGAACCCCAGGCCCTGTGGGGTGGCTAGCTCTCTCCCTACACTAGTAGCTCTCCCCAGTATAGTGTACACGAGGGCCAAATAAGTTGGTGTAGAGTGGCCAATCCTAACCCTGGGTCCCAACCCAAGGGCGGCTAGCCTCGCTCTACACTAAACAGGGGACAGTTGCTCTCCTTGGTATCACGTACTCAAGAGCCAGCACACTTCCCACTCACATTTTCAGATCCATTCCATTTATCCACAGGAGCTCTACTCCTAATTCCCCGTAGGGTTCATGCTCGTATTCCCCATATCATTCCATCTTGGTTTCATCATTCACATTCCCATTCTCATATTATACACATGCAGCTCGTATTTCCATCATTTAACATATACAATAAGTAATGTCACAAGTAACTGTTTAACTAGCACAGACATTTCATAATTCACAGGCAGCTCTTGTTTATTAACAGGCAGTTGTTCACATTTCTATTCATTCATTTAGGACTGCAATTTCAAACATCCATACAAACAGTGAAAGTACTTCTCGTCCTAGGATTCATGCCACATCCTAGGTTTCTAGTTATCCAATTTCACATATGCATTCAATTTTTATAATTAAAATAGAGGAAAACCACTCTACCAGATGACCCGGGAGTATTGGGGGCTCGAACGGCAAGCTCACGTGCCTCAGCAAGCCCCAAACCCGCAACTGATCGAAGTTCTATACCAAGGAACATACCACAATGGAACATTCAAAATAGTATAAAAGGCCTTCTAACAAGTAGAGGAACTTACAAGGAAAACACCGATATTTTGTTTGCAAGAAACGGACCTTAAACGAACCCTAAACGGGTCAAAAATAGGGCTACAGACCTAAATCAGATGTCTAGCATAAGGTCCAGACGTCTTAAAAGTAACCAGAGTCTCACCTCAGGTTTCTGCATTGACATTAGATGTCTAAACCCCTACTTGACCATCTGGATCCAACTCTAGACGTCCGACCTATCCTTCAGTCGTGTGGGAGTGCTTCCGGTCATTTGGTAAGCTGTCTAAACGTCCGAGACGCGTGGGAGGGCATGCTTAATACCTTCCTGAAGCTATCCCTGCACACGTCAGAATGTATCTTATACATTTAGCTACACAGATCGTAGCGGCGCTGCGGCCTGCATGGCCGTAACCGCAAGAGGGTCGTACCTTTGCAGAACACTGCTTTCAGACGTCCGGTGTCGTCACCAGATGTCCAATATGTCGTCTGAACGGCACGGTAGATGTATGATTCTAGGAAAATCACAGAACCAGAACTACCTTCTGCTCCTCCTTGCCACATGCAACTGTGGCCTCTCCTCCTCGCCTGTAGCTTTGGCTGCAGTAAGGGTCGGGGAAGTCTCCCCCGATGCGCTCCTCCTCCCGCACGCGCCACTTCGGCCAGCGAGCTCCCATGAGCTCATGAGCTCAAGCTCTTTCTCCTCTCTTCACGTCGCCTCTCCTCCTTGTCGCTCGCTCTTGCGCTCGCCCCTCTCGCTGCAGTGGAGAGGAAGGAGGGAAGGTGGCTATGGTGGAGTGGGGAAGAGAGGAAGGGGGAGAGGGTCTTATATAAGGATGCACTAGGGTTCTACGGGGGGGAAAAGAAGAAGAGAGAGAAGAGGGAAAAAGGCAGCCTACACGTAGTCGTAGCGTGCAAATGCGAAGCTATGTACCAATTTTTCAATTTTCAGACGTCTAGGAATGTGTCCAGACGTCTAACCGACTGTCCAGACATCTTAAAGGGCTCAGAACATAACGGATCTTTACACCTTCTATATCCCATTTGCATGCATCCCTCTCAAAAAGAACCATCCCAGCTTTCCTTGTTTTCCCTCCCTTGAAAGTAGAAATATCCTAGTTGTGCACAATTTTAGCCTTGCTACTAGCCCTTCAGTCTAAATAAGTCAATTTTTGCACTAATGCCACCTTTTGTTGAGAGATTTGCCTTCCAATTTGTCACTAATGCCACCTTATGTTGAGAGATTGCCTTCCAATCTACCACCAATGTGAGCACAAATTTTAATCAAATCCCATAATCTTTCCACCATATGGATCCAAAATAGAGGCAGTGGCACAGTTGCTCCCTTTCGAAATGTTGAGCAACATAAGGTTGCTCTCAATAAAACTAGATCTTGCTAGCACCAAGACTTCCACAAATTGAATAGAGAAACATGTAAAAATTCCATCACAAATCCTTAGTCCACAAACATCCCCATGACTCCAAAAGAAGGGGCAAAAAAGGATGCACAGGAAAATACTTAAAGCATGCAGAAAACTTAATCTGTTATGCTTTCAAGACAAAAAATTAGAAACTCATAAGAAGATCTGTTATGGTCTGTCTGATGACACTATAGGCTATAGCAGTAGCACGAGTATGCACAACATTCATGGAGATATAAATGGGGAAGAAAAATACAACAGGCATAGGTTCACAGATCTGGAAAAGAGACAATTTGTCATAGGTCAGCAAAGAACTAAAAGAAACATGCAAGAACAAGGTCACCATATTCATTTTAGAATATAGCAAACATTCTAGGAAGTTTATAGAAGGACCCACACCAATCCAATCATCTTACCAAAGACTAGAAATCCCACATTACCCAACAATGCTGTAAAATGGGAAGACATTTGTGGCATAACCATATTATTGGTTCCTCAACTTCAAAGGGTTGATCCTCAAATTTTGAGATTGCGACAATGTTGTCCCTCTATTATTTTTGCCACTGCGATTTCCTGCCTAGGGCTCTGGAACATTCTCATTTAATGCCACCACCAAAAAATATGAACATAAATTTTGGTCAAATTCTTAGAATTTGGTTTCTATTTGCTACGATGTCCTAGGAGGGAAGTCATGGAACAATTTGTAAATATGAGTGTGGTCTGCAATGATTAATTACAGATAATATAGAGAAGAAGAATGCATCACAATGAGTTTTGAAATGTATCAAACTGCTGCCTTACAACCCATCTATACCTTAGTGATCCGGTTTAGTTGATTCTTTGATTTCTCTAACTATGAAAACAGCTTTTGGCTGAATTCTCAGAATTTGGTTTGTATTTTCTAGGATGTTTTGGTTGGGAAGTCATGAACCTATTCATGCATATGAGTGTGGTCTATTATGATTGATTAGGGATGATATGGAGAAGAAGAATGCATCATGGAGTTATTCTATCTTTGACCTAATTTCAATCCATTTTGTTTTGCTTCATGCCAAAATGTAGCATCAACCAATGCTTGAACTAGTCTATGCTTACTGTAGGGTGTAACTATGAAATGGTTGTTTTGTTAATGTTGAGAACAAACAAGTGAAATCCAATGTTGCCTGAACTCAAGACAAGAATGTGAACCCTTGAGAGATCTAATTTTCTCCAAGGTCATCTACGTTACTTTTTCTATGATATCTAGTATTTCTAAAAATAAATTCAATTTTGATTGTTTTGCCTGAAATGATATCTAAGAGTGCGGTCACATCAAACTTTTTTAAATAATAGTTATGCAGATTCCATAGTAAACTCTTTATTTTCTAACAAGGCACACAAATTTCTCCTCTATTGGATATTTTATCACAACTGTTGCCTGGTAATAAGAAATTTTAGAGATCTTTAGCTTAGGCTACCACATCTTGCTGCATGGGCACTCTTGAGGATGGTTGTTATCAGTAGGCTTATCAAAATTTATTTAGTGCACTATTTTTCATCTCTTGTTATGAGAGGTTTCTAGAGAATGTCTTTTTCACTATGTACAATTCTTACGTAGAATCTGTCATCTTGCAGGCAATGAAGCACACTATAATCCTTATGTAGAGTGCTCCAAATAGGTCATCCAGGACATTATGGACTTTGAGTCCATAATTCAAGCTATGGATGGTACTTCTTAACTCCTCTATTAGCCTTGTTCTTTTAAGATTTTGAAGTAGGCATATGCATGTTGATATGCAAGTTCTCAAGTCATGTTCATGATAAATGATAAAAATCTGATATGCATGATTGTTTATACTGTCTATTTGTAAGTCTCATTTATGGATTATCATTTGATATTGTACTTTCAAAATCACAAATTGTTATTTATTCACCTACTTGCTTAAGCCATGCAGAAATATCTTTTAAGTTCATTAGGTAATTAATATGTTTTCCAAAATGTTATATCTTGTTCAAGGAGCTAGCTAATCCTCTTTGCTTGAGTTCTTGTCCATATGACCATATCCTTTTATATGTATTCTTTTAAATCTAGTTATTTTTGTTTTCTTGGCAAGTGTGTATCATGCTTATGTTTTATTTGAAATCACAAGTACATGTAGACTATATGAAAGAAAACTTAAGGACCTTAATCCTAGCATTCAGAATATCACATACAACATTACAAACCTCTAAATGTGTTTCTATTGCCACAATTCTTCCACAGAAACAAGTGTGTTTCTATTGCCAAACTAGATCCCTACATGTGGCATTGGAAGACAAAATCATTATGGTCTATGTATGAATGATACGAACCGTTCAATCACATATACCGAGTAGACTATTTGTTAATATTGCATGATTCTCAACATAAAGAAATAATTTAATAGCTTATATTAACAGTAAGCATGTAAATGTTAATTACAAGCCTCTAAATCACTGGTTTCATTTTGATATTTAGTTAAACAAGGAAAACCTTAGGATCATCTCATAGGTTTGCTAGCTAGTCATGGCCTTCAACCAAATAAAGTACAAAGGAGAAAAATTAGAAAAAATGTTAATATCCCTATTGTTGGTATGTACTTTAAATATACCAACAATTGAAGAATCATAGGGTACAATATAAAGTTAAGAAGGTACTTGACTCATATGACCAAAAATAAAGATTTAGCTATTCCTTACAATCCCATTCTTGCAGCAAGGCCATTATCCACAAACATCAACAGTCGAAAAATGAAAGACAATCATATAATCGACCTACTACGAAGCTTGTTAGTCCTCAAATAATTTCAAACACAAGCTTGATAGGAGCTAAATGAACAATTATACAAGTTTTGCATTGCTAATTAGAGTCTCACCACAATCCATATTCGTCTCCGAAGGCAGATCTTGATGGACTTGACCTCTCTGAAGGTGGAGGAGAACACCTTGAGGAGGGCCTTCCTCTTCATCCCACCACTAGGAGGTTCCTCGTGAACACCATCCTCAGTAGCTTCCCTCATTGTCGAACCCCCCTAGTCCTCATCCTCTGCTTTCTAACTCTTCCTACTAACCACAGCAAGAGAATCTCCTCTCCATTAGGGTTCCTGCTCTCATCCTAGTCCTCCTCTACGGTGAATGATCCATTCCTTCTCCTCTCCTACTCGAACTCAATCTCATTGTTGGCGACTCTAAGGGGATAGAAGTAGCATTGAATCGGCAAAGGTGTTAGGGGGTCCATTAGTGTCTCAGCGGAGGTGTTGAAGGAGAGCATCAAGTGTTAGAGGGCATCAGGCGTCGACTCGTCAGGTGTTGGAGGGACCAAATGAGAGTAGGGTTGAGAACGGAAAGATATATTTGGCCCCCATCATGTTTTTTTTATCCCCTGCAGGTACCCGCTAGTGTAGTACATAACATTAGTAATGCATAACAGAGCTTACAACGACATATATTTAATGTTGGTGTAGGTGATAATTTTTCTTTGTTGTGAATGGAACAAAATGTGACTCAAGGGTAATTACCTGCCAATACCTCGAAGGAGATGGTTAAGAGCTAACACAATAGTATTGTTCACACTTCCGTAAGGTGCTCTAACACTAATTTGTGAAGCAACCCCAAAAGAATATTACTTAAGGACTATGTTAACATTAACATGGAAAACACAACAAAAGGTTCATATTGTTGAAGAGAGGTTTATCCTAGGGGAGGCTTGTGATGCAACTCCCATCTGCACTATAATGTCAAATAATAATCACCCAAATAAAATGTTGAAATAAGTGGGCACTTAATCAAAATGTAAACTTTAATAATGCAAATAAATATGTTTTAAGGATTTGTACATACTAAGCCCTACATAAATGCCTACTATTATTTAATTGTGTATCAAGCTCATATATATAAGCACTTCAACAGCCATGCAAATTTAGCAAATTGATCAAAAAGTTCTATAACCAGACTAAAGAGTTGGCTTATGTATAAGAATCTCAAGCACATTTTTAAAAATAACATTGCTCAATGGGAACACTAAAAAAACTAGAAACCATGAACTATCTCCCATATTTGGAAGGCATAAAAATGGTGCATTACATCAAGAAAATTGCCTATCTAATAGTGACTTTTTTGCCTGATGTTGACAACTAGTCATCCAATAGTGAGCTTGGAAATTAACTAAACTAATTATAGCTTGATTGAAAATTAACTAATTTTGCATTTGCCTTTGTTCACAATCTGCAACTGGAGTTCCAGCATATCCAACATAAGCTTGAAAAGCATAAACCAAAGGCAACTAATTGGCATCCATAATACCCATCAAAAGCAATAAAATGAAACCTTATAAAAGTTGCTAAAAAAAGTTACAATATCTGAAATTCCACACATTTGAAACCACAGGTTCTGGACTAGTAAAAGACTATGCAGATTTTCTCGAGTCATAAAAATGCATAAATTTATCATTTTCAGTTTTCTTGTAAAGCAAGAAATTGGTTGATTCCTAGAATAGAAGCCTACAAATGGAGCAAATACCTATCTTGTCTACTTGATATTCAAATTACCATATATCCTTTCAACAAGCAAATCCATACTTGAGAAGTAAAGCAATAATTACAGGGATAACAGATCTAATGGTATATTAAAAGAAATCAAAGGTCATTACAATCCAATAAAGTTAATTAGTAAAAAATGCTTACACTCCTCGTGATGCCTACTTTCTAGTAAGTAATTGACATCAATTTTTTTGATATTGACTTGCATTTTCCGGTAAAAGCAACAAGATGGATCAGCACACATTGATTCCTTTATCAAGTTTACTTACTACTTTTTTGTTAAAAAGAGAAATGGTAGTTATCCAATTGATAACCACATAGAAATTATATTATATCAAAAATAAGCACATGGCCATGCTACATATCCAAACTCCATAAACTAATAAAAGACAAAGCATACTCCACAAGATTTTCCATGTAGGGTCGATGCCCTCTGAACACAACCCCATTCCTTCCCAACCAAATGCTCCACAAGACTGCCAGAGCCTTGCCCTTTCCTTCTTTGTCCTGAAGACATTCCGCCCAACATTACCACCCAACATTTACTTACTACTTAAATGAGTAACAATGTTCTATAGTTGGGATGTGCGATATATCACCATTACCATTTCTGAAAGAATTTAGAATAGACTAGTTTTTGCAAATTCAAGCTCCTAAATTGAGGCCTTTTGGAAAAATCTTCTAAATTCATTCTCAACGCAACTAAATAGTAGCCCATGTTCATAGGAATCACAATAACACCTACAGCTCATATTTATTATAAAAGAAAGCCAGCTGATAACAACTGCAACTCCTACACAAAAACATATATACAAGTAGATCTAGAAGAATGAACCAAACCAATCACTTA
Organism: Thalassia testudinum; assembly: GCA_037157565.1. Classification (NCBI taxonomy): domain Eukaryota; kingdom Viridiplantae; phylum Streptophyta; class Magnoliopsida; order Alismatales; family Hydrocharitaceae; genus Thalassia; species Thalassia testudinum. The sequence continues at coordinate 65,927,175 of JAZHRO010000063.1, forward strand.
CTAGAAAATGAATGAAATCCAACACCCATCTTTGCATATGAGATCCGCCTCACAAAAGTGAATGCTCCCATCTCCTCAAATGCTATGAAACAAAATATACAATGGGAGTAACCAGGGGCATTTGCAGAAAGCTACAACCTTTCTAGCCCTCTTTTTTTATTTATAACTACCATATGTTCCCTATCACTCAAATAATGATAACTTGAATAAAAATATAACTCATCTCACGACAACCAAAAAAAATGCATGCAACCAAAAACAACCCACAATCAAATGGCATAAATAGTTAAAAACCATAACCTACAGTGTCAAGAATCACTAGAAGGTATCCAGAACTCCTTCAAATTTGCATAATAACAAAATTTTGAGACAGTCACTAGCACTCCAACTTTTTCTAATTGTGACATCCAAGCAAAAGGTACCTCCATCTCTAAGCATGTATATGTAACCTCTCTTTAACATCAAGAGAGCCACTACGAGTCCACAGATAGTTGCATCATGATATTCATAATCCATACCAAACATGCCATAAAAAAAAACTTTCTCATACCTTCCCAAAGTGAACTGCTAAACTAGTAGGCCAAACAAAGAGAACGAAATCCATAGACACGCAAATCACTTTCAAAAATTTTGATTACCGTGTCCAATAAAAATCTTCTTTGACACATTTTGTTGAACACCTTTCCTACACCACTAAAACCCAACATGATCCAAATCCTAAACCCAAACCATGACCAAATTAACCTCCTAACCCTAAACCCTTATCCTAGCCCACTAAGAGATATCTACATAGTTCGAGATAGAGAGAGATCAATGGATCTCAAGAAAGAGATCGAGTAAGAAAATGTGCAGATCTGTGATCGTTACGTACAGATCAAATATGATATCCAAAATCCTAACAAAGCAAATCTCAGAACGAATCTAAACTAGAGATCTCATCACAACCTCCGATGATCTCAGAGAATGTGAGAGATCTCTAGGAAAGAGAGATTGAGAGTGGGATTGACCTATGTGGACGAGAATGAGAGATATATTTGATTGGCCATGTTGTGAGGACGTTGACAAGAGGTGGCACCACCGCAAGAGCTTGATTGAGAGGTATGTCGAGGAGGCCAAGGAGCTATGATCAGTGGATAGCAAAAGGGCTACCTATTTCAAAAGACAAATTTTCCCCCTTCTTTCTCGTAAATGGTACCAATGGGTGTGGCATTAAATAGTGGCAACTGATAAAATGACTTGTAGTGACATATGTTTGTTGTCGATGTAGATGGGTTGTTGGTGTATGACTTTTTTTTTGTAGTGGTATGTTGGGGTGAAATCATCGTTGTTTAGAAAATGCTTTGTAGTATAGTTGACAACATCATGCAAAACATTTAAATTTATAAAGCTCAGAGTCTTGTTGGAGTCCGAGGTCAATCGCAGGGAGCAATTATGGCAAGTTAATTCACTAATCACAATTTACTTCAAAAAGATATGAAAATATAATCAAAACTTTGCTCAGAATAATATATCAATGAAATCAAGTATGAGAGTGCAAAAAGATTAGGTTAAAATGGTTATTTAAATCACTAAGTTAACCCTCAAATTCAAGTTCACAATTAATTAAAATAAATGCATAGTACTCTCAACCACTTATCACAGTAAATGCCAGATCAGACAACAACAGAGGCCTCAGACGCCTTAACCAACAGCAGCTCATAAGGCACAAGGGCCTTACTCTAAGCCTTACAAAGGAGGCACAACAGCAGCACCAACAGAGGCACAAGAGCCTTGCACAAAGCCCACAGAGGGTAAATGTTGAGAGAGGGAGAGGGCACAGATCCCAAGGTAGAGCAAAACCTGCCCCCTCTCTGATTCTCTTTCTCTTCTTCTCTCAGAATCGAGCTCAATCGGGTCAGTACGCGAGTAATCGGGTCATGAACAATATCGGGTTCAGGCTCACCGGGTGTGCAAGGGAGCGAGGGTGCGAGGCTGAGTGCGCGGGGGACCCGACCCCCCAGTGTCTCAGGTGAATGGCTGAGAAGAGGAATTCAACTTATGCTCCTTCATGAGCCTCTACGACCCCGATGTGGGACTAATTGAGGGGGTTCACCCTCGCATAGTAGCTGCAGGTGAAGCTGCTACAATTAAGGTCGACGAAGGCCCTAGCAGCTTCAATTGGCAACCTAGAGATGCACCTGGGAACGTTCCGCAACACCTGGAGGTAGCAACGAGGATAAACTCGGTCAAAGAACTACAGCGAAGGTCAGAGAAGAAAGTCGCAGTAACGAAGCTCCAGTGATGTACTTGAGAAGGAGAATACAGCCACTCGACCCTATCAGACAAGCTCAGAAGCTTCGTCTAGAAGAAGAGAACGTGCTGGTGGTGGTGATTTGGTGTGTGGAGGTGTGTGGCGGTGGACCAGTATCGAAGAAGGTGGATGGAGGAGCAAGTGTTCGATGGAACAGTGGAAGGTGTAAAACCCTAAATAAGATTAGGGTTTTTGAAGAGGGAGGTGAGGCAGAGATTTTGGGAGTGTTGGTGGAGAGATTGGTGGTCTGTGGAGGGCACGCGTGCTTGCCGGAGTGCGGTCGGAGCTGGGGAAGGCGACAGTGGGGCATGCGTAGTAGTGAGCAATCCTAAGTGCTGAAGGCGTAAAATGAATCAGGAGGCGGAGAGGAGTCGAAGAGGAGTGGTTGCAGACGAAGTGAGGGCGGAGATGGTGCCGGCTATGATTGGTCGGCATCGAAGACAAAGAAGCTCTGGAGATGAGGACAGTGACGAAGAAGGGGCCAGAGAGCTCCTAGCAGGTATGGCGAAGTGCGGAAGGAAGGGATAAAGCTTTTCCTACTACCTATGGTATGTGGCAGCAAGCAAGGAAGCTGAAGGGAGGAGGTCGTCGGAGCGAGCTTGGAGTAGGTTGGAGGTAGAAGAAGAAGATTTCTAGGCCAAAAAACTCGCTAAGGAGCAAGGCCTTGCGAGGGGGCTCCTTTTAGAGGTCCAAAAATGGCTTCCAAGCTTGGGAAGAAGCTCGAGAAGCTTGAAATTTCGAGGAAGGGGATCCCTAAATTTCTGGAGTTCACATGAGTTTTATGGTCCAAATCCAGATCCAAGATGTGGTTTGATTGATCGAGAAGGTTCTCACGATCAATCCCTCCAATTTTGGAGGGATTTGGTCGAGAAATTTGGGAGAAATCCTAGATTGAAGGTTGCAAGCTTTGGGTATACCAAGTTAATGGTGGTAGGGACCATTTTGAAGAAAAGGATGAGAAGTTAGCGGGCTAAATGTAAAGATTTTGAAACATGAGGGGCTAAATGTAAGAAATAAAGTTTTGAAGGGTTAAATTGCAAACTAGGTCAAGATGGATTCTAATTGGATCAAAATTTTGGTACAAATCTAATTTGGACCAAGGAATCTAATGGTGATGTTGGATTTCAGTTTTGACAGAGTTTGACTCAGCAATTTGCATAAAAACCAAAATTAAGGCAAATTTCCATCTGAGACTTTGTTTAAGGTCAAAGTAGGTTTAGATGGTCAAAAAAAGGTACCAAACCTCTAAAAATATTTTTCTCTGAATTTTAGAAAGTTTAGATGAATTTTATCATGGCCGAAACCTCTTTAATTCAAGTAGGTCTAAAATTAAGGTTTTATGTTACGATCTAGTTCTCGAAATGTGTGAAACCTCGTTTCTATTTGTATGGACCCACTTATTAGACTTTAATGTTTATTTGACCTTCAATTTACCCTTGAAAAATCCCGTGGTTATTCTGTGCTCATGATATACTGTTAAAATTGTAGAATTAACCCAGATTCCCTATTTTCTTCTTAAATTAAAATATCATGAAATTTTGACCCTTAGATGATTATGTAGGAGCATTTATCCATCAATCTTGACTAAAAGTGGCCAGTTAGGGCCTATGATGGTGTTCCCATCATACCCCCATGCCTAGCATTTTCTAGTCCCTTAGAAAAATTATTATGGATCAAACCAAGTCTCTAGGTCAGATGTCACCGTCAGGATGCCCTACCAAGCTGCATCTCTAGAAATCATATCAAAATACCAATAATAAGACTAGAGGTACTCAAGTACCAGCCAAGGTCCAAACCTAACTAGCTTCAGCCTGAGTCTCTTACGAAGGTTTCTACGACCCGCAAAAACTGCCTGGAGGTTCGTTGACCCCAGCTGTTGAAGCACCCGTGCATAGATGTAACGTGTCCAAGTTCAGTTTGCTAGTGCATTTTTGTAAGAGAGAGATAGAGAAGGATTTTTCATTTTGAGAGTTTTCTCTCTTTTTCTTTTATATTTCCCTAAATCCAACCTTGGATTGGCCCTAAACACAGTCTGTATCAGATTCCTTGTCCCCACCATTAATCCTCAAAGGGTCCTTGGCTTTTGATGCTTCGAGATAACACCTCCCATGGAAAACCCCAGAACCCTGGCTTTCGACACTTCGGGATAGTGCCACTAATGGCATTCTGTAGCGAAATTCAAGCCCCAGAAATCAACATTTCAGGATAATCCTGCCCAAGGCACCTGAACCAGCACAAGGTGCTTACATGCCCCCGGTAGGATATTTAGATATCCTAAGAGACAAGCATCGAGGATATGATATGTTTTTATGCATCTTTGAGGGGAATTTCCCACCTCTCCATGCTGGGAACTCGTCCAATCAACTTATGTTGTCAAGCCGCTCCTAAGCTAGATCTTCGAGATGATTTTTCAGAACGTAACACTTTTGGCATGATTTTCTTTATTAAGCTCATTGAACCAGACATAGTGTGTGATTTTGGGTGCTTAGGTTACCAAGTCCTGCAAACCAAAGGGTAAGCAACGGGGCTGAATAATCCTTAAGCCTTAGACCTACTACATCAGCCTCGCACTTTCCTCAACCTCTTGAGGATTGGTCTGGATCTTAACAAATACATGAGTGTTTAAGCCCTAAAACATGCCCAAGAGGCTTAAGGTTGGTACTCGTCACTAATCTCCTAATTTTCAACCTTCCAGGTCTTAATTCACTAGCCGATCCAACCTAGAAGTTAGGTAAGTTCCATACTCAATTTCAAGGGATTATCTCATTCTTTTCTTTTTGCTTGCTTCTTTTTTTTCTCTTTTCTGTTCTTTTTCTTTTCTTATCCTCAGTGGTTTTCCATTCAGTTCAAATTGATCTCTCCTTTCCTCTTTTCTCCTCTCTCTTCTTTTTTTTAAACCAATGAAACCCTTCCATGCATTGATTGCCACAGCATTTTATACTTTAATACCCCCCATGCCTAAGATTTGCAATGTCCTCATTGTAAATTAGGTCGGTTCGAGTTTCGCTCAGTTCGTACATTAGAATAGGTGGGTGGTGAACGGGCCGGAATGACTATTACAGATGATTTCTAGCTCTAATACAAGTATCAAAGGTGGAGTCAGTTGTTCTAACAGATGAACCCAAAAGTGCAATATGATTTTAGCAAAAAGATATGTCAGAATGGATTCAGGTTTTTCAAAAATGATAGGTTGCCTCCCGTTAAGCACTAAGTTTAACGCCATTAGCTGGGCGCAATGAAGCTCAGAGAGAATGGAGATCAAAAGATACTGCATCTAGATTTGAGTCGATGAGTTCGAGGAATGGTTTTACTCTCTGATCGTTCACGACAAATGGTTCTAAATCGTGGATGAATTTGCTAATTTCGATGGCTCCATTTCCAAACAATTGTCTCACAAGGAATGGTCCAATCCATTTTGATCTGAGTTTTCCTTCGAAAGAACTTGAGTTTGGCATCAAAAAGTAATACCTTCTGACCAGGATGGAAAGATTTTCGCGAAATGTGCCTGTCATGGAAGGCTTTAACATGCTTTTTGTAGATTCGCGAGTTCTCATATGCGTCATTGCATAGTTCCTCGATCTTGCTCATTTGCAACTGGTGGTGGATTCCAACCTTCCTAAGATCTAGATTGCACTTCCGTACTGCCTAGTAGGCTTTGTGCTCCATTTCTACAGGGAGGTGACATGCCTTCTCGTACACGAGTCTAAAGGGAGACATTCCTAACTAGGTCTTATGGGCAGTCTTATAGGCCCACAAGGCTTCTGGAAAGAGGGTAGACCGATCGTTCCTGTCAGGCCCAACTGTGACCTGAAGTATCTTCTTGATCTCCTGATTTGACAGTTCAGCCAATCCATTCGTTTGGGGATGATATGGAGTCGAGATACGATGCGATACCCCATACCTTTTCATTAGGGACTAGAAGTGCACATTCACAAAGTGGGTCCCTCCATCAGAGATGATAGCTTATGGAATACCAAACCAAGAAAATATGTGTTGATGAATGAATTTTATCATGACTTTATGATCATTGGTTTGGGTTGGAATAGCTTCGATGCATTTCGACACGTAGTCCACAACTACGAGAATGTATTCAAAACCATTGGATTTTGGGAAGGAACCCATGAAATCAATCCCTTAAATGTCCAAGATTTTGCACACGAGAATCAGTTGTAATGGCATCATGTCACGATGGCTCATGTTTCCTAAGGCAACGAGTGCATGCCTTACAATAATCGTGTGCATCTTTAAAGATCGTAGGCCAATAGAATCCGCATTGGAGGACTTTTGCTGTGGTTTTGTGTCCAGAGAAGTGACCACTGCCAACCTGGTCATGGCAAAAGAACAAAATGCCATTAATCTTTGATTCTGAAACACATCTTCTGATGATTTGATCAGGACCAATGCAGAATAGGTACGGATCTTCCCAAATAAAGTTTTCGGCATTTGAAAGTAATTTGTCTTTCTTGGCCCTTGGCCAATTAGATGGAATCTGAAGCGATGTGAAATAGTTCACCATGTCAACATACCAAGGAAGTTCCGTATTGACTTTCAGGAGGTGCTCATCCAGAAAATGCTCTGTGATAGGTCTGGAAGGGTCAATGATTGAAGAAGGAAGATGGGATAAGTGGTCAACTACCACATTCTGCTTTCCACCTTGTCGTGAATTTCAAGATCGAATCTTACAACAACAAGATCCAGCGAATTAATCTAGGCTTCGCGGCCTTCTTTGTGAGTAAGTGCCTCACTGTAGCGTGATCCGAGTATATGATGATGTGGGAACCTAGGAGGTATGACGTGAATTTCTCCAGGCAAAATACTACAGCCAGCAGCTCTTTCTTCGTAATGGTGTAATTACGCTAAGCCTCATCTAATGTCATGTTGGCATAATATATGACTACTGGTTTCCTATCAATTTTCTGACCTAGCACCGTTCCTACTACATAGTCAAATGCATCGCACATGATCACGAAGAACTGAGACCAGTCAAGAGATTGCAGGATTGGTGCTTGGGTGACTCGATCACTCAGGATCTCAAATGCATGAATGCACTCACTAGATATCTCAAATGGTGTGTCCTTCGAAAGGAGATTTGTCAAGGGCATGCGATCGTAGAGAAATCAGGTACGAATCGACGATAAAATCCAACATGCCCCAGGAATGATCTGATGTCTTTGACTGAGTTAGGCACAAGTAGGTTGGAAATCAGATTTACCTTACCTCAGTCGACTTGAATACCTCTCTCAAAGATGAGGTGTCCAAGTACAATGCCCTCAGGAACCATGACATGGCTCTTTTCCTAGGAGAGAACCAGGTTCACTTCGATGCATCTCTTAAGGATCTAGACCAAATGTAGGAGGCATTCATCAAAAGATTCACCAAATACTGAGAAGTCATCCATGAAGACCTCAAGGTAATTACCTACCATATTTAAGAATATGGCTAGCATGCACCTCTGAAAAGTTGTGTGTGCATTGCATAGCCCAAATGGCATCTTACGGAACACGTATGTATTGTAGGGGCAGGTAAAGGTGGTCTTTTCCTGATCCTCAGGATGAATTGCCACCTAATTATATCCAGAGTAACCATCCAAGAAATACAAAAATTGATTTCCTGCTAGTTTCTCAAGAATCTGGTCAATGAAAGGAAGAAATGATCTTTCTTCGTGGAGGCATTCAATTTCCGATAATCTATGCAGACTCTCCACGAATTCGCAATATGTATCGGGATGATCTCTCCAGATTCAATCGTATTCATGGTAAGCCCTGCCTTCTTAGGCACAACTTGGATCAGGCTCACCCAGCGGCTGTCAGTGATCGGGTAGATGATACCAGCATCTAACCACTTGATGACCTCTTTCTTCACGACCTTTTGTAGATTTGGATTGAGTCTTCTCTGCATCTCTTGAGATGGTCATGACCCTCTTTAGTGTAGATACGGTGTGTGCAATATGAGGGGCTCATACCAGTCAGATCATCGAGAGTCCATCCGATGGCTCATCGATGCTACTGGAGAACAGAAATTAGCTTCATTTCTTGATTAGGTATGAGTCGGGAGTTGATGATGACAGGGAATGCTTGATTAGAACCCAAGATGATGTACTTCAGATGATCTGGGAGGTGCTTCAGTTCCATAACTGGGTTATCAGCAGCAGGTGGGGGTTCGGGATGGAGCTCAAAAGATAAAGTGGGAGCTATGGGTGAATCAGGATCAGCCCTGGGCTCCTCTATCTGTGGGTCAAGATCTTCTTGGGGTTGAGGATCGAGGATAATCGGATTTTCTTCTGTAATTAGGTCCTCAACTACAGAATTGATGTCGCAAACTTCTTCAATTTCCCTATAGTTTATTCCTTTTTGGGCTTTAAAAATATCAATCCATAATATCTTATTCCCGAATTTCAACTCGATCTGGCCCTCTTCATAGTTGATATCTGCTCTAGCTGTGGATAGGAATGGTCTCCTTAAGATGATTGGTTTGTTCCTCAGATTTTAAGTAGTATCCATATCTAAGACAATGAAGTCCACTGAGAAATAGAAATCTCGGATCCGTACTAAAACATCCTCAAGAATTCCTCTAGGTGACTTGATCGATCTATCTGCTAACTGCAAGGTCACCTCAGTTGGTTTGAGCTCAGTTTCCTCGAAGTAGTCTAGTAGGGATGTAGGGATAAAGTTTATGGAGCCTCCTAAATCCAACAATGCCCGATCAAATTCTAAATTACCAATCTTACAGGAGATCAAAGGGGTACCAGGATCTTTTTCTTTTTGCGGGAATTTGCTCAAGATGATTGAGCTGATTTACTTTGACAATATGATTGGACTCCCATCTTTGTTTTGTGGCTTACGCTTTGGTGTATATAAATCCTTTAGAAATTTTGCGTAGGCCGATACGTGGCAGATCACATCCATCAAGGGGATGTTTATCTAGACTTGCTTAAAGAGCTTGACCAGATCTTCCTCAAGTGCCACGAGTTTGGGTTTCCTCATTCCCTTGGTCAAGGCCTCAGGAAATGGAACCTCTGTAGGTTCCTTTAGAATTGATTCAGGCTTAGGATCTAGGATAGAAGTGTCCTAGATAAATATTCTAGAGTTAGGATCTGAATTGCCAAGAATCGGGTGGCTAGGATAAGGTGGATCCTGGGTCGATTTGCCACCAAGGGTGGTAACAGAATTAAGACTTGCCTGGTTTTGGTTTGGAGTAGCAAAATAGATGCTTGTTGCTAATATCCTGAATATGATGTCGAAGCTTCCATCCTGTCGGGCGATAGAGCAGAAGGGGCCTGATAAACATAATGAGCTTGGCCCTGATTCGGGTTCATAATGCACCTTTGGTTCAACACATTATTCAGATTTGGCAAAGGTTGAGACGGAAGTGTACCAGGCTGGCGAGATCCTGCCATCTGTGCGAGTTGATTTCGAACCTTTGTGATCTTGTCTTTGTGCTGTTTCTATATAGCCACATTAGTCTTTTGGATGTCAACCAAGGCTTGTAGGATCAGAGTCATTGGATCTTCCCTTGACGACCTGGATTGGTAATTAAGATTGGGCCTGGGCTGAGCGGGTTGATAAGGTTGCGAAGCCTGTGGTCGGGGCTGGAATTGAGATCTCAGATTTTGATTATTTCCTGACCACACAAAGTTGGGATGATTACGCCATCCAGGGTTATAGGTGCTCAAGAAAGGATCATTGTCGATGGCGTGGAGATCCTTAAAGGTTTGAGAAACTCCAGAGAAGTCAGAGTATGAGGGTTGAGAGTTCCCCTAACTAGAGTAGGTAGGTCCAAAGTTTCCTCCAAAACCAAGATCAGATGAGGGTGGATACGGGTCCATCCCTTGGTGAAAGTGGCGGTAAGTGTTATGCACAGCCTCCCTACTAGAGGGTGTTGTGCATTCATGTTTTGCTATGCTACGGTGGCTCTTTGTAGATGTTGAGTCAATTCATCCGCCTTCTTCTCAATAATTGAGGCCTTGTCCAGGTGACTGGCTACCAATTCCAGATCGATGGAAGCAGATAGGCCTTGAGTCTCGTGTGCCCCCTATGTGTTTGTCAATGCACGGGTGGTCGTCCTATCAAACACACCTATAGATTCATTGTTTATGGAGTTCTCGCACATGTTCTCGAGGATCTCCCAAATAGTATCTTCATGCTGATCCATGATGTTGCCACCATAGGTTGCATTAATAAAAATCCTGATATCCTCATGGACTCCTTGATAAAAAGACTAGACTTGTTCCCATTTAGGAACTCCGTGATGGGGGCATTTCCGCAAGAGATCTAAAAAGTAGTCACATGCCTCATGAAGTGGTTCTCCTGAATTTTTTATGAAGTGCGTGATCTGGTGCCTCAAAGCATTCGTCCAACCAACCAGGAAAATTTTCTTTAGGAATTCATATTGGAGTTCTACCCAAGTTTTGATCAAACGGGTCAGAGTTTGGTACCAGTGGGCTACCTTATTCATGAGAGAGAAAGAGAACATCTTCATGACTAAGATATCCCAATTCTGAATAAGTAGCTCGAAGGTCTGAGCCAGATGTTTCAACTGTTGGATGTGCTGGAAAGGATCTTTGGAGTTTATCCCATGGAATTTGGGGATAGCATGGAGAATATTAGGCTTGAGTTTAGTATCAGGTCCTCTAGCTAGGATTTGTACCTTAGGTTCGATTGCTACCGCAGCGGGATTGTAATGATCTCACATTTGAGGACGTTGCGGTGGGTTCATGAATGCCTGAAATAGATCATTGAAGCACTGTAGCTGATTCTGGAGATTGGGGTTCTTGATTCTCCACGGATGTAGGTGAAGGAGATCTGGGCTCAGAAGCAGAAGAGTTGGAAGAGATATCAATCTGGTCGGATGGTAGCACAAACAAGTGAGTTGAGGCTTGGCCTCGATGAGAATGAACCGCTAATGGAGATCTCAAGGGTGGTCATAAGGACCTCCTCCCGAACATGCACTAATGAGTCAGATGAGGGACAAAATGTGTAATGGACCCAATCGAGGCACCCAAAAATCTTTGGATGACTAAGGAGGTTCGAGGCAGATGATACCACTTGATTAGAAAGTCACTCACTCGAGAAATACTTGGGCAGCCAGGAAGGGAGAGCCCCGTAAAGACCCACACACCATATAGTGTCCCCATGAGTTACAAGGTTTCCCCTACCCGACCTTCCTTGTCACTGAGAATCCAAGCAGACCAGAATGAGCAACTTGACCCCTTAAGTCTACCAGTTTTTGTCCTGAATTATGGAGCTTTGAATTTCAGTTGAACTTTAGAATTGATTTGTGTTTTGTGACCAAATTTGAAGGTTGGTTAACCCACAAGGTGGGCCAACTTCACCTAACCTGCCCTAAAGTTTAGGATAAATTGGGTAATGAACCCAAAATCACCCAGAGTGGTTTGCAAGTAGGTTATTAAGTCTCAAATTTTAGCGATTCAAGTGAATGTTAGAGCCTTCATTTTAGGGTCTTCTTGATTAGATCAATTCAATCAAGGCTTGGGTAGCACACAATACGGGAAATCAATTCTCTTTTAATTTAAGCAAGTGTGTTTTCCCTAAACCCTAAAATAGAAACCCTAATTTGGCTATTTTCCAGGTTCAATTCTTTCCAAATTTGGCACCTAGGGCTCAATCAAGAAGGTGAATAGCCTTAAGCATCTTAAGTCCCTAGTAGGTGTAGATATCTAAATGGGAATTTCTAAATAAATCAAATCATACAACTCAAGTGATTAAGTCTAAGAAAGAATGCAAGTTGATCCTAATAGATTCTTCTTTTTAATTCCTTCCAGAAATAGGGGTATAAGAAGACAGAAATGAGATAACCTGCCCCTGGAGTGGCTGTTGTGCGGCTAATCTTCTACTGTGTACCTCGCACAACCACAACAATCAGATAGAGCAAGTTACAATTAGATCAGAATTGTAATCAATGAAATGAAACTATGCGTTGCTCCCTGGCAATAGCACCAAAATGTTGGGGCGAAATCATCGTTGTTTATAAAATTCGTCGTAGTACAGTTGACAACATTATGCAAAACATTTAAATTTATAAAGCTCAGAGTCTTGTTGGAGTCCGAGGTCAATCGCAGCAAGCAATAATGGCAAGTTAATTCACTAATCACAATTTACTTCAGAAAGATATAAAAATATAATCAAAACTTTACTCAGAATAATATATCAATGAAATCAAGTATGAGATTGCAAAAAGATTGCATTAAAATGGTGATTTGAATTACCAAATTAACCCTCAAGTTCAAGCTCACAATTAATTAAAATAAATGCACAGTACTCTCAACCACTTATCACAGTAAATGCCAGATTAGACGACAGCAGAGGCCTCAAGCGCTTTAACCAACAACAACTCACAAGGCACAAGGGCCTTACTGTAAGCCTCACAGAGGAGGCACAATAGCAGCACCAACAGAGGCACAAGAGCCTCACGTAGAACCTGTAGAGGTTAAGTATTGAGAGAGGGAGAGGGCATAGATCCCAAGGCAGAGCAAAACATGCCCCCTCTCTTTGATTCTCTTTCTTTTCTTCCCTCAAAATTGAGCTCAATCGGGTCAGTACGTGCGTAATCGGGTCATGAATAGTACCAGGTCCAGGCTCACCGGGTGTGCAAGGGAGCGAGGGTGTGAGGCTGAGTCATGGGGGACCCGACCCCCTAGTGTCTTGGGAGAATGGATGAGAAGAGGAATTCGACTTATGCACCTACGTGAGCCTCTACATCCTCGATGTGGGACTAATTAAGGGGGCTCTCCCTCGCGCTGTAGCTGCAGGTGAAGCTATTGCAATTGAGGTTGACGAAGGCCCTAGCAGCTTCAATTGGTGACCTGGAGATGCACCTGGGAACTTTTCGTAGCACCTAGAGGTAGCAGCAGGGATGAACTCGGTTGGAGAAGAGAGTTGCAGCAGCAGAGCTCCAGTGATGTACCCTGTCAAACAAGCTCAAAAGCTTCACCAGGAAGAGGCAAACATGCTAGTGGTGGTGATTTGGTGTGTAGAGGTGTGTGGCGATCAACTAGTATCGGAGAAGGTGGACGGAGGAGCGAGTTTTGGTGAGATGGTGGAAGGTGTAAAACCCCAAATAAGTTTAGGGTCTTTGAAGAGGGAGGTGAGGCGGAGGTTTTGGGAGTGTTGGCGGAGCGATTAGTGGTCTGTGGAGGGCGTACATGCTTGTCGAAGTGCGGCTGGAGCTGGGGAAGACGACGGTGGGGCATGCGTAGCAGTGAGCAATCCTAAGTGTTAAAGGCATAAAATGAATCAGGAGGCGGAGAGGAGTAGAAGAGGAGTGGTTACGGACGAAGTGAGAGTGAAGATGGTGCCAACTATGATTGACTGGTGCCGGAGACGAAGAAGCTCCGGAGATGAGGACGGCGACATGGAAGGGGCCGGAGAGCTCCTCATAGGTATGGTGAGGTGCAGAAGGAAGAGATGAAGGTTTTCCCACTACCTATGGTATGTGTCAATGGGAGGAGGTCATCGGAGCGAGCTTGGAGCAAGTCGGAGGTAGAAGAAGAAGATTTCTAGGCCAAAAACTCACTAAGGAGCAAGGCCTTGCGAGGGGGCTCCTTTTGAAGGTCCAAGGGTGGCTTCCAAGCCTGGGAAGAAGCTCGAGAAGCTTGAAATTTTGAGGAAGAGGATCCCTAAATTCGTGGAGTTCGCATGAGCTTTATGGTCTAAATCCAGATCTAAGATGTGGTTTAATTGATTGGGAAGGTTTCCACGATCAATCCCTCTAATTTTGGAGGGATTTAGTTGAGAAATCATGGAAAAATCCTAGATTGAAGGTCGCAAGCATTGGGCTCATAGTGTTAATGGCAGTAGTGACCGCTTTGAAGAAAAAGACCAGAATTTAGGGTGCTAAATATAAAGATTTCGAAACTTAAGGGGCTAAATGTAAGAAATAAAGTTTTGAAAGGTTAAATTGCAAACTAGGTCAAAATGGATTTTGATTGGGTCCAAATTTTTGTACAAACCTAATTTCGACAAACCTAGTTTGGACCTAAGGAATCTAATGGTGAAGTCAAATTTTAATTTTGACCAAGTTTGACTCAGAAATTTGCATAAAAACCCAAATTGGGGCAAACTTCCGTCTAAGACTATTCAAGGTCAAAATAGGTTCAGATGGTCAAGTAAAGGGTACCAAACTCATGAGAATATTTTTATATGAATTTTAAGAAGCTTAGATGAATTTTATCCTAATCAGAACCTCTTCAATTCAAGCGAGTTTGAAATTAGGGTTTTGTATTATGATTTGGTTCTTGAAATGTTTGAAACCCCATTTTTGTCTGTATGGACCCACTTATTAAACTTTAATGTTTATTTGACCTTCAATTTACCCCTGACAAATCCCATGGTTCTTCTGTGCCCATGATATGCTGTTAAAATTGTAGAATTAACCCTGATTCCCTGTTTTCTTCTCAAATCAGAATATCGTGGAATTATGACCCTCAAATGATTATGTAGGAACATTTATCCATCAATCTTGACTAAAAGTGGCCAGTTAGGGCCTATGATGGTGTTCCCATCATGGTACTTGCCAATGACACGTAAGTTTGCATTAACAATTTGGTTAGGTTTTTGTATGTATAACACCTTTTATGTTGTCATCTCGATTTTGCTTCTCTTGCATGTCTTGATTTTCCATTAAAGCATCAATAAAATTGCACTTTCAAATTCTATGCTGTATCCACTATGGATCTAGAGTCTGGATTCTTATCACTTTGAAATTCCTGGACTACAGCTTCTTCTTTCAATGAGTTGCCAAAAATAGATAATATACAAAATAAAACAACTATATCATTTTGCACATTTTATAATGTCACCAATCCTCTAAAAAAATAATATCTAGTATTATAAGCATTGATTATTATTAAAGCACCTAAAGAAATAACAGATTTTCAAAATTATCCTATATCACTCAATTATTTTATTTTTCCCATAGATTTTCTAGATCCCAAGAACATCTCCCTTTAAGTGTACAATGGTTTTGTAGTCATGATTGCATCCTAAAATAGGAAAACATAGCTCTTAATGAAGAACATACACATTGCCATGCTGTCATCATAAGCCTTTTTTTTTTTACAAAATAAGATCCATTCTTCCCAAAAGAAGGAACAGATAAAACAGGAATCGAGAAGCATATAGTAAATGTGTATAAATTAAGAAATAAAATCTCTTCCATGTACAAGTGAAATTTCTAGTAGAAGGAATGCTAACCATCCAAAGTAATTTTACAAGTCTACTTTCTATTTTGATTTGGATTATGATTATAAAAATTCAACATTGAAAAAATTTCTTATGCATGTGATATTTGGTTGTCTAGCTTCCTTGCCTGAAGATTTGGTAGAATGTATTTGTTGATAACACACAAACCTATTATATGTATCATGAGTTATTCATAATTAATGGTCACTCATTAAATATTTAACTTCTAAATTATTCCCAACTATTCACTATATTAGCCTGATCTTTCATTCTTATTTATTGGAGATTCCATGACCCTTTGATGCTTTCTTGCAATAGATTCTTCTATGCTGGAGGTCTATACAAACACATACACACAAAGCCTTGCTGGAGCCTTTCATTCTATGTTTGGAGTAAGCCTTGGTTTATATATTGTTCCTCTTCATCAGTTTTAAGTTTCCTACTTCTCTTTTTTATATCTATTTATTGCAACCTTTCGGATGTCTTAAAAAAAGATGAGTAGGAATGATGTAGCCTTTGGGAATCCATACTTTCCGTTTCATCTTTTTGCTGACTTTCATATCTTTTTTAAGTTTCATGTGTTTCATACTTGCTTATTTGTTTGTTGTATCTTTAAATATTTAAAGAAAGCATCTAGCTAAGAAAATATTTACCATGAATGTCGATGTATTGTAATCAGCGATAGTTTTTAAGAAAACCATCACCAAATATAGGATGTTTTTTTAAAAAATAAAATTATGGGTTTATAGCTACACGTACCTACCAAACCAAGATATAAAAGTAAATCAAACTACAATAAAAATGCAAATCATTTATATATAAAAAGAGTTCAACTATTACAAAAGATATATGTAATATATACACTACACTAGGGCACCTATGCCACCAGCTCCTGGTCAACCCCTATAGTTGTCATCCTGTCGTGGAGGTGCATAAAATGTCGAATGATCAAGTTCATATCCTTGGAGGAATGCCACTAGCTCCATCAACTACTGGTTCTACCACTCTAATAACTGGTCCTGTCACTCCATCCTGGCAATGGCTACCTGCAACCGCGAGATCATATCCTCCAATCTCTTCTCCCTCTCCACATCTTGACATTCCATTGTCTCCATCTTCTTATTCAGATTCCCTACTTGGCATGTCGACGATGACGATCCTTTCCTCCAATACCAGGAAGAGATAGTCACGCTCCTTCCCCTACTATGAACAAAGCCTCTGTGGTTTGGAGGCATCACGATCTTGAATGCCTCTTCTAGTGTCATGGGAGGCACCTACAGGATGGTCGCAGAGTTCTTGTCGTGACCTCAGGAGTATGGATCAAGTCTATCATACGAGTCTATAATTATATTTGTAATTATTTCAATATGTAAATTAGTGTAGTAAATTAGTAGTGTAAAAATTCATGATACTTACATGTCTCTCCTGATATGTCTCATGAATCTATGCACGAGGGTCATCGAGTGTTTGCTTACTGTGAGTGTGCTCATAAACTCCCACTCAATCCAGCTCAGCACCCTCGTGTGCATCAGCCTAAAAATTTGATAAAGGATAAATATTAACTTACATATATTCTTACAGATATATTGAATGTAAATATATATTTTTACTTACATATTTAACTTTTAATGAGTCAATACTCATTCGTCGCAAGCAATGGGTTTGTGGTGAATCTTGGCCCCTGTTGGCCTTATTTTTTTTAACTTGCTCCTATAAGAAATTATTAGTATTAAATAACAATATAATAATTTAAAGTAACCATTATAAACAAATAATTGTTTACCTCTATAGTTGGAGAACTCCAATGCTTGCACGCCTCCCTCCAAATGTCAAGCATAACCATTGGAGGCACATTCCTCAATGCCTCCTCAAATGGCCTATTTCTAAAGTGTTGAAATATTTATATAAATCGTTACCAACTTTTTAAATAAATATTGTAACTGTTGTATTTTTAAGTCCTTAAATTTCTTACCGTACTCTTCACCTCCTACCTCCAACCACAGTGGATCTTGTCCGCAACTTTTACCATGATCAAATATCCCCTACAATTATAAAATATTTGTAAATCTTATATAAATAAATTTTAATTAAGATTTGTAAAATGAATAGTGGAAATGCATTTACCTGCAGCTCGTGAATAAGTGTCGCCTTCAAGTCCTTCGATAGTTTTCTCTAGTTGAAGCATGAAAGAGGCACTATCGACTTCATAATTGTCGTGAGTAGACTAGTGAACTTTGGGTAATTCTTTGCTTCCCTGAAGGATTAATCTCGACTGGGATCTTCGTACCTGCTGGTAATCTATCTAGGTCTTGATTACTTGTTAGACCCCTTATTTTCTTACTTGAAAATAAATTATATCATATTATTAAATTAAATACAGGTTAATTAAATTATAATTTCGAGAAATGTAAATTTAAAATAAAAGATCGAATTTTTTACCAGCACTAGTGCCTACCTCAGTCGCAGCAAGCGTAGTTGTGCCTACATCAGTTGTAGTAGGCACCTCCTCCTATACCTCCTCCTCTTGTACGTCCTCCCCACCAACCTCCTCATCATCCTCATCATCATCAGGATCCTCAACAAAGTAAGTGTTAGAAGGAACTTGGGTAGAAAGAAGTGGGGCCTTACCCTTCCCCTCGAGGTGACGCCCCTAGGAAAGAGTATGTGGGGGTATGAACTAGGATCTAGGAGGCTACCTATATAGCTTATACCCAGGGGTGGGAACATAGTAAGTGGTGCTGGGAATATCCTAGGGTGGGGTGGGGATATACTGGGATGGCAATGGGGAGGATTGGGGCAGTGGTGGAGGCTGGGAAACAGGAGGAGGCTGTGAGACTAGAGGCTGAGTCTGGGCCTCCTCCTCCCTGATCGTTGTCTCCTGATTCTCCCTAGAGGCTTTCTTGTTAACCTTCATCTGCACATCAAATTACCATTAATTAGTGACAAAATATAAAAAATGCCAAAAATTTTCAGCAGAGTTTCCTCTATATTATTCAATTTTTCCCAAATCCTGTATTGAAAAGAGAATATATAATAACAAAATTATAAACACGTAATACAAAAATAGAATTATAAAAATTTGTGGCACACTTTACATTCATTCTCACATGTATTAATAATGCAATGGAATATGAAAGTAAACAATTAAAAGAAGAAACATCTTTTTTGTTTGCCGGTGTTATTAATGGAATATATGAAAGAAAAAGAAAATAGCCTAAATGTTGTAGAACAAGTTGGTACTTATACCGATTAGCCTTCGATGGCTCCACTCCATTCTAATTCAACTCCAATCGTCTACCCTCTCCATTCTAGTTTTTTCCAACTCCAACCGACCATTTTATTTCTAGCTACCTCTCAATCCCACACAACTGACTACGCTCACAAATCCATTCTCACAACATTCCCCTCCCATATATTTCAGCGAACAATTTAATCCCACTAGTGATAACTCTCCCATTTTATTATTTCCCACTCGACAACCATCCAATCTCACATGTTATTTCAATTAGCCCATCCCATTTTTCCAACCAATAATTCCCTCACCTCTCAATTCTCAGACAACACCACCTCACACCCCTCCCTTTTCCCACACCCTCATTTCCCACAGCCAACACCACTCTGCTATAGCTGTGATATAGCTATCTCGTTGTTCTTCACCTACAAGGAAGTGAGGATGAGTTTGGTTGGTTTTGGGAGGGCTCTATATATAAGCAATTATTAAAGGGCATTAGCCAGTAGTTTAGGTTAAGTATTTGGGGGTTAGCCCTTCTTTCAATTAGACATCACAGCTACCCCACTTGTTAAGCTCCTTCCAATAAACAAAAAAATGTGAGTTAGTCTTTAATCCTCCTATGTAACCTAAGCTTTCTAATTAAGCTGCAATCTAAAACCCACTTCATGTTAGGAAAGATCTTGACCTAAGAGAGAATTTTGCCATGTGAAAATTACTTCAATCATTCTAAGCATCTCTACAAGCCAATTAAAGCCACAATAATTATGCCATGTTTTCTCAAACTATTGGATCAAGCCAAGAAAGAAGGATTACTCTTGACTAACATCACTTTGGAGAAATATCTTGTACATCATTCGGTTTACAATCTCTGTAACAATGTCATGCAATTTCTAAGCATCTCTAATGCTAGATCTGATTGGTATATCGATTGTCTTGACAAATGCAATCTATTCAAGCGAGCTTCAGATAAACTATATGTAGATACATTATAACTTATATTCTAATTGTGTAATGAAATAATGGCTGAAATAAAAATGAGTTAAAATGAACATTATACCTTATATGTCGTTGTCTAACGCTCCAACTACTTCTTGCCTTCTAGAATTTCTTGATAAGCTTCGGATTCAAAATCAAGATCAATACCTTTTTCTACATCATAGTATTCACGAGGCACGATTCTGATAGTTATTACCCATCCAGTCCTGCTATTATTGAGGATATAAAACACTTGTGACACTTGACACACTAAGGTGAATGGTTCTGTTGTCTGAAGAATACAATAGTTCTTATTTAAACTTAAGAAACCATGTTTAACATCTTTCTTTCCATTCTTAAAAACATCGAACCAATCACACTTAAACAAGACCACCTAGCGATCGTATCTGAAGCTCATCTCCATAATCTGAATGATTTGGCCATAGTAGCCATCTCAACCAGTTGTCAGATCGCAACTAACAACGACTCCAGCATGTTGCATTGTCTTCTCATCATCAATTGATCTTGTCCTGAATCTGAAGCCATTTATTATATATCCAAAATGATAATGTCTATAACTCAATGGGATCTCAGCAATAACATCAAAATCTTCAACCCACCGAAGGTCATTATTTTCTTTCATCTATTTTACATGCTCCTTAAACTAATCAAGGAAGTCCAAGTCCCAGACAGATGGATGTGAAGACTATTTGAATTCCGTATAGAATGTATCAACTTCAAGAATCTACTTTAAAATGTATAAGTACGCTAACTTTTGATCCATTTCTGAGATCGATTTATACTCTCCGTAGGATTGGATCATTTTCGTTGTAACATCCATCAAAATTTCTCTCAAGTCGATTAAATTCATTATCTGGATCATCCATATACATTGCACAAAAGTTTATGCATTCTTTCACAAGATATCCTTCAATAATTGACCCTTCAGGCTTCGCTTTATTTAAGACATAATCTTTCAATTTATTCAGGAACGGTTCAATTGGATACATCTATCTGTACTATATAGATCCCCCAACTCTTACTTCATTTGCAAGATATAGTGTAAGATGTACCATAACGTTAAAGAAGGCCGAAGGAAAAATTTATTCTATCTTGCATAGTGTGATAACAATTTGTTCATTCTAATAATCTAAGAGTTCACAGTTCAAACTCTTCAAACATAAGGCTTAAAAAAATGACTTATCTTTGTGAACGTATCAACCACTGGATCGGGTAGAACTCAACGAATAGCAAGTGGAAATAAAATCTTCATATAAACATGAGAATCATGGCTTTTAAACCGGATGATTTTCTTCTGAACTTCATTCACACAACATGAAAGCTATGAAGAGTACCCATCAGGAACCTATATTCCCTTCAAGAAGGAGAATAGTCTTGCCCTTTGATCTTGATTCAGACTATACATAGCTGATGGGAAATCCACTCCCTCTGTAACATGCAACTCAGGATGAATATCCAATTTCTTCATGTCATTTCTGGTTCTTAGCGTGTCTTTTGGGTTATCTGTTAAGTTTAACACATCTAAGATGCTATCCATGACATTCTTCCCAATATGCATTAAGTTAAGCTTGTGGCAGATTATAAGATCTTTCCAATAGGAGAGCTCCAAGAAGAAGATGCTCTTCTTTTTGAAACCTGAATCCTTTAAAGTTGTAAGGTCCCTCTTAAATGTACGACCTAATCGAATGTTGCCATGTTTTTGTAATTTTTCAATTACTCCAAATCCTAACAACATGATGGAATCTGTTCTCAACATATTTCTCGAATTCCTACTCGAATACCGATAGGTTTTACCATCAAATCTTTCCTTGAACTATGATGTCCGCCATCTATGTTCAATAGGAAAAAATCTGCAGTGTCCTACATAACTAAATTTGTTACTTTCAGGCAAACACAAATGATACATATCCTCCATGCAAATCGGACATGCTAACTTCCCCTTTGTACTCGATCCTGACAAGTTTGCATATGCTAGAAAGTCATTTATGGTCCATAACAGTGCTACGTACATATAAAAAAATTCTTTATTATGTGCGTCATACGTTTGAATGCCATCATGCGATAATTGTTTCAGTTCATCTACCAACGGTTGTAAATACATGTCAATCGCATTTTCCAATTGCTTTGGACCTAGGATGAGAAGTGTCATCATCATAAATGAGGATTGCATATAAAGTCATGGAGGTAAGTTATAAGTAACCAACAAGACTGGTCAAATGGAATACAATGGGTACATGTTCTTAAAAGGATTAAATCCATCACTTGCAAGTCCAAACCTAACATTATGCGAATCCCCAGCGAAGGAAAAATTTATGCTATCAAATTTTTCCTACTCTTCAAAGTCTCCTAGATGATGAATACACCCGTCTTATGACTTGTTGTTTGCATCCATGTCATCCACTTTACTATTTTACTCGACATAAATAGTTGTTGAAGCCTTGGAATCAACGGAAAGCATTGAAGAACCTTTCTTCCCTATTTCTTATCTCCTCTATATCTTTCTTCGCCACAATCTGAGTAGGAACTCAACCTTGCGTGCTCTTTTTTGTATAACACACATTCATTCAGACATGCTTGAATCTTCTCACAATTCAAACCCAAACCTCGAATCTGCTTCTTTGGTTCATACCATGACTCAGGAAAATCACCGAGACTATTCAACAACTCCATTATGAATTGAAGTATCTCTGACATTAATTTCTTCATATCTCTATTCATAACTTTCACCTGAAATAACTTCAACAGAAATGATAACCTAGTCATAGAGCTAATTCTGGGAGCAATTGGTTCTTCTGCTGCCTTCATTACATCATTAAATTGATTATAGTTTCTCAATGTTTCTTCCCCATTTCCAATCCCAGCATCACCCACTGTCATCTCATTAAGCACCTCATCAATCTGATTTCCTTTGACATCATCATCGAAGTCATTGATTGCACAACAATCATGTAACCTAAATCACCTAAATCAAGATAGATTCTAGCATAACTTAGGAATAATGCATTCATAGGCATCGTAATTTGCACAATGGTTAGTTTGATTAGCTGCATAGATAATATTGTCATTTTATGCATTAAATGAGAGATGAAATTAATTGCAGATGATTCGAAGCCACGGATGACAGATCAAACCATACAGATCTGATCAGAATGACGATGGGAGTCCAATGCTACCAAAATTGTCTCAATTAGACAACTAGAGCATCGTATGCAATCCATAGAAGAATAGAGATCATGGAGCCAAAGGACAAAGATCCGAGCCTCAGATAAAAATCCAACCACACAGATGGATCCGAATCAACGATCACAGTCCAACAACATAAAAATCAACTCGATCGGAGTTCTACATCACTAGATACAAGGAAAAGATGGATGGCCACAATGGTGCCACGTACGCTACATGTGTGTTCTGTTAAGGTTTCCTCTTTGCGTTTAGTTATCCTTAGTCATTGGATGGTCTGTGTGGATGCATCGTGGACCGTTGGATGGCCATCCAACGGTTGAGAGTAGGCGAGGGATGGTCTTCAGAGATGGGCCAATGGTGAGGGATGCCATGATGGCGCCACGTGGCACCATCACAGCCGCCCCTCACCACCGACCCATCTCTGAAGACCATCCCTTGCCCACTCTCAATCGTTGGATGGCCATCCAATGGTCCACAATGCATCCATGCCGACCATTCAAACAGCTAAGGATAACTATATGCAAAGAGGAAACCTTAACAGAACGCACGCGTAGCGCATTGGCTCACAGGCTTGTGCTGGAAGCGAAGCGCACGGGTTTGAGCCACGCGACGCTCAAATCAGGAAAGAGTCACGCGCAAGCGCTATTGACCGTCGGATGGAGATTAGCGCACGCAGACGCGACCATGTGGCACGACGAGGAGTGCCCATGCTAACGTGGAATCCCACGCATGATCCCACGCATTTTCTTAGATGCAAAGGAAGTGTGGGCAATCTTTGAGCCGTCCGATCATGAACAGACACTCCAGAGGCCTCCACGTGTCGCCACTAGGTTCAATCCACGCGATGAAGGTGCATTGGAGGCTATTTCGAGGCTAAATCTGATCCGTTGATCTCCCAATAGACGGATCTGATTGGCCAGGAGTTATTACACGAGATAGAGGGCCAAAATACCCTTTTTTCCCTCCATAAAAACTATAAAGAAGTCTCAAGGCCTCCTAGTTGAAGAATAACTCTCGCTAGAACTCATATACAACTCTCTCTCTCTCTCCAGACCAGGCTCTCCCTCTGCAACTCTACTTTGACCTTCGTCCTTGTGCTCTGGATCTGAGGTGTTGCCACATCTCGCACAAGCATCCTACAAGCAATGTTGTCTCTGCCTTCTTCTATCTCTCTATCTCTCTCTCTCTCTCCCTCTCTCTATCTATCTGTCTTCTATCTATCTATCTATTTCTATTAGCATTTTCTATTGTGAAAAACTCTATCTAATTGCAATAAAATTCTGAATCTCTGGATATCTACTTTATACACATATATATCTAGTTAGAATTAGTTTTATTGAAAAGCTTCTGCAAAAATCGAGATTGCCTCCCTGCGAACGACCCAGTATTCACCGGAGTTTATAAATTTATTTGTTGATACGTTTCGTGTTATACTACAACTAAATCAACTTTTAAAATGTGATTTATGCGTTTGACAGTCATCAACTTCCATTGCATTCCCTATGACCTCTTCAGTTGGTTCCTTTTCATGTGTTGTCCATGAAGTATAATGCTGCCACCAACCATTGTAGATCACGTGCTCATACACAGTGTTTCTATCATGAATGAATGCTTTCAAACACTTCCTACATGGACAAAATATCTTCTCTAGATGTTCGCTTCATCTATATTGTTTTCTATCCTCATGGAAGGCCAAGTTTAAGGATGAAAGAACTCCACTCTTATGTTGAGTGTAATGCAAGGTCCTCAAACCAATCCATGACTTGTCCATGGTAACCTACAATTTACAGTAAACCACAGGCAATTTAGAAACCAATTTAGGGATGATGTGTGTTTTTATTTTTATTTTTTTTGAAAGAGTGAGTGCCATTGTTAACAATGGCAGACCTGGAGCATTTATTCAGATAAAAAAAATAATCAAGAAAAAATTACAATGGAATTTTCCTATACCACGCTATAATATTTAGAAGGAGACAAATTTTGATCTTGATCCAGGCGGAGGAAGGATGGTGTCTAGGGTTTGGGAGGGGGGCAATGGCTGGAAGGTGTGGAGGTCCAGGAGATGGCGTCAGAGAGAGAGGAGGGAAGAGGCAAGGACAACAAATCAGGTGGCTTATGGGGTAGGTGATCTCTGGAGATGGAGGAGAGGAGGAAATGCTGATATAGTGTGTTTTAGATGCAGAAGAAGGGGGCATATGGCGACGGTGTGTGGCAATCCGATTGTCTGTTTAGCATGTGAGGGAAGGGGACACAGGAAGGACTCGTGTAGAAGGGTGGGGTTTACAGCTCAGAACAGAAAGAAGCAGCAAAGAAGACATGGAGCGACGGGGATGACTCCCCCACCACCGTCGGCGGGCATGGGATAGGCCTATGATGTTGAAATCCCTCATTCTGAAGACATCAGGGAGGCGAAGATTGTGATAAGGGGCACCCTTGGAGAAATACTAACCAGAGCTTACTCACCAAAGAACATCCATGCTATGGTTATATCTCTATCTTTGTCCTCTAAGGGTTGGAAGGTAGCATACTTGGGGGGGCATCGATTTGTATTATTCAGCCTGGGCATGCTGGATGTGGAAGGACTTCGTTTTCACACAAGTGTTTTTGAAGGGATGATTGTTCTATGGCAGCTACTATCGCCATTTGACGATGAGTTACAAGACAGTCCCCCTCAAAGAGTGGAGAGTAGACAGAGTATCATGGAAATATGGGGTATTCCACTTCATCTTAGGACCATAGGAGTGGTGGCCGGGGTGCTGGCAGGGTTTGCTTCCCTGACAGAGAATGCTAGGGTTGGCCTCAGCGAGGGTGATGGTAGATCAATTAAGGTGGAGGTATCGATCCTGAGAGGGGGCCCAATTCTGGATAAATTAATCCTTAGAAGTGGAGGTAGCTCCTGGCTTCTCAGACTAAAGCTTGCTGTGGTGCAAGACAACAGCCATCAGTAGGGGTCTTCTGAAGTACAAGAGGAAACAAACACTGTGCCAAATGCTGACAGTGAAGGTAATATCATGCAACCTGGCCAACCGGAGGATAAGAAGAGGAAGGAGATACATGTGTCTGAAGTGCTGGAGGAAAACTTCAGCTAGATGGATCACACACCTGCAAACGAAGCCGTGGTTCAGGAAGCCAGAGTGGGAAGGGAGTTGGTGATTAGCAATATTGGTCGACAGGGGGAGGAGCCTGAAAATCAATTAGCAACACATTAATTTGATCAATTCTCCTTCATAAAATCAGGGAGAGTGGAATATGTAGTGGGAGTTTCATCGAAAGGTAAACTGGTGCATTCTCCCTATAAATTAAGGAAAAGAACTACTGGTGTTGGACAGAAATTCATGGAAGAAAGCTGGCTACCATTCTAAAAGTTGAGAAGAAGGTTGTGGGAAAGCTGAGGAATTCCTGTTCTAGGGGATGAAATTCATTACGTGGAATGTGCGTGGGTTGCGCAATGGGGTCCGGAGAGCATCCTTGGCTCAGTATTTTCGTGAGTGAGAAGTCGACTGTGCACTATTGCAGGAAACACATATAGAAGGAGGAGGAGAGTCTCTTTGGCAGTCTCTTTTGCAAGGAGGTTAGGTTGACATTAGGGCAGTGGATGTGCAAGGCAGGGCGGGAGCTTTGGCATTATGGTGGAAAACTTCTAAACTGATGTTAAAAGTGGTCTGGAAGGGAAAGTATCAAGTGTCATGCAAATTCCAATCGATGGGGGATATCAAGATTTGATTATATCTTGTGTATATGGCCCCTACGCAGGTAATCTGAGGACTCATCTTTGGAATGAACTACGATAGATGGCAGATAGAACTGAAGGGGTGCCTTGGCTTCTGGGTGGAGATTTTAACTGTGTACTCTCTGAGAATGATAGAGGGACTAGAAGAATGGATCGAGCATCACTCGACTTCCAGATGTTGATTTCAGAACTGGGTTTGAACGAATACCCATTTGCAGGAGTGAAATTCACATGGAGGAGTGGTAACGGGTTGGCTTCAAAACTAGACAGGTTCTTCGGCAGTGTAGAGATGATGGAGAGATTTCAGCTCTCATCGGTGATTGGAATGCCTCGGCCTTTCTCAGACCATACCCTACTACTGTGGGATAGTGGGCAGGGGTTGCATACCAATACGTACTTTAAGTTCAAGAAGTCTTGGCTTAAAGAGGAGGGGTTTAGAGAAATGATCACCAGTTGGTGGAATCAGAAGCTAATTCATGGGTCGGCAACCTACAGGTTGGCTGGGAAACTGAGGGAATTGAAGTTTATGTTGAAGGACTATAGGCAAATTACTGATATAATGAGAAGTCAAAGAAGAACTGAAGCTCTTGCAAATCTACACATACTAGATCAAAAGGAAGATGCTGGAAGGTTGAACGAGGCTGAATTAGAGCAGAGAAAGCAGTGTGAAGAGGTGATTTGTGTCGAGGATGTGGTGAGAGAGATGGACTAGAGAGAAAAGTCTAGACAGCTATGGCTGAAAGAGGGTGATGCAAACACAAAGTATTTCCATATGGCTACAAGTGCTAGAAGGAGGGTGAACCTCATTTCCTCACTGAAGAAAGATGAAACCATGATAACATCTGAAGATGATATTCGGAGGGAAGTCATACAGTATTTCAGAGAGGCCACCAGAGCTGTAGATAGGGGCTACTGGAGATTGGCAGCGTCTGGTTTTTCTCGGGTGGGGGAGTAGGCAGCAATCAGATTGACAGCTGACATAACAGAGCAAGAGGTGATAGAGGCTATGAATGGGTTGATTGCGGAAGGGCCGTCAGGACCAGATGATTTCAAGTGTTTTTTACAAGGAGTTTTGGCAGGCGGTCAAAGGTGATGTCATGGAAGTCATTAAAGAATTCCAAGGTGGGAATTCTGGGGTGGAAAGATTAAGTAAGTCATATCTATTCCTCTTTCCAAAAAGACATGGGGCTGAGAAACTATTAGAGTTTAGACAATTACCCTTTCGAATTCGATCTACCTAATCATTAGCAAAGTGTTGGCCAACCGGTTGAAGGGAGTTTTGTCAAATCTGGTCAATCCTGTACAGTCGACTTTTCTCCCCAATAGAACACTACAGGAGTCTTTCATTGTAGCACAGAAGATGGTGGCAGGGTGGAGCAAAAGAAGGAGTAAAGCATATTTGTGGAAGGTGGATTTCAGTAGAGCCTATGACTCTGTTGCATGGTCCTATCTATGGGAGATCTTTAGAAGAAGAGGCTTCCCTACACTCTGGGTTCAATGAATGAAGAGATGTATTGTGACTTCTTCCTTTTCACCTCTAGTTAATGGAAGGCTGTGTGGGGTGTGGATACAACCACAATGTGGTGTGAGACAAGGGTGCCCACTGGCCCCTTTAATTTTTAATTTAGCGGTGGATACGTTGGCTCAATTTTCGTGTAGGTTGGCCAATGCAGGCTTGGTGAAGGGTTACTCCTTGTCAAATTCTAGGGTGTTGGTTCCTATCCTACAGTACGCTGACGACACGGTCTTTTTTGTGGAGGGGGGGAGAGAAGAAGCAAAGATTTTATATACTATGGTCAACATTTTTGGGGAGATCTCGGGCCTTAGATTAAATGGTGCGATGTCTTCATTGGTTTGTTTTGTCATGGCTATACAGGATAGGGAAGTAATTAGTTCCATCTTACACACGCCTGAGACCACCTTGCCTATAAGATATTTGGGTCTACCCCTAAGAAGTGGGAAGTTGAAAAAAAGCGATTGGGCCACTTTATTCGAGAAAATTTCAGCCAAGTTAGAAAATTGGAGCAGCAAATTCCTATCTAAGGGGGAAGCTTGATTCTTCTCAATTCGGTCATCACCTCTATCCCTGTATTCTTTTTTTCTATGTTTCGATCGCTGAAGGCGGTGTGGAAAAGGCTTGACACAATGAGGAAGCGGTTCTTTTGGAAAGGCATGAAGGCTGATGGAAGATTCTTGCACTTGGTTAAGAGACAAAAACTATGTAAACCTCGATCACAGGGTGGCCTGGGGTGCGTTCCCTCAAAGAATTCAACAACGCACTCCTACTGAAATGGGCAATGAAACTGTCCTCTGATGATGGGAAACTATGGCAGCAACTGATCAAGGATTCTCTCGATTGTGTAGCTTTGGTCCACTCCACCCCAATGCCCCTCTCCATTCTAGCATTCAGTCTGGAAAGTGATACACGACAATCGGACTGAATTCGATCCAGTTGTGGGAGATGGCAGGAACTTTAAGTTCTGGACAAACTATTGGTCAGACTGGGGAAGGTTGTGTGAGGCCTTCCCGAGGGCATACTCAGTGACAACAAATAGCAGGATCACCATCAGTGATTGCTGGGATGGTAACTGCGGTAGATGGAACATTGTAGGTGCTGGATCGCGCTATGGAGGGTGCACACAGGCTGAACAGGAGCGCCTGTTGTTTGAAATTGAGGCTTTCCAGCCGGTGGGAGCGATAGACTACTTCAGGTGGAAATGTGGCCTTTTCACCCCAACCAAGGCATACAAAAATCTGATAGCTAGCTCTAACAATGATCAGTCGAGGGAAGACAGGGAGTGTGCCAAAATTTGGTCCTTGAAGATTTTGCTGAAGATCAAAATCTTCTTGTGGTTGTGTAGGCGCGATGGTCTGGTGACCGAAGATCTGAGAACAAGAAGGTTGGGTAGTCCCTCTCAAAATTTCCCTTTATGTAACCACCCTTTAGATAGTAGCATACATTTATTTTCCTCTTGTCTCTTGACAGATCAAGTTTGGAGGAAAGTGTGCGGGGAAGCTCTCCCCACATGGGAAGAATTATGGAGAAGAATTCTGACAAAAGGGGAGTGGCAAGTGAAGATGGCTGGAGTAATGTGGTGTGTGTAACGTGCTTGAAACGAGCATTTTTTTAAAGGGAGCTCTATTAATGTTGGGAACATGTGTTGGGAGTGTTGGAATTTTGTAAAGGAGTGGAGTGATTCATTGTAATTTTTTTTAAAAAAAAGAAATTTTGAATAAAATGTTCCCAATCTACTATCATCATCGATAGCATTCCTCACTTTAAAAAAATATATATATATTTACAAGGAGACTCTCCATGCTTCCATTAACTCCCAACATTCATTGATAATGCTCCTCACATTTATTGATGTCCCACGAAATAACTTCATGTTACGAGCACACCAAATGCACTAGAAGGCTCCAGCCATCAATTGACGTGGGTTGGAAGAATTTCTGAAACATGTCCATAAGTCTTCCCAAGAGGGTAAGGCTTCATTGAAGATGGTCCTCCACATTTGATCTGTTACTAGGCAAGTAGAAAAAATGTGTAAGGCACTGTCAGTGGGGAAGTTGCAAAGAGGGCAATTTTGGGATGGTACACCCAATCTTGGGTGCCTTAGGTCACCTGTGATGAGTCCATTTCTTCTACTCAACCAAAGAAAAATTTTTATTTTCAGAGGTATTTTTAGATGCCACACAATTGCACAATCCTTGTCTATCAGTGATGGGTTGGAAGATTCTCTACCAATCAGCCAATTGTAGGCCTTAAAAGGAGTGAACGGTCCATGAATCCATGCAAATTTGTCATAGCCTCCCATTGGTTCAAAGGTTTCCAGCTCTCTCCTTAGCTGCTCCAGTTCCTCTTCCAGTCTGCCCCACTGTCTTACTGCATGATTCAGCAAGTCCCATCTGTTGTGCAGTGAATCCCAGCAGTCCTTCACCACTGTTGATTTATCTGCTGCAGCATTGTAAACATGAGGAAATCTGGAATTTAGGGGTCCCAAGTTTGACCACTTGTTGTGCCAAAAGGAGAAGTGTTGGCCATCACCAAGTATTGGGGCAAAGTGTTGCCAATTCTCACGCATGGTAGCCCATATTGATTTCCAGAATGGGGACGGTCTACAGGGGGTAGTAGTGCACCTGGTTACATGAGACCGGCTGTGTACATCTTTAATGATCATAGACCAAGACCTATCAACGTCTTCAAGGAGCTTGATATCCCACTTCAGCAGCAGGGAGTCGTTGAACTCCTTCAACAAACGAATGCCAAGACCACCACCTTTTTTGGGAACACAAAACTGCTGCCATTTCAGGGGGTGGAGAAATCTACCCTCAGATTCTGCCCCTTTCCAAAAGAATCTCTTGCG
This sequence comes from Thalassia testudinum, assembly GCA_037157565.1. Taxonomy (NCBI): domain Eukaryota; kingdom Viridiplantae; phylum Streptophyta; class Magnoliopsida; order Alismatales; family Hydrocharitaceae; genus Thalassia; species Thalassia testudinum. Next base: position 65,958,172 of record JAZHRO010000063.1, read on the forward strand.
TAGCTTGTCAAGTCTTTTCCAAATGGATTTTAGAGCTTTGAAAACTGAGAAGAAGAAGACCGAAATAGAAGTGATGACCGAGTTCAGAAGGATAAGCCATCCCCCTTTGGACAAGTATCGAATACTCCAACTTTCAAGCTTGGTAGCTACTTTCTCAAACAAGGGATTCCAATTAGACTTATTAAGTTTAGTGTCACGCAGAGGCAGACCTAGATACCTGATAGGCAAATTCATGATGGGTGTGTGTAGAATGATAGCAAGTGACTCCCACTATTGATTGTTTAGCCCAAAGCAGATGAGTGATGACTTTTGACAGTTTAGCTTTAGATCGGAGATGTCACCGAACATGAAAACCATTGTGTATAGGAACTTTGCTTCATTTCTCCCACCTTCCACGAAGAATACGGTGTCATCCGCATATTGTAAAATGGGCGCCAAATATCTAGAATTAGATAGTGAGTAGCCTTTCACCAAACCTGCCGCTGAGAATTTGCAAGCGAAGCAAGACAAAGTATTTGCTACGAGATTAAAAATAAGTGGGGCCAAGGGGCAGCCTTGCCTATCCCCACACTGCGGTTGGATCCACGCTCCACATGGTCTACCATTAATTAGAGGGGAGAAGGATGAGGTAGCTATGCACCTTTTCATCCATTGAATCCATTTTGGAGGGAAGCCCCTTCTTTTCATGATCCCCCATAAATATGGCCAGGATACCGAATCAAAAGCCCTTGAGAAGTCAACCTTCCACATGAAAGCTTTGCCTTTTCTCCTACGCCATCCAGAGACCATCTCTTGCACTACTACAAAAGACTCTTGCAGTGAACGGTTGGGGAGGAACTTTGACTGAACCAAATTTATAAGATGTGCCAAGACACTTCTTAGTCTGATTGCCAAGACTTTGCTAATTATCAGATAAATAGAGCTTGTCAATGCTATCGGTCTAAACTCTTGCAAACTTTCTGCTCATTTCTTTGGAAGTAGAAAAAGGTAGGATTTGTTTAATCTTTCAAAGCCTGAGTTACCTTCTTGAAACTCTTTTATGATTTCCATCACATTTGATTTCACCATCGACCAAACCTCCTTGTAGAAGAAGACTTTGAATCCATCAGGGCCTGGGGAGCCTTTAGAATTTAGGCTAGCAATAGCAGTCTCTACCTCCTAGACTGTGATGGGCACAATCAGATGTTCAACTGCAGCTTCCTCAACCCATGAGAAATCAGGGTTTTCGAGTCTCCAGATCCCTCTTCTAGTGGCTCTAGAGACTTCTCAAAAGTACCTAACAGCTTCTTTTTTGATGTCCCCTGAGGAAGTCAAGACTTGGTCTCCAAATCTTAGAGAGCAGATATAGTTAACTCTTCTAGAACTCACATCCATGTAGAAAAATTTTGTATTTGAGTCTCCTTCTTTCAGCCATAGTTGCCTGGACTTTTCTCTCCAATCAATTTCCCTTTTTAGATCATCTTCTAGGACTGCTTCCTGCCAAATCTTACGCTGCCTGCATTCTTCAGCCGATAATTGCTCCTTGTTCTCTTTTACATCAAGAAGTTATACATTCTTTAAGGCCTCTATTCTCTTTTGGTCTCTCATGATGTCATTGACATTGCTAAATTCTTTCATGATAAGTTTCAATTCTTTGAGCTTAGTCGCAAGTCTAAAAGTAGCTGAGCCCATCACCTCCTTAGATGACCACTAGTTAGCAATCATTTCCTTGCATCTCTCTTTTCTGAGCTAGGACTTCGTAAACTTAAAGTAGGAGCCAATTGGAGAGTCTTCCCCACTCTCCCATAATAATGGAGTGTGGTCCGAGAATGGCCGGTCTAGCCCCTTTACTGATGATAGCTGAAATCCCTCCAATAGCTCCACATTGCCTAAGAAGCGATCTAGCTTCGATTTCTGCCCACTCCCATTTCTCCAGGTGTATTCAGCCCCCGCAGAGGGGTAAATTAATAGATTAAGAGCCGAGATAGCCATCTAAAATCCTAAGGAGCCGCCATACATTATACCACTTCCTCTATCATCTTCATTCAAGGTACAATTAAAATCTCACCCTGTTAGCCAGGGTCTACCTTCCACCAATTCTGTAGCCTGTGAAAGCTCTTGCCAAAGGGTGCTTCTTGCACTGTCAGCAGATGGGCCATAGACACAGGATACAAAAATTTCTTGGTCAGTTGTCAGTAACTTGAATTTACATGTGATGGTATACTGCTCCCTCCTTACATCCATCAAATGTAATTTCATGCACCTCCACCAAATTGCAATCCCCCCCAATCTCCCCTGTGCAACAACATCTCTGATATCAGCCAGGCCACTTTGCATAAGGGACTGCCATAAGTATTTGCAATCCTCTTCAATATGCATCTCTTGTATCAATGCATAGTCAACTTCCCATTCACGGAGATATCCAGCAAGAGAAGCTCTTCTAACTCCATCGCGCAGCCCACGCACATTCCATGTGACAACTTTCATAAATATGTTTGATCATCACCCCTTTGCCCCATTTTCCTTTTCTCCAGATTGAGTACAGCAGCTATGGATTTTTCGTTAATTCTCTGACCTCCACCTACTGTTCTTCCTCTAAGCTTATAGGGAGAGAAACCTGGTTTGGCTACTGAAGATGAGCCAACCCCATATTTCAATCCCTCTGGAGCCTCAAAAGTAAAGTTGACCGCCTTGACTTTATCTGCCATCACTTCATCTTGCTACCCATGTGCATTCCCTCATACAGGCACAATTTCCCTCCCTTCGGAGTTTTCAAAATTCTCCTCATCTCCCTGCTGGTTTCGGGTAGGCATGTTCGTCAATTCGTCCTATGTTGCCAGGCCATGAAGTCCCTTTCTCTTCTTCGATTCATGGTTTCTTGATGGAGTGGCTGATTTTCAGAGCTGTTACCCTGCCCCTCAACCACTTCTTCATATGACTTCTATTGCCCAAGTTCCTGTTTGTCATCTTGGTGAAGGAAAAATCTCACATGGAGAAGCCATGAACTCCCACCATATCTAATGATTATTTTGCTTGGAACTTGGCCACCCCTGGTCAGTTTGATATCAACAGAAGTGCATCGTCCATCTCCCTCCAACAAACCCACACTTGCTCCATCAACTATGCTTGCAAAGCTAGCAATCACATTTGAAACAACACTATGGACTCTCAGATGCAGGGGTAATCCTCTGATTTCCAAAGTCCCCATTCGCAATTCACTCTTTGGGGAGGCCGCTCCTATAATGCCCCATCGAATGGAGATACTAATCTCCAGATGACATTTAGCCCTTCAAAGAGACTAGTGCAAAAGTGAAGTCTCTCAACATCCATCACACCCAGACTAAACAACAAAATATGCAAACCCCCCAGAATTGCAATCTTCCACCCCTTAGAAGATAGGGATAAAGAACTCACCAAATTCTTATCTTGTGGGAATGAAATCATCCTAGTCATGGCCTCACCAATTAGGGCTCCTCACAATAACATCTCCGCGTCACCAACATCCTGGATGATAAGAAGGTTTTCTTCTACAATCATCCTTTTTATGTTCAAATCCTCTACATGCTAGACAGAGAGTAGGGGAATTGCAGATCGCAGCCATGTGTGTATTTTAATGAAGGTTTTCACTTGATAGCCCATCCTTACAGATTTGATCACAACGTTACTTGTTACATATAACCGGTGTCTAGAGAAATTTCAACAATATCTCCACGCACTTCTCCAGTATACCCCCAAGACTAACCTTAACTACATTCCCAATAACTCCCATTTAAGGGTACTTCAGGAATGCAGATAAGATCAGTTGGTATACCGAAGAAGAGCGAGAAGATGCTACCAAAATTCCTCCAGACACCGGTTACATGTAAGAAGTAACACTAAGTTGTGATCAAATCTTCAAGGACCCTCTTTAGTCTGGTACTTTACGGAGCTAAAGACGATTGACACTTATGGCATGATATAAAGACAAAGCATCGTGCATGTAAGTGATGTATACTCATACCTTGCATTGTCCATATAACATGATCATAAGTCTTGATAGGCGAGTATTTTAACACAATTTGACTTTGAAAACTTTTAGGTTAAGGTTTAGAATAACTACATGTTTGGCCTCACATGCATCTAAATTTGTGTAAGTGTGAGTATCTAACAATTATAATAAATTATGTTTTAATTATAAATTAATTAAATCACTAAATCCATAACCAACCCAAACTCATTCCTAAACCCTAACAGAACCCAATGGACTTAAATCTATCACAATCCTAATCCTAAACCCAAATGCAACCTAGTTCCTAAACACTACAACAATATCTACTATTGCTGTCGATTGGAAATCGATGGCAAATCCTATTTAATCGATGCGATTAAGCAATGCCATTATTAGCATCATTTATTTTTCCCGTCAGTTAGAGGGCACATCCAATGTCAAAATATTGTTCAACCAATGGATGGATTGGATTTTTCGACGTCATTTGACAGTCGACGGAAATTGTATTTGCTGTCGCTTATAAAAGAAGCGCTAGCATTGTATGTCACTTTTTCTTGCCTTTACGCAACCTTTCTTAAGTTTTGCCGTCATTTAAATAAATACACTGTCGCTTATATAAGCGATGGTAAAAGTATTTTTGCCGTCACATTTCCTAATAAGCAACAGCATACAGTGCTCTAGAAGAACCACACCTCCTCTTTTTTGTCGTCGCTTACCTTTTTGCTGTCGCTTATTCAAATAAGCAACGGCAAATGTATAATATTTGCGACCAGGTTTAAACTTTAATGTCGTTGCTTTTTTCCAAAATCGACAGCAAATGTATGGTTGTTGTAGAAAATATGTGATTTGTTAAATATGCGAAATAGTGTCATTACAACGTGTAAATTCGCAATCAACTTTTAAAGTTTATATTCCTAGATAGGGTGAATATCTAGGGTCATCTAAGAAGGCCAATTTGTTAGTCACAAAGATGGTTCTCTCCCTCGCCTCTCAAATCAACACATGTATTTTTGTATTTTTCATTTTGTGGGTTTTAGGGTTTTTAGAAATAATCAGGTTTTTGGTGCAAAGATTAATTACGCTAATACTACGTTTAAGTAACAAAATGAAACCCTCTCTTCTAAGCTTACCCTAGGCAAGTGCGCCTAGGGTAATTAGAAGAGGAGGATGTGGTGCACTAATGAAATAATAAGAAAAACACACTACAATTTAAACATGAACTTGGAAGGCAAAGGACACTTGTATTACAAGTAAAGTTGATTACAAGTAGCTAAAAGCTTTTATAGGGAAAAGAGAAACTAAACTAGCTAATACAAGATAAAATAAGAAAAAGAAGAAGGTGAATTCTTTGTACAAGTTTTGGAGAGCCCTTGCTCCAAGTGCAGTTACCCCACACTTGAAAAGAATTCTCCTTAGCTTCTTCTTATAGTTGTCCTCCTCCAGGCAATCTCTCCGCACAGTGGGCGTCAACCACCTCAAGTCTCCTCCTCTTGCCTAGCCATCCCCTCTAGGTGTGAAGATGATCTCCTCCTTATCATGGCTAAGGGAGAAGAGAGGAAGAAGGCACCAAGGGGGTGGCTAGGTTGCCCCCTTGATCTTCTTCTCTCCTTCTTCCTTGGCGTGGAGAATGGGTGGATTATTGGTGGACCTAACTCAAGGAGAAGATGTTCCATATGTTGTAGTTAGGAGGGATATATATAGAGTAGGTGAGGAAGGCATGGCGTGTAGATAGGTGTAGGGCTAGGATTGATTTTTAGGGTGGTTATGGGAATCCTAGGATGTAGGATAGTTGGCGCCAATTGTAGGGTTGCCTAGGTGGGTGGTTAAGGGTTGGAGAGGCACATCAAGTTGGCGCTAAAATGGTCTTCTAGAAGGGGTCCTAGGTGGCGCCAACATTGGAGGGTGGAGATGGTTTAAGTGGTAAGATGTAGGGCTAGGATGGGGCCAGAGTTGGCACCAATTAAGAGGGTTTCTAGAAGGGTAGTTTGGTGCCAACTATATGGTGCTTTTTGGTGTTGGTTGAGGGGTGAAAAGGTGCCTAGTTTTGGCACCAAAAAGGATTGGGAATAGGGAAGCTTAGGTGGAGTAGGTTTAGGGCTAGTTGGTGGAGCTAAGGTAGGTGGGTTTGGGTTAGGTTTATGGTGCCATGGAGGTGGACTTAGCTAAGCTAAGCTAGCTTAGCTAGTAGGGAGTTGGGTAGGAGGCAGAGGGAGCTAGGGTTTTGAGAGAGAGGAGCTAAAGGAAGTTGTCTTGAGCTACACTAGAGTTGGTGGTTGCTGAAGAGAGCTGTAGGGAGCTACCTTAGTTGGCTTAGCTTGCTAGTTCTTTGCTAGCTGCTAAGCCAAGCTAAGATGAGCTGGCTTCTGCTGAAATGAGCTAAGATGAGCTGTGTCTGAACTTCCCAGAGATTACCTAGCTAGCTGGAGTAGCTCAGCTCAACTAAGTTGAGCTGAGTTGAGCCTCTGGGAGCTGGACTTAAGCTGGCCTGAGCTGGTTAAGGTCATCTTCAACTGACCAAGTCTAGCTAGTAGCTAGTGCTAGTAAGGTTGAGCTTCCAGTGAACTGTTCTAGGCTGGAGGAGCTGGAATGGAGCTGGGATCAACTATCTTGAGCTAGTTTGAGCTATCATCTAGCTAAGGTGTGCTTAATGGAGCTGAGGTGAACTAGCTAGAGCTACCATTCAACTGAGATGAGCTAAATGGAGCTAAAGATAAGTTGATCTAGCTAAAATGAGCTGGGATATAGCTGAAATGAGCTTCTTCATCTTCGACCTTTCGAAGTGCCAGGGTATGCAAGATCTGACATTCTATCTATCCCTGACACTCAAGTAAACACATCAAAAATACAATTAAAATGCAATGCATGCCTATCCTAGGTAAATGCCTAAATGTAACCCAAAAACCCGTTTGCAGAGTTAAAACCTTAAGAGTTAGATCTATTTTAGGGCATAAGAATGATTTTAAATTGACATTTATCACACTCCCATGCTTATCTTTTACTAGTCTCTTAACAAAATTATTTTCACAAAATGGATTTTTGGAAAAACTATTTTTTTTTATTTTGAGGAGAAGATTGCAAGGCTTTGGTTGACTAAAAACATGAAAGGCATGGGATTTATTAACGATAAAATAATGGGATTCATCTTTAAATCTGAAAATTAGATGAATTAGGATCAGTGTATTCTTTAAAAATTCACAAATTAACTCATTTTTTATTCAAATCACCCGAAACCATTTTACAGTTAGGATTTCCTTGGCTCTTGAATCCAACTCGCAACTTGCATAATCCTTTTAAAACCTTATGTCTGTGCTTTGTGATTGCTAACAATTATAAGGATATTAATAAGGTCGTGTTTTTGAAATTTTTCTTTTTCCCGTGCTTATTCCTAGCTTAATCCTATAATAGGTGTATCGGAATCATCATTCCTGTTGCCAATCCTCGAGGGGGCTCTGATGCCAGTACTTCAAGATAGTACTGTCCATGACACCACCTAGGAGCTCATAACCCCAAAACACAATGCGGTGTAAAGGGGTTCTCCAAGCAAACTCAAGCTCTTGCTCCGACGCTTTGGGTAGAGCATCATCCATGACACGTAAGCCGCAAAAATGCATCTTAATGCTCCGTCTAAAGATATGAAATATAGACATAGAGCAGTGTCGAGGCGGTAACATGTTGACATCACAACCTCAAAGGAGGCATTTACCTCCTTCTCAGCGGTGGGAACTCAAACCAATGATCTATTTCATATTTCACTAAGGTTAAACAAGGGGATTTTCTAATTTTTCTAATTTGTTTTTAAGTGTTGGCTTTGTGTGAATTTTGACACAAGAATTTTTGCAAGAGACGCAAGTTTTTGGGTCAAAAACTAAGCCAAGTAATTTCCAGGTCACAAAAAAAGATGAAGTCACCTGAATCATCACGAGTTCAGGTGGAATTAAGAGGAGGATACTTGATCTAGTCTAAAAATAGACTCAAAGATTCTAACAATCAAATCTATATCCTTATCCATAGTTTGTTAAAGATTAAATCCCATTGTGCCTAAAATGAATCTTTCAACCTTAGTCTCGCTTTTCAAAATTTTCCTCAAAGAGTTTTATGATTTTCTATAATGAGATGAATGTGAAAGAAAAGTTGCATATTTTTAGATTTTGAAAATCCTAAATCGATTATCAAAATTTGAAAACACCCTCCTATGCTTATGATATGCAATGTCCGTGTGCATTAGGAGGGACAAGAGATCACCTTAGTGAGAGTTGGTCGATTTCAAGACGATCAAAACCTGGGAAAAGAAAAGAAAAAGGAAAGCAGGAAAAATAATAGGTTACCTCCCATCCAGTGCTATCTTTTACACCTATTCAACCAGGCAAGAAGTGATGCACAGAAGATGGATAGTCATGTAAATAATTGGACACTTGAATGTCCTCAAGAAATATGCCTTCCACAGGATCCCCTAAAAGATGATTGATAAAAATATAGGGATCAAAATGAAATGCAAAAATGGATGGAAGAGTCGGGTCTAGACACGGTTTGAGTTCATGTAGAAAGGCAAACTCGGGTAGGTTGGGTGGTAGGTCCCATGGAAATGGAGGGGGAGAGAAGTCAATGTGATGCAGGGTGGGTGAAGCTAGTGTGGATGGGTCGGGTGGAAAATGAGGAAGAATTGAAGAATAAAGGTCAAACCTTAATTGATCTGAAATGTCTTTGACCACATAATCATATTTAGAATATGAATCAATAGAATTTGGATCAATAGTGGTCAAAGTAGAGTAAGAATTGATCAACATAGATTTCTCAATTACTGCTTCCATTTTATTATTAGAGTCCTCAAAATTTTCATGATCAATGGACCTTCTGGAAGCTTGAAAAACATCTAATGAGATAGTCTGGTTACTGTAATTTATATCCATTTTCTTGGAATGACAATTGATATTATCTCTTGCGGTGATCAGAAAAGGTCTTCTAAGGATGATAGGGGCATTTGTGAGAAACTCAGGTACCTCTATGTCAAGGACCAGAAAATCAACTGGAAATAGACAATTCCGAACCTTGACAATAATATCTTCGACAACTCCCCGTGGTTTAATGGTAGATCGGTCTGCCAATTGAAATTGAACCTTAGTAGGTTTTAATTCACCGAATCGAAATTCCTTGAATAAGATCAGGGGATGAGATTGATAGAGGCACCTAAGTTGAGAAGGGTGCGATAAAAGGTGGTGTCATTTATGAAAATCGAAATGAGTGGTGCACCCGGGTCCTTTTTTGTGAGAGGTAGCTTGCTCTATACAACTGGGCTCACTATCTTAGAAAGGACAACCCTTCCTAGATTCCAGGTCTACCACTTTGGAGTACACATGGGTTTCAAAAATTGAGCATAGGCAGGGAAGGTATCTAGGAGGGCAATGTTAGTCTCGACTTGCTAATTGCGCAGCAATCATAGGTCTTAATTGACCTAAATTAGGCTAGGACTTAGCATAAGTTAGGGTTATTCATGCATGCATACACATTATCTGCATCTTTACTACTTTTCTTTAGCTATGCATAAAATAATGTTATAATGGGCTGATTAAGTACATTATGTCGATTGCAGGGAATAAGCTGATCAGGAGCTGGATCTGAAGCTGGATCAGGAATAACGGGAGTTGTAGCAGAGCTGGAGCAGAAGGCCTAGTTTAGATATAGGAATAATAATGTAAGGGGGTTAAAGGTTTTCTATTCTATTAAGTAGAAATAAAGCAGTAAAATGTGAAGAGCTTAGGTCCATCCTAGCCTTAGGATAGCCTTAGCCACCCTTAGCCACCCTTAGATTAGGTCACAACACCTTAGGAAGCCCTAAAACCCTAGTTCCAACCCTTCTCTGGACGTCCAGTAAGTTTTAAGACGTCCAGGACCCTTAGCCAACTCCCGCACACTTCAAACCCACTTCTGCAGTGTTACTGGACGTCCAGACACTTTGTCAGACGTCCAATTTCTGCAGAATACCCAAAACAGAACCCGAAATCCTTCCTGACTCTGATTAGACGTCCAGACAACAAGTCTAGACTTCTGATTTTTGAGTATAAGACGTATGATTCTATAATTAGACGTCTGATACTGCTCTCCAATTCCTGTTTTGAGATTTAAGCCTTAATCTTGGATCTCTAGGTCCCTAAACCCAATTCCAACCCCATAGGAACCTAAATTAAGGTGCCCTAACCCTAGTACATCACCTCTAGACCTCCCTAAGGACCTAATTAGGTCCTCACTAAACCTAATTGACTTGGATCTTAGTCAATTCCATCAGCCTATTCAATTGGACTCATTGAGTCCAATTAAGCCCTGATCTCAGCACACACTGTCCAATTGGACTCAGTGAGTGTCCAATTGACCTAGACCTGACTTAATTGAGTTGTTTTACTCTCAATTAAGTTTCCACACACCCAATTAAACTTGTATTAAGTTTAATTGCACTTTACCTTAGTGAATTAGGGTTTATAACCCTAATTTGAGACCTACCTTGACCTAAACCCACTAGAACTCAACCTAATCAACCTAGCCACCTAAGTTTCGACCCACACACACCCACACACACCATCCACACGAAAATATCTAGCCTAGAGTTCTCTAGAACTCTCTACCATGTGTGGTTGCCTTGGTTGCCAAAAATAGCAACCAAGAGCCATTCAATTTTTAGATCCACATTTGGTGGATCTAAAAACCACCATGCACCCTCTCTCTCTCTCTCCCACGAGCTCCCACCATAGGCCTCTCTAGAGAATTCCATAATTCTCTAGAGAGATTCCATTGGGTCTATAAAAAGACCCCATGGGTGGCCATTGGCACCCATTCACTTCTTTGGCAATTGCACTCCAATGGTGCCATTCACGCCACCTCCATAGTCACTCCACCTCCACGAGCTCACTACCACCACCATGGAGGACACCATGCCGGGATGCTGGATCAACCCTACCTCTCTCCAAGGGTCGGCCTAAGCTACATTGGCCGCCCCTCATTCTCCTCTCGACCACTCCAAGGCCATCGGGGACCACCCCTGAATGCCCTCTACTCTTTCAGCTCTAGATCATGCTTTTCATAAGTTTTACTACTTTCATTTACTCCTTAGTAGAGTAGTTTCTCTTCTCCCCCAATGATGCATGCGAAATCCCCCCGTCGATTCTTGTATGCAATCGTTTTCTAGTAGCTAGGTCTAATTTAAAGCATTCCTGTATAAACTTTCCTCTAGATTTCCTGTACAAACAACTCTCCCCCAATGAATGAATGAAAAATGCATTTATATATATATATATATATATATATATATCTCTTTATGTGTTCGAAATCACCATGAGCTGAATGATTATTTTATTTGCATAATTAAGTGCCTGTTCTTTAACCGCCTATATATTGCGCACCAGAATATTAAGTAGAGCAGCTTTAAGATCGATTTCAAAAATAGAACACGCCTCCCAGAGACGAACGACTGGGACTCAAGTCTCGTTATTTTACAAAATAATATTTTTGACGAACGTTTTTGCACGACTATACTGCGATTTTCGATGACTTTCAAATGCGCGAAAACGGCTTTCTGTCACTTGCCCAAATAAGTCCCAAAGATCTTGGTGAGAGGGCTCTGATTTCTTTCTCTTAGAAGGATTGGATTGCAGTGCTTGAGGTTAAGGAATAAGATTTCAATCTTGTGTTTTTAGTGTTTCCTTTTCTTCTTCCGGATTAGAGTTAGGAGAGTCAATTTACAAAGGTTGAGAGTGGGTTTCATCCATTTGATGTGAATGCCCTAAATTAGTGGTGGTTTTCCTGCTCCTTAATGTATCTGCATGTGCAGTTTGGTTATTGATGTAAACATGTTTACATCATATAACCCGTCTATTTTTGAGCATTCTTAGGCATATAGTTGCATTATACATTATAAATATTGCATAACATGCATCATCATGCATTTAGGATAGATTGTATAAAATTTAGGTTAATTTCTCCATTTAATGGTCAGGTGATAGGCCGACATTTAATTCGGGCCTCAGATTGAAGATTTAACCGTACGGATCTGATCAAGGTGATGATTGGAGTTCAACGACTCCAAGATCGCCACAATCGGACTTCCGTAGCATCAGATACAGTCTGAGAAAGATCAGAGGTCAAGGGGCCAAGATGGTGTAAATCCATACATCAGATGACAAATCCAACCACATGGATGGGTTTAGATTGATGATCGCAGCCCAATAGCGCAAAAATCGGTCCAATCCGACATCCATGGCACCATCTACAACACATAGAAGATGGACGACCAAGATGGTGCCACGTGGCGCCATCTCAGCTGCCCAAGGTCACCCGCAAGACTTCCTCTCCACTCGCCCAAGCAAATCCCAACCGTCGATCAAAGATCCAACGACTGAGATTCAATCTCAACTGCGCTTCATAGAGATAAGAGATTAAACTCTCGAGTGATCTCGACCGTTGGATGTTTATCCAATGATCGCAAGCACTTGAGTGTAAAATCAAAAGCACAACAAAGAATAGCTGATAGCGCAGCGGTTAAGAGCTTTGTACACACGTAGGTCATGCGATTGAGCCCCCCCACCGTGCTTCCTCCTCACACACAAGGGTTCGATTGAGCCATTTGATGTCGAGCGAATGGCGGAGAGGCAAGCCACGTTGTGCATAGCATGGACACGTGATCATACGTGCACTCTCCACTCAATCAACACATGATCTCGACCCTCCATCAGCGATCGAATGGCTGAGACGCAGGTGCGCAGTATGCTTGAAGGAGTGGTGTGCATGTGTTTTAAGCTATCCAATATCTCAGTCGAACGGCTAAGGATGTGCGTACGTGCGTAGGCATCGAGGCATGGGGAGAGAAGGCGCAACGTGCACGCAACCTACACCTACGTTTGGGGTCTTTAGTGACGCTTAAATCCGTCACTAAAGACCCTAAATTAATGTTTTCAAGTGTAAAATGTCCAAATTGCCCTCAATTCCTACAACTATAAAAGGAGACCCCTACCACTCGAATTTCTCATCCCTTCACCTCTCTCCCTCTCCAAAGCTCTAAAGAAGCTTGTCCCAAACCCAGGATGCTCCTTTAGAGTTAAAATCAAAGTTTTTCTAGCCCCCATTCTAGAAGTGTATCCCATGATGACAATGCCCTGCCTCACCCCTAGTTCTTCACGCTTTCTTCTCCATCTTCCATCTTCGCCCTCCGTCTTCCAGGTGTTGTCCCATCTGGCTTGTCCTCCAAGCAGCCGTCGAGGGGGATAACTTCTCACCTCCTTTCTCTTTACTGCTTTCTAGAGTAGATTTTACTGCTTTCTAGTTATAATATTTCCTGCTTTCTAGTTGTAATATTTCCCACATTCTAATTGTAAAACATTATCCATATTATAAAGTGATTATTCTCTTTCTCTCTTTCTCTTTCTCTCTCTCATTATTAATATTGAATTCATTATGATTATCTCGCTTTCTAAACAAAAACAAAATAAAAAATCATGGATTTCAAATTGATGTAGCTTCCCTGTGTTCGACCCGGAATTCTTTTTGAGTTTCTGTAGAATTTATTTGTTGATGTTCTTCTTCGCAAATCATACTACAACGATGGGTTTTCCAAACTCAAATCTTTTTGCGATGATTTTCTGCTTCAAAGTTATGCCTAGGAGGAGGTGGGGGGCCTGTTGTTGATAGAAACCTAGTTGGTGCTGAGGTATCAGGTTAATAGGAGCCTGATTAGTGTGGTTCTGATTTTGATTTCCACCTGGATATTGGTTCCTTTGATTGACAGGGTTGGGTATGGGTTGGGATGGTAAATGTCCTACAAGTCTCTAGGTCGGAGTAACCACAACTTGATCATGGAGATTGTTAATAACATGGGTTACTTTCGTCATCTTGCTTTGCATTCCCTGCAGGGTTTTCATCATCTGGCCATTAGTGTCTTCTTGAGATGGCCCAGGTTGATAGAAAGTCTAATTTGAACCATACCCTCCAAACAGGTTTTGTTTCTGATAAGAAACCCAGTTGGTATAGGAGTGAGTAGGGTAATTCCTCTAATTAAAGGAAATTTTCAATTTCTCCTATAGGGTGGAGATATTTTGAGTGTGGCTATGATTTGGATATGTGTAATTCCCTAGTGAACCATAGAAAGCCTCAAAATATTGATTATGCTTAGCAGGGGTAGCATTTAAATTATGCAAATTTTCTCTCTTTGGGATGTTAGATGGGGTTAGATGTGGAGCCCGTGGAGCTTGGGTAGGTTTGGCAAGTCTCCCTTGGTTAGCTAGGTATATTATAGCCCTAGTCAACTGTTGTTGATTAGCTTGTAGTTGAGCCATCTGTTCAGCTATCATGGAATAGAGATGGGGTGGAGGGGCTTGATTAGGTAGCTCTGATGTGGGTAGATGGGGGATGGAAAAGTCAGCATGCGAGTAAGATTGTGGGTTAGAGGACCTATTTTTTTTCCATTTTTTTTTTTAATGCAAAGAAGAGGAAGAATGCGGTAGAAGTCTTTTTGTGTGGGGGAAAAATCAAGTGGTCCCTCTAAGTGTGGAGTTTGGGACCGCTACCCATGCAATAATGGAAGAAACGGGGAGGAGAGATGGTGAGCATATTTTCGCAATGAAAAATCAGGGTTTTGGGGAACCTGTTGTCATAGTCGCAAAATCACTACCAAATAAATTTACCAAAGCTCGAGGTGATCCCTGGGTCGAACACAGCGAGGCAATGTTTGATTCTTTGAAAATCGTACTTTGTTTCTTTATTTCTTTTTTGTATTTTCTATTTTTTTTGTATTTTGTGATAGCAAGGAAATAAGCAAGAATATTATCTGCACTAAGCTATTCTAGAAAACAGGAAAGTGCTATTCTACTTGCAAATTACTTTTAGATAAATGCTTGACAAATGTTCATTACAAATGCTTCAACACTATGAAAATAGTAAAAGGGAAAGGGGGAGAGAGAAATCCTCTTTGTCGATTGCTTCAAGGATGAAGCTGCGCTGACGGAGCCAACACGAAGATGTTGAGGAGTTGGAAGAAGAATGACGTTGGAAGATGAGGGGATGGGGGGAGTTGCGGTGTGATCCGCTTCTTGGAATGGGGTTGAGAAGACAATTGATGAGAGCTCCACGAATGGTAGTGAGATGGTGGAAAATAACTTTCTTTTCTCTAGTGGAGCATCCCAAAGACTTAGGACACAAGCTCAAGGTGTGTTTTGAGCTCTAGAGTAGGTTAGGAGATCATAGGAAGGGATGAAGAGAAATGGGAGGGGTGTAGGGCTTTATAATGGTAGGAGAGCGTATCTCGGGTACGAGTCAATAACGACATTTAAAACATCGCTGAAGACCTACCTTGGATGTTGCTGAAGGCCATCACTCACCACCACTGTCATCCTCGCATGCAGGCTGGATCAGGCAAGGATGCATCCCAGCCATCAAATCACCAATGGACGCTCCATATCTCGTGCGCATCGCACATTTGAGATCGTACGTATCACGCGCTTGATTGTGTGGGATATTGCGTGCCATCGCGCGTGAAGGCTGAATGGATCTAATCGCACCATGCGGCGCATTGTATGCCTATAGATGCTGATCGAGTGGCTTCAATTGAAATCCACACACGCGTTGAGGATGAGGAGGGCGCGGGAGGTTTCGAATGCTAGTTGCCGATTTACTAGTGCTTTGCCCTACCATTGCGCTACGGGTGCTAATGTGTCTCGAGGTGAAATTTGCTACTGAGGGAGCAGAGGCATCCTAGCCCTTGGATCTTGATCCAATGATTGAGGTGTGAGGGTGGGATGATGGGGGCGCTTAGGCTAGTCCTTAGGTGGTTCAGATGATTTCACATGGCATTATCTGGGTCGTCCATCTTCAAATGCTCCTTGAAAGTGCTACGGACATCAGATTAGACCGATGTTCACGCCGTTGGGTTGCGATCATCGATCAGGATCCATCCATACAGTTGGATTCTTCATTTGAAGCTTCGAAATGTATCACAAGCCACAATAATATACAAATTACTATACAATTTATGCAAATCATCCTAAATATAATATGATGAATGTTATGCATTATTCACAATGCTAAATGCAATGTTAAGCTTAGGAATTAGCATAAGTAGGCATTTCATAATGCTAAATGCAATGTTATGCATTATTCACCTGGATCTCTCTTCTTCTGAGGAAGGTGGTGCAGGATAACAGAACTAGCCTACTCAGAGAGTATCACCTTCCTTGTGTTGGGTTCTTTTCGCTTATGCTTTTGAGTACATAAATCTTTCACAAACTTAGCGTATGCTGGGATGTGCTTAATAGCATTGAGGAGAGAGATATTGACCTCTACACACTTGAATAAATTCAGGAGCTCCTCATTGCTGTCTAGGGTTTTCTTCCTCCTGGTTTTTAATAAGGACTCAGGGAACAAGATGTGGGTGGTGCCCTCAATTTCAGGTTCTTGAGCCTTGTTTTCTTCTTCAACTTTATCCTTTTCTTCCTCAGGCTCACCAAGGTTTTGGTTGCTAAAAGAAGGTAGTTCGGGGTCCTGGGTTTGCTTCCCTCTCCTCAAGGTGACAAAGTTTGCAGAGGCATATGAGTTCAGGTCTTCGGGAGGGTTAGGAAAGATCAGAGGGGCATAATTAGCCAGATATCCAGGAACAGAAGAAGAGGAAGGACCCTACTCAACCACCTGAGAATGGGCATGTGGATCCCTCTGATTCCCATACCCTGGGGCTCTATTGTCCTAATTTTGTACATTGCGAGGATTGGGTATAGGTTGAGATGGTAGAGATCCGAGCTGACGGGTATTAGCAATAAGCCTGGATTGCAAGTTGTCCAATGACATTTTCATTTGCTGCATAAGCTGGAGCATAGATCCTTGCATTTCTACCATCTGTCGATTTAAATCAGCCTGCCCTACGGGTTATTGGGCATTCCAAGATGGATGAGTAACCAATCTCAGGGGCAATTAGGTGTATACTTTGACCTGACTTTGAGGTGCATAGTTGCTAGATCGTATCTGGGTTTGTTGCCCTTGGCTTTTCCAGGACAAGTTAGGGTGGTTCCTCCAACCCGGGTTATAAGTGTTGGAATACAAGTTGGACCTAGCATTCTCTTGTATAGCATACACATCCTCATAGGGCGAGGATGGAGAAAAGGAATGATCAGAAAAACTAGGACCAAAGGCCCCAGTTTGGAACCCATAAGGTTCCGAGAAATTCTAGCTCATAGGTTGAGCCAACTCAAGTTGGTTCACGAACTCCCGCCCCATGGAAGCTTGAGAAGAATGGAATACCGAACTGTGGGATTGAGTGGGTGTAGAAGGGTTTCCTGAATTTCCAGACATCCACTCTTCCATCCTTTTAGCAACTAGGTCCACCTTATCTAATTTAATGCAAATCAATTCCATGTCAAATGAATGAGAGTTCCGAATCTCATTAGCATTTGACCTGGGTTGTTGGGACCAGTTGGAAGTCTCCATGAAGGTGTGATTTATAGAATTCTCACTCATTTCCTCGAACATGTCATATGTGTTATCTGCATCCCTGTTGAGGAAATTGCCTCCACATGAGGCATCCACATGATTACGGAGTTGTTCTACCAACCCATGGTAAAATATCTGCACAAATTGCCATCTCGACACCTCGTGGTGTGGACACCTCCGTAAAAGATCCTGGAATCACTCCTAGGCACCATGAAATGATTCCCCTAGCCATTGGACGAAAGTGGTAATCACCCTTCGCAAAGCATTGGTCGTCCAATTGGAAGAATTTCTTCAGGAAAGTCGACTTAAGAGCAACCCAAGTTTTCATTGGCCTTCCAATGGTCTGGTACCAATGTGCAGCCTCATCCCTAAGATAATGGGGAAAAAGCCTAATGATCATTTGCTCTTTGTTCACATTCCTAGCTTTGGTGGTCTGGACCAAAGTGGTCGAACCCTCCAACTGCTAGAATGGGTCCTCAGAGCCAAGCCCATGGAAATGTTTAATCAGGCTTAAAACCTGGGGCTTGATTTCTACGTCTTTGGTGGGAATCATGACATTGGGACGTTCCTCGTAATTTGAAGGATCATAGAAATCCTTGAAGGGCCGAGCACCCTGACCATTCATCTATTGGAACCATTGCTGCATCTGTTGCAACTCTTCCAACTATCTCTGAATCAACTCCTAATGGTTCGGGGGTGGGGGAGGTGGTTGTTGATCAGCCATGGGATCTGCTTGGCTATAACTCAACCTCCGCCGCCAGGAATGGTCTAAAGGTCCTTCCATGCGAGGATTCAATGACCTCCTTCCAAGCATGCATTGGAAGGAAGTCAAAAGGACAGGGAAAAAGGAACCACCCAAAACAAAAAAATACAAGCATGTCCTTAAATTGGGGAGCTTAAGGACCTATGCTTCAAAAATAAACTCTGACCACACAATGAATTTGGTGTTGTCCTTACTTCCGAAGGTGGTAAAGTTGGGCCAGCGAAGTAGGGGGAGCATGTCCCGAGGGCCGCTAATTATGCCAAACCCCTGCTTACTTAAGTCGTTTGACAATTGGGACCCCCAACTTAGCACCTTTTGAAGTAAGCAGATGTCACTAATTTGAATTGTGTTCAAGTGAGTACCTTGAAACGAACTCTATGAATCCTAGGGCCAACATCTACTCAATTTTAATTAAGGCCTGGGATAGCAGTGCTTTCAAAATGTGATGGGCCCTGTTAATGGGTTGTGCCCTTAATAATTCATTAGGAATGTGTGTATATGCACAATCAAAAGTTTTCAAGCAAGATTATTAAGGATGAAGTGAATTTTAGAGTTTGAATCTTGCTTAGTAGTTTTTAGGATTCAAATATTAGGTGTTCTGTGATGCAAACCAAGTTTGAAAGCACGATTCAAGTATTTTCCATTATAAATCAAGAGAACATGGAGTGCCTAGTTTTGACCTAGATATTTGAATCCTATGGGGCAGCTACAAACTGAATTAGTTTTAGATTAGGTGGTGTGGCCCAAGCAACTCAATCAATTAGCCTTGATGCACCACCAATTAAGGCACACAGAAGTGATTAACCTAATCTGATTTCTACTCTCTTATGTGTTGATTTGTGTGTGTATCGGTTCCACAGGTCAGAATCCTAGTTGAGTAGATAAAATCAAGAGAGGTTATGTGCCTCAAATGTGGGTGTATGTGGTGTATGTTAATTTTGTCCCACAATCATAAGTTTTTTTTTTACTTTTTTTATGCTAGGTTGAAGTGGGTGAAGGTGGTAAACAAGACAAACAATTCCTTTCCTAGGGTTCGTGAAAACACCTAAGTAGATTATATCTTGATTATTATTTGGTGGGGAAAAAACTTACAAACGTCTCTACCTGCACTTCACTCCAATCTACCACCTTTGGCTCCTCGATCGAGTTCCTGCAAGACAGTGAATCGAAGATGAAAGATAGGTTAGAAAAATATGCAAGTAATGCGGGAAAACATAGAAAATCGAATTAAAGTCCATTGCCTCCAGGTAGACCAGAATGGGGATCTTGACCTCTTAAGTCTACCAATTTTAAGATCAGGGTGCTTAAGGTTTCACTTGAACTTTAGTCTTTTAAGTGCAAAGAGTGACCTAATTTAAGGTTGGTTGACCCAAGGGGTCAACTTTACCTCTTGTTTTCTTTGAGAGCTTTTAGGTCCTGTCTTTTAGGGTTCAAGTGTTTAGAGAGCCAATTGTTTTAGGTTTTCTTTGAATAGGTATTTTCAGACAAGGGCTTGGGCACACTTCATTTGGTTTTCTCAATTCTTGCTTAAGGAGTGTGTCTCTAAATCCCTAGTGTTGGATCCTAGGTTGGCTCTACTTGGTCCAGTTAGTTCTTTGTTGGGTAATTAGGGCTCAAGCAAGAATGTGTTAGCCCTTAAATACCCTTAATAGTGTGTAGGACTAATGAGTTGAAAACATGCAACTCTTTATGGTTACTAAGTACGGAAGACAGGTTAGCCCTATATTGTTTGTTATTTTCTTTTCTTCCTTTTTAGAGTTTAGGGGTTAATAGCGAGAGGAAAAATTTACCTGTCCTCGGAGTGGTTGTCGTGTGGTTGCTTGTCTTCTTGATTTCCTGTAGTTTTCTGCACAAAAGAGAGGAGATTATCAGAAATTAAAAAGAAACAGGAATGTTTACCTCTAGAATAGCCGTTGCTCCCCGGCAGCAGCGCCAAAATGATGGTCGTTGTGACAACCGGGTTTTATTGTTATAACGTTGTAGTATAGCCAGTTATTACCAACATTTCAAATATATAAATTTTTTACTCGGAAAATAAAAGAGTTCCCGAGGTCGAACTCAGGGAGCAAGTTGTATTCTAGAGATATACATGTTTCTTTTACAAAAAATAAAGAAAGAGAGAGAAAGAATTTGTTGTCTTTTCTTCTTTTCTCTTTGCTTCTCCTCGTCTCAGATCTTCTGTTATCTTCTTCTTCTTTATCTGCAGTGGTGATGTTCTTCTTCTTTTCCTTTCTTCAGATCTTCTTCTTTTTCTTCTTCAGATCTTCTTCTCTTTTTCTTCTTCTTTCAGTTCTTCCCTTGTTCTTTTGTGTTCTCCTCTGCCTCGCCTTCTTCTGTTGTTCTTCAGATCTCCTTCTTTCTTCTTTTCTTTTTCCAGTCAGGACGTCGTCCCTCCTTCTTTCTTCTTTTCCCTTCAGGACGTCGTCTGATTTTCCAATCAGACGACTTAAACTGCTTGTTGCTACAGTGTCTCCCTCAGCTTCCTTCTTCTTCCGCGGTCCTTCACCTGTGCCTGCACACTTCAGAGTTTACATCAGAGGACAAAACCTACTCTACCCTCCCCCCCCGCGTCTCTCTCTCTGTGAAACCACTCTTGGGAAAGCTCTCCCATAGCTGCCGGGTAGTCGGGTATGGGTCGCGCCCGGGTCCAGGCCCACCGGCGTGCGTGGTGGGCGAGGAGTGCAGGTCAGTCTAAGTCGGGTCGGGTCAGATCCGCGGGGCGTGAGCGCGGACGAGACCAGGTAACCGGGCGGGTGAAGGGGACCTCACCCCGTGTGCTGAGGCAGTAAGCCTCCAGCACTTTTTCGCTTTAAACCGCTGCGCCTCTTCAGACTTTTCCGAGGTGGGACTAAATGTCCCACCTAAATTGAGCGCCCGCAACAGAGAAAGCAGCGGGCGATCGCGGCTTCACGCGAAGCCTTCGCCCCAGCTGCGAGCCTGATGTTTTGTCGAAATGCCTCGCAAGGCCTGGGGGTCGAATCTGGGCGTGGCGCTGGGCGTGGCGCTGGGCGTGGCGCTGGGTGTGGCGCGCCTGCAGCTGCAGGCGGAAGCAGCTCCTTCTGCACGGCAATGGCGGCGGAGGTCGGGTGGCCTGTTCACAGCAAAACGGCCTCTCGGCCTAATCAGAAGGTGCCGGGAGCTTCGCCAGAGTGCGGCGAAGCTCGTGTGGGTGGTGGCGAGGCGTGGGGCGGCGTGCAAGGGCTGCCCTAGGTCGGACAGTGGGTCGGAGGATGGGTTTGTTCGGTGGGGTTGCAGAGGGTGATGTGGGGGAAGTGGAAGGGCGGGGGTTGATCAGGGTGAGGAGGCGGAGGTTCTGCGGTGGTCGGCGAGTCGTGTGGGATGCTGGGGTGATGGGAGCGGCTCGCCGGAAGATAGCCGGAGACGAAGGGGGTGACGGTGGACAGGAGCGGTCGAGGGTTTAATCAAATAAAAGACAGTGAGGAAAACAAAGAGGGGGAGATGGGGAGGAGTTCTGACCTAGCTACGGAGACGAAAGGGGCTGGGGCAGGGCGACAGTCGTATCGACTGTCGCCGGAGAAGAAGATGCCCAGGGGAAGGGGTGGCGGCGAGCAGAGGGCCGGAGATGCGCCAGCTGGGTACGGCGTGGCGCGGGAAGAGCAGGGGAAGAAGTCTCTGCTGCTGGTATTGCGGCAGAGCGAAGAGGAGGAGGAGGAGGAACCGCCGGAGCTGGTGGGCGTCTGCCGGAGTGAGAGGAGAGGAAAGTTGGGGGTTTTCTCCGTCAGATCCGAGCTGGGAAGAACGGTGGAGCGACGGGGGTATTTATAGGGACCGAATCAGGGAGGAAGGCGGAGGGAGACGACGTGTCTCCCTCGCCGGAGGACGCCGGAGATGGAAACCCATACCGTCCGTGCGTTCGCACGGCCGGTATGGTGGGTTACAGCGACCAGGGGGGTGTCCCTGCGACGGCTGACGACGCAGGGCACCCCCGGTTTACTTGCCAGGCTCTCCCCCTCACCCTGCGCGGCGCCATGCTCCGCGCAAGGTCGCCGGAGCATGGTGTTGGCAGGTTTTGCAGGGGGGACCTGAACGCAAAGAACGAAGGAGAGTTAGGGGCCAAAATGCGAGGGTTCAAAAGTTGAGGGCCAAAAAGTAAATATATGAGGACCAAAGTGTAAAGTTGGTCAAGGAGGTCTCTTCTTAGGCTCAAGTTTTTATACATGACTAATTAGGACCTAAGGACTCTGATGGTGAATTTTATTTCTATATTAAACCTTGTTTGATCGATCAATTTATGCGAAAACCCAAATTAAGTTATTAATTGGGCATGGTTCTCAATGTAGGTCAAAATGGGTTCTGAAGGCCAAATTGAAGGTTCTAAACCCTAGAGATTATTTTTCTATGAATTTTAGAGGGTTTATTCTATTTTTACTTTGCCTCGAACCTCGTGAATTGAAGTGGGTTGTTTTAGGGTTACAGATTATCATTTAGTTTCTTGGAATTGCTGTAGCCCTTGCTAGATCATCTCATCCCACTTTTATTCTTATTAAGTTGCTTTGACCTATGTTTGGGCCCTGAATTACCCTGTATGCAGATTATACTGGTAAAATTGCATTTTTACCCCTTATGACTTGTTTTCTCCTTAAACTCAGAATTCTCTGAGTTAAGCCTTTCCTTAAGTTATGTAGGAGCTTTTATCCTTTGTATTAGGTCAAAATGAGCTAGTTATGGCTCATGATGAGGTTCTCATCAGTGTTGTTTGGGGTAATGCCCGATTATTTCTTTTTTTTTGTGTGCGAATTGGGTGAGAAGTGGTGCCCAAGACAAATCAGAAGGATTTTGCACACAAGGATTTTTTGTTGAAGTATTTTAGGGTTTTAATTAAGATTTAATATCGTTTAAGATTCTCTCTTATTAAATGTTCAAACAAGATTTTGATGTTTCACAAAATAATGGCAAACAAGTTGTTGTTGGCGAAGATCAATTCCTTTGAAATTTGATGTGACTAAGAGAGAAGATTAAAAATCCTAAAGTTGGAAAATCCTATGCATGCAACTCCTAAATGAATCTCTTTTTGAAAATCTTTTGAGGTGGTCATTCAAACAAGACAAACAACATCACCACCTGATAGAAAATCAAACAAGGAATCCAAAATTTTTTTGAGATTTTATGAAATTGTTCGATATGTTTGTGGGATTTTTATTCTTACTGGTGTCAAGAGTCAGAATTTATAGATTCAGGGAATTGATTCTCCAGAAATCGTAAATAATCTTAAAAAGTTTTGAGAATTTTATATGATGTATACAATCTCTCAAGGTTTTCAACAATATAAAGTTTACCCAAATCTGATGAGTAGAAAATTTGAAAAAATTCACAGACAATAAGAAAGTAGTAAGAAACTAAGGTCTGACCCCTGTTCAATCTGTGAATTTTTTAATTTTTTCTATTTAGAAAATTTTCTTGAAAATTGGACTCATGGTTCCTATCTCAAAGGGGCTTCCCTAGGTGAAATTTGGTGAATTTGGGAAGCCCCTAAGTTCCCGAACCTGATTTTTTAAAGTCAAGACAAAAGTTCGGATTTTCAAAAATTAGACACCAATAAGGTAAAGGTGGTGGAAAAATGAAGCAAACAAGCAACACAAAGAGTTTTAGGGTTCCACCACCCTTAATTATTCTTGTCTTTGATTTTTTTGAAAATTAAAGATTTTTTTAAGATATTTTGATGATGATACAAGAGATGGCCGAGGGTACTAACCCGAAGTACGCGGGAAGACAAGTTCACTTGAAGTTTCCTACCCCAAGAGAATCTGAATCCTGCTCCCCGCTCTTGATTCACACTTTGAATCAAAACAAATAAAATTTCGTGAAGTCCTAATAAATCAAGAGAGAGATTAATAATATGACTAAACTGTGACTCCCCGGCAACGGTGCCAAAAAGTGTTGCGGAAAATACATGATTTGTTAATTATGAGAAATAGTGTCGTTACAACACGTAAATTCGCAATCAACTTTTAAATTTTATATTTCTAGATAACATGAATATTTAGGGTTGTCCAAGGAATCCAATTTGTTAGTCACAAAGATGGTTCTCTCTCTCGCCTCTCAAATCAACACATGTATTTTTGTATTTTTCATTTTATTGTTTTTAGGGTTTTCAAAAACAATCGGGTTTTTGGTGTGAATATTAATTACGCTAATACCACGCCTAAGTGAAAAAATGAAACTCTCTTCTAAGCTCATCCTAGGAAAGTGCGCCTAGGGTAATTAGAGGAGGAGGATGTGGTGCACTAAAGAAATAATAAGAAAAACACACTAAAATTTAAACATGAACTTGGAAGGCAAAGGACACTTGTATTACTAGTAAAGTTGATTACAAGAAGCTAAATGCCTCTACAGGAAATAGACAAACTAAACTAGCTAATACAAGATAAAATAAGAAAAAGAAGAAGGTGAATCCTCTGTACAAGTTTTGGAGAGCCCTTGCTCCAAGTGGAGTTGCCCCGCACTTGAAAATAATTCTCCTTAGCTTCTTCTTGTAGTTGTCCTCCTCCAAGTAGTCTCTCCTCAAGGTGGGCATCAACCACCTCAAGTCTCCTCCTCTTGCCTGGCCATCCCCTCTAGGTGTGAAGATGACCTCCTCCTTGGCGTGGCTAAGGGAGAAGAAAGAGAGGAAGAAGGCACCAAGGGGGTGGGTAGGTTGCCCCCTTTATCTTCTTCTCTCCTTCTTCCTTAGCATGGAGAATGAGTAGATTAATGGTAGACCTAACTCAGGGAGAAGATGTTCCATATGTAGTAGTTAGGAGGGATATATATAGAGTAGGTGAGGGGGGGTTGGCTTGGAGATGATGTAGGGCTAGGATTGATTTTTAGGGTGGTTATGGGCGGTTATGGGAATCCTAGGGGGTAGGATAGTTGGCACCAATTGTAGGGCTGCCTAGGTAGGTGGTTAAGGGTTGGAGAGGCACATCAAGTTGGTGCCAAAATGGTCTTCTAGAAGGGGTCGTAGGTGGCGCCAACATTGGAGGGTGGGGATGGTTTAAGTGGTGAGATGTAGGGCTAGGATGGGGCTAGAGTTCGCACC
Source organism: Thalassia testudinum (assembly GCA_037157565.1). Classification (NCBI taxonomy): domain Eukaryota; kingdom Viridiplantae; phylum Streptophyta; class Magnoliopsida; order Alismatales; family Hydrocharitaceae; genus Thalassia; species Thalassia testudinum. Next base: position 65,983,393 of record JAZHRO010000063.1, read on the forward strand.
AATTAAGAGGGTTTCTAGAAGGGTAGTTTGGTGCCAACTATATGGTGTCTTTTGGTGTTGGTTGAGGGGTGAAAAGGTGCCTAGTTTTGGCACCAAAAAGGATTTGGAATAGGGAAGCTTAGGTGGACTAGGTTTAGGGCTAGTTGGTGGAGCTACAGTAGGTGGATTTGGGTTAGATTTTTGGTGCCATGGAGGTGCACTTAGCTAAGCTAAGCTAGCTTAGCTAGTAGGGAGTTGGGTAGGAGGTAGAGGGAGCTAGGGTTTTGAGGGAGAAGAGCTAAAGGAAGTTGTCATGAGCTGCACTGGAGTTGGCAGTTGCTGAAGAGAGCTGTAAGGAGCTAGCTTAGCTGGCTTAGCTTGCTAATTCTCTACTAGCTGCTAAGCCAAGCTAAGATGAGCTAGCTTCTGCTAAAATGAGCTGAGGTGAGTTGGGTCTGATCTTCTCGTAGATTACCTAGCTAGCTAGAGTAGCTAGCTTAGGTCAAGTAGAGGTCAAGTAGCTTGGCTCAACTAAGTTGAGCTGAGTTGAGCCTCTGGGAGCTGGACTTGAGCTGGCCTGATCTGGTTGAGGTCATCTTCAGCTAACTAGGTCTAGCTAGTAGCTAGTGCTAGTTAGGTTGAGCTTCCAGTGAACTATTTTGGGCTGGAGGAGCTGGAATGGAGCTGGGATCAACTGTCTTGAGCTAGTTTGAGTTGTCATCCAGCTAAGGTGAGCTGAATGGAGCTGAGGTGAACTAGTTAGAGCTACCATTCAACTAAGATGAGTTGAATGGAGCTAAAGATAAGTTGATCTAGCTAGAATGAGCTGGGATCCAACTGAGATGAGCTGGATTTAGCTAGGATCCAGTTGAAATGAGCTTCTTCTTCATTTTCTACCTTCCAGAGTGCCAGGGTATGCAGGATCTGACTTTCTATCTATTCCTGACACTCAAGTAAACACATCAAAAATACAACTAAAACGCAATGCATGCCTATTCTAGGTAAATGCCTAAATGCAACCCGAAAACTCATTTGCAGAGTTAAAACCCTAAGAGTTAGATCTATTTTATGGCATATGAATGATGATAAACTACATTTGTCAATGGTTTTTTTCTTTTAAATTTTAAAATGATGGGAATTACCTGCTAACCTGCTTAGAAGACCTGCTTTTATACAAAAATAACTAATGAAAATAAGAGAAGTTTATATTTCATAAATATAAAGTCTAGTACATAAAAAGTTTGAAAATGAAATATTTAGATAAAAAGGATAACATGAAAAACATACCAAAAGAAAATGGATAAAAATCAAAATGTTGTTGCCCCGATGCCACCAGCTTCTCTTGCACCGCCCATGTCATCGTCGTCGTCTCGTCTGTAGAGGCTGGGATCTGATAAAGGTGGATGCTCTGACTGTCCCTTCTTTAGAAGAATGAATAGAAGCGTCTGAAGCTTATCATCCATGGCATTCATCTTATTCTCAATCTCTACCTCTCTCTTCTCCCTCTTTACATCTCTCTTCTCCCTCTCCTCCTCTCATCTCTATAGTGTGTCGATATTTTGATGTAGCTGATCGACGACACTAGATGAGACAGCACCTTTCCTCCCATAACAGCTAGACAAGGTGTATGCCCTCCTCGTACTATGAACGAAACCACCGTGGTCTGATGGCATCACTCTCCTAGATTCCTCCTTTGGATCCAGAGTTGTTGGACGCTATCGGAGGTCTCGTCAGTGGGGACTTACCAAGTGTACCATTTTCTTCTAAATGTATTAAAAAATATTATTATAATATATATATACAAAGTTATAAATTTTTTGAGTTTAGGAAACTTACGTGGCGCTCTTGTTATGTCTCATGAATCCACTTACGAGCACCCTCAGTTGCAGCTTCTGTGGGTGACCTCGCAGATATCCATCCTACTCATCTCTCTCTCATCATGTGTAGCAAATTGAAAATATTAAAATGATACAATTATATTAAGATAACTTACAAATTAAATAATATTCAAGTGTGAAGTAGTTACAATACTTATGTAATGTCTTCTAACCGTCTCGATGCTCTTTCGACCCAAACAATGGATCTATGATGGAGCTTTGGCCTTATTGTTCTTATTTTTCCATGCTTGCTCTTGTAATAAAAGCATATATATATGTATAAATTTATATACACAATAATATTTTTCATGAAATTAAGATATATGATATTAATAGAATCAATTTTAATCAATTACTAACCTCCGCCTTGGGATCTAGCCAATGCTCAAATGCCTACTTCCAATGTTCAGGCATAACATTAGGAGGACAATTCTCCATTGCCTCCTCAGGTGAATTGCAATTCGAGAAAAACTAAATACCAAATATAAATTGTTAGAAATAATATATAAAATTATGTACATAATAAAAATGTAAATGTTTAAAAATTATTACCTTTCTCTTACTCTCCATCCTTAAATCTCTGTGGATCTTGGCGGCGTGCTTTAGGATATATTGGGCGGCATTGGGGTCGTCACCCCAATCATAATTTGCCTACATTTATTTAAAAAAATATATGTCAATCTTGCTTTATAATAATTTTAAGATAAAGTTATAAAAGAAATAATAAAGATAAATGAAATTACCTTCAGCTGTCAGAGGACCTGCTTCTTCAACTCTGTAGGCACCTTCCTCCTGTCGAAGTAGCAAATGGACATAATGGATAAAACCATTGTGCCCACTCGACTGATGAAGCCCGAGTGATTCTCCGCCTCCCCTGTGGTTCTAAGCCTAATCGTTATTCTCAGGCCCTCGAGGATACACTGGAGGGCTAAATTCTTTGTATTCCCCTATCATCTTCTTACTTTACCTACGTAAACATTAATCATATTTATTATAAACTTCTGAAGTTATAATAAACATTAAAATATATAAGTAATTTACTTCTTAAAGGTATAGGAGTTCTTACCAAAACTTGTGCCCACCGCTAAGGAGTCCACACGAACTTGGGACGTACTCCCCACCATCTTATCCTCTGCTTCCTCCCCCTCCTCCTCTCCCTACACATCATCATTCGCATCTTTGTCCTCCTCATCTAATCCTCCATAATCTGGATCATCTTCTACTCGCTCTAGCAAGGTAGGAGCAATCTCCTTCCCCTTTGCCTTCCCCCTCACATGTAGTAAACATGCTAGGTCCTTGGGTCGTACGAAACATTACTGGGAGGTGATAGCAAAAATACGCGGTTTGTTAATTAGGTCGTTGTAACGCGTAAATCCGCTTTCGCTCTTAAATTTATATTCCTAGATAGGGGAGCATCTAGGGTCGTCCAAGGAGGCCAAATGTTTGCAATAGTGATTCTCTTGCTTGGAATAGATCTCAACTTTCTTTTTGGTATTTTTCAATATATCATTTTTTTGTTTTTCAATTAAGACAACATGCGAAATGGTGGCGGGAAGGTAATTTACACTTCAATTTAACTACTACTTTCTAAGTGGCAAGTAATCCTCTCCCTAAGCTCACTCTAGGTAAGTGGAGACCTAGAATAATTAGGGAGAGGGAGTGGAAAATGCTAAACAAAGCAATTAGAAATGCAAAATAGAAAATTGCAAAGAAGGCAACTTAGATTGATGAAAAGTGTTTTACAAAAAAAAGCCTAGTAGAGGAATGCTTCTACTACTAGAAAAATTAAAATAAAGAAAAGCAAACACAAATCCTCTAGATAGATGGTGAAGAAGAGGGCTTCTTGCTCCAAGGTTGGTGGCTCCCAAGCTTGAAAAGAATCCTTCAACTCCTTCCTTGCAGTGCTCCGCTAAGGTAATGTCCTCCAAGGCAAGCCCTAAGGGGGCGTGCCCTAAGCTTCTCTCCATGGGTGGACGTCCACCCTAGGTCCTTCTCCCTTGCCTAGCCGTCCTCCTTGAAGTGGAAGAGTCCTCCTCCTTGGCGTGGCTCAAGTTGAAGAGAGTGGGGAGAAGAAGGTACCAAAAGGGCTGGTGATGTGCCCCTTTAATCTCCTTCTCTACTCCTTCCTCTTGGCCGTAGGTATAGGTGGTTTAGGTAGCAAATTACACTAATGGAGGATGCCCTAAAATGGTGGTAGGTGGTGGGTTTTTATAGAATAGGAAGGAAGCTAAAGTGTCCCTTGAAATGAAGGGCCAAGATGAAGAGATGGAGGTGGTTGAAGATCCTATGGCCAAGGTGAGTTGGCGCCACCTTAAGGGACACCAAGGGGGAAGTTATGGGTGTTGACACCCCTTGATGTTGGCACCAAAATGGGTTCTAGAAGGTGGTCTAAGTTGGCGCCAAGAGGGATTCTAGAAGGAGGGGTAGGTGGATGGCTAGGATGGCTTATGTGGGTAGGTGTAGGGTGGATTAAGGGCTGAAAGTTGGCGCCAATATAGAGGTGGTTAGGGGTAGTTTTTGGCGCCATGTTAAGGTGTCTTTTGGTGGTGATAATGGGGTGAAGGGATGGCTAGGAGGTGGCTCCAACTTGAGTAGGGTAGCTAGCTTAGGTAGGCTTAAGTTGGTGGAGCTAGCTACGGTTAACTTTGAAGGAGCTGGTTGCTAGCTAAGCTAAGCTAAGCTAAGCTAGCTTAGCTAAAGGTGGAGTATAGGAGAATGTGTTGGAGCTAGGGTTTGGAAGGAGGAGCTGAGGAGGAGAAGTCAGGAGCTGAAACTGGAGCTGGCTGTTGCTGAAGAGGTTGGCATGGAGTTACTCTAGCTGGCTTAGCTTGCTAGTTCTTTGCTAGCTGCTAAGCCAAGCTAAAGTGAGCTGGCTTGTACCGCAATGAGCTAAGGTGAGTTGGGTCTGGTGCTCCCGGGGAGGGTCAAGCTAGTTGAGGCAGCTAAGGTAGCTTAGCTCAACTGAGTTGAGCTAAGCTGAGTCCCCGGGAGCTGGACTTGAGCTTCCTGAGCTGGGATGAGTTCTTCTTCAGCTGGCTGGAGTTGAGTGGAGTTGGATGTAGCTGGATATGAGCTGGGGTGAACTCCTGTCAACTCAGCTGAGCTAGCTAGAGCTCCCTGTGGACTAGTGGGAGCTGAGATGAGCTAGACTCAGCTAAGTTGAGCTGGATCTGAGCTGACTTAAGTTAGGGTGAGCTAAGATGAACTCTCTTCAGCTTCCATTCAGCTGAGATTAGCTGAATGGAGCTGGGATGAGCTAACCCTAGTTCAAGTGAGCTAGGTTCCAGCTGCGGTGAGCTTAATCAAGCTGAGGTGAGCTGGATCAGGCTGAGTTCCAGCTAGTCTGGGCTTCTCCTTCACCATTTGCCTTCTTGAGTGCTATGGTTTTAGGGATCTATATATCTATACATCCCTAACACTCACAAAAACATATTAAAAAGATAATAAAAAATACAATGCATGCCTAACCTATTTTATGCCTAAATGCAGCCCAAAAACCCGTTTGCGGAGTAAAATCCTAAGAGCTAGGTTTGTTTTAATGTATAAGAATGATGATAAACTGGCATTTATCAGGAGGAGCCTAGTGTCAGGAGGGTGGCTGAGCCTACTGTCATGGCTGAGTCTAAGGAGACGAATCGGGCAGAGTGGATGGTTGTGCCTTAGGGGGGCCCTTTCTTTTGGGTTTTTTCTTAAACAACTTCATTTATAACAAGAAAAAAATGCAATAATTAATATATTTGAAAAGCATTAATATATAAATCATTAATGTAAAAATTTTGACAAACATTAAAAAAAATTTAAAAAATTTTGGTAGAGTTTCCCCTTAAATTTGGAGGCTTCCCTATAAAGTTGCATATGAAAATGAAAGTGGGCACACCCCACATTAAAAAAAATTTCAAGGACAAACACAAGGACTTGGATATTTACTGTTGGTGCAAGGGCACTACGATCGTTAATTTTGATGATAACAAAACACCTGTATTTAACATTTGCATTTGAAGTTTAAGATTTCAGGTTAATTGCAAATGGATACAAGTGTGAAAAGCCCACGTCCACGGTGGATTGGAGGAGCTCATTGGAGGAGAAGGAGCTTCGCTTGAAGCGAGAGCTTGAAGATAGACCAGAAGAATAGGATAGATGTCTTTTCTATCTTGTACTTTGTATCTTTTGTTATTTGCTCTTTTATTTTCTTAGAGTATTTGTTAAAGAGCCCAAAGTAACAAAACAGTAGTCATAGGAACACTTACACAACCTTAGGGCACTTAGACATTTCGTAGAGAACTTAGAAACCAAAGTAGGTTTCATACAGCCTGATCAAACATCCAATCTGGACATCAAACGTCTGATCTTTGACTTTAAGACGTCTGATTGTCTATTCAGACGTCCAAAACACTTAGGCTGGAGAACCACTCTCTGTCTGCAGTTTCAGACATCCAGCCATTAGTCTAGACATCTTAGCAGACGTCTGATGACATTGCCAGACGTCCAATTAGTGGAACGTTGTCTTAGAAATATAATCATTGACGTTTGACCCTTAATCTTCTATCAGACATCAGATATATCGATGTTAGCCCTCGATTAAGCCAAAATCACCTCTCATCTGTAATCTTGCCGTTTGTACCTCGGGAAATCCATTCCCGCAGTAATCTAGGTTTCCAAATGTCTAGACTTAGTGCCAAACGTCGAATAAGTCATCTGACCGACTTACATAAGAACCCTATTTAGGTCTGACCCAAGTCAGTAAGGAAACCCATCTAGAATTAGATATCTAATTTAGTTTCCAAACATCTTAAGAGTAATTTCCAGACATCTGATACTTTGCCCAGACGTCTGATAACACTGTCAGAATCATTAATGACTTGATTCTAGCCTAATCTGCCTTGGGTTCATCCCCAACGGCTACCTAAGGGTTCCTAAGCCTTCAATAAATAGAAGAGGCCCCTTCCTTTGTTTGATACACTACGAAACACCAAGACACACCCAAGAGTACTACTTCCACTCATATTGTGTCCAAGAGAAGAAAGGAATCACCTAGAAGTGTTGTTTCTCTCCAAAGATCATCTCACACATCTTGAGAGCATCATCATAGTTGTGCACCCGTTCTCCCACCGTCATTTACGAGAGCATCGTAGTGCCATTGCATGGATCACTCCGCATCTATAGCTAACGCACTTCCAGCAAAGGGAAGTTTATATTTCCTATAGTAGCTAGATTTAAATAATTACTAATGTAAACATGTTTACACTACTCAAGATGCCTATTTATGCATGTTCTTAAGCATAGGATTTCATTGCATACTATAAATATTGCATAACATGCATCATCTTGCATTTAGATTAGTTTGAATAAAATGGAGGTTAATTGTCTCCTTTTATGTTCATGGATAGAGAAAACTTTTTATCGGGGCCTCGGATCGAAGATCCAACTGCACAGATGTGATCAGGGTGACGATTGGAGTTCAACGACTCCAAGATCGCCCTAATCAGACATCTGCAGCATCAGATAGAGACCAGGGAACCCTAAAAGATTAAGGGCCAAGATGGTGTGAATCCGCACTTCAAACGACAAATCTGACCGTATGGATGGATTTGGATCAATGATCGTAGCCTAACGGCATGAAAATCGACTTAATCCGACACCCGTGGCACCATCTACATCATCCAGAAGATGGACGACCAAGATGGTGCCACGTGGTGCCATCTCAGCCATCCAACTGACCCTCAGGACCGTCGCTGCCTTTCCAAAGAAGATCCAACACGTGATCTAGGCCATTGCACGCACCGCTCAAAACATCTGCACAACCATCTCTCCTCCGTAGCGCAGCGGGTGAACGCCTTATCACGAGGTGCTGGTGCGGGTTCGAATCCGCATGCGCAGGCGCAAGGGCGTGGGCGAGCGGGCTCCCCGACCGCTCGATCGCAATCGAGCGACCGCGAGCACTCGATAGCGCCCATACGCTATTGCACGCTGCGCCTCACCCGGGATCGCACGCGGGAGGGCACGTTGAGGAGCGGGCGGAAGCGCGACTTAAGCCGTCCGATCATAAGATTAGTTGGACGTGGAGCTCGCATTACGCGTGAGGAGGCGATTGGCCGCGCGTGGGCGGCGCCTCACTACGCCCACGATGGGGCTTTAGCGACAATTTTATCCATCACTATAGACCCCTGATTTAATGATTTTCAAATTAAAATGACCAAATTGCCCTCACTCCTTGCAACTATAAAAGGAGACCCCCTCCACATGAAATTCTCATCCCTTCCTTCTCTTCTCTCCCTCTTCAAAGCTCAAGAGATGCTTGTCCCACACCCGGGATGCTTCTCACGAGATAAAGTCAATTTTCCGTCCCCCTTTTGGAAGCGGATCCCACGACGTCGATGACATGCTGCCCCGTTCCCATTCTTCTACTTCGTCCTCCTTTGTCCTGCTCCGTTCTCCTTCGTACAGGCATCGTCCCGTCTGACTCGTCCTTCAAGCGACCGTCGAGGAGGATATCTCTCTCCCCATTCTTTTTACTACTTTCTAGAATAGATTTACTGCTTTCTAGTGTAATCATTTTCCCGCTTTTTACTATAATGAACAATCTTTCTGATAATGAAATTCCATGTTCATTCTACATCTTTTTTTGGTTTTTGTTTGTAATATTCTCTCTCTCCCTTATTCTCTCTCTCTCTTCTATTTATTCTAAATAGTTAGATAGTTCTAATCAATTAATTTACTTCGTGACAAATAAAACAAACGCGTGTTTTTACATCAAACATCTGCCCCCCAATGTTTGACCTGGGATTTTCATTTCGGTATACATTTTATTTGTTGAACACGAGTTCTTCACTTTCATACTACGATGACAGGTTTTTCAAAACCAAACACGTTAACAAAGCAACCTAACATTCAACATTTTGGCGTCGTTGCCGGGGAGGTGACACTCTTTGATTTTTCTTCATGTTTTACAACTTACGAATCATTTACCTCACTTCTCTCCTTTCTTATTGTGATTGCAGGTACTCTTTTGAGACGAGCAAACGCGGTAGATCGGAGAAGAGTGCTGTTAAAGGTTTTGTGAGTTATCCCCCACCTCCTACCCATTAGATTTCATTTCACCACATAATAACACAAACATCAATCAACCTAGGTGTTCTTATAAACTCTAAGGTTAGATTGTTTATTGTTTGACACTCACACCCGCCCCAATCTCCACATTAAAAAAAAGAAAAATAAAAAAATCTCATAGAGGTACACAACCTCATCTGATTTTTAAACTCAACCAGTAAACCGATCTTTGGAGTCAGTACACACATCCAAACACATAATTGAGTATAAATCAGATTAGGTAATCACTTGTGTGACTAATTAAGTGGTGCAACAAGCCAATTGTTTGAGTTGATTGGGCCGCACCACTTTAATTAAAATCAACTCATCAAGTAGCTGCCACTTAGGTTCAACTATTAGGGATTTACCAGGCACTCCACATTTTTTTAAGTTTTAAAGGAAAACATCTTCACCTGTGCTTTCGAAATCTGGTGTGCCAACAAAACTTGTTTGAAAACATCTAAAGTTGAATCCTAAAAACTACTAAGCAAGATTTGAATCCTAAAATTCACCGCATCAAAAATAATCTTGCTTGAAAACCACTGGTTGTGCACGCACACACAAATCAATCAATCATTAAGGGCACAACCCAGATAAAGGGCCCATCACATTCCAAAGCACATTCAAACCTAGCCCTAAATAAAATAGAGTAGACATTGGCCTTAAGGATTTGACTTGCTCTTCAGAGCCCAGAACGAGATTATTTTCGATTAGTCTGTTTCTACTGTTCAATCTGATGTCCAGCTAGGAGAGCAGAATCAAATGATCACGGCTGGGGGGTACACTAGGAACAGGAGGCGCAAGCCGAAGGAAGAACCTTCTCCCTAGTCCCTCCTTCTAACTGGTTGGATTGAACAGACAGAAGTAGATCAAATCGTTCCTTTATCTCAAGACGGGTTTTGGGAATCTGTAGGTCTTTAGGCTAGCCCAATTAAGGACAAGTTTGATTGTTTGTATTGCAGGGTGCCTTTCTTCCTCCCATCTCTCATGAATCCTTCCACATATTACACGCATTCCCGCTCTTTCCCTCCTGTTTTGAATTATCCTCAACATGACGATTATTCCGACTCGTACTGTAATCAACCATTAGTTAGTTGGGATAACTCGGATTGGGGATACAGCTCTGGACCTCCGTGTTTAGGGTCTAACCCTGAACACTTTGATTGTGATTTCTATTCTTCTTAGAGCCACATCGATTATAGATCGTCAACCTTTCATGAACAACCTAATACGATCTTCAATCAAGAAGGATACACCGATCCTTACCCATCCTCTAATTACACTACCTTTAGGTCATCACCACCTTTTGAACAATCCGAAATGACCTATTATCAGGAAGGGTATAACGAATCTCAATTCGTTAACTCCTTTGCATTGATCCCAAACCTGCCCAACCCTGAACCAACTCATTTGGTTCAGGGTAACCAAGTTCAAGATAAAGTTCTGGCTAACTTAAGGAATATCATACAAACTTTAGAAGTTCAGCCAACACCTTCCATTGAAAGATTGGAGCCCCTGATTCAGATGCTTGATGATTTGAATATGTATTTGTTGGATTGGCTCCAGGATGTTAAGGATAAGAACCTGGGTGAGTTTCTACTTGGGAAGTCAGCGAAATAGAGGATGAGATTTGTGGTTTCTTTAATTCAGTCGTGGGATGATTCCCAGGATGAACTCCCTTCAAGAAAGCCAGAACCCGTTTAGGCACTTGTTAGGGGGACATGTGCTACGAGGCTGACCAGATTGAATTAGAGCAACCAAGTAAGGATGATCTGATTTCTTCACCTGAGATCCCTGAGCCAGGGTATGAGGAAACATATGTCTCCTCGGAACAGAAAGTGACAGATGATTTTTGGGACATACATTAATACAGATCTTGATTTCTTTGATTCTGATGGTGAAGATTCAAGTTGAGAAGCCTCACGTGAGTTTACATAACATGATTTTTGTGAGACGATTGGGCCTGAGGAATCTAAAAGATCATTTGATAGCCCAATAACTAAGGAAAATGATTTTATTAGGGCTCACATTATGGATCCAGAATCACATTTTCTGGAGGATTCACTCAAATGCCCTGATTGTTAGTTACATCCCATTAAGCTTATCGATGATTTTGTTTCTAAGATAATTAGATCCAAGTAAATTTTGATTCAGCCATATCTTTTAGACTTGGAAATTTCAGATGGGGTGATTAATATGTAAGAGCTCTTGGAATTTAACATTCTGAATGAGGAGGATAGAAGTTGGGAAGTTCTGATTTGGGAAGCTAACCCTGGAGGAAGTAGAAGACTGTGTCCAAGGGTTCCATTTCATCTGAAACCATCAAACCAAAACCCTTATGACATTTATTCTGAGGATATTCGACCCAAGCACACATTCATTGATTATCCTTTTGATATCTCTATATCCCGACTTTTTGGTCTTGGATTGCATCCTCATAAATCGCAAGCCTGACCCTGCTTGCATACTGATTGTAGGTTTTGGGTAATTTTTACCCAGAACCTGAGATGTTCTCGATTATGGGGTATGGGTCAGCACCACAATCTGGTCCACATTTGTGGACATCTGCTGACAGGTTTGAGATTTCATCTTTTTATTTTGATTCTGACCTGCACTTGTGAATTTTTTATTTCTCTTCTTTTTATAGTGTGCCTAGCTGAAGGCACTAAATTCAACACGTATACAGTTCTTTTTAGTTTCTATCTCATAGCAGACCTGACATTCACGCAATTTAGGTGCTTTCTACTCCACTCTATTTTATGTCTTTTTAATACAATGAGGACATTGCATTAGATAGGCATGGGGGGGTGGAGTATCATCTCTGAATTTATTCGTCAGCTCCGTAGATTTGTTTTATTTTCTTTTATTTAAAAAAAATGGAATTAGGAAAGAGAACTTGAGTTTAAGAAAATTTTCAATCTTAGGAAATACTACATTATGATTTGAACACAAAGACCCTTCAGGTCTTTGGACTTAATCAACCCGTGTATCCACTAAAATGTGGATTTATTTTTCAAGTCCTCACCACTCTGAATTCTATTTTAATTGGAGTAAATAAGTTTGGGTGATAAGTACAAACTTATCAACCCGCCCTCTGATTTGAGGGAACTTTGAGTTTTTAGCATCTATACACTTTCTTTGCACTAACTCGTTATTCGACGATTCTAATGGAAATTGGGTAGCTAATGAACCTTCTAGGGTGATATGGCTAGCAAGTTATCCTGGGTAACAGCCCATAGGTAGGTTGTCCAGAGCCCAGTCACTCGACATTTCTCTTTTTGCTGCTTTTAGGTAAATTTTAGACTAGGGAAGCCACCTACTTAAAAAAAAAGGTCAAAAAGAAAAGGAGAAAAGAAAAAAAGAAATAAGCCACACTTCGCCGCACGAGTATGGCTAACAAGTTTTCGGTGGTAACAGCTCATCGATCGGTTGTCCAAAACCCAGCTCAATAAATGCACTGAAAATTCCCCAAACACTTAGGAAGAAGCGGAGAAGTAGAATAAATCGGGGAGATATACACTGGATTCACCCTTGTGTTGACCCTGTAAAAAAATAAAAGTAGGGAGAAAGCTACCAGTTGTAATGATACACCTTTAGGCAGAATTCTCTTTTTAAGGTCACCTAGAGGCGTAGAAATTTGAAGTCTGTTTTAACTGCCAGTCAACGAGTCTATCACATTCACAATAAGATGCTTAGAACTTAGGGTTCTCATCAAATCTTGGGTGAGTTGAATGGCTGTAGAAAGCCACTCTTAAACCCTAAAACTCGAAAATCCAAAAAAATTAGAAAAGAAGAAAAAGAGAAAAATAAATTTTTCTTTGAATAAGGTGAGGGCTTGAGGCGGTCTTCATTTTGGTAGATACTCGGGCACTATTGTGTCTTTGAAAGTTCAGATCCTAAGTAAACATTTTCTTAATGATTGAAAATAACTCAAGCCCAAATAATCCAACCTAATTCTTTTATAAATAGCATATAGTTTTTGCTAGGACTAGCAAAAGATAGGAATCGGGGTATGATGTAAACATGTTTACACTACTTAAGATGTCTATTTATGCATGTTCTTAAGCATAGGATTGCATTGCATACTATAAATATTGCATAATATGCATCATCTTGTATTTAGATTAGTTTGAATAAAATGGAGGTTAATTGTCTCCTTTTATGTTCATGGACAGGGCAAACCTTTTATCGAGGCCTCGGATCAAAGATCCAACCATACAGATGTGATCAGGATGACGATTGGAGTTCAACAACTCCAAGATCGCCCTAATCAGACATCTATAGCATCAGATAGAGATCGGGGAACCCTAGAAGATCAAGGGCCAAGATGGTGTGAATCCACACTTCAAACGATAAATCCGACCGCACGGATGGCTTTGGATCGATGATCGCAGCCTAACGGCACGAAAATTGACTTAATCCGATACCCGTGGCACCATCTACATCATCTAGAAGATGGACGGTCAAGATAGTGCCACATGGCACCATCTCAACCATCCAACCGGCCCTCAGGACCGCTGTTGCCTCTCCAAAGAAGATCCAATGAGCGATCTAGGCCATTGGATCTTGATCCAATGGCCATGAGCATGCGCCGCTCAAAACATCCGCACGACCATCTCTCCTCCATAGCACAGCAGGTGAACGCCTTATCACGAGGCACTAGCACGGGTTCGAATCCGCATGCGCAAGCGAAAGGGCGCGGGCGAGCGGGCTCCGCGACTGCAGGCGCTCAATAGTGCCCACGCGCTATTGCACCCCGCGCCTCACGAGGGATCGCACACGGGCGGGCGTGCTGAGGAGCGGGCAGAAGCGCGACTTAAGCCGTCCGATCTCACGATCGGACAGCTGAGATTAGCTGGACGTGGAGCGCGCATTACACGTGAGGAGGCGAGCGGCCACGCACGGCCAGTGCCCCACTACGCCCACGATGGGGCTTTAGCGACGGTTTTATCCGTCCCTAAAGACCCCTGATTTAATGATTTTCAAATTAAAATGACCAAATTGCCCTCACTCCTTGCAACTATAAAAGGAGACCCCCTCCACATGAAATTCTCATCCCTTCCTTCTCTTTTCTCCCTCTCCAAAGCTCAAGAGAAGCTTGTCCCACACCTGGGATGCTTCTCGCGAGATAAAGTCAATTTTTCATCCCCCTTTCGGAAGCGGATCCCGCGACAACGACAACGTGCTGCCCTGTTCCTATTCTTCTGCTTTGACCTCCTTCGTCCTGCTCTGTCCTCCATCCAGGCATCGTCCCATCCGGCTCGTCCTCCAAGCGACCATCGAGGAGGATATCTCTTTCCCCATTCTTTTTACTGTTTTCTAGTGTAATCATTTTCCCACTTTCTACTGTAATGAACAATCTTTCTAATGATGAAATTCCATGTTCATTCTACATCTTTTTTTGGTTTTTGTTTGTAATATTCTCTCTCTCTTCTATTTATTGTAAATAGTTAGATAGTTCTAATCAATTAATTTACTTCGTGACAAATAAAACAAATGCATGTTTTTAAAACAAACGTCCGCCTCCCTGTGTTCTACCCGGGATTTTCATTCCGGTATAAATTTTATTTGTTGAATACGAGTTCTTCGCTTTCATACTACGACGACAGGTTTTTCAAAACCAAACACGTTAGCGAAGCAACCCGACGTTCAACAATTACTTTATGGCTCTATAGGATATTTGTTTTATTGTCTTTGGTTGGGTATTCGCATTGAGAATTCCCATCTCCCTCGCGAGACAAAATACTCCTCGTGAAGAGGAGGGGTTTGAGGCACGTTACCCTTGTTCAAATTAGCGTCGGTTGTATTGAGGTTGAGTTACTCTCATTTAAGTGACTCGTTAGTGGATTTGATCGACTCAATAGGTCAGGAAATCCTAAATCGAGAGATTTAGGTGATGGTTTTTACCTGGATTTGAGTTTCCACCTAAAAATCCTTATGTACTTGTGATTGTTGCTTTTTGCGAGATCGGTTTTATATTTTTTGCATTATATTTCACCTCACACATATCTCACCCCCTCCCATAGGGAATTACATTTACAACTCTATCTTGTAACACCGTTCATTGAAATAATAATAAGGAAATCAACAACAATTTGTATGGTTCATTGCATAAGCTCTACTAGCTTAGGCCAATTTGTGAACATGCCTCCACTTGTGTTACCAACTAAACCTAAACCTACGACCTACCACCCAAACCCAACTAAACCTAAACCTACGACCTACCACCCAAAACACATCTCCATGCAACCACCCCTCCCAATTCTCCCTCCTATAAAACCACCCAAACCCCATCCATGCAAGCCATCTCTTATCCTCCTCCATCTTTGCCTCTCCTTCCTCTCCATCTTTTTCTTCCTCCTTCTTCTCCTCTTCTTCTTCTTCTTCCCGCATGCCATTCCTTCTTCCTCCTCATTCTTTCTCTCTATCCTCTTCTTCCTCTTCTCCACTCCATCCCTCTTAGGTTAGTCTCCCTCTCTACCTTCTTTTTCTTCTCCGCCTTCACCTTCATCTTAGGTTGGATTCTTAAATGGATAGGCTAGAGTGGTGGTTTCCTAGAGTGAGTGTGTCTAGGATTGAAGTTTAAAAAATTTTGGCAGAGTTTCCCCTTAAAATTTAAAGTTTTACTATAAACCTGCATAACACATAAGTGGGTACACCCCACATCCATTCAAATAAATGAAATATAAAGCAACAAATGGGTACACACACATCCATTCAAATAAAACAGCTAAACATGCAACACAAGTGGACACACCCCACATCTATTAAATAAAATAAAAAATAATATGTGGGCACACCCCACATCTAGCAAAAACTTATAATTTTATTAAATTAAATTGAAAATATTGAAATTATACCTCTAAGTACAACAGTCTCTAAGTATGCCTGTCACCGATAACCTATAATTTGAAAAGCAAAAGTAATTAAATAAAACATTATAAATGCCAGTGTATAGAAAATAAATAAATAAAAAGTGTAGTGAATAAGAGTAACATATTTTGAACATGTGTACGTGATTAGGTTTAAGTTTTGATATTATTAGTGTATAGAAAATGCTGATAGAAGTTTAAGTTTCTTCAATTTGAATATGAATTTGATTTAAACAGAAATGAAACAAAGCAAAGAAATTGTTACTAACCTTAGATGTCCACATCTACTGCATTTGAATCTATATGGCCTTCTTCTGTTAATTCTTAGTATGTTTCAGACTGTGCGTCAAAATGATTACGTGGTATTGTTCTTATTGGTATAACCCATCCCCTTTGGCAATTATCAGGGACATAGAAAACTTGTGCTACTTAGCATGCCAATGTGAATGGTTCTTCAGACTAAAGAATTTGATGATTACGATTTAAACTTAAGAAATTGTGTTTCTTGACAATTTTGAAACCAGTGCCCTCTTTAAAAAATCAAACTAACAATATTTAAATAGGACAACTCTACAATCATATTTGAAGCTAATCTCCACAATTTCTTTGATTTTACCATAGTGTCCATCTAGACCGGTGGAAAGATCTGAATCAACAACTCCGGCCTATTATGTAACCTTTCTATCATCAATTTCTTTTATTCTGACTCTGAACGCATTTATTATATACCCAGAGTGGTAATGTGCATAATGTAATGGTGTATCAGTAATTACATCAAAATCTGGTATCCATCGTGAATCCTTGTCCTCTTTCAATTAATTAACTCGATCTTTAAGCCAAATTCGAATGTCCTTGAATGAGGTAATCATTTGAATTCCTCATAGAATGGATCAACTTCAGGAATTTGTTTTAAAATATATAGATGTGCCAAACATCTATCATTTTCTAAAATTTCCTTATACTCTGTATGAAGAATCGACCTTCTTCTAATATCAAAAATTGATAAACATTCTTCATCATTGTCATTGTATTCCCCTCCATAGTTCCTTTGAAGTTTATTAAAGTGGTTGCCTATTTCATTTATGTACATGGAGGTAAAATTTATACACTCCTCCATGAGATAACCTTCTACAATTGAACCTTCTGGCTTTGCCTTGTTCAAGACATAATCTTTAAGCTTTTTCAAAAACCACTCCAAAGGATACATCCATTTGAATTGTATAGGTCCACCAATTCTCGCTTCATTTGTAAGATACAACATGAGATGAACCATTACATCGAAGAAGGCTAGAGGAAGAATCTATTTCATCTTATAGAGAGTAATAACTATTTGTTTATCCCAATGATCTAACGTATCGTTTTGTAGCACCTTCGAACAAATAGCTTTGAAAAATCTACTCATTTTTGTGAATGAATCAATAACTGGCTCAGGCATTATTCCCTGTATCGCCAGTGGAAACAATACTTGCATATAAATGTGGGAGTCATGACTTTACAAGCCAAATATCTTTTTTTGCGCTTCATTCACACAATGAGAAAACTACAACGAAAAACCATCCGGCACCTGAATTTCCATTAAGAAGGAGATCAACCTACTCTTTTGGTCCTAATTCAAGATGTAAATAGCAGGTGAGAAGTAGCCATCCTCATGAATATGCAGCTCCGGACATATCCCCAAACTCTTCATGTCTTTTCTTGCTTTCACCGTGTCCTTTGGATCATCAGTCAAATTTAATACGTCTAAGATGTTATCCATCACATTCTTTTTGGTGTGCATAACATCTAAATTATGATATATTGTAATATCTTTCTAGTATGGCTGCTCAATAAAGAAAAATCTTTTCTTTCGAAATTCAGAATTTCTCAAGGTCGTTTGATCTTGTTTGAATGGTTGAACCAATCGCATCTCACCCATTTCTTGTAATCTCCCCATTATAACTTGACCCGGCAACCTGATAGAATCTATACTAAGTTTATTCTTTAAATTTTTCTTTGAATACCAACACGTCCCGCCATCAAATTTACCCCTAAATTGTGGCATTCGCCAACTATGTTCAATGGGTAGGAATCTGCATTGCCCTAAGTAACATAATTTCTTACTTTCTGGTAGTCGTAGATGATGAGTATCTTCCATATAGACTGAGCAGGCAAGCTTTCCTTTAGTTCTCCAACCTAACAAATTTGCGTACGCTCGGAAGTTGTTTGTGGTCCACAACAGTGCTGCATGAATATTGTAAAATTATTTCTTTTCTACATCATATGTCTTCACGCAGGTGTACCACAACTACTTTAGTTCATCAATTAATGGCTAGAAATAAGCATCTATTGCATTTCCTGGTTGTTTTGGATCGAGGATTAACAGAGTTAGCATCATGAATGATGATATCATACACAACCAAGGAGGTAAGTTATAAGTGACTATTACCACTGGCCATATAGAGTACGACAGGTACATACTCTTAAATGGACTGAATCCATCGCTTGTAAGACCCAACCACACGTTCCTTGCTTCTAAAGCGAATGAATTATTTCTTTCATCAAATCTCTTCCACTCCTCTAAATTAGTAGGATGACGTATTCTTCCATCTCGAGATTTACAATCCTGGTGCCATGTCATCCACCGTGCAATTTTAGTTGATATAAAAAGGTGTTGAAACCTAGGTGTTAGTGGAAAGTAACGAAGAACCTTCTAAAGTTGTTTCCTCTTACTTTCATTTTTACCTACCTTATATCTCTTATGTCCACATGCGGGACAATTACTCAAGTTTGCGAATTTATTTATGAAAAGAATGCAGTCATTCGGACATGCATCGATCTTCTGACAGTCTAAACCAAGCTTGCGAATCCATTTCGTTGACTCGTGCCATAAAGGTGGGAAACCATTAGGGTTATTCAACAACTCAGCAATAAACAAAAGTATTTCTGACATGAACTTAGCACTAACTCTGTTCATAACCTTCAGTTGAAACATCTTCAATAAAAATGACAACTTTGACATTTTCGTAACATCAGAGCAATAGGATCCTCAGCCACCTTAACAGCATCATAGAACGGATCACAACTGAATGGATCTTCCACATCCATATTTATATCCTCTCTTGTTCTGATCTCAGTCAACATTTATTGTATTTCTTCGCCTCCACTATCAGCAATTTCCTTGTCAATCTCTTCGTCAACGGTGTTCTCAATTTTTATGACTTTCTTAGTAAACTCCTCTCCATAAGCTACCCAAGTAGTGTAATGCTACCACCACCCATTACAAATCAAGTGCTCAAGCATAGTATTACAATCATGCAAGGAACCATTCAAACATCTTCTACATGGGCAAGAGATATTATTAAGTTGATCTCCTCTCCTAAATATCTTCTTATTGTCATCAAAGGCCCAATCCAGGAATGAAATTACTCCATCCTTATATTTGGTGTAATCTGAACCCTGCAATCTAATCCAAGATTTATCCATTGTAACCTAAAATGTAATGTAAACAAATCACTTATTAGGAAGGGAAAGGACTGGATGATGTGTATCTTGATTAAGATTTTCACTTTATAGCTCATCCTCAAAGATTTGATCACAACATAGGTCTGCTTGTTACATGTAACCTTAGTGCAGTGAAATTTTAGCAACATCTCTCCAGTATACCCCCGAATACTAACTGATGATAACGTCATCATCAGCCATATTTAGCTTTAATTAATCATAATCAACATATAAATGCTCCTACATAACCGCCAGAAGATCGTAATTCACTGCATATCCATTCTGAGAGATAAACATGAAAACAAGCATAAAACTACAGTTTTAACATAATATCCTAAATGCAGAATGATCACAGGGTTTCCTAGGGGTTAATTAAAGGTCAAATGCTCATTAATGTCTAATAAGTGGGTTCATGCAGACAAAAATGGGTTTTCAAGCGTTTCGAGAATTAAATGACATCTGAAACCATAAAAGCAGACTTGCTTAATTAACTGAGGTTTTGGTCAGAATAAAATTCACATAAACCTTCTAAAAATCATATAAAAATATTTTCTAAGGTTTTTTACCTTTTATTTGACCATTGGAACCCATTTTGACTTAAAGCAGTCTCAGATGGAAAGTTGCCTTAATTTGGGTTTCTACATAGTTTTCCCAGTCAAAAGTGGCCAAAACCTAAATCTGACTTCATCATCAGATTTCTTGGGTACAAATTAGGTGTGTACCAAAATTTGGGTCCAATCTGAGATCATCTTGACCAAGTTTGCATTTTGGTCCTGTCTAACTCTTTTCTCTTACACACTTACCCCTAACTTTTGAAATCCTTGTAGGGACCACCCTAACTTCTTCATATTCTTCACGTCTAGGTCCCTACCACCATTAGGAATAGCTACACCTCATTGGCAAGATTCGAGCGAGATTTTCTCGCTTGTTTCTCAATCAATCAGTCACAGATTTGAACTAGAGATTCCTTGAAGAATTCTCTTTCAATCATACTCGACCTTGGACCCTAAGTCTTTCCCAATCTCCCCTCTGAATGCATGGGAGATGTGGGTATCCCACATGCACGAAAACTCCAAAGCTTTCAAGCTTCTTTCCAAACTTGAAACTCCTCCTTAGGGCCTATAAAGCACACCCAATGCATGCCTTACCTCCTTAGCTTGGTTTGGAGGCTGGACACCTTCTCTTCCCTTCTCCCTGACCTCCTTCTCTGCCAACTCCAGCGAGTTCTCCGACCACCTTTCTCGTCCACCCTCACAGATAATAGTGGGTGGATTCGTCTTCCTCAACTTCGTCTGTGTCTC
Organism: Thalassia testudinum; assembly: GCA_037157565.1. Classification (NCBI taxonomy): domain Eukaryota; kingdom Viridiplantae; phylum Streptophyta; class Magnoliopsida; order Alismatales; family Hydrocharitaceae; genus Thalassia; species Thalassia testudinum. The sequence goes on from JAZHRO010000063.1 coordinate 66,003,988, forward strand.
GCAAAACCCGCAGACGTCTTCTTCCATCTCTTCCTCGCCACTCCATCACTGGAGGCTTCATCTTCTCCGTCGCCGGCATGCCAAAGTTGACACAGATCCTACCCCCTCCATCCAATTAGAGTAGGATAGTTAGGTCTCTTTAGATCCTTAGGTTAGCTTCCCATATTCAAAACCCAAAAAGAACCCTCGACCTCCACATTCACCGTCATCTCTTCCATCTCCAGCCACCTCTTCGGCGAGGCCCATCTCACACCACAAGCTACCAACCACCTCGCCAACGACCCCACAAGCTCCACATCATCCACCTACATAAAACTCCTCTCCTAATTTCACCTTTCGCTCACCCTAGCTCCCCACAGAACACCGCACCCTCACGCTTCCTTCTCCATCATCGACCAACCTCCACACACCTACATATACCACGAAACCATTGCCACCCTACTCACCACACCACAGTGAAGCTTATGAGCTATTTTAATGTGGCCGTGAGGCCTTATTCATGAGTTTCATGTATACGTCGTCACGATCCGCCGCCACCATCATCTCCGCCCTCGCTTGCAATCCTTCGGCTTCAAAAGCCCCAGGTGTTACACCGAAGTCATGCGGAAGGCTTCCAAGGCCCTTCCCAGGTGGTCAATTGAAAACCAGAACCTCAGCTGCCACTCCAATTGCTCAAAGAGGACTACTCGCTGCTGCTTGGATACGTGAAGAGAAGAAGCTTGAAGTTTAGTCCCACATCGTGGGATTTGGAGGCTTTGAAGGCACATAAATTGATTTTATCACATTGCCTTACTGCCTCGGTACACCGGGGTAAGGTCCTGCTCACCACGCACACACCCGACCCGCCTAAGCCTCTCTCACTCCTCGACTACAACCCACGCACGCAGCCTTGGACCCGGGTATGCGATCAGATTACCTGATTAAATTAGATATCAGAGAAAGAGGAGAAAGGAAAGAGTGAGAGAGCGAAGGAAAGGGGGGTTTTGCTTTTCATAGCTTTGAACACTTAGCCGTTGAGAAGAGTTTTCTCCCCTTGTGCATAAGAGAGAAAGAAGAAGAGGCTAAAGAAGAAAAGACGAACTGAAGGCTTTGTGAAGGAAAGAAGAGAAGAAGGAGAAGGTTGCCATGCCTGAGAAGAAGAAAGAGAGAAGGCAGAAGAGGAAGGAGAGAAGAAGAAGAAGCCAAAGAGAAGAACAGAAGAAGAGTACTGTAGCAGAGAACATTTAAGTCGTCTGACTTGAATGTCAGATATTTGAAGTACTATTCAATTATTTAACTTGATTGAGTAATTGATATACATGTGCTTAGTCTAATAATTGGTGATCTAAATCACCATTATTTTGTTCTAGGTATCTTTTTGTCTCTAGATACATTGATCTTCATTGAATACTTAATGTGACAGATTAATATTCATTGAATATCTTTATAGTGCTTCATTTATTGTGCTCATTTAGATTGAGATTAGCATGTGAATTCCTATTTGCTCCCTGTGTTCGACCTCGGAGTTCGTTTCTAGATATTCGTGTTTATAAAATTTATTTGTTTGAGTGCATTTGTCCTATACTACGACGCATATCTTAAACAATGACGAATTCGCTTAAAACATTTTGGCACCATTGCCGGAGAGCAATGTGCAATTCATTGCTTTCTTTGCTTTATCTGATTATATTTGAGCACTTACTTGCCCTGTTTTATTTCTTGTGATTTTGTGAGGTACTTCACGAGGCGATCTTCCATGCAAAATAGCCACTCTCAAGGCAGGTAATCTCTTTTCCTCCCTAACCTTCTAATCTTGGGAAGATAAAAAGGAAACAATCAAATTAGGATTCACCTGCCTTAATTTCTTAGTAAATCATCATTTGAAAGGCAAGTTTTCCTGATTTGCAAAAATTTTCATATCTGATTGAAGATTAAGACGATTCTAATTAGAAACTCCCTACCTTAAGCTCTTGTGCCTATTAGGGATTACGCTTAAAGTCTGAGCATCTTAGACTACTCACGTTCTTGTTTGAAGTCCAAGGTGTACATCTTGAGATTTAACTAGACTTGAAATAGAACCAACTAGGGTTTCAACATTAGGGTTTGAAGTGTTAGTACACATTTGCCTGCACTAAAGAGAATTAACCCTTTCACATTTGTGAGCTATCCAAGCCCCTGTTTGGAAAGATCTAATCAAGTAGAACCCTAAAAATTAGACTCTAAGATTCACTTGAACCATAAAATCTTGGACCTAATAACCTAAGAGTTATTTAGGGTGATTTCTGGCTCTTGACCTAGATTTCATTCTGCCATCTTTAGTGCAGGTCAGGTGAAGTTGGTCTACTTTGTGGGCCAACCAACCTCCAAATTAGGTCACAAGTCAAATCAACTTCTAATCAAGTGAAATTCAAGGCACTATATAGCGTAAAATTAGTAGATTTAAGGTCTCAAGTCTGTACATTCCGATCTACCTGGAACCGCAGTGACAAGGAAGGTTGAGTGGGGGAAACCCTATGATGAAAACATCATCATCAGCCATATCTATCTTTAATTAGTCACAATCAAGGAATAAATGCTCCTACATAACCGCCAGAAGAGCCTTAATTCACTGCAAATCCATTACAAGAGAATAACAAGAAAATAGGGGTAAAACTACAGTTTTAACAGCATATCTCAATTGCATGACAATCACGAGATTTCTCAGGGGTTAATTAAAGGTCAAATGATCTTAAATGTCTAACAAGTAGGTCTGTGCAGACAGAAACGGGTTATCATGTGTTTCGAGAATTAAATGACATCTGAAAACCTAAAAATAGTACTGCTTAATCCACTGAGATTCTGGTCAGAATAAAATCCACCTAAACCCTCTAAAAATCATAAAAAAGTATTCTCTAGGGTTTGGTACCTTCAATTTAACCATTGGAAACCAATTTGACCTAAAATAGAGTCTCAAACAGACAGTTGCCCTAATTTGAGTTTTTGCATAAATTACCCAGTTAAACTTGGTCAAAACCTAAATCCAACTTCACCATTGGATTCCTTGGGTCCAAATTAGGCTTGTACCAAAATTTGGACAAAATCTAAGATCATCTTGACCTAGTTTGCAATTTAGTCCCGTCTGACTCTTTTCTCTCACATACATGCCCCTATCTTTTTTGTCACTCTTTGAAAATAGGTCCCTTCACCATTATCGTGGAGGAATCCTTCTCCGGTGACCTTTGATTGAAGAGAACCCCTTCTCTGATCAACGAATCCCTTCCAAAATTGGAAGAGAAATTCCTTGAGAAGTTCTCTTTCCAATGCACTCGATCTTGAATCCTACAACCATTGAAATCTCTCATGCGAATGCATGAGAGATTCGGGTATCTCTTAGGTTTCCAACTCCGGTGAGCCTTCCAAGCTTGCAAAGCTTGATTCCTAAGCTTAAACCGACTCCCTAAGGCCAATATAAAGATCCCCATGACACACCGATCCTCTCACACTCGAATTTGGCTGGAATCACCATCAATTCCTCCCTCCTTTTGAACCTAATAGATCCTTGACGTCCGAGGACCTCTTCTGACCTCCTTCGTCATCCACCTGCAATACCGACGACGGATTCTCCTTCCTCGTCTTCCTCCGCATCGTGCCATACCGACTGATGCCTCTCCCTCTATCATCCTCGTTGTTTCCTCCCCACCGGAGCCACCTTCATCCCCGACGTCGATGTACCCCTGGCAAGCCGATCTCCCCCCTTTCGTTCGTTAGTTCAGAAGTAGTTTAGTTCTCTTAGACTCTTAGGTTAATTCTTCCCCTTTCAAACTTAGTTTCAACCCTTGACGCCACCACCTGCCACCTTCCTCTTCACCTCCAGCCACATCTCTGATGAGTCCACTCCACCTTTACAGGCCACCAAACACCTCACTGAAACTCCCTACATCTCCACCTCGACTCCATGAACCAAACCCCTCTCCTATTTCACCAATTCCACCTTCCAAACTACCCACCGAATAGACCCACCTCTTCCGACCTAATCCACCTTCCCCACACTCACCCATGACCTCTCACTACATGCCACCACCTCTTTCGCCGCATTAGCGCGAAGCTTTTGAGCATTTTTTAATGCAGCCGAGAGGCCCTCTTCTTGTTTTCAAGTACCTAAGGTGCAGCCTCCATTACTGAGGAGCTTCAAGCAAGTTTTGAAGCTTGCCTCCTACCCAATAACCCCAGGCGAGATCTCCAGGCTCAGCGAAACTCATCCAAGAGTGCAACCAAAGAGTCATTTTGGACCATTGAACGGCTCTATCACCAGAATTAGAAGAAGCACCTGAAGCTACTGCTCGTAGAAGAAAGCAGGGACATTTAGTCCCACATCAGATAGGGAAGAGCAGTTGGAGTGCTATAAAGTGAAAACGTGCCTTAGCCTCTTCGCCTCCTAACATGAGGGTGAGGTCCTCCTAACCCAATCACATACCTAACCTGCCTTCACACCTCGCCTACTACCCACGTCGGTAGCCCTGGTCCCAAGTACGCGGATCCCTGAATACCCAATTACCCTAGCATCTGACCGGACATTGAGAAAGAGGAAGGGAAGAAAGATAGAGAGAGCGCGGGGTTAGGGGGTTTTGCTCTTACAGGCACTTGTGCAACACTTAGTCACGAGAAGAAGAAAGGAGATAGAGTAAAAGAAGAGTAGAGAAAGAAGAAGAAGAAGAGTGCCCTCTTGGCACTATAGCAGTGGACAGTTAAGCCATCTAATTGAGAGTTCTATTGTCTGATCTATTTGACAGGGGTGCACTGTGCACTAAAACTTGAATGGATTTAAAGTGGTTGGTACTATTCATTTATTTAGATCGTTAAGTAATTATTATATGTGTATCTAAGTTAATAATTGGTGATTCAAATCACCATTATTTTGCCTTAGACGTCTTTTTGCCTCATTAGATTCTTCATATACTCATGTTATACATTGCATATTAGTTTTTAAGTAATTAATTATGCTCATTTATATTGTCTATTGAGATTAGTGCGTGATGGGAACACCATTATGAGCCCTAACTAGCTCATTTTGACCCATAAAAGAGAACAAAAGCTCCTGCATAACCAACTGGAGGTCCTAATTCACTGAATAATCATTCTAAGATAAAAGCAAGAAACAAGGGGTAAAACTGTAATTTTACCATTGCAGTACCACAACGAATTTTCTCAAGGGCTAAACACAAGTCAAATGGTCTTAACAAGATAATAAGTGGGTTGAATCAGATAGAAAAGGGTTCGTGTAAGTTCTGGGAATTAAATGACTTCTTGTAACCCTAAAATAGACCCACTTGATTAAATAAGGTTCTGGTCTAGAAAAAATTTACCTAAACCTTCTAAAAATCACAGAAAAATATTCTCTAGGGTTTAGAACCTTCAATTTGGCCATTAGAACCTATTTTGACCTAGAATGGGGTCTTAGACATATATTTACCCTAAATTGGGTTTCTGCATAAATTGCCCAGTCAAACCCAAAATCCAACCTCATCATTGGATTCCTTAAGTCCAAATTAGGTTTGTACCAAAATTTCGACCTAAGGGGAACTCATCTTGACCCACTTTGCAAATAGGTCTGACCCAATTACATTTCTACCCCTATCTTTCAAAAACCCTTACATTTGACACCCTAGCTTCCTCATCGTTCTTTGCAATTAGGTCCCTCCACCATTATAGCAGAGGGAATCCTACTCTGGTGAGCTCTAAAAGGAGATTTCTCCCTGATTTCTCAGAGAATCCCCTTCAAAATTGAAAGGGAGATTCTCTGAGAAATCCCCTCCAATGTGAACCCAATTTGAGGCCTTATTTGGTACCCAATCTCTCATGCGAATGCATGAGCGATTTGGGTCTTTTTCGATTTACCATTGCCGACAACCTTACCTTGCTTGGAAGCTTGGCTTCCAAGCACAAACCCCTTCCAGAGACCTATTTAAGACACCCCAGTTAACCTTGCATCTCCTAAGCTTGAAATCAGCTGGAGAACCCCCTCAATTTCATCTCTTCTCCTCCAGCCGACTCGCTCATCAAGCTCCGGTGACCTCTCCTACTCGCTCTCGTCTCCTAGCAACAATAAAGGTGGTAGGTTCCTCTTCCTCATTCTTGTCCGTGTCGCGTAGCACCCGTCGACTCCCCTACATCCCCTTCGTCCTCGCTAACCACCTTCTCTGTGCACCTTCATCTCTGGCACCGGCAATACGAGCCAAAGGCCACCTCCATCTCCCCCTTCATCTCCTCATCGCTAGATAAGTTCCTTTCACCTTCTACTCCCTTTCCCCTTCTTTATTTCCTCAAACAACTATTGCCGCACTCCACCACCATCATCCCCTTCACCTCCGGCCACCAACTCCGCCAAGTTCGCTCCACCTCCACAGACCACCTCCCTCCTCGCCGGCTGGTCCATAAGCATCGCCTCGACGCCCTGATCATAATCCCCCACTCATATCACTCCACTCACCCAAATACACCCCTGAACACACCAACACACACAGCCACAATGTTTCCTAGGCACTCTCCCACAGGCATTCCCACATCATGCTGACCACCCCTACACATTCGTCGCACCTTGGCGAAGCTCCCTAAGCTTTTTAATGTGGTCGCGAGGCTGTTGTAGTGATTTTAGGTCCAAGAGCTCTCCACCATTGACGTCGGGCTTGAAGCTTGCTTGCAAGCTGCTCCAGGCTATGCCTGCTTCAAGTCACAGTCCCAGGTTGCACGGAAAGACTTCGCGAACATCTCCAGGACTCCAATTGGTGTCGAGGGCCATAGCTACAGTTGCAATCGAAGGAGCCTCTCTGCTGCAAGCACACGCGAAGGGGGTGGGAAGATAGTCCCATGATGTGCATACATCTGATTAACCTAAAATGTCTATTAATGCATGTTCTTAGTGTCACATTAGCATCATACATTGTAAATAGTGCATAACATGCATAATCATGCATTTAGATCAAGTTGTATAAATTGTATAGTAATTGTCTCCTTTTTATGGTCAGGGACAGGGTGACTTTTTATCTGGGCCTCGGATTGAAGATCCAACTGTACGGATCTAATCAAGGTGACGATTGGAGTTCAACGACTCCAAGATCGCCCTAATCGGGCATCCGTAGCACTAGATAGAGATCGAGGAACCCTAAAGAGCAAGGGCCAAGATAGTGTTAATCCGCACTTCAGACGACAAATCCAACCACACGAATGGGTTCGGATCGAGATCGCAGCTTAACGGCGTGAAAATCTATCCAATCCAACACTCATGACACCATCTACAACACTCAGAAGATGGACGACCTAGATGGCGCCATCATAGCCGCACAACACCGGCCGTAGCTCTTCTTCTTCAACCGCTCGACAAATCTTAGCCGTTGGATGTCCATCCAACAGCCTAGATTGCGCCAAGCCACCGCTCTACCAACGCTCTCCTCTTCTGAAGGCGCATGCAACATTTGATCTCGACAGTTGGATGAAGATCAAACGGCCGAGATCAATCGTGTGCAAGACACTCTACGTGACACAAACGCACGCTCAGTGCAGCGGTCGAGCGTGCTATGCGAACATGCGGCGTGCGTTTGAGCCTACATTCACTGCAAGCGGGTGCACGATTGGAGCCGTGCGATGAAGATCCAGCGGCGAAGATTGAGCGATAGCGCCCACACGCGATCAGACGCGCGACGCTTACGCGTGATTGCACGCGAGTGCGCAGAGTGGGCATAGCACTTTAAGCCATCTGATCTCTTGATTGGACGGCTGAGAGAGCGCGAACGTGCACGTGCGTTGAAGGGCGCAGAGGCGAGGGGGCGCGTGAGTGGCGCGCATGTCGGCCACGTTCATGCCTTTAGTGATAGATAAATCCATCACTAAGGGTCCTGAATTAATGTTTTCAAGTTGTAATGTCCAAAATTCCCCTACTCCTTGCGACTATAAAAGGAGACCCCTTCCATACGGATTTCTCATCCCTTCCTTCTCTTCTCTCCCTCTCCAAAGCTCAAGAGAAGCTTATCCCACACCCAGGATGCTCCTCAAGAGCTAAAATCAAGTTTTCACCCTCATTCCGGAAGCGGATCCCGAGACGACGATGACGTGCTGCCTTGTTTCCATTCCTTCTGCTTCGTCCTCCTTCTTCCCGCTCCGTTCCTCGTCTTCCAGGTGTTGTCTCGTTCGACTCGTCCTCCAAGCGATCGTCGAGGAGGATAACTTCTCTCTCCCATTCTTTTTCCTACTTTCTAGAGTAGAATTTTCCTGCTTTCTAGTTGTAATAATTTCTCTCTTTGTAGTGTAATCTTTTCTCGCTTTCTTAGTTGTAAAAATATTTTGCAATATCAAGTGAATGTTTTTGCTCTCTCTCTTATTATCTATATTGATTCCATTTCATTGTGACTATTCTGCCCTTTAAACAAAAACACAAAAAAATATAATTACGAATTTTGATCGACGTAGCCTCCCTGAGTTCGACCAAGGATTTCTTTACAAATTTTTCGGTATAAATTGTATTTGTTGAACGGATTTCTTTGCTACTCGAACTACAACGACAGGTTTTCAAAACCAACTCCGATAGCATAGTCATCTGCCATTCAACATTTCTGTGCCATTGCCAGGGAGGCAACGATTTTCCGATCTTTTCTCATTTCACGCACTTTACTGCCTTCTAAGTTGTTTTCTCTTGTGTTTATTGTTTTGCAGATACCTCTATCAGGGAATCGTCAAGTAGTAGATCGAAGTAAAGTGCAGTTGAAGATGACTGTAAGTGCTCCCCATTCTTCACCCATTAGATTTCATTCCACCACAAAATAACACATGCAAAAATCAACCTAGGTGTTCTTATAAACCCTAAGGTTAGTTTTGGTTGTTTGTTTGACACCAACACCTGCCATACCCTCCGCATTTAAAAAGAAAAATATAAAAAAATCTCACAGAGGTACACTACCTTATCTGATTTTCAAACTCAACCGGTAAATCGATCTTTGGAACCGGTACACACACCCAAACACATAATTGACAAGAAATCAGATTAGGTAATCACTTGTGTGCCTAATTAAGTGGTGGAACAGGCCGATTCTTTGAGTTGATTGGGCTACACCACTTCAACTAAAATCAAATCATTGAGTAGCTGCCACATAGGTTCAACTCTTAGGGATTTACCAGGCACTCCACATTCTTTTAAGCTTCAAAGGAAAACATCTTCAGCTGTTCTTTCAAAACCTGGTGTGCCAACAAAACTTGTTTGAAAATACCTAAAGTTGAATCCTAAAAGCTACTAAGCAAGATTTGAACCCTAAAATTTGCCACATCAAAAATAATCTTGCTTGAAAATCACTGGTTGTGCATGCACACACACATCAATCAATTATTAAGGGCACAACCCAGATAAAGGATCCATCACATTCCAAAGCACATCCAAACCTAACCCTAAATAAAACAGAGTAGACGTTGGCCTTAAGGATTGGACTCACTCTTTGGAGCCCAGAACGAGATTATTTTCAATTAGTCTGTTTCTACTGTTCAATCTGATGTCTAGCTAGGGGAGTAGAATCAAACGATTGCGGCTGGGGGGTACACTAGGAACCGGAGGCATAAGCCAAAGGAAGAACCTTCTCCCCAGTCCCTCCCTCTAACTAGTTGGATTGAACGGACAGAAGTAGATCAAATCGTTTCTTTATCTCAAGACAAGTTCTAGGAGTCTGTAGGTCTTTAGGCTAGCCCACTTAAGGACAGGTTTGATTGTTTGTATTGCAGGGCACCTTTCTTCCTCCCTTCTTTCATGAATCTTTCCACATTTCATACGCATTCCAGCTCTTTTCCTCCAATTATGACTTATCCTCAACATGACGATTATCCCGACTCGTACCGTAATCAACCATTTGTTAGTTGGGATAACTCAGATTGGGGATACAGTTCTAGACCTTCGTGATGGGAACACCATCATGAGTCCTAACTAGCTCATTTTGACCCAAAGAAGAGAACAAAAGCTCCTACATAACCAACTGGAGGTCATAATTCCATGAATAACCATTCAGAGAGAAAAGCAAGAAATAAGGGGTAAAACTATAATTTTACCATTACAGTACAACAACGGATTTTCTCATGGGCTAAACACAGGTCAAATGGTCTTAACAAGATAAAAAATGGATTGGTTCAAAGAGAAAAGGGTTCATATGAATTCTGGAAATTAAATGACTTCTTGTAACCCTAAAACAGACTCACTTGATTTAATAAGGTTCTGGTCGGAATAAAATTCACCTAAATCCTCTAAAAATCATATAAAAATATTCTCTAGGGTTTATAACTTTCAATTTGACCCTTGGAACCTATTTTAACCTAAAATGGGGTCTCAGTCGAATATTTGCCCTAAATTGGGTTTTTGCATAAATTACCCAGTCAAACGTGGTCAAACCCAAAATACAACTTCACCATTGGATTGCTTAGGTCCAAATTAGGTTTGTACCAAGATTTGGACCTAAGAAGAATTCATCTTGACCCACTTTGCAAATAGGTCCAGCCCAATTAAATTTCTACCCCTATCTTTTGAAAACCTCTGCAGAAACCCCCCTATCTTCTTCTTCATTCTTTGCAATTAGGTCTCTCTGCCATTATAGCGGAGGAAATCCTACTCCGACGAGATTTCAAAGGCAAGAACTCTGATCTCTCAGAGAATCCCCTTCAAAATTGAAAGGGAGATTCTCTAAGAAATCTCCAATATGAATCCAAATTGAGGCTCTATTTGGTACCCAATCTCTCATGCAAATGCATGAGAGATTTGGGTCCCTTTCAAGTTGCCATCTCCTGCGAGCTTGCCGTGCTTGGAAGCTTGGCTTCCAAGCACAAATCCATCCTCCAGGGCCTATATAAGCAGACCCAAGTCACCCCGCATCTCCCAAGCTTGAAATTGGTCGGAAAATCCCTCAAATGCATCTCTTCCTCCTCGGACCAGTGGCTCATCAAGCTCCGGCAACTTCCCTCTCTCTCCTTTGTCACGTAGCCACAATACCAGTGGTAGGTTTCTCTCCCTCCTGCTCATCCGCACCGCGCCGCACCCACCGATGCCTCTGCAGCCCTTTCGTCCTCGCCGTCCTCTCCCACTGAGCGCTTTCGTCTCCGGCGACGGTAATACGAGCCGGCCACCATCCCTGCCTCTCCCTTCATCTCTTTACACCCAGATAAGTTCCCTTTTCCCTTCTAATACTTTTTCCCTCTTTATTTCTTGAAAACACCCTTCAACACACTCCATGACCATCACCCCTTCCAACTCCGGCCAAACCTCCAGCGAGGCATCCCCATCGCTCTACACCTCCATCCACCTAGCCAACCATCCCATAAGCTCCGCAACACTTCACTGAACATAAACCCTCACTCCATACACGCTATCACTCACCCACAAGGGCCCTTGAACACACCTACTCATACGCACATAGGGTGCCCTAAGCACGCGCACTCCGACATCCCCACGCCACATCGACCCCCGTAGTACACTCACCATGCCTCGACGAAGGCTCTTGAGCTTTCTGACATGGCCGCGAGGCCGTTTGCATGATTACAGGTTCGGAGGGTCGCCGCCATTGATGCAAGCGAGAAGCTTGCTTGCGAGCTCTCCCCAAGTCTGCCTGCTCCAGGCCAACAATCCTAGGTGGCGTGGAATACTTCTGCGCACAGCTCCAGGCACCCAATTGGCATTGAAGGTCGAAGCATCAGCTGCAATCAAGCGAAGTTCCCTGCTGCAGACTCATGTGAAGGGAGGTGGGAAGATAGTCCCACCTCTGAAACTCTTGACCGCCTGCAGCTGAATAAATTGCAAAAGTGCATAGGCTTTTTCACCTCCTAACCACAAGGTGAGGTCCCACTCACCTTCACCTGCCTCGTCCGTGACCTGACCTTCGCGGACCTGGCGTGACCCGTATACCCAACCTAGCACACCTCGCCCACCACCGCACGCCAGTGGCCTAATCTCGGATGCGTACCCGAGAAAGTGACTCTGGGAGAGCGAGCGTAAGAGAGAAAGAGGAGAAAAGAGCACATGCGAGTAGGGGTAGGTTTTACTCTTGCAAGGAAAAGACAAGAAGAGGAAGCCAAGGAAGAAGAAGGTGAAGGCCGAAGAGGAAGAAGTTAAAGTCAGAAGTAGCTAAGGAAGGAGAAGGCAAGGCCAAAGAAGAAAGAGTTGAAGAGGCAGGAGCTGAAGAGGAGAAAGAGAAGGAAGGACTGAAGTCAGAAGAAAGGAAGGAGCCACCAAAGAAAGAAAGAGAAGGAAGGAGAAGAAGGTGAAGGCCGAAAGGAAGAAGCTAAGGGCAGAGAAAGCTAAGGAAGGAGAAGACAAGGCTGAAGAGGAAGAAGCTGAAATCAGGGAGGCTAAGGAGCTGAAGAGTTGAAGAAGAAAGAGAAAGAAAGAGAAAGAGCTAAAGGAATCAAAGGCTAGAGAAAGGCTAAGGCACGAAATCAGAAGAAGAGAAAGAAGAAGAAGAAAGGAAGCAACCAGAGACAGAGATCAGAAAATAGAAGGAAGAAAAGCACAGCACTGTAGTAGCCATATTTTAAGACATCTGATTTGTCCAAATTTTGTGTTTGTCTTTATACATTGATTTCTTTATTTTTCTGTGCTTACATTTTTGCACTATAACTCTGGTTTTTTCAATTTATCAAGTTGTGCTCGAGATTTCTAAACCCTAATTTGCTCCCTTTATTCAACCTCAGACTTAAAACTTCTTGTAATGAAATCTATTTGTTTTCAAAGCGATTTCAACTATATTACAACGCTTTACTTTAAAACCCAATTTCGCCTTAACAAACGTTTTGGCACCGTTGCCAGGGAACAACGGGCAATTTAGAAATCTTGATTACAATTACTGATTTGGTACTAACTTGATATATCTCTTTTGTTGTGATTGTTTTAGCGAAGAAGATTCAAAGGAAGATGGCCGCACAACAAACACGCCTGGGGCAGGTAATCTCCGATTAGTCCCTTTCTCTTAAGCCCCTCATTCTGAAAAGGAAAAAATAAGATAAAATCAATTAGGGCTACCTGCTTTCCATCTCCAGTTAATTCACCAAAGTTGCTTGATTTGATTTCAACAACAATATTGATTTGTGCTCCCATTTAAGGTAACTAGGGCCATCACCTTCTCGATTGAGCCCTAGATACCATATTTTGGTTACTAAATTGGACCAAAATTAGATCCAAATTAAGGATTTCAATTTAGGGTTGTAGAGACACATCTTTCTAAGCAAGAATGAATTATCCAAAAAGAGGTGTGCCTAAGCCTTGGTTGAAGAGACTTATTCAAGAGAAACCCTAAAATTCAGGCTCTTAATCTCACTTGAATCCTAAAGGAAAGGACCTAAAACTTCTCAAAGGACAAATAGGTGAAGTTGACCCCCTTATTGGGTCAACCAACCTTGAAATTAGATCACTTTTGCACTCAATACATCTAAAGTTCAAGTGAAATCTTAAGCACCTTTGATCTTAAATAAAAGTGGTAGACTTAAGAGATCAAAGTCCCCATTCTAGTCTACCTGGAACATCAGTGACAAGAGAGGTCGAGTGGGGGAAACCCTGTAACTCGTGGGGACGCTCTACCATGTAGGGGTCTTTGCGGAACTCTCCCTCTCTAACTGCCCAGGTATTTCTCAGGTGGACGACTTTCTGACTAAGGGGTATCATCCTCCCCGAACCTCTATAGTCATCCAAATTTTTGGGTATCTTGTTTGGGTCTAGCACATTCTACTCTCATCCAAACCATCAGTGCATGTTCAGTAGGAGGTCCTTAAGTCCTCCTTTAGTGATTCACTCCCACCGAGGCCAGGCCTCGACGTTCGTGTTTGTGTAGCAACCCCACCACATAGATATCTCCTCTGATTCATCTGAACCCAATTCTCATTCTTCCATCATCATGGCACAACCAGTACAAGAAGAGAATAACCTTGAGAACCAACTCTAGCGCCTGAATGATTTATTTCAAGCCTTTGTAAACCCGCCGCAACGTCCTATGATGCGAGATCACTATAATCTCGATGCGGTGGCGATCGAACCTCAAGTCCAAATCCCGGCTGGAGGCCTTGATTCTAAACTCAAGCCCAACATGATTCATGTCATTCCAAAATTTCATGGGCTTAACTCCGAGGATCCCTTCCAGCACATCAAACAACTCAAACATCTAGCCCAGACCTTCGGGTCAGATGTCCAAAATCGGGATATTCTTCTTATGAAGATGTTTTCCTTCTTTCTCATGGACAAAGCAGCTCACTAGTATCAGACTCAAATGCATCCAATCAACACGTGGGTTGAACTACAATCCAAATTCTTGAAAAAGTTCTTCCCAATTGGTCGGATGAATGCCTTACGACACTAGATCACACACTTCACCCAGCAAACTGGAGAACCTCTTCATGAAGCATGGAACCACTTCCTGGATCTCATGCGAAAGTGCCCCCATCATGGAGTTCCTAAATGGGAACAAGTCCAGTCTTTTTACGAGGGACTCCGTGAAGACATCCGGTTATTCATCAATGCAACCTGCAGAGGAAATATCATGTGTCAACACGAAGACACTGTGTGGGAGATTCTTGAGAATATGTGCGAGAACTCCATCAATAATGACTCCATGATCTTTTTCGACCGGACGAATGCCCGCACATCGACGAATCCAAGGGGAGCACACGAGGCGTAGGGCCTGTCCGCATTTGTCGACTTGGAATTGATGGCTAGTCGGTTGGACAAGGTCTCTATCATAGAGAAGAAGGTAGATGAGCTAACTCAACATTTGCAATGAGCCACCTCTGCGCAAAACCCGTTTGCATAGCCACCTCTTAGGAGGAAAGTTGTGCATAACATCTATCGCCGATCTTCTCAGGGGATGGACCCGTATCCACCCCTGTTTGACTCTAGGACCGGAGGAAACTTCGATCTGACCTACTCTAGTTGGGGGGACTCTGAACCCACGTACTCTGACTTTCCTGAGCTTCCTCAGATCGGCGAGGACCTCAACGCCATCCAGAATGACCCATTTTCTAATACCTATAACCTGGATGGCAGAATCACCCCAACTTCTTGTGGATGGAAAATAATCAGAATCAAAGACCACCATATCAGCCCCGTCCACAAGCCCCTCGTCCATATCAATCGCCTCAGCCTCGGCCCAACCCCTCCTATCAATCTAGGCCAACTCAAATAGATCAAATGACTCTTATCCTTCAGACTCTGGCTAACATTTAGAAGACAAATTCGGCTATGCAAAAACAGCACAAGGACGAGATCACAGAGGTTTGAAATCAACTCGCCTAGATTGTGAATTCTCGCCAACCTGGAACACTCCCTTCGCAACCTCTACCGAATCCAAATATCATGCTGAACCAGAGGCACGTTATGAACCCAAATTTGGGCCAAGCCCATGTGATTTATCAGACCCCTTCTACTCCATCACCTGACGGGATGGAAGCTTCGACATCATATGCGAGATTTCAGCAGCAGCCGCCCATCTTACCAACTCCGAACCAAAACCAAGCAGGACTGAATTCTGTAACAACTCATAGTGGCAAAGCAACACAAGACCCACCTTATCCAAGCCACTTTCAGCCTGGTAGTAACCCAAGCCCTAGGATAGTTATCTAGGATACCCCTGTCCCAGATCAAGAACCTAAACTTATTCTAGAGGAACCATCCAAGGTTCCATTTCCCGAGGCCTTGACCAAGGGAAAGAGGACAAACAAACCTGTGGCTCCTGAGGAGGATCTGGTCAAGCTCTTTGAACAGGTCCATATAAACATCCCCTTGATGGATGCAATCTGCCACGTACCGACTCACGCACGATTTTTGAAAGATGTGTGTACACCCATTCGTAAGCCATGAACCAAAAGTGGGAGTCCAATCGTACTGTCAGAGTAAGTCAGCTCTGTAATTTTGAGGAAACTCCCACCTAAGGCAAATGACCCAGGTACTCCCTTGATTTCCTGTACCATTGGTGATACCCAATTTGACAGAGCTTTATTAGATCTAGGGGCCTCCATAAACCTAATACCTACATCCCTCCTTGACCACCTTGAGGAATCTGAGCTTAAACTGACAGAGGTGACATTGCAGTTGGCTAACCGATCTATTAAGTCACCTAAAGGAGTACTCGATGATGTCATCATTAGGGTGCGGGATTTCTATTTCCCGGTGGATTTTGCAATCTTAGATATGGATTCTCCAGAAAACCTGAGGGATACACCAATTATACTAGGGAGACCCTTTCTGGCCACTGCTAAGGCCAATATAAATTGTGAGGGCCAAATTGAGCTGAAATTCAGAAACCAAACACTAAAGATTGACATCTTTAAGTCCTAACAAGGGATTAATTACGGTGTTATAGAATAAATATGTGATATCAAGGCTGTGGTTGATGAACCATATAATGAGGACAACCTGATTACTTCCGATCAACCACAAGAAGATCAAAACCTGCAATCAGAGTCCGAACCTGACCTAGATACACCCATAACTCCTTCCCTTGCTCCTGACACACACCCTGAACTGCCCATTGCTACTGATAACCCCATTCTAGAACTCAAGCCTCCTCCGATCATCTGAAGTACATCTTTTTGGGTTCTAATCAGATGCTTCCTATGATTATCAACTCTAGACTCATGCCTAACCAGGAATCCTGTCTGATTACTATTCTCCAGCAACATCGTAGAGCCATTGGCTGGACTCTTGATGATTTGACTGGTATCAGCCCCTCATACTGCACACATCGTATCTACACCGAAGAGGGCACACGACCTTCCCGTGAAATGCTGAGACGTCTGAATCCAAATCTACAAGAGGTCATGAAAAAGGAGATCATCAAGTGGTTAGATGCAGGGATCATCTACCCGATCTCCGACAGTCGGTGGGTGAGTCCAATCCAGGTTGTGCCTAAGAAGGTAGGACTCACCGTGATCACAACTAAAATCGGAGGAATCATACCGACCCGTATAGTGAACTCGTGGAGAGTCTGCATTGATTACAGAAGACTCAATTCCTCCACGAAGAAGGATCATTTCCCACTACTGTTTATTGATCAAATCCTCGAGAAACTAGTGGGAAATAGGTTCTTCTGCTCTTTGGATGGGTACTTCGGTTATAACCAGGTGGCAATCCATCTTGAGGACCAAGAAAAGACCACTTTCACCTGCCCCTTCGAGACGTACGTGTTCCGAAGGATGCCGTTCGATCTCTGCAATGCACCCGCTACTTTTCAGTGGTGCATGCTTTCCATATTCTCAGATATAGTAGGTGATTATCTGGAAGTCTTCATGGATGACTTTTTAGTATTCGGAGAATCATTTGACAATTGCCTCCTGCACTTGGTTCAAATCCTTAGGCGGTGCATTGACGTGAATTTGGTTCTTTCTTGGGAAAAGAGCCATTTCTTGGTGCCTGAAGGAATTGTCCTGGGACATCTCATATCAGAAAAAGGCATCCAAGTCGATTGAGCCAAGGTGAATTTGATTTCCAAACTCCCTATGCCTAGCTCGATCAAGGACATCCAATCTTTTCTGGGGCACATCGATTTTTACCGTCGATTCATTCCTGATTTCTCGAAGATCACACGCCCCCTGACCACTCTTCTTTCTAAGGATGTACCTTTCGAAATCTCCAAGGAATGCACTCAAGCATTTAAAATCCTCCATGATCGAGTTACCCAAGCTCCGATCCTACAATCCCCTGATTGGTCTCAACCCTTTGAGATCATGTGCGATGCATCTGATTTCGCTGTAGGAGAGGTACTTGGGCAGAAAATTGATGGGAAACTTGTGGTCATCTACTACGCTAGTAAGACACTTGACGAGGCTCAGCGTAACTACACAGTTACTGAGAAAGAGCTGCTAGTCATAGTATTTGCCTTGGAAAAATTCAGATCTTATCTCCTGGGTTCCCACGTTATCATTTACTTATATCACACTGCTGTGAGGCATCTCCTTGCGAAGAAGGATGCGAACCTTGATTAATCCGCTGGATCTTGTTGTTGCAAGAATTTGACCTCGAGATTCATGACAAAGCAAGAAAACAGAATGTGGTAGCTGAAAACTTGTCCCACCTTCCTTCTGAGATCATCAACCCTTCTGGACCCATCATGGAACATTTTCCTGACAAGCACATCCTGACTATCAATACAGGGCTTCCATGGTTTGTTGATATAGTAAACTACCTGGCATCACATCAGATCTCGTCCGATTGGCCGAAGGCTAAGGACAAATTGCTTTCCGATGCCAAGTATTACTTCTAGGAAGACCCGTATCTTTTCCGCATCGGTGCTAATCAGATCATTCGATGATGTGTCGCGGAAGTGGAAATTCAGCACATATTGTCCTTCTGCCATGACCAGGCATGCGGTGGACATTTCTCAAGTCATAAAAGCACAGCAAAAGTCCTCCTGTGTGGCTTCTATTGGCCTACGATTTTCAAAGATGCATACAAGAACAGTGGAGCATGCGCTCGGTGCCAGACCTTAGGCAACATGAGCCATCGTGATATGATGCCCTTACAGCCGATTCTCGTATGTAAAATCTTCGACGTGTGGGGGATTGATTTTATGGGACCTTTTCCTATTTCGGACGGCTTCAAATACATTCTACTCGCTATTGACTACGTGTTCAAATGGATCGAAGCCATTCCGACCTGAACCAATGATCATAAGGTAGTTCTCAAATTCATTCATCAGAACATCTTTTCATAGTTCGGGATTCCACGTGCTATAATCTCTGATGGAGGGACCCATTTCACTAATGCTCAGTTCAGGTCATAATGACCAAATACAGGGTGTCGCACCGAATCTCTACTCCTTACCACCCCCAAACTAATGGTCTAGCTGAGCTATCAAATCAGGAGATCAAGAAAATCCTCTAGGTTACTATTCGACCTGATAGGAAGGATTGGTCATCCTAACTTCTAAAAGCTTTGTGGGCTTATAGGACCGCCCACAAAACCCAATTAGGTATGTCTCCCTTCAGAATGGTGTACGGGAAGGCATGTCACCTCCCTATCGAATTGGAGCACAAAGCCTATTGGGCAGTACGGAACTGCAATTTAGATCTTTCTAAGGCAGGAACCCACAAAAAGCTTCAAATGAGTCAGATCGACAAATTACAGCATGACGCGTATGAGAACTCACTAATTTACAAGGAGCAGGTTAAGGCCTTTCACGACAAGCACATATCCAGAAAGATCTTCCATCCTGGTCAAAAAGTCCTACTCTTTGATGCCAAGCTTAAACTGTTCCCAGGAAAACTACGATCAAAATGGATCAGACCCTACCTCGTCCAACAAATCTTTGGAAATGGAGCCATCAAGATCAGTCCACTCAGCCACGATTCAGAACCTTTCATCATGAAAGGTCAGAGACTCAAACCGTTCATTGACTTGACCAATACAAATTTGGCTGAGATATCCTTTACCTTCCATTCTCCCTGAGCTTATTGCACCTAGTCAATGATGTAAAACTCAGCGCTTAACGGGAGGCAACCCGTCATTTTTTGAAAAACCCGAAACCTTTCTTGACATTCCTATGCTGAATTCATATTACACTTTAGGGTTCATCCATTAGAACAGCCGACCCCACTGACAGAAAGCCATTTTCGCGCATTTGAAAGTCGTCGAAAATCGTAGTATAGTCGCGCAAAAATGTTCGTCAAAGATTTGATTTTTAAAGATAACGATACTTGAGTCTCGGTCGTTCGTCTCTGGGAGGCGTGTTTCTATTTTTGAAATCGATCTTAAAGCCGCTCTACTTAATATTCTGGTGCGCAATATATAGGCGGTTAAAGAACAGACACTTAAATCATGCAAATAAAATAATCATTCAGCTCATGGTGATTTCGAACACATAAAGAGATACATATATATATAAATGCATTTTCATTCATTCATTGGGGGAGAGTTATTTGTACAGGAAATCTAGAGGAAAGCTTAGACATGAATGCTTAAAATTAAATCTAACTACCAGAAAACGATTGCATACAAGAATCAACGGGGGGATTTCGCATGCATCATTGGGAGAGAAGACTACTCTACTAAGCAGTAAATGAAAGCAATAAAAATTATGAAGAGCATGATCTAGAGCTAGAAGAATAGAGGGCATTCAGGGGTGGTCCCCGATGGCCTTGGAGTGGTCAAGAAGAGAATGAGGGGCGGCCAATGTAGCTTAGGCCGACCCTTGGAGAGAAGTAGGGTTGATCCAGCATCCTGGCATGGTGTCCTCCATGGTGGTGGTAGAGAGCTCGTGGAGGTGGAGTGAGTGGCTAAGTGGAGGTGGCGTGAATGGCACCAATGGAGTGCAAGTGCCAAAGAAGTGAATGGGTGCCAATGGCCACCCAAGGGGTCTTTTTATAGACCTAAGGGAAGCTCTCTAGAGAATTATGGAATTCTCTAGAAGGCCTATGGTGGGAGCTCGTGGGAGAGTGAGAGAGAGAGGGTGGATGGTGGTTTTTAGATCCACCAAATGTGGATCTAAAAATTGAATGGCTCTTGGTTGCTATTTTTGGCAACCAAGGCAACCACACATGGTAGAGAGTTCTAGAGAACTCTAGGCTATATATTTTCGTGTGGATAGTGTGTGTGGGTGTGTGTGGGTGTGTGTGGGCTGAAACTTAGGTGGCTAGGTTGATTAGGTTTGGTTCTAGTGGGTTTAGGTCAAGGTAGGTCTCAAATTAGGGTTATAAACCCTAATTCACTAAGGTAAAGTGCAATTAAACTTAATACAAGTTTAATTGGGTGTGTGGAAACTTAATTGAGAGTAAAAAAACTCAATTAAGTCAGGTCTAGGTCAATTGGACTCTCACTGAGTCCAATTGGACAGTGTGTGCTGAGATCAGGGCTCAATTGGACTCAATGAGTCCAATTGAATAGGCTGATGGATTTGACTAAGATCCAAGTCAATTAGGTTTAGTGAGGACCTCATTAGGTCCTTAGGGAGGTCTAGAGGTGATGTACTAGGGTTAGGGCACCTTAATTTAGGTTCCTATGGGGTTGGAATTGGGTTTAGGGACCTAGAGATCCAAGATCAAGGCTTAAATCTCAAAACAGGAATTGGAGAGTAGTATCAGACGCCTAATTATAGAATCAGATGTCTTATACTCAAAAATTAGAAGTCCAGACTTGTTGTCTGGACGTCTAATCAGAGTCAGGAAGGATTTCGGGTTCTGTTTTGGGTATTCTGCAGAAATTGGACGTCTGACAAAGTGTCTGGACGTCCAATAACACTGCAGAAGTGGGTTTGAAGTGTGCGGGAGTTGGCTAAGGGTCCTGGACGTCTTAAAACTTATCTGGACGTCCAGAGAAGGGTTGGAACTAGGGTTTTAGGGCTTCCTAGGGTGTTGTGACCTAATCTAAGGGTGGCTAAGGCTTGGGGAAGTCTCTAGGCTATCCTAGGGCTAGGATGGACCTAAGCTCTTCACATTTTACTGCTTTATTTCTACTTAACAGAATAGAAAACCTTTAACCCCCTTACATTATTATTCCTACATCTAAACTAGGCCTTCTGCTCCAGCTCTGCTACAACTCCCGTTATTCCTGATCCAGCTTCAGATCCAGCTCCTGATCAGCTTATTCCCTGCAATCGACATAATGCACTTAATCAGCACATTATAACATTATTTTATGCATAGCTAAAGGAAAGCAGTAAAGATGCAGATAATGTGTATGCATGAATGAATAACCCTAACTTATGCTAAGTCCTAGCTTAATCTAGGCCAATTAAGACCTATGATTGCTGCGCAATCACCCACCTCAGGTACCCGAGTTTTGAAATCGTTCGCAACAGTCACCTCGACCCGTTCGCCCACCCAAAACCTATTATAATGAATGATCTAAGCTGAACTCGAACCCACCTAATTTACAATGGGGACATTGCAAATCATAGGCATGGGGGGGTATGAAAGTGCAAAACATCGTGAAAACTCATCTCACAAGAAAAGGTTTCAACAAAAAAATCACATATCACAAAAACACCAAAAAAATAAAAAATTCTTGAAAAAGAACAAAAAATTCTGAGGGGAGAGAAAATTTTGAGGCCATACAAATCATGAGGAGAAAAAGAGGAAAACTGAAAAATGTCAAAAAAAGGAGCACAAAATGAAAAGAAAAAAAGAAGAGATAGTCATTAGTAAGAAATTAAGGGATTAACTAAGCTCTAGACCATATCAAGAAAAAGAAAACGAAAGGAAAAAAGTGCTAATGAGACACAAAAGAGATTAATAGGAACGCTGATCTTAGGCTTCTTGGGCTAGACTCTTAGGCTTAAAAATTCATGTATCCACTAAGATCTAGATAGTCCTCAAGAGGTTGGGAAAAATGCAAAGCTCGAGTATTAGGTCTAAGGCTTAGGGAGTATTCGGCCTCGTTAACTGACCTGTGGTTTGCGAGACTCGGTAACCTAAGCACCCCAATCCACACACAGTCTGGTTCAGTGCGCATAAGTATCAAAATCACACAAAAGCATTTAATTATTCTAAAAAAGTCACCTAGATTAGGAGCTGCTAATCAACACAAGTTAATTTGGATGAGTTCCCAGCATGAAGAGGCGAGAAATTCCCCTCGAAGATGTGCAATAACATATCGTCTCCTCGGTGCTTGTTTCCTAGGATATTTACATATCCTACTAGGGGCATGTAATCACCCTGTGCTGGTTCAGATGCCATGGGCAGCATTATCACGAAATGTCGGTTGCCAGGGATTGGATTTAGCTACAGAACGCCATGGGCGGGATTATCTCAAAATCTCAAAAGCCAAGATTCTGGGGGTTGCCATGGGCAGTGCTATCACGAAGCATCGATTGCCAGGAACCCTTCGAGGATTGATGATGGGGACGAGGAATCCGATATAGACTGTGTTGAGAAGCCAATCCGAAGCTAGAAATAAAAAGAAAAGAGGGAGAAAACTCTCCAAACAAAGAAAATCCTCTGTCTCTCTCTTACAAAAAACACACTACAAACTGAACCGAGGCTAAAATATGTTACAAGCACGGGTGCTTTAACCGCGGAGTCCAACGAACCTTAGGATAGTTCCTGTGGGCCTTAAAAACCTCCGCAGCGGACTGAGGCTAAAGCTGGTCAAGTCCGGATCTTGGTTGGTACTTGAGTACCTCTAGGCCTACTATCATCATTCTAACCTAATCAAAAAGGAAAAAAAAAGGCACTCATCATAATTTATGAACATCAAGGAACTCATGGTCTAGAAAAGACGTTAAAACCTTAAAATTTTACTAAGGGACTAGCAAAACATAGGCATGGGGGTATGATGGGAACACCATCATGAGGCCTAACTAGCTCATTTTGACCCATAGAAGAGAACAAAAGCTCCTACATAACCAACTGGAGGTCCTAATTCCATGAATAACCATTCTGAGAGAAAAGTAAGAAACAAGGGGTAAAACTATAATTTTACCACTGCAGTACAACAACGGATTTTCTCATGGGCTAAACACAGGTCAAATGGTCTTAACAAGATAAAAAATGGGTTGGTTCAAACAGAAAAGTGTTCATGAGAATTCTGGAAATTAAATGACTTCATGTAACCCTAAAACAGACCCACTTGATTTAACAAGGTTATGGTCAAGATAAAATTCACCTAAACCCTCTAAAAATCATATAAAAATATTCTCTATGGCTTAGAACTTTCAATTTGGCCCTTGAAACCTATTTTAACCTAGAATGGCAGTCAAATATTTACCCTAAATTGGGTTTTTACGTAAATTTCCCATTCAAACGTGGTCAAACGCCAAAATCTAACTTCACCATTATATTCCTTTGGTCCAAATTATATTTGTACCAAAATTTGGACCTAAGAAGAATTCATCTTGACCCACTTTGCAAATATGTCTAACCAATTACATTTCTACTCCTATCTTTTGAAAACCTCTACAGAAACCCCCCTGTCTTCTTCTTCATTCTTTGCAATTAGGTCCCTCCTCCATTATAGTGGAGCAAATCCTACTCTGGCAAGATTTCAAAGGCAAGAACTCTCTAATCTCTCAGAGAATCCCCTTCAAAATTGAAAGGGATATTCTCTGAGAAATCTCCTCCAGTATAAATCCAATTTGAGGCTCTATTTGGTACCCAAACTCTCATGCGAACGCATGAGAGATTCGAGTCCATTTCAAGTTGCCATCTCTGGCAAGCTTGTCGTGCTTGGAAGCTTGGCTTCCAAGCACAAATTCATCCTCTAGGGCCTATATAAGTAGACCCAAGTCACCCTGCATCTCCCAAGCTTGAAATTGGTCGGAAAATCCCTTAAATTTGTCTCTTCCTCCTCCGGCTAGCGACTCATCAAGCTCCAGTGACTTCCCTCTCTCTCCCTCATCTCCTAGCCACAATACCAGTGGCAGGTTTCTCTCCCTCCTACTCATCTACGTTGTGCTGCACCCGCCGACGCCTCTGCAACCCTTTCATCCTCGCCGTCCTCCCCCACTGAGTGCTTTCATCTCTGGCTATAGCAATACGAGCCGGCCGCCATCCCTGCCTCCCCCTTCATCTCTCTACGCCCAGATAATTTCCTTTTTCCCTTCTAATCCTTTTTCCGTCTTTATTTCTTGAAAACACCCTTCGACGCACTCCACCACCATCACCCCTTCCAACTCTGGTCAGACCTCCGGCGAGGCATCCCCGTTGCTCCGCACCTCCATCTACCTCGCCAACAATCCCATAAGCACCACAGCACTTCACTGAACATAAACCCTCACTCCATACACGCTATCACTCACCCACAAGGGCCCCTGAACACACCCACTCACACACACACAGGGTGCCCTAAGCACTCACACACCGGTAGCCTTACGCCATGCCGACCCCCATAGTACACTCGTCGTGCCTTGGCGAAGCCTCCTAAGCTTTCTGATGTGGCTGCGAGGCCATTTGCGTGATTACAGGTTCGAAGGGTCGCCACCATTGACGCAAGCGAGAAGCTTGCTTGTGAGCTCTCTCCAGGTCTGCCCACTCCAGGCCAATAGTCCCAGGTGGCGCGGAATACTTCCGCGCACAGCTTCAGGCAGCTGATACGGATTTTACGTGGTTTGTAAAATACGTCGTTGTAACACGCAAAACCAATCAACTCTTAAATTTATAAACCTAGATAGTGGGGTATCTAGGGTCATCCAAGAAGGCAAGTTTGCAAAAATTAAATCTCTTGCTTTGAAAATAAATCTCAACTTTCTTTTTGGTCTTTTTGAATATATAGTTTTTATGATTTTTGAAATAAAGGCAACAAGCAGGTTTTTGTTGAAAGCTATAAAACAACTAATACCTAATTCAAGAAACCTACCCTAAGGTGACAGGTAGAGCCTCTCCCTAAGCTCACCCTAGGCACGTGGAGGCCTAGAATAATTAGGGAGAGGGAGTGAAATAATTGCTAGGTAAAATTTGTAATAAGCTATGCAACAAAAATTGAAAGAAGTCAATTTGAATTAAATCAAAATTGTGCACACAAAACCTATAGAGGAATGCTTCTACTCTACTTGAAAATACAAGAAAAATAAAACACAAATCCTCTAGATAGATGGTGAAGAAGAGGGCTTCTTGCTCCAAGCTTGGTAGCTTCCTAGCTTGAAAAGAGTCCTCCAACTCCTTCCTTGCTATGCTCCTCTAAGATGATGTCCTCCAAGGTGGTAGCTACCACCTTTAATTCTCTTCCTCCAAGGGTGGACGTCCACCCGAGGTTCTTCTCCTTTGCCTGGTTGTCCTCCTTGAAGTGGAAAGCTCCTCCTCCTTGGCGTGGCACAAGTTGAAGAAAGTGGGGAGAAGAAGGCACCAAGGGGGCTGGTGATGTGCCCCCTTAATCTTCTTCTCTACTCCTTCTTCTTGGTCGTAGGTGTAGGTGGGTATAGGCAGAAAAATACACTAATGGAGGATGAAGAAAATGTGGGAAGTTAGGTGGGTATATATAGTGTAGGAAGGGGGGCATAGGTGGCTCTCGGAATGGATGGCTAGGATAGGATATGGGGGGTAGTTGGGGATCCTAGGGCTAAGGATAAGTGGCGCCACCTAAGGGGTGCTAAGGGGGGTAGTTATGGCTTTGGTGCCCTTTAGAATTGGTGCCAAAATGGGCCTTCTAGAAGTTTATTAGGTGGTACCACCTTAGGGTTCTAGAAGGGGGATACGTGGATGGCTAGGATGGGTTATGTGGGTAGGTGTAGGGTGGATAAAGGGGCTGAAAGTTGGTGCCAAAAGGGAGGTGGTTAGGGTTAGTTTTGGCACCAACCTTTGGTGTCTTTTGGTGGCTAGTTGAGGGGTGAAAGGTGGCGAAGAGGTGGTGCCAAAATTAGTATGATAGCTAGCTTAGGTAGGGCTTAAGTTGGTGGAGATAGCTAGGGTTGAGTTGAAGATGGTGGATGGCCAAGGAGTTGGTTGCTAGCTAAGCTAAGCTAAGCTAGCTTAGCTAGCTATAGATTAGAGGAATATGCATGTGGAGCTTAGGGTTTGAGGAGAGGAGCTGAGGAAGAGAAGCCTAGAGCTGAACTGGAGCTAGCAGCTGCTGAAGAGGCTGGCATGGAGCTACTCTAGCTGGCTTAGCTTGCTAGTTCTTTGCTAGCTACTAAGCCAAGCTAAAGTGAGCTGGTTTCTACCATAATGAGCTGAGGTGAGCTGGGTCTGGTGCTCCCGGGGAGAATCAAGCTGGTTGAGGCAACTAAGGTAGCTTAGCTCAATTGAGTTGAGCTAAGCTGAGTCCCCAGGAGCTGGACTTGAGCTTCCTGAGCTGGAATGAAGTTATCTTCAGTTGGCTGGAGTTGAGTGGAGCTGGATGTAGCTGGATCTGAGCTGGGGTGAACTCCAGTCAACTCAACTGAGCTAGCTAGAGCTCCTTGTGGACTAGTGGGAGCTAAAATGAGCTAGACAAGACTAGGTTGAGCTAGATACGAGCTGTCTTGAGCTAGGGTGAGCTAAGATGAACTCTCTTGAGCTGTCGTTCAGCTGAGATTAGCTGAATGGAGCAGGGGTGAGCTAACCCTATTTTAAGTGAGCTAGGTTCCAGCTGTGGTGAGCTGGATCAAGTTGAGTTCCAGCTAGTCTGAGCTCCTCCTTCACCATTTGCCTTCTTGAGTGATAGGGTTTTAGGGATCTGTATATCTGTTCATCCCTAACACTCACAAAAACACATTAAAACAGCAAAAGAAAATGCAATGCATGCCTAACCTGGTTAATGCCTAAATGCCGCCCAAAAACTCGTTTGCGGAGTAAAATCCTAAGAGCTAGGTTTGTTTTAATGCATAAGAATGATGATAAACTGGCGTTTATCACACCCCCATGCTTATCTTTTGCTAGTCTCTTAGCAAGACTTCAATTTTTTGGAAAATGGAGTTTTTGGGAAATCTAATTTTTTCTACTTTTGAGGAGAAAAAGATTAAGGGAACTTAGTTGATCTAAACATAGGAGGTACGAGATTTGTTAAAGATAAATATCGGGATTTGTTTTGGATCCAACCATTGGACAAAACGGGATCAATATATCCTCCAGAAAATTCACAAATTAACCCCTTGTTAATTCAGATGACTTGAAATTTTTTGTTTTTAGGATTTTTTTGGCTCATGAATCTGATTCGCAACTTGCAAAATCTTTTAAAACCTTGTGTCTGTGCTTGTGAAAAGCCAACATTTATAAGGGCATGTTAATTTATTTATTTATTCTTTTTTTTTTCTCCCCCATGCTTATTTTTAGCTTAGTCTTACAACAGATGTGTCAGGATCATCATTCCCGTTACCAATCCTCGAGGGGGCTCTGGCACCAGTACTTCGAGATAGCACTATCCATGACACCACCTAGGAGCTCACAACCCCAAAACACAATGCGGTGTAAAGGGGCGCTCCAAGCAAACTCAAGCTCTTGCTTCGACACTATAGGTAGAGCACCGTCCAAGACACTTGAGCTGCTAAAATGCGCTTTAATGCTCCATCTAAAGATATGAAATATAGATATGGAGCAGCACTGAGGCAATAGCATGTTGACATCGTGTCCTCAAAGGAGGTATTTTCCTCCTACTCGGCAGTGGGAACTCAAACCAATGATCTGCTTCAGACTTTTACTAAGTCCAAACAAGGGAGTTTTTCAAATTTTTAGTTATTTTTTAAGTGTTGGCTTGTGTGTGAAAATTGACACAAGAAGTTTCTCAAGACATGCAAGTTTTTGAATCAGAAACTAAGCCAAATACTTTCCATATTACAAAATAGGATCAAGTCACCTGAACTATCATGAGTTCAGGTGGAATTTTTAGAGAAGGATATCTGATCTAGTCTAAAATAAATCCTGAAATTCTAATGATCAGATCCACATCCTCATTACTAGTTTGTTAAAGATTAAATCTCATTGTACCAAAAGTAAATTTTTCGACCTTAGTCCCGATTTCAAAACTTTTCCTCAAAAAGTTTTCAACATTTTTATTTTTTGGGTATGCAAGTAGGAAAATAAACTAAAGAAAAATGCATGTTTTTAGGTTTTGAAAATCCTAAATCTATCGTCAAATTTTAAAACCACCCCCCCATGCTTAAGATATGCCATGTCCTCATGCATTAGGAGGGAAAAGGGATCACCTTAGTGAAGAACGATTGGGTTTAGGATGATCAAAACCTGGGAAAAGAAGAAAAAGGAAAAATAGGAAAAAATGATGGGTTACCTCCCATCCAGTGCTATCTTTTACGCCATTCAGCCGGGCGTGAAGGTATGCACAGAAGATGGAAAATCATGTAAATAGTTGGACACTTGATGCCAGCAAAAAAGGTGTCTTCTTCTAGATCCCTAGAAAATTGATTAGAAGCAATATTAGGATCAAAGTTGGATGAAAAATGATAAGTGTAGCCCGAGTCTGGCCATGGTTTTAAATCAGGTTTGATGTCAAATTTAGGCGGGGTTGGTGGCAGGTCCATAAGAAAGGAGTCGGGGAAGGGATGGTGAGGATTGGGTGAAGTTAGTGTGGAAAAATGGGGTGCGGGAATAGTGGGTGGGTTAGGGTGATCAGGGGGTGCATCAGGAATGGAGTTGGGGTCAAGACAAGTCTCCAGATCACAGATTTCGCCAACCACTGATTCTGAATCAGAGTCCTCAAAAAAATTATGGTCGGTAAGGGTATCTATTAACATTGTCTCCTCCACCATATTGGAAATTTCCGTATCTGAGTCCTCAAAAAAGTTATCATCAAGGAATCTCCTGGAGGATTTAAAAATATCTAAAATGATAGTTTGGCCTACGCAAGTGATATCCATTTTTCCTGTGTGGTAATTGATACTTGCCTTTGCAGTGGCCAAAAAAGGGCATCCAAGGATTATTAGGGAGTCCAGTAATGATTCAGGTACCTCAATGTCAAGAACCGGAAAGTCTGCAGGGAAGACACAATTCTAGACCTTGACTAAAACATCCTCGACAATCTCACGAGGTTTGATTGTAGATCGGTCGGCTAATTGCAAGGTAACCTCGATGGGTTTTAATTCACCGATCTGAAATTCTTCAAATAAAATTGTGGGAATAATATTAATTGAGGCACCAAGATCAAGGAGGGCGCGATTAAAGGTAGTATCATCAATAATTACTAAAATTAAAGGTGCCCCCGGATCTTTCATCTTAGGAGGTAGCTTGCTCTGTAAGACAGAGCTTACTGTCTCCAAAAGATGCACCTATCCTAGATTTTTGGCCTGCCTTTTAGGTGTACAAATCTCCTTCAAAAATTTGGCATAGGCAGGTATATATTTGATGGCATCTAGGAGAGGAATATTGATTTGAACTTACCCAAATAGATCCATGAGTTCTTCTGTAGTGGGCTCAGATTTCTTTTTTCTGATTGTGGTGGGGTGGAGTGCTTGTGGGAAAGGGATAGGAATCGTATCTTGAGATTGTCGTGTTTCTTTCTCTTCCTGATGGAGAGGTGGGGAGTCAATTTGCACAAGGATTTCACTAGGTTTATGTGAAGGCCCGGGATCAGTGGTGGTTTTCCTACTCCTTAAAGTAACCGCATGTGCAGTCAGATTACTATTTGGAGGAGGTGGGGGGGCCTGTGTTTGCAGAAACCTGGGAGGCTGCTGAGGTGGTGGATTAGGAGGAGGTTGATTCGGGTAGTGTAGAGTTCTGCTCAGATATTGGTTCCCTTGGTGATTAGGGTTGGGCATGGGTTGGGACGGAAGATGTCCTGCAGGTCTTTGCGTGGGAGTAACCCCAATCTGGTTGTTCAGATTTATGATGGTGCGGGTTACTTCCATCATTTTTGTTTGCATTTCATGCAAGGTTCGCATCATCTGGGCATTGATGTCTTGTTGGGATGGCCCAGGGTGAAAGGTTGGATTCGACCCATACCCCTTAAAATGATCTAGTTGGGAAGGAACCTGATTATTCCAAGAGTGGTTCGGGTAATTTTTCCAATTGGAAGAATTTTTAAAGGGCTCCTAGATGGCAGAAATATTGTGAGTGGGGTTAAGATCTGGATACATGTAATTCCCCAGTGAATCATGGGCAACCTCAGAATATTGGTAATAATCAATAGTAGTGTTGAGATTGTGCAAATTTTCTCTTCGTGGAAAGTTGGTTGGGTTAAATGTGGACTGTGTGGAGCTTGGGTTGATGTGGCCAGTCTTTCCTCAATTTTCTTTTGATTAATATGCATCTGGTCAAGTTTTTGAGCGATCATTTGAAGATGGTCTTGGGTGACAGGGATAGATTGAGTGCCTACTTCATGAACACCGAACTGCGGGTTTTGAGTTCTACAAAATGTGTTCATGGAAGCTTGATTAAATGAGTTTTCACTCATTTCTCCAAAAAAGTCATAGGCACTTTCAGCATCCTTATTTAAGAAGTTACTTCCACACGAGGCATCGACGAAATGTCGAATTTGATCTTCTAATCCATGATAGAAGATTTGCATGAGCTGCCATAAAGGAATCTCATGGTGCGAGCAACTTCTTAAGAGATCATGAAATCTTTCCCAAGAATCATGGAAAGTCTCACCAAATTTTTGGTGAAAGGTCGTAATAGATCTTCGCAGGGAATTAGTACGACCTATGAAAAAGAATTTCTTAAGGAAGGCACTCTTGAGCTGAGGCCAGGTTGTGATGGGTGGGCCAATGGTCCTGAACCAATAAGCGGCCTTATCTTTAAGAGATAATGTAAAAAGCCACATCAACCATATGTCTTCTTGCACATTTCGGGAACGGGTTGTTTGTGAAAGAAGAGGCAGCTCTTCAAGGTGGTTGAAAGGGTCTTCCCTAGGAAGGCTATGAAAGTGTTTAATTAGGTTCAAGATTGCAGTCTTGATCTCAAAGTCCCCCTCTGGTATGATCACCCCAGGTCATTCATCATAATAAGATGGATCATAAAAATCTTTTAGAGGAATAACAGGCTGTTGATGGGGTGGTGGGTTTGGCCTTTGATTGGCTAGGTTTTGGATGTTCCTAGTCAATGTTTGTTGATTGGAATTTAATTTATCAATCTGCTCATCCATCAATTTTAAAAGATCAGGCAAGGGGTCTTGATGTTGTGTTTGGGGCAATTCAAGATTAGGGAGCTCCAAGTGTGGGAAGTTAAAGGTGGGTGGGTTTTGGGTGGAAGGGTTAGAATTAGGGTTAGTAGTGGGGTTAGAGGTAAGATTAGAGGTGGAAGTGGAAGGGTTAGTGGACCCATTTTGTTGATTTTCCATTTTTTTAGAAGGAGAAGAAGACAGAAAAAGTGGTCTTTTTACGTGGGGGGCGAAATCAAATTGTCCTTCCAGGTGCAAATTTTGAGACCATCGCCCATGCATAAAATGGAAGAATGGGAGGGGAGGAGAAGAGAAAGAGATGAGAGAAAGTGTACAAATCAAACAACCAAAGCTAGACCTAACTTAACTGTGACTCCCTAAAAATAAACCTAAGACTTGATCTACATAGGACATAAGTAATCAATAGTGAATACCCGTTCTGTCAACAAATCTAGCCAAGTTGCTTAAGGGGAGGTTTGGGCCCAAACGTTTCCCAGGGAAAACCCCAGGTGCTTGTACAAACCCGCGCCTAGTCATTTGACACGGCCCCTCAGCCTGAACACCAGATACAGATGATAGAATTGGTATTAACTAAAGAAGACTTATGACCTATATAGCAAGCCTAAGTTGATGAAGCTTTAGGGGTCAAGTTGCACGAATTTTAGTTAGGGGTCAAGTTGATGAAGCCTAAGTTGATGAAGCCTAAGGGGAGGTTGTTGCCCTGTTATTTCAATTTTTTTTTTTGTGTGTGTGTGTGCAGGAATTGGAGAGTGGCTCCAATGAAAAGTAAGTTGTCACATAATTATTATATTTCTGTCTTTTAGGATTGGATTTAACTTAGTGTATTTTTAGGATTTTCTTTTTTAAGTTTTCAAAGAAGTTTGAGATTCCACAAACAAGAGGAAATCAAGTTGTATGGGTGAAGATATGTTTCATTTTTTTGCTTGTTTCTAAAAATGAAAAAAGAGAAACCCTAATCCAATTGATCTTAAGATAGAAATTTAACTACCAATGAGTTATTTTTAAGCTTTCTGTATTAAGTAGTGATCCAAACAATTCAAACAACACCACTACTTTGAAGAGAATCAAACAAGAATTCTAGAAAATATTTTTGTAAGATTTTAGGAATTTGTTTGATAATTGATTTAAATTTTTATTTGTACCGGTGTCAAAGTCCAAAAATGATACCTGTGGGTATTTTGAACTTTTTAGTACTACCACTGACCTCAGAAAATTTTGGTAATTTTCTATGATGTGTAAAATTTCACAAGGATTCCAGAAAGATAAATTTCACAAAAATTGGATGAGTATAAAAATTCTAAAAATTCACGAACAATAATAAAATAGGAAGATTAGAGGGTGTGACCCCTCTATAGTCCATGAATTTTTAAAAATTAAATACAAATTCAATTGATCTGAAATTTGGAACAGATGTTCTAACTTAATTTGAAATCACTGTATAAAATTTTATGATTTTAGGAGGCCTACGGTGTTGGGGATTGATTTTTCAATTCCAGACAGAAATCTGGACCCGAAAAATAGAACACCAATACTAGGATTGGAGTGGTGTTTAGTGAAGCATACAAGCAAACAATGGATTTTTATGGGCACCACTCCACTTAATTAAAGTGTTTAGGGTCCTGAAAGCCAAGTTTAATATTTTTTTGGTAGTCTTTTAGCCTAAATGTGACAAGAAATGAGGAACCAACCTGAAATCGTGGGAAGAAAAGGAACTTTGAGCTTTTGCTTCTCAATTCCCGCTTTCCCACTGTAGTTCCTACACACACTAAAGAAAAGAAAGAGAAGGGGATGAGATCACCTTCAAGCAAGAGAAAACCAAATTAAGCAAAGCCGTACCTTACTAGCAATGGCGCCAAAAAGCGAAACGAATTTTACGTAGTTTATAAAATATGTCATTGTAACACGCAAAATCGATCAACTCTTAAATTTATAAACCTAGATAGTGGGGTATCTAGGGTCGTCCAAGGATGCAAGTTTGCAAAAATTAAATCTCTTGCTTTGAAAATAAATCTCAACTTTCTTTTTGGTCTTTTTGAATATATAGTTTTTATGATTTTTGAAATAAAGGCAACATGCAGGTTTTTGTTGAAAGCTATAAAACAACTAATACCTAATTCAAGAAACCTACCCTAAGGTGACAGGTAGAGCCTCTCCCTAAGCTCACCCTAGGCACGTGGAGGCCTAGAATAATTAGGGAGAGGGAGTGAAATAATTGCTAGGTAAAGTTTGTAATAAGCTATGCAACAAAAATTGAAAGAAGGTAATTTGAATTAAATCAAAATTGTGCACACAAAACATATAGAGGAATGCTTCTACTGTACTTGAAAATACAAGAAAAATAAAACACAAATACTCTAGATAGATGGTGAAGAAGAGGGCTTCCTGTTCCAAGCTTGGTAGCTCTCGAGCTTGAAAAGAGTCCTCCAACTCCTTCCTTGCTATGCTCCTCTAAGATGATGTCCACCAAGGTGGTAGCTACCACCTTTAATTCTCTTCCTCCAAGGGTGGACGTCCACCCTAGGTTCTTCTCCTTTTCCTGGTCATCCTCCTTGAAGTGGAAAGCTCCTCCTCCTTGGCGTGGCACAAGTTGAAGAAAGTGGGGAGAAGAAGGCACCAAAGGGGCTGGTGATGTGCCCCCTTAATCTTCTTCTCTACTCCTTCTTCTTGGCCGTAGGTGTACGTGAGTATAGGTAGAAAAATACACTAATGGAGGATGAAGAAAATGTGGGAAGTTAGGTGGGTATATATAGTGTAGGAAGGGGGGCATAGGTGGCTCTCGGAATGGATGGCTAGGATAGGATATGGGGGGTAGTTGGGGATCCTAGGGCTAAGGATAAGTGGCGCCACCTAAGGGGTGCTAAGGGGGGTAGTTATGGCTTTGGTGCCCTTTAGAATTGGCACCAAAATGGGCCTTCTAGATGGCTATTAGGTGGTGCCACCATAGGGTTCTAGAAGGGGGTTACGTGGATGGCTAGGATGGGTTATGTGGGTAGGTGTAGGGTGGATAAAGGGGCTGAAAGTTGGCACCAAAAGGGAGGTGGTTAGGGTTAGTTTTGGTGGCAAATTTTGGTGTCTTGGTGAAAGGTGGTGAAGAGGTGGCACCAAAATGAGTAGGATAGATAGCTTAGGTAGGTCTTAAGTTGGTGGAGCTAGCTAGGGTTGAGTTGAAGGTGGTGGATGGCCAAGGAGCTGGTTGCTAGATAAGCTAAGCTAAGCTAAGCTAGCTTAGCTAGCTATAGATTAGAGGAATATGCATGTGGAGCTTAGGGTTTGAGGAGAGGAGCTAAGGAAGAGAAGCCTGGAGCTGAATTGGAGCTGGCAGCTGCTGAAGAGGCTGGCATGGAGCTACTTTAGCTGGCTGAGCTTGCTAGTTCTTTGCTAGCTGCTAAGCCAAGATAAAGTGAGCTGGCTTCTACCGTAATGTGCTCCCGGGGAGAATCAAGCTAGTTGAGGAGCTAAGGTAGTTTACCTCAACTGAGTTGAGCTAAGTTGAGTCCCCGACAGCTAGACTTGAGCTTCCTGAGCTGGAATGAAGTTATCTTCAGCTGGCTAGAGTTGAGTGGAGTTGGATGTAGCTGGATCTAAGCTGGTGTGAACTGCAGTCAACTCAACTGAGCTAGCTAGAGCTCCCTGTGGACTAGTGGGAGCTAAAATGAGCTAGACTCAACTAGGTTGAGCTGGATACGAGCTGTCTTGAGCTAGGGTGAGCTAAGATGAACTCTCTTGAGCTGCCATTCAGCTGAGATTAGCTGAATGGAGCAGGGGTGAGCTAACCCTATTTTAAGTGAGCTAGGTTCCAGTTGTGGTGAGCTGGATCAAGTTGAGTTCCAGCTAGTCTGAGCTCCTCCTTCACCATTTTCCTTCTTGAGTGCTAGGGTTTTAGGGATCTGTATATCTGTTCATCCCTAACACTCACAAAAACACATTAAAACAACAAAAGAAAATGCAATGCATGCCTAACCTAGTTAATGCCTAAATGCAGCCCAAAAACCCATTTGCGGAGTAAAATCCTAAGAGCTAGGTTTGTTTTAATGCATAAGAATGATGATAAATTGGCATTTATTAGTAGCTAATTGGCACTGAAGGTCAAAGCATCAGCTGCAGTCAAGCGATGTTCCCTGCTGCGGACGCACGTGAAGGGAGGTGGGAAGATAGTCCCACCTCGAAAACTCTTGACCACCCGCAGCTGAATAAATTGAAAAAGTACATTGGCTTTATCTCCTCCTAACAACGGGGTGAGGTTTCACTCACCTTCACCCGCCTCATCCGTGACCTGACCTCCGCGAACCTGGTGTGACCCGTATACCCGACCTGGCACACCTTGCCCACCACCGCATGCCGGTGGGCCTGGTCCTGGGTGCATACCCGACCCGATTACTCAAGAAAGTGGCTCTAGGAGAGTGAACGTAAGAGAGAAAGAGGAGAAGAGAGCGCGCACGAGTAGGGGTAGGTTTTTCTCTTGCAAGGAAAGGAGAAGAAGAGGAAGCAAAGGAAGAAGAAGGTGAAGGCCGAAGAGGAAGAAGTTAAAGTCATAGGTAGCTAAGGAAGGAGAAGGCAAGGCCAAAGAAGAAAGAGTTGAAGAGGCAGGAGCTGAAGAGGAGAAAGAGAGGGAAGGACTGAAGGCAGAAGAAAGGAAGGAGCCGCCAAAGAAAGATAGAGAAGGAAGGAGAAGAAGGTGAAGGCCAAAAGGAAGAAGCTAAGGGTAGAGAAAGCTAAGGAAGGAGAAGACAAGGCTGAAGAGGAAGAAACTAAAATCAGGGAGGCTAAGGAGCTGAAGAAGAAAGAGAAAGAGCTAAAGGAATCAAAGGCCAGAGAAAGGCTAAGGCACAAAATCAGAAGAAGAGAAAGAAAGAAGAAGAAAGGAAGCAGCCAGAGACAGAGATCAGAAAAAAGAAGAAAAGCACAGCACTGTAGCAGCCATATTTTAAGACATCTAATTTGTCCAGATTTTGTGCTTGTCTTCATACATTGATTTCTTTTTTTTTCTGGGCTTACATTTTTCCACTATAACTGTAGTTTTTTCAATTTAACAAGTTGTGCTCGAGATTTCTAAACCCTAATTTGCTCCCTATGTTTGACCTCAGACTTAAAATTTCGAGTAATAAAATCTATTTATTTTCAAAGAGATTTCAACTATATTACAACGCTTTACTTTAAAACCCGATTTTGCCTTGACAAACACTCCGTGTTCGGGGTCAAACTTTGAACACCATAATTGTGATTTCTATCCTTCTTCAAGCAATATCGATTTTAGATCGCCACCCTTTCATGGACAACCTAATACGATCTACAATCAAGAAGGATACACTGATCCTTACCCATCTTTTGAATACACTGCCTTTAGGTCATCACCACCTTTTGAACAATCCAAAATGACCTATTATTAGGAAGGGTATCTCGAATCTCAATTCATTAACTCCTCTACACTGATCCCAAACCCGCCCAACCCTGAACCAAGTCATTTGGTTCAGGTTAAACAAGTCCAAGATAAGATTTTGGCTAACTTGAGGAATACTATATAATCTTTAGAAGTTCAACCAATACCTTGCACTAAAGAATTGGAGCCCTTGATTGAAATGATTGATGATCTGAACAAGTATTTGTTGGATTGGCTCCAGGATGTTAAGGATAAGAACCTAGGTGAGTTTCTACTTGGGAAGTTAAGGAAATTCAGAATGAGATTTGTAGTTGCTTTAGTTCAATCGTGGGATTATTCCCAGGATGAACTCCCTTCACGAGAACCAATGTCAAAACCCACTCAAGCACCTGTTGGGGGGACACGTGTTGCGAGGCTGACCAGCTTGATTTAGTGCAACCACTTAAGCATGATCCAATTTCTTCACCTAAGATCCATGAGATAGGGTACGAAGAAACGTATGTCTCCATGGATCAAAAAGTGATGGATGATTTTGGGACGTACATTAATACGGATTTTGATTTCTTTGATTCTGAGGGTGAAGATTCAATTTGCGAAGTCTCACATGAGTTTACAGAACATGATTTCTGTGAGATGATTGGGCTTGCGGAATTAGTTAAATCATTTGATAGCCCAATAACTGAAGAAATTGATCTTATTGGGGCTCACATGATAGATTCAGAATCGCATTTTCTGAAGGATTCAATTCAATGCCCCGATTGTCAGTTACACCCCATTGAGCTTAATGACAATTCTATTTTTGAGTTAAGTAGACCCAAGTCAATTCTGATTCAATCACATCTTTTAGACTTGGACGGGGTGATTAATATGCAAGAGGTACCGGAATTTGACATTCTGAATGAGGAGGATAGAAGCTGGAAAATTTTGATTTAGGAAGCAAACTCCAGAGGAAGTAGAAGACCGAGTCTAAGGATTCCAATTAAGCTGAAACCATCAGACCAGGACCCTTACGACATTTGTACTGAGGATGACCAACCCAAGCACACATTCATTGATTATCCTTCGGAGCTTGATTTCTCTGTAGACTGACTTTTTGGTTTAAGGTTGCATCCTCATAAATCACAGGCCTGACCCCGCTTGCATACTGATTTTAGGTTTTAGGTAATTTTTATCCAGAACCTTAAATATTTTCAACCATGGGGCATGGGTTTGCATCACAATCTGGTCCACATCTGTGGACATCTACTAGTAGGTCTTAGGTTTCATCTTTTTATTCTGATTCTAACCTGTACCTATGAATTCTTTATTTCTCTTCTTTGTATAGTGTGCTTAGCTGGAGGCACTAAATTCAGCACTTATACAGTTTCAGTTTATCTCATAGTGAACCCATTATTTATGCAATTCAGGTGCTTTCTATTCTACTCCACTCTATTTCATGTCTTTTTAATACAATGAGGACATTGCATTAGATAGGCATTGGGGGGTGGATATTCATCTCTGAATTACTTCGTTAGCTACGTAGATTCATTTTATTTTCTTTTATTTATATATATAAAAAAATTGAATTAGGAACACTTGGACATTAGGACCTTTCAATCTTAGGAAATATTACAATAGGATCTGAACACTAAGACCCTTCAGGTCTTTAGGCTTAATCAGCCTGGGTATCCACTAAAGTGTGGATTTGTTTTTCGAGTCCTCGCCATCTTGAATTCTATTTTAATTTGATTAAATAAGTTTGGGTGATAAGTACACGACTTATCAACTTGCCCTCTAATTTGAGGGAACTTTAAGTCTAAGCATCTACACACTATCTTGTCACTGACTCATTGCCCGATAGTTTTAACGGAAATTGGGTAGCTAATGAACCTTCTAGGGTGATATGGCTGGCAAGTTATCATGGGTAACAGTCCGTAGGTAGGATGTCCAAAGCTCAGTCACTGGACCACTCTCTTCTTGCTGCCTTTAGGTAAATCTTAGACCAGGGAAGCCACCTACTTAAAAAGAAAAAGAAAGTCAAAAAGAAAAGAAAAAGAAAAAGTAGAAAAGAAAGAAAAAAAGAAAACGAAAGAAATAAGCTACACTTTGCCGCACGAGTATGGCTGGCAAGTTGTTGGTGGTAATAGCTCATCGACCGATTCTCCAGAACCCAGCTCAAGAAATGCACTAAAAATTCCTAAAACACTTAGGAAGAAGCAGAGAAGTAGAATAAGCTGGGGAGATATACACTGGACCCACCCTTGTGTTGACCCCATAAAAATAAAAGTAGGGAGAAAGGTACCGGTCGTAAAGATACACCTTTAAGCAGAACTCTCTTTTTAAGGTCACCTAGAGTCATAGAAACCCGAAGTCCGTTCTAATTGCTGATGAACGAGTCTATCACATTCACAATAAGATACTTAGAACTTAGGGTTCTCATCAAATCTTGGGCGGCTTGAGTGGCTGTAGAAAGCCACTCTTTAACCCTAAACTCAAAAAATCCAAAAAGATTAAAAAAGAAGAAAAAGAGAAAAAGAGATTTTTCTTTGAATAAGGTGAGGACTTGAGGCGGTCTCCATTTTGGCAGATACCTGGGCGCTGTTGTGTCTTTGAAAGTTCAGATCCTGAGTAAAAATTTCTTAATGTTGAAAATGATTTATGCCCAAGTAATCCAACACCTAATTCTTTTATAAATAGCATGTAGTTTTTGCTAGGGACTAGCAAAAGATAAGCATGGGGGTGTGATGTGCATACATTTGATTAACCTAAAATGTCTATTAATGCATGTTCTTAGTGTCACATTAGCATCATACATTGTAAATAGTGCATAACATGCATAATCATGCATTTAGATCAAGTTGTATAAATTGTATAGTAATTGTCTCCTTTTTATGGTCAGGGACAGGGCAACTTTTTATCAAGGTCTTGGATCGAAGATCCAACCATACGGATCTGATCAAGGCAACGATTGGAGTTCAACGACTCCAAGATCGCCCTAATCGGACATCCGTAGCACCAGATAGAGACCGAGGAACCCTAAAGAGCAAGGGCCAAGATGGTGTTAATCCGCACTTCAGACGACAAATATGACCGCACGGATGGGTTCGAATTGATAATCGCAGCCTAACGACGTAAAAATCAATCCAATCTGACACCTGTGGCACCATCTACAAAACTCAGAAGATGGACGAGCTAGATGGCGCCACGTGGCACCATCATAGCCACCCAACACCAGTCGCAGCTCTTCTTCTTCAACCGCTCGATAAATCCCAGCCTTTGGATGTCCATCCAACAGCCAAGATCGCACCACACCATCGCTTTTCCAATGCTCTCCTCTTCTGAAGATGCATGCAACGTTTGATCTCGACCATTGGATGAAGATCCAACAGCCAAAATCAGCGTGCGCAAAACACTCCGCGCGACACAAATGCATGCTCAACGCAGCAGTCGAGCGTGCTACACCAGCACGCGACGCGCGTTTGAGCCCGCATTCGCTGTGAGCAGGCACACGATTGGAGTCGCGTGATGAAGATCCAGCGGCGAAGATCGAGCGATAGCGCCCACGCATGATCAGACGCATGCGCTTACGTGTGAATGCACCCGGGTGCGTGGTGTGGGCATAGCACTTTAAGCCATCCAATCTCTTGATCGGACGGCTGAGAGTGCGTGAACATGCGCATGTGTTGAAGGGCGCAGGGGCGAGGAGGCGCACGAGCGGCTTGCACGTCGGCCACGTTCAGGATTTTAGTAACAGATAAATCCATCACTAAAGGTCTTGAATTAATGTTTTTCAAGTTGTAATGTCCAAAATGCCCCTACTCCTTGCAACTATAAAAGAAGACTTTTCCATACAGATTTCTCATCCCTTCCTTCTCTTCTCTCCCTCTCCAAAGCTCAAGAGAAGCTTGTCCCAGACCCAGGATGCTCCTCAAGAGCTAAAATCAAGTTTTCGCCCCCGTTTCGAAAGCAGATCCCGCGACAACGATGACATACTGCCTCATTCCCGTTCCTTTTGCTTCGTCCTCCTTCTTCCCGCTCTGTTCCTCATCTTCCAAGCGTTGTCTCATCCGGCTCGTCCTCCAAGCGATCATCGAGGAGGATAACTTCTCTCTTCCATTCTTTTTCCTACTTTCTAGAGTAGAATTTTCCTGCTTTCTAGTTGTAATAATTTCTCGCTTTCTAGTGTAATCTTTTAT
This sequence comes from Thalassia testudinum, assembly GCA_037157565.1. Lineage (NCBI taxonomy): Eukaryota > Viridiplantae > Streptophyta > Magnoliopsida > Alismatales > Hydrocharitaceae > Thalassia > Thalassia testudinum. The sequence goes on from JAZHRO010000063.1 coordinate 66,044,963, forward strand.
CGCTTTCTTAGTTATAAAAACATTTTGCAATATCAAGTGAATGTTTTCTCTCTCTCTCTCTTATTATCTTTATTGATTCCATTTCATTGTGATTATTCCACCCTTTAAACAAAAACACAAAAAAATATAATTGCGAATTTTGATCGACGTAGCCTCCCTGAGTACGACCCGGGATTTCTTTACAGATTTTTTGGTATAAATTTTATTTGTTGAACGGATTTCTTCGCTACTCGAACTACAACGACAGGTTTTCAAAACCAACTCCAATAGCGTAGTTGTTTGCCATTCAACATCCCACCTTGGAAAGATTTGGAGCGCCGCGCCCGCATAAGTTGAATTCTTGCCATAGGCTCTTCGCCTCCAACTCACAAGGTGAGGTCCCTCTCTCACCCAACCCGACCACCTCTTCTGTGACCACACCCCGTGGACTTGGTGACCCGACTCGACTAGCACACCTCGCCCACCACTGCACGTCGGTGGGCCTGGTCCCGGGCGAGTACCCAACCCGATTACCTGAGAATTGTGGCTCTGGGAGAGCGAAACCTAAGAGAGAAGAGAGAAGAGAGCTCGTGCAGGTAGGGGGTAGGTTTTGCTCTACAGGCAAAGAAGAGGAGAAGAAGAGAAGCTAAGGCAGAGGAAGCTAAGGACTGCAGTAGAAGGAAGAAGCTAAAGCCAAAGAGAGGAAGGCAAGTAAGGCAGAGAAAGAAAAGAGAAGGAAGAAACTGAAGGAAGAAGAAGCTGAAGGCAGCCGGCAAAGAGAGAAAAGAAGAAAGTCAAAGGAAAAGAAGAGGAGAAGAAGAGAAATGCTAAGGTAGGAAAGCTAAGCCAGAGAATAGAGAAGAAGGAAGATAAGGAACAAGAGAAAGAAATCAAAGGTAGCCGGCAGAGACAAAGAAAGAAGAACAGGAGAAGAAGCAGAAGAAAAGAAAGAGCCAAGCACTGTAGCATAATCATTTTAAAGCATCTGATTCACAAATCAAATGTCCAATTTTGAGTTCAATTGACATACATTGGTTTCTTTAATATTTTGTGCTTACATTTCCCCCTATCTTTTTGCACTGTGACATTGATATTAATGCATATTCTTTTAAATTCTAACCTGTGATCTTGATTTCTAAACACTAATTTGCTCCTTGTGTTCGACCTCGAATATTAAAATTCAAGTAATAAAATTGTATTTATTTTGAATGCTTTTTTGGCTATATTACAACGCGATTTTCTTAAGATCCGATCAAGCGCGATAAACATTTTAGAGCCGTTGCCGAAGAGCAACGAGTGATTTAGAAATCTTTATTACAAACTCTGATTTGGTACTAACTTGATATATCTCTTTTTGTTGTGATTGTTTCAGGGGAGAAGATTCAAAGGAAGACAGCCGCACATCAAACAAGCCCGGGGCAAGTAATTTCTGATTAATCTCTTTCTCTTAAGCCCCTCATTCTGAAAAGGAAGAAAAAGATAAACTCAATTAGGGCTACCTATTTTCCATTCCTAGTTAATTCACCAAGTTCCCTGATTTGATTTCAACAATAATACTGATTTGTGCACCAATTTAAGGTAACTAGGGCTACCACATTCTTGATTGAGCCCTAGATACCACATTGGGAAAACTAAATTGGACCAAGATTAGAGCCAAATTAAGGATTTCAATTTAGGGTTTTAGAGACACACCTTCATAAGCAAGAATCAACTCTCCAAAAAGAGGTGTGCCTAAGCCTTGGTTGAAAAGATCTATTTAAGAAAACCCTAAAATTCAGGCTCTTAATCTTACTTGAATCCCAAAAGAAAGGACCTAAAAACTTCTCAAAGGACAAATAGGTGAAGTTGACCCACTTTGTTGGGTCAACCAACCTTGAAATTAGGTCACTTTTTGCACTCAATACATCTAAAGTTCAAGTGAAATTTTAAGCACCCTTACTCTTTAATTAAAACTGGTAGACTTAAGAGGTCAAGTCCCCATTCTAGTCTACCTGAAACATCAGTGACAAGAGAGGTCGGGTGGGGGAAACCCTGTAACTTGTAACTTGTGGGGACGCTCTACCATATAGGGGTCTTTGCAGGACTTTCCCTCTCTGGCTACCCAGATATTTCTAAGGTGGACGGCTTTTTGACTAAGGGCTATCTTCCACCCCGAACCTCTATAGTCATCCAAATTTTTGGGTGTCTTGATTTGATCCATCACATTCTACTCTCATCAAGACCATCGGTGTATGTTCGGTTGGAGGTCCTTAAGACCATTCTTGAGGCCTCCTTTAGTGATTCACTCCCGTCGAGGCCAGGCCTCGACTTCCATGTTTGTGCAGCAACCCCATCACATAGACATCTCCTCTGATTCATCTGAACCAAATTCTCCTTCTTCCATCATCATGGCACAACCCGTAGAAAAAGAGAATAACCATGAGAACCAACTTCAGCTCCTTAATGATTTATTCCAAGCCTTTGTAAACCCACCGCAGCATCCTATGATGAGAGATCACTACAATCCCGCTACAATGGCGATCGAACCTCGAGTCCAAATCCCGGCTAGAGGTCCTGATTCTGAACTCAAGCCCAACATGATTCATGTTATTCCTAAATTTCATGGGCTTAATTCCGAGGATCCCTTCCAGCACATCAAACAACTCAAGCATCTGGCCCAAACCTTCGGGTCAAATGTCCAAAATCAGGATATTCTTCTCATGAGGATGTTCTCCTTCCCTCTCATAGACAAAGCAACTCACTGGTATCAGACTCAAACACGTCCAATCAAAACATGGGTTGAACTACAATCCAAATTTTTGAAAATGTTTTTCCCAGTTGGTCAGATGAATGCCTTATGACACCAGATCACACACTTCACCCAACAATCTGGAGAACCCCTTCATGAAGCATGGGACCATTTCTTGGATCTCATGCGAAAGTGCCCCAATCACAGAGTTCCTAAATGGGAACAATTCCAGTCTTTTTACCAGGGACTCCGTGAAGATATCGCTTATTCATCAATGCAACCTGCAGAGGAAATATCATGGGTCAACATGAAGACACTGTGTGAGAGATTCTCGAGAATATTTGTGAGAACTCCATCAATAATGACTCCATGGACTTATTCGACCGGACGAATGCCTGCACATCAACGAATCCAAGGGGAGCACATGAGACGCAGAGCCTGTCTGCATCCGTCGACTTAGAATTGATGACCAGTCGGTTGGACATGCTCTCTATCATTGAGAAGAAGGTGGATGAGCTGACTCAACATCTACAGCGAGCCACCTCTACACAAAACCTATTTGCATAGCCTCCTTCTGGGAGGCAAGCTGTGCATAACATCTATCACCGATCTTCTCAGCAGATGGACCCGTATCCACCCCCGTCTGACTCTAAAATCGGAGGAAACTCCGATCCGACCTACTCTAGTTGGGGGAACTCTAAACCCTCATACTCTGACTTTCCTGAGGTTCCTCAGACCTGCGAGGACCTCAACGCCATCCAGAATGACCCATTCTCTAACACCTATAACCCTAGATGGCGGAATCATCCCAATTTCCTAAGGGTGAGAAATAATCAGAATCAAAGACCACCATATCAACCCCATCCACAAGCTCCTCGTCCATATCAGCCGCCTCAGCCTCAGCCCAACCCTACCTATCAATCTGGGCCAACTCAGACAGATCAAATGACTCTCATCCTTCAAACCCTAGCTGACATTCAGAAGACGAATGCGGCTATGCAAAAAAGCACAAGGACGAGATCACAGAGGTTCGCAATCAACTTGCCCAGATGGTGAATTCCCGCCAACCTAGCACACTCCCTTCACAACCTCTGCCAAATTCGAATAACATGTTGAACCAGAGGCACATTATGAACCCAAATCCAGGCCAAACCCACATGATTTATCGGGCCCCTTCTGTTCCATCACCCGACGGGATAAAAGCTTTGACATCATATGCAGGATTTCAACAGCAGCCACCTATTTTACCAACACCAAACCAAAACCAAGTAGGACTTAATTCTGTTACAACCCGTAGTAGCAAAGCAACACAAGATCCACCTTACCCAAGCCACTTTCAGGCTAGTAGTAACCCAAGCCCTAGGATAGTTATACAGGATACCCCTGTCTCTGATCCAGAACCTGGACCTATCCTAGAGGAACCATCCAAGGTTCCATTTCCTGAGGCCTTGACCAAGGGAAAGAGGACAAATAAACCCATGGCTCTTGACGAGGATCTGGTCAAGCTCTTTGAATAGGTCCATATAGACATCCCGTTGATGGATGCGATCCACCACGTACCAGCTTACGCATGATTTCTAAAAGATGTGTGTACACCTAAGCGTAAGCCACGAACCAAAAGTGGGAGTCCAATTGTATTGTCAGAGCAAGACAACTCTGTAATTTTGAGCAAACTCCCACCTAAGGCAAAAGACCCAGGTACTCTCCTGATTTCGTGTACCATTGGTGATACCAAATTTGACAGAGCCTTATTAGATCTAGGAGCCTCCATAAACCTAATACCTACATCCCTACTTGACCACCTTGAGGAATTTGAGCTTAAACCAACAAAGGTGACATTACAGTTGGCTAACCGATCTATTAAGTCACTTAAAGGAGTTCTTGAGGATGTCATTGCTAGGGTGCAGGACTTCTATTTCCCGGTTGACTTTGTAGTCTTGGATATGGATGCTCTAGAAAACGCGAAGGATACACCAATTATACTAGGGAGACCCTTTCTGGCCATTACTAGGGCCAATATAAATTGTGAGGAGGGCCAAATTGAACTGAAATTTGGAAACCAAACATTAAAGATTGACATCTTTAAGGCCCAACAAGGGATTAATTGTGGTGTTATAGAGCAGATCTGTGACATCAAGGCTGTGGTTGACAATCCGTATATTGAGGACAACCTAACTACTGAGCAACCACAAGAGGATCAAAACCCGCAATCAGAAGAATCCAAACTTGACCTAGTTACACCCATAACTCCCTTGTTCCTGATACACACCCTGAACCACCCGCTGCTGCTGATAACCTTGTTTTGGAACTCAAGCCTCTTCCCGACCATCTCAAGTATGTCTTTTTGGGTTCTAATCAAACGTTTCCTGTGATTATCAACTCTAGACTCACACCTAATCAGGAATCTCGTCTGATTACTGTTCTCCAGCAACATCGAAGATCCATTGGATGGACTCTCGATGATTTGACTGGTACCAGCCCCTCCTACTGCACACACCGTATCTACACCAAAGAAGGCACACGACCTTCCTGTGAAATGCAGAAACATCTGAATCCTAATCTGCAGGAGGTTATGAAAATGGAGATCATCAAGTGGTTAGATGCAGGGATCATCTACTCGATCTCTGACAGTCGGTGGGTGAGTCCAATCTAGGTTGTGCCTAAGAAGGCAGGACTCACCGTGATCACAACTGAAACTGGAGAAATCATACCGACCTGTGTGGCAAATTCATGGAGAGTCTACATTGATTACAGAAGACTCAATACCTCCACAAAGAAGGATCATTTCCCACTACCGTTTATTGATCAGATCCTCGAGAAACTAGTAGGAAATAGGTTCTTCTGCTTTTTAGATGGGTACTCTGGTTATAACCAAGTGGCAATCCATCCTGAGGACCAAGAAATGACCACTTTCACCTGCCCCTTCGGAACATACGCATTCCAAAGGATGCCGTTCGATCTTTGCAATGCACCCACTACTTTTCAGCGGTGCATGCTTGCCATATTCTCAAATATGGTAGGTGATTATTGATTAGCCCATATTTGTGGGCTATTTAAGTATTTAAGTGCCTAGACATTAAGTTAACTCTAACATTTATTTAGCATGCATTAGGATGTAAATAGATTAATTTATACTTCTTATTTAATTACATAATTCATGCATTGCATTCATAATTAAAGGCATTTGGAATTGACTTAGAATGGCATTAGCTGCATTACATGCATTATTTTAATTAACATAGAACTTAAGGATTTGTGTATAAATAATCTGAATTTTTTATCTTATTAATTCTTCTTCTTCTTCCCATAGGCAACCGCTCCACTTCCTCCGCCTACGCATTCAATCTTCGCCAGCTACCTACACTCAAGACCCCATTCATGGAGGAGCAGGAGAGATGGATCTGGTCGAGGGCAGTTGCGACTACAAGGGAGAGGAGGAGGCAGCTATGTTGGGGAGGCCACCACCCCTTTCCTCAATGCGTGGATAACCTCATTTCTCATCCACTCCTCACCACCGGCCTCAACTGCGGCAGTGCGACTCCATCACCGTGGGCGTGTGGTGTGACAGCCCACACCGCCAAGAGTCCCTGCATCACCGTGCTTCATCTTCCCTTCCACGTGCAGCTCCCAGCTGCTACATGCACCTCGCCAGCTCCCCACCCACGCACCTCCTGCAGTACGCACCTTGCACACACGTGCGCTCCACCATCCCGCGTGCGCCCCTGTCGCACGCAGCATCCACCTACCCCTCTGTGTGCGTACGCACCCCCCACACCTCAACCCCCTGTCGCACGCAGCACGCACAGCCGCACGCCCTCCAGCACCATTCCCACGCCCACTGCAGCTGCGTGCACACCTCTGCCTACAGCAATCGTCGTGCGCTCCTCGCAGCCAAAGCCGCGTGCCCAACAGCAGCAACCAGCCTTGCCCACCAGCAGCACGCGCAGAGCGTGCTCTACTCCACCCGACGTCGTCGCCAGTGCACATGCTCGGCTCCTTCTTCTTCTTCTTCTTTGCCAACCGAAGGTACCCAAAGCCACCACAAATGCAGGCATCAAATCCGGCCATGAAACTTCGTGTCGGGAACTCCATCGGACTTGCCTTGACTCCCCAAGCACAACCATGCTTCCGGTCGCACCAATCGACCACCCGACGGCCAATCGGAGAGCCTCACTGCCAGCGGCTTCTTCCACTCCAGCCGACAACCACCAATGGTCGTTTGGAGAACCGCCACCACCATCGGAAAGCTCTCGTCGCACTTATCCTTCTCCGAGCTTCCCGCAGGCCGCCATCGCCTCCTCTTCGTGCACGTACAAAGGAAGCAAATCCTATGTTTTTGGGTTAATTAATATTTACATTTGAGTGACATTGACAAATTTTCACTTTTTATTTTAATATTTGATATATTGAGTGAAATTGCAACCTCATGCTCACGCTTTCTCATAATTGCTTGGCTTTTGTTATTCACATCTTTTGACATTGATTTTGGATTAAGATGTACACAAATTCTCTCTAATACATGTGCAATTGGAAATTACAAAGATTGATCACATATTTATTGAATATTTCAGTGAGGAAAAATTGCACATATAACCTTACATTCTTGAGTTATTATGTCCTCTTTTCATCACATTTCATGCCAGATTTGACTATGGATTTCGCACTCGATTGAACGAATACAAGAGAAAAATATTCATGAATTTATTGCATCACTGTATCCTTGTGGACATGACCTGCTCTTCTGTGAGTGGTTTAATTTTTATTTTAATTATTTTGTTAAGCGATTTTCCACCACTTTGTTACTAAAACGACAAATCATCTTAATCACATTATTCGAAAGCAAAAATTGTCTTATCAATTATCTGGAAGTCTTCATGGATGACTTTTCAGTATTCGGAGAATCATTTGACGATTGCCTCCTGCACTTGGTCTAGATCCTCAGGCAGTGCATTGACGTGAATCTAGTTCGTTCCTGGGAAAAGAGACACTTCATGGTGCCTAAAGGAATTGTCCTGAGACATCTCATATTAGCCAAAGGCATCCAGGTCGATCAATCCAAGGTGAACCTGATTTCCAAACTCCTTATGCCTAGCTCAATCAAGGACATCCGATCTTTTCTAGGGCACATTAGTTTTTACCATTGATTCATTCCTGATTTCTCAAAGATCGCGCGCACCCTAACCACTCTGCTATCTAAGGATGTACCTTTCGAAATCTCCAAGGAATGCACTCAAGCATTTGAAATCCTCCGTGATCGAGTTACCCAAGCTCCGATCCTACAGTCCCCTGATTGGTCTCAACCCTTTGAGATCATGTGTGATGCATCCGATTTTGCTATAGGAGCGGTACTTGGGCAGAAAATTAATGGGAAACCCAATCATCCGATTTCACATCAGAACCTGTCCACTTAGCCGAAGGCCAAGAAGGATAAATTGCTTTCCGATGCTAAGTGTTACTTCTGGGAAGACCCGTATCTTTTCCGCATCGATGCTGATCAAATCATTCGACGATGTGTCGTAAGAGCAGAAATTTAGGACATCTTGTCCATCTACCATGACCAGGCATGCGGTGGACACTTCTCAAGTCGTAAAATCGCAGCGAAAGTCCTCCAGTGCGGATTCTATTGGCCCACGATTTTCAGAGATGCATACAATCACTGTAGGGCATGCACTCGTTGCCAGACCTTAGGCAACATGAACCATCGTGATATGATGCCCTTACAATCGATTCTCGTATGCAAAATCTTCGATGTGTGGGGGATTGATTTTATGGGACCCTTTCCTATTTCGGATGGCTTCGAATACATTCTACTCACTATTGACTACGTGTCCAAATGGATCGAAGCCATTCTGACCCGAACCAATGATCAAAAGGTGGTTCTCCAATTCATTCATCAGAACATCTTTTTGCAGTTCGGGATTCCACGTGCTATAATTTCTGAAGGAGGGACCCATTTCACTAACGCTCAGTTCATGTCACTGATGACCAAATACAGGGTGTCCCACCGAATCTCTACTCCTTACCACCCCCAAACTAATGGTCTAGCTGAGCCATCAAATCAAGAGATCAAGAAATCCCCCATGTTACTATTCGACCTGACAAGAACGACTAATGATCCCAACTTCCGGAAGCTTTGTGGGCTTATAGGACCACCCACAAAACCCAATTAGGTATGTCTCCCTTCAGATTGGTGTACGGGAAGGCATGTCACCTCCCTGTCAAATTGGAGCACAAAGCCTACTGGGCAGTAGGAACTACAATCTAGATCTTTCTAAGGCAAGAACCCACAGAAAGCTTCAAATGAGTGAGATTGACGAATTATACCATGATGCATATGAGAACTCACAAATTTACAAGGAGCAGGTTAAGGCCTTTCACGACAAGCACATATCTAAAAAGATCTTCCACCTTGGTCAAAAAGTCCTCTTTGATCCCAAACTCAAACTATTCCCAGGAAAACTCAGATCAAAATGGATCAGACCTTACCTCGTCTGATGAATCTTCAAAAATGAAGCCATCGAGATCAGTCCACTCAGCCACGATTCAGAACATTTCATCGTGAACGATCAGAGACTCAAACCGTTCATTGACCAGATCGATACAAATTTGGCTGAGATATCCTTTACCCTCCATTCTCCCTGAGCTCATTGCGCCCAGCCGATGGCGTAAAACTCAACGCTTAACGGGAGGCAACCCGTCATTTTTGAAAAACCCAAAACCTTTCTTGGCAATCCTATGCTGAATTCATATTGTACTTTAAGGTTCATCCATTAGAACAGCCGACCCCACCTCAGGTACCCATACCCAAGTTTTGAAATCATCCACAACAGTCACCTCGACCTATTCGCTCACCCAGAACCTGTTCTAATGAATGATCTAAGCTGAACTCAAACCCACCTAATTTACAATGGGGACATTGCAATTCGTAGGCATGGGGGGCTATGAAAGTGCAAAACGCCATGAAAATCATCTCATAAGAAAAGGTTTCATAAAAAAATCACATATCCCAAAAATTCCAAAAAAATGAAAAAATTCTTGAAAAAGAACCAAAAAAATCTGAGGGGAGAGAAAATTTTGAGGCCATACAAATCATAAGGACAAAAAGGGGAAAAGTGAAAAATGTCAGAAAAGGAGCACATAATGAAAAGAAAAAGAAGAGATAGTCATTAGTAAGAAATTAAGGGATTAACTGAGTTCTAGACCATATCAAGAAAAAGAAAATGAAAGAAAAAACAAGTGCTAAGGAAACATAGAAGAGATTAGTAGGAATGTTGATCTTAGGCCTCTTGGGCTAGACTCCAAGGCTTAAAAATTCAAGTATTCGCTAAGATCTAGATAGTCCTCAAGAGGTTGTGGAAAATGCAAAGCTTAAGTATTAGGTCTAAGGCTTAGGGAGTATTCGGCCTCATTAACTGACCTCTAGTTTGCGTGACTCAGTAACCTAAGCAACCCAATCCACACACATCTGGTTCAGTGCGCATAAGTATCAAAACCACGCAAATGTGTTTAAGTTGTTCTAAAAAAGTCACCTAGATTAGGAGGGGCCGATCAACACAAGTTGATTTGAACGAGTTCCCAGTGCGGAGAGGAGGGAAATTCCCCTTGAAGATGTGCAATACATATCGTCTCCTCGGTGCTTATCTCCTAGGATATCTACATATCCTATTGGGGGCATGTAAGTACCCTAAGCTGGTTCAGATACCATGGGCGGCATTATCACGAAATGTCGATTGCTAGGGTCTGGATTTAGCTACAGAACTCCATAGGCGGGATTATCTCGAAATCTCAAAAGCCAGGGTTCTGGGGGTTGCCATGGGCAGTGCAATCACGAAGCATCGATTGCCAGGGACCCTTCGAGGATTGATGATGGGGACTAGGAATCTGATACAGACCGTGTTGAGAAGCTAATTCGAAGCTAGAAATAAAAGGAAAAGAGAGAGAAAACTCTCCAAGAAAAGAAAATTCCACTGTCTCTCTCTTACAAAAAAATGCATTGCAAACTGAACCGAGGCTAAAATATGTTACAAGCATGGGTGCTTTAACCAGGAAGTTCAATGAACCTTAGGATAGTTCCTGTGGGCCTTAAAAACCTTTGCGGCGGATTGAGGCTAGAGCTGGTCAGGTCCGGATCTTGGTTGGTACTTGAATACCACTAGGCCAATTATCGGCATTCTAACCTAATCTACAAAAAAAAGGCACACATCATAGTTGATGGAGAGATTCTCGCTTATTTATGATAGCAATAGAATGATATGTCGTTGTGTTTTATGTGGTGGAAAATCTCTCAATCAAAACTAAATATCAAATTTAATCGTAATAAAGATGTCACATCCACAGGGAGGAATAGACCAATAAATTCACGAGTAGAGGAATATACTATTTGCATACACTTTCGCGACTTTAATGCGAGGAATATGCTATTTTAAATGGAGCTTGCAATTTCCTTAAAAGTTCAGGGTTATTTATGCAATTTTCACGTAAAGAATTAAGCTCCAAAAATATGTGCATGATGCATGTGTAATGGCATATCATGTAAATTCAACTTGCATGCAAATCTGATTTTAAATTAAAAGTTAAATGATGCACATAACACAAGTGAAGTAATTCCAGGAAACTATAAGTGCATTGATGCAATGTGGCCTGAATAAAATATTAATATCTAAATGGCAATGGCATTCAATGTAAATATTAATTGAGGAGAACAAAGAATTTCTCCTCTCTCTTCCTCGCTTGGATGGGCGTGCACAGTTGGCGGCGAGAGTCGACGAGGTGGTGCGCCCCGACGTGTGCTTCGCAATGGTGATGACACAATGGCCAAAGGTGGCCGGCAGCGGCCAGACGGTGGAGAACAGCCGCCGGCCTGTTGCCCCTGTTGGAGGAGGGGCACCACCCGTGGAGAGGATGGTGCGGCTGCTACAGCCCGCTTGGATGCGTATAAGAATCACACGTGCAAGGGCATGCTAATGCGTGGCTACAGGGCTGGCCGATGGCATGAGCGCCTATGGGCGGGTACTGGCCTACGAGTGTGGGAGCCTGCGGGCTTGGCCGCGAGTGGGCAGTCTGCTTGCATGTGGTCTACCTGCAGGCTAGGAGGGCACACCTGCGGGCGGCTGCACTGCCTGCGGGGCATGCAAGGAGTACTGCTATAAGGGCAGGAGGGCGATGGCGTGGTGAGACTTTGGTGCAGCGCCTGTAGGGCATGCAAGGCAGACGCTGGAGAGCATGCAAGGCAGTAGCGTGGGTGATGGGTGCGGCATCAACAGGCACTGGAGAGGGCTAGTGCAGGCTGGCGTGCTTGCGGTCGAAGCACTGGAGCAATGCGCACGGTTGCAGGCGCACGGTGGAAGGTGAAGGCGCTAATGGGTGGGAAGGTGGTGGAGGGCACGGTTGTGGCATGGGTGCAGCGCCTGCAGGGTGCGCAAGGGCGGTGAGGCTTTGGTACAGCACCTATAGGCACTGGCGAGGCAGGAGGTGGAGGGTGTTGGCGCACAGTGCTTACTGGTTGCATAGTGCACACAGTACTTCTCGATGGTCTTTCCCCCAAGCCCCTCTGCCTCTCTCTCTTTATCTCCTCTCCCCCCACGAGTCAAGGGATTTTCAAAATCCCTTACTAAATATGGCCACCGCTATTTTCTTCTGTTGAAGGAGGACGACCGTAGGTTGAGATATTAGTGGGGGGAAATATCTTTTCACCCCCTGCTCTTTTCTACAATTGATCCTCTTCCCTCTTCTTCCCAATTATTAGCCTGTAATGAGTGCGCTATTGCGGGACCTACGTGAAATATAAAATAACTGCATAATAAGCAATAGAATAAATGTAAACTTAAATAATGACATATGCAATCATTTAATAACCTAATGTGATTATTAACAAACATATAATGTTAGAATTGAATTACTTAGGTGTAATAATAGTCCATTAAAATGGACTCATCAAATACCCCCATGCCTAAGATTGGCTAATCCCTAGCAAAAATGAAAAATAATAGAAGTAATCAAAAGATTTCTTCTTTTCTTATTTCAAAACTTTAGAGATACAGCTAAATGTGAAGTGATAATAGCCTAGGTAACAGATCCACGTGAAAAGCCAATTCGCATTGGGAGTTCGTACCTCACCCTTGCTAAATATTTCTGTCGGGATAGGCAACTACTTCCCTCGGAGGTAAAGCAAAAGATAATTTATAATTTGACCCCAGCTTTTGGCTTAGGTAGGAGATATCGAGTTGAATGGATTTGTATTTGGTGGCACACACTCATCTGGTGCTACATGTAATATAGTGCTACAGACTTTAGATCTCTAGACTATTAGACAAGTCAACTCGGAGAGAGGCTAAACAACTGTGCTCTCTTGATGTTCCTTGGCACTTACTCTTTTCTTTCTTTTCTTTTTGAGATCCCAAATCTTGCCAAATTTAGTAAGTGCACTCACTGTTTGGTGGCCTCATGTGGCATTCACACTTCAATTAAAGTCCTAATAACTCTACAACTAAGTTAGAGTCCTTAGCCAATATTCAAGCGATCAAAAATACTGAAAGGTAGGTATGGGTCATATTTGGTGAATCGCGATAGGTGCTTTGTTGCCTCAGAAACAATGTTACATAGATAACATTATAAACTTTGACTCGTCTTTTTCTTTTCTCTCTCTCTTTTCTTCTTCTTTTTCCTTTTTATTTGTAATATAATTGTTTCTTCTTCCTCTTTTTTTTTCTGTGTTTTTTTTTTTGTTCTAAATCAACATAACACAATACAAACTTTTATTTATGAGGCATTATTAAGGATGATGATGGTCAAGAGGATATTGTGTGGCTTATTTGGTGAAAGTGCCTATTCTTGGCACTGGGAAGGAATAGATGGGATAGGCGTATTTCTGACCTTTGACACTATTACCCTCCTTAAATCAAGGACGCTATGAAGGACGGTCGTAACCATCCACCATTGTCATAGCTTTATTAAGACTCAATCTCTGTATATTTACCTTATTTAGTGACTCCCAGGAATTCACACAAAGTACGCACACAGGAACTGAGAGTGAAAACTGCGCCTAACTCTGAAGTACCATCATCTAATTATCAAAACTTAAGAGTCCTTGAACTAGACTTAGTGCACTAGCAATCTCTCTACTTTCTTCTCACAAATATAAGGTGTATCTACTAGAAGATAGTATGCCTAACTCCCTATTAACTGTCCAAGGGTTCAATAGACTACAAATGCTTATTGGTTTTCTTCAAAGATCCATTACCTAGTCTACGTGCAAATAAAGTAAATGTATTGGATTCTAAACTTAAGAAATAATTCAAGAAGAAAAACTTCCAATGACAAAGATATTTTTCTAGGGACTAACCCATTCAGCTCAAGAAAATAAGAGTTTATATATATATATATATGCAAATATTTATAAATGCTATAAACATTCTCAGGTTATACCCCTCCATGCCTAAGACTAACAATGTCCTCGTTGGAAAAATGCAGACAAAGAAGAATATCACCTGAGGAGGAGAGTGGGAGGAGCTAAGGCTCCTCAAGCCAAAGTGCATCCAAAACCTGGCCATCTGAAATTGTAATATAAGGTTTAAATCACTGGCCATTTACCTTAAAGCTCGCACCTAAAGTAGGGTTCCGAATTTCTACAGCTCCATGAGGGAAAGTATTGATAACAACGTATGGCCCATCCCAACGGGACTTGAGCTTTCCAGGAAATAATTTAAGTCTAGAATTGAAAAGCCAAACCCACTGGTTGGGCTGAAAAGTCTTTCTAATGATGTGTTTATCATGGAAAGCTTTTGTACGTTGCTTGTAAGCTTGAGAAGTTTCATATGCTTCATTACGAAGCTCCTCAAGCTCACTTAATTCTAACATACGTGCCTTTCTCGCTTTATCCAAATTCAAGTTAACATTTTTAATAGCCCAATAGGCTTTATGTTGGATTTCAACAGAAAGGTGGCATGCTTTTCCGTAGATAAGACAGAAAGGAGACATGCCCAAGGGAGTCTTATACGCGATTCTGTAGGCCCAAAGAGCATCATTTAGTTTTTTAGACCAATCCTTCCAATCAGGCCTGACAGTTTTTTCTAAAATTCGCTTAATCTCCATATTGGACACTTCAACTTGTCCACTCGTTTGGGGATGGTAAGGTGTGGCTATCATGTGATTGACTCCCAAATTTTGGAGTAGTCTTGTGAAGTGTACGTTCTTGAAGTGAGGTCCTCCATCACTTATGATCATCCTTGGGCACCCATATCGAGAAATGATATTAGCCTTAACAAAGCCCAAGACCACGAAATGGTCATTGGTTCACGTGGGTATGGCTTCTATCCATTTTGATACATAGTCTACAGCCACAAGGATGTATTCATATCCGAAGGACACAGGAAAGGGACCCATGAAGTCAATGCCCCAAATATCAAAGATTTCAACAGGGAGGATAGGTTGTTGGGGCATCTCATCCCTTTGTCCAATGGTTCCCGTCTGCTGGCAACGTAGACATGCACCCACATACGTATGTGCATCTCGGAATAATGTGGGCCACCAAAAGCTAGACTGAAGAACCTTATGGGTAGTCTTCTTCCAACTAAAATGTCCCCCACAATGGAGGTCATGGCAGAAACTCAGAACACTTCTTTGTTCTTCATCAGGGATGCAACGGCGAAAAAGCTGGTCAAGGCCTACTCTAAAAAGCTCGGGTTCCTCCCAGTGATAAAATTTAGCATTAGCAAGAAACCTATCTCGCTTTTGCTTGTCCCAAGTACTCGAGGTAATGCCCATGACCAGATAGTTCACTATGTCACCGAACCAAGAAGTTTTAGCTTCCACGGCCATCAGAGACTCTTCAGGGAAAGTCTCTTGAATACTGCCAGCAAGGTTTGATGCCTCAATAGGGATCCTAGACAGATGATCTGCTACCACATTCTCAACTCCTTTCTTGTCTTTAATTTCCAGGTCAAATTCCTAGAGTAGCAGAATCCAAAGAATTAGGTGAGGTTTGGTGTCCTTTTTAGCAAGAAGATGCTCTAGGGTGAAATGATCAGTGAACACCAAAACCTTGGATCCCAAAAGATAAGATCAAAACTTTTACAAAGCAAATATTACAGCAAGTAGTTCCTTTTCAGTGACTATGTAGTTTGCTAAGGATCCGTAAGGGTCTTGCTGGCATAATGCAGCACCTGAGGTTTGCCATCAACCCTTTGACCTAAGATCGCTCCCACTGCAAAATCAGAAGTATCGCACATTAGCTCAAACGGGAGGGTCCAACCTGGTGCTTGGAGCATCGGCGAGGTAATAAGGGCTTTCTTCAAGACTTGGAAAGCCTCGTCACATCTATCATTAAAATCAAAGGAGACATCCTTCGCTAACAGGTCGCAGAGTGGCTTAGAGATTTTACTAAAATCTCTAATGAAGCGCCTATAAAATCCAGCATGGCCAAGGAAAGATCTAACCTGACGAACATTGGTAGGCAATGGAAACTTAGAGATGAAATCAATTTTTGCTGTCCACCTCTAATCCTCTCTCGGAAACTATATGCCCTAACACAATGCCCTGCTGGACCATAAAGTGGCTTTTCCCCCAACTAAGCACAAGCTTTGCCTCTTCGCAATGGGTTAAGACTTTATCAAGGTGCGAAAGGCATAGGTCAAACGACGAGCCATAAATGGAGAAGCCATCCATGAAAATTTCAACAAACTTATCAATCATATCAGAAAAGATAGCCATCATACAACATTGGAAAGTGGCAGGAGCATTACATAACCCAAATGGCATTCGACGGAATGCAAATGTGCCATACGGACTCGTGAAGGTGGTACGCTCTTGATCGTCAGGAAAAATGGCTATCTGATTATACCCAGAGTACCCGTCAAGAAAACAGAAGTACTTTTTCCCCGCCAATCATTCCAAAATTTGATCGATAAACAGTAAGGGGAAATGGTCTTTCTAGGTAGTCGTGTGCAAACAGCGTCAATCAATGCAAACCCTCCAACCAGTTGAGGGTCTAGTGGTCACCAGCTCTCCTTGGTCATTCTCCTCCACAGTGATTCTTGATTTTTTGGGAACCACATGAATAGGACTAACCCATTTACTATCTGAAATGGGATAGATAATCCCTACATCCAACCATTTCAGAATCTCCTTTTTAACAACCTCCCGCATATTTGGATTGAGCCTTCTCTGCATGTCTCGAAAAGGCATCATGGACTCATCCGTGTATATATGTTGCATGCAAAGAGAGGGATCAACACCCTTAATATTAGCAATTGACCAGGCAATTGCTTCCTTGTACCTTTGTAAACACTCAAGCAGAGCTCCCTCATGCAATTCAGATAATGCAGACAAGATAACAAGGGGGAGCGTGTTCTTAGGGTTGAGGAAAGCATATTTCAATGTGCTTAGGAGGGGTTTCAACTCCAACTCAGGAGCCTTTTGGATTGAGGGTTTTAGTTGAGATGTCCCCGCCTCAGGTAGCAGATCTACCTTCACGGTCCAGGGAGGAGACAGAGACTCAGTGTGTATCCCCAGCAACTCTTCTAATTCGGGCATTTCCCTTTCAGTTTCTTTAATAATCGAGGGATGGTCCTTAGATATGACCCTCTAAAGGGGATTTCTACATAAGAGTTCTAGAGTAGTCTCTTCAATTATTTCATCAACGACCTCAATCTGAGAACAATCTTAAAATCCAGATTGCTTGTAAGTATCAAAAACATTCAATCAGATCTTCTTGTTCTTGAAGCCCATTTTAAGTGCCCCAAATCTACAATTTATAGAGGCATTGGCTGTGGCCAGGAAGGGGCATCCCAGAATAATGGATGGCTTTGTGGGCTTATTTGATGGGTCAGTATCAAGCACCAAAAAGTCAACAGGGAAGAAGAAATCCTCCACTCTCACAAGGACATCTTCCAACAATCCCCGTGGTGTCTTAAGTGATCTATCTGCAACCTGGAGGATTACTGGACTAGGCTTTAGCTTGCCTCCTCCCAAAAGGTCATAGACAGAGCTCGATAAAATGTTCACCCCCGCACCCAGATCGAGCAGAGCCTCGTCAAAGTGTTGGTTGCCTATAACCACTGAAATATACGGGGCCCCTGGGTCTTTCATTTTGGGGGGTGTTCCATGCTGGAGAACCGAGCTAACATGGTCAGGCAGGATGACCTTGGTTTGGACCTATTTCCTAGATCGGCGCTTCTAGGTGCACAGGTCCTTTAGAAACTTGGCATAGCATGGGATCCGTTTAATAGCTTCCAACAGAGGCAAGTTAATCTAGACTTGCCTAAAAGTATCCATAATCTCTTCTGTCCTATCGTTGGCTCCAGACGAGCCAATAGAAGATTCCCTAGGAGTAGATAGGCGCTCTGGATAGGGCACCCTCGGCTTCTGGGTAGAGGGGTCGTCATGGTGGGAAAGGGGTGGTGGAAGGACAACATCCTCATTGTGGGAGATTTTGTGCGAGGGAGAGCAGTGTGGCACTTCCTTGGTGGAGATGGAAGTCGGGTCAGGTGTAGAAGGGGAATTCTGAGACGTAACTGTAGGAGTGTTATCAGGCTTATCAATCTTCTTTCCACTCCTCAGCATGGTCACTGCTTGGGCATGCTCCCTGAATACAACCCCCTTGACCTTAGGGTTCTTGTTGAACGTTACGAATTGCTACGCTAACGTGTTTAGTTTTAAAACCTTGTCGTTGTAGCTTGAAAGCGAAGAATTCGTGTTCAATAAATAAAATTTATACCAAAATTTAAATTCTGGGTCGAACACAGGGAGGCTACGTCGATCTATATTCGCAATTATATTTTTTAGAATTTTTGAAAAGCGAGGCGATGTAATTACAATGAAGCTATCAGACTAAAGGAAATAGAGATAGAAAGAGAGAGAGAGAGAGAGAGAAAACATACATTCAATATTTCAAAATGTTTATACAATCAAACCAAATAAGAATTACACTAGAAAGTGGGAAATTAGCTACACTAGAAAGCAGGAAAATTCTACACTAGAAAAGCTGTAAAGAAGAATGGGAGAGAGAAGTTATCCTCCTCGACGATCGCTTGGAGGACGAGCCAGACGGGACGATCCTGGATGGAGGACAGAGCAAGACGAAGGAGGACGAAGCAGAAGAATAGGAACGGAGCAGCACATCATCGTCGTCGTGGGATCCACTTCCGAATGGGGACAAAAATTTGGACTTTATCTCGCGAGGAGCATCCCGGGTGTGGGACAGGCTTCTCTTGAGCTTTGGAGAGGTAGAGAAGAGAAGGAAGGGATTAGAATTTCGTGTGGAGGGGGTCTCCTTTTATAGTTGCACGGAGTGGGGGCAAATTGGTCATTACATCTTTAAAACATTAAATAAGGGGTCTTTAGTGACAGATAAAACCGTTGCTAAAGCCCCAACGTGGGTGTAGTGGCTGCTGCTCGATGCGCCCGCTCATCTGCTCGCACTCAACGCATGCCGCATGTTCAACCATCCACAGCCGTCCTATCACGAGATCGGACGGCCCAGATCGTGCCTTCACCCGCTCGCTAAGCACCCACCCCAATGCGTACAATGCTGCGTGAGGCGCAGGCGTGCGATAGCGCATCAACGCTATTGAGCGCAGACAGCCACCCGATCAAGATCTGACGCACGCCCGCACCCTTCGCCTGGTCGCTGCAGCTCAAGCCCGCATCTGCTACTCGAGATAACTCCCTCACCCACTGCACTGCGAAGCGCGGATGGTCGCGCGGATGATTTCAACGCGCCGCATCCACAGTCGTTGGATCTCGATCCAATGGCGGAGAAGAGCGGATGCAGGAGCTTCAATGGGTGCGTGCGGGCGTTTGGGTGGCCGAGATGGTGCCACGTGGCACCATCTTGGCCGTCCATCTTCTGGATGATGTAGATGGTGCCACGGGTGTCAGATTGACTTGATTTTTACGTCGTTAGGTTGCGATCGTCAATCCGAGTTCATCCGTGCAGTTGGATTTATCATTTGAAGTGCAGTTTTACACCATCCTGGTCCTTGATCTTCTAGGGTTCCCCGATAACTATCTGATGCTACAGATGCCTGATTAGGGCAATCTTAGAGTCGTTGAACTCCAATCGTCGCCCTGATCACATTTGTACGGTTGGATCTTCGATCCGAGGCCCCGATAAAAAGTTTGCCCTATCCAAGCACATAAAAGAAGACAATTAACCTCCATTTTATTCAAACTACTCTAAATGCAAGATGATACATGTTATGCAATATTTATAGCATGCAATGCAATCCTATGCTTAAGAACATGCATAAATAGACATCTTAAGTAGTGTAAATGTGTTTACATCATACCCCCATGCCTATCTTTTGCTAGTCCCTAGTAAAAACTATATGCTATTTATAAAAGAATTAGGTTGGATTATTTGGGCATGAGTTATTTTCAATCATTAAGAAATTATCTACTTAGGATCTGTACTTTCAAAGGCACAACAGTGCTCGAGCATCTGCCAAAATGCAGACTACCTCAAGCCCTCACCTTATTCAAAGAAAATTTTCTTTTTCTCTTTTTCCTCTTTTCTAATTTTTTTGGATTTTCAAATTTTAGGGTGTTAAGAGTGGCTTTCTACTACCATTCAACTCACCCAAGATTTGATAAGAACCCTAAGTTTTAAGCATCTTATTGTGAATGTGATAGACTTGTTGATCGGCAATTAAAATGGACTTCAGATTTCTATGCCTCTAGGTGACCTAAAAAGAATTCTGCCTATAGGTGTATCTTTACAACCGATAGCTTTCTCCCTACTTTTATTTTTTTTACAGGGTCAACACAAGGGTGAATCCAGTGTATATCTCCTCGATTTATTCTACTTCTCCACTTCTTCCTAAGTGTTTTGGGAATTTTTGGTGCATTTATTGAACTGGATTCTGGACAACCGGTCGATGAGCTATTACCACCGACAACTTGCCAGCCATACTCGTGCGGCGAAGTGTGATTTATTTCTTTTTTTTGTCTTTTTTTCCTTTTCTTTTTGATTTTTTTTTTTTAAGTAGATGGCTTCCTTGGTCTAAGATTTACCTAAAGGCAGCAAAAAGGGAAAGGTCCAGTGACTAGGCTCTAGACAACCTACCTATGGGCTATTACCCAAGATAACTTGCCAGCCATATCACCCTAGAAGGTTCATTAGCTACCCAATTTCCGTTAGAATCGCTGAACAATGAGTCAGTGCAAAGAAAGTGTGTAGATGCTTAAAACTCAGAAATTCCCTCAAATCAAAGGGTGGGTTGATAAGTCGTGTACTTATCACCCAAACTTATTTATTCCAATTACAATGGAATTAAGATGGTGAGGACTCGAAAGACAAATCCACATTTTAGTGGATACACAGGCTAATTAAGTCCAAAAGACCTAAAGGGTCTTTGTGTTCAGATCCTAATGTAAAATTTCTTAGGATTGAAAATTCCTAATGTCCAACTAATCCTTCCTAATTTTGATTTTTTTTTATGTATAAATAAGAAGATAAAAATAATTTACATGAATTTCACAAAGCTAACCAAATGTTTCAAAAATGAATCCACCCCCCCATGCCTAGCTGATGCAATGTCCTCATTGAAAAAGAGACGTGAAAGAAAGGGTAGAATATGAAAGATGTCACCTGAATATGAAGGTCATACCAGCCTTGTGTCATATGTACAACTGCTGAGTTTAATGCCGTCAGCTAGGCGAAGTCCAGCCAAAGAAGTCACAGAATGGCTAGAGCAACTGAGTCTGAGATGGGTTCTGGAAGAATACTGTCAACAACAGGCTTCAGACGTTGACCGTTGACTTTAAATGTGTTACCCGTCTTTGGGTCAGAAATCTGAACGGCACCATTTGGAAAAATCTGGTCAATTATGAATGGGCCATTCCATTTAGATCTAAGTTTGCCAGGAAAGAGCTTAAGTTTAGAATCGAATAACCAGACCTTCTGGTTTGGCTTAAAGCTCTTGCAGGAAATCAGTAATCATGTAGAGCTTTGGTCCTAGCCTTGTAGATCTTGGCATTCTCATAAGCATCATTTCTAAGCTCCTCCAACTCAGATAGTTGGAGTTTCCTAGTCTTCCCAGTTAGATTCAGATCTAAATTGCATTGTTTGATTGCCCAGAATGCCCTGTGTTCAATCTCTACGGGTAGATGGCATGCCTTTCCATACACCAAATGGAATGGAGACATGTTGATGGGTGTTTTATACGTCGTACGGTAGGCCCAAAGAGCGTCCTCAAGCTTTTGAGTCCAATCCTTGCGATCAGGCCTAACCGTTTTCTGCAGAATGTTCTTGATCTCTTGATTGGAGATCTCGACTTGTCCATTCGTCTGGGGATGGTAAGGTGTGGAAATTCGATGATTAACCCTGTATTTGGCCAATAAATTCTGGAATTGGGCATTAGTAAAATGAGTGCCACCATCACTGATGATAGCCCTCGGAATCCCAAACCTACTGAAGATATTTTTCTTGACAAAATTAATGACCACCTTGTGGTCATTGGTTCGGGTGGGAATCGCCTCAATCCATTTGGACACATAATCAACAGCAACAAGAATGTACTGATGTCCAAATGAAGGGATAAAGGGTCCCATGAAATCGATACCCCAAACATCAAAAATTTCGACAGGAAGAATAGGGTTTAGGGGCAGCATGTCTCTCTTAGTTATGCTCCCAAGTGCCTGACATCGAGAACATGACCTTGAGAAATCCTGGGCATCCTTGAATAAAGATGGCCAATAGAAGCCGGATTGCAAGATTTTTGCAGCCGTCCTTTTCCCGGAGAAATGTCCACCACACACAGATGCATGCAGAACTCAAGTATACTGTTGAATTCATTCTCCGGTATACATCGGCGAATAATCTGATTAGAGCTGATGGGATACAGTTCAGGGTCCTCCCAGAAGTAGTATTTAGCCTCAGATTTGAGTCTATCCCGTTGTTGCTTGGTCCAATCCTGGGGGATTTGACCAACGGCCAAATAGTTAATAATGTCAGCAAACCATGGGGTGTGGACACCTAAAACTGTAAGAATAGTTTTGTCTGGAAAAGTATCAGCAATCGGAATGTCCAGACAAGAAGAATCACCTAGGAGTCTCGACAAATGATCCGCTACCACATTTTGTATCTCAGTTTTATCCTTGATTTTAAGATCAAATTCTTGAAGAAGAAGAATCCAACAAATAAGCCGAGGTTTAGCATCCTTTTTGGCCAAGAGATGTCTTAAGGCCGAGTGGTCGGTATAGATGATAACATGAGACCCTAAGAGATAAGCCCTGAATTTTTCCAAAGCAAACACTACAGCTAGTAATTCCTTTTCAGTAACAATGTAATTCCTCTGGGCTTCATCAAGAGTTTTACTAGCGTAGTAGACGACAGAGGGCTTTCGATCAATTTTCTGACCCAGGATAGCCCCAACCGCGTAATCAGAAGCGTCGGTCATGATCTCAAAAGGGGCTGTCCAAATTGGTGGTTGCAAAACTGGAACACAAGTGACTGTCGTTTTCAGGAAATCAAATGCCTTTAGGCATGATTCATCAAAAACAAGCCGCGTTTCTTTGGCAAGAAGATTGCTCAAAGGATGAGCAACCTTCGAGAAATCCTTGATGAATCTTCGATAAAATCCCACATGGCCAAGAAATGATTGGATTTGTTTAACAGATGTGGGAGGAGGAAGTTTAGCGATAGCATCAACCTTAGCTTTATCCACTTCAATTCCCCGTTCAGAGATTACATGACCCAAAATGATGCCCTCTTGGGTCATGAAATGACTCTTTTCCCAGCCAAGGACCAATCGTGTCTTGATACATCGCTTAAGAATCATTTCCAAATTAGCCAAACAAGAGTCAAATGATTCTCCGAAAATAGAGAAATCATCCATGAAGACTTCCATAAACTCTCCCACCACGTCAGAAATATGGCTAGCATACACCTTTGAAAAGTCGCAGGTGCATTGCATAACCCAAAAGGCATCCTACGAAAAGCAAAGGTTCCGTAGGGACAGGTGAAGTAGTTTTTTTCCTGATCCTCGGGATGGATAGAAACTTGGTTGTATCCTGAGTAGCCATCAAGAAAACAGAAGTACTTCTACCCGGCTAATTTTTCCAAGATTTGATCGATGAAGGGCAGGGGAAAATGATCCTTTTTAGTGGCTATGTTCAACTTCCTATAATCAATACAAACTCTCCAAGAGGAAGCTGAATAAGTTGTGACAGATTCTCCTCTCTCGTTAGTCACAACGGTAATCCCGGCTTTCTTTGGAACAATCTGAACGAGACTTACCCAGGGACTATCAGAGATTGGATAAATAATTCCTACATCGAGCCACTTGATGATTTCCTTTTTGACCACTTATCGCATATTTGGATTCAATCTCCTCTGCATCTGGCGAGAAGGGAAGGATCCATCTTCCAAAAATATTCTATGATTACAGTAAGATGGCCCGATCCCCCTTAGGTCATGAATGGTCCAACCAATTGCCTTCTTATGTTCCTTTAGGACCTTGATCAATTTAATCTCTTGCTCCTTTGTCAATTTAGCACTGATAATCACAGGGAGCATATTCTGAGGTCCTAAAAATTGATATTTCAAATTCTCAGGCAATGGTTTCAATTCAAGTTGGGGTCGTTTGATGATTGATGGTAGGGTAGATGCTGAAGATTCAACAATAGGAAGAGGTTGTGAGTGAACAAAATCAATAACCTCTTCCGAAGATGGCAGGCCAGCCATAGAGGGTTGCGGGTTAATTTCATCATCCAAAGAGGAACTTTCAATTGAAGAAATTGTCAAACAAGTTTCAATGTTTTCATTATCTTCATCAAGTTCCTCAATAAATCCACAATCCTCAAATTTGTTGATCGCCTTAAAAATATCCAATTTCATTCGTTGATCCCCAAAGGCGATTTCCATGCTACCGCTTTCACAATTAATGTTGGCCTTAGCAGTAGCCAGGAATGGATGCCCCAGAATGATGGGCGTGTTCCTCAGATTATCAGGTACATCCATGTCAAGGACAAGGAAATCTACAGGAAAATAGAAATCCTTGACCTTAACTATAACATCTTCAATAACGCCTCGCGGGTTTGTGACCGAGCGGTCCGCTAACTGTAGCGTTACTAAAGTTGGCCGAAGTTCACCTAATCCAAACTTCTCATAAAGAGAAGTCGGAATTAGGTTTATGGATGCACCCAGATCCAAAAGTGCTCTATCAAATGTGTAATCTCCGATAATGCAAGAAATCAATGGAGCACTAGGATCTCTCTTTTTCTGAGGAAGGTAGTGCAGGATAACAGAACTAGCCTGCTCGGAGAGTACCACCTTCCTCGGAATAGATTCTCTCGACTTACGCTTTTTTGTACATAATTACTTTAAAAATCTTGCGTAAGCCGGTATGTGCTTGATAGCATCAAGGAGCGGGATATTGATCTCAACATTCTTAAATAGATTCAAAAGCTCCTCATTGCTATCAACAAACTTCTTCTTCTTTGGTTTGGTTAAGGCTTCAGGAAAAGGAACATGAGTCAGATCTTTAGAATCAGGTTCCTGAGCCTTGATTTATCCTTCAGGATTCTCCTCTCTCTCCTCAGGTTTTTCAGGATTCAAAAGATCAGAATACTGTGGTTATGGATCCTGAGTCTTCTTACCACTCCTCAAAGTGACAGAATTTGCAGATGCATAAGAATTTTGGTCTTGGGGAGGGTTAGGAAAGATTGGAGGGGCTTGATTAACCATGAATTGTTGATCTGCAAAAGAAGAAGAAGATGAGGAACCCTGCTCAACCACCTGAGCATGTGCGTGTGGGTCCCTCTGATTTCCGTACCCATGGGCTTGATTGCTCGAATTCATAATATTTTGCGGGTTGGGTACGGGTTGGGATGGTAGAGATCCGGGTTGACGAGAGTTAGCTATGAGCCCGGATTGCAAGTTGTTCAGCGAGTTTTTCATTTGCTGCATGAGCTGGAGCATGAATCCTTGCATCTCTACCATTTGATGATTCAAATCAGCCTGCCCTGCGGGTTGACGGGCATTCCAAGCTAGCTGATTGACCTGATTCGGAGGCAACTGAGTATATACTTGACCCTGACCCATTGGTCGTTGCAGGGCATAGTTGCCGGGTCGGAATTGGGTCTGTTGCCTCGGATTTTTCCAAGAGAAGTTAGGGTGGTTTCTCCAGCCTGGATTATAAGCATTCGAGTAGGGGTTGGATCTAACATTCTCTTGTACAGCACAAACATCCTCATAGGGTGAGGATGGAGAGAAAGAAAGGGAAGGATCAAAAAAACTGGGATCAAAGGCCCCAGTTTGGAACCCATGGGGTTCCGAAAAATGCTGACTCACAGGTTGAGTCACATCGAATTGATTCATGAACTCCCATCCAGAAGGAGCTCGTGAGGAATGGAATCCCGAATTTGGGATTAAGTGGATCGAGAGTTGTTCATAGAATTTCCAGCCATCCACTCTTCCATTCTTTTAGCAACCAAGTCCACCTTATCAAGTTTGTTACAAATCAATTCCACATCAAATGAATGAGAGTCATGGATTTCATTGACATTTGATCTGGGCTGCTGGGACCGGTTAAATGTATCCATGGAGGCATGATTAATTGAATTCTCACTCATTTCTTCAAATAAATCATGTGCACTATCTGCATCTTTATTGAGGAAATTGCCTCCGCAAGAAGCATCCACATGATTTCTGAGTTGCTCAGTCAACCCATGATAGAAGATCGGCACGAGTTGCCATTTCGGCACCTCGTGGTGTGGACACCTCCGCAATAAGTCCTGGAATCACTCAAAGGCCACATGAAACTGCTCCCCTGGCTGCTGGGTAAAGGTAGTGATTGCCCATCTCATAGCATTGGTACGTCCGACTAGGAAGAATTTCTTCAGAAAGGCCGATTTCAACTCATTCCAAGTTGTAATTGGTCTTCCTATTGTCCTATACCAATGCACGGCCTTATCCCTAAGAGAGTGGGGGAAGAGCCTCATGATCATTTTCTCCTCGTTTACGTTTCAAGCCTTGGTGGTCTGGACCAAAGTAGTCAAGTCCTCCAAGTGTTGAAACGGATCTTCGGAGCCAAGCCCATGATAATGCTTAATCAAGCTTAACACCTGGGGCTTGATTTCTACGTCACCGGCTACAATCTGGGCGCCAGGACGTTCCCCGTAATTTGAAGGATCATAAACATCCTTCAAGGGCTAAGTGCCCTGCATTCTCTGGAACCATTCCTGCATTCTCTGCATTTGTTCCAGCTGCCTTCAAAATTCTTCCTGTGGATTTCCAAGAAGAGGAGGTTGTTGGTTGGCCATGGGATCAATTTGAACAAAATCCAATTTGCGCCTCCTAGAATGTTTTAATGGTCCTTCCAATCGGGGATTCAATGACCGTCTACCCAGCATAAACTAGGAGAAGGTCGGAAGGACTGGGGATAAGGACCCTGCAGCACAACAAAACAAGGCTGTCCTTAAGTGGGGTAGCCTAAGGATCTACTGACTCCCAAGACCTGCCTTAAGACTGTAAATGATTTACTCTACTTATGTCTATTTAATCCAACCAGTTAGAAGGAGGGACTGAGGAGAAGGTTCTTCCTTCGGCTTTCGCCTCCGGTTCCTAGTGTACCCCCCAGCCGTAGTCATTTGACGCTACTCCCCTAGCTAGACATCAGATTAATCAGTACAAGTAGGTTAATCAAAAATAATCTCAGACTAGGCCCTGATGAGCGAATCAGACCTTAAGGCCAACGTCTACTCAATTTTATTAAGGCCTGGGATTGTGGTGCTTATGGAATGTGATGGGCCCTTAAAATGGGTTGTGCCCTTAATGATTGATTGAGATTTGTGTAAGTGCGTGCACAACCAAGGTTTTCAAGCAAGATTATTTGTGATGCGTGAATTTTAATTTTCAAATCTTGCTTAAGTAGCTTTTAGGGTTTCAAATTAGGTGGATTGCAATCAAGTTTCTAGGCAAACCAAGTTGTAAAACATGGGTGAAGATTGTTTTCCTTTAAAACCAGAAAGAAAGTGAAGTGCCTGGAATAGACCTAGATTGAAAACCCTAAGGAGGAGCTACTTGATGAGTAGGTTTTAAATAGAGTGGTGCGGCCCAAACAACTCAAACAATTGGCCACAAATGCACCACTAAGTTAGGCACTCAAAGATGGTTAACCTAGAATGATTTCTACTCTTTTATGTGTTGCTTTGTGTGTACCGGTTCCACAAATAAGAACCCGGTTAAGTTGAAACAAATCAATTTGATTAAGTGCCTTGAATGTGGTTGTATGTTGTGTGTTTGTTGAAAATCACCCCACAAGATTATCTTTTTGTTGTTTTTTTTATAAATGAGGGTGGAATGGATGTGAGTGAGAATCCAAACAACCAAACTATTCCTAAGATTTATGCAAACACCGAGGTTAATTGGAATTTGAATTTAATGTGGCGAATGAAATCTATGGAGGGGGGAAGAATGGGGAGCACTTATAGTTGTCTTCAACTCCACTTTACTCTAGTCTACCGCTTGTCGATTCCTTGATGGAGGCCTCTGCAAAATAATAGACACAAGAGAAAGCAAGTAAGAAAACAATAAAGTGCAAGAAATGAGAAAAGAAGATCAAAAATCGTTGCCTCCCCGGCAACGGCGCCAAAATGTTGAACGTTACGAATTGCTACGCTAACGTGTTTGGTTTTAAAACCTTGTCGTTGTAGCTTGAAAGCGAAGAATTCGTGTTCAACAAATAAAATTTATACCGAAATTTAAATTCCGGGTTGAACACAGGGAGGCTACGTCGATCTATATTCGTAATTATATTTTTTCAGAATTTTTGAAAAGCGAGGCGATGTGATTACAATGAAGCTATCAGACTAAAGGGAAGAGAGATAGAAAGAGAGAAGGAGACAGACAGAGAGAAAAAATGCATTCAATATTTCAAAATGTTTATACAATCAAACCAAATAAGAATTACACTAGAAAGTGGGAAATCAGCTACACTAGAAAGCAGGAAAATTCCACACTAGAAAAGCTGTAAAGAAGAATGGGAGAGAGAAGTTATCCTCCTCGACGATCGCTTGGAAGACGAGCCAGATGGGACGATACTTGGACGAAGGAGGACAGAGCAGGACGAAGGAGGACGAAGCAAAAGAATGGGAACAGAGCAGCACGTCGTCGTCGTCGCGGGATCCACTTTCGAATGGGGACGAAAATTTGGACTTTATCTCGCGAGGAGCATCCCGGGTGTGGGACAAGCTTCTCTTGAGCTTTGGAGAGGTAGAGAAGAGAAGGAAGGGATGAGAATTTCGTGTGGAGGGGGTCTCCTTTTATAGTTGCAAGGAGTGGGGGCAAATTGGTCATTACATCTTTAAAACATTAAATAAGGGGTCTTTAGTGACGGATAAAACCGTCGCTAAAAATCCAACGTGGACATAGTGGCCGCTTCCCGCGCACGCCCGCTCGTCTGCTCACGCTCAATGCATGTTGCACGTTCAGCCGCCCACAGCCGTCCGATCGCGAGATCGGACGACCCAGATCGCGCCTTCGCCCGCTCGTTGCGTGCCTGCCCCAACGCGTGCGATGCCACGTGAGGCGCGGGCGTGCGATAGCGCGTCAACGCTATTGAGCATAGACGGCTGCCTAATCAAGATCTGACGCACGCCCGCGCCCTTCGCCTGCTTGCTGCGACTCGAACCCACGCCGCTGCTCGCGGTAACTCCCTCGCCCACTACGCTGCGAAGCGCGGATGGTCGCACGGATGATTTCAACGTGCCGCATCCACAGCCGTTGGATCTTGATCCAACGGCGGAGAAGAGTAGATGCAGGAGCTTCAGCGGGTGCGTGTGGGCTTTTGGGTAGCCGAGATGGCGCCACATGGCGCCATCTTGGTCGTCCATCTTCTGGATGATGTAGATGGTGCCACGAGTGTCGGATTGACTTGATTTTTGCGTCGTTAGGCTGCGATCGTCAATCTGAATCCATCCATGCAGTCGGATTTGTCATTTGAAGTATGAATTTACACCATCCTGGTCCTTGATCTTCTAGGGTTCCCCGATCACTATGTGATGCTACAGATGCCTGATTAGGGCAATCTTCGGGTCGTTGAACTCCAATCGTCGCCCTGATCACATCTATATGGTTGGATCTTTGATCTGAGGCCCCTATAAAAAGTTTGTTCTATCTAAGAACATAAAAGGGGACAATTAACCTCCATTTTATTCAAACTACTCTAAATGCAAGATGATGCATGTTATGCAATATTTATAGCATGCGATGCAATCCTATGCTTAAGAACATGCATAAATAGACATCTTAAGTAGTATAAATGTGTTTACATCAGTTCTCCTCAGAAGAGCTAGGTAGCTTCCCAGAATCACGTTGCCTAACTACCTCAGTAAGATGACCAATTTTGGATTGCATATCAGTAATCATCTTATTCTGAGATTGGATGACCATATTCTGATGCTCTTGCATCGCTTTCATCATGGCTTTAAGTTCATCCATCTCAGAGGGCTTATTCTGAGGAGGGTTTTCATAAGTTGGTTGGTATATGGGTTGGGGAGGTAAGGGTCTTGTATTCCCTGAGTTAGAAGCATCACCTTGCTTCCAAGAGAAGTTTGGATGGTTCCACCACCCCAGATTATAGGTTTGGAATAAGGGTTACTGCAAGGAGGGCGGAAACCTTAGGCCACGTTCAAGTCGGCCTGAATCAACTCATGGAATTGATTTGCCTGATGGCACTCCACAGTGGCGTGCGTTGTGCTTTGGCAAATGGAGCATTCTCTTGAAGCCTGAAAGATAGAGGCTGCTTGCGGGTTCATGCCAGGGTTTGCTAAAAGCCTATCAAAGTTTTTATTCAATAGTTGAATCTGATAAGCCAAATCCTGAGAAGCCCCAGCTTCATGGGCCTCTATCTTCCTCTGCAAGATTGATGGTTTTCTTTCTTGATAGGTAGAGGATAGATGTATGGAGTTGTCGCTTAATGTTTCAAATAATGCCCAGGCTTCATCCTCAGTTTTGGTCATGAAGGTTTCTACACAGGCTGCATCGATGGTTTGCCTATGCCTTTCAAATAATCCGTTATAGAACCTTTCGACCAACTGCCTTCTTAGCACCTGATGGTGGGGGCATAACCTAAGAAGGTCATTAAAGCGCTCCTAAGTCTCATGAAATTGCTCCCCTTCCTATTGAGTAAAGCCTATAATCTCTCTTCTGTAATGGTTGGTCTTACTCATAGGAAAATACTTTTTTAAAAATTCTCCCTTATGGGTGGCCTAATCATTTACCCTTGCATCGAGGGTATGATACCAGTTCTTGGCCTCATCCTTTAGGGAGAAAGGAAATATAGTTCTCATCAGGGATTCATCAGTAAAGCCCTAGAGCTTCACCGTGGAACAGACCTCGATGAATTCCTCCAAATGCCGGTAGGTGTCCTCTCTAGTAGTACCATAAAAGGAGGGAAACAAAGATATGGTACTGCTCTTGATCTCATATGGATTATCCCTTGCTAGTCGTCTCAATGCTTGTGCAGGTTGGTTAGTTGGAATAAAATAGTTCCTTAGGTCCTTTGTTGACTTCCTCCTTGATCAGCCATTCCTTCTCTTTTCTCTCCTAGGTGAGCTCTCCTAAGAATTCTCTCGGGCTCAGGATCAAACACTAGACTACCCTCAAGAGAGAGTCTACCAAGCATACAATATCAATCACAATTCAAGTTCTTATTGAGTAAGTGAGACCTCCACTCCAAAGATAAGTCAAAAGGCCAAGGCTTATCCCTCCGTTCCCACGTAAGTGGTATAAGAGGGGTGATGACTTGAAATCTTAACCTTCTTTGTTGCAGAGTTCGAATTGGTTGATATAAATATCCAAACAAGTTTTTCAATGCAATTACGTGCCTTAATTCAACCTTCGAGTGCCCTAGATCCTATACTTTGCTTGGATGATACTCCCAAGTGATCAAATGAGAAGTTACTCCAAGGACAAACAAAGGGATGCAAGTAGGGCGAACCCTTCCTTTGAGGCGATGTGTATGCGGTGCCCCTTAACTACCCTTTTGTTACTTTAAGGGGTGTCCCCCTCCGTGAAGTATCAAAACACTTGATCAAAAGATAGTACCACCACCACCACAAAGCACAATAGGAGGGTTCTCACCAATAAAGAGATCAATGTCTATAACCTTAAGGGATCGAGCCTTAGTGCGATGCCTAATGTGAGTGCTTAGTGTCAGAAGTGTGCATCACACTGCAAATCTTTCTAATTTTCTGAAAATGTAGACAAGTCCCTTAGAATTAGATCAAATGTGAATTGATTTTAGGGTCAAATCTGATTATCAGTCCCACTTTTAGTTATGCGACCACTAAATTAGTGAATTCAAACAACTTGGTGGCCTTGAATTTTAATTTGAATGCAAATGCGTGAACAGGAGCTGGATGCAAAAGTTAGAAAGGTGTACCTGTCTCCAGCAATCTTCGTGCTAATATGCTTGCAATGCAATAATAAGATCTAATGTGCTGCTCAATCACGCCTAAATGCGCGCACCTAAGGGCATGCAACTTCTAAACAGGCAGCTCAATATTTTCTTTTGTTGGTTTTAAAGGCAAGCAAGCAGAAAATGGAATCACGCATGAGAAAAAAATGTAAACCCTAGTAGCTAAAGAATGTGGGGACAGACCCCAAAAATTTAGCCCCAATTACTACAAGGGCGAGAAGACAAAAATAAATTTTGTGACAACGGAGAATCCCTTGTGAAAGCAGGATCAAGGTCTCCTACGTCTTTTCCTCGTGTGGCTTAGCTCGTGGTTGATGTCGCCACTCTGTTGCGCGACATCGACCCATCAAATTCCTCGCACAATAGAAAAAATGATCAGATAATTACGCAACTCAGAATATTCAAAAATAATAATGTGAATCTATTGCGCCTATTGCCTCCCCGGCAACGGTGCCATTTGATGGAGAGATTCTCACTTATTTATGATAGCAATAGAATGATATGTCGTTATGTTTTATGTGGTGGAAAATCTCTCAATCAAAACTAAATCAAATTTAATCATAATAAAGATGTCGCATCCACAGGGAGGAATAGACCAATAAATTCACGAGTAGAGGAATATACTGTTTGCATACACTTTCGCGACTTTAATGCGAGGAATATGCTATTTTAAATGGAGCTTGCAATTTCCTTAAAAGTTCAGGGTTATTTATGCAATTTTCACGTAAAGAATTAAGCTCCAAAAATATGTATACGATGCATGTGTAATGGCATATCATGTAAATTCAACTTGCATGCAAATCTGATTTGAAATTCAAAGTTAAATGATGCACATAACACAAGTGAAGTAATTTCAGGAAACTATAAGTGCATCAATGCAATGTGGTCTGAATAAAATATTAATATCTAAATGGCAATGGCATTCAATGTAAATATTAATTGAGGATAAAATAGAGGATTTCTCCTCTCTCTTCCTTGATTGGACAGGCGTGCACGGTTGGCGGCGAGTCACCCTGGTGGTACGCCTCGATGCATGCTTCACGATGGTGATGATGCGACAATCGGAGGTGGTTGGCGGCGGTCGAACGGTGGAGAATAGTCACCGGCCTGTTGGCCCTATTGGAGGAGGAGCACCGCGCATGGAGAGGATGGTGCGGCTGCTACAGTCTACTTGTGTGCAGTCTACCTGCGGGCTAGGAGGGCACACCTGCGAGCGGCTACACTGCCTGCGGGGCATGCAAGGAGTGCTGCGGTAAGGGAAGGAGGGTGATGGCATGGTCGCAAGGCACACAAGGGCGGTGAGGCTTTGGTGTAGTGCCTGCAGGGCACACAAGGCAGTAGCACGGGTGATGGGTGGGGCATCTGCGGGTGCTGGCAAGGGCTGGTGCAGGCTGGCGTGCTTGCGGTGGAAGCGCTGGAGTAGTGCGCGCGGTTGCAGTCGCGTGGTGGGAGGTGTTGCAACCGCGCGGTGGGAGGTGAAGGCGCTGATGGGTGGGCAGGCAGTGGAGGGCGCAGGTGTGGCGTGGGTGCAGCGCCTGCAGGGCGTGTAAGGGCGATGAGGCTTTGGTGTAGTGCCTGCGGGCTCTAGTAAGGCAGGCGGTGGAGGGCGTTGGCGCACAGTGCTAGCTGGTTGCATAGTGCATGCAGTACTTCTCGATGGTCTTTCCCCCAAGCCCCTCCACCTCTCTCTCTTTATCTCCTCTCCCCCCACGAGTCAAGGGATTTTCAAAATCCCTTACTAAATGTGGCCACTGCTATTTTCTTTTGTTGAAGGAGGACGGCCGTAGGTTGAGATATTAGTGGGGGGGAAAATATCTTTTCACCCCCCTGCTCTTTTCTACAATTGATCCTCTTCCCTCTTCTTCCCAATTATTAGCCTGTAATGAGTGTGCTATTGCGGGACCTACATGAAATATAAAATAACTGCATAATAAGCAATAGAATAAATGTAAACTTAAATAATGACATATGCAATCATTTAATAACCTAATGTGATTATTAATAAACATACAATGTTAGAATTGAATTACTTAGGCGTAACAATAGTCCATTAAAATGGACTCATCAATAGTTTGTGAACATCAAAGGAACTCATGGTCTAGAATCAAAGTTAAAACCTTAAAACTTTGCTAAGGGATTAGCAAAAGCAAGGCATGGGGGTATGATGGGCACACCATCATGAGCCCTAACTAGCCCATTTTGACCCATAAAAGAGACAAAAGCTCCTGCATAACCAACTGGAGGTCCTAATTCACTGAATAATCATTCTAAGATAAAAGCAAGAAACAAGGGGTAAAACTGCAATTTTACCATTGCAGTAAAACAACGGATTTTCTCAAAGGCTAAACACAGGTCAAATGGTCATAATAAGATAATAAGTGGGTTGAATCAGACAGAAAAGGGCTCGTGTAAGTTATGGGAATTAAATGACTTCTTGTAACCCTAAAACATACCCACTTGATTTAACAAGGTTATGGTCAGGATAAAATTTACCTAAATCCTCTAAAAATCATATAAAAATATTTTCTAGGATTTAGAACCTTCAATTTATCCATTGGAACCTATTTTAACCTAGAATGGGGTCTCAGACATATATTTGCCCTAAATTGGGTTTTTACGTAACTTGTCCAGTCAAGTGTGGTCAAACCCAAAATCCAACCTCACCATTAAATTCCTTAGGTTCAAATTAGGTTTGTACCAAAATTTGGACCTAAGGGGAACTCATCTTGACCCACTTTGCAAACAGGTCCGACCCAATTACATTTCTACCCCTATCTTTCAAGAATCCTTACATTTGACCCCCTATCTTCTTCATCATTCTTTGCAATTAGGTCCCTCCACCATTATAGCAGAGGGAATCCTACTTCGGCGAGCTCTAAAAGGAGATTTCTCCCTGATTTCTCAGAGAATCCCCTTCAAAATTGAAAGGGAGATTCTCTTAGAAACCCCCTCCAATGTGAACCCAATTTGAGGCTCTATTTGGTACCTAATCTCTCATGCGAACACATGAGAGATTTAGGTCAATTTCGATTTACCATTGCCGACGTCCTTACCTTGCTTGGAAGCTTGGCTTCCAAGCACAAAACCCCTTCCAGAGACCTATTTAAGACACCCCAGTTCACCCCGGATCTCCTAAGCTTGAAATCAGCAGGAGAACCCCCTCAATTTCATCTCTTCTCCTACGGCTGACTCGCTCATCAAGCTCTGGTGACCTCTCCTACTCTTTCTCGTCACTTAGCCACAAAATCGGTGGCAGGTTCCTCTTCCTCACACTCGTCTGCGTCGCACAGCACCCGTCGA
Source organism: Thalassia testudinum (assembly GCA_037157565.1). Taxonomy (NCBI): domain Eukaryota; kingdom Viridiplantae; phylum Streptophyta; class Magnoliopsida; order Alismatales; family Hydrocharitaceae; genus Thalassia; species Thalassia testudinum. The sequence continues at coordinate 66,080,390 of JAZHRO010000063.1, forward strand.
CGCTCCTACATCCCCTTCGTCCTCACCGACCACCTTCTCTAAGCACCTTCTTCTCCAGCGTCGGCAATACGAGCCAGACGCCACCTCCGTCTCCCCCTTCTCTTCACCACTAGATAAGTTCCTTTCACTTTCTACTCCCTTTCCCCTTCTTTATTTCCCCAAACGACTACTGCCGCACTCCACCACCATCATCCCCTTCACCTCTGGCCACCAACTCCGGCGACTTTGCTCCACCTCCACAAACCACCTCCCTCCTCGCCGACTAGTCCATAAGCATCGCCTCGACGCCTTGATCATAATCCCCCACTCATATCACTCCACCACTCACCCAAATACACCCTCGAACACACCCACACACACAACTGCAGTTTGCCCTAGGCATGCTCCCACAAGCATTCCCACATCACACCGACCACCCCTGCACATTCATCGCACCTTGGCAAAGCTCCCTGAGCTTTTTAACGTGGCTGCGAGGCTATTGTAGTGATTTCAGGTCCAAGAGCTCTCCGCCATTAACGTCGGGCTTGAAGCTTGCTTGCAAGCTGCTCCGGGTCGTGCCCGCTCCAGGTCACAGTCCCAGGTTGCGCGAAAAGACTTCGCGAACATCTCCAGGCATATAATTGGTGTCGAGGGTCGTAGCTGCAGCTGCAATCAAAGGAGCCCCTCTGCTGCAGGCGCGTGCGAAGGGAGTGGGAAGATAGTCCCACCTCTGAAAGATTTGGGGCGCTGCGCCCGCATAAGTTGAATTCTTGCCATAGGCTCTTCTCCTCCAACTCATGGGGTGAGGTCCCTCTCTCACCCGACCCGACCACCTCATCCGCAACCACACCCTATGGACTTGGTGACCTGACCTAATTAGCACACCTCACCCACCACTGCATGCCGGTGGGCCTGGTCCTGGGCACTTACCCGACTCGATTACCCAAGAAGCGTGGCTCTGGGAGAGCGAAACCTAAGAGAGAAGAGAGAAGAGAGCTCGTGCGGGTAGGGGATAGGTTTTGCTCTGTAGGAAAAGAAGAGGAGAAGAAGAGAAGATAAGGCAGAGGAATCTAAGGACTGCAGGAGAAGGAAGGAGCTAAAGCCAAAGAGAGGAAGGCAAGGAAGGTAGAGAAAGAAAGGAGAAGGAAGAAACTGAAGGAAGAAGAAGCTGAAGGCAGCCGGCAGAGAGAGAGAAAAGAAGAAAGTCAAAGGAAAAGAAGAGGAGAAGAAGAAGAGAAAGGCTAAGGCAGGAAAGCTAAGCCAAAGAACAAAGAAGAAGGAAGATAAAGAAGAAGAGAAAGAAATCAAAGGCAACCGGTAGAGACAAAGAAAGAAGAATAGGGGAAGAAGCAAAAGAAAGAAAGAGCCAAGCAATGTAGCATAATCATTTTAAGGCATCTGATTTACAAATCAGACATCCAATTTTGAGTTCAATTGACATACATTGGTTTCTTTAATATTTTGTGCTTACATTTCCTCCTATCTTTTTGCATTGTGACATAGATATTATTGTATATTCTTTTAAATTCAAACTTATGATCTTGATTTCTAAACCTTAATTTACTCCCTAGGTTCGACCTCGGACTTTAAAATTTGAGTAATAAAATTGTATTTGTTTTGAATGCTTTTTTGGCTATATTACAATGCGATTTTCTAAAAACCCAATCAAGCATGATAAACAGTGTATGAATTCCATATTTACTCCCTATGTTTGACCTCAAACTTTAATTCGAGTAATAAATTGTATTTGTTGACGAGCGACTCTGTACTATAACGTATCAATCTTAAACACCAATCACGCGCTTCAACACCCTGTAACCCGTGGGGACGCTCTACCGTGTAGGGGTCTTTGCGGAGCTCTCCCTTCCTAGTTGCCCAGGGATTTCTCAGGTGTACGGATTTCTGATTTAGAGGTATTATCTGCCTCGAAACTACCTGAGTCATCCAGAAATCTTTGGGTGCCTTGATTGAGTCCAAATAACATCCAGTCCCTCATCTTTTCTATAGAGCACATACACAGAAGGTCCCTAGATTTTTAACCTAAGAGGCCTCATTAGATCTTCTTGGGAATTTTTTTAGATCTAATCAAGTTCCAATCTGATCCTTGTTGCAACCTTGTTCCACATCTTATTTTAGTGTTAACAAAATTATTATGGATTAATGTTTACAATTGAGTGCTTTTCAGATTTAGGTGAAGATCAAGGCAAACAAGAAGTGATGGATGCATGATGATGAGAAAGAGAAGATGATGACAAGGAGGAGGCAAGATGACAAGGATGAGTCTAAGTGAAGAACATCTTCGACCTTTAGTTTAGGTTTTTTTATTTATAGAATGATGCCTCTTAACAAAGGAATATAACTTAGATAGTAAAAATAATTAGAGAAAAATTAGGATTAATATTGCGATCATTTTCAAAGAACGTAATTGATTAAATCACTTGAAAAGGGTACTTGTTAACCCACAAGTACCAGCACTAAAGTTTAGTACTGGTACATGTGAGTTACAGGTTTGGGTTTTTCAAAGAAACAAACCTGTACCCCGCGAGTATTGGTACTCATGATCAGTACCGATACTGGAGAGAACGGGTACCGGTACTCATGATCAGTACCGGTACAAGTGGGTTATAGATTTGTGTTAAGAGTTTGAAACCCAAATCTGGAAGCAGTGAGTACCGGTACCCATACTTTAGTACCGGTACCAGGTAGCCGTTGGCTCAAAACTGAATGGCTAGAAAATTAATTTTGGCTATATGAATGTTGGGATTTAAACCCCAACGTCTTGTAGACATCCCAACTAGGTCCTGACTCTATAAATAAACCCTTGGACCCTTAATTTGCACATTAGAAAAGAGAAGAAAAATTCCTAGAGCTATATTTCAAATTTCCACCATATTTTCAAGAGAGAAAGAAGAAGCTTGCCATTCACTCTCTCTACATTCCAACAAGCTCAACGACGTGTTTTTGTCATGCATCTATGAAGCGATTCACGTCCATCCTAGGCTCTCAATTGGTATTCATTTTAATTATTGTTGGGAGGCATAGGAACTTTGTTGTAAGATTTTATTTGTCTTACACCTATGCTTTATTTGTTTTTGAGCTTGTTATTCAGTGGGTTGTAACAAACCTGTCTCTTGTACTTGGGTTGAGATAACCCGTTAATTACCTCATTTAGTAAATTGATTTCCTCGGGGTTGAGGGAATCGAGTTAAAAGTTCTAAGCTGGGAGGTTTAGGTAGTGGAGTACCCAAGTGAGCGGGGAACCACTATACATTTTGCGTCCTTTGTGGTTTGAATTGATTGTGCAAATCTTTCTTGTTATTACTAATATTGTGCTTGAGTGTTTCTGCGCATAGCCAATCCTATCTTTAGATCCTATTAGTTGGTATCAGAGCCCAATTGCAAGAAGACGTAACAACTCAACTTGCGATGGCATCATTCTTAAGGTGCACCGAAGGACAAGCTTCTACCCGTCCTCCCTATTTCGATGGGACGGACTATGGGTATTGGAAGAGGAGGATGCAAATCTTTCTCAAGGCCATGGATGAAGACTTGTGGACTCTCATTCAAGAGAAGTACACGGATCCAAAGCCGCAGGAAGGCATAGTATCGTCAGTGGATCAAAAGAAGATCTCTAGAAATGCAAAAGCAATGAATGCACTCTATTATGCGTTATCAAGGGAGGAGTTCAACCGTATCTCTCCGTGTGAGTCTATGTACGAGATATGGAACACACTTCAAGTCACCTACGAAGGTACTAGTAAAGTTAAAGAAACACGCATATCTATTTTAATAGAAAGCTATGAGTGTTTTAAGATGGAGAAAGGGGAAAAACAATCAAGGCAATGTACACGAGGTTTGGGGATTCATCAACCCCATGAAGAATTTGGGAGTAAAATTTACTGAAGAACAACTTGTAAGGAAGATCCTGAGATCCCTTACAGGTGAGTGGTCTCCAAAGTCCACGGTGATACAAGAGGCAAAGGATTTATCCACTCTCCTCTTGGATGATCTGGTTGGAAGCCTCATGGCATATGAGCTCCAATTGAAGAATATGAAAAAGAATGAGGAGAAGATGTCTAGCAAAAGGAAGAATATTGGTTTTAGAAAAATTATGGAGGACTCGGACTCAACAACCTCGGAATTCAAAGATGAAGAGATGGAGATACTTACAAGGAAGTTTCAGAGATTTCTTCAAAAGCAAAGTAAGAAAATCAATAAATGATAAACACGCATAAATTCATCATAAAATGCATATTTGCGATAGTTCCTAGGGCTAGCATTGCATATTATGATATAAATATTGCACAAACATCCATTGCATTGCATTTAGGATAGTTATATATTATGTACATTAATTCTGTCATTTTACATGGCTAGGAGGCAGTGTGACATCTTTAAGGGCTTCAAATGAAGAATCCGACCATACGGATGGATTCAGAGCAACGATCGCAATCCGTCAACGTGAGAATCACCTCGATCAAAGCTCTGTAGTACCCTCCACAATAAGAAGAAGATGGACGGCCCAGATGGCACCATGTGATGCCATCCAGGCCGCCCTACCTGAGCTGATGCATCCCCAGGCCCACCGCAAGATGAGATCTCAGCCATTGGATCTTAATCCAACGGCTAAGGGGCGCCCTAATAGTGCGGCCGCACCAACTCTCCACTCGACAAACCACGGTCGTGGCGCATTGGTGAAGACGCTCTCACAAACTACGAGCACAAGTTCTAGCCGCGGAGTGCAGGGGATATCTCGCGAAAAGTGGGCGCAATTCGATTGTGCCAGTTGGATGTCATCGAGAGGCAAAGGAGTCGCCACGTGGCACCACTCGATGGGCGCTGATGCTGCATGCGGCCGTTGACGCATCTCAAGAGCGCGTGATCCCACGCACGCTCGAGCGTGTGCTTGGTTGGTGCCAACCTTCAGTGACAACCTGGCAGACATTTAGTGATGCTTACAGCCATCACTAATTGCTAGTAGGCACAAGAACAGCTACGTGCATGGGCGGGAGTGAGCTGGCTACAGCGACACTTACAGCGACATCCTGGAGGTCGCTATTGGTCTTATGCCTATTTTAATCTCCTCTCATCCACTATATAAAGACCTACACCCCCTCCCTTCCAAGGCATCTCTACCTACTCTACTCCCACCTACTCCCAAGCTCTAGCAAGCCTACCAATGCTCTGTTAGAGCTTACTCTCAAGCTCCCAAGGCGCCTATTAGTGTAACGAACCTCTGCCCCACCAAATATTTCTCCATCTTCCCATCACCATTCATAGGTCACCTTGGAGCCATCCTCCCACCTCCATTCCGGTAGCAGATCATCTCTGCCTCCTCACCTCCATTCCGGAGCCATGCCGATGCTTTCCTCTACCCGAAGTCCTCCTGCATCTCACCTTCGTTGTCCCTCTCCTCACCTCCTTCATCCAAGCTTCCGCCAGGCGTTGTCGTCTCACCGAATAGCCAATTCGAGAGATTCCTTCTCACCTCTTTCTCTTTTATGCTTTCATAGATCATTGTAATTGACATTGGATTAATATATATCATATTTGTTCCATCTCTTTTGTGCATTTATTTTGCTTGTCTTTTTATTTCAAAAACAAAACTTCAAAATACCCAAAAATAAACAAAACAAAGCGCGATTTTTAATTAAAGTAAACGTCGCCTCCCTATGTTCGACCCGGGACTCCCTTAGAGTTTCGGTAAAATTTTATTTGATAAATGAGTTTTGTGACTACAACAACGGGTTACTCCTAACCCTGATTTCAAACACGTGAAACACGTCGATCATTTTGGTGCCGTTGCTGGGGAGGCAACAGAATTTACTTTATTATTTTCTGCGCTTCTTTGCATTTACATATTACTAACCCTGCTTGTCTCTGATCTATTGTCTTGCAGGTACCCTAGCATGGAGATCCAAGTGCAGTAGACCAGAGTAAAGTGAGGGTAGAGTACTTTGTAAGTGTCCCCCACATTCCCCCTCCACTAGTTTCATTTCGACACACCCATAACCAAGACTCAATCTACTTAGGTGTTTGCATAAACCCTAGGATAGACTTTGTGTGTCTTGTTTGCCACCTTCATCCATTTCACCCCCGCATTTTATAAAAAAAAAAAACAAAAAGATACTTTTTGTGGGATGAATCAATTTACACACTTTATACACCCACATTGGAGGCACATAACCTGACTTGATTTTCATCTACTCAATCGGGATTCTAACTTGTGGACCCGATACATTAATTCAACATATAAAGGAGTAGAAATCATATTAGGTTAATCACCTTTCTGTGTGCCTTAATCAGTGGTGAATTTGGGTTGATTGATTGAATTATTTGGGCCACACCACCTAATTTAAAAGAAATTCATTTTGTATTTGCCCTATAGGATTCAATATTTAAGTCAAGCCAGGCACTCCATACTCTTTTGATTTATAAAGGAAAAACACTTGAACTCATACTTTCAAAACTTGGTTTACCTCATAAAATTTTGTTGAATACACCTAATATCTGAATCCTAAAAGCTACTAAGCAAGATTCGAACCCTAAAACTCACCTCATCATTAATAATCTTGCTTGAAAACTTCTTGGTTGTGCACATTCACACATTCTCAAAGAAATCATTAAGGGCACAACCCATTAAGGGCCCATCACATTCCAGAAGCACCAATATCCCAAGCCTAACTAAAATTGAGTAGACGTTGGCCCTAAGGACCGGTTCGCTCGTCAGGATCCAGATTGAGATTGTTCACAATTAACCTGTTTATACTAGTCAATCTAATGTCTAGCTAGGGGAGTAGCGTCAAACGACCGCAGCTGGGGGGTACACTAGGAACCGAAGGTGCAAGCCAAAGGAAGCACCTTCTCCCCAGTCTCTCCTTCTAACTAGTTGGATTGCCTGGACATAAGTAGAGTAAATCGTCCTTAATCATAGGATGGATTCTGAGAGTCTGTAGACCTTTAGGCTAACCAACCTAAGGGCAGGCTTTTATTTTTGTGCTGCAGGGCCCCTTCTCTTCCCCCTCCTTCCGACTTCCTTTTAGTGTATGCTTAGAAAGAGGTCATTGAACCCTAGATTGGAAGGACCTTTAGACCATTCTCGAAGGCAGAGGTTGAGCTATAGCCAAGAAGATCCCATGGCTGATCAACAACCACCTCCCCCACTCCCAAACCAACAGGAGCTGATTCAGAGGAAGTTGGAAGAATTGCAGCAAATGCAGCAATGATTCCAATGAATGAATGGTCAGGGCGCTCAGCCCTTGAAGGATTTTTATGATCCTTCAAACTATGGGGAATGTCTCGGCGTCATGATTCCCGCTAGAGACATAGAAATCAAGCCCCAAGTCTTAAGTTTGATTAAGCATTTCCATGGGCTTGGCTCGAAGGACCCATTCCAGCACTTGGAGGATCTGACCACTTTGGTTCAGACCACCAAAGCAAGGAATGTGAACGAAGAGCAAATGATCATGAGGCTCTTTCCCCACTCTCTCAGGGATAAGGCCGCACATTGGTACCAGACCATTGAAAGGTCGATAGAAACATGAGCTACTCTTAAGTCGACTTTCCTAAAGAAATTCTTCCCAATTGGATGGACCAATGCCTTGCGACAGGCGATTACCACTTTTTCCCAGTGGCCAGGGGAACCATTTCATGGTGCCTAGGAGCAATTCCAGGAACTTTTGAGGAAGTGTCCACACCACAAGGTGCCGAAATGGCAACTCGTGTAGATTTTCTATCACGGGTTGGTTGAACAAGTCCGTAATCATGTGGACACTTCCTGCAGAGGTAATTTTCTCAACAGGGATGAAGATAGCACATACGATCTGTTTGAGGAAATAAGTGAGAACTATATTAATCATGCCTCCATGGATGCATTCAACCGGTCCCAACAACCCAAGTCAAGTGCTAATGAGATCTAGGATTCTCATTCATTTAACATGGAATTGATTTGTAATAAACTGGATAAAATAGACTTGGTTGCTAAGAGAATGGAAGAATGGATGTCTGGGAATTCGGGAAACACTTCTACACCTACTCAATCCCAGAATTCAGGATTCCATTCCTCATGAGCTCCCACGGGGCAGGAGTTCATGAACCAACTTGAATCAATTCAACCTGTGAACCAGGATTTCTCGGAACCTTATGGGTTCCAAACTAGGGCCTTTGATCCTAGTTTTTCTGATCCTTCCATCTCTCCATCCTCGTCCTATGAGGATGCATATGCCATGCAGGAGAATGTTAGGTCCAACCTATATTCCAACACTTATAACTTGGGTTGAAGGAAACACCCTAACTTCTCCTGGAAAAGCCAGGGGCAATAGACCCAAACTCGACCCAGCAACTATGCATCTTAAAGACCTATGGGTCAGGGTCAAGTATACACCCAGTTGCCCTCGAGACTGGTTACACAGCCATCTTGGAATGCCCAACAATCTATAGGGTAGGCTGATTTAAACCGGTAGATGGTGGAAACACAAGGGTCCATGCTTCAACTTATGCAGCAAATGAAGACATCATTGGATAACTTGCAATCTAGGTTAATTGCTAACACTCGACAACTTGGATCTCTACCATCCCAACCTGTACCCAACCCGTGCAATGAGCAAAATCAAGGCAATAGAGCCCAAAGGTATGGGAATCAAAGGGACCCACACGCACATGCTCAAGTAGTTGAACAGGGTCACTCATCTTCTTCTTCTAGTTATATGACCAACCAAGGACCTCCAATCTTCACTACCCCACCTCAAGACCCAAACCCATATGCCTCTGCAAACTCCCTCACCTTGAGAAGTGGGAAGCAGACCCAGACCCTGAATTACCTTCTAGAAGCCAAAACCCTGGGGAGCTTAAGAGAGAGGAGATTGAAGAATACAATAAGGCCCAAGGATCGAAAATTGAAACTACCACCCATATCCCGTTCCCTGAGGCCCTATTGAAAACCAAGAAGAAAAGAACCGTAGATAGCAAGCAACGAGGAGCTCTTGAATTTATTCAAGAGCATAGAGATTAATATTCCACTCCTCGACGCTATTAAGCACATCTTGGCTTACGCTAAATTATTGAAAGAACTGTGTACCCAAAAGCGTAAGTCGAGAGAACCCACTCCGAGGAAGATGATTCTCTCTGAGCAGGCAAGTTTTGTTATCCTGCATCACCTTCCTCAAAAGAAGAAAGATCCAGGTGCCCCCTTGATCTCATGCATTATTAAGGAATAAAATTTTGATAGGGCACTATTGGACCTAGGTGCATCCATCAACCTAATCCCGACTTCTCTTTATGAGAGGTTTGGGTTAGGTGAACTCAGGCCAACCTCAGTAACACTACAATTAGCGGAAAGTTCGATCACCACATCGAGGGGCGTTATTGAGGATGTAATTGTCAAGGTCAAGGATTTCTATTTTCCCATAGATTTCCTCGTCCTTGACATGGATGTACCTAATGATTTGAGGAACACACCCATCATTCTAGGGCATCCATTCCTAGCTACCGCCAAGGCCAACATAAACTGTGAAAGTGGTAGCATGGTGATAGCCTTTGGGGATAAGAAGCTAACTCTATATATTTTTAAGGCAATAAGAGGATTTGAGGATTGTGGATTCATTGAGGAGCTTGAGGATCAGGATTTTGAGACTTGTTTGACGATCAGTGCACTCGAGGACTCCACCAGCTTTAGCGAACCCAACCCACAACCCTCTGTGGCTGACCTACCACACCCCAAAGAGGTTGTTGCTTTTATTCATTCCCAGCCTCTTCCACTGGATCATTCTGATGAATCTTCATCAGCATCCTCCCTACCTTCTATTCTAAACCCACCTCATCTTGAATTGAAACCATTGCCCAAAAATTTGAAATATGAGTTCTTAGGACCTAAAAACACACTCCCTGTGATTATTAGTGCTAATTTGACTAAGGAGCTAGAATCGAGGTTAATTAAGGTCCTTAAGAATAATAAGGAGGCAATTGGTTAGACCATCCATGACCTTAGGGGAATCGAGCCATCTTATTGTAATCATCGTATTTTCATGGAAGATGGATCCCGCCCTTCTCGCGAGATGCAAAGGAGACTAAACCCGAATATGCGAGAAGTGGTCAAGAAGGAGATAATCAAGTGGCTCGATGCTAGAATTATATACCCAATCTCGGATAGTCCGTGGGTTAGCCCCGTTCAAATTATACCCAAGAAGACAGGAATAACCATTTCGACTAACGAGAAAGGGGAAACCTTCACCACTCGTTCAGCTTCTGCTCAGAGAGTTTGTATTGACTATAGGAAGCTGAACACAGCCACTAAAAAGGATCACTTTCCCTTGCCATTCATCGATCAAATCCTTGAAAGGTTAGCTGGGCAAAAATACTTTTGCTTCCTGGACAGTTATTCGGGATATAACCAAGTCCTTATCCATCTTGAAGACCAGGACATAACAACCTTCACATGTCCCTATGGAACCTTTGCATTATGTAGAATGCCATTCGGGCTTTGCAATGCGCCTGCGACTTTTCAACGGTGCATGTTGGCTATCTTTTCTGACATGGTGGGAGATTGTCTTGAGGTGTTCATGGATGATTTCTCCATTTTCGGAGATTCTTTTGAGTCTTGCCTAGCCAACTTGGAATTGATATTCTAGAGATGCATCAAAACACGACTGGTCCTTAACTGGGAAAAGAGCCACTTTATGACTCAGGAAGGCATTGTCCTGGGTCATGTGGTCTCTAGTTGAAGTATTGAGGTTGATAAAGCTAAGGTGGATGCTATTTCTAGACTTCCTCCACCCACATCCGTAAAATAGATCCACTCCTCCCTTGGGCATGTGGGTTTTTATAGAAGATTCATTAAGGACTTCTCAAAGGTTGCTTGGCCCTTGAGTAACCTTCTGGCCAAAGACATGCCGTTTAAGTTTTATGAATCATGCCGTAAGGCATTTAATTTGTTAAAAATGGCAATCACCTATGCCCCAGTGTTGCAACCACCGGTCTGGACAGCCTCATTCGAAATTATGTCTGACGCATCTGATTATGCCGTCGAGGCTGTCTTGGGTCAGAAGATTAAGAAAAGGCCCTCTGTGATTTACTACGCTAGCAAGACTCTGGACGAGGCCCAGAGGAACTACACCATTACTGAAAAAGAATTGCTAGCTGTTGTTTTTGCTTTAGAAAAATTCAGGGCTTATCTGTTAGGTTCTCGTGTCATCATCTATACTAACCACTCGGCCTTGAAACATCTCTAGGCTAAAAAGGATGCCAAACCCCAGCTTATTCGCTAGATTCTGCTGCTTCAAGAATTCGATCTTGACATCAGGGATAAAGCCGAGGCACAAAATGTAGTGGTGGATCACCTCTCGAGAATCCTAATTGATTCTCCTCATCCAAATGTCCCAATCTCTGATACTTTTCCAGATGAGACTATCGTTACAGTCTCGGGTATCCGAACCTCGTGATTTGTGGATATCGTCAATTATTTGGCCATTGGTCAAATCCCCAAGGATTGGACCAAACAACAACGGGATAGACTTGTGTCTGAGGCCAAATATTATTTTTGGGACGATCCCGAGCTATACCGCATCGGCGTAGACTATATTATTCGTCGATGCATCCCAGAAATTGAGTTCCATAGCATACTTGAGTTCTACCACACATCTGCGTGTGGTGGACACTTTTCCGAGAAAAAGACGGCAACAAAAATCTTGCAATCTAGATTCTATTGGCCATCATTATTTAAGGATGCCTAAGAATTCTCAAAGTCATGCACCCAATACCAAACACTCGGGAACATGGCTAAGAGAGATATGATGCCCTTGAACCCAATACTTTCCATCAAAATTTTTGACATTTGGGGCATCGACTTTATGGGACCCTTCCCTCCTTCATTTGGACACCAGTATATTCTTGTTGGACCCAAAAGCTAGATGATGCTCTTTGGGCTTACCATACGGCATACAAAATGCCTATCGGTATGTCTCCGTTCTATCTGGTGTTTGGTAAGGTGTGTCACTTACCCATAGAACTTGAACACTAGGCATTTTGGGCCATCAGGAAATGTAATTTTGACCTAGAGTTGGCCAGGAAAACCAGGAAACTCCAACTATCTGAGTTAGAGGAGCTTCAAAATGATGCTTATGAAAATGCCAGAATCTATAAGGCAAGGACCAAAGCTCTCCATGACCAGATGATTTCACGTAAGAGCTTTGAGCCAAACCAGAAGGTCTGGCTTTTTGATTCTCGATTAAAGCTTTTCCTCAACAAACTCAAGTCTAAGTGGGACAGCCCGTTCGTTATTGAGCGAATTTTCCCTAACAGGGCCGTCGAAATCTCTGACCCAAAGACGGGTAATATCTTCAAGGTCAACGGACAACATCTCAAACCCTTTGTTGACCATGTGCTCCCTGAACTCATCTCGGACAAGGTTGCTCTTACCTTGCCTTAACCACCACGGGCCGATCATCACCTAGCTGAAGGCATTAAACTCAGCACATGTAAAGACTATTCTGAGATGAACTGAATCTCACGGAAACCAGGTGTTATTCTTCCACTTCTACTCTCCTGCATGCTTTCATTTTTAACAATGAGGACATTGCATTAGCTAAGCATGTGGGGGTGGATATTTCTTATGAATCTGTTTGTTAGCTGTAACAGTAATTTCCTATTTTTCATCTTAGAAAAAAATAAAGAGAATTAGGAGACGAAAACTTAGGCATTAGGAGTTGCAAACTTTACGAATTGATATTTTGGGACTTGAATACTTAGACTCTTCAGTTCTTCGGGCATAATTAGCCTGGGTGTCCACTCGAATGTGGACTTAGTCTCGAGTCCTCACCAATTCAAATTCACTTTAATTTGGTAAATAAGTTGGGATGATAAGTATGCAACTTATCAACTCGCCCTCTGATTTAAGGGGACTTTAAGCCTAAGCATCTACACACTTTTTGCATTGACTCACTTTTTGGCAGTTTCTTCAGAAATTAGATAGCTAATGAACTATCTAGGGTGGTATGGCTGGCAAGTTGTCGGTGGTAATAGCTCATTGGCCGGTTGTCCAGAGCCTAGCCACAAGACCATTTTCGGTGTACTGCCATTAGGTAAATCCTAGATCAGAAAAGCCACCTACTTAAAAAAAAGAAAAACTAAAAAGAAAAAAATAAAATAAAATAAACAAATAAAACCACACTTCACCGCACGAGTATGGCTGGCAAGTTGTCGTGGGTAACAGCCCATTGGCTGGTTGTCCAAAGCCCAGCTCACAAAAATGCACAATAATTCCCAAAACACTTAGAGAAGAAGCAGGGAAGTAGAATAAATCGGGGAGATATACACTAGGTTCGCTCTTGTATTGACCCCATAAAAAAAAGTAGGGAAAAAGCTACCGTTCGAAAAGATAAACCTCTAGGCAAGGTCACCTAGGGTCGTAGAAACCCGAAGTCTATTTTAGCGGCTGCCTAGTGAGTCTTTCACTCTTTTCACTAGATGCTTAGCACTTAAAGTCCTTTTCAAGTCTTGGACTGGTCAGGTAATCGTAAAAAGTTATCCTGAAACTCTCAAACTCCAAAAGTACAAAAAAAAATAGAAAAGAAGAAAAATGAAAAAAAAATTATGCACCTTCTCTTTCAAATAAGGCGAGGGCTTGGACGATCTGCATTCTAGTAGACACCCAGTCACTGTTGAATTTTTGTAATTAGGTCTTGGGGTTCAAATTTTCTAAAGCAATCGATGAATTTTGCCCAAATAATCGAATCTTGATTCTACTTTTATACATAGCATTTAGGTTAATTTTGCTAGGAACTAGCAAAAAGTAAGCATGGGGTATGATAAACACGCACAAACTCATCATAAAATGCATATTTACGATAGTTCCTAGACCTAGTATTGCATATCATGATATAAATATTGCACAAACATCCATTGCATTGCATTTAGGAAGTTGTATATTATGTACATTAATTCCATCATTTTACATGACCAGGAGATAGTGTGACAGCTTTATGGGCTTTGGATGAAGAATTCGACCATACAAATGGATTCAGAGAGACGATCGCAGTCCGTCAATGCGAGAATCACCCCAATCAGAGCTCTGTAGTACCCTCCACAAGAAGAAGACAGACAGCCCAAATGGCGCCACGTGGTGCCATCCAGGCTGCCCCACCTGAGCCGATGCATCCCCAAGCCCACTACAAGATGAGATCTCAGCCATTGGATCTTAATCCAATAGCTGAGGGGCGCCCTAACCGCACGGCTGCACCAACTCTCCACCCGACAAACCGTGGTAGTGGAGCATTGGTGAAGACACATGCTCGCAAATCGTGAGTGCGAGTTCGAGCCATGGTGTCAGGGGAAATCTCACGAAGAGCGGGCACGATTCGATTACACCCGTTGGATGTCATCGTGCAGCGGAGGAGTCGCCACGTGGCATTGCTCGATGGGCATTGATGCTGCACGCAGCCATCGACGCACCTCAAGAATGTGAGATCCCACGCACGCATGGGCATGTGCTTGGTTGGCACCAACCTTCAGCGACAGCCTGGTGGACATTTAGTGATGCTTACAGCCATCACTAATTGCTCGTAGGCGCAAGTCCAGCTGCGTGAGTGAGCAGGCGTGAGCTGGCTACAGCGACGTCCTGGAGGTCACTATTGGTCTTATACCTATTCTAGCCTCCTCTCATCCACTATAAAAAGACCTACACCCCCTCCCTTCCAAGGCATCTCTACCTACTCTACTCCCACCTACTCCCAAGCTCTAGTAAGCCTACCAACACTCTATTAGAGCTTACTTTCAAGCTCCCAAGGTGCCCTTAGTGTAAAAAATCTCTGCCCCACCAAATATTCCTCCATCTTCCCATCACCATTCATAGGTCGCCTTGGAGCCATCCTCCCACCTCCATTCCGGTAGCAGATCATCTCCGCCTCCTTACCTCCATTCCGGAGCCACGCTGAAGCATTCCTCTACCTAACATCCTCCTGCATCTCACCTTCGTCGTCCTACTCCTCACCTCCTTCGTCCAAGCTTCTGCCAGGCATTGTCGTCTCACCGAATAGCCAATTCAAGAGATTCCTTCTCACCTCTTTCTCTTTTATGCTTTCATAGATCATTGTAATTGACCTTGGATTAATATATATCATTTTTGTTCCATCTATTTTGTGCATTTATTCTTCTTGTCTTTTTATTTCAAAAATAAAAAAAACTTCAAAATACCCAAAAACAAACAAAGTGAAGGGCGATTTTCAATTAAAGTAAACATCGCCTCCTTGTATTCGACCAGGGACTCCCTTGGACTTTCGGTAAAATTTTATTTGATAAATGAGTTTTGCGACTACAACGATGGGTTACTCTTAACCCTGATTTCAAACACGCGAAACATGTCAATCAATAAAGTTTCAACTAATGTTATTTATTATGAGTGCAAGAAAAAGGGCCACTTGAGAAAGGATTGCCCTATGAACAAGAAGAAAGAAGACAAAAGGAAAGACACAAAAGAAGTCAAGAAGAAAAAGAGGAGAGCTTTTAAAGCAACATGGGATGATAGTGACTCTAACATAGACAACGACTCTAGCGAAATGGATGACGACGAGGTCGCTCATTTATGTTTAGCAGCAACTACGGAAGATACGGACAATGAGGTAGACCTTGATTTCTCTTTTGAAGAATTATTAGAAACTTATGAAGAACTATATCATAAAGCTAAGTCATTTAAAAAAGAAAATAAGGTTTTAAAGAATAATTATCAAACATTAGAATTAGAAAAATCATGTTTAGAAATGGAATTAGAAACATCAAAAGCGACTAATAATCATTGCATGCAAAAATGGTAGAGCTAGAAGATATTTATGAGCATTTTGAGGGAACTTTAAATAATCTTAAAACAACAACTAGGTTAAATATTGAATTTTGTGATGCACTAAAATCAAAATTTCATAGTAAAAAGAATACACAAAATGAATCGCAAGCACCTAGGCATGCATGGATGTACCAAAAGGCAAAAAATCCCAAGAATTATAGATCTAACACAAGAAAGGTCTATAACTCTCAAGATTTAAAAGGTACTAACCCAAAAGGACCCACAAGAAAATGGGTACATAGAAATGATATTTTACATTATTTTGCAGGGTTAGATCACTGGGATCAACACGATCAATGGGTGTTCAAGGCGAAAAATGGAACACTCCGACCATTCTACAAACTACATAAAGAACAAGAAAGGTGGACTGCTGGAGCTTGGTATCCACATTCATCATTCTACTATTGGTAAATGTTATGGTATGATATTCTTTACCCTTTCATTTTTTGATGGTTGACGAAAAGGGGGAGAAGAATAAAGAGCAAATAGTAATATTTTTAGGGGGAGCATGTATATATTGAAGGGGAGGATTAAATTAAATATTTTTTTTCTTCAAATAACGTTGCTAAAAATTATTTATTATCTATTTGCGAGATAGTTTTGTCAACACCAAAAAGGGGAAGATTGTTGGAACCTTGTTCCACATCTTATTTTGGTGTTAACAAAACTATTATGGATTAATGTTTGCAATTGAATGCTTTTCAGATTTAGGTGAAGATCAAGGAAAACAGAAAGTGATGGAGGCATGATGATGAGAAAGAGAAGATGATGACAAGGAGGCAAGATAACAAGGATGAGTCGAAGTGAAGAAGATCATCTTCAACCTTTAATTTTTTAGTTTAGGTTTTTTTATTTATAGAATGTATGCCTCTTAACAAGGGAATATAACTTAGTAAAAATAATTAGAGATAAATTAGCATTAATATTGCGATCATTTTCAAGGAACATAATTGATTAAATCACTTAAAAAAGTTACTTGTTAACCCACAAGTATCGATACTAAAGTTTAGTACCGGTATATGTGAGTTACAGGTTTGGGTTTTTTCAAAGAAACAAACTTGTACCCCATGAATACTAGTACTCATGATCAGTACCAGTACTGGAGGGAATGAGTACCGGTACGCATGATCAGTACCAGTACAAGTGGGTTACAGATTTGTGTTAAGGGTTTGAAACCCAAATCTGGAAGCAGCGACTACCGGTACCCATACTTTAGTATCAGTACCAGGTAGTCGTTGGCTCAAAACTGAACGGCTAGAAAATTAATTTTGGTTATATGAACGTTGGGATTTAAACCCCAACGTCTTGTAGACGTCCCAACTAGGTCCTGACTCTATAAATAAACCATTGGACCCTTAATTTGCACATTAGAAAAGAGAAGAAAAATTCCTAGAGCTATATTTCAAATTTCCACCATATTTTCAAGAGAGAAAGAAGAAGCTTGCCATTCACTCTCTCTACATTCCTGCAAGCTCAATGACGTGTTTTTGTCATGCATCTATGAAGCGATTCACGTCCATCCTAGGATCTCAATTAGTACTCATTTTAATTATTGTTGGGAGGCATAGGAACTTTGTTGTAAGATTTTATTTGTCTTACACCTGTGCTTTATTTGTTTTTGAGCTTGGTGCTTGTTGGGTTGTAACAAACCCGTCTATTGTACTTGGGTTGAGGTAACCTGTTAATTACCTCGTTTAGTAAATTGATTTCCTCAGGGTTGAGAGAATCGAGTTAAAAACCCTATGCTGGGAGGCTTAGGTAGTGGAGTACCCAAGTGAATGGGGAACCACTATACATTTTGTGCCCTTTATGGTTTGAATTGATTGTGCAAATCTTTCTTGTTATTACTAATATTGTGCTTGAGTGTTTGTGCGCATAGCCAATCCTATCTTTAGATCCTATCAATCCTGAGTTTGATTCTACATCTTAATTCCACCATCTGATTCAAAAATGCAACCTGACATGTCAGGAAAAGTGTTTAGGAAACCTGAGTCCCAAATGAGCATGAAAAAGAAAATGATTGAGGATGCTTACAGACATCATGAAGAATATTATAAATCCTCAAATCCATTTAGGGAGGTTCAAGTTAATAACACATCAACATTCATTTTTAACCATGATTAGATGATTTTGTCCCAAATGATACATGGTTCAACTCGGGATGATCTCTTACGAGAATATTTTAAATTGAAAACATTACATGACAATGAGTATTTATAATGTTGGTCAAACCCAATACTTTTAGAAAACACCAAGATCTCATGAAGGCACATGGTATAGCATTGGATGCATTATTTGAAGGCATTAATCAAAAATACCCGTCAAAGGATAATGAGACACCTTGGAGCAACACTAAAGATCAACATTTCCCAAATCCTAGGTTCAAGAATCGAGGTTATAGTGGACCCCCAACCCAAATGAATTCAGCTTCAAATTTCATAGCAATTGACATTCCTAATCTTAATGAGGGTGGGGAGGATTCAATTGCAAGTGTTCCTGATTTCGAACCAGCCCTAGAAAATCAAGAGCCTGGTTCACCAAGCTTATATTTCCCCAACACCTATGATGATGAACCTAACATAGACATTCTCGAGAATATAAATCCTGGGCCTTATCCTGTTAAGGTGATTCTCAAGAATGATTCTGACATCCCTATAGAGCCCAGCCTAGATTCTAGTGATCCAATCCTTACCCTTAACCTAGAATCTGGATTCGAGCCTATTTGGGATAATCATGAGGCCCAAAATGATGAAAGTCATATTTCAAATTTGAAATACGATTTAGGGACTATATTTAATGAATACACTTCTCCAACCTCCTCTGAGACACTAATTGATTTTTCAAAAGTCATGCCAATCAATGATACAGAAACCAAGTTGGATGAGTTGGGAATTGATTGGGTCAATTCTAGGAGCCAAGAACCTGACCTATACCCACTAAGGACACCTTTTTAAACTTGAAATCTGAAATTAGGTTAGATCCAAGTCAGGTTGCTGATTCTACACAACTTGATTCTCTCTATGGTGGAACTCCCGATCCAGAATCAGATTCGGAAACTTATTTTCGCAAGTTCTCCGATGATTTCGAATCCGACTCTGATTTCGGAGAACCTTTGTTTCCTAACAATTATGAACCAATCTACAACCTCAACATCCATGATTCATTTTTTGACTGACTCTGAGGTGCCTAATCCCGAGATCACTAATTCAAAATCAGGTTCAATTGAGATGGAATCACTCCTTTTTGATCTTCAAGAATCATAAACAGTAAGTGTTGAGAGTGTCTGCAATCGATAGTTCGAATCTTTTCTTGACTCAGATTTTTATGATCCTATAAGCACTCTTCAGGCATTTACCTTTGATTTTGATGGCCATTATGAGGACTCTCTAGATGAACCTACTTTTGAATCCTTTATAGAGGAGCCCTCAACACACATAGTTCTCAAGGAAGCCACCTCTTCAAATCCACATACAGAACCTTCTCAAATCCAAACCCAACCCCGACCCGCAACTGGAATCAACTTCTACTCTGATTCTCCTCTCAATGATCCTGTCGCATATGATTCTCCATCTTTTGATCGGGTTTCGGACATCGATCAAACTGTAAATCATGTCCCATCCTTCTCTGATCACTCTGGTAAGGTTCCTACATCCTCCACTAACTCTTTTTCATTTGAGGATCCCTATTCTGACCAAGCTGATTGGAATCAGCCAAACCCACGATTCTCACTACCACATCTATTTGAACTTCAAGGCATCTGGTGGGCATTGCATCTATTGATTCTCATCCATCAACCCACCAGACTGATTGGGTTTGGGTTGCATTATTAGCCTATTGATCTGAACAAGTACCTGGTTGGACCAACTAGGCTATTGATCAAAGTGCTTGTTCTACAAAACTCATCTGATTTGACCACTCCTTCTCCATGACCATTTTCTACTCGACTGAAGGCATTGACTTTAGTGCTTAACGAGAGGTAACTTGTCATTCTAAAAACCTGAGACCCTTCTGATTATCCTTTTGAGCTTCACATCTACTGCACTTTGAGTTTAATTTTAGAACAGCCGACTCCACCTCTGGTACACGTACCAGAGCTTGAAATCATCAACAATAGTCATCCCGACCTGTTCACTCGCCCATTTGACCCTGTTCTAACCCATGAACCAAGCTAATTCCATACCCTCTGATTTACAACGAGAACATTGCAAAACTTAGGCATGGGGGGGTGTTATAGTGCAAACACATAAAAATTAAAGTTTCTGAAGGGTTCTCACAAAAAAATTACTCATTCAAAAAACCAAAAAAAATAAAAAATTGAAGAACAAAAAATTGGAGAAAGGGGAGGAAATTTTGAAAGATTAATTGCATATTATTTTTGAGGAAAAGGAGAGGTGATTTAAATGTCAAAAAGAAGCTACAATTTGAAACAAAAAAGTGGTAGTCATTAGTAAATGATTATGGAATCTACTTAAATTCTAAACCAAATCAAAAGAAAAAAAATTAAGTCCTAAAATAGAGAGATATGGAGATTAGTAGGAGTGCTGATCTTAGGCCTCTTGGGCTTATTTTAGGGCTTAAACATTTCAAGTATCCATTAAGATTTGGATAGTCCTCAAGAGCTTGAGGAAAATGCAAAGCTTGTGTATTAGGTCTAAGGCTTAGGGATTATTCATCCCCATTAACTAACCTCTGGTTTGTGAGACTCGGTAACTTAAGCACCCTAAAATCACACATAGTCTAGTTCAGTGCACTTAAATATGAAATCATGCCAAAAAGCATTTATGTTGTTCTAAAATTGTTCCTAAGATCTAGATTAGGAGCAGCTCGAAAACACAAGTTGATTTGGACGAGTTCCGATGCAAAGAGACGGGAAATTCCCTTTAAAGATGCATAATAATGTACCGTCTCCTTGGTGCTTGTCTCCTAGGAAATTAAATATCCTACCGAGGGCATGTAAGCACCTTGTGCTGATTCAAGTGCCATGGGCAGGATTATCCTGAAATGTTGATCGCCAAGGCCTTAATTTAGCTATAGAATGCCATGGGCGACACTATCTCGAAGTGTCGAAAGCCAGGGTTCTGGGGGTTGCCATGGGTGGTGCTATCTCGAAGCATCGAAAGCTAGGGACCCTACGAGGATTGATAGTGGGGACTAGGAATCCGATACAAACCATGTTTTTGAGCCAATCTGAAGCTAGAAATAAAGAAAATAAAAAGAGAGAAAACTCTCCAAAAATGCAAAAATTATTCTATCTCTCTCTTACAAAAATGCACTGCAAACTGAACCAAGACTAACCATATTACAAGCACGAGTGCTTTAACCGCTAGATCCAACGAACCTTTGGATAGTTTCTGTGGACCTTAGAAACCTTCGCGGCAGACTGAGGCTAAAGCTGGTTAGGTCCGGATCTTGGTTGGTACTTAAGTTCCTCTAGGCCTACTATTAGCATTCTGACCTAATTTCTAAAAAGAAGAAAGAATTAGGACTTTGAATTTCAGAAGCATGGTCTAGAACTTGAGTTCTTTTCATAAGATTTTACTAAGGGACTAACAAAAGTTAGGCATGAGGGTATGATGATAACGTCATCACTAACCATAGCTAGATGTCCTTTAACACCTAGTTAAGGGTACCACAGGAAACTAGATAAGATTAGTTGGTATACTGGAGAAGAGCAGGAAGAAGCAATCGAAATTTCACCACACAAGGTTACATGTAACGAGCAAAACTAAGTTGTGATCAAATCTTTAAGGCCTTCTTTAGTTTAGTACCTCACCAAACTAAAGTCGATCGAGTCTTCTCACATGCTACAAAGGCAACACATCATGCATGTAAGTGAGGTATACATACACTTCTTGCATTGTCCATATAACATGATCATAAGTCTCGACGGACGAGTAATTTGGACACGATTTGACTCAGAGGACTTTTACCCTAGGGGTTAGAATAACTAATGTTTGGCCTCGCATGCATATATCTTCTTTAGCAAGTGTGTGTATCTAAACAATAATTAATTTGAACATTAAAGAACTTCAACTAAAAACTAAAATGTCATTCAATTAATTAAAAAGATTGAATTTATATATACCTCCAACTACTCAAGCCTCCGAGTGTACTTGACACTGATAACCTGCAATTTCAAAAGAAAAATTAATTGAATAACATATTATAATCTTAAATGTTAATAACAAATATATTCTCATTCTAAGGACTTGGTAAAATTTACAGGTGATCATATATATCCTCCCCAAATGCACATCCATTCTAGGTGAAATCGAATCACCTAATCCTTATCCTATGTCATATATCTTCTAGGACGAGGCCCTAGCTGGGGAGCCAAAGAGGAGGGAGGAGAGGTGGCAGGGCTTCGAGGTGGGGCAGGGGGTCGCGGCCACAGCCACAACGATTGGGAGAAAGGAGGGGAGGGGGGCGGACGCTGACACCATGGTTAGGGTTTTGGAGGAAAAGGGTGGGAGTGGTGTTGGAGGTGAGGAAGGGGTGAAGAGATAAGGAGGCTTGGAGGTGAAGAATGGAGGGGAGGATGGAATGGAGCTAAATAGCAAAATGAGGGGAAGTGGAGTGGGAAGGGAGATGGGGGGTTTTAATGGGACGAGGAGAGGTCGTGGAGGGGCACTGCGGTTGTGACACGTGGCAGGTAGGGGGTTCCAGAAAGATCCAAGGCCAGGGAAGGGTGTTTGGTATCCTCCATGGAAAATAGTACCATAAGCTCCTGTCTTAACTTCCCTTGGTATTTACACTATCTACTCTTAGAATTTCGAAAGGCATCATTCACAAAATTGATTGAATCCACGGGAATTTTCTTTGGAATGACAACATGTTGGAGAATAAGCTTCACCTCGCCAAATCAGAGACAATTTGTACACAAAAGACAAACAATGGTTGGGATATCCTTGATATTCCAAATTTTAATGCAGCAAGACTACTACGCACTCTTATCGAAATATTTCAAAGGTAGAACAATGCCTCTCCCTCTACCGTTTAACAAATCTACTTCACATGTATGGAAAGTTCTCACTTACACATCAACAAATTTCCACTCACTGATAAAATGTGAGATAGGGAATGGTTTTAATTACTCCTTCTGACACAGCTTACTTAGACAAATTGCCTCTAAGTAAACTTTTTCCTAATCTCTTCTTTCTTTTGAACAACAAATATGACATTGTCGTTGGAGCATTTTGGCTTATCTCCAGCCACTAACAATTGGGTCACATAGCTTCTTAGCAAGGCAGAATCCCTTTTCCCAGAGGAGAAACAAACCCTCCTTCACATCATTAATACAATCAACATTTTCAACTTTGAAGATAACTACTCCTTTCTCACCCCCTCTAGAAAAACAACCTCACCCATAGCAAATACAACACCATCTCACATGGAGGAATTACATCCCCATACTATAGACGTATTGCAAGAGTTTCCTACTTTCTTTGGTTTCTTCAAAATAACAGACTCCCTACTTAGCACTACCCGCAGAGATGTGGGAGGAGGCAGAGCAAGTTGGGAGGAGGATGCGGAGAAGAAGGCAAGGAGGAAGGGAGGAGGGGGAGGAGGGGAGCAGCAGGAGGGGATGGGGAGGAGGAGGGGGGCAATAGGAGCGGGTTGGGGAGGAGGAGGGTCTTGGCAGGAGGATGAGGAGGGGGATGGTAGGAGGAGAAGGAGGATGAGGGCGGCAGGAGGGGGGTGAGGAGGAGGAGGACGATGGAGAGGAGGAGAGGTAGAGGAGGACGGGGAGGATGGGGGTGGCAAGATGGGTCGAGGAGGAGGAAGAGGGCGGCAGGAGGGGGAAGAGGAGGAGGATAGCGGGAAGGAGGAGAGGAAGAGGAGGGTGGGGAGGACGAGGAGAGTGAGGATGAAGAGGAGGACGTGAAGGAGGAGGGTGTCGACGAGGAGTTACCTGAGGTGGAGGACTAGCAGCGATTGACAGAGAACGACGAGCGACGGCATAGACGATGGAAGGCAATCGACGAGGAGGATCAGGAGAGGAGAGGAGGAGAGGCGAGAGGGTTTCTGTGAGGTATGGGGGGAGGAGAGGACTCTGCACATGGGTTGATGAACAAACATTTGTCATCGGTTATATCAGAAACCAACGATAAAAGGATAAATTAAATCCCTCCTCGTGCCTAAATTTTGGCCGCTAATTGTAACCTACTTTTTACTGTTGCTTCTTAGATTAACAGACGATAGAAGTCTAAATTAAATCCCTCCTCACACCCAAATCTTAGCTGCTAATTTTAACCGACTTTTCACTGTAGCTTCTTACACTAACCGAAGGCAACAATATATTTCCCGTCGCTTAATTAACCGATGATAAATATTAATGACCACCACATGCCCATCGCTTTTTTTTCAATTGATGTCTGGGGGAGTACACGCATTCACCATCACTTATTTAAATAAGCGATGGTAAAAGTATTTTCTCCATTGCTTTCTAAAAATGACGGTATATCCCATTCTAGTAGTGAAACCCTAACATAACCCAATCAACTTAAACTTACCCCAACCCAATCCTTAAGCACTAACCCAACCCAACCACCTCAACCCTCGCCCAACACAATCCCTAAACCCTAGCCCAACCTAATCAACTAAAACTCAACCCAACACAAACCAAACATCATTCAACCCAAACCCAACCTTAAGCCAAAACCCAACCTCTCACCCATCACCCAACTCCATCCCAATCCTACGCATTATCCTACCCAAATCCTAATATAACCTAACCACAACCCAATAAATCATCAACCAACCAATATATTGAACATTAATTAATTTTTAAAAAAAATTGACAGAGTTTTCCCTTAAAATATTAATTTTTTTCATAAGCCTGAATTTCAAAATACCACACCACATGAGAAATAGAAGTGGGCACACCCAACATTAAAAATGTAACAAAAAATTACAAAAATGCATAAGATATATATGCAGGCACATCCTACCATCCATTCCATTAAAATATAGTATGTGAGCAAAACTCACATCTAATAAAATCCTAAAATTATATTCAAAATACATACAAGTGGGCACACCCTACCAACAATTCAACATAATATAATATGTGGGCACACTCCACATTTAACATGGTCTTAAAATATAACAAACATAAATTAAAAAAATTTAAATGTTACCTCCAAAGGCTCCGAGTGACTATCGTGAACAACATGCAATTTGAAAAGCACAAATTGATCAACTTGTTGATAAAGCTTATGTGATAATTATAGACTATTTCATATGGAACACTTCGTATATGTACAAGATTGCCATATCTTTTAAGACTTAGGAGGCATAATCATGATAATGAGCCAATAACACCAATCACAACTAGATCTAATCTCGTATCCACTATTTCTAACAATTCTGAAAGGCATACTTATTCGATCTAGCATTTATGTAATTGACACAATAATACACATCTTTGTATTCAATATATACTTATCTGGATAAATTAAAATGAACCATTCATCACATTTAATTAAATTTGAAAATAAAAATGTAGGGGAAGGGGGTTGTACACATTTAATTAAATTTGAAAAAAAAAATGTAAGGGAAGGGGCTTGTGGCCTGCAGGGGGTGGGGGAGGTGGAGGATGAGGGCTAGAGGAGGGGGATAGGGTGGAGGGGTCTGGGCGAACAGGGGGAGGTGGAGGAGGATGGAGGGAGGGGGTGGGGGGGAGGAGCAGAATGAGGGGGGGAAGGGCAGCGTCGGCTGCAGGAGGGGGTTGGAGAGGGGTGGATAGGAGGAGGACGGGAGGTAGCTGGGGTTAAGACTCGAGACATCAAATGCTTTTCAAGATGTCTGGGAGTTGGTCCAGACGTCTGGTCAGGCGTCTGGATGCCTTCCTAGACGTCTAGAAATAAATATTTGCGGGTGTACGATTGTGAGTCTGCACGCGTGCGCGCGCAGACTGAAACCTGCGACCTGCAGGCACTTTTTCTTCCCCCCACGCCTTCAAATACCCCTTCCCTCTCCCTCACCCACCACCCCACCGTCTCCTCCTTCTTCCAACGTGAGCATGAGAGAGAGAGAGAGAGAGAGCGAGGGAGCAGTTGCTACTGGGTGCGTGCAGAGAGGAAGAGGTGCAGCGAGAGGGGAGAAGAGGGAGAGTGTGCGAGGAAGAGAGAGCGAGCTCGCCGGAGCAGCTCGGGCCGGCCGACGGGAGTGCAGCGGAAGAGTGGTGCTGGGGAGGTTACCCTGATGTTGCTGCAGTTCAGGTAGCAGGCGGGCGAGCGTGGCACGGCCGTGCGCAGCAGGAAGAAGGCGAGGATGTTCTGATTCTGGGAAATTTTCCCAGAATCAGACGTCTGGACCTACGTCCAGACGACGCGGGCGACGTCTGGAGGGAGCTCCAGACGTCTAAGAGGTACGTATTCCTTCCTCTGTTTCCTTTTGCGAATACGACCATGAAGGTCGTTCCGCCAAAAGTTCTATCTCATGCCGTGTTAAGAGTGTTTTGCGTACGCGTGCAGGTTTCTCTTTGGGAAGGCACACGACACAACTTCCCATGCGATTCAGATGTCTGGGCGTAGCACCAGACAGCGGAGAGCATCTCCAAACGTCCGGAGAGGTGGTCGGACGTCTGGAACTAGGTCCAGACGGTTCAGCAGGATCCCTAGATGTTTGAGAAACAGCGCAGAGTGAGGTATGACCTAGATCACCTTTTAAGACGTCTGGAAGGTGTTCCAGACGTCTGATTTGAGTCAGAGTTGTCATTTTTGACCCGTTTAGGGTCCATTTGAGGTTCAATTCCACATTTGAAATTTCGTTCTTCTCAGAATTTGTTCCTCTACTTGTTTAAAATAGTTTTATTCTATTCTGAGTGGTTCCTTGTATTTGATCCTTGTGTTAGGACCTCGTTCTGTTGCGGCTCTAGGGGTTGCAAAGGCACGTGGACCTACCGATCATGCCCCCATCACTCCCGATTTTACGGGTAGAGTGGCTCCCCTTAATTACTTACAAACATAAATGCATCTCTAAAATAAAGGATAGATTCCTAAGGTATGGCATGAATCCTAGGACCGGAAAACTAGATTGAATGATAAATCCTAGGGTATGGCATGAATCCTAGGACTTGAAAACTAGATTGAATGATAGATCCTAGGGTATGCATGAATCCTAGGAGCAGAAACATTGAAACGAATGTCTTGAATACCGAAATTGCAGTCTTGGATAAGTAGATAGAATAATGATAATTGCCTGTAATTAGATAACAGCTGCCTGTGAAATGTAGAGTACTACTGCTAGTAATTGCTTCATGTATTCCTGTTGTTTGGAAATTAAAATTGAGCTGCTTATATATAAATTGATATTAAATGTTGGAGACATGGGCTAAATGTGAATGAAACTGAAATGATGAAACCTAGTATGGCTTGGTCTGAAAAATATGAGCATGAACCCTATGGGGAATTAGGAGTAGAACTCCTGGAAAATAAATAGAATGGAACTGGGAAAGTGGATGGGGAAGTGAGCTGGCCCTTGAGTACGGAGTACCAAGGAGAGTGACTGTCCCCCTGTTTAGTGCAGAGCGGAGCTAGCCTCCCCAGGGACCCGGGGTTAGGTCTGGCCACTTTGTACTGACTTTTGGCCCTCGCGTACACAGTACCGAGGAGAGCTACTAGTGTAGGGAGAAAGCTAGCCACCCCACGGGCCCCGGGGTTCAGCTAGCCGTCCTACACCGACTTGTTAGGCCCACTAGGCAAACCAGGATAGTCAGGCGAGGGTGCGCGGACTGTGGAGGGTCAAGACCCCTGTTTGGTTACTATGAAGGGGCTAGACCCCTGTTACTAAGAGGGCTCTGCCCTATACTGGTTCCATTCTGTGCTTTGGGCGCACCCGTTAACAGAAATGACTGACCGCATGCCAATGCGGGGTAGCTACCCGTGCATTTATCGTGCGTGCCGTAGTCACCGTTACGTCTGTCAGTGACCTTGGGGTGATTGACTGAGGGTAGGACCACCACGGGGGACTCTCCCAGCCAGGAGAGCACCACGTGCTACTTCTACTTTTCAGAAAAAACTGCAATCAAGATCATTCCCGTGAGGAACATTCGAGATCAAGAGAAAGATCTGAGAAATATATCAAGAAAGAGTAAATAGAGGAATAAAGAAAGAAATTAAAAACAGCAGCTACTTGTCCACCCTTACTGTTTTCTTAGCTAGCCGGTTGCCACTCTACTCAGCATTTCACTGACGTGTCACATTTGTCGCCTTTTTCAGGACCAGGTATTGAGCAGCTAGATCCCGCGACTGCGGAGGGTGCTGGGCCTAGTAGAGCCCAGTAGTTGTACTTTTGTTGTACCTTATTTCTGCAGTAGTGAGTATTTCTGTTTCACGTTGTACTCTTTTATTAAACTCCATATTTCTGTACCTATTTTTAATTCTCTACTATTGTGGTGTTATGTACTGTAGTAGTTCATTTCTTTATTGCTGTACTTTTGTTACTATTAGTTACATGCATGGTGAATGTGGTTTATTTTACTGCTTTTTGGTTACTTTCTCGTTGGACGACTGGGTCTTGGGATCAGTCGAGTCGATCCAATTCTCGTGTCCTGTAGGGATTCGGGAACTGAGTCGTAACAGGAGGGTGTAGAGCAGGGTCATGGGGCGAAGGGGGGTGGGGGCGATGTCGATTGCAGGAGGGGGTCGAAGGGGGTGGGGGTGGAGGAGGAGGAAGGGGGTGGCAAAGGGTGGTAGGGGCGGCATCGGTTGGAGGAAGCAAAGGGGGGAGTGGAGGAGAGGAGAGGAGGATAAGGAGGAGCTTGATACCTCGACGAGGTCGAGCGGCACAGCAAGGAGGAGCTCAACGAGGAGACAATGACGACGACTACGGCACGTGAGAGGAGGAGATCAATAGGTTTAAGGGAGAAAGGAATGCCAGCTATTGGGCGAACGATACCCTAATACGCCACCATTGGTGATGGTTGTTATAAAACCCATTGCCAAATGAATATAATAATTATTTCTTGGGCACCAAATGTGAAATCTATGTCACTTGTAGCGACGGTTTATTAATTGTCGTCATTGAATACAATAAAAAGATATCTCGCATGCCAAACATGAAATCCAATGTACTTTTAGCGTTGTTATTTTTATAATCGTGCTCAAAATGATTTGGCGACGATTTTAAAATCGCCTATTGATGGGAATCTCACCCCCCCTCAGGTTGAATGTAGCATTGTTCGATCGGGGAGTAGGTGACGACTTTATAGAAAGGCATCGTGGAATATGTTCATTCCGCGACAGTTATAAATTGTCGCAAAAAAGTGTCACAAAATGTGCCTTCTATGGTAGTAAATGTTGGGTTGCATCCAACAGGCCCACTGCTTTCAAGATATTTACTTTCATCTATAACTTGAAACATGGAACTTTAGCTTATAGGTTGTAGTTTTAGCCTTGTTGTAAACCTATTTTCTTCAAGATGCGATACTTGGTTAGTTTTAATTGTACAAATGTGCAACTATACTTGTACAATACTTGTATAGTGCTTGTACTTGGATTTGTATAGTTTTATGGTAGCTTCTACTTGTAAGTGCAATGTGCTTGTGCTTTGCATTTTTTTTTTACGGGAACTTGTTCAATATTTGTCGTTATACTTAATATGTAAGTACTTATGAGTTAGCTTATCTCTATACTATATTTTCAAAAAAAGGCTTGTTGCTATACTATGTGTTTGATTTCTTATAACTTGTCACTGACACATTCAAATTTGCCCGTTCTTGCCTTTCATAGAATTTGAAATGTAAACTTATCTTTGTTTGTGCATGCAATAGATACTAAAACCATAGATTTGTGAGATTTAAGCACTTTTAACGATTTTGTTTGGCTTTTCGTGATTTGGGTTATTGATAATATATCCTTGGCATGCTCCCTTTTTATCCTATTGAAGTGGCATCAATATCAACAGATCATGTGGGGTCCTTTGTTTTTCTATTTTTTTTGTTTTCTTTTAAATGATGACCAAGGGAGACACACAGGAAGTACTTCGACTTACCTTAGGTAGTTAGCTTGAGGGGGTGGTGTAAGAAAAGTGAGGGGTGTTCTACCCCTTTTAGATTTAGTTTATTTCCATAATTTGTTCAAAGTATTGACACAGTAGTCATGCTGCAAAATGAAATCAGCATTTTCAATAAAAAACCAACGGTGGACGTTTTTGAATTGTTAGTATAAATTCATTTAAGGCTGATGTTGTAGTCATACTGTTGTCACACGTGTTCTGTCCAGGTGCTTTCTAGTATGACCTTGTACGAGGTTTTTGGTTGCCAACGTTAAATAGATGTGAATTTCCTAGTGGTTATCATCTGCTAATTTGTGTGTTGGTCATAATTTATTGGCCTGGTATCTACATCAGTGTTTGTCTTTTGGTTCTAGTTGGAACGTCAAATTCACTGTCTATATGGTTGAAACAGCTATTCTTATCTTGAGGATGATTAGAATTTCAAAAGCTATACTTTTTATGTTGCAGCTTGGAAGTCATGGTTCAAAATTAATAGAGGGGGAACTTGAGTCACAATCAATATGTGCTTGGAAAGAAGGAAAACGTCACATGGTCGTGAATGGGCTTTTGTTGATTCACTGGGAAGATTTTATCCAAGGCATCTAATCCATGTAAGTTTTTTTTTAGGATCACATGAATATTGAGCATTGTACACTGTAATAACGCCACCAGAACTAACAAACTACCATAGCAGCCTCAATGACTTTTAACTTGAATACTCTGTAGACTTATATCTTATGTCATGTTCATTTAAGCATAATGTGGGAATATGAGAAACATGTATAAATGCAAAAGACAACACTGCAGTAAAATATATTTGTAGTAACGACCTATAGGAACAAAATTGAAAGTTGTGGAGATGAAATTTAAGATGGGTGACGAAAAATTTCTCAAAGGTCACCGAAAGTTTTAGAGATGAATTTTCCACCCTTACAACTTAAGATCGAAAATTGATCACAATAATTTAGGTACAAAAATATATCGATAACGTGACAAATTCTTTTAGGGGCAAACCTTTCTATCTTTTGCTTTTGAGGACGATAGTAATTGTCTTTGATTATTTTTTAAAAATAACTTCATTTATGACTATAACATTAATATGATAAAAAATTCATTCATATCCTTAATTTTACTCTTTTGCTAATAAGTAAGCACGAAATAATTTGACAAAATTAGTATTTCACATAATTCTTCACTTTTATTAAATTTCAAATAAAAAATACATATTACACAAACTTGGAGATTTACCCCAATTTATTGAGCATATCAAAAACCTATACAAGTGTTCCCTCCTCAGGGAATACAATTGAAAAAGAGAAGAAAAGAAAATATAAGATAAAAGAAAAATACAAGGTCCAGTACAAGTACGAAAACTTAGTGAAAGGCATGAGTCAAACTCCACTAACTATTGTAACCATTACATGTTCCTTCATAAATGAACTCGAATGCAATCATTGTTGAAGTGCAGCTTCTATTTCATCAATGCTATCTTCGATGGTGCTCTCATTTTTTGCTTCCTCTTTGGATGCATCTCCAGCTTCTGTGGATTCTGTAGGGTTGTTTCAATCTTGAAGTATACCATTCTTGTAGTCATCATTCATTTTGTTAACCTTGAGTTCCTGCTCTAAGAAGTCCACAAATTCTTCACCTATTTCCTGTCAAAATACAAATCATTAATGAAATCCCTCTTACATAAAGAGTCAAATTTATGGAAGATGGTATGGTGATGTAATATGCATTTGGTTTATAGTTAGTTTATGGTGATGCAAACTTACTGCCAGTTCTTCCCACAAGCTTTTAGGCTTTTTATTTGAATTAAGACTAGATTCCCAATTCTGAAATTCTGCTTCAAGGTCCCAAAAGAAGTCCCCTGTAACATTAATGTGTAAAGGTTATCACAATAATGACAAGAAATAATCAAACTGCAATATTAGTAAGATGTTGATTTCCTACTTTCTTATGCTACAAAAGCAGCACCATTCTACCTAGTTTTATTTGAACAGATCTGACAAAATAACCTACAGAACAAACAGAATTAAGAACAAAAATTTAATCATGAGCAACATACATGCAGCAATGCAACAAAGTGATGCATATATCCAAACAAATATCTATTTTACACTGCTACTTAATGGCTTTTTGCGAAAAGATGCACAATCAGTGTTCCAATCTGAATTCGTAAAAATTACTCTACACGAATGTTTAAAAAATGCTCTATATGTGAATAAAATCATGAAATGTTGCATGAATGTGTGAAACTAACTCACCAAGTCCAGAAACCTCTTCATCTTCTTGAGATCTCCAACCAAGTCCATAAAGCAATGAGCGACCTTCCAAAACAAGTAGTAACAAATCAAAGTCAGCTTCACTCAATTGATAACACAAGCAAGCTATAGTTTTCAGGTAATAGAGTAGAAATGCACAAAAAAATTACATAAATTAAGTGTCTACCACATGCCAACCATTAGAAAAGCATGTTGCATGTCAAGTGTCATCTTTTAAACAAAAAAAGGCTCCCAAAACAGATTCTTGCTTCCTATGTGCATCTTTGTCCTCCCAAATTCCCAATTCCCTCGCACAAACTCTCCAACTTCCCCATCCCAATCACACTGAGCACTCCTTTCAAGTATGATGCAGCTCCACCAGTCCCTCGCATCGGCCCCATCAATCTTTTTCCGACGCATCAAATCATATTGCCAGGGCTATCCAACAATGTACATCAAAATGAATTTAATTAATGCTAGATGCTGGCTTAATTGCATTTACTACTCTACGTGTGACCAATGACCATACTTCATCGCAATGCTGCCTTACCACTAGTCCATAAATGGTAGCAGATGAGCTGACAGATAATTCATGTCCAATTGCACCTGACTCATCAAGCCGTGGCCTTGCCAGACCAATCAAGGTGTCACAACTTGGCTAACCTGATTGGAGCTTTTAGGTGTTCAGCAAGAACTGGCATTATATCACTCCTATTGTCAAGGACTTGCACATTGACAGAATCAGCTATAGTATCAGGTTTATTATCTAGCTTTTCTTCCAACTTAATACTCATTGAAGCATCCACTTCAACCAAATCTTCCTGATGCCCATTGCAGACACGTGATATACCAGTACAACTATCATGAATCTCTGACTTGTCATCATCGGTCATTTTAATTTCATTATTTGAATCTGCAGCTGCTACATCGCTAGCATGTACATCATCCATGTCATAGGTTGAACCTTCCAAATTTTTTTAACATCCAACATTAACTCCACTATCAGAAACATCAAAGTTGGCAGCATTAGCTATTTCATTGGGTTTCCTAACTGAATCCTCCAGTCTAGTGTAGCTTGGCTGATTTGCCTCACAGGTTGAATTCAAAGTGATTGCATATAAATGAGGTATCTCTACTTTAGTTGTGCAAAATGTGTAAATGAATGAGTTATCTTTAGTTGTGCAAAATTCTTCCCAACTCAAGTCAAAGGAAAATTCTCTAAATCATTTTCCTTGAATTAGTAACCATAAATCCTAGCTGGCTTCTAGGTGAATTTTTTATTTGAAATCATCACTACGTTGACCCTATTGAATGTTGACATTACTATCTTGAGAATTCTCAATAACGAGTGATACACTGATCTTAGTTTTATGGACTTGATTCAGAGATGGAAGTCCAATAATTAGGCAGGTGCAAAGTTTGTGGTGAAAGTGGTCTTGACTATTGCAGTTGTTGCCTTGGGATAGGATAGTACAGGGATAGTATAGGATTTCACTTCTTGTACCCCTCTGGGAAAAGGGATTTCACTTCATGAAGATGACCAACAAAGCTTATTGCATTGAAGCTTCTCAAGGAAAAATAGGTTGTATACTGCTCAGTCTGTAGGCCTCAATCCTAATGTTATTCCTAATCATAATCCTATCCTTATTCTTTTTTTTCTTATGAAAGGATCCTATCCTTATTCTTGATCATAGTACGTTGAGTTATGTTCCTGCAGTAAGGGATATTTTATTATTTTTATTTTAGTAGTGGATTTATGATGTAACTTTTCTCTCACCTATATAGAGGTGTAGGGACTACTTAGTAAACTAAGAAGATTTATTTTGTTCAACTTGGCATCAAAGTTGAAGACTTCACCAAGAATACCCTAACCCTACCACCAAGCCCGCCGTCACCACCACCGCCACTACCACCTCTGGCAGTAGCACCGACCAGTAGCAGCATTGCCACTACTAGCCAACGTCGCCGCCACTGCCAGCAACAGTAGCACCGTTGCCTACCGCCGCCGGCAGCAACAGGAGGAGGGTAAAGAGGGCAACGCCACCTCTCCTACCCTTTTCCACTGCCCTCCTCTTACTGTTAGACCTCTTCCGGCAGTAAGGAGAGGGTTGTAGATCCCTATCTCCCTTGTTTCGGGGTCTAAGAAGATCCTCTACGTGTTTGTGATGAAGTTTTAGAGCGAAGATCTTCCAGAAAGGAGTTTGAAAGGTCTTCCTGGATGGTATAATTAAATCAGATCTTTGTGTCCGTTTATTTTGGGGTATGTATTCTCCTTGAGTATTGACTGCGTGCGAGCAAAGATTTTTGGGGTGTGTATTCCCCGGTTGGTATATTTGTTGGGGTGTATATTCCCTATTTTCTGTGTGAAAAAATTCAGGGGTGTGTACCCTTTCTGTGGCACATTGAACTTAATTTGTGATTGTGAAGAAATTCATGTGTACCATTTTCTGCAACACATTGAACTTAGTTTATGACAGTGTGTTTCAGTGAATATGGTAGTGTCTCAGTCAAAGATTGCACTAGGAACCGCCGTGGGTGATACTCCAACTACTGGTGTGACGTGGTTGATTGATTCAAGCGCTTCCAATCATTTATCCAGGAATCTGCAGTGTTTTGGACAGATTCAACCTGTCTCTCGAGGTCATAGAGTATAGGTGGTTGATGGGTGACTTGCTCCTATTAGTGGTTAGGAGGAAATTAATGTTACCCCTTATATACAGCTTAAATCATGTCCAGTTTGTTCCAGATTTATCCATAAACTTGCTCTCTGTCGGTGAGATCATTAAACAGATGAATTGTCGTGTCATCTTTGATAAGCGTGGATGTATTTTCCAGGACAGAATGACAGGGAAGACTATTAATAGTGGATATGAAGGAGTTTACCAACTTCAGCAGGGTTCCATGCCTGCAACATGTCAGGTTAGTACATGTGGGAGTGCTTTACAGTGGCATAGACGATTGGGCCATCCTTCTTTGGAAAACTTACGCAGGCTTATTCCTCATGTATCCCCAACACAATTTTCCTGCGATGCATGTCAACTTGAGAAGTACCATAGATCTTCCTTTCCAGCTGCTACAGGATCACATTCGACTTCGTGTTTTCAGTTAGTGCATCTTGATGTTTGGGGTCCCAGTAGGACTCCTGATAGAGCAAGACATCGGTACTATTTGATTGTGGTTGATGATTTTTCCATATTATCCTGGTTATTTCTCATAAAGAATAAGTCTGAAGTGGATCCACTATTTGAGAAGTTTATATTGATGATAAAAAATCAGTTTGATGTTTGCATCAAGACTCTCAGATATGAAGTTTTGTACTCGTCGACTGGCAGAATTCTATGGCTTACATGACATAATTCATAAACCTCCTGCCTCACACCTCTCAGCAAAACGAAGTCGCAGAAAGGAAGCACAAATATATCCTTGATATGGCTAAAGCACTTCTTATCCATAACAGTGTGCCACAGAACTACTAGAGAGATGCAGTTCTCACAGTTTGCTACCTTATTAATAGATTACCCTCCTCAGTGATTCATGAGCAGATATCGTGATAGGTACTTTATCCAAATGATGAGTTGTTTGATCTTCCACCCAAGACATTTGGGTGCGTGGCTTTTGTACATCTCCTTGAACCTGAGCGCGATAAATTCACCTAGAGCAATCAAGTGTGTGTTTCTTGGCTACTCTCGTGCTTAGAAGGGGTATCGGTGTTTTGATCCCTTACACCAGAGACATTATATCAGTGCAGATGTCACCTTTCATGAAATTGTGCCTTATTTTTTTGTTGTTGCAGGCAGGTGCAGAGTGTGCCAGAGTGTGCGCCTGTACCAGTTGCTCCTATACCATTTTGTATATTCACAGATACTAGTAGTCCTCAGACTACTGAGCCACCTACAAACACATTCAGGCCAATACCGGCAGATGAAGGGACCTTCAAGGGTCAAACTTATCAGTTGCCAGTTGTGTGTAGGGCAAAAGCCCCTTCTATCTATTCCACAGACTCCTCAGGTTAGTGTTAATAACCTAGAGGTAGTTTCTACTCAGGTGGCTTCTTCAGATACAGTGTCAGGAGATGTAAAGGGTGAGAATTTGTCACCTATGGATGGTTCTCCAGGTCCTGATTCCATGAGTATTGAAGATATTCCTATTGCTATCAGGAAGGCTCCACGATCTTGTGCACAGTGTCATGTTACTAAGAGTGTTGTTTCTGTTGATTCTCTAAGTTCGGAGTTTCATGCATTCACAACTGCTGTATCCAGTGCTGAGTTACCTATCTCGTACCAGCAGGCTTTACTACATCCAGACTGGAAGGCAGCTATGGAGGAGATGTCTGCACTTACTACCAGAGGTACCTGGGAGCTATCACCTTTACCGTTTGGTGCGCACCTTATTGGATCCAGAATGGTCTTTACCTTGAAATACAACCCGAATGAATCTATTTCAAGGTATAAGGCCCGCCTAGTGGCCAAAGGATTCACCCAGACCTATGGGGTGAATTTCTTTGACATATTCTCCCATATTGTACGACTCTCGACTGTTCGCATCCTTATCTCTATTGCAGCTCATGGATGGTAGTTACATAAATGCATTTCTGTATGGAGACTTGGAGGAAGAGATATATGTGCAACAGCCACCTGGATTTGAGGTTCATGGGGAGTGTGTATGCAGGCTTCGTAAGGTCATTTATGGTCTTAAGCAGAGCCCCCGAGCCTGGTTCCAACGCCTGTCTGAGGCATTGTCTGTTATTAGGATGCAAAAATCTTCATCAGATCATTCACTATTTGTGAGAAAGACTAATAGGGGTACAGTGGCTTTACTTGTATATGTGGATGATCTTATTCTTACAGGTGATGATGCAGAGGGTACATCTCAGATGGAGTACTTGGCACACCAGTTTGTCATGAAAGATCTTAGCAAGTTGAGATATTTTTTAAGCATTGAGTTTGCTACAAGCAAAGGACAATTATGTCGCAGAGAAAATATGCCCTTGATATTCTTCAGGAGACAGGCATGCTAGGATCCAAAGATGCAAATATTCCTATAGATCCTAAAATTCATCTTTTTGAGGATAATGTAAAGCTAAAAGACAAGTATATCGACAGTTGGTGGGGAAACTGTTATATCTGACTCACTAGGCCAGATATTAATCTTACCGTAAATAAGCTGAGTCAGTTCTTAGATAAGTCCACTGAGGTTCATTGGCAGGCTGTGATGTAAGTATTGAGGTACATCAATGGATGTCCAGGTAGAGGCATTTTTTTCAGAGAAAGGAACCTATGTTCGTTGTTGCATACTCAGTTGCAGATTATGCAAGTGATGTTAGTGATAGGCGGTCTACTACTGGTTTATGTACCTTTGTTGCTGGGAACTTAGTAACCTGGAAGAGCAAGAAACAAAGTATTGTTTCACGCTCTAGTGCTGAGTCTGAGTACAAGGCCATGGCACATACTGCAGCTAAAATGATACAGATCAAATCTCTGTTACGAGATCTTCATGTTAATGTTCAAGAACCTATGGAGATGCATTGTGACAACCGAGCTACCACCTATATTGCAAACAATCCTATGTTCCATAAGAGAACAAAACATGTAGAAGTGGATTGTCATTACACCAGAAGTTTGATTCAATAGGATCCACTTCGTACTACTTGTCTTGTCTTCTCAAACCAGACTGCTGACATATGTACCAAGCCATTGTCTCGCCTCTAGTTTGAGAAGTGTAGATACAAGCTAAGCATGATGGATATATATGCTCCAACTTGAGGGGAGTGTTGAGTTATGTTTTTGCTATAAGGGATGTTTTGTTATTTTTATTTTAGTAGTGGATTTATGATGTAACTTTTCCCTCACCTATATAGAGGTGTAGAGACTACTTGGTAAACTAAGAAGATTCATTTTCTTCAACTTAGTATGTGTAGAATCCAACTATATCATGACTCTCAACATTTATATTCAGATACCTCTTGCACCCATTTTATTGATACACTTCAAAAGATAAGTACATAAATAACAATAATAAGAACAAAGCCTTTTTCCACACTAAGTGGGATTGGCTAACAAGTAAATAAATATATTAGCTTCAAATGTAAACTCACAACAAGCCTATCAGGCAATTTACAAGAGCCATTGTCCCGTTCCTAACTGCGCTAGACCTGAAACACCAAAATACACATAAATCACAAAACTAAAATTCCCTGGTATCAATGCTTCACTAGTGTACATATTTACATGTGAGATTTCAAGCTGAACTTCTTTGAAGTCACCACCCAACCTCTTGGGATTAAATATGCACGAATAAAGTTTAGAATAAGGAATTCAATTTGCTTCTAAACCGGTGTAGTAATGTTGAATATCTACTTATGAACCTAGTACATATAAATGTCTAGGAAAAATCACATAAATATGAGATTGTTAAACTAGATTGATGCCTTATGGAATGGTTTTCCTTGACTACAGGGCAAAATAAAATTCATTTGATGGTTGTTGTATTTAACATAATGCATAAGTTATGGGGAAAAATGAAGTTTATACCAGTGCTGTCAAGGCACTCGCTTAGGCGCGCCTAGGAGCTCGCCCGAGATGAGGAGAGGCCTTGACGTCTTCACAACCACCAGGCGAGGCAAGAACTTAAGGTTGGGGCGTAGGGTACTGAGGCAAGTGCTTGAGCAAAAAAGCCAAACAGTACCCGATTACCCAAATAAATAACCCAAATACCCAAAACCACTAACCCAATAAATTTAAAAAAAAACTCCACGTAAAAACCCCAAAACCCTTCGAATGCCCGCAAAACCCTTTCGATAGAATCGATACTACCTGATATCTTGGCAACGACCTTCAATTGCCGCCGAGAAGTGCCTTCGACAGCTCCCCATCGCCGCTCACTACTACTCCATCGCCACTCACCGCCAATCTCCATTGTCGCTAGAAGCCTTAAAGAGTTCTCCTTGCCGCTCCCCATCGCTCGCGATCCTCGTAAGAGCTCTCCTCATCCCCTATTCTAGCTCGTTCTACCCTTCCCCCCTTCAATGATTCGATCCTTCTCGTAAGAGTTACTGACAGGCAACTCATCTCACTTTGCAACTGAGTTAGTGATTTAATTTTAGGGGTTTGAATAATCCAATCATTTCAATGTTTTACAGTAAGCCGCTTGCTGCCAGCATGCCACTCCATCTCCGCTCGCTGCTACTCCATCACCACTCATTGCCAATCTCCATTATCGCTAGAAGTCTTAAAGAGAGTAATTCATCTCACTCTATAAATGAGTTAGTGATTTAATTTTAGGGGTTTGTATAATCCAATCATTTCAATGTTTTACCGTAAATGTTTTATATTTTACTGTTCAAACATTTATTTTTAATTTCAGTGGTTTGGATAACCCAAAATGGGTTCCTATGGTGTCATTTTTTTCAAATGAAATACAATGACAATGAGTGGTGTCATTTAATTCTAGTATTTGTGTTGATCTAACAATTAAATAATGATTTAGATTATATTAATGGCTTCCACAAGTGGAGATGATGCATTTTCTGTGAAGAGTAGAAAGAGAAATCATGCTTGGAAGTATAATTTTTTAAAGGATGAAAATGACAAGAATGCAGTCACTTGTACCTTTTGTGGGAAGACCACAAAAGATGGTATATATCGAACCAAACAACATCAAGTTGGATCATACAAGAATGCATCAGCTTGTCAAAAATGTTCTCCAGAGGTAAAGGAGGAATTAATAAATTACATGGCAGAGAGAAAGACACAGAAAGAGGCATTTTATGGTGGTATGCCTGACTTCGATGATTGGGAGAATTCGATTGATGTCGAAGATAATGAAGAAAAAATGGAAGTGCTTCAACTAAGAGAGTCTTTACTAGTGGAAGTAACACAATTTCCATCCCTAAGAAGCAAAAAGGAAAAGGACCCATGGACATGTTTGTGAAGAGTAAAGAAAAGACTCCATTGAGGCAAGGCAACCTCAAAGATGCATTTGATAAGGAGATGCGACCTAGAGCAATTCAAAAGATTACTCGTTTTTTCTATCAAGCCAACATTTCATTCAATTCTTCTAAATTGCAAAGTTTTAAAGAAATGATTCAGGCCATAGGAGAGTACGGGTCAAACTTGAAACCCCCCTCTTACCATGAGCTTAAAGTTCCTTTATTGAAGAAAGAGATGGAGTACACACAAGACTTGATGGTAGATCATAAGAAAGCGTGGGCTAAATATAGATGCTCTATCATGTCAAATTGTTGAACTGATAGAAAGAAAAGAAGCATCATCAATTTAATGGTGAATTGTGCCAAGGGCACAATGTATGTTGATTCCATTAATGCATCATCTATCATCAAAACGGGAGAAAAGATATACGAGTTACTTGATAACTTTGTGGAAAGAATTGGAGAATCTAATATAGTTCAAGTCATTACTGACAACGGAAGCAACTACGTATTGGTAGGTATATTTTAGCTTAGATATGTTTTAATTAAAGTATTATTTACTGTGTTTTAAATTACTAATGTACTTCATTTCTTTTCTAGGCAAGTTTTTGTAAGAAAAGATACCACTTGTATTTGACACCTTGCGCCGCTCATTGTATTGACTCGATGTTGGAAGATATTGGAAAAATCCCAACAATTAAGAAAAATATCCAAAGGACCATCTTTGTTGTAGGGTTCATTTACAACCACTGGAGTCGTAAATATGATGAGAGGCTTCACCAACAATAGGGAGTTGGTTCGACATGGAGTTACTCGATTTGCTACAACCTTCCTTGCAATCTATTTACAAACAAAAGCATAGTCTAAAGACTATGTTTACATCTAAGAAGTGGGCAAAATGCAAGTGGTCTAAGGAGATGAAGAGCAAAAAAGCTATAAATATTATTTTAAGGCCTTTATTTTGAAATTATGTGCTTGAAACTCTCGAGTACATGAGACCTTTGGTGAAAGCTTTTCAGCTTCTTGATGGTGAGAAGAAGCCACCTATGGGGTACATTTATGAGGCGA
The DNA here is from genome assembly GCA_037157565.1 of Thalassia testudinum. Classification (NCBI taxonomy): domain Eukaryota; kingdom Viridiplantae; phylum Streptophyta; class Magnoliopsida; order Alismatales; family Hydrocharitaceae; genus Thalassia; species Thalassia testudinum. The sequence goes on from JAZHRO010000063.1 coordinate 66,121,455, forward strand.
TAGATCGAGCTAAAGAGTCCATTGAAAAAAGTTTCAAAGGGAATGAGAATAAATATAGGGAGGTGTTTGAAATCATTAATCGAAGGTGGACATGTCAAATGATGCATCCATTACATGCAGCTGGTCACTTTCGTAATCCTGAGTACTTTTATGCCAAACCCTCTGTGGAATTCAATGAGGAAATCATTGATGGGTTGTATAAGTACATACAAAGATTGACACCTAATACACATGTACAAGACAAGATAGCAAATGAATTGCCTTTGTATAAACATGCAGAAAGGATTTTTGGAAATCCATTGGCAATTAAATCAAGAACAACCAAATCACCAAGTATCAATTTGTGTAATGATTTAAATTTTGATGTATCATAATTTATCTTTAAGTATAGACTAATAAAGCATCACTTTGCAGTAGAGTGGTGGAGCTTATTTGGAAGTTCAGCTTCAAATTTGCAGAGGTTAGCTATAAAGGTCTTGAGCTTGACATGTAATGCCACTGGATGTGAACGTAATTGGAGTGTATTTGAGCATGTGAGTATGATTTTTCAAACATATGACAATAGTATAATCATTAAGTTTGATAATATGATTTATATCTTAAATACTTCTTTAATAACTTCAGATCCATTCAAAGAAAAGAAATGCCCTTCATATTGCTAAATTGCAAGATTTGGTGTATATCAAGTACAATCAGGCCTTGAAGAGTCATTATGACCTACGAAACACCATCGACCCCAAATGAATGGTTGATTGGAAAGATGGAAAATGATGATCCAGAAAATGATCTAATTTTTTGTGATGATGCTTTGACTTGGGGTGATGTTACAAGGGCATCTGAAGTTAGAGGGATGAGAACCTACACAAGAAGTCAGGCAAGGCTCCATGCTACACGACCATCAAGTTCAAGACCAATGATTGCAATTCTAGAAGATCAAGAAGAGGCAGAGGAGTATGTATCAGATGCAGGAGAAGCATAGCAAGACTTAAACTTTAAGGGAGATGAGAAAGATGAATTTTCTACAGACTTGTGGAGCTAGTTGTTTTAGTTTGTGCCTTTGTGGCATTGGATTCTCTAAAACTTTTGGTCATGCTTGGGTTTATGTTTTTTTCCTTGTGAACTTGGCAATGTGGTGGTTGGCCATGCTAGAATTTATGTTTAAAGTCTTAGTTATGTGCTTTCTATATTCTTTGGTATGATTTTTATTTGGACATGTACTTTTTATCCATAATTTCATAGTTGGATTTGTGTTTTTACTTATAGAAAGTACTTTTTATTTGACAATTTTAACTTTTGTTTCACATTTTTACTTATTATATTTTATTGATGGATCCATACATGATATTATAAGAGCATCTAATTTATTGATAATTTATATATTTTTTTCAAATAAATAAATAAATTAGTGCCTCATTTGTCTTAGGCGAGCGCCTCTCACCTTTGACAGCACTGATTTATACTAAAATGCTTGGAGGAAATACCCTGAAGGAATGCAACCTATAGCTTCCATGAACATATATCACATCATGGTGAGATCTATACCTCACAAGATCTTTCCACAAATGCATATTAGGGTCATGCGGGGCAAACAACCAAGTACGTAATTACCTTAAATGACCTGGCCATGGTGTGAAAATGCTTTAACCAAAGATTTCTTTGTTGTATGAAACAATAGTCCTACAAGAAAATTACACAAAATAAAGGTTAGCTAATCCACCTATGAGTGGAAAATATATTGAATGTTGATCCAACAGCTAGAATCACAGTGAATTTCATAAAAGCTTGAAATTGTAATGTAGAATCAATTTAGATAATATTTAAGATTGCTGCTCCCTTTGATTTTGCCTATTCTTGTCAGCCTTTTTTTTTTGGCCTTTCTGTTTTGAATTATAGTTTGTTGACATTGATATATAATCTAAGTTCTACAGGGAAAGTGAAAATTGGGGAGAAATTGGAGACAAAAATGATTTGCCTACTGAAAATATATACAGAACTAATTACAATAAACCTTCTTATCTGGTATGAATTTAATGGATGTTTGATTTTTTGTCTCACCCATCCCTCAATAAAAGAAACAGGCTCTTTTCTCTTAGATCACTTGCAAGCATTCGGCTTACCCAGCATCAAGAATTGTTTATATTTCAAAATTACGGATAGACTACAATCTTTATCATTACCGCTCTTTTTCCTGAAGTAAAATACACAATTAGAAAGGAAATAAAGAAGCTATTTAAAATTTAATTGGTATAGCTTCATTTTTTATTCTCAAAAATAGTTTACACAAGAAGACCTATTGATTGCTAAACAGGGAGTTGCTTCAGGATACACAAAGGAGAGGAGCAGCACTGCTGTCATTGGTCTCAGCATTCACACAGCCCCGGTCGAGATGTGCAAGCTTGCGGTCCCGAAATCACAATGGCCCCGCACCATTGCTGAGTTCAGCACCCTCAACCACATAGAGGAAGCCGCTGTCCTCAGCACCTGCAACTGAAAGGAGATATATGTCGTCATGCTCTCTTGGACTATTCAAATGTCTGTATCCCACCCGCAAATATTGCAGGAACTAAGGCTGTTGTGACTGAAGCAAAAGATGTTAACAATAACCTTTCAATAGAAAATCCACAATTTGATTCATTAGGACAGATGCACAGCTCCGGCCTTTGCCATGGTAAGGAGAAGGGGAAGAATATTGTAGATGAACGTCATATGCTCAATTCAGAGGTGGTGGAAACAAGATCTTCAAGTAGCAGGTTAGATAGTATGCCTTCCAACATCACTGTTGGTGACACTAACAAAGAGATTAGTTGGTTTGTTGACGAACCTGGTTGGATAACTATCGGGAATCATAGAGGATTATCTAATGGTGCTACAGTGATTGTGGATGGAGTTGGTCACTTACCAAGACGTGCCCATGAAAATAGTGCAGATGAGGGGCAGCATGTGAACATCATTGATGACATTGATCCTTCTGAGTTTACTGCTTCACAACCTAATAAATTGAGATCTAACCTTGTATTGATTTCATCTGATGTAAATCATGACAATGAAACATTAGACAACAAGGGAGTCAAAGGCCAATTAAAGGGAAAAGGAAAATCAAATCAGGTCGATTCTTGCAGGGTCAAACATCAAAAGCAGAATCAATTGCATTGGCACGTGGCTTAGAAGAAAAACATCATGCCCAATTTGCAAGTCAGGTACTACATAAAATCAATTATTCATGACTATTTCCTTTCCTGCCTCAAATCCCATTTAGACATGGTCACATGACCTCTCAGCAGTAAAGGTGATGCAAACCAGCTAACCATTTGTGACATGCTTTTTGATACACTTTATGTTGGTTAGTTGTTTGCTAATGAAGATGTAGATGTCCATGCTCTATTTTTTTTGTTGATCATTTATCAATGAGGATGGTGAAAGTATATCTATCTGTTCATTAATGGCATTGAACAACAACATATCATAGTATTTTTTTTCCTTCACAAAAAAAAAATGGGTCCTAAAATGAACAAAAGAATAGCATTCTGCAAATTAAGTAGACAACTAGAACTTACAATCAAATTACATGGAAAAGCATTCCACTAAATCTAGTACAGTAGGGCATTATTTATCAACAAGGTCCTAAAATGAAAAAAACAATAGCATGCTACAGAGTAACAACTAGAACTTACACTAACTCTTTTTGAATTAAATAGGCCCAATGTCTTACCAAGAGAACCATAACATTTCTCTTACAAGCTAACCTCTGGACGTGGCAAACAATGTCCTCACACCATCTCCAGTAAATAATGAAGCACTGAATGTGTCTCACCTTGGAAATCGTTAACGCTGGGCTCCATTGTTCCTTTAGGATGTTGAGGCAAATGCTACCATTGCTATTGATGTTTGGATGGAAGACCTTCGTCCTAAATGCAACCTTAGGGGGTTTAAATGGGTAACCTGGAGGAAAATGAATGGTGACCAAAAAGACTCCTTCAGCATATGGACCGTCGGGGGGACCCATGATTGTAGCCTACCAGTAGAACATGTCGTCAGCTACAGAGCCTGCACTGCAAGGCGTTGGAGGGTCCTTCTAGAGGTCCTTGAACTCCTTGAGGATTCGCTTTGATGCCATGGCTCCAACCTTTTAAGGATCCCCTCGTCGTCCTCCGCCTTATCCTCCTCCCCTTCTTCATTTCGATCCCTTTCGTTTGGGGGCCACGAAAGGAGGCGTGAAAGGATAGAAAAAAGAGGAAAGAAAGGGGTTGACAATCTAAGACCATAAGAAAAACATTGAAAACTCTACTAAATTTAAAACCAAGACCCTACAACCAGAGAGGATGAAGTTGCTTCAATTGGAGTTGTACTGCCGCTTCCTATGCCAAGGAAGGGAGAAGTTGGGCTCCATGGGCATGCAGAACACCTTCGCCACCTGTTCCCTCCGGGACACACGGGACGTCAACTCCACAAGGACCACGACTCGATCACACTCGAGTCTAACGCCGCCATTATTCTCGATGACGACGAGTAGGAGGGACGGCAACGACGGCGACGACTCTTAGAGGAGGAGGGAGGGGTGGCGGTGGAGGAGTGGTTGTTGGCCTTCTGAGGCTGGTCGCGAGGCTTGGAGGAGTCGGGTAGGGCATCAGAGGTGGAGGGGTTCCGGAGGAGGGGACTTAAAGGAGGAGCTACGCATCATGCATTCTGGCAAGTGTAATTTTCACGATAAAAATTAAGGTTTTGAAAAGTCTATGATCGTAGTTGCAAAATATTATAATTAAATAAAATTTATCGAAATTTAAAGTGAGTCACGGATTAAATATAAAAAATGACATTTGTTTTTTTGAAATCCTTATTTCGCTTTATTATTTTTGGTATTTTTTTTATCTTTATGATTTTTTTGATCTTTTATGAATATGATAACAAAATATCAGAACAAATAAATAGAGAGAGTAGAGAAATGAAGGAGAGCTAATATATTGAAATAAAATTAAGTTTATTACAATTATACTAAGCAAGAATATATTAAATAAGCTAAAGGAAATGGAGGTGAGAGAAAATATCCTAAAACGGATGTCTAGCGAGACGATGACGCTTGGCGGCGACTTGGAGGGAGGAGGTGAGGTGTTGGACGTTGAGGATGAGGTGCAGGAAGAATTCGGGTAGAGAGCCACTTGAATAGGCTATAGGAATGGTGGGGAGGAGGTGGAGGTGATTGTCTACCTAAATGGAGGTGAGGGGATGGCTCTGGGGTTACGTATAAAGGTGACGTGATGAGGGAGGAATATTTGGTGGAGGGATAGGATTCTACACTAATAAGGAGCCTTTAGAGCTTGGGACTAGAGCTTTCGAGAGCTTAGAATGCTTCTTAGAGCTCTAGGATGGGTGAGGATTAGCTAGGTAGAGATGGGTGGTAAGGTGGGGTGTGTAAGGGTTTAAATCGGTGTAGTAAGGGGTGTGGGCCGGCCAAAAGAAGCACATGCGTGCGTTGGAGGCTGCTGGACCATGCTGGAGTAAGCTGGGCCACGCTAGACTGGCTTTCATGCACGCTGAATGAGCTGCTGTGTTGGGGGCTCGCTGCGCACTCGTGTATAGTAGCTGGCATCGAAGAAGACCGTAGCTGTCCATGTAAGGACAGGCGTTGACCGTCCGATGCTTCATCAATGGCAGCGGCGAGCCGATGATCGCACCTCAGACGTATCCATCGTGCGGGAGATGATGCTGAACATTGGATTGGAGCTTTGGATCGCCATCGGACAACAGAGCACACATGCAGATGTCCTATGATCAAACGGCCCACAAGCACCCCAACGCACTCATCAAATCGCGCCTTACATGCATGCGATGGCGAATGACCACGTTCACGCAATTCTCTTCATCCGTCACTCCATGTGGCATGTCTTGTGATGCTCGATGTCCATCCATCGAACGTAATTGATTTGCACCCGTGCTCTCGAGATCAGAGGCTGTGGCTGGTTTCGAACCGGCATTGGTGGCTTGCGAACCACTCGTCCAACCACTGCGCCATGGTCATGGGAGTGTCGCACGATCATCTTGGTGGCCACCCGCTTATGGCCATTGGATCTTCATCCAACGACCATGAGCTTGATGAGGCGTGGTGCCTTATCTACCGTGAGATTCTCATCCAACGATGGAGAGGCGACGATGAAGATCTCTTCAGCGTGTGACAAAGGGCGGCAAGTAGCTTTGGGCGGCATGGATGTTGCCATGTGGCATCATCTGGGCCATCCATCTTCAGATACTTGTAGGGGATGCTACAGATGTCGAATCGAACTGATTTTCACGTCGATGGGTTGTGATCTTCAATCCGAATCCATTCGTACAGTTGGATGTTTCATCTTAAGCTCCAAAATATATCGCCATGTCTCCTAGCCATAATAATAAATGAATTAATATACAATTTATACAAGTTATCCTAAATGCAATATGATGAATGTTATGCAATATTCATAATGTCAAATGCAATGTTAAGCTTAGGAATTGACATACGTAGTCACTTTATCATGAATAAATGTGTATTTCTCATAGCCTCATGCCTATCTTTTGCTTGTCCCTATTAAAATTAACTTAAATACTATGTATAAAGTAGAATCAGGATCTAATCACTTAAGCAAAATTTATTGATTAACACTAGAAAATTTCAACTAAGGACTTAATTCCAGAGACTCAATAGCGCCCGGGTACCTGCCAAAATATAGACCGCCCCAAGTCTTCTCCTTATTTTGAAAAGGAAAGATACATTTTTTTTTTGTTTTTTCTTCTTTTCTAATTTTTTGAATTTTCTTTTAAGTTAAGAGTTTTGGGACAGCTTTCTATGGCTACCTAACCCACCCAAAACTTAAAAAGAACTTTAACTTTTAAGCATCTTGTGAAAAGTGATAGACTCACTAGGCGGCCATTAAAATGAACTTTAGATTTCTATGACCCTAAATAATCTAAAAATTCTCAAGATTTATCTTTCCGATCAATAGCTTTCTCCCTACTTTTAATTTTTTATGGGATCAAATAAGGGCAAACCAAGTGTATATCTCCCGATTTAATCTCTCTCTTTTCCTCCTCCTCCGTTGTTGTTGTTGAGAGAGATATCTCTCTCTTTTCCTCCTCCTCCGTTGTTGTTGTTGAGAGAGATCAAACCCACGGTAACTTGTCAGCCATACTCATGTAGTGAAGTGTGGCTTATTTTATTATTATTATTATTTCTTCTTTTCCTTTTTTTTTAGATATATATTTTTTCTTTTTGTGAGTAGGTGGCTTCCATGATCTAAGATTTACCTAAAGGAAATAGAAAGAGAATGGTCATGTAGCTGAGTTCTGAACAACCGGCCAATGGGCTGTTACCCACGACAACTTGTTAGCCATACTACCCTAGAAAGTTCATTAACTACCTAATTTTTGTAAAAACTGTCGAAAAGTGAGTCAGTGCAAATAGTGTGTAGATGCTCTAGACTCAAGGTCCCCTTAAATTAGAGGGCGGGTTAATAAGTCATGTACTTATCACTCCAATTTATTAGCTAAGTTAAAATAATATTAATGTGGTGAGGACTCGTGAAATAGGTCCACATTTTACTGGACACCCAGGCTAATTAAGCCCAAAGATCTGAAGAGTCTAAGTGTTCAGGTCCTATCATATCATTTCCTAAAGTTAATAACTTCCAATGCCTAAGTTTTCTTTTCCTAATTCTCCTTGTTTTTTTCTTAAGAGAAATTACAAGAAACTACTATTACGCAACTGACAAAATAATAATATCATAAAGTATCCACCTCCCCCATGTCTAGCTAATGCAATGTCCTCTTTGTAAAATGAAGGCATGAAAGAGGGAAGAATAGGAAAAATCACCTATATTATGTGAATATCCAGTTAGCTCCAAAACAGACTATACACGTGTTGAGTTTATTTCCTTTAGCTAGGCAATGTTCATCCAAAAGAGATCAGACCAAGGTGAGAGCAACCTTGTCCGAGACAGGTTCAAGGAGAACACGGTCAACATACAATTTGAGATGTTGCTCGTTGACCTTAAAGGCATTACCCATCTTTGGGTTACATATTTCAATGGCTCCATTAGAAAATATCCGATCAGTAATGAACGGGTCATTCCACTTAGACCTAAGTTTGCCAAGAAAGAGCTTAAGTCGAGAATCAAAGAGCTAAACCCTCTGGTTCGGCTCAAAGCTCTTATAGGAAATTATCTAGTCATGAAGAGCTTTGGTCCTTGCCTTATAGATTCTAGCATTCTTGTAGGCATCATTTCTAAGCTCCTCCAACTCAGATAGTTGGAGTTTCCTGGTCTTCTCAACTAACTTTAAGTCAAAATTACATTTCTTGATGGCTCAAAATGCCTGGTGTTCTTTTTCTACAGGTAAGTGACACTCCTTACCAAACACTAGACAGAGCAGAGACATATCGATAGGCATTTTGTACGCCGTACGATAGGCCCAAAGAGCATCATCAAGCTTTTGGGTCCAATCCTTCCTATCAGGCCTAACCGTTTTCTGCAGAATATTCTTGATCTTCGATTAGCGACCTTGACCTCTCCGTTCGTCTGAGGGTGGTAAGGTGTGGAAATCCGATGATTCACCCCATATTTTGCTAGTAGATTCCTGAACTGGGCATGAGTGAAATGCATGCCACCATTACTGATGATGACCCAAGGAATCCCGAACCGACTAAAAATGTTTTTCTTAACAAAGTCAATGACCACTTTATGGTCATTGGTTCAGGTGGGAATTATCTCTGTCCATTTGGACACATAATCCACAACAACCAGAATATACCGGTGTCCAAATGAAGAAGGAAAGGGTCTCATGAAATCAATGTCCCAAACATCAAAGATTTCGATGGGAAGTATTAGGGGCATCATGTCTCTCTTGGCCAGGTTCCCGAGTGTCTGGCATCGGGAGCACAACCTTGAGAATTCTTGGGCATGCTTAAATAAAGACGACCAATAGAATTCAAATTGTAAAATTTTCGCTACCGTCTTTTTCTCGAAAAAATGTCTACCACACGCAGATGTATGGCAGAATTCAAGTATGCTTTGGAACTCACTTTCCGGGACACATCAGTAAATAATCTGGTCAGCACCGATACGGTACAGCTCAAGATCATCCTAAAAATAATATTTGGCCTCAGATATAAGTTTATCCCATTGTTACTTGGTCCAATCCTAGGAGATTTAACAAACGGCCAAATAATTGATGATATCCGCAAACCAAGGTGTTTGGATACCCGAGATTGTAAGGATAGTCTCATCTGGAAAAGTGAAGAAATTGAGATATTCGGATGAGGAGACTCAATTAGGATTCTCAAAAGTTGATCCACCACTATGTTTTGTACCCCGGATTTGTCTTTGATTTGAAGATCAAATTCTTAAAGTAAAAGAATCCAGCGAATGAGCTAGGGCTTGGCATCCTTTTTGGCCAAGAGATGCTTTAAGGCTGAATGGTCGATGTAGATAATGACACGAGAACCTAAAAGATAAGCCCTAAATTTTTCCAAAGCAAAAACTACGGTTAGCAATTCTTTTTCAGTAACAGTGTAGTTTCTTTGGACCTCATCCAGAGTCTTGCTAGCGTAGTAGATAACAGAGGGCTTTTTATCTATCTTCTGACCTAAGACAACCCCAACTGCATAATCAGAAGTGTCAGCCATAATCTAAAATGGGCTATCCAAACCGATGGTTACAACACCAGGGCACAAGTGATTACCATTTTCAATAAATCAAATGCCTTGCAGCATGATTCATCAAACTTGAATGGTGCATCTTTAGCCAGAAGGTTACTCAAGGGTCGAGCAACTTTCGAGATGTCAATGAATCTTCGATAGAAACCCACATGACTAAGGAATGATCAAATTTGTTTAACAGATGTGGGTGAGGGGAGTTTAGAGATGGCATCCACCTTAGCCTTATCAACTTCAATGCCATGGTTAGAGACCACATGACTCAAGACAATGCCTTCTTACGTCATGAAGTGGCTCTTTTCCCAGCTAAGGACCAATCGTGTTTTGATGCATCTCTTGAGGATCAATTCCAAGTTAGCCAGGCAAGACTCAAAAGAATATCCGAAAATGGAGAAATCATCCATGAATACCTCAAGACAATCTCCCACCATGTCAGAAAAGATAACAAGCATGCACCTTTGAAAAGTCGCGGGTGAATTGCAAAGCCCAAATGGCATCCTACGGAATGCAAAGGTTCCGTAGGGATAGGTGAAAGTTGTCATTTCCTGGTCTTCGGGATGGATAGGGACTTGGTTATATCTCGAATAACCATCCAGAAAATAGAAGTACTTTTGCCCAGCTAACCTTTCAAGGATTTGATCAATGAATGGCAAAGGGAAATGGTCTTTTTTGATGGTTGTGTTTAGCTTCCTATGTTGGTGCTAGAGCACCACGATCATTTATTTTGATGATAACAAAACACGTGTCATTTAACATTTACACTTTGAGTCCTAGATTTCAGGTCAATCGCAAATGGATACGTGATTAGACAGAGTTCGAGCTCGCATCCAAGACGGATTGGACGAGCTTGATGGAAAACAGAGGAGATTCGCGAGGAGCGATATATTGAAGAAGGAAGGAGATAAAGAATATGATAGATTTCCTTCTCTTGTACTCATTGTATTTTTCGTTTCTTTTGTTGCTCTTTATTTTTGTTACTTAGATTTCTATTAAAGAGCCTCAAAGTACCCTAACAGTAGTCCTAGGAACACCTGCACAACCCTAGGATACTTAGGTTTTCTGTAGAACACTTAGAAAACCAATATAGGGTTCAAACAGCACTTCCAGACGTCTAATTCTCAAATCAGACGTCTGATAAAGTGTTTTAAGACGTCTGACTGTTGATTCAGACGTCTGATGACTATTAGGCTGGACTTAGTGTTGTCTGATGAAATCAGACGTCCAGACCTTAGAATAGACGTCTTAGGAGACGTTTGATGACTTTGCCAGCCGTCCAATTAGTGGACCGTTGGCTGGCTTTCCAAACAGTGTAGAATATGACCGTTAGAGCCTTATCAGACGTCCATAGGACTTTCCAAACGTCTGATAATTGACCGTTTTGCCTCGGCTAACCCAAAATCTCTTCTCAGAGATTTTCTAGCCATTGCAGCATTTGGAAAATCCATTCCCACAGTAAAAGTAGGTTTCCAGACATCTAGACATAGTGCCAGACATCCTGTATGTCGTCTGATGGACTTGCACAAAAACCCTGTTTAGATCTGATCCAAGTCAGGAAGAGACCCGCCCAAAATCAGACGTCTGACCTTTAAATCATACGTCTTAAAGTGAACTTCCAGACGTCTGATGATAGAATTAGACGTCTGATAAGCCTGTCAAAGCAATGATTGTTCCTAATTTCGGGCTGATTCTCTTGGGCTTTGTTCCCAATGGCTATAGAACCTTTCCTAAGCCTTCCAAAGCCTTCCTAAGGCCTCTATAAATAGAGGGGAACCTTTGCAACACAAAAACACACCTAGATACACAAGAAACACTTTGTAATACACATTTCACTCTCTTGTGTCCTAGCTAACTCTTGCTCTCCAAGCTCAAGTTCCATTCTCTTGAAAGCATCAAGTTGTTGCGCACCCGCTCTCCCGCCGTCATTCACGAGAGCGACGTTGTGCCGTCGCGTGGCACACGCATCCGCATCGTCGACGCACTCCTTTCAAAGGGAAGCATCCTATTTCCTATAGAAGCTTAGGTTAAAAATTATTTTGTTGGCTCTATAGGATTACTTGTTTATTTTATCTTTGTTTTTTTTGGTTGGGTATTCGCTTTGCTAATTCCCGTCTCCTTCGCGAGACAAAATCCTTCTCGTGGAGAGAAGGGGTTGAGGTACGCTACCCTCGTTTAAGTAGCGTGGTTGTATTGAGGTTGAATCGCCCTCGTTTAAAGTGATTTGATTTAGTGGATTTTAATCAACTTGGTTGATCGGAAAATCCTAACTCGAGAGGGTTAGGTGGTGGTTTTCACCCGGTTTGGATTTCCACCTAAAAATTCTTGTGTACTTGTGAGATTGTTATTTTGTGAAGATTGTTTATTTTATTTCCGCAATTATTACGTCACCCCCTCCTGGTAGGGCCGGAAATTTCATCCTATAATCAATACAAACTCTCCATGTGGAAGTTAAACGGGTGGTGAAAGATTCCCCTTTTTCATTGGTCACGACAGTTATCCCTACCTTCTTGGGAACAATTTGGACAGGACTAACCCAGGGACTATCTAAAATTGGGTAAATAATGCCTGCATCGAACCACTTGATTATTTCCTTCTTGACCACTTCTCGCATATTAGAGTTTAGTCTCCTTTGCATTTCGTGAGAAGGGCGGGATCCATCTTCCATAATCCTTAGTCAAATCAGCACTAGTAATCACAGGGAGTGTATTCTTAGGTCCTAAGAATTTGTATTTAAATTCTCAGGCAATGGTTTTAGTTCAAGCTAGGGCAGGTTCAATATAGAGGATAAAGAAGATGCCAATGAAGATTTATCAAGATGGTTTAGAGGAGGAGGTTGGGAATGAATGAAATTAGCAACCTCTTCAGGGTGTGGTGGGTTTTCCATGGGGGATAGTGGGTCAAGATTGTTGGTGCTGGTGAAATCCTCGAGGGCATTAATCATTAAACAGGTCTCAATGTTATGATTCCTTGAGTTCCTCAATAAATCCACAATCCTCGAATTTGTTTATCACCTTAAAAATATTGAGCGTCAGTGTCCTATCCCCAAAGGCGATTTCCATACTACCGCTCTCACAATTTGTGTTGGCCTTAGTGGTAGCTAGGAACGGGTGCCCTCGAATAATGGGCGTGTTCCTCAAATCCTCAAGTACATCCATGTCAATGACTAGGAAATCTACCAGAAAATAGAAATCCTTGACCTTAATGAGAAGGTCCCCAATAACGCCTTTCGGAGTGGAGACCGAACGATCCACTAATTGCAGCATTACTGAGGTAGGCTTGAGTTCACCTAACCCAAACTTCTCATAGAGAAGTCGGAATCAAGTTAATGGATGCACCTAAATCCAATAGTGCCCGGTCAAAGGTATAATCCTCAATAACACATGAAATCAAAGGGACACCTAGATCTCTTTTCTTTTGAGGGAGTTGATGTAGGAGAATAGAACTAGCCTTCTCTGAAAGTATCACCTTCCTCGGTGTGGGTTCCTTTGGCTTACGCTTTTGAGTGCACAAATCCTTCAAAATTTTAGCGTATGCCGGGATATGCTTAATAGCATTAGGGAGCGGTATATTGATCTCCACACTCTTGAATATATTCAGGAGCTCCTCATTGCTATCTATAGGTTTCTTCTTCTTGGACTTTAACAAGGCTTCAAGAAATGGGATATGGGTAGGGTCATTAGATTCAGGGTCCTGAGCCTTAATTTCTTCTTTGATTTTCTCCATTTCTTCCTCAGGCTCACCAGGAGTTCATTTGCTAGAAGAGGGTAGTTCAGGATCCTGGGTTTGCCTTCCACTCCTCAAGGTGACGGAGTTTGCAGAGGGATACAGGTTTGGGTCTTGGGGTGGGTTAGGAAAGATTGGAGGGGCTTGATTAGGTAGATATCTAGGAGTAGAAGAAGAGAAAGGACCCTACTCAACCACCTGATCATGTGCATGTGGGTCCCTCTGATTCCCATACCCGTGGGCTCTATGGCCCTGATTTTGTACATTGAGGGGGTTGGGTACGGGTTGAGATGGTAGAGATTCGGGCTGTTGGGTGTGGGAAAGAATCCCAGATTGCAAGTTGTCCAGCGATGTTTTCATTTACTGCATAAGCTGGAACATGAAGCCTTGCATTTCCACCATTTGTCAGTTCAAATCAGTTTGCCCTACGGGTTGTTGGGAATTCCAAGATGGCTGCTTAACTTATCTCGGGGGCAACTGAGTGTATACTTGACCCTGACCCATGGATCTTTGAGGTGCATAGTTGCTGGGTCGTATCTGGGTCTGTTGCCCCTGATTTTTCTAGGAGAAGTTAGGGTGGTTCCTCTAACCTAGGTTGTAAGTATTGGAATGCGAGTTGGACCTAGCATTCTCTTGTATAGAATACACATCCTCATGTGGTGAGGATGGCAGAAAAGAAGAATTAGGAAAACTGGGATTAAAGGCCCCAGTTTGAAACCTATATATTTCCAAGAATTGTTGGCTTATCGGTTAAGCTGACTCATGCTAGTTCACTAACTCCTACCCCGTGGAAGCATGTGAAGAATGGAAACCCAAACTCTGGGATTGAGTGGGTGTAGAAATGTTTTCTGAATTTCCAGACATCCACCCTTCCATCCGTTTTACAACCAAGTCCACCTTATCAAGTTTATAGCAAATCAATTCCATGTCAAATGAATAAGAGTTCTAAATCTCATTAGCGTTTGACCTGGGCTGTTGGAATCGGTTGAAAGTCTCCATGGAGGTGTGATTTATCTAATTCTCACTCATTTCCTCAAAAAAGTCATATGCGCTATCTGCATCCTTATTAAAGAAATTGCCTTTGCAAGAAGCGTCCATGTGATTATGGAGTTGATCTGTCAACCCGTGGTAGAATGTTTGCACGAGTTGCCATTTCGGCACCTCATGGTGTGGACACTTCCACAATAGATCCTGGAATCACTCCCCGGCACCATGAAACATTTCCCCTAGCCGCTAGGCGAAGTGATAATCGCCCGTCGCAAAGCATTGGCTTCTCCAATTTGGAAGAATTTCTTTAGGAAAGCTAATTTAAGATCATTCCAAGTCTCTATTGGACTTCCAATGGTTCGATACCAATGTGCGACCTTATCCCTAAGAGAGTGGGGGAAAAGCCTCATGATCATTTGCTTTTCATTCACATTCCTAGCTTTCGTGGTTTGAACCAAAGTGGTCAGATCTTCCAAGTGTTGGAATGGGTCCTCAAAGCCAAGCCCATAGAAATGTTTAATTAGGCCTAAAACCTGGGGCTTGATTTCTATGACTCCGGTGGGAATCATGATGCTGGGACCTTCCCCATAGTTTGAAGGATTATAGAAATCCTTCAAGAGCCGAGCTGATAACTCTGCATTTAATGATAATAATTCCATCAACCAGAGTTTATTTTAGGGGTATATGTGCACTAATAACATATCATGATGGGCATAGGATCACTGCATGCATTGCGAATTAAGATTACTTATAAATCAATGTTTAATGACCATATGTACAAGTGCATGTTGTAACAGGCCTCAGATGAACAATCGGACTTCACAGATGGATCCAGATCGACGAACGAAGTCCAATGGACTTGAAATCGCTTAAATCGGACATCTAGAGCTCCCCCAACAAGCCCAAGAAGTTATGGCCGTTGATCTGATGATCAATGGCCCACAATTGGCCACGTGGAGCCATCCGCCGCACGCATGCACCGTAGCGACCCCGCTTTAGCACAAGGAGACGATATAAGCCGTCCGATCCAAGGATCGAAGGACTAAGAACCACTGGGCCTCGCCAACACACGCACGCACCCAACCAGCTTCAAATCCTGATCGTTGGATCTCCATCCAACGGTCGATGACGCCCGCGCGCAACTTCACCTCCGCTACTAATCCTGAAGACAACACAACGGAGAAAGACTCACCCTCATAAGCAGCGGCGGGCGTTCAAGATCTCGCATGCTACCAAATCCATCCCTAGCACAGGCACGATCAATTGCGACCGTTGATACGCTCATGGACGGAGTGGATGAAGACACGCGACATGACTTCAAGCGCCCCTTCCCAGACGTGCATGATGATGCGCGCTCATCACACGCAGGGCATGATCCAAGTGCCTGATTTCACGTGATCGTGGCCATTGTAGCACGATCGAACGGCCGACGTTCGTCCATTACGTGAAGGTGTACGAAGACATCCACAACCGCGGGCTCGAGGGGAGACGTGGCTTGCCCTTAGCCATTCGATGGCAATCCGTGCCTCTGATCTGACGACTGAGGATGCGCGAGCGTGGATTAAAGGAGGAAACACGCGTGCCTCCAAGGACTGGCGAGCGAGGGGCTTCACTAACACTTCTGGAATGGGTTTAGCGATGTCCTGGATGTCGCTAAAGCCCCTGCCTAATTTAGAAACCCCTTCTTCTCTATAAAAATCCCCATACCCCTCCATTCATCTCCATATCTTAGTATTCAATTCTCATTCCCTCTCCATGCAACACTAGCCCTCTCTTATCTCCACCAAACACTCCATATCCACCCTGGAGTTGTCGAGCTGCCAACGAAGCCCCCTCCACCGTCGTGGTTGCCTCACCTCCTCCTCACACTCTCTCTTACTCTAGTTTTATGTTGCACTATTTGAAGCTTTCATCTATTGTTGTATTTGTAAACAAACTCGAATTGCATGCTATATGTTGATGTTGCTTCTTATATTACAGCTCACATCTCCTTAAAGTGATTGTCATGTTTTAAACGCAAGCTCGAACCCTACTCTCTCTCTCTCACCCTCATTTTCTCACAAGCAAACAAAACAAACATTCTTGTGACATCTAAGGCAACTAACCCGATTTTATGCCTCCTCGTGTTCGACACTTGGACTCACCAAATCCAAATCTTAAATTAAAATCGACATCGCGAACACATGCTACAATGATATAATTAAACCAACGTGTTCTGCACGTGTCATGAACACCTTGACCATTCATCCATTGGAACCATTGCTACATCTGCTGTAGCTAATCTAACTGCCTCTGAATCAGTTCCTGCTGGTTCAGGGGCAGGGGAGGTGGTTGTTGGTCAACCATGGGATCACTTTGGCTACAACCCAAGTTCTTCCTCCGAGAATGATCTAAAGGTCCTTCCAAGTGAGGATTCAATGACCTCCTTCCAAGTATGCATTGGAAGGAAGTCGGAAGGATAGGGGAAAAAATATGGAGCCCTGTAGCACAAAAAAATAAGCCTGCCCTTAAGTTAGGTAGCCTAAGGACCTATGCTTCAGAAATTGATAGCGAAAATACGCGGTTTGTTAAAATACGTCGTTGTAACGCGTAAATCCGCTTTCGCTCTTAAATTTATAATCCTAGATAGGGAAGTATCTAGGGTCGTCCAAGGAGGCAATATGGTTGCAAAATTGATTCTCTTGCTTGGAATATATCTCAACTTTCTTTTGGTAATTTTCAATATACCATTTTTTTTTTTGTTTTTGAACTAAGGCAACATGCGAAATTATGGCGGGAAAAGTGTTTACACTTCCAATTAAGTAAACTACTCTAAAGTGGCAAGTAGAGCTCTCCCTAAGCTCACTCTAAGCAAGTGGAGGCCTAGAATAATTAGGGAGAGGAAGTGAAGAATGCTGAAAATAAGCAAATAGAAATGCAAACAAGATATGCGAAGAAGGCAACTAGATAATTGATAAAGTGTTTAACAAAAATGCCTAGTAGAGGAATGCTTCTACTACTAGATAATTGAAATAAAGAAAGAAAACACAAATCCTCTAAATAGATGGTGAAGAAGAGGGCTTCTTGCTCCAAGGTTGGTGGCTCCCAAGCTTGAAAAGAATCCTTCAACTCCTTCCTTGCAGTACTCCGCCAAAGTGATGACCTCCAAGGCAAGCCCTAAGGGGGCGTGCCCTAAGTTTCTCTCCAAGGGTGGACGTCCACCCTAAGCTTTTCTCCTTTGCCTGGCCGTCCTCCTTGAAGTGGGAGAGTCCTCCTCCTTGGCGTGGCCCAAGTTGAAGAGAGTGGGGAGAAGAAGGCACCAAAAGGGCTGGTGGTGTGCCCCTTTAATCTCCTTCTCTACTCCTTCTTCTTGGCCGTAGGTATAGGTGGTTTAGGTAGAAAATATACTAAGGGAGGATGGGAATTATGTGGTGGTAGGGTAGGGTATTTATAGGATGGGAAGGGGGGGTGGTTATGGTGTTTTTGGAGGGAAATGAAGGGGTGCTTGGTTATTTTTGGAGGGAAAAATGGGAGGGAAATGAAGAGGTGCCTTGGTTTTCCCTCCAAAAATACCTTCTAGAAGGCAATTTTGGAGGAAAAAAATGGAGGGTGGAGATGGGCTTTGATGGTGGATGTAGGGTGGTGATGGAAGGGATAGTTGGCACCAAAATAAAGTAGGAGTAGGTGGTCTTTTTGCTGGAGCTTAGGTAGTAGGGTAATAGGTTTTGGTGCCATGGAGGTGGACTAGCTAAGTTAAGCAGCTTAGCTAGTAGGGAGTAGAGTTGGAGGCATTTGGAGCTAGGGTTTTCAGGGAGAAGAGCTGAGGAGGAGAAGTCTGGAGCTGGAGCTAGAGCTGGCTGCTGCTGAAGAGGCTGGCATGGGGCTACTCTAGCTGGCTTAGCTTGCTAGTTCTTTGCTAGTTGCTAAGCCAAGCTAAAGTGAGCTAGCTTCTACCAAAATGAGCTGAGGTGAGCTAGGTCTGGTGCTCCCGGGGAGAATCAAGCTGGTTGAGGCAGCTAAGGTAGCTTAGCTCAACTGAGTTGAGCTAAGCTGAGTCCCCGGGAGCTGGACTTGAGATTCCTGAGCTGAGATGAATTCTTCTTCAGCTGGCTGGAGTTGAGTGGAGCTGAATGTAGCTGGATCTAAGCTGGGGTGAACTCCTGTCAACTCAGCTGAGCTAGCTAGAGCTCCCTGTGAACTAGTGGGAGCTGAGATGAGCTAGACTCAGCTAAGTTGAGCTGGATCTGAGCTGACTTGAGCTAGGGTGAGCTAAGATGAACTCTCTTGAGCTGCCATCCAGCTGAGATTAGCTGAATGGAGCTGGGATGAGCTAACCCTAGTTCAAGTAAGCTAGGTTCCAGCTGCGGTGAGCTGGATCAAGCTGAGGTGAGCTGGATCAAGCTGAGGTGAGCTGGATTAGGCTGAGTTCCAGCTAGTCTGGGCTTCTCCTTCACCATTTGCCTTCTTGAGTGCTAGGGTTTTAGGGATCTGTGCATCTGTACATCCCTAACACTCACAAAAACACATTAAAACGACAATAAAAAATGCAATGCATGCCTATCCTAATTTATGCCTAAATGCAGCCCAAAAACCCGTTTGCAGAGTAAAATCCTAAGAGCTAGGTTAGTTTTAAAGCATAAAAATGATGATAAACTGGCGTTTATCAGAAATAGACTTCAGCCACATGATGAATTTGATGTCCTTACTCCCGAAGGTGGTAAAATTGGGCTGGCGAAGTAGGGAGAGCATGTCCCGAGGGCTGCTAATTATGCCAAACCCCTACTTACTAAGTCGTTTAACAATCAGGCCCCCCAACGTAGCACCTTTTGAAGCAAGCAGATGTCACTAATTCAAAATGCGTTCAAGAGAATACTTTGAAACAGACTCAATGAATCATAGGGCCAACGTCTACTCAATTTTAATTAAGGCCTGGGATAATAGTGCTTTTGGAATGTGATGGGCCCTTAATTGAGTTATGCCCTTAATGATCAATTTGTGAGTGTGTATGTGCACAACCAATGGTTTTTCAAGTAAGATTAATTTTTTTTGTGAGGTGAATTTTAAGGTTAAATCTTGCGTGGTAGCTTTAGGATTCAGATTTAGGTGTATTCAACCAAGTTTTGTGAGGTAAACCAAGTTTGAAAGCATGAGTTCAAGTATTTTCCTTCAAAAATCAAAAGAATATGGAGTGTCTGGTTTTGACCTAGATATTTGAATCCTATGGGAAACTACAAGATGAATTAGTTTTACGTTAGGTGATGCGGTCCAAATTGCTTAAACAATTGGCCCTAATGCACCACCAATTAAAGCACACATAAGTGATTCACATATACCAATTTCTACTTATTTATGTGTTGATTTGTGCGTGTACCGGTTCCACAGGTCAGAATTTTGGTTGAGTAGATAAAATCAAGAGAGGTTATGTGCCTCAAACGTGGGTGTATGTAGTATGTATGTTAATTTCGTCCCACAATCAGAAGAAGTTATATATATATGCGGAGGTGATTGCACAGCAATCATATGACCTAATCTACCTGAATTAAGTTAGAATTTAGCAAAACTTAGGAACAATGCATACATAAGCATCATAATTTGCATAGTAGTTAGTTTGATAGCTTATAGATAATATTTTCATTTAATGCTGTAAAAGAGAGAAAAAAATTGATTGCAGATGATCCGAGGTCACAAATGATAGATCAAACCATAAGGATCTGATCAGGATGACGACGAGAGTCCAATGCTTCTAGAATCGTCTTGATCAGACATCCGTAGCATCACGTGCAGCCCATAGAAGAACGGAGGCCAAGGTGCAAGATGACAGAGATCTAAGCCTCAAATGTAAAATCCAACCACACAAATGGATTTGGATCAAGGATCAACGATCGCAGTTCAACAGCACAAAAATCATCTCAATCGGAGGCTTACAGCATCGTCTACAAAGTAAGGAAAATGGATGGCATGATGGCGCCATGTGTCACCATCACAACTACCCCTCGCCGTGCCCCCAATCTCTGAAGAAGTTCCTCGTGCTTTGTGAGCCATTGGATCGTCATCCAATGGCCACAAAGCAGCCACGTCGCCCCCATCTCCGAGCCTTCATCAATCAAGTCCATCTCAACCGTTGGATTTCCATCCAATGACTGAGAATAGCCATGCACTAAACCCAAATCACGACACAACAATGAGCGTAGTGAGTTGGTTAGCGTACTCCAACTTCAGCGAGGAGTGCGGGATCAAGCCATGTTGTGCACCAAATCAGGAAGGCGGTGGCTTCGGGCTCAATTGGACCATTGGATGATGATCGGAGGGTGTGGAGGCAAACATGTAGCGCGACGAGGGGCCTCTGATGTGAATGCGCGATCTGACGCTGCCACAAACACACAGTTACATGCGTTCTCCTTAAGGCGGTAGCGCACGCGATTTAAGCCATCTGATCGCGATTTGAATCGAACACGCACAAGGTAGGCGTGAGGCATGCGGCGAGGAGCACGCGATCACAAATGGATGGCTGTGGCATGCCACGTGTCAGCCAGAGAGTACATCCATGCGTTTAAGGTGCATTTGAGGTTATTTTGAAGTGCGATTTGAGCCGTTGATCTCCTAATCGACGGATTTGATCGTACCTAGGTTGTTGCATGAGTTGGAGGGCTAAAATTTCCACTTTTCCCCTCATTAAAGCTATAAAATGAGCCTCAGGGCCCTCCAATTGAGAGGCAACTTTCACTAGATAGATCTCTAGTCTCTCTCTCTCTTTGCAACTCTTCTGACATTCATCCCAATGCTCTGGATCTGAAGTGCTACCGCACTTCGCACAAGCATCCCACAAGGGGCGTCATCATTTGCTATCTTTCTCTATCTCTATCTCTCTCTCTCTATCTACTATTTAGCATAGTGATTTCTAGTTTGAAGACTATTTCCAAATAGTAATACAATTCTGATTTTCTGGATATCTGATGTCTATATATACATATATAAATATAAACATATTTGTTTAGAATGACTCTCTGAAAAGCTTTTACATAAAAATCATGTTTTGCCTCCCTACGAACGACTTGGTACCCACTGAAACTTTATAAATATAATTTGTTTCCTCGTGATTTGCACTACAATGATACAACATCTTTTAACGCATTTCACCGACGAACAAGTTGGCACCGGCCCCGGCAACGGAAATTTTTAAAAGCTTTTCATGCAAAATGCTTATTTGAGATTATAACTTGCTATTTTTGGTTTTACAGGAATCACAAAATTGCAGGAAGACATGCGCAACAATGGAAAAAAATGGATTCCGATCTTAGGTAAGTACTCATAGCTTAGATTAGGTTAGATTTCCTTTCAAAAAAAAATTCCAAAAAAATTAGGTGTTTTTCTTGAACCTTAGGATTAGTTAGCATTTGCTTGCTTTCTAAAAAAAAAATTCTCTTGGTAATTTTTCGGGCTGAAACAAACTCTTATCTTAAAAATTCAATTCCTAAAAATTTGCATGTCCAAAAATTCTAAAACTTTTACTGGACATGGATTTTGCAGTCAAGAATAACATATCCAAATTTCACCTAAATTTGAGTCATAAAAAAATTTTAAAAATTTACACATTGAACTATTAGCAAATTGGTCATTGTTCCTAATTTTTCAGAGTTCAAAATATCATAGAAATTTTTTATACAACTCATATTGACTTAAAATTTATGGCAATAAATTCTTGTGAAAATTAAGAATTTATAAAAAAATCTAAAAAAAATATTTCTTGCACGTTTGATTGCACATATTATTTAATCACGAACTAGGGTTAAAACTGACTGCAGAACCCTCAGTACACTTTAAATATGAAAAGAATAGAAAATGTACATTAAAATTCTTGAAAAAATATTTATTGAGTGCCTAGTTAGTGGTGTAATAGGACCAATTGATTGCATTGTTTGGGTCGCACCACTCCTCTGATTTTGGACTTAAAAGGACCATCTAGCACTATCTACGCTTAGGGTTTCACATTAGAGTAGAGCACACTTGTATTTCCATTCTTAAAGGAAATCTATCAAACAATTAGGATTTTCAAAACTCTTGTGTGCCTCATCAGAACCCTTGATTGAAGATATTAACTCAAGTGAACCCTAAAACTCACTAATACAAGCAATTGAATCTTAAAATTCACTTAATCATAAGAAATTGCTTATAAACTCCTTGCCTGCACACTTACACTTTGAAAATCAATTTTTAGGGTAACACCCCCTAATGCCCATCATTTTCCAAAAGCACATCAAGTTTAAGCCTAAAACTGAGTAGACGTGCCCTAGGTAGGGTTAATATTCTTGGGGACTTGAAATTAGATTGGGTTAAGGTTAATGCCTTGTCTACTTGGACCCACTGGTGACAAGAAAGGTTGGTGCAGAACCGCATTAACCCTTAGTGGTGTCTCGCCATGCAAGGTGTCCTAGGGGGTCCCACCCTTCTGGCCAGCCAAGTAATTCAAGGGTTGATCTAACCCAGTTGTGTCTTGGGGAACCATGATTAGGTCTATTTAGGATTTACACTCTAAGGAATAGCTTGATTGCTTGCATTGAAAGGGTGGGGTATTCTCTCATCTATCTTCTCCCTCTCATCTACGGACATTCTTCTAGTGCATGCAAGGTAGAAGATCTCTACATCCTAATTTGCTACCACCTTTAGAAAGAAATACTAAGAGAAGACCTAATTGTCCAGAATCTAAATCTGAACCCTCTTAATGGCTAATCACCACAAGGAAGAGGAGATCGAAAAGGAGGAACAAAATCTAGATCCGATGACTTTCTTACAAAGGCAGATTACTAAGCAGGGCCAAAATCATGATAGACAAATGGAGGTCATAGTGCAGGCCATTACTCGACTCCAAAATGGAAAAGTAGACCAACTTCTTCGTGACTTTTATAATCCTCTTAATGGCCAACTTGAACCTTTTGTCAGGGTACCTCAGGATGGGGAAGATTTTGAACTCAAACTACAGATCATCAATCTAATCTCCACTTCCATGGTTGCGTTTCTGATGACCCCTTCTACCATCTTGAAGAACTTCTACACATAGGAAGGACCTTTGGCCCTAGGAACATAAATGAAGGTACCTTAATGACGAAAATGTTCGCATTCTCCTTAAAAGATAAAGCTGCTAATTGATTGAGGACTATTGGTAGACCAATCCTAACATGGGAAGATTTGAGAAGCACATTTCTGAAAAAATTCTTTCTCGTAGGAAAAACCAATGCCCTTAGATGTGCCATTACAACCTTTAAGTAAAACTCTGGGGAACAATTACATGAGGCTTGGGAGAGATTTAATGATTTGGCTAGGATGCCCTCATCATGGGATTTTGAAGTGGCACTTGGCTCATATTTTCTATTATGGGTTAAGTGACAATTTGAAGAATTTTGTTGATGCGGCATGTGGGGGCAATTTTCTAAGCAGAGATGCTGAGGGAGTCTTTCAATTATTTGAGAATATGAGCGAAAATTCCCTCAACAATGCTCAATGTTCACCTTTAACAAAGCAAATCAACCAAGGAGCAGAGTTTATGAAGTTAAGGATAATTCAAACTCGGTTGATTTAGAACTAATTGCACAACAATTGGACAAGGTGGAACTTGTTGGAAAGAATGTAGAAAGTTTAGATAAGAAATTGGACAACCTTATGAAGGGCCAGAGTTCCTTAGGTACACATTTCAAAATAAATCCTATGCCTACCCAAGGAGTTCCTATGCTAACCTGCACCCAACTCCTTAACCCTCTAGGTCAAGAAATGGTGCACAATCTTAATGACCTAACCATGGCTCCGCCTATGAGCCAACTTTACTTGGACCCATCTCTTTCTGGGTACTAAGGAGGGACCTTGATGCCCTTAAATTCTGAACTAGGCATCTCGGTGCCTAGTTATCCTGAGGATGTGAATGCACTCCAAGGTTACACTAGAAATGACCCCTATTCAAACACTTACAACCTTGGATGGCGCAACCATCCTAACTTTGCTCGATTAAGTCAGAAACTCGCCCAAGGTCCTAACTTGACTAAGCTAAACACTTATGGGCAACCCAATAGGTACACACAACCACGCACATATCAGCCACAACCTACTCAAAAAACTAGCCCTCTGATCTGAGTCTGGTCCTCAAGGAAATGCAAGAAATGAATTTGAGATATAAGGAAGAAATAAATCAATTGAGGACAAAATTGACTGGATGACTATACCAGTTAGTTAACGCTAGACAACACGGGATGCTACCATACCAACTCGTCCCCAACCCAAGGAACTTTAATAGGGTTAACCAACACAACACACAGGAGCAACAGGCACATATAGTTCAACCTGCTCCCAAGCATCCAATTGGTTTTGTTAACCCCAACCCAACCTAGGCTCAGCCCATCTTGCCAAACCCATCTCACCCTTCTAACCCTAATGCCTATGCTTGTGCTGTCACTTTGAGAAGTGGGAAACAAATCCAAGATCATTATCCTTCTACATCGAAATCTTACTAAGATCTTGAGGAACCTGAATCTAACCTAGGAGACCAGGCTAATCTGGAAAACAAGACTCATGATTTGAACACTCATCATTTCTCTCAAGCACCTTTTCCTGAAGCCTTAAACAAATCTAAGGAAAAGAAAACCAATCAATCTAAGGAGTGGCTTGAGATTTTAAAGCAAGTCTAGGTGAATATGCCACTCCTTGAAGCCATTAAGAACATCCTAGCCTGTGTGAAATTTCTGAAGGAAATGTGCATATTGAAACGATAGGCCAAATCACCAAAAAGGGTCATAGTTTCTGAACAAGCCAATGCCATCATCTTAAACAAGATTCCTCCTAAAAACAAAGATCTAGGGACCCCCTTAATTTCATGTGAGATAGATGGTTTTATCTTGGATCAACCTTACTGGACCTTGGTGCCTTTATTAATCTAATCCCCATGAAATTATATGAAGAGTTGGATTTAGGTCCCTTGCAACACACTGAGGTTACCCTTCAGCTTGCTGATAGGTCAACCAAAATTCCAAAGGGACTCTTACAAAATTTGATTATAAAAGTGAGGGATTTTGAGTACCCTGTGGACTTTCTTATTTTAGATATGGAGGCATCAGAAAACTTGAACCACAGCCCGATAATCTTAGGAAGACCTTTCTTGGCTACAGCCAAGGCCCTAATCAATTGTGAGATGGGGATTATGCAAATCACTTCTAGTAGGAAAACTTATCAACTCAATATCTTTAAAGCTTCCCAAAAGAATAAGGTGAATTGTGGTTTCATTGAGGTTGTAGGAACAATTAAAGAGGTTTTGGCAATTCACACTAAAGATGATTCGAATCCTGCCAAATCTCAAGATCAACACGAAAGACAAGAAAGTGATGTACTTGAGGATGATTCTGATCTACCACCTCCCATAGAAAATCAAATTGAAAAAGACATTAGTGAGATTGAGAAACTCTTGGGAGTATCTTATGATGATTAGATGATAACATAAAGAATCCTCAATACATCCACCCTGAAATTCAAGAACTATTGAAGTTTGAGGGGGTTCAAGAAATTGGACAATCTAAGGACATGAACTAGGTAAACGAAGAAACAACCTCGAGAAAAGAAGATCAAATCATGATGGACTGGGGAAGAACTTATACTCCAGCTGGTTTAAATGGATGGCTTGAATTTGAGGAAGAAATGACTTCTGATGAGGAA
Source organism: Thalassia testudinum (assembly GCA_037157565.1). Classification (NCBI taxonomy): domain Eukaryota; kingdom Viridiplantae; phylum Streptophyta; class Magnoliopsida; order Alismatales; family Hydrocharitaceae; genus Thalassia; species Thalassia testudinum. The sequence continues at coordinate 66,147,505 of JAZHRO010000063.1, forward strand.
GAGGTAATTTTTGATGAGGATTTTGACGAATTTAGCACAACTCTACCTTTGTTTTCATATGACCCAGAGCCTGGAGAATTATGAGTTTTGACATCAACTACCATTATGAGGATCCTTATGATTTTGATTCAGAGCTAGATTTAAATCTCAATCATGATTTCAATCCAGACCCTCTACCACCTCTTCTTGAATTATGGAACTGGGTTAATGAACAGGCTTTGCATCATGAACCTCATCTATCTGACCCTATTTTCTATTTGAAATCAAAAAAACTCTTCGGAGTAGGACTACATCATTAGTTGGTCTGCATATGTGGATCACTGATTCTTGGACCAACCAATCATATCTTTATACTAATCCTGAATCTTTCAGCAACAGTTATTACTCCTTCTCTTGACCCACAATATTGAATTACATATTTCTTTTAGGTTTAGGTCTGGCAAATGACGTTAAACTTAGTGCTGGCTGAGAGGCAACCTAGTATTCTATATAAGTATTTTTCATTATCAAGCTGACCTGGATTAACAAGCTCAGTTAGGTGATATCCCCTCTTGCTTATTACATTTTGATTTCCTGCATACATTTCAATAAGGACATTGTAATGAATAGGCATGGGGGAGTGAACATTGCATGTCTTATTTTTATGTCAAAAAAAAAAAAATTGCATTCATGCATAAAGAATTTTTATCAAGAAGGTTTTATTAGAGATTTACTCTTAAGTTGATTCCTGAACTTAGAATTCAGTACAATTTCACACTTTCACATAGAATTTACAATGGATTCATTGTGAAGATCGATAGACATCTTTAGTTTGTTGAGAAGAAACAATACTTCTTCTCCTGAACCCTTGGACAGTAATTAAGGAGTCAGGCAAACATCTTCTAGTAGATCCACCAAACAATTATAAGGTGAAAGTAGTGAGTCTACTAGTGCTCTAAGGTGAGTATAAGGAATCTTAATTTCTAGATAATTGGATAATGATACTCGGAGTTAGGCATAGTTTTTGCTCTCGTTTCCTATGTACAAATTCTTTGTGTGAATTTTTAGAGAGTCACCAAATAAGGCAAATACACAAAGAGCGGGTTCTAATAAAACTAGGACTAAGGTGGATGGTTGCAACCGTCCTTTATGGAATCCTCGACTAAAGGAAGGTATTAATATCAAGGTCAGAAATACACTGTCCCATCCATTCCTTTCCTGGTGTCGAGAATAGGCACTTCCACCAAATAAGTCACTCGATATCCTCTTGAACACCCCAATCCCGAATAATGCCTCATGAATAAAAATGTGCAGGGTTGCTACAGTACATTGTGTTGGTAGAAATAAATATACAAAAAAAAGAAGAGAAAAAAAGAGAAAAGAAGAAAAAGATATATATAGAAAAATGAAAAAAAATAAAAAAAGGAGAAAGAAAAAAAGAGTGTTAATTGCGTTGTGTCAAGCACATTAAGGCAACAATAGCAATTTCCTTTACAATCCACCAAATACAGCCTTGACCTATTTTTCTGTATTTTTGACCGACTGAATATGGGCTGAGGAATTCTAACTTAGTCATAGGGTTATCAGAACTTAATCAAAATGTTAATGTCATGAGAGGCCACCAAATATACTGACAAATCTAGTGAGACTGTGAGCTAAAAAAAAAGAAAATATAAAAGAGAAGAAAAAGAAAAAAGAAAGAGAGAGAATATATACAAAGGAACTAAAGAGAGCATAGTTTCTCTACCTCTCTTTGAGTTGATTTATTTAATAAGTCTGGAAATCTAGGTTCTATCGTACTAGTCTATGTGTAGCACCAGATGAGTGTGAGCCACCAAATACAAATCCACATGAAACAAAATATTTTCTACCTAAGCTAAAAAGTTGGGGCTAAATTTATAGATTATTTTATCACCCCGAGTGAAGAAGTTTGCCTAATCTAAAAGAATTTTACTAAGAGTTAAGTACAAGCTATAGATGTGGATTGGCTTTTCACTTGGATCCGTTGTGTAGGCTACAACACTACACTTTCATAATTGGCTGGACTTATAAAGTTTTGGATGAGATCAAAAGAAATAAATCTCTAGTCAAACTCTTGATAGAAATCAGTCATTTAGGACCACTTTGCATTTAGTCTTGCGTTTGCTAGGGAATAGCAAGATTTAGGCATGAGGGTGTGATTGTACAGCAATCATACAACCTAATCTACCTGAATTAAGTTCGAATCTAGCATAACTTAGGAACAATGCATGCATAAGCATTATAATTTGCATAGTAGTTAGTTTGATAGCTTAATAAATAATATTGCCATTTTATGCTCTAAAAGAAAGATGAAATTGATTGCAGATGATTTGAGGTCGCAAATGATAGATCGGACCATATGGATCTGATCAGGATGACAACAGGAGTCCAATGCTTCTAGAATTGTCCTGATCAGACATCTGTAGCATCACATGCAACCCATAGAAGAATGGAGGCCAAGGAGCAAGATGATAGAGATCCAAGCCTCAAATGTAAAATCCAACCCCACGGATGGATCTGGATCAACGATCGCAGTCCAACGATGCAAAAATCATCTCGATCGGAGGCCAACGGCACCATCTACAAAGCAAGGAAAATGGACAGCCATGATCACACCACGTGGTGCCATCACAGCCACCCCTTATCGTGCCCCCAATCTCTAAAGAAGTTTCCTGCACCTTGCAGACCATTGGATCATCATCCAACCGCCACAAAGTGGCCATGTTGCCTCTATCTCCGCTCCTTCATCAACCGAGTCCATCTCAGCCGTTGGATTTCCATCCAACGACTGAGAACAACAATGCACTAAACCCAAATCGCCACACAACAACGAGCGTAGTGTGTTGGTTAGCGCACTCCAACCGAAGTGAGGGGAGTGGGATCGAGCTGTGCTGCGCACCAAATTAGAAAGGCTGTGGCTTCAGGCTTAATTGGACCGTCGGATGTTTATCGGAGGGTGCAGAGGTGAACACGTGGCGCGATGAGGGCCTTCCGATGCAAACACGTGATCTGACACCATCGCAAACACACGGTTACATGCGTTCTCCTTAAGGCTGTAGCGTGCGCGATTTGAATCGAGTGTACGGGAAGCAAGTGTGAGATGAGCTGTATGGGGTACGCGATCGCGAACAGACAACTGCAGGCATGCCACGTGTCAACCAGAGAGAACATCCGTATGTATAAGGCGCATTTGAGGTTATTTTAAGGTGCAATCTGAGCCGTTGATCTCCTGATCAACGGATTTGATCGTACCTAGGTTATTGCACGAGATGCAGGGCTAAAATGCCCACTTTGCCCCTCATTAAAGCTATAAAAAGAGCCTCAGGGCCCCCTAATTGAGTGGCAACTTCCACTGGATAGATCACTAGTCTCTCTCTCTCTCTGTGCAACTCCTCTCTGGCATTCATCCTTGTGCTATGGATCTAAATTGCTGCTGCACTTCGCACAAGCATCACATAAGCAGCGTCGTCATCTGGTATCTTTCTCTATCTCTCTCTCTATCTACTATTTAGCATATTGATTTGTAGTTTGAAAAATGTTTCCAAATAGCAATACAATTCTAATTTTCTGGATATCTAATGTCATATATACATATATAAATATATACATATTTTTTTAGAACGATTCTCTGAAAAGCTTTTACATAAAAATCTTGTTTTGCCTCCCTGCGAACGACTCAGTACTCACCGAAACTTTATAAATATTATTTGTTTCATCGTGATTCGCACTACAACGATAGAATTAATTTTAAACGTGTTTTTCGGTCGAACAGGAGGTGAGATGAGTGAAGGTGGCAAGCAAGACAAACAATTTCTATCCTAGGGTTTATGCAAACACCTAAGTAGATTAAGTCTTGGTTATTTATGTGGTGAAAAGTGAAACTGGTGGGGGGGAAATGTGGGGGCACTTACAAATCGCTTTACCCACACTTTACTTTGATTTACCGCACTTGGATTTCCCTGCTAGGATACCTGCAAGACAGCAAATTAGAGACAAGAAGGGTTAGACACTAAGTAAATACAGAAAAACATGGAAGAAGAAATCAAATTTCGTTGCCTCCCTGGGAACGACGCCAAAATGGTGAATGTAATTTTTGTGAGAAAAATTAGGGTTTTGTAAAGCTCATCATCGTAATCGCAAAATGTCGCTACCAAATAAAATTTACTAAAACTCAAATTGAGTCCTGGGTCGAACACGTGGAGGTGATTGCACAGCAATCATAGGTCCTAATCTACCTGAATTAAATTAGATCCTAGCTTAACCTAGGAATAATGCATGTATAAGCATGTTATTTTGCATCATAGTCGATTTGTTAGCTTTTTAAATAATAATGTTATATTATATTCTAATTGAGAGGTAATAATAATTGTAGGTAATTTGGGCCACAGATGATGAATCCGACCATACGAATCTGTTCAGAACGACGATGGGAGTCCAATGCTTCCGAGATCGTCTCGATCAGACTCCGGTAGCATTCTATGCAGTCCACGGAAGAGCAAAAACTAAGAAGCAAGGTGATGAAAATTTGAACCTCAAATACCAAATCTGATCACATGGATGGATCTGGATCAATGATCGCAGGCCAATGACACAAGAATCACCTCGATCAAAGCCCTATAGCACCATCTACAAAGCAAAGAAGACAGACGCCTACAATGGTGCCATGTGGCACCATCATAACCGCCCAAGGCCGCAGCCCCATCCATTGAAGGAATTCCACATGCTTTGTGGGTCGTTGGATCATCATCCAATGGCCACAAGAGTGCAACATCGCCCTCCTCACCACGCCTTCATCAAAGAGAAGTCTATCCCAGCCATTGGATCTCCATCCAACTGCTGAGGCAGCACTCGTGGAAAAGAAAAGTGAGTCAATCCATGTGGGTAGCACATTGGTTAGCGCACTTGCATAAGAGCATGAGGTGGGTGATCGAATTGCGCATAGCACTCAATTGGAAAGGCAGTAGTGCTCGCGTGAAATCAGGACGTCGGATCGGATCGAACGGTGTAGATTCGGTCGCGTGGCGCAATGACGAACGACGGATGAGGTGGTGACGATGGACTCCTGATCTAACACCCAAATAGAATTCCCGCTATACACGGAGCAGGCACTCAAAGGAGAGGTGGTATCTCACTCACGATTGGACGACTAAGATTGAAAGTGAGGAAGCGTGCAAGGAAGGGTGCGTGATCGCGATCTGAAGGCACTGAGTGCGCCACGTGGTGAGAGCTGGTGAAGTCCGTGTAAAGAAGGCACTATAAAGGTTATTTTGAGGTGTGATCTGATCTGTTGATCTCCCGATCGACGGATCTGATCAATCCAAAGTTGCTGCATGAGTTGGAGGCCCAAATACCAGCTTTGCCCATCTGCTATCTAAAGGCATCTTCTCCTCCATCTCTCCCTCCAGACCTCCAAGCTTCTCCAGACTCCCTCTTCCTCTGAAGCATACAGCATGACCACCTTGGCTCCCCAACCTCTCCAAAGGCCACCAAGGACCACCCTTGGTACCCTTGTTCTAGTAGCTTAGATAGTTATTTTTAATTCTAGTTCTAGTAATGCTTGTTCTAGTTATTTAGTTCTAGTCTAATTGCAACTCATGGTCAACTAATTGCCTAATTCACTTTATATCTATTGTGATTAGTATTTAGTTATAGTTAGTTCTAAATTAGTTTTAAAATCAAGTTATTTTCTGCCTTGAGTTCGACTGGGACTCACATCTCATTATATTTATTTGTTTCGACGTATTTTTGTGTTATACGACTTAATCACCTTTAAACTCAATCTTAGGACTGAACAAATTGGCATCGTTGCCAAGGAGGCACGACGATTCTTGATTTAATAACTGATTTATTGTACTTCTCTTTGGGGTGCAGGTATGAAACGAGGATCCACGCATGCATTGAGTGTGGGTGAAGACAATTAGGTGCACACGATTATCTCAGTAGGATTTTAGATTAGAGTTTGATTAGGATAGGAGTTATTTGAAAATGAAAAAAAGAAATTTAGAAGTTATTTGTTAGGTAGTTAGGATTTTCTTTTCCTTGAAACAAAAAAAAAACTAGATTGAAAAAAAATTACTACTACTATCTTTAGAAACTTGACCAGAAATTGAATACAAATTTGAAAATTCATTTTACATGTTTCTAGTGGTCCAAAAATCTTGAAATTTTGGAAGAAACTATATTTTCAAACTATCTTTCCAACGCCACCATTCCTAAGAAAAAATTCAATTTGTGGAATTTTGAAAAATTCACGGAGTACACAAGGGTCAAACAGACTGAAAACTAGATTTTTCTAAACTTTAAAAACTTAATTTCAAATAGTACATGAATCTGATTGACCCCAAAATGATGGGTTTTGAAATATAATCAAGTTAGCTTTCATTCCCATAATTTTTCAAAATTTTTGGATCACATTTGATACTGTTTCAAAAAGAAAAATCAACATGGGGTCAAAATCTCAGATCTAACCCTCTGTTAGTTAAAACTTCATAAATATTTATTTGAGATAGTAAAATTTCTAAAAAAATATTATTTGAAAATATTATTGAAAAGAGAATCTTCCTACCAATTTTCAAATCATTTGGATTCCAATTTTGTTTGAGAGAGTATTTCTTTGATTAGTGGTCTACTGTTTGAAAAACTTAGAAGTGCATGAGCCCTAGGACCACACTAGATTAGCCTGGACTCAATCAAGCCCAGTGGTTAGTCAGTGAGTTGAGTCACCTTGTGAACCACTCACAACATACCAAATTGGAGAAAAGGCTGAAAAAAAACATAAAGAATATCTTAAAAACCCACGTTTGTCCTTTGACTATTGGGTGGTCTCAACCTCTTTTTTGCCCAACCTGGCAGCTAAGGTTGCGGGGTAGTGTCAAACGACCGCATCTAAGGGGTACAAAGGAATCAGAGGTGAAAGCCAAAGGAAAAACATTCCTCTTAGTCCCCTCGTAAACAGACCGGCCGGGTTAGCTTAAGAGGTAGGGATCATTTTCAGTCGATTTCTCGACAAATTTTCTTCAATAATTTAAACCTGAACAAAAAATCTGGCAATCTGATTCTAAAGGACCAATCTAATTAACAAGGCCATAGCCTTTTTTGGCTTGGCTACACCAACACTTGTTTGTGTATGCAACGAAGAAGATCTTTTAGACTTAAACTAGTTGGACCTTAGGAACCAAACCCAAGGCAGTGAAGGTGAATTTTACCCGACCCTTCTTCCCAACTCGTATCTTCTCCAGATTAGCTGAGATGGCTAATTTTGGTCTTGAACCTAGTTAGGGCCTTGAGAATCTAGACCCAATGGCTTGTCTGGAAGCCAGGGTCAAGGAATCAGAACAGAGATATGAGCAGAGCATTTACAGGATTCTCACCACACTGGACAGGATGTAGCATTCACCACGAGGTGAACAACTGCGAGACTTCTATGATTTGGTGGCTACGATCGTGGAACCTCAAATCCGGATTCGCATAGGCAGAGACGCATTTGAGCTGAAGCCAAACATAACAAGTCTGATTCAGACTCATTTTCATGGAAACTCGAATGAGGATCCCTTCCAGCACATTGAGGATCTAAGTCGAATTGCAAAATCAGTTCGACCTAGAAATGTCAATATAGGGATTGTTCTCATGAAGCTTTTTCCATTCTCTCTCAAGGATAAAGCTTCTTATTAGTTCAAGACCATCGGGAGGGCAATTGGAACCTGGGCAGAATTATGTCACGAATTTCTCCAAAAGTTCTTCCTGATTGGTCGAACAAATGCGATGAGGCGTGCAATTACGAATTTCTTCCAAGGACTAAGGGCGAAATTGCATGACTCCTGGGATAAATTTCATGACCTTCTCAGGAAATGCACGCACCATGGTGTACCTAGATGGCACCTAGCGCAAGTCTTTTACCATGGGCTGGATGACATACATCAGTACCAGGCTGGATGACACACATCAGGGCGGGGATTTCCTCATAAAGGATGAGAACAAGGCATTTGAACTGTTTGAGTCCCTAGCGGAGAACTCAATGAATGCTGCATCGATTAACCAATTCTAGCGACCTGGACAGCAATGAGTTAGTGTCCATGAAGCTCATGCTGAATTTGCTTGAGTTGATATGGACATTATCACCAAGAAGCTGGATAAGGTGGATCTGCTCGCCAAGAAGCTCGATGAATTGATTCGAGCTCAACCTAAATTTCCTTGCAATTCTGCTGCATCCCACTCTTCTCTCGCATCCCGAGCCCCTCCTGCTCGAGTACATCTACTCACTCGAGATGTATCTTCTCCATCTTCATAGGATCCTACATATCAAGAACTCGTAAACAATTTGGATTTAGCACCATACAATCTGGGTTAAGCACCCCATGACTATTCTAGTGCATATTCCTTTGATGAATATGCATCACAAACATCTTCAGCCTATGAAGATGTCAATGCTATCCAAGGTTACAGGCGTAATAACCCATATTCAGAGACGTATAATCCTGGTTCGCACCAGCATCCTAACTTTTCCTAGTCTAGTAACTCACAAAGACCAAATCAAGATCCACACTACCAGACCATACAATACGAGAATGCACAAAACACATACCTGAGGCAGCATCCATTCCTGTCTCAGCAGCAATCCTATCCTACTTATCAGCCGCTGCCTCAAGCTGCCAATCACCCTTCAAGGCGGGCTGACCCTTTTGAGGTGTTGAGAGAGGAATTGAAGGAACCTATGTGTCAATCAAATTATGACAATTTGAAATTAATGAAAACAATGGTGGATCAGATTCAAAACATTTAGAATATGCAGAACCAACTGCTACAAGAACATAGAACACAGGGAGCCTTGCCCTCCCAACCTGTTCCTAACCTAAGATATGTACAGAACCAGGGTGCCTCACCTAGGTTCCAGGCACCACAAGGACAGGCACATGAAATATTACAAGCACCTCTTGTACCTCCTGGCTATGTTTCAGGTCAGTCGGCCTTATCATCGAATCTCGCCCAATCTACCCCTTCTGCTCCTCCCCCACCTCATAGACAGTATGCCGATGCAAATGCTGTCACCTTGAGGAGCAGAAAAGCTACAAAGGACCCACCATGTCGGTAGGCGAGTCATGATACTTCTCAAGCTAGCTCCTTTTCCCATTCTATCCCTTTAAAGGAGCAGCCTAAGGAAAAGAAACCAATCACTAAGATCACCGACATCCCTTTACCCTTCCTTGGAGCCTTAACTCATGAACCTAAAGAAAAGATAAAGGGAATTAAAAGCATTGGGGACTTAAAGGAAATCTTCAAAGATGTTCACATTAAGGTTCCCCTCCTTGATGCCATTGATCACATTCCTACTGTTGCTAAATTCTTTAAAGAATATTGTACACCCAAGCTATAGCCGAGGAAGACCAATAAGGTGGTATTGTCCAAGGAAGCTAGTGCAGTCATTTTGACTGAACTGCCACCTAAGAAGAAAGACCCGAGAGCCCCACTCATTTCCTATCAGCTACAGGATGCTCTTGTTGACCAGGCCTTGCTTGATTTGGGTTCGTCCATTAATTTAGCCCCCATTGCTATTTTCGACCACTTGTAATTTGGGGAGCTAAAACCCACTTTGTTCACTATCTAGTTGGCTAACAGATCAGTCAAAGTGCCCTGAGGTGTGGTAGAGAATGTCATTGTAAAAATCCATGGGCTTTGCTTCCTAGTGGATTTTTTCATCTTGGATATGGACATTCCTCCTAGTTTTCGTGATGCACCTATTATCTTAGGCCACCCGTTTTTGGCAATCGCCCAAGTTAACATTAACTGTGCATCTAGGTGTATAGAGATCGCCCTGGGGAATGAGAAACTCATATTGGATATTTTCAGAGCAAACAAGGACCTACATTGTAATTTTATCGAGGACTCAAATGATGATGAACCTGAGCATTGTGGGAACATAGAACTTCTTGGTGAATTAACTCCACACATAGCTTTTGTCGGGCTCATTGATTTGAGTTATAATGATTCTGACACTGTGGTGATCGTTGATCGGCCAAAGGCAATTGATGAGATACATGATTTAGATTCTGAGAGATCTAGAGTGGAATTGACTAAAACCCTCATGACAAGCTTAGATGATAAGTACATTGATTTACATGAGATTCCATACATCCATGGGGTTGATTTCGATTTGTCAAAGAATTTAATCGAAGTTGAGGAAGAATCTGATCAAAACCCCATTTCTGATTGTGATGAAATCTGAAAAATCTTAAGGCATTTTTGGATTTGGAGTTAGGTGAATCTATCACATCTTCTTTCACATCTTTGCTCATGGATATTGAGGATTTCACAAAAGCCACAAAATAGAAATGAAAGAATTAGAGGCTTTAGTGCATCTAGATTCTGATTTTCCCCACCTTGGGGATAATGAATTGCTACCCATTATATTTGAGGATTCACCCCATGAACAGAATTTGGGTGAATCTAGAGCTATTGGGATGGAACACTGGGTCTTATTCAACACACCTACTCTACAACCAACCACAACCAGATCTACTCACGAAATAGTTCCTTATACCATTTCAAACTACACCACTAAGGTCCCTCCCTTCATTTTCCACCACTTTCAGGACCTGTATGATTTGTCTCCCACTCTCGACTCCTTATCCACCTCATCTGCATTACTCATACACCACTCTTCTATGTTGCACTTTCTACCTATCACCCTGGCACCTGGATTTATTCCTCTTGTAGCACTTGGCTACAACCAATTCCAAGCCCTGATATTTTATTTTGTCGACCTTGTGGGCTTGGTATTCACAGGTAGCTGCTCTACATTTTTGGCCCATTGATGATGATGGAACTCCAAGTGTGTACCATCTTGACTCTGTCTTCTGCAATCATTGATCTATATGATGGAGTTTCACCCAGCTGAAGGCGTTAAACTTAGCATTTAGACACAACATTTAGACTTAGCATTTGCTTCTATACATAGCATATTTTATTTTGGCATATTATGCTGCATATTGTGAATATCATGATTGTGTTGGCATAAGCTGAACGACAAATCAGGAGTAAGTCCAGGTGATTTCTATCCACTTACACCTTGCCTTATTTCATTTTCTCTTATTCATGCATGAGGACATGCAATAACTTAGGCATGCGGAGGTAGTACATATACACTGAAAAATTTTCTGCCAACACCTTAGGAAATAGATCTTTTTATCAAGAGGTTTTATTAGGGATTTAGTCTTCAATTGATTCCTGAAATTAGAATCCAGTACAATTTCACACTTGCACGTAGAATTTGTAATGGATCCACTGTGAAGATCGATAGACATCTTTAGTTTGTTGAGAAGAATCATTGCTTCTTTTCTTGAACCTTTAGATAATAATTAGGGAGTTAGGCAAACAATCTTCTAGTAGATCCACCAAACAATTATGAAGTGAGAGTAGAGAGTCTACTGGTGCTCTAAGTCTAGTGAGAGGAATCTTAATTTATGGATAATTGGATAATGGTACTTGGAGTTAGGCTTAGTTTTCGCTCTTGGTTGTGAATCTTTGTGAGAGCCACCAAAAAAGGCAAATACACAGAGAGCAGGTTCTAATAAAATTAGGACTAAGGTAGATGGTTACGACTGTCCTTTATGGAATCCTCGGCTGAAGGAGGGTGTTAATGTTAAGGTCAAAAATACATTGTCCCATCCATTCCTTTCCCAGTGCCAAGAATAGGCACTTCCACCAAATAATCCACCCAATATCCTCTTGAACATCACTAATCTCGAATAATGCCTCGTGAATAAAAGTGTGTATGTCATGTTGCATTGCGTTGTGTTGGTTGATATATATGTGAAAAAAAAATAAAAAAAGAAGAAAAAGTAAAAAAAAAAAGGGTCTGACAAAAAAAAAAGGAAAAAAAAGAGAGCGTTGAGTTGCATTTATTTCATTTTATGACAAGCACATTAGGAAAACAATACCTACTACCCTTACAATCCACCAAATACAGCCTTGACCTACCTTTCCTGTATTTCTGACTGCCCGAATACTGGTTGAGGATTTCTGACTTAGTTATAGGATTATCAAAACTTAATTGAAGTGTTAATGCCATGAGAGACCACCAAACATATTTACAAATCTGGTGAGATGTGAGCTTAAAAAGAAAAAGAAAAGAGAAAAAAGAAAAGAAAAGAAAAAAAAGAAGAAAAGAGAAGAAAAGAGAGAGAGAGAATGAGTACAAGGAACTTAACAGAGCATAATTTTTCTACCTCTCTTTAAGTTGATTAATTTGATAATCTGAAAATTTAGATTCTGAAGTACTAGTCCCTACATAGCACTAGAGGAGCGAGAGCCACCAAAAACAAACCACTTGACTTAGACATCTTCTACCTAAGCCAAAAGCCGGGGCTAAAATTAAAGATTAGTTTGTATCCTCGAGAGAAGAAGTTTGCCTATCCCAATAAGAGTTTTACTAAGGGTCTAGTAGGAGCTTTAGATGTCGATTGACTTTTCGCTTGGATCTGTTTCATAGGCTACAATGCTATACTTTCACAATTATCTGGATTTCTAACTTTTGGATGAAAACAAAAGAAATAGATCTTTAGTCAAACTCTTGATAGAATGCATTTAGTCTTGCATTTTCTAGGGACTAGCAAGATTTAGGCATGGGGTATGATTGCGCAGCAATCATAGGTCCTAATCTACCTGAATTAAGTTAGATCCTAGCTTAACCTAGGAATAATGCATGCCTAAGCATCTTATTTTGCATCATAGTCGACTTGTTAGCTTTGTAAATAATAATGCAATATTATGTTCTAATTGAGAGGTAATAATAATTGTAGGTAATTCAAGGACGCAGATGATGAATCCAACTATATGTATCTGTTTAGAACGACTACGGGAATCCAACGCTTCTGAGATCATCTCGATCAGACTCCCGTAGCATCCTATACAATCTGAGGAAGAGCAAAGGCCAAGAAGCAAGGTGACAAAAATTCAAACCTCAGATGCCAAATCCAACTACACGGATGGATTGTTGAAGGAGGAAAACTACGCGTTCAGAGTTGGATTTGAAAACCCATCGTTGTAGCTTGAGTTGCGAAGAAATCCATTCAATAGATAAAATTTATACCGAAATCCGTAAAGAAGTTCCATGTCGAACACACAGAGGCAGACGCTTGATAAAAATACGCATTTTATTTGTTTGTCATGAAATAGATTAGCTGGTCGAAAACTAGCTATCTATTTAACAAATAATAAATAGAAGAGAGAGAGAATATTACAAATAAAATCAAAAGAGAGGTAGAATAAACATGGATTTCATCATAAGAAGTTTTTCATTACACTACTCATTATGACTAGAAAGCGGGAAATCTACACTAGAAAGTAGTAAATCTACTCTAGAAAGCAGTAAAGAGAATGAAGAGAGAAATATCCTCCTCGATGATCGCTTGGAGGACGAGTTGGACGGGACAGCTCCTGGAAGACGGGGAACGAAGCGGGAAGAAGGAGGATGAAGTGGGAGGAATGGGAATGAAGCAGCACGTCATCGTCGTCGCGGGATTTGCTTCCCGAATGTGGAGAGAGGACAACCGTAGGATGCTCCACGAAGGGGGACGAAGGATGAAAAATTATGATTTCTACTCTAGAGGAGCATCTCGGGTGTGGGACAAGCTCTTAGAGCTTTGGAAGGGGTGAGAGAGGAGAAGGGATGAGAAATTAGTAGGGTAGGAGTCTCCTTTTATAGTTGCAAGGAGTGGGGACATTTTGGACATTTAATTTCAAAAACATTAATTCAGGGCCTTTAGTGACAGATTTATCCGTCACTAAAGGCCTGAACGTGGCCGACGTGCGCGCGTCACGCGTGCCTCCTCGCCTTCCATTCCTAAATTTACCTGCGCACATTTGGTTGATTTCAGCCGTCCGATTGTCGAGATCGATCCTCGTAGCGCCCGTTCAAAATGCTTATGCCACGGGCCTGCGTGCGATGAGGTGTACAGACTCACGTCATCGTGCATGTACGCAATCAAAGGATCCTCCGCGTGCCACGCCTCCTCCCCTCGGCCGCCTGATCTTCATCTGATCGCCCAATCGCGCCCACGCCTGTCTAGATTGAGGCGCTCAGCGCGACTTGAACGTGTGCCCTTCACTCGCGAAGAGGCATTCGACCGCTGCGCTAAGCCTTCGTTTGTGTCGCGCGGAGGATTTGTGCGCGTGGATTTGTGGGGATTCGTCGAGCAGGTGAAGAAGAAGAGCAGAGGCAGGTCCTTGGGGCCGGTTGGGTAGCTGAGATGACACCACGTGGCGCCATCTTAGCCATCCATATTCTGTGTGTTGTAGATGGTGCCATGGGTGTCAGATTGGACCGATTTTCGCACTGTTAGGCTGCGATCGTCGATCTAAACCCATTTGTGTGATTGGATTTGTCGTTTGAGGTGCGGATTAACACCATCTTGGCCCTTGTTCTTTAGGGTTCCTCGATCTCTATCTGGTGCTACGGATGTCCGATTAGGGCGATCTTGGAGTTGTTGAACTCCAATCGTCGCCCTGATCAAATCCATATGGTTTTATCTTCGATTCGAGGCCTCGATTAACAGGTTGCCCTGTCCCTGGCCATAAAAGGAGACAATTAACCTACATTTTATATAGACTAACCTAAATGCAAGATGATGCATGTTATGCAATATTTATAGTATGTAATGCAATTCTATGCTGAAGAACATGTGTAAATAGACAGTTTATGTGATATAAACATGTTTACATCATGGATCCGGATCAACGATCGTAGGCCAACGACGTGAGAATCACCTTGATCGGAGCCCTACAACACCATCTATAAAGCAAAGTAGACGGATGGCTACAATGGAGCCATGTGGCGCCATCATAACCGCCCAAGGCCGTCGCCCCATCCACTGAAGGAATTCCATGTGCTTTGTGGGCCATTAGATCGTCATCCAATGGCCACAAGAGCTCCACGTCGCCTTCCTCACCTCACCTTCATCAAAGAGAAGTCTATCCCAATCATAGGATCTCCATCCAACATCTAAGGCAGCACACGTGGAAAAGCAAAAGTGAGTCAATCCGCACACGTAGCATGTTGGTTAGCGTGCTTGCACAAGAGCACGAGGTTGGCAATCGAATCGCGCTCAATGCTCAATTGGAAAGGCGGTAGCACTCCCGTGAAATCAAGTCATTGGATCGGATCAAACTGTGTGGATTCAGCTACATGGTGCAACGATGAACGACGGATGAGGCGATGATGATGGATGCTTAATCCAATGCCCAAATAGATGCCTTGTTATACGCCGAGCAGGCGCTCAAAGGAGTGGTGGTATCTCGCTCATTTTAACCCGTCCGATTGTGAAATTGGATAGTTGAGATTGAAAGTGAGGAATCGTGAGAGGAAGGGTGCATGATCGCGATCCGAAGGTGTTGAGAATGCCATGTGGTGAGATCTGGTGAAGTTCATGCGAAGAAGGTGCTAGGAAGGTTATTTTGAGGTGCGATCTAATCCATTGATCTCTCGATCAACGGATCTAATCAATCCAAAGTTGTTGCACGAGTTGGAGGCCCAAATACCAACTTTGCCCCTCATCTTTTCTATAAAAAGGACCTAGATCTCCTATCTGAAGGCATCTTCTCCATCTCTCCCTCCAGACCTCCAAAGTTCTCCATCATAGTCGTCCATCTTCTTTGCTTTGTAGATGGTGCTGTAGGGCTTTGATTGAGGTGATTCTCACGTCATTGGCCTGCGATAGTTGATTCGGATCCATCCGTGTGGTCGGATTTGGCATCTGAGGTTTGAATTTTCATCGCCTTACTTCTTGGCCTTTGCTCTTCTGCAGATTACATAGGATGCTATGGGAGTTTGATCGAGATGATCTCGGAAGCGTTGGACTCCTGTCGTCATTCTGAATAGCTCCATATGGTCGAATTCATCATCTACGGCCCCAAATTACCTACAATTATTATTACCTCTCAATTAGAACATTATATGGCATTATTATTTACAAAGCTAACAAATCGACTATGATGCAAAAATAAGATGCTTATGCATGCAGTTTTCCTAGGTTAAGCTAGGATCTAACTTAATTCAGGTAGATTAGGACCTATGATTGCTGCACAATCTAGAGGCGATGCTTGTTTCTTTGAAATCCTCATTTCACTTTGTTTCTTTTTTGTATTTTTCTAGTCTTTATGATTGTTTTGGTCTTTTGAGTTTGATAACAAAGTATCAGAATAAATAGCTAACTAAGCTAATCTAAAACTAAATAAAGAGAGAGAGTAGAGAAATGAAGGAGAGCTAATATATTGAAATAAAATGAAGTTTATTACAATTACACTAAATAGGAATATATTAAACAAGATAAAGGTAATGGAGGTGAGAGGAAATCTCCCAAATGAATGTCTGGTGAGACGACGACGTTTGGCGAATGTCTGGTGAGACGACGACGTTTGGCGATGGCTTGGATGGAGGAGGTGAGGTGCTGGGCGTTGGGGATGAGGTGCGGGAGGAATTTGGGTAGAGGGTTGCTTCACCAGGTATAGGAATGGTGCTGAGGAGGTGGAGGTGATCATCTACTAGAATGGAGGTGAGGGGACATCTTTGGGGTTCCCTATGAACGTGACGTGATGAGGGAGGAATATTTGGTGGAGGGATAGGATTCCACACTAATAGGGAGCCTTTAGAGCTTGGGAATAGAGCTTTCGGGAGCTTGGAATGCTTCTTAGAGCTCTAGGATGGGTGAGGATTAGATAGGTAGAGATAGGTCATAAGGGGGGGTGTGAAGGGGTTTAAATAGGCGTAGTAAGGGGTGTGGGTCGACCAAAAGAAGCACATGTGCATGTTGGAGGCCATTGGACTGCGCTGGAGTGAGCTGGGCCATGCTGGATCATCTTTTATGCACGCTTAATGCACTATTGCACTAGGGGCTTGCATGCATCCGTTGGGCACTCGCGCATAGTAGCTGGAGTCGAAGAAGACCACAGTTGTCCATGCGAGGACGGGCATCGACCATTGATGCTTCATTGACGGCAAAGGCGAGTTAATGATCGCGCCTCAAATGTATCCATCGTGTGGGAGACGATGCTGATTGTTGGATTGGAGCTTTGGATCACCATCGGATGATGGAGCATGCATTTTTAGACGCCTTATGATCGAACGACCCACAAGCGCGCCCGTGTACTCATCAAATTGCTCCTTGCGTGTGTGCAATGGTGTGTGATCGTGTTTGCGCAATTCTCTTCATCCATCGCTCCACGTGGCATGTCTCGTGTCGCTCGATGGCCATCCATTGACCACAATTGATTTGCACCCATGCTTGCGAGATTAGAGGCTGTGGCTGGTTTCGAACGGGCGCTGGTGTCTTGCGAACCGCTTGTCCAACCACTGCGCCATGGTTGTGGGAGTGTCGCATAGTCATCTTGGTGGCCACCTGCTTATGGTCATTGGATCTTCATCAAACAACCGTGAGCTTGATGAGGCATGGTGCCTTGTCTACCATGAGATTCTCATCCAATGGTGGAGAGGTGGCGATGAAGATCTCTTTAGTGGGTGATGAAGGGTGGCAAGTTGCTTTGGGTGGCCTGGATGAAGCTACGTGGCATCATTTGGGCCGTCCATCTTCAGATGCTTGTAGGGGATGCTACAGATGTTGGATCAGACTTATTTTCACATCGATGGGTTGCGATCGTCAATCCAGATCCATTCGTACGATTGGATTCTTCATTTGAAGCTCCAAAATATATTGCCCTATCTCCTAGCCAAAATAATACATGAATTAATATACAATTTATACAAGTCATCCTAAATGCAATATGATGAATGTTATGCAATATTCACAATGTCAAATGCAATGTCAAGTTTAGGAACTGACATACGTAGGCACTTTATCATGAATAAATGCATATTTATCAATCTTATATGGTTGTCCATAGAATAATGCACAATTATCCTGCTATTTGATGTTTTATTTATTTTGCAAGCAATAAGAAGGCCAGAAGATGATCCTGGCATGAAATAAAGTGAAGCAGAGAAGATTGCTAATAGATAGAGAAGAATAAAGCGTGGAATAAAGGGCAGAAGATAGGAAAGAGAGAGAGAACTTGCATGAAATAAAAGAAAAGAGAGATATGGATAACCCTATCGCCAATCTCCAAACCCTAGGATAGCTTGACCTAATACTTAGAACTCCCACCTTAGTTGACCTAATCTCATAATCCTAAAACCTAGATAACACTATCCGTAGTGTTATCCTACTATCCATGACCTTATCCCTACTACCCACTATCCTAATTAGCCTTTCTATATCCTGATTTTGCCTTCCTTATCCCAATTCCCTATTAGGTTTTCAATTGGGCTAGGTGTGACTCAAATTGACTCTTCCTAAGTCAATTTGGCTAGCTTAGATTTAATTTGGTTCACCTAGAATCAATTAGGCTAACCTAGATCTAATTAGGCTTACTAAGCCCTGATTGGACTCACCAAGACCTAATTAAGCTCACTTATTACTTGATTAAGTGCACCTAGAATTATTTGAGTTCACACCAATCCAATTGGATTCACCTAGATCTAATTAGGCTCGCACCCACCTAATTTAGGTCAACCCCAAATCCCACCTAATTCTCACAACTTATTCTATAAATTTTAAACACACACATGCGTTATACCCATCATATTTTGCCCCTACCATAATCGGCAACAACTTGACCCCTGCAAAAGTGGCAACTTTTGATGAGGTGTGGCTCATCATAGCTAAAATGCCCAAGATAAGCTAGAAACTAAGTTAAATACTATATAATTAACACAGGAAATGGGTTAAGTGTGAGAAATAACAGAAATAGCTTAAAACAACAAATCGGTGTTAAAAATGCACAATTAGGTCACAAAATGAGATATTAAAAAATGTAATATGGTGATCTAATTGCAAAATGAACACAAATTTGGGTTCAAAAGTTCAAATCAAAGGTTGAATTAACTTCATAAATGTTCAATTATGCTTCAATAAAAACTTGCTTACATTTGAACATCATTAGGACCCTGTATTTTTTATTTTACATATAGGTCCTTCATCCTTTACATTCCATTCACATTAAAAGTCCAAGGACCCAACTAGAAATCACCAGGGACCTCCTTGCAACACTTGAGGATCGTGTAGCCATCATTTTTAGCCACTAATGGGTCTCCTTGCATTCTTTCTATCCCTTCGCATTTTAGGGCTTTTATGCAAAATCCCCTCTACACCTGCAGCCGGTGAGTCCACTGTTCATGCGATGAACACGGCCAATCGTGGTCATTGTTCTCTTGTAGCCTCGATCCAAGGGTAGACCTGATTCAATGTTCGCGTGCATTTGCGTCTGGTATCACCCCCCATCACAGATCCGATCTAGCGGCTATGATTTGATTTGGACCTTTGCACCCTCCTCATGCTCATCTCCACCGTGGATACCTTAAGCATTTGTCGCCTATTTTATCCTCTCCTACTTCTTCCTCTTTTCCTCTTCCATCTTCCTCAGCTCCAATGGTTGAGCAAGTCCATCCTCTTCAACCCCCTGAGGGGAATAAAGATGATGTTATGGCCTTGGTTGAGGCTGGAATCGCGACTTCAGACCAGTAGAACCATGATCGCTTTAAGGCCATTCTCAATGCACTAGATAGAATGCAACACCCACTATGCGGAGAACAACTACGGGATTTCTATGATCCAACTGCATGCAATCTACTACCTCAGGTCTGGATGCCCGTAGGTGGAGATGCATTTGAGTTAAAGCCGAATGTGATAAGTCTGCTTTGGTCTTATTTTCATGGAAACTCGAATGAAGATCTATTCCAACAGCTGAAAGACCTAGGTTGGATTGCGGAAATAGTTTGACCTGGGAATGTTGACATTAGAATTATTCTCATGAAGATTTTCCCATTTTCTCTTAGGGACAAAGCTTCTTACTAGTTCAGGACCATCGGGAGGCCTATAGCAACCTGGGAGGAATTACATAGAGAATTCATTCAAAAGTTCTTCCTAATCGGTTGAATTAATGCGATGAGGTGGGCCATTACAACTTCCACCCAATAGTCTAGGAAAAAGTTGCATGAGGCTTGGGAGCATTTTCATGACCTTCTTTGGAAGTTTCCTCACCACGGGTTGCCTCATTAGCACCTTGCCCAGATTTTCTATCATTGGCTAGATGAGACACATCAGTGTTTAGTCGATGCGTCTAGTGGTGGGAACTTCCTCGCCAAGGATGAGGCTGGTGCCTTTGACCTGTTTGAGTCCTTGGTTGAGAACTCTCTAAATGTAGCCTCTATGAACCAGTTCGTGCGACCCAGACAGCCACAACTGTCTGTCCATGAGGCCTAGGTAGAGTCAGCTCAGGCTGACATGGACATTAGTTTGAAGAAGTTGGATGGTGTGGATCTGTTGAATGAGAAGCTTGATGAACTTAGTCATTCTCGTTTAGTAGGATCTAGTGCTGCTTCTGTCTATTCTTCATCCTTATCCCGAGCTCCTCCCTCTACGCTTTATTTTCTTACTTAGGATGCTCTTGTTCCTCCTCCTTCCTTTATATCTTCATGGGCTCCTACATATCAGAAACTCATGAACAAGTTGGATCTGGTTCTAGTTGACCAAGGTTAAGCACATCATGATGACTTTAGTGCGTATCCTTTTGACCAGTATACATCTTAGACATCTTCGGTCTACAAAGATGTCAATGAGATATATGGATATGGGCGTAACAACCCATACTCTGAGACGTATAACCCTGGATGGTGCCAGCATCCAAATTTCTCCTGGGCTGGGAGCACACAGAGACCTGCTCCTACTCTATAGCACCAGCTCAGATAGTACGGGAATGTGGCACCCACATACCCTGGGCCAGTCATTCTTGTCTCAACAACAACACTCTCAACACATTTATTAGCCTATGCATAGTGCTGCCTCTAACCCTCTGTTGAATGGTAATCGTCGAAGTTCAGAGAAGAGAGTCATAGTAGAGTGATGAAACTGAATCGACATTTAAAATTTATAAGTGCTCAAAAACCATGGTTTCGAGGTCATTCACAGGGAGCAAGTTATTGCAATTCAATCACTAATCAAATGATATGATGAGCACAGTAATGTAGTGAATAATAAAAAACTAAATATGAAATATATTCAATGTATACCAAGAGTCATAGAACGAGAATCATGTACAAAGAGAGAAAAAAGAATGGTGGTTGAAACCACCAATATAACCTTTAGGCTTATTCTTACCAACTCAAATCAGATGGTCAATTCAAACTACTAGACAGCTTAAATGTTTAAAGCCAAAGCCTCTCAAATTTGCCTAAGTCTTTAGGCATGTTTCCCAAGAGCAAAAACCCCTTCTCTCTGATAAATCCTCTCCTTTTTCTTTCTAACTCAGTTCAATTCTAGACCCAAATCAGATTGATTCAGATCAACCCATACTAATCTAGGCCCGCATGGGTGTGGGCACAGACGAGAGCACGTGTGTGTATGGCATGGGTAAGGTGGGACTTGACCCCATGTATTGAAGGCAATAAGGACTCTCACATAAACGTTAAGCACGTGTTTTGAAACCAAAAGGCCCCAATGTGGGACTATATCTTCAACATTTTCACATGCACAGCAGTGGTGAAGCTCTTAATCAATTGCAGTTGCTGATGGTGTCCTTTCTCCAAATCAAAGACCTGGAAGGCTTCTCGATGTTGAGCCACGTCTGCTGGAGGTTGAATCGAGGTCGGAGGCGGACGTCGGCGGCAAATTTGTTGATGGTGAAGAAGATCCCTGAAATAAAGCATGGGCTAAATGCCCCAATTAGAAGGCTCATGATGGTCGTCATGAAGAGTGGAGTGAGGTGGCAGTGTTTATTTGATGCATAGGGGTGCATGGTGGCTGGCAGAGGTCGGAGGGGATGACGATGGAGTGGGTTGGTCGGCTAGGGTGTTGGGTGAGCAAAAGCCTCAATTTCTTGAGGGCTTTTGCTCCCCAAGATAAGGGTGTGCTTGTGGAGTGGGTGGCGTGGCGGTTGGATGTGTGTGGTGTCGGCGTGAGCTCGCTGGAGATCTTGCTGGACTTGGGGAAGAAATAGGAGATCAGGGATAATTAGGGGCTAAAACCTAGATCTAAGAGCCTAATACTAACCTAGAGAGTGAGAGAAAGAGGTAGACCTACTTTAATGGATGAAAGAAGGGGAGGTCCACACTGGATTTCCTCGCTGGATGCAGAGGAGATGAATTCTCCGATAACGTGGACGACGACGACGACAATGGTAGATAGCCCTGGCTTTGGTACATGGGGCATGGAAGAGAGAGAGGAAGAAATTGGGCCACCCAATTTGGCCATTGGGTGGTCAGAGGAAGGAGGTCGAGGAGGTCACCGGAGTTGACAGAGCTCACGGTTGGAGAGGAGGGAAGAGGGTAGTTTTCGGCATAGAATTGACTAGCTTTGACAAAGGAACATGGTAGAGCTTAAATAGAGCTCAAATTTGAGCTTAAACTGGAAAAATTCACGCATTTAACTTGCGAATTAGGCAAGTTTATGATTGTAAAAATCGCATGATTTATAAAATGTGATTTTTGGTCGTTGTAGCACACAAAATCGTAATTGCTTTTAAAATTTGTAATACCTAGATAATGGAGTATTTAGGGTTGTCCAAGAAGGAAAATTTGTTAATCACATGAAAGATTCTCTCTCTCACCTCTCAAATTCGCACTTGTATTTTTGTATTTTTGATTTTGTTGTTTTTAGGATTTTCAAAATAATCGGGCACTTGAAAGCGAAGGTTACTCTAAAACCTTGCCTATCAACTATTCTAAAGTGACAAGAATGTTCTCTCTTCTAAGCTCACCCTAGCCAACCGCACCTAGGGCAATTAGAAGAGAATTGTGTGGTGCACAAAAACTACTAGAACATGAAGCACACAAAATTGAAAGAAAGAAAGTGAAGGCAACTACTTGTATTACTAGAAAAGTAAACGATAGGTAGCAGAATGATTGTTACGTAAAAGCAAGTAAAACACTAGCTAATACAGGAAATTAAGAAAGATAAAGAAGAAGAAGAAAAATCCTCCGATTTAAGCTTTGAGAAGTCCTTGCAACAACTACGGCTACTCCCGTAGTTAGAAAGGGTTTCTCTTTGGTTCCTTCCTTCAAGTAGTTCTCCTCCAAAGCTCCTTCAAGGGTGGATGTCCACCACCCTTGCTCCTCAATGCTTGGTCGTCCCCTCTAGATGGAAGCTTCTCCTCCTTGGCGTGGCACAAGGAAGAGGAAGAAAGAAGAAGGCACCAAGGGGGTGGCTAGGTTGCCCACTTGATCTTCTCCTCTTCTTCTTCTTCCTTGGCCGTAGGAAGTAGGTGGTATAGGTGGAATTAACACTAAGGGATGATGATTATTAGGTGGTGGTTATGTTGGTTAAATATAGGAAGGGAGAAGTGCTGGTTGGCATAGATGAAATGGAGGGATAGGATGGCTTGATGGAGGTGGTTGGTGAATCCTATGGCTAAGGCTATTTGGCACCAAGTGAAGAGACTCTTGGTGGGTATGGGTGGTTAAAGGACACCTAAAGGTGACGCCAACCATGAGGAGTTCCCTTGGTTTAGTGCCACCATGGGGGCTTCTAGAAGGTGGGTTAGGTGGAGGGTAGAGATGGCATATGTGGTGAGGTGTAGGGCTAGGATGGGGGGATATTTTTGGCACCAAAAAAGGGGGGCCAGTTAAGGTGTTTTTGGTGCCAATATTAAGGTGTCTCTTGGTGGTGGTGGTGGTGTATTGTTGGTGCCAAAGTGGAGTGGGAGTAGGGAGCTTAGGTGGACTCCAGGTAGGCTTATTTGGTGGAGATTTAGGTGGGGTGTAGGGTTAGGTTGTGGTGGCCAAGGAGGTGGATTAGCTAAGCTAATCTAGCTAAGCTATCTTATCTAGTAGATGAGTAGTGGAGAGAGGAGGTAGAGCTAAGGTTTGAGAGGAGGAGATGAGGAGGAGCTGCATCTAGGCTAGACTGAAGCTGATGGCTATTGAAGAGAGTTGCATGTGAGCTCCTTAGCTAGCTTAGCTAGCTAGTTCTTTGCTAGCTACTAAGCCAAGCAAAGATGACCTAACTTCTGTTAATGTGAATTGAGGTGAGTTGAGTCTGGTCTTCCCAGAGATTACCTAGCTAGTTGGAGTAGCTAGCTTAGGTCAAATAAGTTGAGCTGAGTTGAGTCTCCAGGAGCTGGACTTGAGTTGGCCTGAGCTGGTTGAGGACTTCTTCAACTGACTAGGCCTTGCTAGTTGATAGCAGTAGCTAGTCCTAGTTAGGTAGAGCTTTCAGTAAACTATTTTGAGCTAGAGGAGCTGGGATCAACTGTCTTGAGCTAGTTTGAGCTACCATCCAGTTGAGGTGAACTAGCTTCAGCTACCATTTAGTTGAGATGACCTGAATGGAGCTAAGGATGAGTTGATCCAGCTATAATCTAGCTAGGATGAGCTAGATCCAACTGAATGAGTTTCTCCTTCATCTTCTCTCTTCCTTAGTGTCAAGGTTTGTGGGATCTAACTCTCTGCCTATCCTTGACACTCAAGTAAATGCATCAAAAATATAATAAAATGCAATGCATGCCTATCCTAAGTGAATGCCTAAATGCAGCCCGAAAACATATTTACGGAATTAAGACCCTAAAAGCTAGATCAGTTTTAGGGCATAAGAATGATGATAAACTGGCGTTTATCAACTTAGATTATGAAAATCGAGCTTTGCTAGAGCTTCCTCTCTCCAAAATAGGATTTGAAACCGTGTCCAATAGGTTCTTTGTGGTTTGAACACCAAACCCTCCAAATTTGGAGGGATTTGGTGAAGATCTGATGGAGATCTCCTCCTTTGAAGTTTACCCCCAAGCCAAAGTTTTGCTAATCCCTAGCAAAATTAACTAAGACTATGATGATTTAAAGCACTTGGGTTTACATTATAATAAATAGTAACTATGTAGAGGAAAGCTTATGTCAGAAATTTTTAAGTTTAATATAAATGATTAATGTAAAGAGCACATGTGAAAATTTTCTTACTTAGATTTATACTTATAACATTTTCAAAACACACTTAAAAATAATTTTGTAAACAAGAATTTTACTCTAAATTAGAATTCTTCAAAAATCTCTTTAATCTTTGTAACTATTCTTAACTCAAATTAGAATACAAAGTGTTTTAAGGAAAACAAAACTTAAGGATTGAGAATTAAATTAAAACTCAAAAACTCAAATAGATTTAAGTCAATCCCTTGTTTATGATATTTGACTTTTATCAATATAAGTTTAAGCAAATTAACCAGATACTCATTATTAATCAAACTTAGAGTAGTAAGACTCTAATTTACTAGCCTACAGCACTAAAGATTAACTTCTAGACCTAGGATTCTGTCAATTCTTCTCCTTTAGGTCTCAACTTAAAATCTTCAAAACCAAATTTCTTAGGCTTCACTGCCCAATACCAAGGTTCAGTAGCTATGATTTTAAAACATCTGTGCTTAGTGAAGAGAATTGGCCTAAAGACATCCAAAGCTGCAAAAATCCAGATCTTAAGACATCAATTTCCAATCCCAATTATTCCAATTCAAGCCTTTGGCTTGGCCTTACTCAGGTTTGGTTGCTTTCTCCTCACCAGTTTTTTATCTCGAGATCAACACTTTTTGTGTATATCTCCCCGGTGGACCACTGGGTCTCTTATTCCTAATATTTTTTTTCTCCATTTTTTTTCTTCACTTTTTCTATAGGTTAAAACATCCATTTGTAGTGAGGTGTTCTTTTTATTTGATGGAAGGAAGGGTAGCATCCATTTGTATTGAGATGCTTTTATTTATTTGTGGAAAAACTGCATAAGCACCCTTTTTTAACAAGGCACTTAACTGTAGGGTGTTTATTTATTTTATTTATTTTTTTTATTTTCCCCCCTTCTCATTTTTCTTACTACCTTTATTCTCTAAATCCTTTTTCTAGGTGAGTGGCACATCCTTCACCCTTTCAAGAACCGCCCCGCGGAAATCCTTGGACTAAAGAGGATTCAGAACTGATCTCTTAACCTCTGTGTTTTCGTGGTCTCAGATGCCAACAAGACAATTCTATGTGTGTGAATTTAGATGTTGAGGTTACGTAGCTCTCAAACCAGAGCTTGGACAACAAAGCCCTTTACTCTCAGGTTCTTCAAATTTTTAGTTTCCTCCTATAGGATCCATCAAGACAAAATTTACCAAGTCTAGTTATTTATCTCTAGCCTGTAAGTTTTGTAAACTAAAATTCTACCAACTCTCTATTTAATTAACTCTAAATATCTAGACTTTTTACTTAACTTTATGATAAAATCAAAATTTCGAAAAGCAAAAGAATTACTTAATCTAATTGATTAAAAAGTTATAATTTAATTCCAAAACTTAAGTTTAAATCTTAACACACTTAATTTCTTAATTCAAGGTAAGAATAGAAAAACAAATCTTTAAAAGATTCCTAATTCAAATAAAATCTTGTTTTAAAAATTTAAACACAAAAGTGTGTTTTTACAAAATGTTTAAGTAAAATCTAATTAAGAATTGAACGCTCTTAAATATTATATATATATTCTATATACATTTTAAACTTCTTACCTAAAAGAAAATTAAGCTCTTAATAAATATATTTATATATATTCTTCTTCTTTTCTTCTTTATTAAAAATGAATAAACCTCTCTTATTATTTTTATAAATTTTCTTTTTCAAATTTTTTTCATTTATATAATTTTATTTTTATGTATATAAGATTTTCCAATTTTTATGATTTTTTAAAAATTTTTCAAATTTTTATAAAATTTTTGATTTTTTTAAAATTTTTATCATTTTTATTTTTTTAAATTTCGTGGATATTCAATTTTTATGTGTTTTTATTTTTGACCCCACACTTAAAATGAAAATTTCATTTCAACACCCTCCCAAGTCAAAATTTTACAATGTCCTCATTTTAAGAAGGGTGAAAAATATTACACTTCATTTAGTATAGGGTGATGGAAGGAGTTGAATAGAGGAGATTAAAAATCTCTATGCAGACGATTTCAAGTCTGACTAAAGGTCAGAGTGATCAGTCGGACTAAATGAAGGTAATCAATGAAATATGAAGTGTAATTTTAAAGTAAGTGTATAAGAAAATATAAAAGGTAAAAACAGAAAACAACTATATACAAGTGCTAAGTTTTACGCCTTCAGCTAGGCGTAAACCCTAGTAAAGAACTCCTAAAAGAATAGGTATATGGTAAAACAAAAGAGTTATGAAAGAATTGGATCAAAAAAAAAAAAAGAAAACAGATTAAACCACCCAATCAAAACTCGTCCTGAAATTGCCTAGAATAGATCTCACAGAACCAAAATCAGATTCTCATGAAAATCTCAGAAAGATTAGAGTGAATCTTGTGAAGATTAGATCTGATTTAGGTTGAGATGTAGAACGTTAAAGATTAAGGCAATTTAAAAGATGATTCCACCAAGTTCAGAAGGTCAACAAAATCAGTTTTGATTCTCAATAATAGGTGGATCATTTTGACACAAAATAGGTTGCTGATGCGGGTTTGGTGGATTATTTTCAGGTAGTACAGAGGATGGGTTATGATTAGAATCAAAGGCCTGATTAATAAAATGGACTTGGCCTTGATTTTGCCTAGGATTTGGCAGATTCCTAGGATTCAGAATTGGTTGAAATGGAAGAATACCTGGCTGACGAGACTCAGCCAAAAGCGTGATCTGATTTCGTAAATCAGCCAACTCTACCTTACATTGCCTATGGATATCAGCGAGAGCTTCAGCATTTTGTCGCTGACTCTTTGACATAGCTCTTAAAATTTGATCTAGCTGTGTATCTCTAATAGGCCTAGAGTAATTCTACATACTCATTGGGTTAGGCCTTAAATTTGATTGCTGAGGAGGCAATGGAGGTGCGTTAAAATGGGTCTGATTCGGATAATTTGGTCTTTGATTTTGATTTTGATCAGCCCAAGAAAAATTTAGGTGGCTTCTCCATTCAGGATTATAGGAATTTGAATAAGGGTTTGGTCTTGGAATATTTTCCTGGATGGCGTGTAAACCTAAAAGATACGGCATGATTTCTATAATAGGAAAGGGTGGGGAAAAGGGTGGGTAAGATTGTGGGATAAAGGTCCCTCCCTGGGTTAGTGAAGGAGTAGATAGAAAACCTAGGGAAGATGGATCTCTAGAATCCAGATTATTCACAAATTCCCTCCTCACGGGAATTTGTGAAATAGGTGAATACGCGGGATTCATAGCAAGTAGAGGTGTAAGAGTCTTCATTGTATTTCTAACCTCATCGAGATGCTTTGCTACGATATCTACATTGTTTAGTTTTTCTGCAATAATCTCTAAATCCTTTGAACTGGACGGATTACCGATCTCATGAATGCCCTTATGCGGATTTTGATTATTTGTATTTGCACCCCGTGTAAATTGCAACATAGATGTGTTGTTAATCGAGTTTTCCGCCATCCCTTTAAATAATTCTGAATCGGATTCTACGTCGCGATTTAAAAAATTCTCTCTACAAGAGGCATCGACTAGATTGCGAATGCCCTCTTGTAAACCATAATAAAAGATGTGCATGAGTTGCCAACGACGGATATCATGATGTGGGCATTTCGTTTGCAATTCATGAAAACGTTCCCACGCTTCATGAATTGGTTCTCCTTGATTTTGATTGAAAGTAGTAATAGCTCGCCTTAAAGCATTGGTTCGACCAATTGGAAAGAATTTCTTCAAAAATGCGGATTCAAGTTTAGCCCAAGTTGAGATTGGTCTTGCTATAGTTCTATACCAATAAGCTGCTTGATCTTTAAGGCTAAAAGAGAACATCTTCATTAGTAGGATTTCCCTATTTTGACTTCGAGGACCAAGAGTTTGGGATAGATTTTTAAGATCTTCTATATGTTGAAATGGATCCTCAGATGCAAATCCATGAAAGTGGGGGATTAAACCTATAATGTTTGTCTTTAATTCAGGATCATTTTCCCCAATAGGTATCCTAACATTAGGCTCTACTTGTGCATTAGATGGGTTATAATAATCTCTAAGTAGAGGCCTTGGACGATTGATCGGTAAATCAGGGATTTCAAAACCCGCCTCAGGTCGAGGTGGAGGACGGGTTTGAAGAGTCTGCAAATTATTCAAGGCTGCTGTTAAAAGATTAATTTGTCTAGTTTGCTCTAGAATCCTAAGATTCTGGTTCAGGAGCACCTCATGAACATCAAAAGGCGGCATCTCTCCCTGACTAGAAGAAGAAGGGATCTTGGGATTAAGATTCTGCATTGGATCCATAAAAGTAGATGGATCAGACGGGAAAACCATTGGTTGCTTATCTGCAACCAGCCTAGGATCACCTATCAACGGTGGTGCAAGAGGCGGATGCAAGGATCTCCTCCCGTCCATAAACGAAAAATAATGTGCAAGTGCACATGCACACCACCGATAAGAAAAATAGCAGCACAAAAAACCTGCAAAACAACGCAAAAAACATGGTTTTGCTCTTCTTTCAAAGGAAAGAAGGGATTCCTAAGATACACAAAATAATTTGATGCAAACAAATAGAGTAACAGTATCAAAATATGCATCCTAATCTGTGTTTACGTAGGTGCATACCTTAAAGCTCAAAGGTCTAAGGTCTAGGATCAAGACCGCTCACTACTGGCTCCCCGAGGCTCTAGTAGTGAGACAGACTTGTTGATCTTCAGCCAAAGCCCTAAGAGGTGCAAAGAGGAGAGATAGAAAAATAGACTCGTGTGACTCTAGTGATCGTGCTGTATGCGCGATAGCATGCAACAGACGATAACGATTGAAAAACCCGCATGCATTCTGCAATCAGATTTAAGTCACAATTTTTACTTCCTCTTTTTAGTTAGTCTTTTACAAAAATATATCAATCTACTACAATGACCGCTTTTTAGATCTTTTCAAACAAAAATATATGGTCTTTTTAAATCTCAGAGGACAGGGATCTACACGGGTTTTCTTGTGTTTTCCCGCTGATGCGAGAAAAATAGTTAAAAATTCCTAAGTCAGATCGCACTAATATTAGCAGATAATGCACTCCTAAGAGTGTATGCCTATGATATATGCTACTGCTAGTTAGATAAAGATGCATATTTTTGTATTTTTTTATTTTTTAAAATGCAACAATACAAAAGATTAAGAAATACTCACAAAAAAAAAATAGCAACACTGATTCCCGCCTTCTCCTGAGATTACCCACAAAGGTAAACCTAAAAAGAAGACAGAAAATAAAGACAAAAACAAAACAAAATACAACTAATTAGAACAAAAGTTAGTAAAAACAAAAATATATTTACAAAATACCTCCTAATTAGACAATTAATCCAACTAAATTTTAGTGAATTAAGGGATTACCTCCCGGCAACGGCGCCATTAAATGATGCTTAAGCGAAGTAATGCCAAGAAATATTTTGATGAGTGAAATGAGGCAAAATATTACCTCTTCGACAACGGCGCCATTAAAATGGTCGATGTCTTTCCACTCAACTAATTAAAATAAAAACATTAAAAATAAAAATATATTTACAAAATACCTCATAATTAGACACTTAAACCTTTTAAATTTTAGTGAATTAAAATATTACCTCCCCGGCAACGGTGCCATTAAAATGATCAGTGGCTTCCACTCAACTCAGTAATTAAGTTAATTTCACTTAATTAAGAGTAGAAAAAGTCACTTAGGTTAACTCGAAATTGTGTCGGTTGTGTAGTATAGGGTCGAATTAACCTAACATTTTAGAAATTTTTACTGGTTGAGTCCAGGTCATTCACTGGGAGGTATAATCTTTTCTACATTCACCAATTTTCTTTTATTTTCCTTTCAACTTTAGGAGGTATAACTAAGTTGATTTTAAGAACATGAATTTTGTCAAAATATTTAAACTATAAAGAATATACAAAATTCCATATGAAAAACATATTTACTCAAATGATCTACTTTATTAGCAACTAAACATGTTAGTTTTTTCAATTTTATTCCAAAGGCAATAAGAGTTGTTCTATTAAAACATGCCTTATTACAATTAAGACAAATTCAAAGAAATTAAAGAAATAAAACTTCATTTCTTTAGCCTCTCTCTTCTCTTCTATTTATTTACCCTTTATCATTTACTTTCTCGAGCTCTTTACTTCTCTTCTGCTCCTGCCTTCTTCTCTTAGTAGTGCCTGTTCTTTCTTCCTTAGCTGCTACCTTCTCAACACTTAACCTTACCTTTCAGTACTTAGCCATCAGCTTCTCTGCTTCTCTTTTCTTTTCCTTTAATCCTTCAGTTGAACCGGGTTTTTTTTTTCTTTTTAACCAAAATTTTTTTTATTTACGGCGAGGTCCTTTCGATGATAGACAGCACCCTGAGACCAGGGTGGGACCAGACCCTACTCGGTCCTCGCCTAATCTCAATTAGGTTCGATTTCGGTTTATTTCAGTTTTATTCATAGTTTCGAGCCAATCTGGCTCGACCAGCTTCCCAGGCCTCGCCCTCCCAGGGCCACACTCGCTCACACCCACTCGGGCGCACACCCGCAGGCACACATGCCCGCACACATACATACACATGCTTAGATAGATTTAGAATGCTCAGATTGGTAACCGGTGCGCCGAACGCTGACGACTGGAAAGCCCGTGTAACAAATTGCTTTTGTTCCCATGCGTGCGCTCAGAAACTGACGATGTGGGACTATATTAACCCCTTTCAGACCCAACTTCAATCAATCATATCTCCCAGCTCAGAGCTCCATTTCAAGTCATTTGAAGTTTGTTGGAAAGCTCTAAGATAGATCTACATAATTGCAAGGTCAATTTAAGGTTTAGAGGATGTTTTCCTCTTTAATTTGAAAGGTAAAATTAGGGGTTCCTATGAGTTATTTATTGCCTGGAAATGGAATTAACTTCACAGAGTCCTTAGATGGGCTTTTCTCTCTTATTTAAAGGTCAATACAGGTTATACAAATTATTCCGCATCTGCTAGAGTAAGTTCTAAGCTCTCAAGACCTTCAGGATCAACATGAAAGCTCTTCACTTCTCTGAAAGCTTCAGAATTCGAATTTTCAGACTTAAAATAGTTAAACAGACACAAAAGAACATTACTGATCGATTTAAACAAGTTTTAAGGGTTGAAACAGATTAATCTAGGCAGGATTCATGTTCAAATTTCAACAAAATGGCACTGATGTTAGTTTGGGTTTGCAAATAACCCAAATTAATAGGGTTTGAATTCTCACACAATTATTCACCTTAGCTCGGTTAAATCATTCTAAAACTATCTAACAAGATCCCAGAAACAACTTAATCGCATCCATTTCTCAGATTGAACTCAGAACTCCATAATCAAACTCAGTTTGACTATGAAGGCACAAAAATTTGACTTTCTGCTAAAAGCTTCTCCATAGGCAATTAAAACCTCAAATAGAGTCTTTTCAACCTTAGGAACTTATTCAGATCTTCAGATAAGTGTTCTGACCAAGATTTCTAGGGTTTCAGGCTCGTCTCCTGAGCTTGAAAAGGTGTGTGTTCATCAGAGCCATTCAGAGGTTGTTACAGTATTCTAAGAGCTTAAAAAGCTTTAGTGAATTGCACTGAAGCTTCTAGGTTTCTTAAATTCTTCTCAGATCTCTTCTATCAGACTTCTCCAACTCTGTCAGAGTTGGAGAAGATGAAGATCTATCTACAGCTCCAGTGGCTAAATCCTCAATTAAACATCTGCAAATTAATCAACGATCGTTAATTCATTGATCTAGAGCTTCTCAACAAATTCTAAAGGCTGAAGCACAGCTTTGGCTCGTCGGAGCTTGTCGGAGCTCCAGTGAGTCCAGAAAATATGTAATCTGTGTACAGATTGTTTAAAATTGCCATATTTGATCTAAAAAGGATCCTGAGGTTGCAAGGAACCTCAAGAACTCAATTAATTCCCATTTTGTTCATTAGAGTTAAGGATTAATAGTGAATTTCATTTCTTAAAGAATTTGAGTGGTTAAAGCTCAAGACCTGTTTTACCACTCAATTGAGTGGTTAAAACAAGTCAACAAGTGTTTATGGTCATAAATATATATTTAATTTAGGATTTGAACTGCTCCTGAGCTGCCATTGACAGAGAGCTCAGAAGCTTAATTAAGATTTGGCATTTAATTTATATGTGGTAATTCTATGTATTATAGTGTCGATTAGGGTCCATAAGTGATGGATAGATGATGATAGACCCAGTGGAGGTGGAATTAGCTCCACTACTATCGCCATGGACAGTGACAGTAGTCGGTGGAGGTGGAAGTTGAATTAGGCGATTAGGTGATTCAATTAATGATTAAATGTGCTAGAAGTGATTGTGAGAGATAAAGAAAGGTGGACGGCGATTTCAAAAGATGAAATTAAGGCTCTGGCGAGATCAAGGAGCTCGTTGGAGTCGGAGAAGATGACACTGAAATTCTAAAATTACATCTAATCTAACTAACTACCTACCTAACTAACTAAGCTAACCTACTCCTACTCCTACTCCTAATCTACTGTTACCTGGATGAAGGGGTCAATAGGGTTCCACCGAAGGTTCATAGCGGACGACAAAATCAGAGGGTGAAAGAAAGATCTCCGGCGGGCGGATTTGAGGTGAAGCAGAGGATTCCTTGGGTCGGTGCCTATGTCAGAGACATGGCAGACCACGGCGGATCTCCTTGGCTGATCAGAATGAATGGAGGAAGTCGGAAAGTGAGATGGAAAGCCGTCGAAGTTTTGGACGAATAGCCTATCGAAGTCGGCTACAGTGTTAGAAGAAAGAAGGGAGCCAACTTGAGTGAAATGAGAGGGGTAAGGGGGTATTTATAGTAGTTGGTGGCGAAGAGAGTGGCGGGGTCTGGCCGAAGGAGTTTGAGGAGCTTAACCTCCGGTGTCGTCTCCGATGACGGTGAGGTTATCTCCCACTGGAAATTAGGATTTCCGGTTAATCCAGACCAATGGATGAAGAGGAGGTGGTGAGCGCAAGCTGCAAGAGCTTGGACAAAGAAGATTGATGTCAGCAGGGTGGTAATCTTGCGATGGCGTGACTCTCCGTCGCCAGCCGTTCATTCGGCTGAAGAATAAGAAGAAGGAAAGGGACTTAAATGTAATAAAACTTAAGGACCTGTGTGAGAAATATGGACCTGATTGTAATGAATTTTAAGGACCAAAATGTAAACTTAGGTTTTGAAGGTTTATTTTAATTTAGATGTTTTTCAACTTTTTATATATGTTAGTAAATAAGCTAAATATTATGTTTTCACCTTGAATTTACATTTTTTACCTTTTTAGATTAATTTATTAGATTAAGTAAAATTACTTAAGTTATTATATACTTAGGTATACATTAAGTTTCAGTTACTTAATTTATTAATTAAGGGAATGATTAATAGAATTTTGAGTCCAATTATTAACTAGATTATTATTAATGTTAATTGAATGATAAAATGTCATTTTTTTATTATTTTAAGGTCCTTTACTAAATTTCCCTTATTCTATAATTAACCCTTATAAATTCATAATCTTAGCTAATTAACTAGGAAGACTAGTTAATTAGGGGTAATTAGAGATCATGATGAGTATCTCATCAGTGGGTTAGGTATTTGATTAGGAAACTAGGATGAAGAAGGAGGCAAGGACCTATTCATGATGAAGAAGATAGAGTTAAGGGACTGTATGTGATAAAACATAAAACCTAGGGGTTTAGATGTGAGAAAGAGAGATTTCAAGGGTTAAAATGCAAACTAGGTCAAGATGGACTCTGATTGGGCCCAAATTTTTGTGTTAACCTAATTTGAGCCCAAGAAATCTAATGGTGAACTTGGATTTGGGTTATGACCACGTTTGATTGGGTAAATTGCACAGGAGCCCAAATCAAGATAAATTCCCATTTGAATCTCAATTTTTGGTTGAAATTGGTTCAGATGGTCAAAGTGAAGGTACCAAACCTCTTAGAATATTTTTAAATTATTTTTAGGAGGTTTAAATTGAATTTATCTCTACTAAAACCCTTTTAATTTAAGTGCAACTGATAATTAGGGTTTTCAATACTATTTTAATTCTTGATATGCGTGAAATAGTGATTTAGGTATTTAGAGACCACTTCTTGCTCTTTTAAGTTCATTTGACATAAATTAACCTCTGATCAACCACTTGGTCAATCTGCATTAATGATGAGATGGTAAATCATCAGAATTAACCTTGTTTTCCTGTCTTCTTCTCAAATCAGTTAAGTATGGAATTATGATCCTTAGACGATCATTTAAGAGCATTTATCATTTGATTCTGACTAATTTTAGTTAGTTATGATGAATAATGGTGTTACCATCATACCCCCATGCCTAACTTTTGCTAGTCCCTAGCAAAATCCTATGAAAAGAACTAGAGTTCTAGACCATATTTTTGATGTTTAGATGCCTATTTGTGCCTCTTCTATAGAAATTAGACTAGAATACCAATAATAGGCCTAAAGGTACTCAAGTTTTAGACAAGATTCAGACCTGACCAGCCTCAGCCTTAGGTTCGCCGCGAAGGTTTCTAAGGCCTGCAAAAAATACCTAGAGGTTCATTAACCTGAGCGGTTAAAGCATCCGTGTGTATATGTAGCAAGTATAGGTTCAATTTGCTAGTGCATTTTTATAAGAGAGATAGAGATGGATATTTATTTTGAGAGTTTTCTCTCTTTTCTTTTTAACTTCCCCTAAATTGAATATCGGATTGGCTCTAAACACGGTTGTATTGGATTCCTTGTCCCCATCATCAATCCTCGCAGGGTCCCTGGCTTTCGATGCTTCGAGATAGCACCGCCTATGGCAAGTCCTAGAACCCTGGCTTTCGACACTTCGGGATAGTGCTGCCCATGGTATTCTATAGCTAAATTCAGGCCCTGGCAATTGACATCCGGGATAATCCTGTCCATGGTACCTGAACCAGCACAAGGTGCTTATGTGCCCCTAGTAGGATATTTAGATATCCTAAGAGACAAGCACCAAGGAGACGATATGTTATAATGCATCTTCAAGGGGAGTATTTTTAATTCCTCCTCTCTGCATCGGGAACTCATCTAATCAACTTATGTCTTTGAGTCGCTCCTAAGTTGAATCTTTGGGAAAACATTTTCATAACATAACACTTTTGACATTATTCTTCATTAAGCGCACTGAACTAGACTGGTGTGTGATTTTTGGGTGCTAGGTTACCAAGTTCCGCAAACCAAAGGGTAGGCAACGGGGCCTAATAA
Organism: Thalassia testudinum; assembly: GCA_037157565.1. NCBI lineage: Eukaryota > Viridiplantae > Streptophyta > Magnoliopsida > Alismatales > Hydrocharitaceae > Thalassia > Thalassia testudinum. Next base: position 66,183,712 of record JAZHRO010000063.1, read on the forward strand.
TCTCTAAGCCTTAGACTTAATACATCAACCTCACACTTTCCTTAACCTCTCAAGGAATAATCCAGATCTTAACAAATACGTGAGTGTTTGAGCTCTAGGATAGGCCCAAGAGGCTTAAGGTCGATATCCTTCACTTATCTCCTAAGATTTACCACTTCAGGACTTAATTCTTGATTTGTTCTAGAACTTAAGAAGATTTCATAATCAGTTGTTAGGACTATTAATTTTTTTCTGATTTTGCTCCTTTGTCATTTTTGTATTTCTTCCTTTTTTTCTCCTTAAGAAAGATTTTTCATTCAGCTTGCAAAATTTTCCTCCTCTTTTCTCTACTTTTTTTGTGAGAACCTCTCAAAGAATTGTATTTCTCATTTGTTTTACACTTTAATACCCCCCAGGCCTAAGTTTTGCAATATCCTCATTGTAAACCAGGTGGATTCGAATTTAGCTTAGTTCATAGTTTAGAACAGGGTCAAAGGGTGGGTGAATGAGTCGAGATGACTGTTGCGAACGATTTCAAGCTCAGTTACAAGTATCAAAGGTGGAGTTAGCTATTCTAAAGTTTGAACCCTAAAGTGCAATATGAATGAAGCTCAAAAAGGAATCAGAAGGGTCTTGATTTTTTTGAAATGATGAGTTGCCTCCTGTTAAGCACTAAATTCAATGCCCTCAGTTGAGCAGAAGGTGGTCAAGGAGAAGAGGTGGTCAGATTGGAAGAATTTTGTAAGACAAGCACCTTGATGATTAGCTTGGTTGGTCCAACCAGGTGCTTGTTCAAATCAATTAGCTGATGATGCAGAACAAATCCAATCAGTCTAGTGGGTTGAGGAATGTGAATCAATAGGTGTGGAGCCCACCAAATGCTTTGTGGATCAAATAGGTGTGGAACTATGAATCGAGGGTTTGGCTGTATTGGCTCAGCCATATTACAGTAGGGGTCCTTAAAAGATAGTGGATCTGTGAAGAATGTAGGAACCGTACTGGTGGGATCAGAGGGGGACAATAGATAACTGTTGGTCTGATCAGTGTCCCATTCATTATCTAAATGTGGTTGTGAATCATATGCAACCAGATCAAAAAGAGGTGAGTCAAAATAGAAATTGATTCAGGTGGTGGGTAGGGGTTTGGATCTATTTTTGAAGGGCTCTGGTTCGAGAGTAGGTGGTACGTCTACTTCAAGTTCCAAATCATGGCCTTAGAATCATAATTAAAAAATGGATCATGGATACTGAGGTCATAAATTGGCTTGTAATCATCTGGAAACAAGGATTCTCCTAAATCTGAGTATTATTCAAAATCATAGGAGAATTTATGAAAATCATCTTCTGAACCTGATTCAAGATCGAGATTTCCACCATAGCATAAATCAAGATGCATGGAGTTGTCAACCTGAAATTGGTCTAACCTAGTTTCAAATTCCAAGCTCACAGGGATATCATTATTAGTCATAGGCTTGGGTTTAGGGCATCTAAGGTAGATCCAATCAAATCCCAACTCTTCCAACTCCTTTGATTATGTATCGTAAATCGTTTTAACTTCTGATAAATCAATTTGTTCTTCTAAGGAGTTTAGAGAGGTGCAATAATCAAAAATAGGCTCATAATCATATCTCATATATGAAATGTTATCTTCATCTTATTAAGCCTCATAATTATCCTAGCTCACCTCAGATTCTAGGTTAGGTGTAAGAATTGGGTCATTAGAATTTGGACTCGGTTTATTGGGATGTCAAAATTACTCTCGAGGAATACCTTAATAGGATAAGGTGTGGGGGTTACATCCTCAAGAGATTCTGAATTGCACTTATTACAGGTGTTTTGAAAATCTAGGCATGATGGACCAGCTTCACAACTTCCTATGGTTGTCTCATAATCGAGAACACTTGTAACTAGATCTGCCCAACCCATAGCTTGATCAGGTTTGTCATTGTGCACAAAATCAAAATTTGGTTCCATTTGGGTTGGGGATCCATATCAACCTAATGACATCCTAGTGTATTTCCCAAAGTGGTGGATATGTCAAACATTGTAGATATTCAGTGTTATGCAATCTCCACAATTCACTGCACTCCGATAAGAGAGCCTCCCGGGTTGAACCACATATATTTGTGTTAACATCATCTTGGAGTGGTCCATAATGAGGTTTGTTGTTTCTGGTACATTAATCTAAACACTACTAAAGGGATCTGAGGTTCTGTAATATTCTTCACTATGTCTAAGTGCAACCTCGATCATTTTCTCTTTTATGCTCTTACGGGATTCAGGTTTAGTGAACATCTTTCCTTTGTTGTTAGGTTGCATCTCCAAATTAGGTGGTGGATCAGGATGAAGAATCAAATTTAGGTCTAGATTGAATTGATCATATTAGATCAGATTTAACCCAGAAGATCAACTCTAATGGAGGCTGCTAGGTCAGACCTAGGGACCTCTTCCTGTGTTTATGCACTAAAGAAATAGATGAGGGACTAGATGTGTATTGGACCAAATCAAGGCACCTAAAAATTTTGGATGACTAAGGCTATTTGAGGCAGATGGACTTCTTGATCAAAAATCCACACACCTGACAATTACTTAGGCAGCCAAGAAGGGAGAGTCACATAAAGACCCCTACACGGTAGAGCATCCCATGGGTTACAGGGTTTCCCCCACTTGACCTTCCTTGTCATTGAGATTCCAAGTAGACCAAATGTGCGAATTGACCTAAGTCTACCAACTGTAGCCCTAATTGTGCCTTAAATTCCACTTGATTTAGAAGTTAATTCAATTTATGACCTAATTTGTAGGTTGATTGATTCACACGGTGAACTAATTGTACTTGACTTGTCCTAAAGTTAAGGATGAAATTTGGGTCAGAGCACCCAAACCACCCTAAATTGGTTCTTAATAGGTTATTAAGTCCCAAGTTTTAGGGTTCAAGTGAATGTAGAGCCTTGATTTTAGGGTTCACTTGATTAGATCAGTTCAGATAAGGGTTTGGGGTAGCACACAAATTTAGGAAGATCAATTTCCTTTATTGCAGGCAAGTGTGTACTAACACTTCAAAACCTTAATGTGTAACCCTAATTGGCTCTAATACTAAGTCCAATTTGAATCCAAATATGACACCTTGGACCCAAACAAGAAAGTGAGGAGTCCAAGGTGTTGAGAAAGTTTAGCGCAAATCCCTAATAGGAACAGGAAATATGGATGGGTTCTTTCTAATCAAATCGTACCAACTTTAATGTGATTCAATCTATCTTGCAAATCAGGAAACTCTTTTGCCTTTAAATGATAATTACTAGGAAAGTAAGGCAAGTGGATCCTAATTGATTTGTTTCCTTTTTTTAATCTTCCTAAGATTGAGAGAGGATTAGGGAAGAAGAGAAAATTGTACCTGCCCCTAGAGAGGTTGATTGCACGGAAGATCTTCTCGCGATTCACTTTGCAACAACAAAACAAAGTAGATAGGGCAAGTTAGAAATCAACTCAATAATCAAGAATGATATGACTAGTGGTGAATTACGCGTTTCTCCCCAGCAATGATGTCAAAATGTTGAATGGTAATCATCGAAGTTCAGAGAAGTGCATTGTAGTAGAGTGACGAAAATCAAATCGACATTTAAAATTTACAAGTGCTCGAAAATCGTGAGTTCCAAGGTCATTTGTTGGGAGCAAGTTATTGCAATTCAATCACTAATCAGATGATATGATGAGCACCATAATGTAGTGAATAATCAAAAACTCAATATGAAATATATTCAATGTATACCAAGAGTCATAGAACAAGAATAATATATATAGAGAAAAAAGAATGGTGGTTGAAACCACCAATATAACCCTTATGCTTATTCCTCTCAACTCAAATCAAACGGTCAATTCTAACCACAAGATGGCTTAAATGTTTAAAGCCAAATCCTCTCAAATTTACCAAAGTCTTTAGGCATGTTTCCTGATAGAAAAAACCCCCTTCTCTCTCACAAATTGTCTCCTTTTTCTTTCTAACCCAGTTCAATTCCAGACCTAAATCAGATTGATTCAGACTAGCCTAGATCGACCCAGGCTCGCATGCGTGTGGGCACGGGCGAGGCTACGTGTGCATTTGGCATGGGTAAGGCTGGACCTGACCTTGTGTATCGAAGGCAATAAGGCCTCCCACACAAAATGTTAAGTATGTGCTTTGAAACCAAAAAGCCCCGATGTGGGACTATATCTTCAATGTTTTCACATGCGTAGCAGTGGTGAAGCTCTCGATCAATTGCAGCTGTTGATGGTGTTCTTTCTCCAAATCGAAGATCTGGAAGGCTTCGTGATGTTGAGCCATGTCTGCTGTAGGTTAAATCGAGGTCAGAGATGGACCGACGGCGACGAATTTGTCAATGGTGAAGAAGAACCCTGAAATGAAGCACGAGCTAAATTCCCCAATTAGAAGGCTCACGATGGTTGCTATGAAGAGTGGAGTGAGGTGGCGGTGTTTATTTGATGTGTGGAGGTGCGTGGTGGCCGAATGAGGTTGGAGGGGATGACGACAGAGTGGGTTGGTCGGCTAGGGTTTTGGGTAAGCAAATGCCTCAATTTATTGAGGGCTTTTGCTCCCTAAGATGAGGGCATGCCTGTGGAGTGGCTAGTGTGGTGGTTGGATGTGTGTGGTGTCGACGTGAGCTCGCTGAAGCTCTTGCCGAACTTGGGGAAGAAAGAGGAGATAAGGGATAATCAGGGGCTAAAACCTAGATCTAAGAGCCTAATACTAACCTAGAGAGAGAGAGAGAAAGAGGTAGACCTACTTTAATGGATGAAAGTGAGAGTAGGAGGATATCCTGTGGATCACAACGTAAACTAGAGGGGAGGGGTGAATAGTATCACCTTAAAAAAATATATACATAGATAAAGAATAAATCACAAGAGATTCAAGCACAGAGTACACCTGATTTATAGTGGAACCCCAAACCGGGTGAAAACCACTACCTAAGCCTCCCAGCTTAGGATTTCTTTGACTAGTCCAAGCTAGTCAATCCACTAATCATACCACTTGAACGAGGGTGGCACAACCTCTTAGAACCACTTCTCTTTTTATCATGAAGAGAAGCAAAAATAACAACCACGGATCTTCCCAACAATCTTGGGATCCATAAATCAAAGCAACAAGATAGAATAACAGAAATAATTCTATGGAACCTCAATAAAAGATCAAATCAAATTTTTCGCAAAGGTTCGAGGTGTCGTGCTTTTGAAGAATGTGAAGAATGGGGCATGAAGGCCTTTGGAATAAGCATGAGAAGCTCTACTTTTTGAAAGGTATTTCTCTTGAAAGTTGTATGTAGATGGGCTGCATACGACCTCTATTTATACTAAAAGTTTTGCCTGAATAGGAAGTTAAATTGGTCGATCAATTAAGGTTAATTGGTCATTCAAAAGGCAATTTGGTTGATCAATTAAGGTAGTTGGTCGATAACTAATTGATTGGTCAATTTACTTGGTTGGTCGATCAAAAGGATATTTATCAACTTCCTAAAATGGGCTGATTTGATCGGTTAATGAAGTTGGTTGGTTGATCAAATAACTAATTTGGTTGATCAATATCCCTAAACAACTTGGTTTTGAAAGGATACGCGAAAATCCATTTTTGAGTTTTATTTGAGGTTCCTTACAATAATGTTGTAGACTCAAACAAAGATAGAAAGACACACATCAGCAACTATCTACACTTGGCTGGAAAGATGCTTTAATCCAAGATAGTCCTGAAATGTTAGTTTAGTAATAAGTATAATTTTGGTGCATCAAAACAGAGGTGCTTACAAAAAGGAGTGGAGGTCCACACTAGCTTGCCTCACCGGATGCGGAGGAGATGAATTCTTCGATGAGGTGGATGGCGTCGACGACGGAGGTAGATGGCCTTGCTTTGGTACACCAGGCACAAAAGATAGAGAGGAAGAAATTGGGCCATCCAATTTGGTCATTGGGTGGTCAGAGGAAGGAGGTCGAGGAGGTCATCGGAATCGTCGGAGCTCACGATTGGAGAGGAGGGAAGAGGGTAGTTTTTAACGTAGAATTGATTGGTTTTGACTTAGGAATATGGTAGAGCTTAAATTTGAGCTCAAACAGGAAGAATTTACGCATTTAACTTGCGAATTAGGCAAGTTTAGATCACAAAAATTGAGCTCTGATAGAGCTTTCTCTCTCCAAAATAGGATTTGAAACCGTGCCCAATAGGTTCTCCATGGTCTGAACACCAATCCCTTCAAATTTGGAGGGATTTGGTGAAGATCTGATGGAGATCTTCTCCTTTGAAGTTGGTAGGGGGTGGGTTTAGGTCTCTGATTAGGAAACTGGGATGAAGAAGGCGGTAAGGACCTATTCATGATGAAGATGAGAAAGTTAAGGGCTTGTATGTGATAAAACATAGAACCTAGGGGTTTAGATGTGAGAAAGAGAGATTTCAAGGGTTAAAATGCAAACTAGGTCAAGATGGAGTCTGATTGGGCTCAAATTTTGATGTTAACCTATTTTTGACCCAAGGAATCTAATGGTAACTTGGATTTGGTTTTTGACCACGTTTAATTAGGTAGATTGCACAGGAGTCTAAATCATGGCAAATTCCTATCTGAATATCTATTTTAGGTTGAAATGGGTTCAGATGGTCAAAGTGAAGGTACCAAACCTCTTAGAATATTTTTCAATGTTTTTTTAGGAGTTTCAGATTGAATTTATCTCTACCAAAACCCTTTCAATTTAAGCGCAATTGATAATTAGCATTTTTAATACTGTCTTCTCGAATTGCATGAAACCATGATTCAGTTATTCTGAGCTCACTTCTTGATCTTTTAAGTTCATCTGAACTTTAATTTACCCCTGATCAATCCCTTGGTCAATTTGTATTAATGATGAGATGGTAAAATATCAGAATTAATCTCATTTTCTTGTCTTCTTCTCAAATCAGTTAAGTATGGAATTATGATCCTCAGACAATTATTAAAGAGCATTTATCATTTGATTCTAACTAATTTCAGTTAGCTATGACGAATGATGGTGTTACCATCACCCTCCACTGTGGGTTGATCCGATGGAGGAGTTGCGAAAAGAGATGAAACAAGGTATGCAATAAATGGAGAAATGTTACTTCACTCTTATATAAACACTGGTACAAGAGAGACAAAACTAGTCACGGGAGACTAAATTGCAGGGAGCCTTGTCCTCCTAGCCTGTCCCAAATCCTCAGAATGTGCAGAACCCAGGTGCACCATCTAGATTCCAAGCACCATAGGGACAAGCATGTGTAGTATTTCAAGCACCTCTTGTACCCCCTAGATATGCTCAGCCCTAGGCTACACCTCTGTTGCCTACCCTTACCTATTTTGCTCCTTCTACTCCTCCTCCACCTCATGTATAATATGCCAATGCTAATGCTATCACATTGAGGAGGGGAAAGACTACTAAAGACCCCTTACGTAGGTAGGCGGGTTAGGACACTTCTCGACCCTCTCCTTAGGCTAGCTCCTTTTCCCATTCAGACCCTATCAAGAAGCAACCTAAGGAGAAGAAATCAAAAGGAAAGGAACCAATCACTGAGATCACTGACATCCCTTACCCTTTCCTGGAGCCTTAACTCGAGAACCTAAGGGAAGACAAAGGGTATGAAAACCAATGAGGATTTGAATGAAATTTGAAAGATGTTCACATTAAGGTTCCCCTCCTTGATGCTATTGATCACATTCCTACTATTGCCAAGTTCTTTAAGGACTATTGTACACCCAGGAGACAATCTAGGATAACCATCAAGGCCAACAAGGTGGTATTGTCCAAAGAAGCTAGTGCAGTCATGTTATCTAACCTACCACTAATGAAGAAAGACCCGAGAGCCCCACTCATTTCCTGTCAGTTGCAGGATGTCCTTTTGACCAAACCTTGCTTGATTTGGGTCGTCCATTAATTTAGTCCCCACTGCTGTTTTTGACCACTTCCAACTTGGGGAGCTAAAATGCACCTCGGTCACTATTCAATTGGTTGATAGATTAGTCAAAGTGCCTCGAGGTGTAGTGGAGAACGTTATTGTTAAAGTCCATGGGTTCTATTTCCCAACAAACTTTTTCATTCTGGATATGGATATTTCTCTTAGTCTCCATGATGTACCCATTGTTTTGGGTTGCCCATTTTTGGTGACCGCCCAAGCCAACATTGATTATGCATCCAGGTGTATGGAGATCACCATTGGGAATGAAAAACTCAGTTTGGATATTTTCAGGCAAACAAGAACCCACATTTTGATCTTATCGAGGAGGACTCGGAGGATGATGACCCTGAATTTTGTGAGAACATCTAGCTTTCCTGTCATGAGTCAACTGCTCATACATCCTCTATCAGGCTCATTGATTTGGTTGTTCAAGAAGAGGCAGCTGAAAAGTTTGACCTTCCACACGGGAAGACTACTGCTGATAATTTTTGCATCTCACCACTTCCTAACTTGGATTGTTTGGGGTGCTCCTCTGATCCTAACACCCTAGATTTTGTATATTTTGATGACTTTAGTGAACTTCATATTTCTGACCCACCCTTGTTTGTTCAGGATGCCGTGGTTGCTACGGATGGTTTTGGTCCGCTTGAGAGACACACGGGTGGGATATCTAATCCATGTCTACCCTCGATGGTAATACCAGATCATAAGGTAGATAGTACGAGCTCAACTTTTGCCACCTCCATTCAAGAGGAGGACCTGAGATACCTTATGAGACACTTGGGCACCGACCCTCAGTCACACTCATCCTCATTTGAACCCCATGGTTGTAATGGTGTAAGATTTAAACTCTACTCTCACTGATGCAACCACTGCTGACATCCTTGTGGATGCAGGATCAGTAGATATGCCTGCACTTCATGATCATCAGATATACCTGATTAATTCTAACAACTTGATGGAGACTACTGATTTACATGTGATGGTTGATAGAGTACATGATTCTAATCTTGGAAAATGTGCTGTGAAATTACTTAGAGACCCCATTGATTAGCCCATATTTGTGGGCTATTTAAGTATTTAAGTGCCTAGACATTAAGTTAATTTTAACATTTAGATAGCATACATTAGGATGTAAATAAATTAATTCATATTTTTAGCTTAAGTGCATAATTCAAGTGTGGCATCCATATCTAAATGGATTTAGAATTAACCTAGAATTGCATGCATTTGATTAGTTAATTAATTAGGTGCATTACATACATTGTTTTAATTAACATAGAAGTTAAGGAGTTATGTATGAATAATCCTAATTATTTTATTATTCTTCTTCTCCTTCTGCAGGTAACCGCTCCGCTCTGCCTCCTCCTCTTGCGCATTCACTCTTCACAGCTGCCAGCATTCACTCTATGGTGGATCTCCTCCCGCCTGTTTGGATTTCAAATCCTTGTAGCCACAGCTACAAAGGAGGAGGAACAGTTGCCATTTAGAGTAGGTCTCCATCCCCACTCCTCACCGTGCAGAGAACTTGTTCTCATCCACTCCACTACCACCGGCCAACCGCAGCGGAGCTTCACCACCATGGGCGTGCAAGGTGACAGCCCGCACCGCCATCACAGAGCTCCGTACTACAAACTCACCGTGCAACCGCCTGACCACCAACTCCACATCCCCCACCACTTTCTCCTCTATTTCTCTTCCACCTCAAAAATAAACCCAACTTCACTTGTCGTCGCCTAGCTCACACAGTAGCTGCAACTGTAGCAATAGAGCATAGCCTCCGCACGCCACCCACTGCACTGCCCCTCGCCTTCAGACGCGTGCACCACGGGCACCTCCTCACCGCCTTATAGAAACATCGCGTACAGCAAGTCCTTGACTGGCTCCCCGTGCAGTTGCACGCATGCACCCGTATGCCTGCCACATGCATCACCAGTAGCAGCTCCACCCGCACGTAGAGCATGATGCGCCTCCCGTGCCATGTGCAGCAGAACCAATCCACTGCACGTCCGCATAGCCTCCGCCCCGCCCTTGCTGCACCTCCGCCCGCAGCCACTCCAAGTGCTTCTCTAGTAGCAACAGAGCATCGCCCCCACCGACCCTTGCCTCCAGCCTGTGCATGCAGAGCGCATGCTACTCCAGCACCTCTGCCCGCGTGCAGTGCGTGCATCCTCCAGTACCTCCAGTGGCCACGTCCACGCCTAGCAGCACAGCATCCTATGTGCCATGCAGCAGGTCGACGCACGACTGCTGACCTCTCCGCCTGTGAGCGCCCACCGCTGGCCACCTCTGGCCACACCTCCTATGCCATCGCGAAGGCCTTATCCGACTGACCTTTTCCCAGAGTAGTTCCTTGAACGAACCTCTCTCCTGTGCATGAGGAGGTGAGAGGTAGAATCCTCTATTTTAGTTTGTATTTTAATTTATGGGAATTGCCATTGTCAAGAATCATTTTTTTTAATTTCTTAGATTAATTAAATTATGGTGAAATTGCAGCTTTATGCTTATTCTTCAACATAATTATTAAGCCTTTATGATTCATCTCAATATGCATTACATTTAATTTTGAATTACATTTTAGTATGCATGCAAGTGAAAAGTTCATGATATACCCTTGCACATGAACAATTTTATTACATGAAAATTATGTCAATAACCCTTGACTTTTCCATAAATTTAAGGTTTACATTCAGAGCAACATATGCATTGTTTGATTTGACGAATATTTCAGCGAACTCGATTTCTACCTAATTGTGATTTTAATAGGCCTTTGACTCCCTATGGATACAACCCGCTCTCCTGTGAGTGGTTTATTTTAATTATTTTGTTAAGCAGTTTTCCACCACTTTGATACTAAAACGACGTGTCATTTTATGTGCGAAACTTAATTGAAAGCGAAAACTGACTTATCACCCATGACAAGATTGAAAAATGATAGATGCATTGAGGATATGAACTTTCATGAGATACCATATCTACCGGGGTAAAATTTGAATTGTCCTAGAATCCTCTTTCAATTAAGGAAGAAGATTGGGATGAAAAATTTGATCTTAATCTTCATGAAAATGTGATTAAATCCCATGCTTTGGAAAATCCCATTTCTGGTTTTGAGAACTTGAGAGATCTTGAACCATTGTTGGATTTGGAGCCTAATGAACTTACACCTTCTACCTTCACATCTTTACTTGTGGACTCTGACACTGAAAACATTATGAAAGCCACTGAATTGAAAATGAAAGAATTTGAGGCTTTGTTGGACTTGGATTCCTATCTTATACCCCCTGGGGAAATTATTTTGATGGATAATGAATTTTCGCCCATTGTCTGTAAGGATTCACATCATGAATTTGGACATGAAATGAGTGATCCTTGTGAGATTTCCGATCACACTAGGGAAGGGCTTGATGATTTTGAGTTAGGTATCCAACATGATTTGGGCAAATCAAGAAAATTTGATGAAGAGAAGATTGAGTTGGACCACTGGAGTTCAATCAATACACTTACTTTGCACTTGGATCCATTCTTACCCAAATCAACTGATGAAGTTGTTCACTATACCATTTCAAACTACTTTCATTCCACATCATTTCTAGGACCTATATGATTTTCCCCCCACTTATCACTTTGCTAACACCCCATCCACCCACATTCTCTACTTTTTTGGGATGCCTCCATCTTCGTTTCTTCTAGGCACCCACATTCATTTATCTTTTCTTTGTAGCATCTGGCTGCGGATAATTCCAAGTCCCATTTTCATATTTTTCCAACTCTTTGAGCTTGGAATTCATGGTCGACAACTAGTTTGCATTTGCGGCCTACTATTGGAGAATGAAATTAAACTCCTCATCATTCTAATTGCCATTCTAAACACCATATTGACATATCCTTTTCGAGTTATACCTAGCTGGAGGTGTAAAACTCAGAACCTATATATAGTTTCAAAAAAAAAAACCTTTCTACATAGCATATTTCTTTTTTTATGCTCTGCATTTATAGGTATTGGATATTTTGAAAGCCAAAAACTCAAATACTATTCCAGGTGATCTCTACCCTTATCTTTCCTTTATGTTTATTTTGCATGAGGACATGTAAGAACTTAGGCATGGGGAGGTAGTGTAATTGCTTAGTTATTTTTACCAATACTTAGAAATTCTTGCAACTTTATTTCCTAAAAAAAAAAATGAAAAATGACAAAAATATAGTTTTTAGTCTTGTAAATACTATGATTTGCATGTCTCCAACTAAATTGAGTAGGGAGGCTAGTGCTTAGAGTTAATCAAACCAAGAAGTTAGTAAGGAACTGTAGACCATAAGGCCTTGTAGGCTATAGTTAGCTTAATCAATCAAGGATGGTCCGCTAGATTTGAGGTTGGTCTGACTCTTGATGAATCTAGCTAGCTAAAACCAATGGTCTAGTGACGTGGCTTGTATGTGTGTGTTAAGAAGTGTCGTTATAGTCTCACTTGCAACGCCGACTTTAAAGTAAGGAAACAGAGGTGAGTCCGAGTGTCAGTCTCAGGGAGGCATGAAAATCGGATTTCTCTTATCACTTGTTGTCACGGAAATTGCGGAGTTTTACTTGCGAAAGGTGTGGTTGAAAAGCGAGAGAGAGATAGAGAGAGGGAGAGGGAGAGATTAGGGTTAGAGTTGTTTCTTGCTTGATCATGCAACTCAAACAGAAATTAAAGTAAACAACTGAACAGAAAGTAACTTCATTAATCATGCAGCTTTAGTTCACAAATTACAACATTGGATACATGCTTAAACATAAGTAAAGGAAAGCTTAAAAGTGAGGAAGAGAGAGAGAGGGGGGAGAGTGGAGGAGGCTCTGTCGGCGGCTCGTCGTCTCCGGCAATTACAAGAGGGCCTAAAGTTAGCAAAGAGAGGGGTAGGTGGTTGCAAGGGAAGTAAATGCCTTGAATGAGTGGTTGGAGGGGGTTTAAATAGGGAGAAGGACTTTCTAAAAGAAGAAGGGGCTTTAGCGACGTCCCGCTAAACCATTCCAAAAGCATCGGTGAAGCCCTCCAGCCCATCGGTCACTCGCTCGCACCGTTCTTCTTCACGCCCGATCCGCGGCCGCTGCGTGAGAGCCGTCTGATCGAAGATCGGACGACTGAGATCTTCCCTTGGGTTCGCTCGGATCGTGCCTCGGGCGCGCGTGTGTGCAGGTGTCATCGCTCGGCTTGTGCGCGCGCATGGGTGCTCGCTGTCTGAGGGCGCACCGCGTGGCGCGATCTCGGCCGCCCGCTGCTGATCGGGCGTCCCAATTTCGCTGCGTGCTCGTTCGTCTTCAATTCTTTGCACCGCGCGGCTCGAACCCGCGTTGCGTGCGTGCGGGCGTGCGCGCTAACCGTTGCGCCACGCCCGCTGCTTTGTCGCAGTGACCACAGGCAGGCGTGCGGTTCTCGGCCGTCCGATCGAAGATCGACGGCCGAGATTTGATCTCAACTGAAGGAGGAAGTGGCGTGCGGTGAGCGGGGGGTGACGTGGAGCAACGAGGGCCATTGATCATCAGATCAACGGTCAGAACTTCTTGGGCCCATTGTACGAGCTCTGGATGTCGGATTTGGCTGATCTTGAGTCCGTTGGACTCCGTTCGTCATTTTGAATCCATCCGTGTGGTTCGATTTCTCATCTGAGGCCTACTTTGACAAGTGCTTACATAAATGGCCATTAATACAGTTTTATAAGTAATCTTGGTATATGATACATGCAATGCTCCCATTCTACTTATGTTGTGCCTTTTATTCTTAAGATGGGCCCTATTTAACAGAATTACCACCTCCATGTGCAGTGTCATCATAACCCCATGCTTACTCCTTGCTAGTCCCTAGCTAGGTTTATTCTAGCCTTTATTTTCTTTCAGAATTTAAGAAGTAATTGCTTAGACACTTCATCACTTGTCAATAGGAGGAAATATACCAAGATCTTAATCTACAAAGACTAAGTAGAGCCTGGGTGTCTGCTAAAATACGAATCGCCTGAATCCTAACTTTAATGTATATAACTATACATATGTATATGTGTATATATATATATTTAGAATTTTTTCAGAATTTAGTGTGGGTTGGTAACTTTTTACGGCTACCCAACCCACCCAAAACTCGGTCAAAACCCTAAGTGCTAAGCATCTTGGTGTGAAGATTGTGATAGACTCACTTAACGGTAATTCAGACAGACTTCGGGTTTCTACGTCCCTAGGCGATCGGAAGAGGAAATATATTTGCCTGAAGGTGTATTTGTTCGATTGGTAGCTTTCTCTCTACGTTTATTTTAATTAGGGTCAACACAAGGATTTTTCCAGTGTATATCTCCCTGGCTTGTACTACTTCCCCACTTCTTCCTTAAGTGTTTTGGTTCTTTTTGTGCAGTTATTGAGCTGGGCTCTGGACAATCGACCAATGGGCTGTTACCCATGATCACTTGCTAGCCATACTCGTGTGGTGAAATGTGGTTTATTTTCTTTTCTTCTCCTCTCTTTTTTTTTTTGTAGGTGGCTTCCCTGATCTCAAATTTACCTAGAGGCAATGAAGAAGAAATGGTCCCGTGGCTGGGTTCTGGACAACCTGCCAATGGGCTGTTACCCACGACAACTTGCTAGCCATACCACCCTAGAGAGTTCATTAGCTACCCAATTTCTATCAAAATCTCCGAGGAGTGAGTCTGTGCAAAAATGTGTGCAGATGCTTAGACTCAAAGTTTTTCTAAGTTAGAGGGTGAGTTGATAAGTCGTATACTTATCACCTTGTTTAGTAGGTGGATTAGAATAGCTTAAGGTTGCAAGGATTCGAAGATAAATCCATATTTTAACGGACACCAGGGCTGATTAAGCCTGAAGGCCTGAAAAGTCTAAGTGTTTAAGTTCTTTTTTGTATTATTTCCCACTATTGACAAGTGAAACGCTTGGCTTCGGGATAACCGGGTTTTAGTTTGTTATAACGTTGTAGTATAGCCGGTTATTACCAACATTTCAAATATATAAATTTTTTACTCGGAAAATAAAAGAGTTCCCGAGGTCGAACTCAGGGAGCAAGTTGTATTCTAGAGATATACATGTTTCTTTTACAAAATAAAGAAAGAGAGAGGGAAAGAATTTGTTGTTCTCTTTGTTTTCTCCTCATGATGTTCTTCTTTCTTTCTTTCTTCAGATCTCCTTCTTCTTCTTTGTTCTGCAGAGGTGATGCTCCTCTTTCTTTCTTCAGATCTCCTTCTTCTTCTTCCTTGGTTTCTGTCTTGGCCTCTCTTCTTCTTTTTCTGCAGCCTTTCCTCTTCTTTTGCCTTGCTCAGCCTCTTCTTTAGAGTTTCTTCTTGTTTCTCCTCCCTGCGGCTAAGTGTCAGCTTCTTCTTTTCTTTTTCAGCCAGGGACGTCACCCCTCCTTCTTTTCCCTTCAGGCCGTCGTCTGATTTCCAAATCAGACGACTTAACTACCTGTTGCTACAGTCAGCTTCCTTCTTCTTCCGCGGGTCTTCTTCTTCGCCTGTGCCTGCACACTTCAGAGTTTTTCGTCAGAGGCAAAACCTACTCTACCCAACCCCCCGCGTCTCTCTCTCTCTCTCTGAAACCACTCTTGGGAAAGCTCTCCCAGAGCTGCCGGGTAACCGGGTTCGGGTCAGGCCCGGGTCCAGGCCCACCGGCGTGCGTGGTGGGCGAGGAGTGTAGGTCAGTCTTAAGTCGGGTCGGGTCGGGTCAGGTCAGGTCAGGTCCGCGGGGCGTGAGCGCGGACGAGACCGGGTAACCGGGCGGGTGAAGGGGACCTCACCCCGTGTGCTGAGGCAGTAAGCCTTCAGCACTTTTGCATCTTATGTCGCTGCGACTCTTCAGGCGTTTCCGAGGTGGGACTAAATGTCCCACCTCAATTGCGCGCCCGCAGCGGGGAAGTCAGCAGGAGATTGCGGCGTCACGCGAAGCTTTCTGCCTTAGCTGCGAACCTGGTGTTTTGCCAAAACGCCTCGCAAGGCCTGGGAGTTGAATCTGGGCATGGCGCTGAGCGTGGCGCGCCTGTAGCTGCAGGCGGAAGCAGTTCCTCCTGCGCGGCAATGGCGGCGGAGGTCGGGTGGCCTGTTCACAAGAAAACGGCCTCTCGGCCTAATCAGAAAGTGCTAGGAGCTTCGCCAGGGTGCGGCGAAGCTCGTGTGGGTGGTGGCGAGGCGCGGGGCGGCGTGCGAGGGCTGCCCTAGGTCGGACTGTGGGTCGGAGGATGGGTCTGTTCGGTGGGGTTGCAGAGGGTGATGTGGGGGAAGTGGCAGGGCGGAGGTTGATCAGGGTGAGGAGGCGGAGGTCCTGCGGTGGTCGGCGAGCCGTGTGGGTCGCTGAGGTGATGGGAGCGGCTCGCCGGAGGGTGGTCGGAGACGAAGGGGGTGAAGGTGGTCAGGGTCGGTCGAGGGCTTAATTGAATAAATTGAAAGCGGGGAAAGAAAGAGGAGAAGAAGGGGAGTAGCTCTAGCTTACTTGCAGGGACGAAGGGGGAGGAACAGGGCGACAGTCGTATCGACTGTCGCTGGAGAAGGCGATGCTCAGGGAAAGGGGCGGCGGCGAGCAGAGAGCCGGAGAGGCGCCAGCTGGGTGCGGCGTGGCGCGGGAAGAGCAGGGGAGGAAGTCTCTGCTGCTGGTATTGCGGCAGAGCGAAGAGGTGGAGGGGGAGGAAACCGCCGGAGCTGGTGAGCGTCTGCCGGAGGAAGAAGAGAGGAAAGTTGGGGATTTTCTCTGTTAGATCCAGGCTGCCCCGGTCGGTGGAGCAACGGGGGGTATTTATAGGGATCAAACAGGGAGGAAGGCGGAGGGAGACGACGTGTCTCCCTCGCCGGAGGATGGTCGGAAACAAGAACCCATACCGTCCGTGCGTTCGCACGGCCGGTATGGTGGGTTACAACGACCAGGGGGTGTCCCTGCGACGGCTGACGACGCAGGGCACCCCCGGTTTACTTGCCAGGTCCCCCACCTCACCCTGCGCGGCGCCATGCTCCGCGCAAGGTCGCCGGAGCATGGTGCTGGCAGGTTTTGCAGGAGGGACCTGATTGCAAAGAACGAAGGAGAGTTAGGGGCCAAAATGCGAGGGTTCAAAAGTTGAGGGCCAAAGAGTAAATATATGAGGACCAAAGTGTAAAGTCGGTCAAGGAGGTTTCTTCTTAGGCTCAAGTTTTTATACATGGCTAATTAGGACCTAAGGAATCTGATGGTGAATTTCATTTCCATATTAAACCTTGTTTGACCGGTCAATTTGCGCAAAAACCCAAATTAAGTTATTAATTGGGCATGGTTCTCAATGTAGGTCAAAAAGGGTTTTGAAGGCCAAATTGAAGGTTCTAAACCCTGGAGATTATTTTTCTATGAATTTTAGAGGGTTTATTCTATTTTTACTTTGCCTCGAACCTTGTGAATTGAAGTGGGTTGTTTTAGGGTTACAGATTATCATTTAGTTTCTTGGAATTGCTGTAGCCCTTGCTAGATCATTTCATCCCACTCTTATTCTTATTAAGCTGCTTTGACCTATGTTTGGGCCCTGAATTACCCTGTATGCAGATTATACTGGTAAAATTGCATTTTTACCCCTTATGACTTGTTTTCTTCTCAAACTCAGGATTCTCTGAGTTAAGCCTTTCCTTGAGATATGTAGGAGCTTTTATCCTTTGTATTAGGTCAAAATGAGCTAGTTATGGCTCATGATGAGGTTCTCATCATACCCCCATGCCTAGCTTTTGCTAGTCCCTTAGCAAAAACTTAAGGTTTCAACCCTTGTTCTAGACCATGAAGTTTTTAATAGTTTTAGATAAGTGCCTTTTTTATTTGAGCATAGATTAGGTTAGAATGCTGACCATAGGCCTAAAAGGTACTCTAGTACTAATCAAGATCCAAATCTGTTTAGCCTTAGCCTCAGTCTTTTAGCAAAGGTTTTTAAGGCCCACAAGAACTAACCTAAGGTTTATTGGACTTCGTGGTTAAAGCACCCGTGCTTGAAATGATTTTAGTCCTGGCTCAGTTCGCAGTGCGTTTTGTAAGAGAGAGATAGAAAGTTTTTCTGTTTGGAGAGTTTTCTCTCTCTTTTTCTTTTTAGTTCTAGCCTAGGATTGGCTTTTCAACACGGTCTGTATCAGATTCCTTGCTCCCATCATCAATCCTCAAGGGTTCCTGGCGATCGATGCTTCGAGATAGCACCGCCCATGGCAACCCCCGGAACCCTGGCTATTGAGATTTCGAGATAATCCCATCCATGGTATTCCGTGGCCGAATCCAGACCCTGGCAATTGACACTTCGAGATAATGCCATCCATGGAATCTGAACCAGCAGAGTGCTTACATGCCCCCAGTAGGATATGTAAATATCCTAAGAGACAAGCACCGAGGAGATGATATTTTGTTACGCATCTTCGAGGGGATTTCCCGCCTCTCCGCGCTGGGAACTCGTCCAAATCAATCTTGTGTTGATCGGCCGCTCCTATTCTAGGTGATCTTTTCAGATTTTTGCGACGCTTCTGCGTGATTCTGATTTTTACGCTTACTGAACCAGGCTGTGTGTGAGGTTAGGGTGCTTAGGTTACTGAGTCCCGTAAACCAAAAATTAGTTAACGAGGCCGAATACTCCCTAAGCCTTAGACCTAATACTTCAGCTTTTCATTTTCCTCAACCTCTTGAGGAGTGTCCAGATCTTAATGGGTACTAAGAGTCTATTCAAGAATGCCTAAGGTTTGCATTCTTTACTAATCTCATTGTGCACTTTTCTTGAATGAGGTCTAGAACTTAAGTTAATTCCTTAGTTCCTTACTAATGACTATCACTTTTTCTTATAATTTTGTGCTCCTTTTTCATTTTGTTTTTCTTCTCCTTCACAAAATTTCCTTCTCCTCTTTTCCTCTTATTCTTTTTCGAAAATTTTTTAATTTTTATGGTGTTTTTGGCATATGTGAATTTTTTTGTTTGAAACCTTTTCTTACAAGTTTTTGTACTTTCCTACCCCCCCATGCCTAAGATTTGCAATGTCCTCATTGTAACCTAGGGGTTTTTATTCAACTAAGTTCATACATTAGGATAGCTGTTTTGATGAGTCTCAGATGCAAGCACCTGAGGTGGAGTTGGCTGCCCTAAAGTGTGAACTTCAAGTGCAAAACAGCTGTCAGAATAAGTTTCAGGTTTTCAAAGAGAATGACGGGCTGCCTCCCGTTAAGCGCTGAGTTTTACGCCATCGGCTGGGCGCAATAAGCTCAAGGGGAAAGGAGGGTATAAGATGCCTCAGCCAAATTAGTAGAAGTTACATCAATGAACGGCTTGAGTCTCTGACCGTTCACGATGAAAGGTTCAGAATCGTGGCTGAGTGGACTGATTTCGATTGCTCCATTTCCAAGAACCTGTCGGACCAAATATGGTCCGACCCACTTAGATCTCAGTTTTCCTGGGAAGAGTTTGAGTCGGGCATCAAAGAGTAGGACCTTTTGACCAGGATGAAAGATCTTTCTCGAGATGTGTTTGTCGTGGAAGGCTTTAACCCGCTCCTTGTAGATTTGCGAGTTCTCGTACGCGTCTATGCGTAATTCATCGATCTCGCTGATTTGGAGTTTTCTGTGGGTCCCAGCCTTGGAAACATCTAGATTACAGTTCCGTACTGCCCAATAGGCTTTATGCTCCAGTTCGACGGGAAGGTGGCATGCCTTTCCGTACACCAGTCTAAAGGGAGACATGCCTAATTGGGTCTTGTGGGCGGTCCTATAGGCCCACAATGCTTCCGGAAGTCGGGACGACCAGTCCTTCCTGTCAGGTCGAACAGTGACTTGCAGGATTTTCTTGATCTCCCGATTAGACAGCTCAGCTAGACCATTAGTTTGGGGGTGTTAAGGAGTAGAGATTCGGTGAGACACCCCGTATTTGGTCATCAGTGACCTAAACTGAGCATTTGTGAAATGGGTCTCCCCATCAGAGATTATTGCACGAGGAATCCCGAACCTTGAGAAAATGTGTTGATGAATGAATTTGAGAACGATTTTGTGATCACAGGTTCGGGTCGGTATGGCTTCGATCCATTTGGACACGTAATCCACAGCCAACAGAATGTATTCGAAACCATCCGAAACAGGAAAGGGGCCCATAAAATCAATCCCCCAAACATCAAAGATTTCGCATACTAGAATCGGTTGCATAGGCATCATGTCGCGATGGCTCATGTTGCCCAAAGTCTGGCAACGACTGCATGCCTTGCAATGACTGTATGCGTCTTTGAACAGTGTGGGCCAGTAAAAGCCGCACTGGAGGACTTTTGATGCGGTTTTATGCCCGGCAAAATGGCCACCGCATGCCTGGTCATGGCAGAAAGAGAGGATATTGTTGACTTCCCCTTCCGGGACACATCTCCGGATGATCTGATCGGCACCTATGCGGAAGAGGTACGGGTCTTCCCAAATGTAATACTTGGCATCGGAGCGTAATTTGTCTTTCTTGGCCTTCGGCCAATCGGACGGGGTCTGATGAGATGCCAAGTAATTTACAATATTAGCAAACCATGGAAGGCTAGTACCAATAGTCAGCAGGTGCTCATCGGGAAAATGCTCAGTGATGGGTCCGGAAGGGTCAATTATTTCAGAAGGAAGACGGGACAAGTGATCAGCTACCACGTTTTGTTTTCCCGCTTTGTCGCGAATCTCAAGGTCAAATTCTTGCAACAGCAAGATCCATCGGATCAATCTAGGTTTCGCGTCCTTCTTTGCAAGGAGATGCCTCACAGCCGTGTGATCCGAGTATATGATGACATGGGAACCCAGAAGGTACGATCTGAACTTCTCTAGGGCAAATACTACAGCTAGCAGCTCTTTCTCAGTAACCGTATAGTTACGCTGAGCCTCATCGAGTGTTTTGCTGGCGTAGTAAATGACCACAGGTTTCTTGTCATTTTTCTGCCCCAAAACCGCTCCTACAGCGAAGTCGGATGCATCACACATGATCTCAAAGGGTTGAGACCAATCAGGGGACTGTAGGATCGGGGCTTGGGTGACTCGGTCACGCAGGATTTCAAATGCTTGAGTGCATTCCTTGGAGATTTCGAAGGGAACATCCTTGGAGAGAAGAGTGGTCAGGGGGCGTGCGATTTTTGAAAAATCAGGGATAAATCGTCGATAAAAATCGGCATGCCCTAAAAAGGATCGGATGTCCCTGATCGAGCTAGGCATAGGAAGGTGAGAAATCAGATTAACCTTAGCTCGATCCACTTGGATACCTTTCTCCGAAATTGAGTGTCCTAGGACAATTCCCTCAGGCACCATGAAATGGCTCTTTTCCCAGGAAAGAACCAAATTCACGTCGATGCACCGCCTGAGTATCTGGACCAAGTGTTGGAGGCAATCGTCGAATGATGCTCCGAAAACTGAAAAGTCATCCATGAAGACTTCGAGATAATCACCTACCATATCTGAGAATATGGCAAGCATGCATCGCTGAAAAGTAGCTGGTGCATTGCAAAGACCGAAAGGCATCCTTCGGAAAGCGTATGTTCCGAAGGGGCAGGTGAACGTGGTCTTTTCTTGGTCCTCAGGATGGATTGCCACCTGGTTATAACCGGAGTACCCGTCAAGAAAGCAGAAGAACCTATTTCCCGCTAGTTTTTCGAGAATTTGATCAATGAAGGGTAGTGGGAAATGATCCTTCTTCGTGGAGGAATTGAGTCGACGGTAATCTATACAGACTCTCCACGAGTTGGCTAATCGGGTAGGAATGATTTCTCCGGTCTCAGTCGTTATAGTGGTGAGTCCTGCCTTCTTGGGCACGACCTGAATTGGGCTCACCCAACGACTATCGGAGATCGGGTAGATGATTCCGGCATCTAACCACTTGATGATCTCCTTTTTCACGACCTCCTGCAGATTGGGGTTTAAGCGTCTCTGCATTTCACGAGAAGGTCGTGTGCCCTCTTCTGAATAGATATGATGAGTACAATAAGAGGGACTTATTCCAGTCAAATCATCGAGAGTCCATCCGATGGCTCTGCGATGTTGCTGGAGGACAACAATCAGACGGGATTCCTATTCAGGACTGAGGTTGGAATTGATGATCACAGGAAGGGTCTGATTAGAACCCAAAAAGACGTATTTTAAGTGAGCAGGAAGGGGTTTCAGTTCGAGGATGGGGTTTTCAGCAGCAGCGGGTGGTTCAGTATAGATGTGAGTTTCAAGGGTGGGAGTTACTGGGTTGTTCACATCTGGATTTGACTCCTCTGTTTGCGGGTCAAGATCCTTCTGTGGTTGATGAGGCATACTCAAGTCATTCTGGAGGTGTGATTCATCAACCAAAGTCTTGATGTCACAAATTTGCTCGATGACGCCGCAATTAATTCCTTGTTGGGCCTTAAATATATCAATTTTCAGTGTTTGATCTCCAAACTTAAGCTCTATTTGGCCCTCCTCACAGCTGATGTTGGCTCTAGCAGTAGCCAAGAAAGGTCTCCCTAGAATGATTGGTGTATCCCTAGGGTTCTCAGGTGCATCCATGTCTAAGACTATAAAGTCCACTGGAAAATAGAAATCCCGCACTCTCACGATAACATCCTCGAGAATCCCTTTTGGTGACTTTATAGATCGATCTGCTAATTGTAATGTCACCTCGGTTGGTTTCAGCTCAGATTCTTCTAGATGGTCAAGTAAGGATGTGGGTATCAGATTTATAGATGCACCCAAGTCTAACAATGCTCTATCAAATTGGGTACCACCTATCTTACAGGAGATCAGGGGAGTTCCAGGATCTTTTGCCTTGGGTGGGAGTCTACTAAGGATTACAGAGCTGGCTTGCTCTGACAGAACAATTGGGCTCCCTCCCTTGGTTCGCGGCTTACGCTGGGGTGTACATATATTCTTTAGAAATCGTGCGTAAGCTGGTACGTGGCGGATTGCATCCATCAAGGGGATGTTTATGTGGACCTGCTCAAAGAGCTTGACCAGGTCCTCCTCAGGGGCCACGGGTTTGGTGGTCTTCTTTCCCTTGGTCAGGGCCTCGGGAAACGGGATCTTGGTTGGTTCTTCTAGGATAGGTTCAGGTTGTGGATCTGGAACAGCGGTACCTTGGATAACTATCCTAGGGTCATGGTTATCAGGCTGGGAGTGGTTTGGATAATGCGGGTCATGAGTTGTCTTACCACTACGTGTTGTTACAGAATTTAATCCAGCCTGATTTTGGTTTGGGTTTGGTAGGAGGGGTGGCTGCTGCTGAAATCCTGCATAAGAAGTTGAGGCTTCCATCTCGTCTGGAGATGGAGCAGTAGGAGCCTGATAAATCCATTGGGCGTGGCCTAAATTTGGATTCATAACGCGCTTCTGGGTTGGCACGTTATTTGGGTTAGGAAGAGGTTGGGAAGGGAGTGTGCCTGGTTGGCGAGAATTTGCCAACTGGGCCAGTTGAGTTTTAACTTCTGTAAGCTCGTCCTTGTGCTGTTTTTGAATAGCCGCATTCGTTTTTTGAATGTCAGCCAGAGTCTGAAGGATTAAGGACATTTGATCTTGATTTGGCCCTGATGGATAAGTAGGGTTGGGCCGAGGCTGAGGCGGCTGGTAGTGACGAGAGGGCTGTGGGCGGGACTGAAAAGGTGGTCTTTGGGTTTGGGAATTTCCCGCCCACTGAAAATTGGGATGGTTTCGCCATCCAGGGTTGTAAGTGTTGGAGAATGGGTCGTTCTGGATGGCGTTGAGGTCCTCGCAGGTCTGAGGAACCTCCTGAGAATCAGGGAAAGGAGGAATGGAGTTCCCCCGGCTGGTGTAGAAAGGATCGGATGATCTTCCAGTCCAAGAATCAGATGGGGATGGATATGGATCCATCCCAGGGGAGGATCGGTGGAGGATGTTTTGCACAGTCTCCTGTGTGGAAGGAGGTTGTGCAAAGGAGTTACGCGCAGAGGTGGCTCGCTGCAAGTGCTGAGTCAGCTCATCCACCTTCTTTTCAATGATTGAGACCTTGTCCAATCGACTGGCCATTAATTCCAGGTCGACTGATGCGGACAGGCCCTGCGTCTCATGTGCTCCCTTAAGATTCGTCGCTGCGCGGGTATTCGTCCTGTCGAATAATCCCATGGAGTCATTGTTGATGGAGTTCTCGCACATGTTTTCGAGAATCTCCCATACGGTGTCTTCATGTTGACCCATGATGTTTCCTCCGCAAGTTGCATTGACGAAAAGGCGGATGTCCTCACGGAGTCCCTGGTAAAAAGATTGGACTTGTTCCCATTTAGGAACTCCGTGATGGGGGCACTTTCTCATGAGATCCTGAAAACGATCCCATGCCTCATGGAGAGGTTCTCCTGATTGTTGAGTGAAGTGTGTAATCTGATGGCGCAAGGCGTTGGTCCGACCAACGGGAAAAAACTTTTTCAAAAATGCGGATTGAAGTTCTTCCCAAGTGTTGATCGGCCGGGTCTGAGTTTGATACCAATGGGCGGCCTTGTCCATAAGAGAAAAGGAGAACATCTTCATGAGAAGAATATCCCGATTTTGCGCATCTGATCCAAAAGTGTGGGCCAGATGCTTTAGCTGTTTGATGTGCTGGAAGGGATCTTCAGAATTAAGCCCATGGAATTTAGGTATAGCATGAATCATGTTGGGATTTAGTTCGGAATCAGGTCCTCCAGTCGGGATTCTGACTCGAGGCTCAATGGCCACCGCAGCAGGATTGTAGTGGTCCCGCATCATAGGACGCTGTGGTGGGTGCACGAAGTTTTGGAAGAGGTCATTGAGTCGCTGGAGCTGGTGTTCCAGATTATTTTCTTCCTCAACTGGCTGAGCCATGATGGGGGAAGAAGAAGAACTTGGTTCTGAATCAGAAGAGAGAATAATGTGAGGGTGTTGCTGCACAAACACGGGCGTCGAGGCTTGGCCTTGACGAGAGTGAATTTCTAATGGAGGTCTTAAGGGTGGTCCTAGGGACCTCCTTCCGTACATGCACAGTTGGGAGAGGTAAGTTAGAAGGTGCTGGACCCAATCAAGGCACCCAAAAAATGTGTTGGGTGACTATAGAGGTACGGGGCAGATGGACCCCTTGATCAGAAAGATCGTCCACCTGAGAATTACCTGGGCAGCCAGAGAGGGAGAGTCCCGCGAAGACCCCTACACGGTAGAGCGTCCCCACGGGTTACAGGGTTTCCCCCACCCGACCTCTCTTGTCACTGCGGTTCCAGGTAGACCAGAATGGGGATCTTGACCTCTTAAGTCTACCAATTTTAAGATCAGGGTGCTTAAGGTTTTTACTTGAACTTTAGTCTTTTAAGTGCAAAGAGTGACCTAATTTAAGGTTGGTTGACCCAAGGGGTCAACTTTACCTCTTGTTTTCTTTAAGAGCTTTTAGGTCCTGTCTTTTAGGGTTCAAGTGTTTAGAGAGAGCCAATTGTTTAGGATTTTTCTTGTTAATTATTTTCAATCAATGGCTTGGGCACACCTCTTTTGGATTTCCTCAATTCTTGATTAAGGGGTGTGTCTCTACTGAAATCCTAATGTTTGACCTTATGTTGGCTCTACTTGGTCCATTTAACTCTTTGTTGGGCAATTAGGGCTCAAGCAAGAATGTGTTAGCCCTTAAATACCCTTAATAGTGTGCAGGAGTGATGAGTTGAAAACATGCAACTCTTTATGGTTACTAAGTATGGAAGACAGGTTAGCCCTATATTGCTTGTTCTTTTCTTTTCTTCCTCTTTAGAGTTTAGGGGTTAATAGTGAGAGGAAAAACTTACCTGTCTTCGGAGTGGTTGTCGTGTGGTTGCTTGTCTTCTTGAGTTCCTGTAGCTGCACAAAAGAGAGGAGATTATCAGAAATTAAAAGAAACAGGAATGTTTACCTCTAGAATAGCCGTTGCTCCCTGGCAACGGCGCCAAAATGAAACGCTTGGCTTCGGGATAACCGGGTTTTAGTTTGTTATAACGTTGTAGTATAGCCGGTTATTACCAACATTTCAAATATATAAATTTTTTACTCGGAAAATAAAAGAGTTCCCGAGGTCGAACTCAGGGAGCAAGTTGTATTCTAGAGATATACATGTTTCTTTTACAAAATAAAGAAAGAGAGAGGGAAAGAATTTGTTGTTCTCTTTGTTTTCTCCTCGTGATGTTCTTCTTTCTTTCTTTCTTCAGATCTCCTTCTTCTTCTTTGTTCTGCAGAGGTGATGCTCCTCTTTCTTTCTTCAGATCTCCTTCTTCTTCTTCCTTGGTTTCTGTCTTGGCCTCTCTTCTTCTTTTTCTGCAGCCTTTCCTCTTCTTTTGCCTTGCTCAGCCTCTTCTTTAGAGTTTCTTCTTGTTTCTCCTCCCTGCGGCTAAGTGTCAGCTTCTTCTTTTCTTTTTCAGCCAGGGACGTCACCCCTCCTTCCTTCTTTTCCCTTCAGGCCGTCGTCTGATTTCCAAATCAGACGACTTAACTACCTGTTGCTACAGTCAGCTTCCTTCTTCTTCCGCGGGTCTTCTTCTTCGCTTGTGCCTGCACACTTCAGAGTTTTTCGTCAGAGGCAAAACCTACTCTACCCAACCCCCCGCGTCTCTCTCTCTTTCTGAAACCACTCTTGGGAAAGCTCTCCCAGAGCTGCCGGGTAACCGGGTTCGGGTCAGGCCCGGGTCCAAGCCCACCGGCGTGCGTGGTGGGCGAGGAGTGCAGGTCAGTCTTAAGTCGGGTCGGGTCGGGTCAGGTCAGGTCAGGTCCGCGGGGCGTGAGCGCGGACGAGACCGGGTAACCGGGCGGGTGAAGGGGACCTCACCCCGTGTGCTGAGGCAGTAAGCCTTCAGCACTTTTGCATCTTATGTCGCTGCGACTCTTCAGGCGTTTCCGAGGTGGGACTAAATGTCCCACCTCAATTGCGCGCCCGCAGCGGGGAAGTCAGCAGGAGATTGCGGCGTCACGCGAAGCTTTCTGCCTTAGCTGCGAACCTGGTGTTTTGCCAAAATGCCTCGCAAGGCCTGGGAGTTGAATCTGGGCGTGGCGCGCCTGTAGCTGCAGGCGGAAGCAGTTCCTCCTGCGCGGCAATGGCGGCGGAGGTCGGGTGGCCTGTTCACAAGAAAACGGCCTCTCGGCCTAATCAGAAAGTGCCAGGAGCTTCGCCAGGGTGCGGCGAAGCTCGTGTGGGTGGTGGCGAGGCGCGGGGCGGCGTGCGAGGGTTGCCCTAGGTCGGACTGTGGGTCGGAGGATGGGTCTGTTCGGTGGGGTTGCAGAGGGTGATGTGGGGGAAGTGGCAGGGCGGAGGTTGATCAGGGTGAGGAGGCGGAGGTCCTGCGGTGGTCGGCGAGCCGTGTGGGTCGCTGAGGTGATGGGAGCGGCTCGCCGGAGGGTGGTCGGAGACGAAGGGGGTGAAGGTGGTCAGGGTCGGTCGAGGGCTTAATTGAATAAATTGAAAGCGGAGAAAGAAAGAGGAGAAGAAGGGGAGTAGCTCTAGCTTACTTGCAGGGACGAAGGGGGAGGAACAGGGCGACAGTCGTATCGACTGTCGCCGGAGAAGACGATGCTCAGGGAAAGGGGCGGCGGCGAGCAGAGAGCCGGAGAGGCGCCAGCTGGGTGCGGCGTGGCGCGGGAAGAGCAGGGGAGGAAGTCTCTGCTGCTGGTATTGCGGCAGAGCGAAGAGGTGGAGGGGGAGGAAACCACCGGAGCTGGTGAGCGTCTGCCGGAGGAAGAAGAGAGGAAAGTTGGGGATTTTCTCCGTCAGATCCAGGCTGCCCCGGTCGGTGGAGCAACGGGGGGTATTTATAGGGATCAAACAGGGAGGAAGGCGGAGGGAGACGACGTGTCTCCCTTGCCGGAGGATGGTAGGAAACAAGAACCCATACCGTCCGTGCGTTCGCACGGCCGGTATGGTGGGTTACAACGACCAGGGGGTGTCCCTGCGACGGCTGACGACGCAGGGCACCCCCGGTTTACTTGCCAGGTCCCCCACCTCACCCTGCGCGGCGCCATGCTCCGCGCAAGGTCGCCGGAGCATGGTGCTGGCAGGTTTTGCAGGAGGGACCTGATTGCAAAGAACGAAGGAGAGTTAGGGGCCAAAATGCGAGGGTTCAAAAGTTGAGGGCCAAAGAGTAAATATATGAGGACCAAAGTGTAAAGTCGGTCAAGGAGGTTTCTTCTTAGGCTCAAGTTTTTATACATGGCTAATTAGGACCTAAGGAATCTGATGGTGAATTTCATTTCCATATTAAACCTTGTTTGACCGGTCAATTTGCGCAAAAACCCAAATTAAGTTATTAATTGGGCATGGTTCTCAATGTAGGTCAAAAAGGGTTTTGAAGGCCAAATTGAAGGTTCTAAACCCTGGAGATTATTTTTC
Organism: Thalassia testudinum; assembly: GCA_037157565.1. Taxonomy (NCBI): domain Eukaryota; kingdom Viridiplantae; phylum Streptophyta; class Magnoliopsida; order Alismatales; family Hydrocharitaceae; genus Thalassia; species Thalassia testudinum. The sequence continues at coordinate 66,211,877 of JAZHRO010000063.1, forward strand.
TATGAATTTTAGAGGGTTTATTCTATTTTTACTTTGCCTCGAACCTTGTGAATTGAAGTGGGTTGTTTTAGGGTTACAGATTATCATTTAGTTTCTTGGAATTGCTGTAGCCCTTGCTAGATCATTTCATCCCACTCTTATTCTTATTAAGCTGCTTTGACCTATGTTTGGGCCCTGAATTACCCTGTATGCAGATTATACTGGTAAAATTGCATTTTTACCCCTTATGACTTGTTTTCTTCTCAAACTCAGGATTCTCTGAGTTAAGCCTTTCCTTGAGATATGTAGGAGCTTTTATCCTTTGTATTAGGTCAAAATGAGCTAGTTATGGCTCATGATGAGGTTCTCATCAACAAGTTTCTAATGCCTAAGTTTTCTTCCTACATTCAATTTTATTTTATTTTATTTTATTCAGATTGATTAAATGAGCTCAGGATTGTGCAATTTACCACCCCCCCATGCTTAAGTTGGACAATGTCCTCATTGGCAAGTACATGGATGCATAAGGGTTCAAAAAGATAGTACCTGAGTGACGTAAAATACCGGATTAGTCTGAATCCTCTGGGTTGCTTCCCAGGAAGCACTGAGTTTAATGCCTCCAGCTGGGCGGTGCTTCGTGTCATCCCTCAACGAGGGTGACACTCTCCTTTAGGGGAACCTAGGCCAGGAAGTGCTTCAATCTTTGACCATTAACTGTAAAAGTGTGCCTAGTGTTAGGATCCGCGATTTCAACCGCCCCATTAGAGTAGGGCTTAACCACCCAAAATGGTCCTGTCCATTTGGACCTGAGTTTCCCCGGGAAGAGTTTTAGGCGGGCGTCAAATAGCCAGGCTTGCTGGTTAGGCTCAAAGGTTTTTCTATGATGAGTCGGTCATGGACAGCTTTCATTTTCTCCTTATACAGTCGACTATTTTCAAAAGTGTCCCGACGAATTTCTTCGAACTCAGATAATTGGAGCGTCCTTTGCGCACCAACTAATTGGGAATCCATGTTACATTGCTTGACAGCCTAGTAAGCCCGGTGTTCCAATTCGACAGGAAGATGGCAGGCTTTGCCAAAGACCAGGCAATAAGGCGACATGCCTATTGGGGTCTTGAAAGCGATCCTGTATGCCCACAGGGCATCATTAAGTCATGTGGACCAGTCTTTCCTGTTAGGTCTCATAGTTTTCTGTAAAATGTTCTTGATTTGTCTATTTGAGACCTCAGTCTGGCCGTTTGTTTACGGATGATACGGGGTAGCAATGCAATGGTTCACCCCATATTTTCTAAGTAGGGCACGGAATTGGGAATGGATAAAATGGCTTCCACCATCACTGATCATGGCCTTGGGTATTCCAAACCGGGAGAAGATGTTCTACTTAACAAAGTCCATGACAGTCCTGTGATCGCATCGACGGGTGGCGACAGCTTCAATCCACTTGGAAACATAGTCTACTGAGACTAGGATGTACTCGAAGCCGTTGGATGGTGGAAAGGGACCCATAAAATCGATACCCTAAACGTCGAAGATTTTGACAATCAAAATGGGCTGGAGGGGCATCATATCTTTCTTGGTCATGGTCCCCAGCGTTTGGCAGCGTGACAAGTCTTGGCAAAGTTGTGTGCATCCTTAAATAGGGATGGCTAGTAAAATCCAGACTGCAGAACCTTTGCAGCTGTTTTCTTTCCAAAAAAGTGGCCACCACAAGCCTGGTCATGACAGAAGGAAAGCACACTCTGAACTTCGTCTTCGGGGATACACCTCCTGATGATCTGGTCAGCACAGAGGCTAAATAGCATGATCCTAGAAATAGTGCTTGGCCTCAGCCAAGAACCTGTCCCGTTGCTGTCTGGACCAGTTGTGCGGGGTTTGTCCTACAACCAGGTAGTTGACATAGTCAGCATACCATGGCATTCTCTTGTCTTGCACAACTAGGATGTGTTCATCAGGGAAGGCGTCAGATAGAGGTAGGGAGGGTCCAATGTGGTCTGGATGAAGTCTAGACAAGTGGTCAGCCACCACATTCTTTGATCCGACCTTGTCTCGGATTTCCAGGTCAAATTCTTGCAAAAGCAGGATCCATCTGATGAGCCTGGGCTTTGCGTCCTTCTTGGCCAACAGGTGTCGGATGGCTAAATGGTCAGTGTAAATCGTCACGTGGGATCCCAGTAAGTACGATCGAAACTTTTCAAGTCCAAAGACTACAGCGAGCATCTCTTTCTCTGTGACCGTATAATTTCGTTGGGCCTCGTTCAACATTTTGCTCACGTAGTAGATCACCACGGGCTTCTTATCTTGCCTTTGTCCCAGGACAGCGCCTATGGCAAAATCTGATGCATCACACATAATCTCAAAGTCCTGGGACTAGTCTGGGGGTTGAAGTACAGGTGCGGTAAAGATTAAGTCTCAGAGGGTGTGATAAGCTTGGATGCAATCAGAAGACATGTGGAATATGGCATCGTTGGCTAGAAGGTCGGTCAAGGGTTTGGAAAGCTTGGAAAAGTCTTTAATGAACCTTCAGTAGAATCCAACATGTCCTAAGAATGAGCGAATCTGTCGGATCGAGCTAGGTGGAGGAAGTTTGGAAATCAAATCAACCTTAGCCCGATCTACCTCGATGCCCCTATGAGATACGATGTGACCGAGGACAATTACTTCTTGAACCATAAAATGGCTCTTTTCCCAACTTAACACCATATTAACCTCGATACATCGTTTCAGGATTTTCTCCAAGTTGCTCAGACAATGGTCGAATGAATTCCCGAATACAGAGAAATCATCCATAAAGACCTCTAAGTATTCACCCACCATTTCTGAAAAAATGACTAGCATGCAACACGGAAGGTCGCAGGTGCATTGCATAACCCGAACGACATTCGAAGGAATGAAAATGTGCCATACGGGCAAGTGAATGTGGTCTTTTCTTGATCCTCCAGAGCAATTGCGACTTGGTTATATCCTGAATATCCATCCAGGAAGCAAAAATACTTCTGCCCTGCCAATCTTTCAAGGATTTGGTCAATGAATGGCAAGGGGAAATGATCCTTCTTAGTGGCTTCATTGAGCTTCCTATAATCAATACACACCCGCCATGCAGTGGTGGTGCGGGTGGGGATGGATTCGTCATGATCATTGGTGACAACGGTGAGCCCAGCTTTCTTTGGAACCACTTGAGTGGGGTTCACCCAAGGGCTATCGGAGATAGGATAGATGATGTTGGCGTCAAGCCATTTGATAATTTCTTTCTTAACGACCTCCCGCATGTTTGGGTTTAAACGTCTCTGCATCAGGTGGGAAGGTCGTGCCCCGTCTTCCAGGTAAATCTTATGGGTGCAATAGGTGGGGCTAATTCCTCTTAAGTCAGAAATGGTCCAACCAATGGCGGCCTGATGTTCTGAAAGGGTCGCAGTCAACCTGAGTTCCTGATCCTTGGTTAGATGAGAATTAATAATCACTGGGAAGGTCTGGTCAGGTCCCAGGAAGACATACTTGAGATTCTTGGGCAATGGCTTAAGTTCAGGTGCGGGTGGAACCATAGTTGATGGAAAGGGAAAGGGTGGGAGTTGATCAACATCGATCTCCTCAAATGGTGTTGTGTGACGGTACTTAGCCTTACAGAGATCCACGGGTAGTGATGGTGACGGGTCAGAACAGTCATTACGGGTTTGGTGGTCTGATACAGAACTAAGGGTGAGGCATTCCTCAATCAGAGTTTCCACGGGTTCATGTTCCTCAACGCAATCACAATCAAAAGACTTTGTCGCCTGAAAGATATCCAATTGCATTTTCCTGTCCCCGAAGGCGATTTCCATACATCCCATGTCACAATCAATGTTTGCCTTAGCCGTAGCTAAGAAAGGTCTGCCTAAGATTATGGGTGCATTCTGTAATTTTTCAGGGACTTCCATGTCGAGCACCAAAAAGTCGACCGGGAAATAGAAGTCCTTGACCCATACAATCACGTCCCCGACAACCCCCTTCGGGGTTTTCACTGATCTATCAGCCAGCTGGATGGTGACAGGGGTTGGTGTCAACTCTCCGAAACCAAATTGGTGGTACAGGGTTGTTGGAATCAGATTGATATAAGCACCTAAGTCCAGGAGCACTCTATCAAATGTCATGTCCCCGATATTGCAGGAAATCAGGGGCACTCCTGGGTCAGTTCACTTGAGTGGAAGGTTGATTGATATTACGAAACTTGCTTGTTCAGAGAGCACAACCTTCCTAGGTGCTTGAGGTCTCGGCTTACGCTTGGGTGTACAGGCATCCTTTAAAAACTTGGCGTAAGCAGGGATGTGCTTGACGGCTTCAAGGAGCGAAATATTAATCTGTAGTTGCTTAAAGATCTCCAACAGCTCCTCAGTTTCCACAACATTCTTCTTTTTCTTGATTGTTTCCAAGGCCTCAGGGTAGGGTGTCTGAATGTGGATTGGTTCTATTTCTGGGTCCTTGGTTGGTGCCTCTTCTGAGTTGGGTATTTCATTGGGTGAAGTCTCGGGGAGAGTCGGCCATTTGGGATCCTGAGTTTTGGTGCTGCTTCTCAAGGTCACTGCATTCATAGAAGCATTGGGGCCATGGGTTGATCCTTGAGAAGACGAGGATGAAGAAGCACCAAACCCAGGGGGTATTTGTGGGGCTGGCTGGACCATGTGAGCCTGCCTGGGATTGCCTTGGAACCCTTACGAATTGGGGCCTCTGTTAATTATGTTTCGCGGGTTCGATTGTGGCTGGGAAGGTAGGGCTCCTTGTTGTTTACAGTCCAAGAGTTGGCTTACTGTCCCTTTACCAAGGCCATTTCCTCCCGATGTTTCTGGTTCATGTCAGCCATCATCTTTATTAGGGTGTCCATTTGGTTTTGTGGGGGAGGGGCCATCCTATTCTGATTATATTGGGGTCTAACTGGTGGTCCTTGCTGATAGGGGGCAAGTGTGGCTGCTGGTTTGGCCTGGGCTGGTTTTGGAATTGCGATGGTTTCTGGTTTGTCCAACCAAAGTTGGGGTGGTTACGCCAGCCAGTGTTGTAAGTGTTGGAGAAAGGGTCCGGTTTCACATAACCTTGGACAACTTGCACATCTTCAAGGATAGCCGATGTTGATGAAGAGGGAAGGGAGTAATCAAGGGTTGAGGGAGCAAAGGTCCCTCCCTAGAACGTGGTTAGGGTTGTTCCAGGTTCAGTTGGGTTAAGGGCTAGACCAGGTCAACATTATGCTCTCCCTTTGCTAGGGAGAAAGTCTGTAAGGGGTTCCTGGTCTGGTTCAGTAGCTCATCAATCTTTTTGTCCACCAATTCCACTCGATCCAATTTCTTGGCAATGATGTCCATGTCAACCATTCCAGAATTTGCTTGTACCTCATAAATCCCACCACAGGGTTGACTGGACCTGTTGAACTAGGTCATGGAGGCATTGTTGAGCAAATTCTCGCTCATAGACTCAAAGAGCTTAAACGCGCTCTCCTCGTCCTTGTTTAGGAAGTTCCCCCCGCATGAGGCATCGACGAAGTTTCGTAGGTTGCTATCCAGACCATGGTAGAAAATCTGGGCCAATTGCCACCTTCATACTTCGTGGTGTGGGCATTTCCTCAAGAGTTCATTAAACCTTTCCCACGCCTCATGAAACTATTCCCCTCCCTGGAGTGTAAAGGTAGTGATAGCTCTTCTGAGGGCATTGGTCTTCCCTATGGGAAGAATTTTTTTAAAAATTCATGCCTCAGTTCTTCCTAGGTGGTGATGGGTCTACCTAGGGTTCTAAGCCAATGGGAAGCCTTGTCTCTTAATGAGAAGGGAAACATCTTGATTAGAACAATGTTAAGGCTAATGTTCCTAGGTTTCACAGTTCGTGCTATGCAGTCGAGATCCTCTAGATGCTGGAAGGGGTCCTCATTTGAGCTTCCATGAAAGTGGTTCTGGATCAGACTTAAGACATTCGGTTTCAGCTCAAAATCATCTCCCCCTTCGAGGATCCTAAGGTGTGGCTCGACTCTAATAGTGGAGGGATTATAGAAATAGCGGAGGGGCCTCGGCTGATCCTAAAATGGTGGTATATCGAGTGGTGGTTGCTCTTGTACACCTTGGAAAGGTGGTGGTGGTTGTTCTTGTGGGTTCTGTAACCGTTGTATGGCCTGCATGATGGTGTGGATTTGTTGTTGCTGAAGCCGGTGGTTTGCATTAATTTGGGCTTGGATGATGGCCATTGCGTCTGGTGGGGGTTGATCCTCAACCTTATCTACCCTAGGTTCAGCCATGTTTCTAATAGAATCACGTCGCCTAGATTCCTGCCTCAAAACACACAACTCGGGATGCAGTGAGCATCTCCCGTGCATACACTAGAGAAGAACAGGAGGGGATGCAAAGGGCGACAGATGCGAGAAATGTGTTTCAATCAAGCACACAAGCCTAGTCCTTATGGTGTATTCCTTAGGAGACCTAGAAATCTCACAAAAGCACTGGTCTCCCCTTCCCAAGGCTAATCTGGCCAGGTTGATTATGAGGGGATTGCAGGGAAGGTTCTTCCTTTGGCTTGCACCTCCGATTCTGTAGACCCCACAACTGCGGTCGTTTGACACTGTCCCACAGCCTAGTCACTAGATTCTACCAAGGGAATGAAAGCCAAGTGCCCAGCGAACAAAACCTCGCCTTTCGAGACTCAACTCAATCTTGCCTAGGGCACGTCTACTCAGTTTGAAAGGGCAAGGATAGTGCTTGTGCTAGGGTTATGTGATGAGGCGTTGATTGGGGTGGTACCTCTTAATTTTCCACTTTCAAGGTGTGTGCTTCTATCAAAACATGGTTTTCAAGCAAGGATTTTTAAGATGTGGTGTCTTTTAGTGTTTTATCCTTACTTTAGTGCTTTTTAGGGTTGACGTGTCTTAATATTTTCAGACAAGTTTCAGTGGGCACGTCAAATTCTGCACACAATTCGATGAAAGTAGATTTCCTTTTATTCTGTAGAGGCTCTAAAACCCTAATGTAGTCATCCTAATGATCATGCAGCTTCTATTAGATGAGTCGGTTTTAGGGTTGAGTGGTGCGGCCCTGGTCAACTCACGGTGGCTTCGCAAACACCACTCAAAAAAGAGAAAAGAACACTTCAAGAATTTATTCAGAATGTTAGAGTGTACATTTTTTGTGGGGTGATGTGTTAAAGATGTGGGTCAAGCAATCATACACCACGCTAATTTTTTCAATTTTTACACTTTTTTTTTTAGTTTTTCACGCAAGCAAACAATCATAAGTGAAGAATTACTCACTATCGGTCCTTGTTGCGCCTACTCCATTGTTACCATCGTGGGATGCGTCGCTTCACCGTCCACGCGCCGAATTCTTGCAACCATCAAGTAAAAAGGAAAACAGGGCATTAGACGATGTGAGAATGGATGTAGAATGGAAGTGACAAAACAAATCCGTTGCCTCCTCGGCAATGGCGCCAAAAACTGACGTGGCTTGTATGTGTGTGTTAAGAAGTGTCGTTATAGTCGCACTTGCAACGCCGGTTTTAAAGTAAGGAAACAGAGGTGAGTCCGAGTGTCGGTCTCAGGGAGGCATGAAAATCGGATTTCTCTTATCACTTGTTGTCACAGAAATTGCAGAGTTTTACTTGTGAAAGGTGCGGTTGAAAAGCGAGAGAGAGATAGAGGGAGAGAGGGAGAGATTAGGGTTAGAGTTGTTTCTTGCTTGATCATGCAACTTAAACAGAAATTAACGTAAACAACTGAACAGAAAGTAACTTCATTAATCATGCAGCTTTAGTTCACAAATTACAACATTGGATACATGCTTAAACATAAGTAAAGGAAAGCTTAAAAGAAAGGAAGAGAGAGAGAGGGGGGAGAGCGGCGAGGTAGCCACGGTGGTGGAGGAGGCTCCGTCGGTGGCTCATTGTCTCTGACGATTACAAGAGGGCCTAAAGCTAGCTAAGAGTGGGGTAGAGTGGTTGCAAGGGAAGTGAATGCCTTGAATGAGTGGTTGGAGGGGGTTTAAATAGGGAGAAGGACTTTCTAAAAGAAGAAGCGCTAAAACCATTCCAAAAGCATCGGTGAAGCCCTCCAGCCCATCGGTCACCTGCTCGCACCGTTCTTCTTCACGCCCGATCCGCGGCCGCTGCGTGAGAGCCGTCTGATCGAAGATCGGACGATTGAGATCTTCCCTTGGGTGCGCTCGGATCGTGCCTTGGACGGGCGTGTGTGCAGGTGTCATCGCCTGGCGTGTGCGGGCGCGTGGGTGCTCGCTGTCTGAGGGTGCACCGCGTGGCGTGATCTCGGCCCCCCGCTGCTGATCAGGCAGCCCAATTTCGCCGCGCTCTCCTTCGTCTTCAATTCTTCGCATCACGCGGGTCGAACCCGTGTCGTGTGCGTGCGGGAGTGCGCGCTAACCGTTGCGTCACGCCCGCTGCTTTGTCGCGGTGACTGCGAGCGTGCACGCAGTTCTCGGCCGTCCGATCGAAGATCGACGGTCGAGATTTGATCTCAGTTGAAGGAGGAAGTGGTGTGGGTGAGCGGGGGGCGACATGGTGCAACGAGGGTCGTTGATCATCAGATCAACGGTCAGAACTTCTTGGGCCCATTGTAGGAGCTCCGAATGTCGGATTTGGCCGATCTTGAGTCCGTTGGACTCCGTTCGTTGTTCTGAATCCATCCGTGCGGTCCGATTGTTCATCTGAGGCCTGCTTTGACAAGTGCTTGCACAAATGGCCATTAATACATTTTTATAAGCAATCTTGGTATATGATGCATGCAATGCTCCCATTCTACTTATGTTGTGCCTTTTATTCTTAAGATGGGCCCTATTTAACAGAATTACCACCCCCATGTGCAGTGTTATCATCTAGGAGAAAGAAAGTATAGGGATTTGCTGTCCACTCTGGATTTGAGAGTTAAGTAATCTAAGAAGTCTGAAAATTCACACATATTGGAATTGACCTTAAGGCATCTAAAATCGTGAAAACACAGATATCATTGGGATCAGATTCGTGTCCTTTTCACCTCAAGGATCTCCGCAGGGCGGTTCTTGAAAGGATGAAGGATGAGCCACTCAACGACAAAAATAAATTTGAGAATAAAAAAAAAGAGAAGTTGGAAAAAGTTCATGTCAATAAGCACCTCATTACGAATGGGTGTTGTTCCACCAAATAAAAGCATCTCGCTACACATGGATGCTATCCTTAAATAATTTGACACCTCGCTACATATGGGTATCTTTTTCATTCCAAAAGTAAAAAAAATTTGAAAAGGAAAAAAGAATTTACGGAGAAAAATAAAGTAGGAAAGAGACCTAGGGTCTAGTCGAGGAGATATACACCAATGAGTGTTGATCTCAGTATAGAAATCGATGAGGAGAGAGCTACCAAATCTGAGTAAGGCCAAAAAAAGGTGCAAATTGAGTTGATTAAGATTGAATTGTGATGACTTGAGATATGAATTTTTACAACATCGGATGCTTATAGGTCGAGTCTATTGCACATGTACAGACGCTTAAAAATGATAGCTACCAAACCTTGAATGGGTAGTGAAGCCTGAGACATCGAACATCGAAAACTAGTGATTGGAGCTTAAAAGAGACTGAGAAATTTAGCCACCTGGGTCTAGATGTCCATCCTTGACGCTGTAGGCTGATTGGAACAAAAATCCTGACTTTCTCTTTGAAGTGAGATTGATAATAAGTGTCTGGTTAAGTTGCAAAACTTTAGTTTGGAGACAAAGCATTCATCTAATTTTGGCTAGGGACTAGCAAAGTTTAGGCATGGGGGTATGATGGTGTAGTGATCATAGGTCTTAGTTAAGTTAAATAATGTTAGAAACCTAGCTATTCTATAAATATTGCATTCATAAGAAGCATATCATGCATTTCATCATTTTATATAGTTGTTTATAGAATAATATGCGATTATCCTACTATTTTATGTTTTATTTGTTTTGCAGGCAATAAGATGATTAGAAGATGATCCTGGAATGAAATAAAGTGAAGTAGAGAAGATTGCTGATAGATAGAGAAGAATAAAGCATGGAATAAGGGCAAAGGATAGGAAAGAGAGTGTGAACTTGCATGAAATAAAGAAAAGAGAGAGATGGATAACCCTATCCCCAATCTCCAAACCACAGGATAGCTTGACTCAAAACCCAGAACCACACCCACCTTAGTTGACCTAATCACTTAATCCTAAAACTTGGATAACACTATCCATATTGTTATCTTGCTATCCAAGACCTTATCCCTATTATCCACTATCCTAATTAGCCTTCCTATATCCTATTTTTGCCTTCCCTATCCCAATTCCCTTATAGGTTTTCAATTGGGCTAGGTGTGACTCAAATTGGCGCTTCTTGAGTCAATTGGGCTAGCTTAACTTTAATTGGGTTCACCTATAATCAACTAGGCTAGCCTAGATCTAATTAGCTTACTAATCCCTGATTGGACTCACTTATACCTAATTAAGCTCACTTATTACTTTATTAGGTGAACCTAGAATTAATTGAGTTCACACTGATCCAATTGGATTCACCTAGATCTAATTAGGCTCACACCCACTTAATTTAGGTCAACCCAACCCAAATCCCACCTAATTCCACACAACTTATTCTACAAATTTTAAACACACACACACACGCTATACCCTTCCTATTTTCCCCCCACCATAATAGGTGACAACTTGACCCCTACAAAAGTGGTGACTTCCACTTTGTGCATGGCTCTTTCTCGTACAACCTAAATCCCTACAAAGGTGGCGCCACCCATATTAAGAGCCACAATATTGTCGCACACTCTAAATCCCACAAAATAGGTGGCAAGATGATACAATTAAACCCCTAATTGTTGGCATTTTCCATCTTTGTTAGGCTACCAATTAGTGAACAATTATATCCCTTGAAAATTGACGCCTACCATCCTTGCACCCAACCAAAAAAATGCCAACTTAATGCGACAATAAGTGGCGATTTCTATCTTTGCAAATCAAAGTTGATGCACACTTTGAATTTCCCTACATAGGTAGCGATTTCCATATAGGCAAGGCCCTCGATAAAAACCAAAAACCTAGTATGTGCACATCATTCTTCTCCTCTCCAAAAAAATCCATCCAACCTTCTTCCTCTCTAAGAGGACGTCCACCACTAGAGGAGAGCTTCTCCGCCTTCACCTCAAGGTTGTCCTCACCATTGATGGTCGGTGGTGCCCTCCTCCTTGGGCCACCACCACCTCCCTCCTCCCTGTCTCCAACACCTAGGTGGACCCTCCTCCAATCTCTCTTTTTATTTTTGTTGCAAGTTGTTTTCTTTATCTCTCCTCTCTAAGGGCACGCCCAAGCTCTTCCATAGCTTGTGGGCGTGCTCCTCCCTTAGTGTGACGTATAGACGACCTTCGCATGGTCTTGGTCTAGTCGCCACCACCCTCCAAAAGTCAATAGCTCCTTGGAGCACTTCCGGCAGGGTTGGATTTTTGTTAGCGTAATTTTAATTTCTGTTATGTTTGCTAAACATTTGTCTATATTTCATTATGTTATCATGTTGATAGGTTAACTTTTGATGAAATGGAAATTTATTTATCTTGATTTCTAGCTAGTTAACTGATCTGATTTTCGCATTGCCTTCGCTCCCACCATTGTAATCAGCACATGCCCACCACCACTGTCCAAGTGGTGGCCGTCCCCCTTACACCACCATCATCATTGTAAATCCACACCATTCTATTACCCCCTTAGTCTTAGGTTAGCACACCATGCGCACAACCATCATGGCCCTCACTTAGGTACACATAAGTTTTAGGTTTTCCCTTAGTTTCTTGTTCAAAATATAAAACACCTAAAAAAATAGTTCAAAAGATAAAAAAAAGCCAAATAGATTAGGTTAGAGCAAATCAAGGTTAACGAATAGGAATTCAAAATCTAATAACCTTCGCTTTATGCCTCCTAGAGACGAACAACCGAGACTCATGAATTAAAAAGATAAGAAAATCAACCAACGCGAGCTTTTTAATAATAAAAATATTTTGATTCAGGATTTCGCACGATTGTACTACGAACAACGACGTATATTATTTTCAAAATCAAATCTAGCGTGAAAGGACCATATGAGAGGGAAAGTTCTCTAAAAAAATTGTGACCACATTTTAGAGACGTCTAATCTATCTTAAAAGAAGTAACTAATTTTTGGAGACCATTTTTCTGTCACCCACCACTATTTGGTCACTAAAAATAAGTTTGTCCTTAAAATAGTCACTAAAGGCATTTTTTTTGTAGTGACTCAATGGGGCCTTAGATGAAGAATCTAACCATATGGATGAGATCAGTGTAAAAATCGGAGACCAATGCCTCCAAAACTACCCCGATCAAACCTCCATAGCATCCTCTACGAGCCAAAGAAGATCAATGGCCCAGGTGGAGCCACATGCCACCACCAGAGCCCATCTCAGCCTCCCCTGCCAGGCTTAAGCAATGTGCGCTCAACTGCAGCCATTGGATTTGAATCCAATGGCCAAAATCATGCCACGTAGCCACTCCTACCCTGCCTTCACATCTCTAAAGGTGAGATTGCGCACACCATTTCTGCTGTTGGATCTTGATCCAATGGCTTTGACCTGTGCCTGCTCATCTTCAACCTGCATTTATTGTGCAACCTCCGCCGCCCTATCACCATCCAATGGTTGAACTATCGCCACATCGCATCATCATCGTGAGCCTTCAACTCTCATAAGAGCGGTCCATCAAGCAATCTTGACAATCGATTCATGATTAAACGGTCCATATTCACTCTCGGTCACGTCAGCTAAGTGGTGAGAGTGCAGTACTCTCAAGCATGAGATGAGGGTTCGAATTGTGATTCTCCCTGCCCTTCTCCATGCCTGTGACTTAATTACGCAGTTAGACGCATGATCAATGGCAGCGATAATGCCACGTGTCATAACGGATCAGATGAGGCATGTTATGCGCTATTTTGAAGCGCACTCCATGTTCGATTTGGGTTGTGTGATCAAGATTAGGTGGTGATGGTGGCACCACGTGGCACTACGGATGATTAAGAACGCTGCCCATGCGATCGTGAAGTGCAATATCCCACATCCTTAGCCCTTCCATGAAGATTCGACGACTCACGTTGCTTCTTGCTTCCCCAGCGTAACTCATGCGACATGTACGCATGTAGCGCACCCAGTGCCGCGCTTGTGCGTGGATCGCGTGCCTCCTATGTGCACATGACCAGCTAACCCCATTCTTTTCACCTATAAGTACCATTTGACCCTTCCCTTTGCCTATCATCTCTACCTAGTCTTCCTACAACCTCTTTAGAGCTTAGCAAACCTCCCTAAAGTTCTACCCTCCACTCTCAAGCCCTAAGGTGCTCTATTAGTGTAGAAAATCCCCTCCTTATCCCTATATTCATCCCATACCTCATCACCTTCATAGAGTACCCTAAGGCTATCCTCTCACCCCCATTCAGGTAGATGATCACCTCCACCTTCTCACCTCCATATCCATAGTCTAGAACCTCCATCCCTCATTGATGTGAAATTTACGTAGTTTTATAAAGTGGGCTTTTAAATAGTTGCATTGCGTAAAATCGATCAACTTTTAAATTTATAACCTAGATAGGGTGAAGTATCTAAGGTCATCCAAGGAGGCAACTTTACCTTTCAAAAAGTATTTTCTCTCTTGCAAAACTTAAATCTTCCATTTTTTGTGTTTTTATGTTTTTGACCTTTTTTGGTTTTGAAAATAATCGGGGTAATGATATGAAGTAAAATATGCCTAAGTGCAATAATGAAATTTACACCTCTAAGCTCACCCTAGGAAGGTGAACCTAGGGTAATTAGAGGGTAGAAGTGGGTGCAACAAAAATCTAACTATTGTGAAAAGCACATGAAATGACAAAGCGAATAAGAAAGGCACTTGAAATTAAAAGAGACTAATGTTTACACTTCTACTTGGAGAGCTCACTTGTGTGGAAGAATTCCACACAAGTAATCCCCAAGTAGAGGAATGCTTGTGCTACAAATCAAAATAAGAAAACACAAAAATGTAAACTAGACTCTTGACATGAAGAAGAAGATGATCTTGCTCCAACAGCGGCTGCTCCCGCTCTTGAAATGATGGCTCCTCCTCCTTGAGATGATGCTCTTCTTCTCCTCAAACTCCAAGGTGGAAGTGCACCACCTTGAACTCTCATACTCTGCTTGGTCGTCCCCCTTGATGAAGAACTCCTTGGCTTGGTCAAAAGTAGAAGGAAGAAGAAGAAGGCACCAAGGAAGCATGGGATGGCTTCCTTAATCTTCTTCTCTCCACTCCTCCTTTGGACATTTTTAATGGTGGATATGTAGGAATTACAATGTAGCCAAGGGTGTCTTTTTTGGTGGTAGAGTGGGGTTTAAATAGGAAGGGTGTAGATTCCTAGGGGAGGGGGTGAGATTTGCAGAAAATAATATGAAAGTGCGGAAATATGTAAACAATCTCACACAAATAATCAATCACACAATTGCACAAGTATTTTTAGGTGGAAACCCAAACTAGGTGAAAACCACCACCTAACCTTCTCGAGTTAGGATTTTCTGATCAACCAAGTTGATCAAAATCCACTAACCGAGTTACTTAAATGAGGGTGACTGAACCTCAATACAACCACGCTACTTACACGAGGGTAGCGTACCTCAAACCCTCCTCTTCACGAGGAGTATTTTGTCCCTCAGTGGAGACGAGAATTCGTAAAGCGAATATCCAACACAATCACAAGGTAAAATTACAACTTTTAGAGCCACAAAATAAACCTAGCTACTATAGGTAAAGAATACTTCCCTTTGCTGGAAGTGTGTTGGCTTGACGCGGATGCATGAACCACGCGTAGGCACTACGTCGCTCTCGTAATCACAGAGTGAGAGCAGGTGCACAGCTGGATGAAGCTCTCAGGTGTGGAACTAAAGCTTGTGAGAGCTAGTACTTCACTTCTCTTGGATGCAAAAGATGTGAAAATGCTAATGCCTAGTATATATTTGCAAGGCAAGGGTACTCCTCTATTTATAGATGACCTAGGAGGGCTTAGAAAGGCTTTAGAAGCCTTAGGTAGCCTTTGGGAACAAACCCAAGAAAAATCAGGCCATAATCAAAATCATTAATGATTCTGACAGGGTCATCAGACGTCTGGGAAATTTATAAGATGTCGGGAAGTCACTCTTAAGACATCTAGAAACTAAATTAGATGTCTAATCCTAGCCGGGTTTCCTTACTGACTTGAGGCAGACCTAAATAGGGTTCTAGTGTAAGTAGGTCAGACGATAGGTTGGACGTCTGGCACTTAGGTCTGGACGTTTGGAAACCTAATTTATTGCGGGAATGGATTTCCCAAGGCACAAATGGCTATAACCCTCAAGAGGAGTGATTTTGGCTTAATCGAGGTTTGACACTTATCAGACATTTGAGGTCCTCTAAGGATGTATGATAGAAGAGTAAAGGCCATTTCTCAACGATCATATTCTGAAAGCCAATGTTCCACTAATTGGACATCTGGCAAAGTTATTAGACGTCTGGACTAAGGGTTGGTCATCTGAAATAGGCATACAGAAGCTACTAACTCCAGCCTAAGTGTTTGGACGTCTGATTCAACAGTCAGACGTCTTAAAGTCCAAGATCAGACATCTAATTTTCAGATTGGACGTTTCATCAGGCTGTTTGAAGCCTATTTAGGTTTTCTAAGTTCTCTACGGAAAACCTAAGTACCCTAGGGTTGTGCAAGTGTTCCTAGGACTATTGTGTTGATACATTGAGGCTCGTTAACATGCATCTAAGAAAAAAAATAAAGAGCAACAAAAGAAAAAATAATACAAAGAACAAGATGAATGAAAATCTATCCTATTCTTCATCTCCTTCCTTCAAGATTTCACTCCTCACGAAGCTCCTTCTCCGTCAAGCTCCTCCAATTCGCCATGGATGTGAGCTCTTCACACTTGTATCCATTTGCAATTGTCCTGAAATCTTGGACTCAAAAGCAAATGCTAAATAACAAGTGTTTTGTTATCATCAAAATCAACAATCGTGGTGCCCTTGCACCAACAAAGGGAAGGGGGGAGGGTTGGCATGGACAGATGGATGGTTAGGATTAGGTTTTGGAGGGTAGTTGGTGGATGTAGGGCTTGGATGGGTGGCGCTAAATGAAGGGGTGGTAGGGGTTGGTGGTTAACAGTTGGAAGTGGCGTTAACAATGGAGGGATGCCATGGTTTGGCGCCAACTATGGGGGGTTTTGGAGGAAAAAAGGGAGGGCTAGATGCGGTGGTGTGGTGATGTGTAGTGTTAGGATGGCCCCTTATTTTGGCACCAAAATAAGGGGGTAGTTAGGGTAGCTTGGCGCCACTTTTGTGGTGGCTTTTGGTGGTGGTGATGGGGTGAAAAGGTGACTACAAGGTGGCACCAAAAGGGAGTATGATTGGGTAGCCTAGGTGGACTTTAGGTAGGGCTATTTGGTGGATTTAGCTAGGTGGATATTAGGGTGAGGGTTGGCCATGGTAGGGGAGTAGGAGATAAGCTAAGCTAGCTAAGCTAGGTTGCTAGTAGAGTAATGGAGGAAAGAGTAGAGAAGCTAGGGTTTTGGTTGGAGGAGCTGAGAGGGAGGTACATTGGAACTTGCTGGAGTGTTGTTGAAGAGAGTTGAAGTTGAGCTCAATAGCTAGCTTAGCTAGCTAGTTCTTTGCTAGCTGCTAAACGAAGCTAGGTTGAACTATTTTCTTTTGATATGAGCTAAGGTGAGCTAGAGTTGGTCTTCCTGAAGACTACTTAGCTAGCTAAGCTAGCTTGCTTTGGTTAAGTAGCTTAGCTCAACTAAGTTGAGTTGAGTTGAGTTTTCTGGAGTTGGAGTTGAACTGGCCTGAGTTGGTTGAGAACTTCTTCAGCTGACTAGGCTTAGCTAGTCGATGGCAGTAGCTAATCCTAGTCAGGTAGAGCTTCTAAGAGCTGGATGGAGCTAGGAGGAGCTAAATGGAGCTGGGATCAGCTGAGTTGAGTTGGTCTTAGCTGCCATTCAGCTGAGGTGAGCTAAATGGAGCTGAGATGAGCTAACCTGAGCTACCATCCAGCTGAGGTGAGCTGAATGGAGCTAAGATAAACTAATCCCAACTAGGTTGAGGTGAAATCCAGCTAAGATGTTTAGCTGGGATCTAGCTGAATTGGGCTTCTTCTTCATCTTTTGCCCTTCATGGTGTCAAGGTTTGTGGGTTTTGACTTTCTGTTTATCCCTGATACTCAAATAAAGATGTCAAAAATAACAAAATAATGCAATGCATGCTATCCTAAGAAAATGCCTAAATGCAACACAAAAACTTGATTGCGAAGTTGAAATCCTAAGAGCTAGGTGTGTTTTAGGGCAAAAGAATGTTGATAAACTGGTGTGTATCCCTCATCCCAAATTCATCCCAGCTTGGCCTAAGCCTCCCTCTACCCATCTTCTTTAACTCACCCTCATCATCCAGCCGCCACCAAGCCAGTCATCTTACAAGGCAACCATCTCAGGAGACCCCCTTTACTATCTCCATCTCTCTTTAATTTTGCTTGTATTTTCTTTTATCATATTTTGTCTCTTAGTTCGTAATAAAAACTCATGATTTCAATATAGCAAATTCTCTCTTTCTCTTTCTCTATTTCATTACTTAGCTTGTTATAATTAGTCTTTACTCCTCACTCTTGTGCTTTATATATAAAATCACATAAAAATTACAAAATTGTAAAAAGAAGATGCCAAAAAGAAATAAACCCAACGTAGATATCTAAAATCAAACATAGTCTCCCTGTGATCAATTCGGGACTCACCATCCCAAATATAAATTTTATTTAAACGAGAATTTTTGCACATACAACGATGCAATTTTCTGAACCAAAATTCCTTTGCAAATTTTCATGTATCAGTTCCACTCCTCAATGTGACAACTTTTGTATCAGCATACTGTCCAGGAGGTGGGGGAGAGTTGAAAGCAAAATGGGTCAAGTTTAGTAAAAAAGGATCAGACTAGGGTTGAATGTGAATACCATGAGGTACAGGAGGTGCCTGAAGTACAGTATGAGCTTGTCCTTGCAGTGCTTAGAACCTAGGTGAGACACCCGAGTTTTACACATTTCGCAGGTTAGGGATAGGTTGGGAGGGCAGAGCGCCCTGTAATTTAGTCTTCTATGTCAACTGGTTCTGCATGTTATGGCTTTAACTCACTAAAGCCTCTAATATAGCTAGATAAAGTTTATATTTTTTTCATGTCCTTTTTCAAACTCTCCATCGGGTCGACTTGTGGTGGAGGCTTAAGAGCAACATTGAGCATCGGTTGGTAGGTTAATCAAGCTAGTTGTTGAGATAGGAATGATTGCTAGCTAGAATATGTGGGGACCACATTCTTGTAAGATCTAAGCTGGTGTTGTGGAGCGGGATTGGGTTTTGTAAGTTCCCATCCCAAGGGAAGTTAGGATGTGAGTGCCAACCAGGATTATATGTCTCAGAGTATGAGTTGTTAACATCCATTACCTTGGTTAGAATTAGCGTCTTCATAGGCCAAAGATGCCTGAGATGCATAATCGTCAAAAGAATACTCACTTAAATTGTGGTGGTGTGTGTAACCTTGGTCCACTGGTACCAGATCCAGATTGTTTACGGGTTTCTAATAAGTAGGAGCCCATGAAGAGATAGAGGGGGAATAGATGCATCCTGAGAAAGAATATAAGCTTGTGAAAGAGGAGCTCGGGATGAAGAAGAATAGTAAAGAGCAATGCCTGATTCTATTAGATGAGAACGTATAAGCTCATCAAGTTTCTTGTCCAACAAGTCCACCTTATCTAACTTTTTTGTAATAATGTTCATATCAAGTCGAGCTGACTCTACATGAGCCTCATGGACAAAAAGTCTTTGCTGGCTAGGTCTTTGGAATTGGTTCATTAAGGCTGCATTCAGTGAGTTCTTTGCTAAGGACTCAAATAACTCAAAGGTGTTGGTCTCATCCTTAGCAAGGAAGTTCCCACCACTAGATGCATCGACCAAATATCAATGGGTATCATCTAATCCATATAAAAGATCTGAACAAAGTGCCAACAAGGCACCTCGTGGTGGGACACTTCCTGAGAAGGTCATGGAATTGTTCCCAGGCCTTATGCAACTTTTCCACCGATTGTTAGGAAAAGGTTGTGATGGCCTGCCTCATTGCATTTGTTTAACCAATCAGAAAGAATTTCTAGAGGCATTCCTAATGCAATTCCTCGCAAATAGTCACCAATCTTCTGATGGTCTTGAACCAGTAGGAAGCTTTATCCTTGAGCGAGAATGGGAAAAGCTTCATGAGAATACTACTTAGGTCAACATTCCTAGGTCAGACTGTCTCAACAATCCAACCTAGATCCTCTAGATGCTAAAATGAATCTTCATTTGAGTTCCCATAAAAATAAGTCTAAATTAGACTTATTACATTTGTCTTGAGCTCGGATGTGTCACCATCTATGGGC
This sequence comes from Thalassia testudinum, assembly GCA_037157565.1. Classification (NCBI taxonomy): domain Eukaryota; kingdom Viridiplantae; phylum Streptophyta; class Magnoliopsida; order Alismatales; family Hydrocharitaceae; genus Thalassia; species Thalassia testudinum. The sequence goes on from JAZHRO010000063.1 coordinate 66,231,294, forward strand.
ATCTAGACCTGTGATTGCACATTGCATGCTGTCCAATCATAAAAGTGTAAGTGTTCGGATTTTTAATGTACTTAATGGGTTGATTAAAAACTTAAATTGGTTGCTTCATGGTGGACCAAGGGCTATTGGAACCTTAAGTTGGTAATGGTAATCTTGGAAATTAAGAAACCCTTGAAAACATTAACAAATGTGTATGTAACAAAAGTTGTGGGGTTATTTGGAGAAAATAATGTTTGAAGGCCTTTCTTGGAACTCAAGTTGAGAATGGAGGGGCTTCTTTGTAAATTTCTACCCCTTATAAAAGTTAAGCCAAGTTAAAAATAAAAACAAAAATTTCATTTGCTTCCTTCAGAAGAGTCATTTCTTCTCCTCCATTGGTGGAGAAGAGATTTATCACCACCTCCACCTTGCTCCACTGCTAGACCACCTCCTCACTAGTCATCGCCGCCACCGCTGTCCCCGTCCTAGATGTGGATGCTGGACTGCTGTTACTGCTATAGCTGTAGCTGGTGCTACTATTATGCATTGAAAAAAGAGAAGAACGAGGCAAAAGACCTTCATCAAAGGTAGGGATTTCCTCTCCTATTGTACCTCCCTATTATTAGGAGTTAGAAATGGACTGATTTAGATGTGAAATCAGTGATTCAAATGTGGGATTTTGGGTGTTGCACGTTGAGTTTCTATCCCATGGCTGTTTATATAAGTGTTAATGTGATTTTTCTAATTAAAGCTTATCTTAATGTTTGATAGTGGATTCCTTTGCCTCAATGTGTTCCTTACATGTGTGTTAGCTTGTAATAAATGTTTCATGAGATTTGGATGAGTTAAGTGTGTGCTTTGAGGCTTGGAATCATGATTTTGCAGTTCTAGAATTGGCTTGCAACCAACCTAATGTTAGGTCAAAGTTACCTAACTTTAGGTGGTGGATGGAGGGTCCCTAACATTAGGTAACAGGTCCCTAATGTTAGGTAGTCTATTGGAGCTAAATGTTGGCCTAAAATTAGGGTTTTCGATACTAGGAGTCCTAAAGAATGATTGAGCCTAGTTCATAACCTAATTGGGGGTCTAGTAGGTGCCCTAATAGGTAGGAAAATGGTGAAATTGCAGTTAAACCCTAGATGGGTTTAGGGTCTCTTTAATTAAGCATGAAGCTCTCTAAATGGATTTAAAAGCATGATGAATTGGCTAAGTACTTCAACCTCACATGATGATATTTATGACTTGGCTGGAGTCGAATAAGAGGAAAAGCTTGGATCCTAAGGTATTGGATAAGACCCTAGGTGATCTAGTAGGTCTTCAGGATTGTTTGATCTGGTACGGATCCGGGTGAAAAAGGGCTGAGGAGTGATTAGGTTGATTAGGTGGGCTCATAAGGCTGCACCCTTGGACTTGGTGAACCATGGGTTCGCTACTCAGTTAGGGGACCTGAGGTGTTACAGTAGCTAGTGGCTACTAAAGGAGTCTACCGCACAACCTGGATGGGTTCCTGGGTTCAGTGATAGGCCTTGGGGCTATCGTTGATTTTTGGTACTAGTGGATACCCAAATTTGATTGATATCTCATGACATGTGTGAGGTTTTGGTCATAGCTTCAGTATTGATATTGGATTGAGAGGGCGCACCCAGAAGATTGTGTTCCATGAAGGAAAAATGGTGTGGTCCATTATACATTTGTCCAACCCTACTTGTGATGGGTAAGCATTTTAGCCTTAGTCAAATGGCTGGCTAAGAGGGCACACCTAGAGTACATGCTCCTAGCGAGAGGCACTGGTGTGGCCCGTTAAACATCCAACTTACCCCACCACAATTAAATATGAATGATCATGAAGGTACTTCGATGGATACAAGCCAAGTTGCTCATTATAATCTTGAGGATTTGTCCTACATAGCTCCCAAGAGGCCCGACTCTTCTGACTAAGGTCAATAATGTTCTCGATACATCAAGAATGGGCATGCCTTTTTGAGGATCGACAGACTTGCTAGCCACTCCCTTGGCCAGGGTGAGACTATCAAGCTGGAAATCCAAGGAAAGGTTTCATCTAAATCTCCTTTGGTAGAGAGGGATGATTCCCATAATCTGATCATTGAGGCGAGTGAGAGAATAAATTACATAATACCAAATCAATGAGAAAAATGGGCAACTTGATTAAGGGTTTTGGACCATGATAGTTGGTCAGGCTAAGCCAGGTTTGGGAGTCTAAACCTAAGGTGTTGAATTTAGGCTAGGGATTTAGCTAGTTAGTGAGATTGTACACTACCCTGTGTTTTTTTGTTACAGTAGTTGGTTGTTCCCTACTGAGCCGATTGGCTCATCCCTATTTTGTGAACTAATTTCAAGTGGTTGCCATTATGAGTCATCGATGGGTAGGGTTTGTTGCTGTACAGGTTTTTGCTGGGATTTTTGGTAGGTAATTTCTATGTTTAGATTTTAACATAAATTCCTGTTTAGTGCATGTTTAGTTTGTACTATACATTTTCATTTTTGTACCATTCTCCCGAGATTTTCTTCCATTTTCATATTAAATGAAACTCTTTGATAGCTTGACTTAGTTTGGAACAACCTGAATTAAATAAACCAGCACCTCTTTTGTTTTCATTCCCTGGAACTCTGACCCTTGTTGGGGCTTGGGTTTTTGGGGCGTGACAAAAAGTCCTGCTGTTGCCTAGGTTTTTCTCCTCGAGGTGGATTTCCCATTACATTGAGAGTGTTCATGATAGCATCAAGGCACTGCTGATTATGTTTCTTAGATGCAGCTAGTCTAGTCTCCAGAAGGGCCAAGGGATTCCCTTTAAGAGGAGATGGATGTCCCTGATCATCCATTACTGCTAATGAAGGAGAATGAGGAGAGGAAGAGGTAGGCGAATAAAAGAGTCACCTACAAGAGGTAGGAGGTTGCCTTAGGGTAGGTTCCTTTGGTCCAACTAACTTAGGTCTTAAAGATGCCCTACCACACATACACCAGTTACAAGGGGCTGGTGTAGCAAAGCAACAAGGCAAGAAGCTTTGTAGAAGAGATGTGATCCTTTTAAATAATTTATCGAATTTAAAATGTTTAGGTTCTTAATCAATATGTTTTTATGAGTTGTGCTTGTTAGTTGATTAGGGCAAAGATGTGTAAAGTAAACATGGGTTTGAGTTCTTTTCCTTTTGTTCTTAACCCTAACTCTTATATAGGTGAGTCTAAATGACTATTCCTAGGTGTGCTTGCGAATTGCTTTTAATATGTAGGTGAGGGGGGTCAATCAAGCAATCAAGACCCTCACTTATCCAAGATTCACACCTAAATAGGCTTAATATGATTTGTTGAGTCTTTAAAGGAATTAAACCCTAAGGGTAAACAACCTAGGGTTAATTCTTTTAAGAAAATAAGTCAAACAAACCCAATTGCAACTTCAATTAACTCCAGAAAGTCGAATCAATATCAAATTGGGTTGAAATTTGGTGTGCAGATTTCTTTTCTAGTGAGGATTTCAAGGAGTATTTTGTGGATTTTTCACTATTTCAAAGAATTTATTATGATTTTTAAAGCCTGAAGGAGTCAAATAGACCAATCGGATCCCTTCTCAATATCAGAAATCCACAACAGAAGAATGACCCAAAATTTTTTACAAAAAATACTGTAGAAAGTAGGTTTCAATGGCTTTCTAACCCCGCTAATTTTGGGGAAATTAGAGTTGTGTGGTGCCTGCAATAAATTGCCAAAGCTAGAAAAAAATTGGTTTTGGATAGGTATGACCCTTGCCCACTATTGGCTAAAAGTGATTTAAAAAGGTTTTAACCAAATATGAAGTGATCAGACCAATTTTTTTTAAATTCAAATTTGAGATTTGAATTTAATTTTTTTGTTTTAATATTTTTTATTTTTATTTTATTTTTTTTGAACTTTAAAGCAAACTAACCTAAGGATAAGATTAAACTAAATCTATCCTAACTATTTTTTTTAATTTTGAATTTTTTCCTTTTTTTTCTAGATAATGCTAAAGCAAATCTAAAACCCTAATTTTCAAATGAAATCCTAACTACCTAAATCTAAGTGCAATTCAAGTTTGAAAAAATGTAACTAAGTAGAAATGTATGCACTTGAATTCTTCACCTTGGTTCGAATGATGCTTAAATCGTCGCATTAATTTCCTGTACACAAAATCACAAACAACAAAAATAATCAGAAATCAAGTTAGAAACTATCATACCTCCCTGATGAGGCACTCACCTTAGTTCCTTATTGACTTAAAATAGCTAATTTACCTAGTTAATTAGTATTAAATATCATATAAACAAGGTTAAGTATGTATATAGCTGATAATAGGCATGAAATTAAAATACCTATTAGTTAAGCCTTTTTATTGCTAATAAAATGCCTTATTTATCTAAGGTAAAATAAAGGGCTTAAAATCATGAATTTAATGATGTAAAACCTTGTTAATTAAGTTAATACTTAATTAAGGATTAGATTAATATTTAAAGTCCTAAATTAAGCTTTAATTTATGTATCAAAGATTAGGGCTGTATTTGCAAATTGACCTCATAATTAGGTTCCATATAGTTCATATAGTCTTCCATGAAAAGTTGGTGGAAAAATAAATTAATTTGCACCCTTAAATTAAGCATTTGCATTTTAGTCCTTATGAACTTTTCATTTCGGTCCTTGTAAAGAGCTTCTTCTTCCTCAAGGTCGATGATTATCTGCCATCCATTCTTCTTCTTCTTTTATTCTGGCAAATCCCACGATTAACCATTATTTCCTTGCATAGCATGTTTCGTCCTAACTTCCTCTCCCCATCTAACGGTGTCGATCAGTCGTTAACTACCTCAAAGGACATGTACTTCATCGCTGTCATCGGAGAAGATGATAGCCATTCCAACGAATTTAGACACCTTCCCATCCAAGTTCAACCTCCTAGACTTCGCTGGTGCCTATAAATAGCCCCTTCTCCCTTCCCAAACTGATCACAGATCATAGACATTCTTCCAAAGCTCCGGTGCCTCTCTCACCTCCTCTCGAGCTCACTTTGACAGAGTGACTATCTCTCTCACACCCTCTTCCTTAACCCTCGCCCTGCCATCAATGAAGCTGTGCCCTACCTTCTTCCTTTCTCCACTTCGATCGGTCAGAGTTTCTTCTCTTACCTCAACTCTTTCATCTATCTTCGGCGAGCGATCAACACAGACCCTCTCACCATTTCCTCCAAGTAATATGTCCATGCTTCTTACCTCCTATAGTGTAGTTTAATGCCTTTAATTCGTAAGTTTAGTTAGCATTAGATCTTGATTTCACATCATCTCCTCCACTGTTGGCCACCACTAATTCCAGTGGTGGAGGCATTCTATCATGCAATTGATACGCTGTTCACGTTCTTCACCTCTCCACGATCACAAACCACCTTCTCTTGCTCGAATTATCCACTATCCACAATACACTTGAATTCGTAATTCACCAGAGCTCCACCACTTCTTCGACGAGCCTCGCCATTTACTCTACAATCATCTGGCCCTTTGTCCACCATTGTAACCTCCTAAGGGCCATTTCACCTAAATTTGTTTCATGTTTTCACCACCACATCAATCTGTCCACCTTGATTCCTCTCCTCAGTTAATTTGAATTCGCATCACCTCTTGGATCGTTCTCTGATCCAATTGACAAACTCATCACCTTCCTGAGGTCATGAGGAAAATTGTGAGTTATTCCTTTTATCATTTCCTAGAGTGTAGAGCTCTGATGGTCACTGGCAGTTACACCGCCATCGTCCGATCATCATCTTCAACTCCAGCTACTTCAAACCTCCACCAAATAGATCCCAACAGACCCTAACTACTCTCAACTGACTCTACATCCTCCATACACCAATTTTCCACCTTCCATTTCAAATTCCATCAACTCTTTCCCTTTGAAATCCTATTCCTTCTTTATCTTTGGTGAAGCATCATTGTATTGATTACACCAAGCTTCACTGAGTTCAAATTTGTGTTGTGCAGATTCATTAGACTATCTATCTAATCTATTGAACAAACCCACATAACAATAGAGGCAATGACCAATAGAATTGTATATAAGTGTTCAATTCCTTTAGATTTTGGTTCTAGTAGATTTAGGAAGTCAAGTTGAACCTGTTGGTACCCTTAGTTTGTTTTGAATCACTCTTCTGCTTTAGGTCAACTTCTGACCAGTACAAGGCATACTCCAGTCATTGTAAGAGCTTCAGAAGCTCTTGAACTAAGTTCTTAAGTGCTGAATGTGCCTTAGACTACATAGTAAATGTATGGAATTTTATTAGAAGCTACAAGCGTGTGAATTGTGGTAGTTTGTTAGACATTTGTATAGCTCTGTAGGTGCTCGCTGCCATTAATGACAGAACAAGTTCCAATTATTCTCTATTGAGATCCTCATGATCTAAAGGAAAGACAAGATTTTTTGAAGCTCCAAGATAAGGTATTAGCAATTGAATTAGTCAAAGGATCTATGTATCGAAGTAGTAGCAGTAGGAAGTTCATGCAATCAACAACAACATCAATTCTAGTCGCTCCTGTTTACTGAAGGAAGGAGGTGAGTTTAGTCCCACCTCGATAGATGTCAAGTGACAGAATGCAGTTATAACGAATCATGCCCAAAGCCCTCCCATGAGCCTTATGCCGACGTAGGCACACAATGCCTAATATTACATGATACCATCGATTGATACATTCTGAGCATATTGGTCCCATTAGGGATGGCACGTGCTATGCGGCTTGTGGGCGGAGATCTAGCCACGTGGACTTTGATTTGGGTTGGATTAAAAATATTTTTGGAAGCTTGAATCGTTTGTAGAACATGCTTAATTCTTAGTTTACATCTGAGAACATTTGTAGTTGATTAAATACTTTTTTCAAGCATTCTTTGATACATTCTTTTGCATTAGAGATATGAAATTGATTTCTAAATCTTTGTTGATCCAATTAGACTTAATTGCCATGCTTAAATTCATTTCTTTTGCATTAAGTCTCTAAGTTTTATTATTTGTAATTATTATTTATTTTGAAAATTAATTATGACTACTACTTAAATAGTATTATTTACGTAAGTTATACTTGTAATCTTATCTAAGTATTATTTATAACTATTTAGCTTAATCTTAAGTAAGTTATAAACTCCTAACATAATTAAACTAAGTTTAACTTATAAAATTTTATGAAAATTCAAACAAAATAATCTAAGTAATAATTGGTGAATTAAATTATAATAAGCCTCCCAGCGAACAACCTGGACTCAACAAGTATAAATTTATAAAATATGTAGGTTATTTTGCACACTATACTATGACTTAATAACACTTCCTATAAATATGAGATAACCAAAGCATCCTTTTTTTTGGTGTCGTTGCCAGGGAGGCAACTCACTCTTACCATTATTATTTATGTATTATTTCTAATATTATTTCTGTATACTAATTTTTTGTTTTGTTCCTATTGTAGAAGGGTGTATTTTCTCTCCTGATGAAGCTCCGAGCCACTTTTCCCACTTTTTGCAATTTCAATTTCTTAAAATTTTGTAATTAGGTATTTATAGTGAGAGAGAGACTCTGGTTTGTAATAACTTTAGCCTCTATTCTTTTACTTCCTACTTTTTGTTTGTTGCATATAAAAAATAGAAAAAAATTATCATTCATATTTGTCTAGCAGCAACATGTATTAGGCATCCATCTTATGTTGCATTATTACCTGATAGATTTCCTTTCCTGTATTGTATCTCTATAGGTAGTTAGAGGGAAGTACGCTTTTACTATTTTATACTCTTGTCATCCTTTGCATACTCACATAAGCAAAGACCACTAATTATTTTCAAGAGCTCAAAAAGTGAGAACACTTATTCCTTCTATTGATTTAGAAGAGATCAATAAAGAGGAAATTCTTAAAACTCATGACTTGATTTGTTTGAAAACATGTGTGTAATTTTTATCGCTATCTGTTTATTGGCTATTGCACGCACAATGCAATCACTTAAGGTACACGAGTCATCATTTCTACCCCTCCTTTTTACATCTCTTAGGGCCTTAGTTGCAGATCAACAAGTTCATCTCACTACCTGAGCCCCAAGGAGCTGATGAGAGACTCATCATGTCTCCTAATTCATCAATATTAGCTAATTTTCTTAGTTAAATTACTAGTGAATAGCATTACAACTGGGTTAATTATATAATTAAGGTAAAAATTATAAGGACCTTATTTATATGATAAAATAACTAAATTAAGGTTTAATAAACATCTATTAATGTTTAATTAATAATTAGGACTCAAACCTAAGTATTTAGCTATATGTAAAGTATTAAATATTACTTATACTATTTATATGACCTAAGTTGTTAATTAACTTAATAATATTAATCATTTAAATACATATAGCTTAAAGGGGTTAAAATACAATCTCTTGTTATAGATATATTATTTATTGTATTTATAATAATATATAAAAACTTGAAAAATAAATAATTAACAATAAGCTTCAAAAGTCACTATTTGCATTTTAGTCCTCCAGCTTCATGACACTTGAGTCCTTTTCATTACATTCGGGTCCTTCCTTATTTACACACAAGTCCCTGTGTACATCTTCTTCCCCAACCTCTTCATCCTCCTTAGGAATGGTCCACGATTGCTGGTGACAATACCTTTCCAATCACCGTCATTCTGATGATGCACATCCTCCAGGGCTTCTACCAAGCTCTCTCTCATCGCCTCCTAATCGTCCAACAATCTGGATCCATTAAACATTAACGTTAGCGAGGTGAGTTCACTGTCGTCGGAGAAGAAGCACTTGATTCCCGTGTATCTGGATGCGATTGCATCCAGGTACCTTCCACCTACCTTCCATTGAACCTTATAAGTACCGTTGACCGTTCTAATTACAAAGTTCAATCCCCTATCCCTCTTCCCTAACAATGATTGATGATAGTCTATTCCTTTTAACTTTGGCCACCCTTTCTCTCCTTCTTGAGCTTGTTCGATGGTGGATTAGCTGCCCCTCTTAACTCAGCTTCCTTTGCTTTGTCTAGCTAGTGACAGAGGAGTGTCATTCTTTCATCACATCTCCTTTGATCCAATGCCAGAGATTCTATCTTCACCCTCTGATTTCAGTCCAGCTCCGACGAAGCCTCGACGGAGTTCCTCTACCTCTTTCAACCAGGTAACAGTAGAATTAGCCTTAGTTAGTGATGTAGGTTAGTTCTAGGTAGTTAATTAGTTAGTTTAGTTTAGTTTAGTTTAGACTTTTATCTTCTCATCATCTTCCTTGTCTTCAGAACCATTGTATCACTTTAGCTACATTTTGCCTCAACTAATTTAAGAATCCATTGCTTCTTGAGTTCTGGCGAACTCAAGTTGTTGTTTACATCAATTTGAATTCATAAAACTTATTTAAGCTTCCTTTTATCAAATTGATATGTCCTTGAGCTTCATGAGAACCTCAGAAAAGTTTTGAATATGTTCTTTATTTGTTTCATGGAGTCTTTAACTATGACAACCAAATTCGTTGGTTACTGATAAACATCAGTTTATCATCATTTTTGTCCTAAAACAGTTCTAACTCTTAGGGTATTTACTCTGTAAATGAGTTTTTGGGCTGCATTTAGGCATTTACTTAGGATAAGCATGCATTGCATTTTATTGTGTTTTTGATGCATTTACCTGAGTGTCAGGGATAGGTAGATAGTCATATCCTACAAACCTTGGCACTCTGGAAGGCAGAAGATGAAGCCAGCTCATCCCAGCTGGATCACAGCTAGATCTAGCTCATCCCAACTGGATCCCAGCTTATTCTGGTTGGATCAACTCATCCTTAGCTCCATTCAGCTCATCTCAGTTGAATGGTAGCTCAAGCTAGTTTACCACAGCTCCATTCAGCTCACCTCAGTTGGATGGCAGCTCAAACTGGCTCAAGACAGTTGATCCTAGCTCCATTCTAGCTCGTCCAATGCAGAACAGTTTACTGGAAGCTCAACCTGACTAGGACTAGCTACTGCCATCAACTAGCTAGACCTACTCAGCTGAAGAAGTCATCAACCAGCTCAGGCCAGCTCAAGTCCAATTCCCGAAGGCTTAACTTAGCTCAACTTAGTTGGGCTGAGCTACTTGACCTAAGCTAGCTACTCCATCTATCTAGGTAATCTCCAAGAAGACCAGACCCAGCTCACCTCAGCTTAGGTTAGAAGAAAGTTGATGTAAACACATTTATTGAGGGTAAAATCCCTATTCATGCATGTTCCTAGGCTTAGATTTGCATTTCATGTTATAAATATTGCATAGCATGCATCATTCTGCATTTAGAGTAGTTGTATATAATTTAGGTTAATTGTGTCCTTTTTGTGGTTAGGAGAGAAGGATATTTACTTCGGATCCTTGGATTGATGATTCAATCATATGGATCTAATCAAGACGACGATTGGAGTCCAATGCCTCTGAAATCACCTCAATTGGAGTCCCGTAACACCATATGTAGTCCGAGGAAGATCAACGACCAAGGGATTAGGAGACATAACTTAGAGCTTCAAATGACAAATTCGACCACGCGGATGGATTTGGGTCGACAATCGCAGCCTAACAACGCGAAAATCGACTCAATCCGACCTCTGTAGCAGCCCCTACAACAAGAAGAAGGACGACCCAGACTGCGCCATGTGGCACAACCTAGGTCGCCCAGCGCATGCACATGCTATCGCACGCGCTTGCGCAGCAAAGGTGGGGAGCACAGCGCCAGCGACGCATGAGCTAGCCTACAGTGACACATGAGCTGGACCTATAGCGATGCTTACAGCCGTCACTAATTCTTTGCATGCCAACAAAGCCAGTTGTGGTCGTGAGCGAGCATGAGCAGGCATGAGCTGCCTACAGCAACGCTTCTAGCGACAGCTTGAATGTCACTAATGGTCCCATACCTATTTTTGCCTCTTCTCCTCCACTAGAAAAGGACCTACACCCCGTCCCTTCCATGCCATCTCTACCTACTTTACTCCTACCTACTCCTAAGCTCTAGCAAGCCTACCAACGCTTCATTAGAGCTTGTTCTCAAGCTCCCAAGGCTTTTATTAGTGTAGCAAACCTCTGCCTGACCAAATATTCGTCCATCTTCCCATCCACATTCATAGGTCACCTTGGAGCTGTCCTCCCACCTCCATTCCGGTAGTAGATCATCTCCGTCTTCTCACCTCCATTCCGAAGCCACGTCGAAGCTTTCCTCAACCTGACGTCCTCCCGCATCTCACCTTTGTCGTCTCGCTCCTCACTGCCTTCGTCCGAGCTTCCGCCAAGCGCCGTCGTCTCGTCGAACAGCCGATTCGAGAGATTTCCTCTCACCCCCTTTCTTTTTATGCTTTCATAGTTGATTGTAATAGACATTAAAGTGATATTTATACCATTTTCATTCCATCTCTATCTTGTGATTCGTTTGCTTGTTTTCTTCTTACAAAAACACAAAAAAATAACAAAGCCCTAAAATACCAAAAACAAACAAAACGAAGTGTGGTTTTCACTTAAAGTAAACGTCGCCTCCCTGTGCTTGACCCGGGACTCCCTTGGAGTTTCGGTATAAATTTTATCTGATTAACGTGTTTTGAAACTACGATGACGGCTTGTAACCTCGATTTCTAACACGCGAAACACGCGTGACCAAAAGCTAGCTCAAATTAGCTTGACTTAGCTGCTAGCAAAGAACTAGTAAGCTAAGCCAACTACTGAGATCCACTTCAACTCCCTTTAGCAGACATCGGCTACAGTGTAGTCCTTTGCAGCTCCTTCCAGCTCCTCTAGTCTAAAACCCTAATTCTACCTCCCTCTCTCCCATTCATCTACTAGCTAAGCTAGCTTAGCTAACTTAACTTAGCTTGTCCACCTCTATGGCATCCCAACCTAACCCTAAAACCCACCCAACTAGCTCCACCAAATAAGCCTACCTAAGCTCCACCTAAGCTACCCCTACTTCCACCTCATCTTGGCCCCATGTCAACCACAACCCTTCACACCACCACCACCTCCAAAGGGCACCATATTGCTGGCGTCAACAAGCTCTACAACTACCCCTTTTGGCGCCAACAATTTCCCTCCAAAAACCCTCAAGATCCAACCCTATACCTACCCCCTAAAGCCATCCCAACCCTACACCTAATCCCCCTTCTAGAACCCTCCCATGGTGGTGCCAAAACCATGGTGTCCCTCCATGGTGGATGGCCACCAAGGGGCACCTTAACCCCCATAACTACCCACCTATGCAACCCTACACATGGCGCAAACCTATCTTATCCATCCATCCTACAACCACCCACCAAAAGCCAATCCTAACCCACCATTCAAGGCCATGCCGACCACCCCCTCTCCACTTCTATATATATCCTCCTAACTACCACATTAACATCATCTTCTCCATTAGTTTTTCCTGCTTACACCACCTGCATCTCACGGCCAAGGAAGAAGAGAAGATCAAGGGGGTAACCTACCCGCCCCCTTGGTGCCTTCTTCCTCTCCCTTGGGCCACACTGATGTAAACATGTTTATATTACATAAAATGTCTATTTATGCATGTTCTTAAGCATAGAATTGCATTACATACTATAAATATTACATAGCATCATCTTTCATTTAGATTAGTCTGAATAAAATGGAGGTTAATTGTCTCCTTTTATGGTCAGGGACAGGGTGACCTTTTATCGGGGCCTCGGATCAAAGATCCAATCGTACGGATCTGATCAGGGCGATGATTGGAGTTCAACGACTCCAAGATTGCCCTAATCGGATATCTGTAGCATCAGATAGAGATTAAGGAACCCTAGAAGATCAAGGGCCAAGATGGTGTTAATCCGCACTTCAGACGACAAATCCAACTGCACAGATGGATTCGAATCGACGATCGCAGCCTAACGGCGTGAAAATCGACTCAATCCGATACCCATGGAACCATCTACATCACCTAAAAGATGGATGGCCAAGATGGCACCACGTGGCGCCATCTCGGTTGCCCAACTGGTCGCACGCAACCGCTGAAGCCCTTAGCTCCAATGCCTCTCTGCCGTTGGATCAAGATCCAACGGCTGAGATTGGATCTTAGACTAGCACCTTCATCATCAGAAGCTAAAGAGGAAGCAATCTTGACCGTTGGATCTCGATCCAACGGTCTAAATCTTGCACCACGTGAATGCTCCACTCGCCAATCCACGCGTGCAGCGTAGTGGATAAAGTGCTCGGCCACCTCAAGATGCGGGTTCGAAACCGTGAGGTGCTTCAATTAGGCGCGGATGAGCAGGTGCTATCGATCGTACGATGGAGATCGGGCGACTGTGCGTGCCCAATCGGTTGGACGCTCCATTTGACGTGGCGAGGAAATGCGCCATCGCATGCGATGAGGCACACAGATGAGGTGGGTGAGGATGCGCTCTCAGTCGTTCGCTCTCACGATCGAACGGCCGAGATTGGGAGATCGTGGACAAGCACTGAGGCGTGGGGAGGTGAGAAGGCGCACTCGTGTCACCCACTACGGCCACGTTCAGGCCTTTAGTGACGGATTTAACTGTCACTAAAGGTCTTAAATTAATGATTTTAAACATGTAATGACCAAATTGCCCTCACTCCTTGCAACTATAAAAGGAGACCCCCTCCATACGAAATTCTCATCCCTTCCTTCTCTTCTCTTCCTCTCCAAAGCTCAAGAGAAGCTTGTCCCACACCTGGGATGCTCCTCAAGAGATAAAGTCAAATTTTCGCCCCCATTTCAGAAGCGAATCCTGCGACGACGACGACGTGCTACCCCATTCTCATTCTTCTTGCCATGACCCCCTTCTTCTAGCTCCGTCCTTCGTCTTCTAAGCGTCGTCCCGTCCGGCTCGTCCTCCAAGTGATCGTCGAGGAGGATAACTTCTCTCTCCCATTCCTTTTTCTTGCTTTCTAGACTAGAATTTTCTTGCTTTCTAGTGTAAAAGTTTTCTTGCTTTCTAGTGTAATTTCTCACTTGGTTAATTGTATAAACATTTTGAAGTATTAAGTGAATGTTTTGTATCTCTCTCTCTTATGTTTATTGTTTATAGTGCTTCATTGTAATTATTCTGCTTTTTAACAAAAACCCTAAAAAAATATAATTGCAAATTTAGATCGACGTAGCATCCCTGATTCGACCTGAGATTTCTATTCTGGTATAAATTTTATTTGTTGAGCATGAGTTCTTCGCTTTCAAACTATAACGACAGGTTTTCAAAACCAAATTCGATAGCGTAGTAACCCGTAGCTTCAACATACATCAAGGAGGAGGAGTTCTTCACATAAGAGGGATGGCCAAGCAAGAGGAGGAGCAAGGTGGTTAATGCCCACCTTGGAGGACATCTTGGAGGAGGACTACTTGAAGAAGAAGTCGAGGAGAAACCTTTTTAAGTGCAGGAGCAATTGCACTTGGAGCATGGCTACCCAAGACTTCAACCAGAGGATCCCTTTTTCTTCTTTATCTTTCCAATTTCTTGTATTAGGTAGTGTTTTCATATTTTCATGTAACAAGCATTCCTCTACATGTTATACATTTTCCTAGCAATACAAGATTGTTGCCTTCAATTTCTTTTTTTTTAGCTAGTGTGTTTTTCTTGCTTCGAATAGTTGTAGAGCACACTCTTCTCTTCCAATTTCCTTAGGCACACTTGCCTAGGGTGAGTTTAGAAGAGAGGATTTCATTCCTGTCACTTAGGAGTAGTTGATAGGCGTAGCTTTAGTTAATCTTCGCTTTCAAATCCTGATTATTTTGAAAACCATAAAAACAACAAAACCAAAATCATAAAAATACATTTGTTGATTTGAGAGGCGAGAGAGTGAATCATCTTGTTGACTAACAATTTGGCCTCGTTGGATGATCATAGATACTCACTATATCTAGGTTTATAAATTTAAGAGTTGATCGATTTTACACGTACGACACTATTTTGCATATTTAACAAAGCGCGTAAAATCTGTATCAGTTACCAGAGCTCTGATGAACTCCGGTGACCTTCACAGTGAAGAACATTGATTGAAATGCGCTGAGAAACTCCAAATCACTTAATTAGATTTCACTTATCAGTTTCCATTACTTCAATTTGAGTTTTATTGATTCCATCTCTTTGGTCTTCTCCTTCTTCCCCAACTCCGATGGAGCTGAGCATCTTAATTAGATTTCACTTATCAGTTTCCATTACTTCAATTTGAGTTTTATTGATTCCATCTCTTTGGTCTTCTCCTTCTTCCCCAACTCCGATGGAGCTGAGCATGCCAATTCTTTCACCCTCAGACCTTAGAAATGGATCCTTAAGCTTCACTATGACCTCCTGAGTTTAGAACAACCTACAAATAGGTCCTTAAAGCTCTAAAGCTTGGATCATAGATCTCCAAGTATCAAAAGCTGATCTTTGAGGTTGTTACAAGTTCTTGAGAGTTTGCAGAGTTGATATGGATCATTAGTTTAGTCTAGAAATCTCTCAAGCTAAAAGTCAACTTCTGAGTTCGAGTCGTCAACCTAATCAAGTTAATGGAGTCCTGAGCTCTTGAACTAGATTCTAAAGGGTGATTTATGGTCCTTAGGTTGTCAGGATTCTATTAGGGATGTTTTTAGAGAGTTTTAGAATTGTATCAAGATGGAAGTTGATTATGTTGAGTTTGGGTTCAATATGACCTGCAATGAGCTCCATAAAGCTTTAGGACGAAATTTGAAGTCAATTTTAGCTTAGAACAGTTGGTTTCAATCCTTTGAAGTCATCTAAAACCATTCTATAGGTTCTAATCTCTCAATTAAGTCCGTTAGATCTTTATATGATCTTCTTTGTTGACTTGCGTAAGCAAAAAGACTTCTCTGGTGTCCTGGAGCTTCTAAAGCCTTCCTTTATGCTACATTGAACGTGGAACATTGTTAGCCATAGAGTGCAGTCAATAGGATTGAGTGGGAGAGGGAGATTAGGTGTTGTTTAGGTTCTACAGGTTCAAGTTGTTGCTGGTTAGCCATGGCAGACAGCTATCTTTGGAGATGGATTTGGAGAAGGTCTTATTCTCCATTTAATCAATTGGAAGGTGCAATTGATAGAGCTATCATAGCTCTAGCGATATGAGTAATGACTTTGTGAAGATTTGTAATGGAGCAATGAAAATCAGAGCTTGAATTAACTACTAGAGTCAGGCATTGCACAGAGGAAAGGGGACATAGATAGTTCCACATTGGAAGCTGTAGAACACTTGAAGCCATATAAATTGATTCACCTCCTAAGCCGAGTAGTCGTCATGGTAACTGGGGCCAACGAGCATGTGTATGTGTGTGTACCTACATGTGATGATGTGGCTCTGTGGAGTGGCCTCTGGGTGCCAGGTGGAAAGTTTAGATGGGTGACACAGGGACTAGTAATGGTACCAATCCAACCCATCTGGGTTGTTGATCCTGTGAATGGCCATGTGGCCCCATCTAACCTTTTAAACTGAGGAGAAGTTAAAGTTTGAGAAATGGCTAAGTGTTAGTGTTGAGATGACCCTTAGTAGGCTTTGTGAAGCCTTAGAGAAGGTTGTAAGAAATGTGAAGGCTTGACATATGTGAAATAAATGAGGCACCGTGCTAAGTATGCAATTAAAATGTGCCTAAGTCTTACAACATTGAATGTTAATTGTTGTTCCAAAACAAAACTTGAGTATATTTCTTTTCGAAATTCAATGCAATATTATTTATTTTTTCTTATGGAATAATTATCTTGCATTCATCATGTATTTTTATGCAATTATTCATGTGGTTAACATATTGTAGTTAATTAAATAGGTAATTAAGTAGTTAATTAAGTAATGGGTCAATTATGTAACTTATTAGTATAGTAACTTATACTATGGTAAATCTATACCATATTAGTATAATATAGGTATTAGTAAAATTTAAGTAGCATAATTGATGAGAACCTCATCATGAGCCATAACTAGCTCATTTTGACCTAATACAAAGGATAAAAGCTCCTACATAACTCAAGGAAAGGCTTAACTCAGAGAGATTCTGAGTTCGCAAAGAAAATAGAAACTAAGGGGTAAAAATGTAATTTCACCAATCCAATCTAAAAATAGGGTAACTCAGGGTCCAAACATAGGTCAAAGCAACCTAATAAGAATAAAAGTGGGATGAGATGATTCAATAAGGGCTACAGCAATTCCAAGGAACTAAATAATAATCTGTAACCTTAAAACAAACCCACTTCAATTTGCGAGGTTCGAGGCAAAGTAAAAATAGAATAAACCCTCTAAAATTCATAGAAAAATAACCTCTAGGGTTTAGAACCTTCAATTTGGCCTTAGGAACCCATTTTGACCTACATTGAGAACCATGCCCAAATTAACAACTTAATTTGGGTTTTTACGTAAATTGACCGATCAAGCAAGGTTTAATCTGGAAATAAAATTCACCATCATAATCCTTAGGTCCCAATTAGTCATGTATAAAAACTTGAGCCTAAGAGGAAACCTTCTTGACCAACTTTACACTTTGGTCCTCATTTATTTACTTTTTGGCCCTCAACTTTTGAACCCTCACATTTTTGCCCCTAACTCTCCTTCGTTCTTTGCATTCAGGTCCCTCCTGCCAAAACCTGACCAGCACCATGCTCCGGCGACCTTGCGCGGAGCATGGCGCCGCGCAGGGTAAGGGGGAGGGTCTGGCAAGTCAACCGGGGGTGCCCTGCGTCGTCAGCCGTCGCAGGAACACCCCCCTGGTCGCTGCAACCCACCATACCGGTCGTGCGAACGCACGGACGGTATGGGTCTCCATCTCCAGCGTCCTCCGGCGAGGGAGACACGTCGTCTCCCTCCGCCCTCCTCTCTGATTCCGCCTCTATAAATACCCCCGTCGCTCCGCCATTCTGGGGAGCTCGGTCCTGACGGAGAAACACCCTCTTTTCACTCTCTTCCCACTCTGACAGGAAGCCCTCCAGCTCCGGCGGTTTTTCCGTCCTCCTCCTCGTCGTTCTGCCGCATTACCAGCAGCAGGGCTGCCTTCCCCTGCTCTTCCCGCGCCGCGCAGCACCCAGCGCGCGCCTCTCCGGCCCTCTCCTCGCCGTCGCTCCTTCCCCTGGGCAGCTTCTTCTCCGACGACAGTCGATACGACTGTCGCCTGCTCCGGCTCCTCCTCGTCCTGTTAAGTAGGTATAACTTCTCACCTTTCTCCCCTCTTCCTTTTCCTCACTTTGAACCCTTACTGTCGCCCTCGATTCCGACCAATCGCCCTCACCTTCTCCACCTCCGGCCACACTCCGGCGACCCGCTCCCATCACTCCAGCACCCCACACGGCTCGCCGACCCTCACAGAACCTCTGCCTCCTCACCCTGATCAACCTCCGCCCTTCCATTCCCCGACATTCGCCCCCTGCAGACCCACCGACCAAACCCATTTCTCGTGCTGCATTTCGACCTAGGGCAGCCCTTAGGCTCCGCCTCGTCGCCTGCCTGACCCCCCACCACCTTCGCCGTGCCACGGCGAAGGTTCTTCACATATTTGATTAGGCCGAGAGGCCGTTTCTCTGTGGGCAGGTACTTCGCTCGCCGCTGCCATTGCTGAGCAGCGAAGCTTCTTCAACCTGCTGCTCCAGGCGAGCCACGCCCAGGTCTGACTCCCAGGCTGCGCGAAGCGTCTTCGCAAAGTGTCCCAGGTGCGCGGCTAGAGCGAGTGCCTCGCGCGAAGCCTCGACCGCCGCTGTTTCCTCTGCACAGGCGCCACATTGGGGTGGGACATTTAGTCCCACCTCGGAAGACTCCGAAGCGGCGCACTGATACAAATTGAAAAAGTGCTGGAGGCTTATCGCCTCAGCACACGGGGTGAGGTCCCCTTCACCCGCACGATTACCCGGCCTCGTCCACGCTCACGCCCCGCGGACCTGGCTCCGACCCGATTAGCCCGACCTGCACTCCTCGCCCACCACCGCACGCCGGTGGGCCTGGACCCGGGTGCGACCCGCGTACCCGATTACCCGGTTGCTCTGGGAGAGCTTTCCTAAGAGCGAATTCTGAGAGAGAGTGACGCGGGGGGGAGGGTAGAGTAGGTTTTGCCCACTGATGTAAACTTTGAAGTGTGCAGGCATAGGTGAACAAAGAAGAAGAACCACGGAAGAAGAGAAGACGAAGAAGGCCGACGAAGACTGAAGGAAGGAGGAGCACCGAGCTGCACTGTAGCAGTGGGTTACTTAAGTCGTCTGATTGAACAATCAGACGACGCTCTGAGGACGAAGAAGAAGGAGAAGAAAAGACGAGCAGGACCGCAACGAAGAAGTAAAAAGAAGATCTGAAGAACAGAAGGCAGAAGAAGAAGACCACAAGGAGATAAACAAAGAAGAAGAAACCAAAAGCCAAAGAGAAGAGAAAACATAGAGGAAGAAAGAAGAGAAGAAGAAGCCAAATTTTTATTTCTCTCCCTCTCTCTCTCACTCTTTATTTTTGTAATAAGAATTTGTACCTCTAGAATACGACCTGCTCCCTGAGTTCGACCTCGGGAGAACTGTATTTTCCGAGTAACAAATATTAGCAAATGATGGCAATAACTATCTGTACTACAACGACTTAAGAAAAGCTAGTTGCTGCCACCGTTTCGCCAGTTGGCGCCGTTGCCGGGGAGCAACGGCTATTCTAGAGGTAAACATTCCTATTTCTTTTAGTTTCTGATAATCTCCTCTCTTTTGTGCAGCTACAGGAAATCAAGAAGATAAGCAACCGCACGACAACCACTCCGAGGATAGGTAATTTTTTTTCCTCTCGCTATTAACCCCTAAACTCTAAAGAGGAGGAAAAGAAAAGAACAAGAAATATTGGGCTAACCTGTCTTCCATACTTAGTAACCATAAAAAGTTGCATGTTTTCAACCCATTATTACTGCACACTATTAAGGGTATTTAAGGCTAACACATTCTTGCTTGAGCCCTAATTACCCAACAAAGAGCTAACTGGACCAAGTAGAGCCAACCTAGGATCCAACACTAGGGATTTAGAGACACACTCCTTAAGCAAGAATTGAGAAAACCAAATGAAGTGTGCCCAAGCCCTTGTCTGAAAATACCTATTCAAAGAAAACCTAAAACAATTGGCTCTCTAAACACTTGAACCCTAAAAGACAAGACCCAAAAACTCTCAAAGGAAACAAGAGGTAAAATTGCCCCCTTGGGTCAACCAACCTTAAATTAGGTCACTCTTTGCACTCAAAGAACTAAAAGTTCAAGTGAAACCTTAAGCACCCTGATCTTAAAGTAAAAATTGGTAGACTTAAGAGGTCAAGATCCCCATTCTGGTCTACCTGGAACCGTAGTGACAAGAGAGGTCAGGTGGGGGAAACCCTGTAACCCGTGGGGACGCTCTACCGTGTAGGGGTCTTTGCGGGACTCTCCCTCTCTGGCTGCCCAGGTAATTCTCAGGTGGACGATCTTTCTGATCAAGGGGTCCATCTGCCCTGCACCTCTATAGTCACCCAACACATTTTTGGGTGTCTTAATTGGGTCCAGCACCTTCTAAACTCATCTCTTCCAACAGTGCATGTACGGTAGGAGGTCCTTAAGACCACCCTTAAGACCTCCTTTAGAAATTCACTCTCGTCAAGGCCAAGCCTCGACGCCCGTGTTTGTGCAGCAACCCCCTCACATTATTCTCTCTTCTGATTCAGAACCAAGTTCTTCTTCTTCCCCCATCATGGCTCAGCCAGTTGAGGAAGAAAAAAATCTGGAGCACCAGCTCCAGCGACTCAATGACCTCTTCCAAAACTTCGTGCACCCACCACAGCGTCCTATGATGCGGGACCACTACAATCCTGCTGCAGTGGCTATTGAGCCTCGAGTCAGAATCCCGACTGGAGGACCTGATTCCAAATTGAAGCCCAACATGATTCATGCTATACCTAAATTCCATGGGCTTAATTCCGAAGATCCCTTCCAGCACATCAAACAGCTAAAGCATCTGGCCCAAACTTTTGGGTCAGATGCGCAAAATCGGGATATTCTTCTCATGAAGATGTTCTCCTTTTCTTTTATGGACAAGGCCGCCCATTGGTATCAAACTCAGACCCGGCCGATCAACACTTGGGAAGAACTTCAATCCGAGTTTTTGAAAAAGTTTTTTCCTGTTGGTCGGACCAACGCCTTGCGCCATCAGATTACGCACTTCACTCAACAATCAGGAGAACCTCTCCACGAGGCATGGGATCGCTTTCAGGATCTCATGAGAAAGTGCCCCCATCACGGAGTTCCTAAATGGGAACAGGTCCAATCTTTTTATCAGGGACTCCGTGAGGACATCCGCCTTTTTGTCAATGCAACTTGCGGAGGAAATATCATGGGTCAACATGAAGACACCGTGTGGGAGATTCTCGAAAACATGTGCGAGAACTCCATCAACAATGACTCCATGGGATTATTAGACAGGATGAATACCCGCGCAGCGACGAATCTTAGGGGAGCACATGAGACGCAGGGCCTGTCCGCATCAGTCGACCTGGAATTAATGGCCAGTCGATTGGACAAGGTTTCAATCATTGAGAAGAAGGTGGATGAGCTGACTCAGCACTTGCAGCGAGCCACCTCTGCGCGTAACTCCTTTGCACAACCTCCTTCCACACAGGAGACTGTGCAAAACATTCTCCACCGATCTTCCCCTAGGATGGATCCATATCCATCCCCATCTGATTCTCGGATTGGAGGATCATCCGATCCTATCTATACCAGCCCGGGGAATTCCATTCCCCCTTTTCCTGATTCTCTAGAGGTTCCTCAGACCTGCGAGGACCTCAACGCCATCCAGAACGACCCATTCTCCAACACCTACAACCCTGGATGGCGAAACCATCCCAATTTCCTATGGGCGGGAAATTCCAAATCCAAAGACCACCTTTTCAGTCCCGCCCACAGCCCTCTTGTCATTACCAGCCGCCTCAGCCTCGACCCAACCCTACTTATCCATCAGGGCCAAATCAGGATCAAATGTCCCTAATCCTTCAGACTCTGGCTGACATTCAAAGAACGAATGCGGCTATTCAAAAACAACATAAGGATGAACTTACAGAGGTTAGGACTCAATTGGCCCAGTTGGCAAATTCTCGCCAGCCAGGCACACTCCCTTCCCAACCTCTTCCTAACCCGAATAACGTGCCGACCCAGAAGCGCGTTATAAATCCAAATTTAGGCCACGCACATTGGATTTATCAGGCCCCTACTACTCCATCTCCAGATGAGATGGATGCTTCAACTTCTTATGCGGGATTTCAGCAGCAGCCACCCCTCTTACCAAACCCAAACCAAAATTAGGCCGGATTAAATTCTGTAACAACCCGTAGTGGTAAGGAAACCCAAGACCCGCATTATCCGAACCACTCCAAGCCTGATAACCATAAGCCTAGGACAGTAATCCATGACGTCCCCACCCCTGTCTCGGATCCACAACCTGGACCTATCCTAGAAGAACCAACCAAGATCCCGTTTCCCGAGGCCTTGACCAAGGGAAAGAAGACCACCAAGCCCGTGGCACCTGAGGAGGACCTGGTCAAGCTCTTTGAACAGGTCCACATAAACATCCCCTTGATGGATGCAATCCGCCACGTACTAGCTTACGCACGATTTTTAAAGAATGTGTGTACACCCCAGCGTAAGCCGCGAACCAAGGGTGGGAGCCCAATTGTTCTGTCAGAGCAAGCCAGCTCTGTAATCCTCAGTAAACTCCCACCCAAGGCAAAAGATCCTGGTACTCCCCTGATCTCCTACAAGATA
This sequence comes from Thalassia testudinum, assembly GCA_037157565.1. Lineage (NCBI taxonomy): Eukaryota > Viridiplantae > Streptophyta > Magnoliopsida > Alismatales > Hydrocharitaceae > Thalassia > Thalassia testudinum. Next base: position 66,254,003 of record JAZHRO010000063.1, read on the forward strand.
GGTGCGACCCAATTTGATAGAGCTTTGCTAGACTTAGGTGCATCCATAAACCTGATACCCACATCCTTACTTGACCATCTAGAAGAATCTGAGCTAAAACCAACCGAGGTGACATTACAATTAGCAGATCGATCTATAAAGTCACCAAAAGGGATTCTCGAGGATGTTATCGTAAGAGTGCGGGATTTCTATTTCCCAGTGGACTTCATAGTCTTAGATATGGACGCACCTGAGAACCCTAGGGATACACCAATCATTTTAGGGAGACCTTTTTTGGCTACTGCTAGAGCCAACATTAGCTGTGAGGAGGGCCAAATAGAGCTCAAATTTGGGAATCAAACACTGAAAATCGATATATTTAAGGCCCAACAAGGAATCAACTGCGGTGTCATCGAACAGATTTGTGACATTAGGACTTTGGTTGATGAAACACACTTCCAGAATGATCTAATTAGACCTCATCAACCACAGAAAGATCTTGATCTGCAAACTAAGGAGTCAAATCCAGATATGAACAACCCAGTAACTCCCACCCTTGAACCTCACATCTATACTGAACCACCCGCTGCTGCTGATAACCCCATCCTCGAACTGAAACCCCTTCCTGCTCACTTGAAATACATCTTTTTGGGTTCTAATCAGACCCTTCCTGTGATTATCAATTCCAACCTCAGTCCTGAACAGGAATCCCGTCTGATTGTTGTCCTCCAGCAACATCGCAGAGCCATCGGGTGGACTCTCGATGATTTGACTGGAATAAGTCCCTCCTATTGTACTCATCATATCTATTCAGAAGAGGGCACACGACCTTCTCGTGAAATGCAGAGATGCTTAAACCCCAATCTGCAGGAGGTCGTGAAAAAGGAGATCATCAAGTGGTTAGATGCCGGAATCATCTACCCGATCTCCGATAGTCGTTGGGTGAGCCCAATTCAGGTCGTGCCCAAGAAGGCAGGACTCACCACTATAACGACTGAGACCGGAGAAATCATTCCTACCCGACTAGCCAACTCGTGGAGAGTCTGTATAGATTACCGCCGACTCAATTCCTCCACGAAGAAGGATCATTTCCCACTACCCTTCATTGATCAAATTCTCGAAAAACTTGCGGCAAATAGGTTCTTCTGCTTTCTTGACGGGTACTCTGGTTATAACCAGGTGGCAATCCATCCTGAGGACCAAGAAAAGACCACGTTCACCTGCCCCTTCGGAACATACGCTTTCCGAAGGATGCCTTTCGGTATTTGCAATGCACCAGCTACTTTTCAGCGATGCATGCTTGCCATATTCTCAGATATGGTAGGTGATTATCTCGAAGTCTTCATGGATGACTTTTCAGTTTTCGGAGCATCATTCGACGATTGCCTCCAACACTTGGTCCAGATACTCAGGCGGTGCATCGATGTGAATTTGGTTCTTTCCTGGGAAAAGAGCCATTTCATGGTGCCTGAGGGAATTGTCCTGGGACACTCAATTTCGGAAAAAGGCATCCAAGTGGACCGAGCTAAGGTTGATCTGATTTCTCACCTTCCTATGCCTAGCTCGATTAGGGACATCCGTTCCTTTTTAGGGCACGTCGATTTTTACCGCCGTTTCATTCCAGATTTCTCGAAAATCGCGCGCCCCTTGACTTCTCTTCTCTCCAAGGATGTACCTTTCAAAATTTCCAAGGAATGCACTCAAGCATTTGAAATCCTGCGTGACCGAGTCACCCAAGCCCCGATCCTACAGTCCCCTGATTGGTCTCAACCCTTTGAGATCATGTGCGATGCATCCGACTTCGCTGTAGGAGCGGTTTTGGGGCAGAAAGCTGACGGGAAACCCGTGGTCATCTACTACGCTAGCAAGACACTTGACGAGGCTCAGCATAACTATACGGTTACGGAGAAAGAGCTGCTAGCCGTAGTATTTGCCCTTGAAAAATTCCGATCGTATCTTCTGGGTTCCCATGTCATCATCTACTCGGATCACACAGCTGTGAGGCATCTCCTTGCAAAGAAGGATGCGAAACCTCGATTAATCCGATGGATCTTGCTGTTGCAAGAATTCAATCTTGAGATTCGCGACAAGGCGGGAAGGCAGAATGTGGTAGCCGACCATCTGTCCCGTCTTCCTTCTGAGATCATTAACCCTTCCGGACCCATCACTGAGCACTTTCCCGATGAGCACCTGCTGACTATCGGTACTAGCCTTCCATGGTTTGCTAATGTAGTAAATTACTTGGCATCTCATCAGATCCCGTCCGATTGGCCGAAGGCCAAGAAGGACAAATTACGCTCCGATGCCAAGTATTACATTTGGGAAGACCCGTACCTCTTCCGCATAGGTGCTGATCAGATCATCCGGAGATGTGTCCCAGAAGAGGAAATCAGCAATATCCTATCCTTCTGCCATGACCAGGCATGCGGTGGCCATTTCTCAGGCCATAAAACCGCATCCAAAGTCCTCCAGTGTGGCTTCTACTGGCCTACACTATTCAAGGACGCATACAGCCACTGTAAGGCATGCTGTCGTTGCCAGACTTTGGGCAACATGAACCGTCGCGACATGATGCCTTTACAGCCGATTCTCGTATGCGAAATCTTCGATGTCTGGGGGATTGATTTTATGGGCCCCTTTCCTGTTTTGGATGGTTTCGAGTACATCCTGCTTGCGGTGGACTACGTGTCCAAATGGATCGAAGCCATACCGACCCGAACCTGTGATCACAAGATTGTTCTTAAGTTCATACATCAAAACATTTTCTCAAGGTTCGGGATTCCCCGTGCTATTATCTCTGATGGGGGGACCCATTTTACAAATGCTCAGTTTAGGTCACTGATGGCCAAATTTGGGGTGTCTCATCGAATCTCTACTCCTTACCACCCCCAAACAAATGGTCTAGCTGAGCTATCAAATCGGGAGATCAAGAAAATCCTGCAAGTCACTGTTCGGCCTGACAGGAAGGACTGGTCGTCCCGACTTCCGGAAGCATTGTGGGCCTATAGGACCGCCCACAAGACCCAATTGGGCATGTCTCCCTTTAGATTGGTGTACGGAAAGGCATGTCACCTTCCCGTAGAACTGGAGCATAAAGCCTATTGGGCAGTACGGAACTGTAATCTAGATCTTTCAAAGGCTGGAACCCACAGAAAACTTCAAATCAGCGAGATCGATGAATTACGCCTAGACGCATATGAGAGCTCGCGAATCTACAAGGAGCGGGTTAAAGCCTTCCACGACAAACACATCTCGAGAAAGATCTTTCATCCTGGTCAAAAGGTCCTACTCTTTGATGCCCGACTCAAACTTTTCCCGGGAAAGCTGAGGTCCAAGTGGGTCGGACCGTATTTAGTCTGACAGGTTTTTGGAAATGGAGCTATCGAAATCAGTCCACTTAGCCACAATTCCGAACCTTTCATCATGAACGGTCAGAGACTCAAGCCGTTCATTGATGTGACTTCTACTGATTTGGCTGAAGCATCTTATATCCTCCATTCCCCTTGAGCTTATTGCGCCCAGCCGATGGCGTAAAACTCAGCGCTTAACGGGAGGCAACCCGTCATTTTCCTAAAAATCCAAAACCTTTTTCTGACACCTTTTTGCACTTAAGGTTCACCCTTGTAGACAGCCGACCCCACCTCAGATGCTTGCATCTGGGATTAGAAATTGTCCGCAAAATTCAACCTGACCCATTCACTCATCCAAATTTCTGTCTTAAGGAATGAACTAAGTTAAATAAAAACCCCCTAGGTTACAATGAGGACATTGCAAATCTTAGGCATGGGGGGGTATGAAAGTGCAAAACTTGTAAGAAAAGGTTTCAAACAAAAAATTCACATATGCCAAAAACACCATAAAAATTAAAAATTTTCGAAAAAGAATAAGAGGAAAAGAGGAGAAGGAAATTTTGTGAAGGAGAAGGAAAAAAGAAACAAAATGAAAAAGGAGCACAAAATTATGAGAAAAGGTGATAGTCATTAGTAAGGAACTAAGGAATTAACCTAAGTTCTAGACCTCATTCAAGAAAATAACTGAAAAGTGCATAATGAGATTAGTAAGAATGCAAACCTTAGGCATTCTTGAATAGACTCTTAGTACCCATTAAGATCTGGACACTCCTCAAGAGGTTGAGGAAAATGAAATGCTGAAGTATTAGGTCTAAGGCTTAGGGAGTATTTGGCCTCATTAACTAATTTTTGGTTTACGGGACTCAGTAACCTAAGCACCCTAACCTCACACACAGCCTGGTTCAGTAAGCGTAAAAATCAAAATCACGCAGAAGTGTCGCAAAATTCTTAAAAGAACACCTAGAGTAGGAGCGGCCGATCAACACAAGTTGATTTGGACGAGTTCCCAGCGTGGAGAGGCGGGAAATCCCCTCAAAGATGCGTAACAAAATATCATCTCCTCGGTGCTTGTCTCTTAGGATATTCACATATCCTACTGGGGGCATGTAAGCACTCTGCTGGTTCAGATTCCATGGATGGCATTATCTCGAAGTGTCAATTGCCAGGGTCTGGATTCGGCCACGGAACACCATGGATGGGATTATCTCGAAATCTCAAGAGCCAGGGTTCCGGGGGTTGCCATGGGCGGTGCTATCTCGAAGCATTGATCGCCAGGAACCCTTGAGGATTGATGATGGGAGCAATGAATCTGATACAGACCGTGTTGAAAAGGCAATCCTAAGCTAGAATTAAAAAGAAAAAGAGAGAGAACTCTCCAAACAGATAAATTTTCTCTCTCTCTCTTACAAAACGCACTGCGAACTGAGCCAGGGCTAGAATCATTTCAAGCACGGGTGCTTTAACCACAAAGTCCAATAGACCTTAGGTTAGTTCTTGTGGGCCTTAAAAACTTTTGCTAAGGACTGAGGCTAAGGCTAGACAGATTTGCATCTTGATTGGTACTAGAGTACCTTTTAGGCCTATGGTCAGCATTCTAACCTAATCTAAGCTCAAATGAAAAAGCACTTATCTGAAGCTATTAAGAACTTCATGGTCTAGAACAAGGGTTGAAACCTTAAGTTTTTGCTAAGGGACTAGCAAAAGCTAGGCATGGGGGTATGATGAGAACCTCATCATGAGCCATAACTAGCTCATTTTGACCTAATACAAAGGATAAAAGCTCCTACATAACTCAAGGAAAGGCATAACTCAGAGAGATTCTGAGTTCGCAAAGAAAATAGAAACTAAGGGGTAAAAATGTAATTTCACCAATCCAATCTAAAAATAGGGTAACTCAGGGTCCAAACATAGGTCAAAGCAACCTAATAAGAATAAAAGTGGGATGAGATGATTCAATAAGGGCTACAGCAATTCCAAGGAACTAAATAATAATCTGTAACCTTAAAACAAACCCACTTCAATTCGCGAGGTTCGAGGCAAAGTAAAAATAGAATAAACCCTCTAAAATTCATAGAAAAATAATCTCTAGGGTTTAGAACTTTCAATTTGGCCTTAGGAACCCATTTTGACCTACATTGAGAACCATGCCCAAATTAACAACTTAATTTAGGTTTTTGCATAAATTGACCGATCAAGCAAGGTTTAATCTGGAAATAAAATTCACCATCATAATCCTTAGGTCCCAATTAGTCATGTATAAAAATTTGAGCCTAAGAGGAAACCTTCTTGACCAACTTTACACTTTGATCCTCATTTATTTACTTTTTGGCCCTCAACTTTTGAACCCTCACATTTCTACCCCTAACTCTCCTTCGTTCTTTGCATTCAGGTCCCTCCTGCCAAAACCTGACCAGCACCATGCTCCGGCGACCTTGCGCGGAGCATGGCGCCGCGCAGGGTAAGGGGGAAGGTCTGGCAAGTCAACCGGAGGTGCCCTGCGTCGTCAGCCGTCGCAGGAACACCCCCCTGGTCGCTGCAACCCACCATACCGGCTGTGCGAACGCACGGACGGTATGGGTCTCCATCTCCGGCGTCCTCCGGCGAGGGAGACACGTCGTCTCCCTCCGCCCTCCTCTCTGATTCCGCCTCTATAAATACCCCCGTCGCTCCGCCGTTCTGGGGAGCTCGGTCCTGACGGAGAAACACCCTCTTTTCACTCTCTTCCCACTCCGACAGGAAGCCCTCCAGCTCCGGCGGTTTTTCCCTCCTCCACGTCGTTCTGCCGCATTACCAGCAGCAGGGCTGCCTTCCCCTGCTCTTCCCGCGCCGCGCAGCACCCAGCGCGCGCCTCTCCGGCCCTCTCCTCGCCGTCGCTCCTTCCCTTGGGCAGCTTCTTCTCCGGCGACAGTCGATACGACTGTCGCCTGCTCCGGCTCCTCCTCATCCTGTTAAGTAGGTATAACTTCTCACCTTTCTCCCCTCTTCCTTTTCCTCACTTTGAACCCTTACTGTCGCCCTCGATTCCGACCAATCGCCCTCACCTTCTCCACCTCCGGCCACACTCCGGCGACCCGCTCCCGTCACTCCAGCACCCCACATGGCTCGCCGACCCTCACAGAACCTCCGCCTCCTCACCCTGATCAACCTCCGCCCTTCCATTCCCCGACATTCGCCCCCTGCAGACCCACCGACCAAACCCATTTCTCGTGCTGCATTTCGACCTAGGGCAGCCCTTAGGCTCCGCCTCGTCGCCTGCCTGACCTCCCACCACCTTCGCCGTGCCACGGCGAAGGTTATTCACGTATTTGATTAGGCCGAGAGGCCGTTTCTCTGTGGGCAGGTACTTCGCTCGCCGCCGCCATTGCTGAGCAGCGAAGCTTCTTCAACCTGCTGCTCCAGGCGAGCCACGCCCAGGTCTGACTCCCAGGCTGCGTGAAGCATCTTCGCGAAGTGTCCCAGGTGCGCGGCTAGAGCGAGTGCCTCATGCGAAGCCTCGACCGTCGCTGTTTCCTCCGCACAGGCGCCACATTGGGGTGGGACATTTAGTCCCACCTTGGAAGACTCCGAAGCGGCGCACTGATACAAATTGAAAAAGTGCTGGAGGCTTATCGCCTCAGCACACGGGGTGAGGTCCCCTTCACCCGCCTGATTACCCGACCTCGTCCGCGCTCACGCCCCGCGGACCTGGCTCCGACCCGATTAGCCCGACCTGCACTCCTCGCCCACCACCGCACGCAGGTGGGCCTGGACCCGAGCGTGACCCGCGTACCCGATTACCCGGTTGCTCTGGGAGAGCTTTCCTAAGAGCGAATTCTGAGAGAGAGTGACGCGGGGGGGAGGGTAGAGTAGGTTTTGCCCACTGATGTAAACTTTGAAGTGTGCAGGCATAGGTGAACAAAGAAGAAGAACCACGGAAGAAGAGAAGACGAAGAAGGCCGACGAAGACTGAAGGAAGGAGGAGCACCGAGCTGCACTGTAGCAGTGGGTTACTTAAGTCGTCTGATTGAACAATCAGACGACGCTCTGAGGACGAAGAAGAAGGAGAAGAAAAGACGAGCAGGACCGCAACGAAGAAGTAAAAAGAAGATCTGAAGAACAGAAGGCAGAAGAAGAAGACCACAAGGAGATAAATAAAGAAGAAGAAATCAAAAGCCAAAGAGAAGAGAAAACATAGAGGAAGAAAGAAGAGAAGAAGAAGCCAAATTTTTATTCCTCTCCCTCTCTCTCTCTCTCTTTATTTTTGTAATAAGAATTTTTACCTCTAGAATGCGACTTGCTCCCTGAGTTCGACCTCGGGAGAACTGTATTTTCCGAGTAACAAATATTAGCAAATGATGGCAATAACTATCTGTACTACAACGACTTAAGAAAAGCTAGTTGCTGCCACCGTTTCGCCAATAATGTAAGTAGTAATCTAAGTAATTAATAATTATAAGTAATTATCATAGCAATTAATTAAGTATTAAGTCTTAGCTTAATTAAGTAACCTTAATAAGAAGTTGGTAATTATAACTTAAGTAAATATGTAATTTAGAAGTAACTTAAGTAGTAATAGTTATACTTAATACTTTATGTTATTAAGTAAATTAAGTTCTATATAGTAATTGAGCATATAAGCTAAATGTACATAAGTTAGTTAATTATAGTAATTAAGAATAAAGAATAAATTAAAATAATTGATGAATGATATGCTTAATTTCGCCTCCCAATAAACCACCTGGACTTAACTAGTAAAAATTTATAAAATGTGTCGATTACCTTGCTCCCTATTCTGTAACTATGTAAGATAGTTGTAGATCGGGAACCATTAGTGAGCATTCTTGATCCTAAACTTTGGACTTTCGAGCTTTAGGTTGAACACTACATAAGTTACACCTAGGGATGCATATTTCGTAGTGATATCGTACTTGTTTGCATATATTATTTTGTGCATAACCACATACCTTTTTTTTCCTTAGTAAAGAAGAATCTCATGTTTTCACATTGTCTTGTGTCTTGCTTTGCCACAGTTTCTTAGCTTGAGTGTAAGTGTGCACTTTTACTTTTTTTATGTTCATGCATGGAAGGCGATCTCAAAAATCACCTCTCGTGTCTCTTTTGATAGATAATCCCAAAAACCCTTCATTCACCTATTCTAGTTCTACTTTTGCATCTGACCTGCCACGTTCTGATCAAATGGCAGATCAAAATCCTCCTGATCCTCTTGATCAAGATGAGATTCCCCGTCTTGATATACATCAGGCTATTCTTACACACAATCTACAAATGCTAGAGTATAATCGTCAAATCAATCTGTTCGAACACGAGTAATGTTATTTAATTAGGTGATATTAGCATCAAAATGAGTATAGTGGAAGTGGTCAACTACAAGTGATCCTACACAAATTTTTCAAATTTATTTTAACCTTGACTAAATTAGATTTTAAGTTGTTACTTTTAGGCCCAGGGTTGAACTTAGGGAGGCAGGTTTAGGATAAATTGATCTCTACGCGAATCCTAAAGACACGTGATTTCCATTTACTTATTTTGTTTTTGGATTTTTCTTGGTTTAGATTTTTTGTGATAATCTTGTCCTTGAGGTACACCCTCAAAATATGTCCTTGGGGGGCCAAATTCGAGTCCAAAATAATCTTGCTATACGTGAGATTGAGTACCTACAAAGTCAAGGATTATCTTTTCTCTTTTATACTTTTTTTTTTATTTTGTCAATTAACAAATAAAAGAGAATACGAGAACGAAAGAGAAATTGCTGGAATTGAAATACTTAGCCTATGTATATATGTACATATATATATATAATATAGTATGAGGGGAATGAAGTGGTTATTCAATTGGATGTAGCGTGGGTTAGCTCGACTGACGTCTACAGAGATGTGATCGAAACTAATAATTGGCTGCATGCGAGGTGTGGAATGGACATGTGTGTGTGTGTGTGAAGGCTTAATGTGAGTGAATTATCACGTATGTGCGTGCAACTCGTGCACGTACACACACAACATAATGTGCGGGAAATGAGGACGTGCACGTGGTGTGAAGTGTGTATGTGTGAGTGTGTGTGTATGTGTGTGTCAGTGTGCGAGTATGACTGTAAGGGCGTGAATGTATATGCGAATATACGTATGTGAGTATGTCACCAAGTGTGTGTGTTAATGTGAGGGGTCATGAAGGGTGTGTGCGCATGTAGCAAGTGAGCATGCGCGGGAGTGGATGGCGCACATTGAGTGAAGTGCGCTACTGACTGAAGCAGGGAGAGAATGGGTGTACGAAGGTTGGTGATTGGCTAACTAAGGAATGGAGTCAGTCACTAGGCACCCCAATAGGTTGTCGTAGAGGCACGTGTGTGTTGGGGGAAGCTGGTTGATGTGTAATTTCTCAACACAATTAATTAAGGTTAAAAGTCTTAATTAATTGCATAAGAATTGACTTAGGTTAACTTGAATCGTTGTCATTTAGGTAGTATAGGGTCAAGTTAACCTAACATTTAGGTTTTAGTTCTTTTTAATTGGTTGAGTCTAGGTCGTTTACTGGGAGGCATAATCGTAATTTTAATTTACCATATCATAATTATTAGTTAATTAATCAGATCTATAATTACATATATATTAAGCATATGAACAATTGCACAAGAAATTTAAATCTCTAAAAACTTACAACTATTCCATTAATAAAAGAAGTGTACATCAAAGATTTTACAAAGAATACCAAGTACAATAATGATTGGTACAATTTTTTTTACAAGAATATAAGGCATAGAAACAAATTACAATGAATAAAGATGCCTTTTATGTCAATATAAAGCTCAAACTCTTCTTCATAGCTCTCAACCTTCAATCAGACGTCTGTTAAGAATATTGGACGACTTAAAATTAAAAGATTAGACTTTTGATATTCTTTTCTTATCTCTTCATTTAATCTCTCTTAATTATTCTCTCTGTCTTAACCTTTCTCTTTCATTCCTTTTCTCTTCTTTTCTCTGTCTTCTTTCTTCCCTTAGCTCCTCTCTTCTTTTAATTCTAACTCCTCTCTTTACTTCCTTTTAAGTTCTTCTTTACTTAAATTCTCTTTCTCTTCTCTTGCCATTGTGTTCCTTCCTTAACTTCTTCTTCTCAAGCTTCTTTACCTTTTTCCTTCTCTCGCCTTTTTACACCTCTTTTTTGTGCACTTGAAGATCCACACTTAACTGATTTCTCTCAAACCTTTTTTTTTTTTAACTTTAACAAAATTTGTTAATGGGCGATCATGCCTCTTTCCAGGATACGCAGCATCCCGTAGGGTTGGGACCAGACCCTACTCGAGGCCCAACCTAGTTTTTATTAGGTGAATTCTTATCAATTTTAACAAATGCACAGTAGCAGGCCCATCATAGGCCCACACACTCGCTCGCCCATCCGAGCCTACGCACATAGGCACGTGCACGCACGTGCACTCGAAGGATCAGGTGCTCAGATAAGTTGCGCCCTGCGCTAACGACTAGCCGGGCTTAGCAACTTTTCCGTAAGAAATGATATTTAACAATTGCATTTGAGGAGGTGGAGGATGGGCGATCGGCGATGGAGAGGGCGAGTGGTGGGCGATCGGCGATGGGCGGAGCGAGGTAGTGGGGCGAATCCATCCAGGGTGGGCGCAGAAGATGAATGGAAGACGTGGAGATCAAGGGCCTGGAGGAGAAGAGAGCGGTTGTGGCAGGAGAGGTATTTTAGGTCGTCTGACCGTTCTCAAAGACGTCCTTGGAGGCGGAAGAATGGTGATGTTCTCTGCTTCAGATGCAGACAAAGGGGGCATGTGGCTGCGATATGTAAGAATGCTCAGATCTGCTTGGAGTGCAGGGGCGGAGGACACAAAAGCGATTTGTGCCCTAGGAGGTTCCCTTTGCGACAATGGCGGGCAGTCTCACGTCCTGTTTGGAGGGTCAAAAATGAACCTCGGCCGCCACCACCATCGATTTTGGGCAGGCATACAATTGAAGTTGAGATCCCATCTATGAAAGAGATCTCGGCTGCAGAGATCACACTGAGAGGTGCTTTGATTGGGGAGATCATGTCAGGTAGGCCTTTGATTGAAATGCTTCAGAACCTGGTACTTTCCTTAGATCTTTTGTCTGCGGGCTGGAAAGTTGCTCTGTTATCCCCTTCTCGATTCTTGGTGTATGGTTTGGGCATGCTGGATGTTGAGCGATTAAGATTTCGTTCAAGTATCTTTAAAGATTTCATTGTGATCTGGAGAATGGTCTCTCCTTTTGATGGGGCACTATCTGAACGGCCTCCACAAAGAGTGTCCTCTAGGAGGGTCATCCTTGAGATCTCTGGACTACCACTGCACCTACGGGTAAAGGGTGTTGTCTCCAAGATGCTAGCAGGTTTTGCATCAATCTGTGATGGTTCTGATGTTCTGATTGGAGAAGGAGACATTAGGTCGTTAAGAATTGAGGTGGAAGTTGCTAATGCTGGTTCACTTCCAGATTCGATCATTATCAGATGTGGGGGCACCTCTTGGCTTGTTACGTTAGCTATTATTGGGCAGGTTGATTGCTGTCAAGATAATTCTCCTAAGGAGAAACCAATGTCTGGAACCAAAAATGAGGTGAGCAAACAATGTGACAGCTGTGGATGCAACCCTGCAGCTGAGGCTTCTGATCTCACAAAGAGGAAGGAGTGCCACTGTGCTATGGTTGAGAAGGATCAGATGGAAGATGTTGCAACACCTGCTGAAAATAGATCAGTGTTGATAGGCAAAGAGGGTGACTGTCTGGAGGTTGCTGAGACTGAAGTGGTAAATTCTGAGATGATCTGTAGTATGGAGTTGGGCAGTACAGAAAGGGAGTTGAGGCTTAAAGAACCAAGCCAGATGCAGCACCTGAGTCCTCCTGTAGTTGAGGTTCCTGAGCCCAAAAAGAGGAAGGATTGCCACTGTGTTATGACTGAGAAGGACCAGATGGAAGATGTTGCAACACCTGCTAAAAATAGATTAGCTCTGATAGTCAAAGAAGGTGATTGTTTAGGGGTTTCTGAGACTGTTTTGGCAGAATCTGAGATGAACTGCAGTGTGGAATTGGGCACTTTAGAAAGGGAGTTGAGACTTAAAGGATGCAACCTTGCAGCTGTGGCTCCTGATCTCACAAAGAGGAAGGAGTGCCATTGTGCTATGGCTGAGAAGGATCAGACGGAAGATGTTGCAACACCTGCTGAAATTAGATCAGTGTTGATAGGCAAAGAGGGTGACTGTCTGGAGGTTGCTGAGAATGAAGTGGCAAATTCTGAGATGATCTGCAGTATGGAGTTGGGAAGTACAGAAAGGGAGTTGAGGCTTAAAGAACCAAACCAGATGCAGCACCTGAGTCCTCCTGCAGTTGAGGTTCCTGAGCCCAAAAAGAGGAAGGACTGCCATTGTATTATGGCTGAGAAGGACCTGATGGAAGATGCTGCAACACCTGCTGAAAATAGATTAGCTCTGATAGTCAAAGAGGGTGATTGTTTAGAGGTTACTGAGACTGATTTGGCAGAGTCTAAGATGAATTGCAGTGTGGAATTGGGCAGTTTAGAAAGGGAGTTGAGGCTTAAAGAGCAGAGCCAGTTACAGTTTGCTACTCCAACTGATTTGCAGTATGGCTGTGGGTCCAAACAAAAGAGAGGCGTGGGCAGATCTCCATATGTGCTGCGAAGGAGAAGAAAGGAGCATCCTATTGTGGAGCAAGATATTGCTAAATCTATTATGGTAGAATATGTGGGTTGCAAGGTCAATGGGGATCTTTCAAGTGAGAAATGAGAGTTTTGTCGTGGAATGTGCGTGGGCTACGCAACAAGCAAAGAAGGGCTTCACTTTGTAGATATCTCTCTGAGTGGGAGATAGACTGTGCCCTTTTACAAGAGACTCACTTGGAGAGGGAGAATGGTCAAGAATGGGACTGTTTCAAACAGTCTGGCCATAGTGATATTGTGGCTAAGGGTGCTGCTGGTCGGTCTGGTGGTATGGCTTTTTGGTGGAGAAAGTCTGCCATTTCAGTAACTGAGATTTTTCGTGATAGGTTCTTAATTTCCTGCAGGTGTCAATCTCCCCAAGGTGATATGGAATGGTTTATATCATGTATTTATGGTCCTTGTGTGGCAGCAGAGAGGGTTGGCTTGTGGGAGGAACTTTATGCAATGCATCAAAGAGTGCAAGAGACTCCATGGCTGTTAGGGGGTGATTTCAATTGTTATCTTTCTGGTGATGACAATCCAGATGGGAGAATGGACAGTTCTTCAACAGGCTTCCAATTGGCTGTGCAGAACATGGGCTTGACTGAATTTCCCATCAGTGGTGTGGAATATACTTGGAGGAATGGAAGTGGACAGATTTCCAAATTGGACAGGTTCTTTGGCAGTCCTAGTTTGTTAGAGAGTTTTCAGTTATCAGCTGTTTTGAGCCTTGATAGGCTGTTCTCTGACCACATGCCTTTGGTTTAGGACAGTGGGGTGAATGCAGACACGGGGTCATATTTCAAACTCAAGAGATCTTGGTTTAGGGAAGAAGGCTTTGTGCAAATGGTTTCTCAGTGGTGGCAGAGCAAGGATGTTCAAGGCACTGCCACACAGCAGTTGGCTGCAAAATTGGTTGGTCTGCGTGAAATGTTGAAAGAATATGGGCAGGCTGTGAACCTGATTAGAGACCAGAAGAGGAAGGAAGCCTTGACAGTCATCAGGGATTTAGATATGAAAGAGTGCAGGCTGAATTTGGACCAACAGGAGCAGCAATTGAGGCAGCAAATGCAAGCAATTGTGAGGGATGAAGACCTGAAAATTGAAATGGATTGGCGGGAAAAATCCAGACAGCTTTGGCTTAAAGAGGGTGATGCGAACACAAAATTTTTCCATCTTGCGGCCAGTGCTAGAAGGAGATTCAACCTTATTTCATCTATTAAAGTTGAAGAAAGAAATATTACCTCGGTTAAGGAGATCAGATCTGAAGCAACAAAATTTTTTAAAGAAGTTTCCAAGGCAACTCCAAGAGGTTCATGGAGGATGGCAGCAATGGATTTCCCTTGTGTAAATAATGAACAGAGTGGCATGCTTGTGACCCCTATTTCTGAACAGGAAGTGCTAAAGGCCATTAAAGATTTAAATAATGAAGGGGCTCCAGGTCCAGATGGTGTTCAGGTGTTTTTCTACAGAGAGTTATGGAATGTTGTTAAGGTGGATGTAATGAAGGTCATCCATGAGTTTGAAGTGGGTAACTCTGGTTTTGAGAGGCTGAACAAATCCTACCTGTTTTTGTTGCCCAAGAAATCAAGTGCAGAAAGTTTTTCTGATTACAGACCCATTGCGTTATCAAATTCCATCTACCTTATTATTAGTAAGGTTATTGCTAACAGATTGCGGGAGGTTTTAAAGGATTTGATTATGCCTGTTCAATCAGCTTTTCTTCCTGGGAGATCGTTACAAGAGTCATTCATTGTGGCGCAGGAAATTGTAATGGGGTGGCAAAGGAGAAAATCAAAGGCTTTCTTATGGAAAGTAGACTTCTCAAAAGCCTATGATTCTATCTGCTGGTCATACTTGTGGGAGATCCTTAAAAGGAGGAAATTTCCACTCATATTGATTCAATGGGTGAAGAGATGCATTACGATAGCCTCTTTTTCCCCATTGATAAATGGTAAACCGTGCCGTTCTTGGATTCAGCCCCAATGTGGAGTAAGGCAAGGTTGTCCTATTGCCCCTCTAATTTTTAATCTTGCGGTGGATACTTTGGCTAGGTTTGCCTGCAAATTGGCTGTGGATGGTTTTATAAGGGGGTATTCAATGTCTAATCATAGGGCTCTAGCTCCTATACTTCAGTATGTTGATGATACTATTTTTCTTGTAGAAGGGGGGAAGAGAGAAGCGCAGGCTTTGTTACATATGGTTAAATTGTTTGGAGAGGTTTCTGGGCTCAGATTGAATGGAAGTAAATCTTCCCTGGTCTGTTTTGGGATGAATGATGGTTTACAGAATGAGATCTTTGCCACTCTTGGTACACCTGTGGTGCCACTACCGATTAAATATCTGGGTCTGCCTTTGAAATGTTCTAAGCTGAAGAAAGCAGATTGGTCTTTCCTCTTTGAAAAGATAGCTACAAAATTGGAGGGCTGGAGCAGTAGATACCTATCAAAAGGGGGGAGGTATATATTACTGAATTCTGTTGTCACATCGATTCCTGTTTTCTTCTTCTCTGTCCTGAGAGCTCCAAATTCTATTTGGAAAAAGCTGGAGGTGATGCGGAAAAGATTCTTTTGGAAAGGGGCCCCCATAAAGGGGCTTTCTTTCAACCCTTAAAATGGGAGTTAATTTGCAAACCAAAGAAGCTGGGAGGCATGGGTGTCAGATCCCTTAAGGAATTCAATGAAGCTTTACTGTTGAAATGGGCTGTTCGGTTACTGCAGGGGGAAAAAAAAACTTGGACAGAAATTATTCAGGACAGTTATGGGAGTACCAATGATGAGATAAATCGTCTTAACCCACGTAAACCATCCCCGTTTTGGCTTTCTGTGGTGCGTGCCTTGAAGGAAAATTGGAACTTTTTCAAATCTGTTTTAGGTGATGGAAAAAGCTTTAAGTTTTGGCTGGAGAATTGGGTGCACGGAGGGACGCTTAAAGATAGGTTCCCCCTTGCTTATGCTGCTGCAGCAAATAAAAATGCAGTGGTAGCTGATTATTGGGATGTGGATTCGGAGCAGTGGCTGTTAAATATTGGTGGGAGGAATAATCATGAAACAAGAACACGCGTAGAGAATGAACGTCTCATGCAAGAGCTTGCTGCTTTCAAACCCATGCCTCATGAATATGATACATACAAATGGGAAGGTAATTTTTCTACTGCGGCTGCCTATGACAAATTGATATTGTCCTCCAGGATGGCGGAAGATGAAGAAATGGGGAAAAAGCTTTGGAAGTTAAAAATACCATTAAAGTTACAAATTTTCTTATGGCTGTGCAGGAGGGATGGTTTGATTACTGGAGATCTGAGGCATAGAAGGATGGGGACCCCAACCCAGTTTTGTTATTTGTGTGGGTTGCATAATGATTCTACAGATCATATCTTCTCTTCATGTGCTATCACTGATTATGTTTGGAGGAGAGTATGCAATGAGTCCTTACCCACCTGGGGAAATTTGTGGAGCTGTCTGGTAGATGGGAATAAGCCTTATATACATATGGTGGCGGTTCTGTGGGTGGTATGGAGGACTAGAAATGAGTGTGTTTTTCAGGAGACCCCAGCTCATGTGGAAAACATTGTAAATTTTTGCTGGAGGCTCATACAGTACTGGGAGTCGAACTTGTAAATTATTTTTTTATTATCAATAATATCTCTCCTGGTTTGCTATCGGTGATTCGATAGCATTCCTTTCTTTCAAAAAAAAAAAAAAAACTTTTCCGTAATATACTAGTGTGGGCACAAAAGAACTCCCGATGTGGGACTAAGCTTGCCACTCCTTCGCTGCAGCTGCGTCAGACCAATTCTTCAAACGAAGATTCTGATCGACTCATTGAACCAAATTGAGCAACTAAGGGCTCGATCGAAAGATCTAAGATTCAGCTACATGATTTTATCACCAATTTGGTGATTGGATCACTTTTGATCCGATGAATTGGAGGAGAAACATGGCTATTTCTCCATGCCTGAAATGTGTTTCAGAGAGTAATTCTCAGATCTTTGGACCTGTAGAGAGGAAATACCTCTCAATTAAAGGTTTTGGACAAATACAGAGTTTATTCCGCAGGGATTAGGAGAAAATGAGGGCTTGTGAAACTTAAGAAAGTTCCAGAATCTTTATGGCTTCTAATCTCAGGCTTAGAACTTTGAATTCAGATTATATCAAGCTAACAAAGAGAGCTAAACCTCAGGAACTAATCTGAATCAAATCAGAAGATTAAAAATGACTAATCTGGGTGAAATTCAAGTTCAAGTATTGACAAAACTCCAAGAATAGTGTTGGGTTCTAATTAAGACCCAACACACATAGGTACATAGATCTTCATATGAACATACTGAATCCTCATTAAATTAGTTTCTAAAGATTTTAAATCATCACAGGGACTCAATTCAACCACTAAATCACATATTTAATCTTTTATATCTCATATTGGACTTAGGGTTGACCAAAAGAGCCCGAAGGTTGACTTTTAAATTCACAACTTCACAGATCAAATTAAAGATCTAAATGGGTCAATTTCAACCTCAGGAAGTTGTTCCATACCTCAAAATCAAGTTTTGATAGCTCTAGAGGTGTTTCCAGATTTGCCACCTAAGTTCTAAGGGTAGATTGTTCGGTGGAAAAGATCAAAGGTTCTCACACCTAGTTGAAAACTTAATTAGGTTCTAAAAGATCTACTCAAGCTTCCTGACCTATTTACAAGCTTAGAACCACAAGAAATAGGCTTCTCCAACCCGTCGGAGTTAGAGAAGATGACAGTTGATCACAAGTATTAACCACCTGCACTCAATTATAGTGAGTGCTTCTTGATCCTAAGAACTCAGAGAAATGTTTTGGAGCTTCTCATGGAGTTTCAAATGTTGCAGCTCAACTTTGACTTGTCGGAGCTCGCCGGAGCTCCGGTGAAGGCTAAGATAAGTGACTGAAGGTCAAATTTTCATGAAACCAGCTAGGAATGGTTTTAAAAGGTTCTTGAGGTTGCAAGGAACCTTAAGAACATGTCAATTGCTGTAATTGATGAACTTATACATGAATTAACCAAGAATTCAGTAGGAATCAATCTTGACTTTGGATGAACTCAAAAACACTTCTCCCTCTCAATTAATTGAGGGGAACTTCTACTTAGAGTTAGATGATGGTGTGCGACTATGTAACTAGGTGGAAGAACTTCTCCTGAGCTGCCATTGACAGCGAGCTCCGGAAGTTGTGTGAAAATTAGGCGTTAATAATACTAGTGATAATTAAGCTAATTAAGGGCAAGATTGGGGCCCTGTAGTTGTGGAGCAGTGATGGAGGGCCCCTAGTGGATGTGATTTAAGCCAGGGGACCTCCGCCATGGACAGTGGAGATCTCCGGTGGAGGTGTAGTGGATTAAGCATTTTAATGATAAATTTTAGAGGGAAAAAAGTGAACGGTGATTGTAGTGAGGTGAGGAAGGTGCTCAGGTGGTTAAAAATATGAGTTGAAGTCTGACGAGGTCTGAATTGACCTCGCCGGAGTCGGAGAAGAAAGACTTGAATCTACACTAAAGCTAAACTAAACTAAATAAATCAACTCTAAAGTATAAGCTAAGTTAATCTACAATTACCTAAACGAAGGAGGGTGAGAGATCTCTGTTGAAGGATCGTGACAAAGGAAGAAACCAGAGTGTTGAAGAAGAGCTCCAGCGGAGAAGAATACGTTGAGTAGAAGGAAGAAGATGGCAGTGCAACCTCATCGCTAGATGCGGTGGAGGAAGGCGGAGATCAGAAGATGGTTAGGGTTTCAGAGAAGTTTGGAGGAAGGGAGCTAGAGGATGCTAGAGGTTGTTAACGAATAGCCTATTGAGTGACTCAGTGGGGGAAGAGGGTAGGGAGTCTCTCTTCGAGATCAGAGGCGTGGAGGACTACTTATAGGTGGCGAAGAGGGGTAGGGGGTCTGCATCTGGACACAATCGCGTCCAGGTACAACAATTTAGGGGTTTTTGTCTCCAGTGATGGTGAAATCACCGTGTCGAAGTTTGTTGGGCTAGAGAGGATCGGAGCCATCAAATGAGATGGCAGCAGTGAGTGAAAGATAGGTGGCTAAAATGGAGGTATTCAGACGTGAGATGGAAGGTGATCAAAGGGTGTGAGCATTGGACCTCCTCGGCCATCCAAGCTGAGGAAGAAGATGAAGATAGCTATGCACACAGGGACCTATATGCAATAAAAGCTAAGGACCTAGTTGTAGGAAAAGGACTCAATTATCATAGAAGCTAAGGACCTAAACGAAAATAGTTGGTTTATAGGCTTATTTTAATTTATTTATTTTTAACTTTTTATATATAACTATAAATTAGGTAAATATTATATTCATGCCTTGAATTTACATTTTTACCCTTCTTAAATATATTTAAGTAAGTGATTAATTTACTTCAGTTAATTAAGTACTTAGGTCATAGAATTAATTAAGTTAGTTTAAATATTAAGTAACTAAGTGTTTAATATTTGAGTATGAATTATTAATTAAATTATTATTAATATTAAATGATATTTAATTTAGTGTTTTTTTAACTTATTTTGAAGGTCCTTTTTATTTAATCCCTTATAATATAATTAACCATGTATTTAGTATATTCTTAGCTAATTAACTAGCGAAACTAGTTAATCAGGGGTAATTAAGAGCCATGATGAGTCTCACATCACTGGTGCAACTGACAAAGTGGGAAACTTGTCAGTCACACTTTGTGTCCTGTTCGGCACGTAATTCATGTTTAACATATTATTTTAGCTGTAGTATAGTGCGAAAACATGTCGACAAATAATATTTATAAAATCAGTGAGCATCGGGTCATTCGCAAGGATGCAATCTCGATTTTTGCAGAAGCTTTTCAATAGAACTTTCTCTAAATAGATATTTATATATATATATGTATAAGAATCAGATATATGCATTCAGAAGATTAGAATGTTATTGCAATTAAACAGAGTTTTCACAATAAAGAATGCTACTAGAAACAAATAGATAGATAGATAGAGAGAGAAAGAGATAGAAAGTGGCAGAGAGACGACGCCGCTTGTAGGATGCTTGTACGAGGTACGGCAGCACCTTAGATCCAGAGCACCGGGATGAAGGTTGGAGTGGAGTTGCAGAGGGACGGAGAGTTGCAGAGAAGGTGGAAGATGTCTGGAGTTGATGGAAGAGAGAGATACTTCAACTGGGGGCCCTGGGCCTTCTTTTGTAGCTTTTGTGGAGAGCAAAAAGGGTATTTTAGCACTTAATCTCATGTAACAACTCTTGTTTGATCAGATCCATTTATTGGGAAATCAACGAATCTGATCTGGCCTAAAAAAACCTTCAAATTTGCCTCCATCGCACGGATTTAATCCCTGGCTGACACGTGGTGCCCACTGCACCCTTGGATTGCAATTGCATGGCCCCTCTTCCTCCCTGCATGCTTGCTGCAACAACGTCTCTCCACGCACGCACTCGTAAGGCCCTTTTCAGTGCCTGATCCTCAGTCGTTCGATTGGACAGCTTGAGTGTGTTTGCCTTGCCTTCCTGATCTTGCAAAATGTGTGGAATCGCGTGTCCACCCATGGCACACTCTGATCGCATCACGTGGTTGTGCCTTTGCCCTCTGATCATGTAATTGTGCCAGCGCCCATGCCCAACGTTGCTTCAATTTCGCCTAGGGCCCAGCTCGAACGCGAATCACTGGCTTTCGCGCGCGCGCCTGAGCCCAACGTGCTATGCTAATATTCTAATATACATACTTGTTTGTTTCTATTTATACTTATCTAGTTGAATGGGTGATGTGGTGCGGCCTTCCTAGATGGGGCGGTGGTGAGGGAGCAGCTGTGATGGCGCCACGTGGTGCCATCATGGCCATTCATCTTCTTTTCCTTGTATCTGGTGATATAGACCTCTGATCGAGTTGATTTTTGCGCTGTTGGATTGCAATGGTTGATCCAGATTCATCCATGTGGTTGGATTCTTCATCTGAGGCTTGGATCTTTATCCTTTGGCTTTATGATCTCCATTCTTTTATGGATTGCACAAGGTGCCCTGGTTGTCTGATCAAGACGATTTCGGAAGTGTTGGACTCCCATCTTCATTTTGATCAGATCTATCCGATTTGATCTGTCATCTGCATCTTTGAATCATCTGCAATTAAAATAATCTCTATTTAGGTTATAAAATGATGATATTATCTATATGACTAATAAACTAGCTATTGTGCAAATTACGATGCCTATGAATGCATTAATCCTAAGTTATACTAGGTTCTAGCTTAATTCAGGTGATTTAGGTTGCATGATTGCTGTGCAATCACACCCCTATGCCTAAATCTTGCTACTCCCTAGCAAATGCGCGACTAAATGCAAAGTGGTCCTACATGAGTAATTTTTATCAAGAGTTTGACTAGAGGTTTATGTCTTTTGTTTTCATCCAAAGCTTTAGTAATCTAGATAATCGTGATTGTGTTTTGTTGTAGCCTATGCAACGGTTCCAAGTGAAAGCTAATCCTCATCTAAAGCTCATACTTGACCCTTAGTAAAAATCTATTAGGATAGGCGAACTTCTTCCCTCGGGGTTATAAAGTAACCTGTATATTTAGCCTCGACTTTTGGCTTAGGTAGAAGATTTCTGAGTCAAGTAGATTTGTATTTGGTGGCTCTCACTCGTTTGGTGCTACATATAGACTAGTACTTTAGAACCTATATTTCCATATTATGAAATAATTCAACTCAGAGAGAGGTGAGAAACTGTGCTCTCTTTAGTTCCTTTATACTCATTCTCTCTCTTCCTTTCTCTTTCTTTGTTTTTCTTATCTTCTCTTATCTTTTCTTTCTTTTTGAGCTCACACTCTCACCAGATTTATCAGTATATTTGGTGGTCTCTCCTAGCATTAACATTTGATTAGGTTCTGATAACTCTAAGACTGAGTCAGAATTCCTTAGCCTGTATTCAGGTGGCCAAAAATACAGAAAAATAGGCCAAGGCTGTATTTGGTGGATCATGAGGGTGGTAGGTGTTGTTGCCTCATTACACTTGAAATAAATTCTAAAAACACTTATAAACATTTTTTGTCTACTTTTTTCTTTCTTTCTAAATTTTTTTCTATGTATATATATATTTCTTTTCTTTTCTCTCTCTCTCTCTATTTTTTTTTTCAAATATCTACTAACGCAACACAGCATACAAACTTTATTTATGAGGCATTATTCGAGATTATGGGTGTTCAAGAGGATATAGGGTGGCTTATTTGGTGGAAGTGCCTATTCTTGACATCGGGAAGGGAATGGATAGGACAATGTATTTCTGACCTTGACATTAATATCCTCCTTCAGCCGAGGATTCCATAAAAGATGGTCGTGACCATCCACCTCAGTCCTAGCTTTATCAGAATTCGCTCTCTGCGTATTTGCCTTATTTGGTGGCTCTCAAGAGATTCGCGCTAAGAACTTGTATGTAGAAACCGAGAGTGAAAACTATGTCTAACTCAGAGTATCATTATCTCATTATCCAGAGTTTAAGATTCCTCATACTAACCTTAGAGCACCAGTAGACTTTCTACTCTCACCTCACACTTGTTTGGTGGATCTGTTAGAAGATAGTTTGCTTGACTCGCTAATTATTGTTCAAGGGTTTAGGAGAAGAAGCATTGCTTCTTCTCGACAAACTAAAGATGCTTATCGGTCTTCATAGAGGATCTATTGCATATTCTACATGTAAGTGTGAAATTATACTGGATTTTAAACTCAGGAATCAACTTAAGAATAAATCCCTAATAAAACTTTAATAAAAATTCTTTATGCCTAAATGTAATTTTTTTTTTGACATAAAAATTAGACATGCAATGTCCACCTCCCCATGCCTATTCATTACAATGTCCTCATTGAAATGTATGCATGAAAATCAAAATATAATAAGTAAGAGGAGGGGGTATCACTTGACTATGCTTGTTAATCCAGGTCAGTATGGATGCAAAGGATGCAGAGTTACCTGTAATGAATATTGGGTTGCCTCCCAACTTGCGCTAAGTTTAACGTCATTTGCCGGACTTAAACCCAAAAATATGTAGTTCAAATAAATGGGTTGAGTCAAGATTAAAATGAAGATGTGTTCATGCAATGCAAGGATCCGTGATCCACAAATGCGGATTAGCTGATCGTGAATGCCAAGCCCAAAAGGTTAGAAAAATAAAGTGAATATGCTTGAAACTATTTGCAGCCAGATGCTACAAAAGAGAGAAATATTAGTGCAGGTGCCATAGTGGAAAATAGATAATGGCAACCTTAAGATGTGATGCATGAGGAAGGCAGATGAGGTGGATATAGGGTGGTTTGTGGGGAATAAATCATATGGGTCCTGAAAGTGATGGGAAATAAAAGGAGGGACTTGAGTGGTGTAGTCTGAAATGGTATAAGAAACCACTTCACAAGTCAAGTTAGGTATGGATGGATGTCAAGTAGGTGAGTCAAATACGATCCATTCATCCATCTCACTAGTTCCAGACTTATCAGAATCCTCAATCTTATCCCTGGAGTGATAAAAAAATTTATTTGAGTTGCCCAAATCATGATGCAAGTCTTCAAATGTAATAGATGGAAATTCATTATTCCTTAAAATCACAACCCAAGGGGGAGTAAGATCAGAATTTAGATTAGTTAAGATCTCGAATTCTTTTAGTTCTGTGGACTTCTGAATTTGAATCCAATTGTCTTTCTCTTGAATTACATCTTCTAAGGGATTGTTTTTCTGTTCCTCATCAGTTAAATCAAACTCCTTAGGATTCCATGATTCAGCTAAATTCTTTGCTTCTTCAGATGGATCCTCATAAGTCATCCCTGTAATTTTGCAATTTCTTGAACATCTTTTTCATAAGGGGATTGTTTGTCTTGTTCAATCTTGAGATGTTGAGGATAAGAGTCAGGGTTTTCCTCAGGACTCTAGTGGATGGGAAGAGAAGGGTGTGAATTAGCTGAAATAGAAGTGAAAGCAGATTCAGCTTCAATATGAGATATCTAAGAATGATTAGTATCACCAAATCCAAATATCAAATTGTTTAAGCATATCTGATCATGGTAATCCTCAGACAAGATGACTTTAGAGCCATCCAACCGTGCTTGGTTGGGAGTATCACCATCCCTAATCTTTCTATATTCTTGATCTTGCTTTGATTTTCCCAAATCAACCATGTAGTCCAATTGTGTGTCTTTAAATTTGAAAGACTCATACTCCAGCTTACCATGGATTGGCTCCTCAAAATAGAATGGTTGTAATTCGGGGCCTAAATCAAGATATAATTCCTTAAGTGAGCCTTCCTCCTCAAAGTCAGCTTTTGGGATATCAAAAAGGATATGTTCTATATAATCATAGGGTTGGTGGGTGAGCTTAGTGTATGTAGAGGTTGGGATTGGATAAGATGTCATATTAAGGTTGGATTCTCAACCTTGAATGGCTTACCACCAACTTGTGGCATACTCGAACTAGTTTTATCACCTTGTGCTTTCTAGATTCTATTGAGCTATTTTGTCAGATTATCTATATTTCTTTTATTAGCTTCTCTCATCCCCTAGACTACTTGGAGTAATTGGGTGATCTCAGGATCACCGTCATGGTCAGGGATTTGATCAGGCTGAGGATAATAATTTCCAGGATTCCTTTCCTCCATTGAATCATAATATCTATCATCTAAATAACTAGGGTAAGAATCATATCCTTGGATTGGTGTTGTAGGGTTATCCCAATGAGAAGGTAAAGTTGTTTGGGTGGAATTGGAATGATTCATAAGGTGATTTTAAGGATAGGATTGATATTCTAGGTATTGGGATTCTGAGGCATATCCCTGATCTGGGGAGTGATGAGTTTGGTTGAACCAGTCAAGATAGTTGGTCATGCTAATCTGGTGCTGATCCTACATGGAGAGTGTCGTTTGAGGTTGTAGAGATCCTTGATATCCAGCAATTCATGTGGGATTCGAGGTAGGCCTAGCTATACCCGGGGAATATGAGGTGTAGGCAAGGGAATCAAGTCCCGGGTGTTGAGGAGAGTTCTCCCATCTCGAAGAAGTTGAAGTAAGGGAAGGGTTGGGATAGGGAGAATAGTGTGAGGCAAAAAAGTATGGGTCCATGGTTTCATCCTCAATTAGTTCTTCCCCATGGCATTTAGTCATTGGAATGTATTCAAAAAAATTAGGTCTTCTCCTTAGTTTTACTCTCTAAAGGTGGTACCAAATTAGGGTTCAGAGACCTTTTAGCATCTATGTACTAGAAGAAAGTTAATAGATGAGAGAATATCCTGCCCTTTCAATACAAGCAATCAAACTGGTCCTTAGAGTGTCAACCCTAATTAGACCTGATCCTGGCTCCCCAAAACACGACTGAGTTAGATCAACTCTTGAATTACTTGGCTGGCCAGAAGGGTGGGACCCCTTAGGACACCCTACACTATGGGACACCACTAAAGGTTAACACGGTTACTGCATCGACCTTTCTTGTTACCAGTGGCTCCAAGTTGACAAGGCCTTGACCTTAGCCCAATCTAGTTTCAAGTTCCCAAGTCTATTAGTCCTACTTAGGGCACGTCTACTCAGTTTTAGGTGTGGGTTTGATGTGCTTTTGGAATATGATGGGAGTTATGGGGGTGTTGCCCTTAAAATTGATTTTGAAATGTGTGAAGTGCTCAGACAAATAGAGTTACAAGCAATTTCTTATGATGAAGTGAATTTTAAGATTCAAATGCTTGTGTTAATGCATTCTAGGGTTCACTTGAGTTAATATTTTCAATCAAGATTTTGATGAGGCACACAAGAGTTTTGCAAATCCCAATTTGTTTGATAGGTTTCCTTTAAGTATGGAAATGCAACTGTGCTCTATCCTTAGCATGAAATCCTAAATGCATATAGTTCTACATGTTCTTTTAAGTCAAAATCAGAGAAGTGGTGTGACCCAAGTAATGCAATCAATTGGTCTTATTGCACCACTAACTAGGCACTCAGAAAATATTTTTCAAGAATTTTTAATACACATTTTCTATTTTTTATTTAAAGTATATTGGGGTTTTGTAGTATGTTTTGACCCCCAATTGGTGATTGGATAATCTATGCAATCAAACATGCAATAAATAATTTTTTCACATTTTTTATAAATTCTTGATTATCTTTGAAATTCAGTACCATAAATTTTAAGTCAACCGGTGTTGTATAAAAATTCCTATGATATTTTGAACTTTGAACAATCAGGAACAATAACTGTATTGATAATAGATCAGTACATGAATATTTACAATTTTTATATAAATCTTATTTATGTAAAATTTTGATATGTTGTTCCTGACTTTGAAATCTACATTCAGTAAAAGTTTGGGAATTTTTGGACATATGGATCTCTGGGAATTGAATTTTTAAGATAAAACTTTATTTCAACCCGCAAATCAAAAGATAATTTTTTTTTTAAATAAGAAAACAAATTCTAACTAATCCTAGGGTTCAAGAAAATCCTAAATTTAACTAAACTATGGGTACTTACCAGAGGTTCGAACTCATGATTTCTTCGTTTACGTGTCCGGTTCAGATTTCCTTGCTTCCTGAATTAATGGAAAAATAAGTTAGAGATCTCGAATAAGCACCAAAGAAAGCTTAAAAAATTTTCATTGCCTCCCCAGCAATGGCGCCAACTTGTTCGATGCGTAATTCACATTTAAAATATTATTTCAGTTGTAGTATAGCGTGAAAACATGTCGACAAATAATATTTATAAAATTGGTGAGTATTGGGTCGCTCACAGGGGGGCAATCTCGATTTTTGCAGAAGCTTTTCAATAGAACTTGCTCTATATATATATGTATATGTATGTATGTATATATAAGAATCAGATATATGCATTCAGAAGATCAAAATCTTATTACAATTAAATAGAGTTTTCACAATAAAGAATGCTACTAGAAACAAATAGATAGATAGAGAGAGAGATAGAGAGAGATAGAAAGTGGCAGAGAGACGACGCTGCTTGTAGGATGCTTGTGTGAGGTGTGGCAGCACCTCAGATCCAGAGCATCGGGATGAAGGTTGGAGCGAAGTTGAAGAGGGATGGAGAGTTGCAAAGTAGGTGGAAGATGTTTGGAGTTGATGGGAGAGAGATATACTTCAACTGGGGGGGCCTTGGGCCTTCTTTTATAGCTTCTGTAGAGGGAAAAAAGGGTATTTTAGCCCTTAATCTTGTGTAACAACTCCTATTTGATTAGATCCATTGATCGGGAGATCAACGAATCAGATCTAGCCTAAAAAACCTTCAAATTCGCCTCCATTGCACGGATTTAATCCCTGGATGACATGTGGCACCCGTTGCACCCTTGGATTGTGATCACATGGTCCCGCTTCCTCCTCGTACGCCCACTACAACAACCTCCCTCCGCGCACGCACTCGCAAGGCCCTTTTCAATGCCTGATCCTTAGCCGTTTGAATGGACGGCTTGAGCATGCTTGCCTCGCATTCTTGATCTTGCAAAATGCGTGGAATTATGCGTTCTCCCGCGGCGTGCTCTAATCGCTCCACGTGGTCGCACCTTCGCCCTCCAATCGCACAATTGCACCTGCACCCGCGCCTAATGTCATTTCAATTTCTCCCAGGGCCCGGCTCAAACGCATGTCACACACTTTCTCGTGTGCGCCTGAGCCAATGCACTGCACAAATGTTCTAATATACATACTTATTTGTTTCTATTTATACTTATCTAGCTGGACGGGCAATGTGGCATGCTCGTGGCACAGTGTGCGGTGCGGACTTCCTAGATGGGGCGGTGGTGAGGGAATGATTGTGATGGCACCAAGTGGCGCCGTCATGGCCGTTCATCTTCTTTTCCTTGTATCTGGTGATATAGACCTCCGATCGAGTTGATTTTTGCATCATTGGATTGTAATCGTCGATTTGGATTCATTCGTGCGTTAGATTCTTCATCTGAGGCTCAGATCTTTGTCCTTTGGCTTAATGATATCCATTCTTTTATGGACTATGCAAGGTGCCCTGGTTGTCTGATTGAGACGATTTCGTAAGCATTGGACCCCCGTCATCGTGTTGATCGAATCTGTCCGGTTTGATCTGTCATCCGCGACTTTGAATCATTTACGATTAAAATCATCTCTCTTTTAGGTAATAAAATGACGATATTATCTATAAGAACAATAAACTAGCTATTGTGCAAATTACGATGCCTATGAATGCATTAATCCTAAGTTATGCTAGGTTCTACCTTAATTCAGGTGATTTAGGTTTCATAATTGCTGTGTAATCACGCCATAGTCGGTGCAAAGAGGGGTGCATGGGAGTTGAGATGACCTGCTAGGTCGATAAATCACTGGTTAAGTTTCTCAGTTAGTTGGTGATTTAAGGAAAGCACGGCGGCATGAGTGCGTGGGAACCGGTTGTGTGTCGGTGTGTGGGGCCTTTCATCGATAAGTGAGAAGCATCCCGGTGATGAGCGGAGAAAATAAACTCTGATTGTGTATGAATAGTAGTAAACAAAACTAAATCTAAACTACTCTAATAGCTACGAAAATCAACAATAAAAATATCTAAGTGAATAAGGAATCCACCACGTCTACCTGCTCACAATAGAGCTAGATGGTGGTAGACCACTCCATGGTGGTTTGTAACCACGAGAGGTTCTCCCAAAGCCACAATGTGCCCTCTCAATTGTTGAGAGGGTGTTGCTAATGG
Organism: Thalassia testudinum; assembly: GCA_037157565.1. NCBI lineage: Eukaryota > Viridiplantae > Streptophyta > Magnoliopsida > Alismatales > Hydrocharitaceae > Thalassia > Thalassia testudinum. Next base: position 66,282,682 of record JAZHRO010000063.1, read on the forward strand.
GAGAGGAAGAGAGGGAGAGAGGAGAGGCAAATGGCCAACTGCAGTGAAGGTGTGAGTGAGATGAGTGTGGGTAGCCGACCCTTGTGAGGGGAGGTATGGGTAGTGTTGTATAGGTGAGGGATGAGGTGGAGAGCAAGCAAGTGTTCTTAGGATTATTTTTTTCTTGGGAATTTTGTGGGGGAACACTTGAGGTTTTCATTAATTATTGTAGGTGATAGGTGGGTGATATTAGGTGATAGTGTAAATATGAGGGCTCTATCTCTCTCTCTTTCTTCCTCTCTTATTATGCGTGAATGCAGGTATTTACAAAATGCAAGTATTTCTACCTAATCCTAGATGTGTAAAGCTAGAAAATAGCATAAGATTGATAATTTGTTGGCGTGAATTGTTGTGCAATCACAATATGTTAACAGCTACTATGTAGAATCTTCAGGCTTGACAAACTAAGCCGGGACCTAGTCCATGTCCACCTCTTAGACCACCACTTCAAGATTATTATAAGCAAGCCAATGAACAAGTGGAACTGAATGTTTGGATTCCCATAGGGGATAATGATCCAAAGTTAAAGTCGAATATCATTAGGCTTATCGCACACTTTCAGAGTCTCAGTTCTGAGGACCTGTTTCAGCACATTGAAGTTCTGAAGAATCTAAGTCAAACCTTAGGTCCCAGAAACCAAAACTGAAATTTCCTTCTTATGAAGATATTCTCCTTTAGTTTAAAGGATAAGCCTCTTAGTGGTATCGCACTATCGCCAGATCTATCACCACTTAGACTGAGTTTAAAACAACCCTTCTAAAGAAATTCTTCCCAATATGTCACACAAATGCTCTTAGGAGAGCTATCATGACTTTCTCACAAAATCAAGGAGAATCAATTCATGAAGCTTGGGAACACTTTCATGAATTGCAAAGAAAATGCCCTCACCACGACATCCCTTGTTTGCAACTAATGCATATCTTCTATTATGGACTTCAAGAGAGTGTTTAAAATCTGGTAGATGCTTCTTGTGGAAGCAACTTCCTAAATAGAGATGAAGAATCCACCCTCTAATTGTTTGAGGGTATGGCAGAGAACTCGATCAATACCGCCTCCATGTCTAAGTTCAATCGAGGAAGCACAAACACAAAGGCCATTCACGAGATCCAAGGACAATCTAGTTCACAAGACCTAGAGATTATAGTTGAGAAACTGGATAACGTCGCCATCGTAGTTAAACATCTAGATGAGGTTCGAAACACAGTGAATAACCTTACACCTCTTTTAGCTACACATCTTGCACAAAGAACTATTCCACAAGCACCCACCGGGAGGGAGTTTGTGAATAATCTAGATATACAGGATCCATTTTCCTTTGGCTTCCATTCGACTCAAGCCTAAGGAGGGACCTTTGCTCCCTCTTGTCTTTCTTTTTCTCCTCTAACTCTTGTTATGGAAAATGCGTATAATCCTAAAGATCTTTATGCAATTCAGGGATACAATTCACGAAAAAATCCTTTTTCTAATACCTATAACCCTAGATGGAGAAATCATCCAAACTTCTCTTGGTCTGCTCAAAACCAAATACCACCTATTTACCAAAATCAAACCTGTCAAAACCTGTCTGCACTACCATTTTAGCAACTGCAGGCAAGGCCAACCCAACTGAATTTCCAAAATTATTTGAAGTCATCTAGAGATTCATAGCTAAACCAGGTACTAAGAGCTATGAATGAGAGCCAGAGTTGGAATGTTGAGGTTCTTGCTGAAATTCAGAGGCAGTGTTCAGCTGAATTGGATGAACTTGAGGCCAAATCACGCAGTTGGCTGAATCTCATCAGTTAGGGACCTTACCATCTCAGCTAGTTTAGAATCATAGAAACATGCAAAACCCTAGATTTATTTTGACAAATCAGAATCACAATCAAGGCCAGGCACATGTAGTTAACTAGGCTAATCAAAATCCACCCTCTACACCACCTAAGATTGAGTTATCCTATTTAAATCAACAACAACCCCTATTATATCAAGTGAATCAACCTATTCTTTCTAACCCTTCCATTATCTAGAATCCACAATCTACTTTCACGGGGGGCAAACTCTGTTACCACCCGTTGTGGGACCTCTACTAGAGATCCTATTGATCCAAGAATCAAATCTTCTTCCTCTAATCCTAGTAGTTCACACACTGTACCTATTTTTACACCTGATACTTCTTCTGCACCTGATCTCACAGATATCTCTGTTGAACCTTCTGATCAAGATCAACTACCTGTAGGAAAGAATTCCCAAGTCCCATTTCCCAAAGCACTAAATAGGAAAAGTTGAAAGCAAAAGGAACCTATCACAATTGATGAAGATCCCATAAGAGTTTTTGAATAGGTTTACATCAATATCCCACTCCTAGATGCCATCGATCTATGCTAAATTTTTGAAAACCTTTAGACACCGAGATGTCAACCAAGGAAAGGAAGTACTATTGTTTTATCGGAGAAAGTGAGCTCTATTATTTCAAATACACTTCCTTTGAAAAAGAAAGACCCCGGTTCTTGATACGAAAGATACGTGACTTTGTAAAAGCAGATGTTAAGTTGTTGAGATGTGTATAAATCGATCAACTTTTGAAATTTGTAAACCTAGATAGGGCAAGTATCTAGGGTCGTCCAAGGAGGCAATTGGCAGTTATAAATTTGATATTCTCTCTCTCACTCTCTTAATCCTCTTTTCTTTTTTGGTTTTTGTGAATTTGTGATTTTTAGGGTTTTTGTAGTTGAGGAAATGGAAATAAGTACTATGCCAAAGTAGATATCAAAAAGAAACAATTCCTACTTTTCTAAGCCCACCCTAGATAAGTGTGCTTATGATAATTACAAAAGTGGAGTGAGTGCACTAAAGCAATTAAAAGCTACTTGAAATTAAAACACATAAAATTAAGAAAGGCACTTGAAATTGAATTAAATAATGTTTACAAATACTTGGAGAGCTTAATTGTGTGAAGGGGTTCCACATAATTAATCCCTAAGTAGAGGAATGCTTCTACTACAAAACATGAACACAAAGATAAAGAAGATAGAAGAGTCTCTCGAATAATGAAGTTGCCCTTGCTCCAAGTGCGACTGCTCTCAAACTTGAAGAAGGCTTCTTCTTCTTCCTTCAAGTACTCCTCCTCTCTAGCTCCTCCAAGGTGGTGAACGTCCACCTTTCTCTTTGATTAGCCATCCTCCAAAATTCCTCCTTGGCTTAGTTCCAAAGAAGAAGAAACTAGGGTGTAGAGACTAGAAGGGTATGGTAAAGAGCCCTACTAATGTGCATGACTAACTTCTGCTTCCTTGGCCTTGGGTTGTGTTTTTGGTGGAAGAAATAAAGTAGCCAAGGATGGAGAAAATAGGGTGGTAGGGTAGGGTATATATAGAATGGAGGGGGGTGGTGGTCATGTGGTGGAAGGGCACTTATGGTTGGTGCCACCATGATGGGATGCATAAAGGTGGCACCACCATAGAAGGGTGCCTTTCTTTTGGCAACAAAAAAAGGGTTCTAGAGGATGGGTTTTTGGAGGAAAAAATGGAGGGTTGAGATGTTGTTTGGTGGTGATTGAATGGTGGATGTGGTGGACATTTTTGGAGGGAAAATTGGCACCACTATAGTGGTGGTTATGGGTGGTGGTTGAGGGTTGAAGGGGTGCTACATGTGGTACCAAAATGGAATGGTGTGAGTGGTGGTGTTGGTTGGTCTAGTTGGCACCAAAAGGAGGAGTTGGTGGAGGTTAACTGGGGTTAGTGGAGCTAGGAGGTCAGCCATGAGGAGTACGGATGGAGGTAGGGTGGGTCTAGCTAAGCTAGTAGAGGGTAGGAGCTAGGAGGAGCTTCTGTGAGCTAATTTGAGTCTGCTTGGAGCTGGAGAAGAGCTTCCTGTGAACTCAGCTACTAGATTAACTGACTAGTTCTTTGCGAGTAGCTAAGCTAAAGAGAGATGAGTTGAGCTGACTTCAACTAATCTAGAGTTGAGATGAGTTGGAACTGATCTACCTGAAGACTCTTTAGCTAGCTTGGCTAGCTAGCCTTGGTCTAGTAGCTAAGCCTAAACTAAGTTGAGTTGAGTTAAGTCTTCATGAGCTGGAGATGAGCTGACCTAAGTTGGTTGATGACTCTTCAGCTAACTTAGCTTAGCTAGTTGAGGATTAGTAGCTAAGCTAAGTAGAGTTGAGCTGCCATGAGCTGGGTGGAGCTAAGAATGAGCTGGATTTAGCTAAGATGAGGTGGGTAGAGCTAGGATCTAGCTGAGGTGAGTTGGATTGAGCTGGGAACCAACTAGAATGAACTTCTACCTTCTTCTTCTACGGTTTGTGCCTTTCACAGTGCTAGGGTTTAGGTGATTTTTATTGTATTCTCATTCCTGGCAAACAAATGAAACATATAAGAACATGAAATGATAAGAACTAATGCTAATGCATGCCTAAACCCTAGAATACATGAAATGCTAATTGCAACCTAATGCCATAATGCAACGCAGAAAAACCTAGGAAGTAGATGTGATTTTTAGCTTAAGAATGATGATAAACTGGTGTTTATCAGTTCTCCTCTCATATCTTGTGTTATTGGGGACCAGCGCTTTGATAGAGTCCTCCTAGACTTAGGAGAATCTATAAACCTTATCCCTACTTCCCTTATCTATCACTTTGAAGTTAGTAACCTAAAACCTATTAATGTGACTTTAAAACTAGCAGATAGATCTATTAAGTCACTAAAGGGAGTATTGGAGGATGTGATTGTTAGAGTTCAAGACTTTTACTTTCCTGTTGATTTCATAGTTTTGGATATGGAAGTTCTTGAACTTATGGATACCCCAATAATTCTAAGGAGACCTTTCTTGGCTACTACAAAGGCCAATATTGACTGTGAATCTAGATCTATGGAACTTAAGTTTGGGGAGAAGACACTCAAATTGGATATCTTTAAAGCTTCCAAAGGGATTGACTACAAATTGATTGAACAATTAGATTGATCTCTACTCTTGAGGATGGAATCACTTCTCTTGATTTAGATGGCTCAACACTTGAATCCTATATCCCTCAAGAAGACACATCTATTGACTTTGACTTACTTTTGAGGTCGAATCTTCTGATACATCTACTCTACCTCTATTGTTAGCTGAAAGTAATCTTGCCTCGGACTCTATTGCTGAACCTACACCAAAAACCCAACTCAAACCTTTGCTTGATACTCTTAAGTATGTACATCTCGAACCTGATCAGACTTATCCTATACTAATCAATTCCTATCTGACTCAAGATTAAGAATCACAATTGATTGTGATCCTGAAAGAACACCAAAGGGTAATTGGGTGGACTTTACATGATTTGACTGGAATTAGCCCTAATTATTATACCCATTGCATCTATATTGAGGGTGGGGCATGACCTTCTGGGAATCTCAGAGAAGGTTAAATCCAAATCTTTAAAAGGTTGTAAAGAAAGAAATTATCAAGTGGCTGATCGTGAAAATGCATGATTTATAAAAATCGTGAATTAGGTCATTGCAACACGTAATTTGGATCACTTGTAAATTTGTAAAAAGAATTGAGTACTTGGGAAGTATTCGGGTCATCCTAAGGGTGGAAGGAATACTTTTTTTTTTTTAAATTCTCGCTTGATATTATGAAATCAACTTCTTTTTTGGGTTTTGAAATATGTAATTTTTTAGGGTTTTGAATATGGGCAACACAATTGCGAAGAGAAAGCGAGAAATTGAAAGTACGAGAAAACAAAGCAACAAGTGCCTTGTTTCTCAACTCACTCCAAGTAAGGGATGCTTGGAATAATGGAGAGCAAGTCACAACAATCACAAGCTATCTCAAAGAATGGTAGAGGAATGCTTCTTGAACAAGGAAATTGTTTTACACGGAGTTGGATAACTCACAAATAAGAAGAATTCCTATTTGTAATCTCCAACAAGAAAAATTAGAACACTAACTACCATGTGAGAAAATACAAAAAAAATGTAGAAGAAGGCTTATGAAGAAGATGATGGTGGTGTTGTAGAGTTTCCCCTCCAACTCAAGTTGCCCCTGGCGTCTGGTTCTCCTTCCTTTTAGTAAGCCCTAGATGGGCATGCAGAGTGGAAGATTTCCACTACAAGTCTCCTCCTTAGGGTGGCGTGGACCACCTGATGAGTCGATTGTTCACTTTAAAGTCGTTTGTAGTTTTATGTGGTGGAAAAATCCACTAATCAATATTTAAAAAGAAATAACCACTCGCAGAAGAGCGGGTCGTATCCACAGGGAGGCAGTGACGTCTTTAAATTCGCACCAGTTAAAAATATTTGTTCGTAGTTAGTTTGGACAAGAATCAAGCCAGAATTGCCTTCAGATTAAGGTTGAAACAAGAAACAATGCTGAAATAGCAATTATGAGTAACTAGAGGATATTTGTCGCAATGTAGAATCAATAAAATATTATTAAAAATTGACAATGGCAGAAAATGTATTTATTAATAGCCATTTTACTGTAGCAAAATGGGGGATTTTTTCCCCTTTACCGTGCGCGACGAGGAGTGGATGGCCGGATGCGGGAAGCTCGGAGGAAGTTCCTTGGACCGAGGGCTTCGAAACGGTGGTGGCGGCGTGTCGGGCGGCGGCCGGAGTCGGCCAGACGAGCTCTGGCGGAGGTGGCTGCAGCCGGTGCTGCAGCTGCTGTTGGAGGGCGTGGCGTGCGCTGGCTGGAGGTGTGGGCGGAATGCTGCGCGCTGGCTGGAGGGCGCGGGAGAGCGCGCGGCCTGTTGGCGGTGAGGGATGTTGGCGGGCGATGAGCGGTGTGGTGCTGCAGACTGAAAGTGTCGCGGGTGCGCTGCAGGCGGATGCACGCGGCCTGTTGGCGGAGGGCGCGGGTGCGGCTGCAGATGTCGCGAGTGTGCTGCAGGCGAGTGCGTGCGAAGGCTGGAGGGCGCAGGTGAAGTACTGCAGGCGTGCGGTGAGTAGCCGAGTGTGGTTGAGAGGGTGCGGCTGCAGGCACGGGAGAAGGGCAGCTCTGCCGGCTTTGCTGCTACGTGCTGGCTGGAGTGAGCGGGTGAGGTTCTGTAGGCTTGAGAGGAGGGTGTGGAGATGGCACCGGGTGTGTAGGCGATTGCGCGCGGGTAAGCGGTGAGGTGCAGGTTGAAGGTGAAGTGGCGAACGGTGGTTGCTGCTGAGTGGGGGTGGTGGCTTCAGACGTCCGGGAAATTTCCTGGACGTCTTAACTGACTGAGAGGGTGATTTCACAGTGGCTGCGGTGGTGGTTGTTGGTGACGACGGTGAGGGAGATGCATGCTAAGGTGCTCACGGTAATGCCGACGAGCTCCGGATGGCGGTGTGGCCTGTCACACCACACGCCCACAGTGGTGGAGACTCACCGCCACGGTTGAGGCCGGCGGTATGGAATGGAAGAGAAGAGATCTCTCTGCACAGTGGTGGGTTAGTGGTGTAGGCCTCCCCCACTCAGCATCCTCTCTCCTCCTTTTGTAGTGGCCTGCACAAATTTGAAATCAGCTGCCCGACCAGATCCAACACATCCGCTCCTCCTTGAATGGGTTCTTCACTGCGGTAGCTGGTGGCGTTGGAGCGGCAGCCAGCCGTTCCTGCAAGAAGAAGAATAAAGAAAATAATGTTAAAATATTATGGTCACTTATATACAGATCCTCAACTTTTATGTTAATGAAAACAATGTACCTAATTGGTTAACTAATTAGATGAATGCCATTCTAAGCTAATTCTAAATGCACTTAAAATATGAATGCAATGCATGGATTATGTAATTAAATTAAAAATATGAATTAATCTATTTACTTCCTAATTTATGCTAAATAATTGTTAGAATTAACCTAATGTCTAGGCACTTAAATACTTAAATAGCCCACAACTATGGGCTAATCAAATACCCCCATGCCTAGTTTTTGCTAGTCCCTAGCAAAATTAAGCAAAACCTAGCACTCCAAGTAGACTAGTCAACTCACTTAGTCTTCCTTCAGAAGCATATTAAGTTCAGACTCTCGACCCAAGGTTCCTAAGTAGTTGCTAAGTTACAGACTAGGTCGGTTAAAGACGAGTTGCAGGCACAAGTTTCCTTGATTTCTGACTCTACCCTAAAGTTTATTGATCCCTGAGATTAAAGCATCCGTGCCTGTGCATTGGTCTGAGTTATTTGAGTTAAAGGAATTTTTTTTTGTTATATATATATATATTTTGTTTGTTTGATTCTTCTAAGTCTAACCTCAGATTAGCTATCAACACGGTCTGTGTCGGATTCATTGCCCCCATTACCATACCTTGAAGGGTGCCTGGCTTTCGATGCTTCGAGATAGCACCGCCCATAATGACCCCAAGAACTCCTGGCAATCGACACTTCGAGATAGTATCGCCCATGGATTTCTTAAGTGAATTCAGGCCTATGGTAATCGGCACTTCGAGATAGGCCCGCCCATGGTACCTGAACCGCATAATGCGTTTACATGCCCCCAGTAGGATGGATATCCTAAGAGACAAGCGTCGAGGACGTAATATGTTATCATCGCATCCTCAAGGTGAGTATATACTCCACCTCTCCTGCGGCGGGAACTCTTCCAATCAAAATGTGTTTTCAAGCCTTTCCTCAGTCAAAACTAAGAGAACCAAATCTCTTTTCAGAAAGAAAGAAGTTAATTATCAGACCAAGTGTGTGAAATTTGGATGCTTGGGTTACAAGGACCCGTAAACCAAAAGGTAGAATAAGACTCCAGGTACTACCCCACCTTTTAACTCAAACCCTAGCTTCCCTTCCTCAACCTCTTGAGGAATGGTCCGCAACTTAACTCCTACTTAAGTTTTTAAGTCCACAAAGGACCCTAAAGGTCTAAAGCTAGTAGCTCATTTAGCTTCTAAAGTTTGACCCTAGAATTAACTTAGTCTACCCTAGAGTTCTGATTTGCTTAAGACTGCAGAACTTAGCCAGTTAAGCTCAAAACTTTTTTTATTTTTTCATTTTCTCTTATTTTTTTTTTATATGCATGCTATAAACAAAATGCCTCAGGTCCTCTCCCCCATGCCTGATTCAAACAATGTCCTCATTAAAAACAAAAGTAGCTAAAGGAAGATATTACCTGAGGCGGAGAATGGTAGGAGCTAAGGCTCCTCAAGAGTGACTTCGTTAACCAGATGGCCATCTAAAGTTATGTACGGTTTTAACCGTTGACCGTTGACGATAAAGGGAGTTGCTGAAGAGGAAGGATTTTTGATCTCCACAGCTCCATGCGGAAATACTTTGGTGATTATGTAAGGCCCATCCCAACGAGATTTTAACTTCCCAGGAAAAAGCTTAAGTCTGGAATTGAAAAGCCAGACTTGTTGGTTGGGCTCTAAGGTCTTTCAAAGAATAAACTTATCATGCAAGACCTTAGTTCTTTCTTTATAAGCTTGAGAGGTGTCATAAGCATCATTCCTCAGCTCCTCAAGCTCACTTAATTCTAGAAGTCGTGCCTTACCTGCCTTCTCTAAATCCATGTTAACACTTCGAATAGCCCAAAGTGCTTTATATTCCAACTCAACCGGTAAATGGCATGCTTTTCCATACACCATCTGAAAGGGAGAAGTACCCAAAAGGGTCTTATAGGCTGTTCGATAAGCCCACAAAGCATCATCGAGCTTTTGGGACCAGTCTTTCCTATCAGGTCTAACGGTCTTTTCCAAAATATTTTTTATCTCCCTATTTGATACTTCAACCTGGCCACTTGTATGAGGGTGGTAAGGGGTAGCAACCTTGTGAGTCACTCCCAAACTCTTGATTAACCGATTGAAGTGGTGGTTTCGGAAATGAGGTCCCCCATCACTTATAATAGTCTTGGGGCAGCTGAAACGGGATATGATATTGGCCTTCACAAATTTCAAAACCACAGAGTGGTCATTTGTGCGTGTAGGAATGGCCTCTATCCATTTAGAGACATAATCAACTGCCACCAAGATATATTCAAAACCATGGGACGACGGGAAGGGACCCATAAAGTCAATTCCCCACACATCAAAAATTTCAAGAGATTGAATAGGATGTTGAGGCATTTCATTCCTCTTCCCAATCGTTCCAGTCCGTTGACATCTAATACAGGCCATAACAAAATTATGAGAATCCTTAAATAAAGAAGGCCACCAAAAATCAGACTAGAGAACCTTAAAAGCAGTTTTCTTAGCACCAAAGTGTCCTCCACAATGAAGTTCATGGCAAAAACTCAGGACACTTTGTTGTTCCTCTTCAGGCACACAACGTCTCAATACTTGGTCTTGTCCAATTCTAAATAATTCTAGCTCTTCCCAATGAAAATATCTTGCTTGAGAAATGAATCTCTTTCTTTTCTGCTCATCCCAAGAGCCAGGAGTTTGTCCAGTGACCAAGTAATTTACAGTGTCTGCATACCAAGGTAAAGTTGGTGTTACCGCCATCAGAGTTTCATCAGGAAATGTCTCGCGAATGTCTCTAGAAAGAGAGTCATTAAGAGGAAGGCGAGACAGGTGGTCAGCCACAACATTTTCTACTCCTTTCTTTTCACGTATTTCCAAGTCAAATTCTTGAAAGAGTAAGATCCACCTAATCAGACATGGCTTAGAATCTTTCTTAGCAATGAGATGTTTCACTGCTGCATGATCAGTAAAAATAACCACCTTAGACCCAAGTAGATAAGACCTAAACTTCTCCAGAGCAAAAACTGCAGCAAGTAATTCTTTTTCAGTGACGGTGTAGTTTTGCTGAGGTTCGGTTAAAGTCTTGCTTGCATAATGCAGCACATGAGGTCTTCCCTCAACCCTTTATCCAAGGACTGCTCCCACTGCATAATCCGAAGCATCACACATAAGCTCAAATGGGAGTGTCCAATCAGGAGCTTGGAGAATAGGTGCAGAGATCAAGGCCTCCTTTAGAGTTTGAAAGGCCTCGGCACACTTTGAATCAAAATTGAAGGGAGATTCCTTCGCCAACAAGTCACAAAGTGGCCTAGAAATCTTACTAAAATTTTTAATAAAGCGCCTATAAAAGCCAGCATGGCCCAGAAAGGATCTAATCTGTTTGACATTCATAAGCAATGGAAGTTTGGAAATAGAATCAATCTTGGCTTTATCTACTTCCAAACCTTGCTCAGATACAACATGCCCAAGTACAATTCCTTTCTGTACCATGAAGTGACTCTTCTCTCAGCTGAGGACTAAACCAGTCTCCTTACATCGTTTCAACACATTCTCCAGGTGCAGGAGACACTGGTCGAAAGACGAGCCATAAATATAGAAGTCATCCATAAATACTTCGACACACTCGTCAATCATGTCCGAAAAGATAGACATCATACACCGCTGGAAAGTTGTAGGGGCATTACATAATCCAAATGGCATACGCCTGAATGCAAAAGTACCGTAAGGACTCGTGAATGTCGTCTTTTCCTGGTCATCAGGAAAGACTGCCACCTGATTGTACCCAGAATATCCATCGAGAAAGCAATAGTACTTATTCCCTGCCAATTTTTCAAGAATTTGATCAATAAAAGGCAAAGGAAAGTGATCCTTCTGGGTAGCGGTGTTTAGCTTGCGATAATCAATACGGACCCTCCATCCAGTTGAGGGTCTAGTGACAACTTGTTCACCTTGGTCGTTGAGTTCCACAATAAAGCCTGCCTTCTTTGGCACCACATGAATGGGACTGACCCATTTACTGTCAGCAATGGGATATATGATCCCAGCCTCCAACCACTTTAGGATTTCCTTTTTTACAACCTCCCTCATATTAGGGTTCAGACGTCTTTGCATGTCCCTAAAAGGCTTGATGGAATCATCAGTAAAAATGTGGTGCATGCAGAGTGTAGAGTCTATACCCTTAATGTCAGCAATGCTCCAAGAAATAACTTCCTTGTGCCTAGACAGGCATTCAATCAAGGCTCCCTCCTGTGCTTAGATAGCACAGTTGAAATGATAATGGGAAGCGTATCATTGGCACCTAGGAAAACATACTTGAGAGTGTCAGGGAGGGGTTTCAACTCAAGGTCGGGGGCTTGTATGGTTGAGGGTTTCATAATAGATGTCCCCATCTCAGGTAGCAAATCTACCTTCGGCAGAAATGATGGGGGAAGAGACTCAGCAGAAACTCCTAGCAATTCCTCTAGTTCTAGTATATCCCCTTCACATTCCTCCAAGAGATGGGAATGCTCATTTAGCATGACATGCTGAAGGGGGTCATCACATAACATTGCAGGAGTTGCCTCTTCAATCAGGTCATCTATTACCTCAACTTGAGAACAATCCTCAAGTCCGGCTTGTTTGTAAGCATCAAATACATTAAGTCAGATTTTCCTGTTCCCAAAGCCCATTTTCAATGCCCCAGTATTGCAATTAATTGAAGTATAAGAGGTTGCAAGGAAGGGGCGGCCCAAAATGATGGAGGGTTTGGTTGGCTTGTTGGTAGGGTCAGTGTCCAAAACTAAGAAAGTCAACAGGAAAGAAGAAATCCTCCACTCTTATGAGGACATCTTCCAAAATTCCCCATGGTGTCTTAAGTGATCGATCAACAACTTGAAGGATTACAGGGCTAGGCTTTAGATTGCCTCCCCCAAGTTTTTCATACACGTAGCTCGGAAGGATGTTCACCCTTGCACCCAGATCAAGTAGAGCCTCATCAATTTGTATGTCACCAATAACTACAGAGATGTATGGGGCTCCTGGGTCCTTAAGTTTCGGGGGTGTATCATGTTGAACAATTGAGCTAACAGAATCAGGCAGGACAACTTTTGATTGGACCTGTTTTCTAGATTGCCACTTTTTTGTGCACAGGTCCTTTAAGAAGCGGGCATAAGATGGAATCTGCTTGATAGCTTCAAGCAAAGGCAGGTTAATCTGCACTTGCTTGAAAGTTTCCATAATCTCATCTGTCTTATCTTTGGCTCTAGATGATCCAGCAGAAGTTTGACCAGAGGTGGATAAGCTCTCTGGAAAAGGCACTCTCAATCTCTTGGTGGAAGGGTTGTCATGTCGAGTAAGGGGTGGAAAAGGGGCAACTTCTTCCGATGAGGTGATTTCAAGTGGAGAAGATTTGGGCAAGTCTTCTCCAGTGGGGGTGAAAGTCGGGGTGGATGGTTTTTTAGGGGGTGAGACTGTAGGAGCATAGGGTTTGGAAATTTCTTTCCCACTCCTCAGAATAGTCACCACCTGAGCATGCTCCCTAAAGACAATCCCTTTTCCATTAGGATTTTCCTCAGCAGCACTGGGGAGCTTCCCAGTCTCCCTCTGTCTAACGGCCTCAACAAGGTGTCCAATTTGTGATTTCATCTCATGTATAGCCTTGTCATGAGATTGGATGATGGCACTTTGACTTTCTTGCATAGTTTTCAACATCGCCTTCAATTCATCCATCTCAGAGGTTTTAGGTTGGGCAAAGGTCTGAGGTTGGTTCATTTGATGGTTTTGAAAGGATTGTGGTTTGTAATTCCCTAAATTTGAGACATTTCCTTGTCTCCATGAAAAGTTTGGGTGGTTCCTCCATCCCTCATTATAAGTGTTGGAGAAAGGGTCATTATGAGGTCTTGGATGGAACCCTTGAGCGGCATTCAAATCCGCTTGTACAAGCTCAGGGAATTGGGAGGCCAAGTGGCAATCCACAGTGGCGTGTGTATTACCTTGACAAATTAAGCATTTGGAAGCTTGGGATGTGGAGGTGTTAGGTACGAATGAACTCGAGTTCGACATAAGCCTTTCTATGTTTTGATTCAATAATTGAATCTGATAGGCTAAATTCTGGGTGTCCCTTGCTTCATTTGCCTCCAACTTTCTTTGCATGAGAGTGGGCTTTCTATCCATGTAGGCAGAATTCAAGTGAATAGAATTCTCACTCAAAGTATCAAATAAGTTCCAAGCTTCATCCTCAGTCTTAGATAGAAAGGTTCCTGCACAGGCACCATCCACAGTTTGCCTATGAAAATCATTAAGTCCGGTGTAGAACCTTTCAACCAGTTGCCATTTAGGCACCTGGTGATGTAGGCAAAGTCTCAGCAAATCGTTAAAGTGCTCCCATGCATCATGGAATGCTTCCCCATCCTTTTGAACAAAACTCATAATTTCCCTCCTAAAGTAATTTGTTTTGCTCATGGGGAAGTACTTCTTCAAAAACTCCTTCTTCAGGGCATCCCAAGTATTTATATTATCAAGGGTGTGATACCAATACTTGGCTTTGTCCTTTAGGGAGAAGGGAAAGAGGGTCTGCATTTGAGCGTCATCAGTAACGCCCTACAGCTTCACCGTGGAACAGACCTCGGTGAATTCCTCAATATGCCTGTAAGGGTCTTCCCTAGTAGTACCGTAAAAGGAGGGTAGTAAGGATATGGTACTACTTTTGATCTCATACGGATTGTCCCCTCCAGGTCTACGTAGTGCAGGTCCAGCTTGATTGGTTGGGATGAAATATTCCTTAAGGCTCCTTTGACCGGCCATATCTACCCTTGGAAGGTCTCTTCTTAGGATTCTTTCAGGTTCAGGATCAAATACAAGTTATCTCCTAAGAGAACGCCTACCAAGCATGCACTACAAACACAATTCAAAAGGACTTGTTTGGTCTTTACAAATTTAGGCTTTTGACTTTAGTTCAAATTGTAGGTGACAACAAGTTGCCCAATCAATTACGCACCTATTGTCAACCTTCGAAATGCCTAAAAAGACCTAGTTGGAGCTTAGGTATTCTTCCCTAAATCTCAAATGGTCAAGTAAATCCAAAGACTGAAGATCGAGGGATGCAAGTAGGCCTAAGCCTTCCTTTGAAGCTGTGCTTTCGCGGTGCTTCTCAACTACCCCCAAAAATCCGTGACAGGGTATCCCCCTCTTTGGATTTACAAAACCTTTGATCTCAAGTTCTGAACACTTCAGAATCCAACAGTAGGAGGGCTCTTGTCCTAGTCGTTTCAAGACTTAGGAGTGTCTAAATGAGTGTTGTGGTGCAACAGATATAAGTGTGCATTCACCTCAAAAGGATTTTGAATTTTGAATCGCAGACCACGTTTTACAATCAAGTCCTTGATTTTTAAAATGTCCCTCCTTTAATTAGTCCTTTTTTTAGAAAATATGTGACCACTTGTTAGATCGCTTCAAGACAAACTTTGTGGTCTTTGAATTAAATCCAAATGCAATGCGTGATCAAGAATAGGATGCAAGGTAAGAAAATGCGTACCTTGCTTCCAACAATCAACAATGCAAGAATGCACGCAATGTAGAGAAATAAATCTAGAGGCTACTCATACAGACCTAAATGCTTCGTCCTAGGGCAGGCAGCTCAATTTTTTTTATTTTTTAATTTTTTAAACTACTTATGCACAAGCAAATAAAAGTAATAAAAAAACCTAAATCTAAAGAAAAGGGAACAGGCTCCCAAAAATTACCCAACACGGCCCAAAACAAAACCGGGGAATAAACCTCTCAAAATATACCCCAGAACAAGGGTTTCAAACCAAATGCAATGAAAAATTAAATCTAAAGTCTTAATTCTATTAGACTAGCGACTAAATATACAATGATGTCTGTCGCGTCCTTATCCTTCTCCTCCTTTCAAAATTGCTCGTCCAATTCTCCTCTGGCGACGTCAAGGGTCGCCTCTCACAGTGGCTGATTCTTGCACAAATTTTCTCGCACAGAAAAGAAAATAATAAATGGTCAAATCACTGTGCAATTGACAAATAATCAAAATACAATCAGGCGAAATTATTGCATCTGTTGCCTCCCCGGCAACGGCGCCATTTGACGAGTCGATTGTTCGCTTTAAGGTCGTTTGCAGTTTTATGTGGTGGAAAAATCGACTAATCAATATTTAAAAAGAAATAACCACTTGCAGAAGAGCGGGTCGTATCCACAGGGAGGCAATGACGTATTTAAATTCGCACCAGTTAAAAATGTTTGTTCGTAGTTAGTTTGGACAAGAATCAAGCCAAAATTGCCTTCAGATTAAGGTTGAAACAAGAAACAATGCTGAAATAGCAATTATGAGTAACTAGAGGATATTTGTCGCAATGCAGAATCAATAAAATATTATTAAAAATTGACAATGGTAGAAAATGTAATTATTAATAACCATTTTACTGTAGCAAAACAGGGGATTTTTTCCCCTTTGCCGTGCACGACGAGGAGTGGACGGCCGGACGCGGGAAGCTCGGAGGAAGTTCCTTGGACCGAGGGCTTCGAAACGGTGGTGGTGGCGTGTCACACTGCGTCTGGAGTCGGCCGGACGAGCTCCGGCGGAGGTGGCTGCACCGGTGCTGCAGCTGTTGTTGGCGGGCGTGGCGCGCGCTGGTTGGAGGCGTGGGCGGACTGCTGCACTTGGCTAGAGGGCGCGGGAGCGTGCGCGGCCTGTTGGCGGTGAGGGCTGCTGCTTGGGCGGTGAGGTGCTGTAGACTAAAAGTGTCGCGGATGCGCGCGGCCTGTTGGCGGAGGGCGCAGGTGCGGCTGCAGGCTGTAGATGTCGCGAGTGCGCTGCAGGCGGGTGCGCGTGAAGGCTGGAGGGCGCGGGTGAAGTACTGCAGGCGTGTGGTGAGTGGCCGAGTGTGGTTGAGCAGGTGTGGCTGCAGGCGCGGGAGAAGGGCGGCTCTGCCGGCTCTGCTGCTGCGTAATGCTGGAGTGAGCGGGTGAGGTTCTACAGGCGTGAGAGGAGGGCGTGCGTGGCCTGGAGGGCATGGAGATGGCACTGGGTGTGCAGGCGGTTGCGCGCGGGTGAGCGGTGAGGTGCAGGCTGAAGGTGAAGTGGCGAACGGTGGTTGCTGCTGAGTGGGGGTGGTGGCTTCAAACGTCCGGGAAATTTCCCGGACGTCTTAACTGACTGAGAGGGTGATTTCACAGTGGCTGCGGCGGTGGTTGTTGGTGACGACGGCGAGGGAGATGCACACTAAGGTGCTCATGGTAATGCGGACGAGCTCCAGATGGCGGTGTGGCCTGTCACACCACACGCCCACGGTGGTGGATACTCGCCGCCACGGTTGAGGCCGGCGGTATGGAATTGAAGAGAAGAGATCTCTCTGCACAGTGGTGGGTCGGTGGTGGAGGCCTTCCCCGCTCAGCATCCTCTCTCCTCCTTTTGTAGTGGCCTGCACAAATTTGAAATCAGCTGCCCGACCAGATCCAACACATCCGCTCCTCCTTGAATGGGTTCTTCACTGTGGCAGCTGGTGGCGTTGGAGCGGCAGCCAGCCGTTCCTGCAAGAAGAAGAATAAAGAAAATAATGTTAAATATTATGGTCATTTATATACAGACCCTCAACTTTTATGTTAATGAAAATAATGTACCTAATTGGTTAACTAATTAGATGAATGTCATTCTAAGCTAATTCTAAATGCACTTAAAATATGAATACAATGCATGGATTATGTAATTAAATTAAAAATATAAATTAATCTATTTACTTCCTAATTTATGCTAAATAATTGTTAGAATTAACCTAATGTCTAGGCACTTAAATACTTAAATAGCCCACAACTATGGGCTAATCACCACCCTTCTTTCTCCTCTTCTGGACGTCCTCCTTGCTTAGCCTTTCTCCTTGGTTTTGTGATGACACAAGGAAGAACAAGAAGTTGAAGCCACCAAGGAGATAGGGTGTCTCCTTGATCTTCTTCCTCCTCTCCTTTCTTCCTTAGATGTTGGTAATGGTGGATATAGGTGAAGAATAGTGTAACCAAGGATGAACTTTTTGGTGGTGGTTATGGGTCATTATATAAGCTAACAATGTTGGTGGTTGGTGCCAATTAAGGTAGTGGTAGGGTTAAGTGGCGTGGAGGGTAGGTGTAGGGTTAGGATAGTGTTTTGGGTAGTGGTTGTGAAATCATGTGGTTGATGGATGGTGGCACCAAAGGAAGGGTTGTATGGAGTGGTGGTTATGGTTGGGTTAAATGGAGTTGGAGTCAACTCTTTGTAGGTTAAGGGTTATGGGTTGGTGTGGAGGTGGATGTAGGGTTAGGATTAGGTCTTTAGATGGTGGTTGTTGGATGGAGGGCGGTTGTTAAGTGGCGCCAAAGGAGGGGGTGTGGGTAGGTGTGGTTGAAGGGAAGTTGGTGCCACATTTGATGTGGTTAAGGTAAGCTGTTAGCATGGAGATGGATGGATGGATAGGATTAGATTAGGAGGGTGGTTAGGTAATCTAATGGCTAGGGTTAGTTGGCACAACCTAAAGGGGTGTTATGGGGGTAGTTAAGGGTGGCTAAAGGACACCTAAATTGGCGCCAACCATGAAAGGGTACCATGGTTTTGGCACCAACTAAAGATGGTTCTGGGAGGGGGGTATGTGTAGGGTAGGGATAGCCTATAGGGTAGGTGTATGGTGGTGATGGAGGGAGTTTTTGGAGGGAAAAGTGGTGCCAGTTTTGTGGTGCCCTTTCGTGGTGGTGGTGGGTTGAAAGCTAATGAGTAGGTTGGTGCCAAAAAGGATTTTAGGAGTAGGAGCTAGGTGGACTAGGTTTAGGTCTTTTTTTTGGTGGAGTTAGCTAAGTAGGTGCTTATTGAGTGAAATCGATGTTATAAAAGCTACGTCGTAGTATAGGTCAAAATCGCTTGAAAATGAATAAGATTTATGCTCGAAAGAAATCTGAGGTTGAACACAGGGAGAAAGTAACAATTAACTCTCAAGATTGCAATTCTATCAATGTATAACAATAAATCCAAGCAAGAATGATATATATGATAAAGCAAATGTCAATGAAGCAAAAAGATTAGGGTAAAATGGTGATTTGAATCACCAATTACCCCTAAGCACAAATAAGCTCAAGTATCTTAAATAATGCAACAATAATATCAATGCAACAGTGGTATCAGTCGACTTAAGAAGCAGGTGCTACAGTTCTAGGGAAGCACTATTCTTCTCTGTCCTTTTCCTTCTTCTCTTCTTCTTCTCTTGGTTTTCTTTTCTTTCTTTGCTTCTTCTCTTCTTCACACACAGAGGGGCTCTGATTTTGGCTAAGTGTCAAAATCTCCTCAGAGCAAAACCCTCCCCTGACCCACGTGCTCTCTCTCTCTTTCATTCTCTGGGTTCCGCCCTCCTAGGGCCTTCCACAATCATGGGTAATCGGATTCGGATCTAAGCGCACCCGAGACAAAGGCTGCAGGCATGGGTCATAGTCGACGTGTACGCAGTAGGCAGGTAAATGGGTTAGACCAGGCCCACGTGATGTGTGTCATGGCCGAGACGCATGTGTAGGGGTGGTGATATAGACACATCTATTTAGGTTAAAATGCCTATTTATGCATGTTCCTAGGCTTAGATTTGCATTCCATATTATAAATATTGCATAGCATGCATCATTCTGCATTTAGAGTAGTTGTATATATTTTAGGTTAATTGCATTCTTTTTGTGGTTAGGAGAGGAGATTTATTTTGGAGCCATGGATTGATGATCTGACCGTATGGATCTGATCAGGATGATGATCACCATATGCAGTCTGGGGAAGATCAATAGCCAAGGGACTAGGTGATGTAACTCAGAGCTTCAAATGACAAATCCAACTGCACGGATGGATTTGAGTCGACGATCGTAGCCTAATGGCACGAAAATCAATTCAATCCGACCTCTGTAGTAGCCCCTACAACAGAAAGAAGATGGATAGCCCAGATTGCACCATGTGGTGCAACCTAGGCCACCCATATGCACGCACGCGCAACCGCATGCGCACAGCAGTGTGGGTGCGTGCGCGCGCGTGGAGGCATGCACGAGCAGTGGCAGCACACGTGGGCTCATGCGCGGAGGCGTGAGAGACGGGTGTGTGGAGCGCGCGTCAGCGTAGTGGTAGGTGGGTGCGTGGGCTGTCTTCAGTGACGTTTGCGGCGGATCTGCAGCAACATTTATGGCCATCACTAAATGTCCTATGTACGAATTTGATTCTTTCTTCCACTATAAAAGGACCCCTACCCCTCCCATTTTTCTTCATCTCTTCCTTTCTTCCTCTCACCGCCTTCAAGGCTCTAAAGAGAGCTTGTCCCAAGCCTGGGATGCTCCTTTAGAGTAGAAAATCAAATGGTTTTCCCTCCCCTCATCCCCATTCATGGAGCATCTCGTGGCCATCCTCTCACCGCCCTTCGGAAAGAAGATCCTCGCTGCGATGCCATCCTGCCCCGCTCTTTGTCTTTCGGCTTCATCCCCGTTCGTCTCGTTTCTCACCACCTTCCTCCAGGCGATGTCAGAGCGAGTCGTCCTCCGAGCAACCATCGAGGGGGATTTTCTCATCTAGTTCTATCTTTCCTTCACTTTCATAGTGTAGATTTTCCTGCTTTCATAATTGTAGAAAACATTCATGAGATAAATAGAGAATTGTTCCTCACTCTCTCCCTTTTCTTTTTATTTCTGCAAGTAGATTAGCTAGATTTCATCGACCTGATCACTTGCCCTATTAAAAATACCAAAAAAATTAGAAAAGATGAAAACGACCAAAAACAAATAAAAGTAAAGTGCGGAATTTTCAAAACCAAACATTTGCCTCCCTGTGTTTGACCCGGGACTTACTTTCCGAGTTTTGATTATAAATTTTATTTGATAGACGAGTTTTGTGAGCTACGACGATAGGTCCTCCTAACCTCGATTTCTGCCATATGAAACACTTCTCGATCAGGTGGCAGGGGACCTTACCCCCCTGTGTGATTTGAGGCGAACAGCTTAGATGACTTTTTCTTCCTATACTGCTTCAGCACTTCATCAACTTTTGATGTGGCACTATTCTCAACTTTTCTCTTCGCATGGTGCAACAAAAATATTGAGCTAATTTTGGTCAAAGGTCCAGTCGAAGGATCAAATTTATCCCTTGGTTGCGTTCTTGGAGGAAGTTCGCTGCACCTGGAGCTTCCACTTGTGCTTGCAGCGGCTGAGGAAAGCTTCGAGCTTCTCTCAAGCTTGCCATTAATGGTGTGAGAAAGGGCCTCACGACCGTGTCAGATGTTTCAACAAGATCGCAATGATGTGGTAAAGGCGTTGGTGGCGGTAGCGTGCTGCGAGGGGGGTTGGAGATGGCTAGTGGAGGCGGATTAGGTCAGAGAATAGTGGGTTGTTTGGTGGGTAGTTAGGAGGGGCAATCAACCTAACTAAGTTAGGGATTTTGCTCCTGGGATCGAGGTGGAGGTGTAGGGATGAACGACGACCAATTTGGTGGAGTGTAGTGGCCATGCAAACTCGCCGGAGGTACACTGGCAAGGTGGAAGACAGGGAGCATGCGAGTGAGATGGCAGTCAAAACGGAGTGTGGTTGGTGTGTGAATGAAGTAGAGGAGTTAGGGAACTTATCTAGGTAGTTGGCAGATGACGGGGAGTAGAGGCGATGCCAGTTGCAGTGTGGTTGGAGTCGGGGAAGAAGGTGACTCTGGTGAGAAGGAAACGGCGAGGAAGACGGAGGGAGAGACGCCTGCTGGTATGGTGCGACGCGGAGGAAGACGAGGAAGATGAATCCATCATTGGTATTGTAGATGGATGACAAGAGAGGTCGAGAGGAATCATCGAAGCTCGAGGAGCCTTTCGTCTACAATAGGAAGGAGGAATGTGGGGAATTTTCGACCAAAATCAAGCTTGGGATGGACGATATGCTTTGGGGCTTCTTTTATAGGCCTTTGGAGGGTAATTTGAGCTTGGGAAGCAAACTTCCCAAGATTGGAATGTTCACCGGAGATGGGAGCTTGAAAGATACCCGAATCTCTCATGCATTCACATGAGAGATTGAGAAGGTTGTAGGGCTTCGGATTTGGCTTAAAAGGAAGGGAATTCCTTGACGAACTTCCCTTTCAAATATAAGAGGTATTTGTCAAGGAATCAAGGAGAAAATGCCAAATCAAGCTCGTTGGAGTTGTAGGATTAGGACTTCATGGTGGTAGGGACCTATTTAAAGAAAGATATGATAAATTTGGGGACCTATTTGTAAAGGATTCAAAAGTTAGGGGCATATGTGTGAGATAAAAGAGTTAGACAGGACCAAATTGCAAACTAGGTCAAGATGATCTCAGATTGGGCCCAAATTTTGGTAAAAACCTAATTTGGACCTAAGGAATCCAATGGTGAAGTTAGCTTTAGGTTTTGACCATGTTTGACTAGAGAAATTACATAATTACCCAAATTAGGGCAAATGTCAGTCTGAGACTATTTTGGGTCAAGATGGGTTCTGATGGTCAAATTGAAGATACCAAACGCTAGAGAATATTTTTCTATGAATTTTAGAGGGTTTAGGTGAATTTTATTCTGAACAGAACCTCAGTTAATCAAGCGGGTCTATTTTTAGGATTTCAGATGTCATTTAATTCCTAAAACGTGCGAAAACCCTTTTTTGTCTATTCTAACCCACTTGTTAGACTCTTAAGACCATTTGGCCTTTGTTCAAACCCCTGAGAGATCCCACGGTTCTTTTTTTTTTTTATAGAATCGTAAATTTGCAGAAATAACCCTGTATTCTTGTCTTCTTCTCAAATCAATGTTTTGTGCCCTTAAGACCTTCTGATGGATATGTAGGAGCTTTTATTGACTTAATCAGATCAAACTTAGCTAGTTATGGCTCATGATGGTGTTCCCATCATACCCTCATGCCTACCTTTTGCTAGTCCCTTAGTAAAACCATCTGAATCGAACTAGTTATCCAGGTTGGATTTTATCCGTCAGGATGCCTTACTAAGCTGCGTCTCTATGAATCAGATCTTAATACCAACAATAGGCTTAGAGGTACTCAAGTACCAGCCCAGATCCAGACTTGACTAGCTTTTGCCTTAGTCCACCGCGAAGGTTTCTAAGGCCCGCCGGAACTAACCTAGGGTTTGTTGAACCCAGCGGTTAAAGCACCCGTGCTTTAAACGTGGTTAGTCTAGTTCAGTTCGCCAGTGCATTGTGAGAGAGACATAGAAGGAGAATTTGATTTGTGGAGAGCTTTCTCTCTCTTTTCTTTTCATTATATTTTTCCTTAGATCCATCCTCGGATTGGCCCTAAACATGGTCTGTATCGGATTCCTTGTCCCCACCATTAATCCTCGCAGGGTCCCTAGCAATCGATACTTTGAGATAGCCCCGCTCATGGCAACCCTTAGAACCCTGGCTTTCGAGATTTTGGGATTATCCCACCCATGGCTTTCTGTAGCTAAATCCAGACCCTAGCAATTGACATTTCATGATAATGCCACCATGGCATCTGAACCAGCACAAGGTGCTTACATGCCCCCAGTAGGATATTTAGATATCCTAGGAGACAAGCACCTAGGAGACGGTATGTTATTGCGCATCTTCGAGGGGAATTTCCCGCCTCTCTGCACCGGGAGCTTGTCCAAACCAACTTATGTTTTGAGTTGCTCCTAATCTAGATCATAGAACCTTTCTTAGAGTAGATTAAATGCCTTTGGGCATGGTTTATCTTTAGAGCGCACCAAACTAGACTGTGTGTGATTTAGGGTGTTTAAGTTATCGAGTTTCGCAAACCAGAGTTAGTTAATGGGGCTGAATACTCCCTAAGCCTTAGACCTAATACACAAGCTTTGCATTTTCACCAACCTCTCGAGGATTAATCTGGATCTTGACAAGTACGTGAATGTTTAAATCCAATATAGATCCAAGAGGCCTAAGGTTGGTATTCGCTACTAATCCCTTAAGTTTTAGCCTTTCAGGTCTTAGTTCATCATTCGATTCAACCTATAAGGTGGGTAGGTTCCAAATTATTTTTAAGGCACTCAATTTTTTCTTTTTTTTGTGCTCCTTTCTTTTCATTTCAATTTTCTTTCCTCCTTTTTAAAAATGGCTTTTCTTTTTCCTCAACCTCTCTCTCTCTCTATTTTTTTTAACAATATGTAATTTTTTTGATGAAGCCCTTTCTTGTGAAGTGATTCTCACAGCAGTTTGCACTTTAAGACACCCCATACCTACGATTTGCAATGTCCTCATTGTAAATTAGGTGGGTTCTAATTCAGCTTAGATCGTACATTAGAATAGGTTTTAGGTGGGTGGATGGGTCGGGATGACTGTTGCGGATGATTTCAAGCTCTGGTATGGGTACTAGAGGTGGAGTCAGCTGTACTAATGGATGAACCCTAAAATGCAATATGAGTTTAGCATGAGATATGTCAAGAAGGGTTTTGGCCTCCCAATAAGCGCTGAGTTTAATGCCATCAGCTGGGTGCAATAGGCTCAGGGAGATGTGATTGACTTCATGAATGATATGATCATGATGGATGAGAATTGGATGGCCACAAATAACTATCAAAGCATGGTGGAGAGTCATTCCAGAATATCTCTGATATAAGTCAGGCTGATTCATTTCTGGACGATCTTTCTTGAGTTTCTGCGGAGGGAACATTTGGAAGGTATAGTGATCATGGAATTCTGTAGTAGGATTGTGGTGATTCCAAGGCTCAATAGAAATGGGTCTAGTTAGTGTATCGCAGATGTATTGTTCCTCTCGTGCTCTATGACCTATCAAATCGATACCTGATGAGTCATTTTGATTCTTTCCCTCTGGGCTTGAGATTATCTCCTCAAGAAATGAGTTATAGATTGGGTCTTTTAATGAATTTTCCTCATAATCTTCATCCCAATCAAAAGTGAATGCTTGGAGAGTGCCTTTTGAATCATAAAACTCAAAATATGTAAAGGATTCATATTCTGGGTGAAGGTCACTCTCAGTATCATCCAATCCTGATTCCTGATGGTCCTAAAAATGGAAAGTCTCCATATCCATGAACTCTAAATCTGGTCCGTCACCATGTTTCCTGGCATTCCTGGGTATATCCTCAAGTTCAAAGGTGAAAGCCTCCACTATACTTATGTCATTATGCTCGACTAGATCATCATCTAGAATGTGAAAGGTTTCTAATTCAGGTTCTAGGTTTTCTATTAAGGATATGGTCATGAGGTCCTGTATAAAACCTAGTTGTTCTGTCAAGCATTTCCTTTCGTTGCCTCAAAAATATTAATCTTACCATGTTGATCTCCTGAGGCAATTGTCATATGCCCTAATTCACAATTAATTATGGCCCTTGCAGTGGCCAAGAATGGTCTTCCCCAAAATTATGGGCATATCCTGTATCTGTTACGGTGTCACCATGTCAAGAATTAGGAAATTAGCTAGGTAGCTGAAATCTTTAACTCTAAGTACCACATCCTCTACCATCCCAATTGGTGTGATTAGGGCTCGATCAACTAGTTGCAAAGTGACATGAGCAGGTTTTAGCTGTCCGATCTATAATTTTTCAAATAGGGTGGTAAGGATGAGGTTGATTGAAGTGCCCAGGTCCAGTACAGCCCGCTTGAAGTTTGTATCACTGATATTGCAAGGAATTAGCAGGGTGCCTAGCGGGGTGCCTGGATCAGATTTCTTAGGAGGTAGACTGTTTTGGACTATGGCACTTATATTTTCAAACAGTACTACCTTTCCTAGTGTTTGTTCTTTCATCTCCTTTTTGGGTAAGTCAGGTGAGGTTTGGTTGAGAGTGAGGATATCAAGTAGTGGAATCATGACTTGTGCATTCCTCAAAGGTCCTATTGATTACGTAGCAATCATAGGTCTTAAGTGACCTAAATTAGCCTAGGAGTTAGCATAAGTTAGGGTAATTCATGCATACATAAGCATTATCTGCATCTTTACTGCTTTACTTTAGCTATGCATAAAATAATGTTATAATGTGCTAATTAAGTGCATTATGTCGGTTGTAGGCAATAAGCTGATCTGGAGCAGGATCTGAAGCTGGATCAGGAATAACGGGTGTTGCAGTAGAGCGGGAGTAGAAGACTTAGATTAGATGTAGGAATAATGATGTAAGGGAGTTAAGGTTTGCTATTTTATTAAGTAGGAATATAGCAGTAAAATGTGAAGAGCTTAGGTCCCATCCTAGCCCTAGGATAGTCTAGAGACTTCCCCAAGCCTTAGCCACCCTTAGATTAGGTCACAACACCCTAGGAGGCCCTAAAACCATAGTTCCAACCCTTATCTGGATGTCCAAATAAGTTATATGGCGTCCAGGACCCTTAGCCAACTCCCGCACACCTCAAACCCACTTCTGCAGTGTTATTGGACGTCCAGACACTTTGTCAGACGTCT
Organism: Thalassia testudinum; assembly: GCA_037157565.1. NCBI lineage: Eukaryota > Viridiplantae > Streptophyta > Magnoliopsida > Alismatales > Hydrocharitaceae > Thalassia > Thalassia testudinum. Next base: position 66,308,688 of record JAZHRO010000063.1, read on the forward strand.
AATTTCTGCAGAATACCCAAAATAGAACCTTGATTTCCCTTGACTCAGATTGGACATCTAGAACTAAAGTCTGGACTTCTGATTTTTGAGTATAATTCGTCTGATCACATTTTTGGACGTCTGGTACTAGTCTCCAGTCCCTGTTTTGAGATTCAAGTCTTGATCTTGGATCTCTAGCTCCCTAGACCTAATCCCAACCCCATAGGAACCTAAATTAAGGTGTCCTAACCCTAGTACATCACCTCTAGACCTACCTAAGGACCTAATTAGGTCCTCACCAAACCCAATTGACTTACATCAAAGTCAATTACTTTCACCTAAGTCAATTGGACTCATTGAGTCCAATTGAGCTTAGATCTCAACCCACACAAGTTCAATTGGACTTAGTGATAGTTCAATTGACCAAAACCCAACCTAATTGAGTTATTTCACTCTCAATTAGGTTCACAACTCATTCAATTAAACTTGGGTTGAGTTTAATTGCAAATCCCCTTAGCAATTAGGGTTTGTAACCCTAATTCAAGACATACACCCACCTAAACCCCTTATGACCTAACCTAAACCACCTAGCCACATAGAGCACGATCATACACACACACACACACACCCATTCATGCACACCACACTTCTCTAGAGTTCTCTAGAACTCTCTTGAGGTGGCGCCACCTCTTGGTTGCCAAAATTAGCAACCAAGAGGCATTCAAAAATGAGATCCACATTTTTTGGATCTCATAACCATATGGCTGGCCACTCTTGGACTCTCTCTAGAGAGTTCCACACCTCTCTAGAGAGAAGCCCTTAGATCTATAAAAAGACCCAATGGGTGGCCAATTGCACCCATTCACATTCTTGCACCCATTCACTTCCTTGGCTCCATTCACATCCACCTCCACTTAGGCTAGCCACTCCATCTCAACGAGCTGAGCACCACCATGAAGGACACTATGCCGGGATGCTGGATCACTCCTCTCTCTCTCCAAGGGCCGGCCTAAGCTCCATTGGTCGCCCCTCATTCTCCTCTTGACCACTCCAAGGCCATCGGAGACCACCTCCGAATGCCCTTCTATTCTGATATATCTGGATTAGTAGTTTATGCTCTTCATAGTTTTACTGCTTTTAATTACTACTTGGTAGCGTAGTCCTTATTCTCCCCAAATGATGCATGCAAAATCCCCCCGTAGATTCTTGTATGCGATTGTTTTCTGATAGCTAGATCTATATTTTTAAGCATTCATGTACAAGCTTTCCTCTACAAGTTCATGTTGCAAACACTCTCTAAATGAATGAATGAAAAATATATTTTCTATATATATATGTTTATGTTTTGAAATCACCATGAGCTTATTGATTGCCATCATTTTTGAGTGATTCAAGTTGCCTGTTTTCACTTGTTTATCTATTCCGCAACAAGCATGTCGTTTCCTAAAAATATAGAAAATCTAACTATAGATGCATTTTCTGTGAATAGTCACCACCTCATTAGAATCGTGTGCACATAAACTCACACTTTCACCTTTGTGATATATTTAACACACGCGCACGTAATCAGGGTTCACAATGGAAGTGGTGAAGTTTTAATCAGAAGGTTGAAAATCGGCATGCGAATTTAAACAAAGTAGAGTGGTAAAAGATCTAATTCAAACATAAAACAAACGCCTCCCAGAGACGAACGACCGAGACTCAAGTCTCGTTATCTTTTTACAAATATCTTTGTTTGAGTGTATTGCACACTATACTACGACGCTTTTCCTATCAAACGCGCTTTACGACTACCGAACACCCGTTATATCACTTTATGACAATCCTTAGTGCGGAGGTGAGATATGACCTGGGATAGGGGAATAGATTGGCTATCTTTAGGGATGGGTTTTTGTTCTTTCATAACATTTATCATAGCACAATCATGGTGGGGAGGTGGATGGGGAAAAGTCGGACCTTGCTATTGCTGTGGGGGTGGGGTTGGGTAAGTTATGGTGTGTTTATGCTCAGTTGAGGTGGATGGAGAAAACATGAAGGTATGAGTCGTTGGACCAGGTTTGGTATAACATGTTTGACCTTGAAATTGGTTTAGAACGTGTTTTTGGGTCAACATGTTAGGATTTGGCAAAGGTTGGGAAGGAAGTGTGCCAAGCTGGCGAGAATTTGCTAGCTGGGTCATTTGATTGCGAAGTTTAGTGATTTCTTTTTTGTGCTGCTTTTGCATGTCAACCAAGGTTTGAAGAATTAAAGATGTCTGATCTTTCTTAGGTGGTTTAGATTGGAAATTTTGAGTGGGCCTTGGTTGGGTGGGCTGATAAGGATGCGGAGCCTGTGGTCAGGGTTGAAATTGAGGCCTTAGATTCGGGTTATTTCCCAACCATGAAAAGTTAGGATGATTACGCCATCTAGGGTTATAAGTGTTGGAGAAAGGATTATTTTGGACGGCATGGAGATCCTTGTAGGTCTGTGGAGCTCTGAGATAATTAGGGTATGGGGGTTCAGAGTTCCCCCAACTGTGGTGGGTTGACCTGGAGTTGCCTCTAAAGTCATAATCAGATGAGGGTGGACGAGCATCCATCCTCGGGGAGTGGTAGATGTTGTGCGTAGCCTTCCTTCTCGTGGGTTGGTGTACGTATGTGCTTTGAGGTGCAGAGGTGGATTTGTGTAGATGACAAGTGATGTCATCCACCTTCTTTTCGATAATGGAGACCTTATCCAATGGACTAGCTGCCAACTCCAGATCAATGGATGTGGAAAGGCCTCGGGATTCGTGTACTGTTGAATGCTACAAGTTGCTATGCTAACGTGTTTGGTTTTGAAAACCTGTCGGTGTAGTTTGAAGGCGAAGAACTCGTGTTTAACAAATAAAATTTATACCGAAATAGAAATCCCAAGTCGACACAGGGAGGCGGACGTTTGATTTAAAAGCACGCATTTGTTTTATTTGTCATGAAGTACAATAATGATTAGAAACTATCTATCTATTTACAATAAATAGAAGAGAGAGAGAGAATGAGAGAGCGAGAGAATATTATAAACAAAAACCAAAAAGAGATGTAGAATGAACATGGAATTCATTATTAGAAGGATTGTTCACTACACTAAACATTACGACTAGAAAGCGAGAAAATGATTACACTAGCAAGTAGTAAATCTACTCTAGAAAGTAGTAAATCTATTCTAGAAAGCAGTAAAAAGAATAGGGAGAGAGATATCCTCCTCAATGGTCTCTTGGAGGATTAGCCGGACAGGATGATGTCTGGACGACGGGGAACGGAGTAGGACGAAGGAGGGCGAAGCAGGAAGAACAGGAACAGGGCAACATGTCGTTGTCGTCGCGGGATTTGCTTCTGAAAGGGGGACGAAAAATTGACTTTATCTCGCGAGAAGCATCCCGGGTGTGGGACAAGCTTCTCTTAAGCTTTGGAGAGGGAGAGAAAAGAAGGAAGGGATGAGAATTTCGTGTGGAGGGGGTCTCCTTTTATAGTTGCAAGGAGTGAGGGCAATTTGGTCATTTAAATATCAAAACATTAAATAAGGGGTCTTTAGTGACAGATAAAACCATCGCTAAAGCCCCATCATGGGTGTAGTGGGGCACCGCCTACGTGGCCGCTCGCCTCCTCGCACGTAACGCGTGCTCCACGATCTGCGATTCTTAGCCATCCGATCGTGAGATCGGATGGCTTATCTCGCGCCTCCGCCCACTCCTTAGTGTGTGCCTGCCCGCATTTGATCTCTCGTGAGGCGTGAGCGTGCAATAGCTCATGGGCGCTATCGAGCGCCCACAGCCGCTCGATTCTCATCGCACGGTCGCACGTGCCCGCTTGCTTGCGCTCGCTCGCCTGCGCATGTGGATTCGAACCTGCACCTTAAGGCGACTGAGCGCCTTATCCATTGCACTGCACGAGTGGATGGGCAGGCGGCCGATCTTTTGATCATGCGATCAGGACAGTTGGATTGAGATCCAACGGTCGAGATAGCTCCTTTCAACGATTCTTTAGGGTCTTCAAGCGCCGGTTGAGCTCATCTCTCAGCTATTGGATCTTGATCCAACGGCGGAGATGCGTGGGCGCTAGAAGCTTCAATGGTTGAGGGCGGCTGGTTGGGCAGCTGAGATGGCACCACGTGGTGCCATCTTGGCCATCCATCTTCTAGATGATGTAGATGGTGCCACGGTTGTCAGATTGAGTCAATTTTCACGCCATTAGGCTGTGATCGTCGATCTGAATCCATCCGTGCGGTCGGATTTTTCGTTTAAAGTGTGGATTCACACTATCTTGGCCCTTTATTTTCTAGGGTTCCCTGATCTCTATTTGATGCTACAGATGTCTGATTAGGGCGATCTTGGAGTCGTTGAACTCCAATCGTCGCCCTGATCACATCTGTACGGTTGGATCTTCGATCCGAGGCCCCGATAAAAATTTTGCCTTGTCCATGAACATAAAAGGAGACAATTAACCTCCATTTTATTCAAACTAATCTAAATGCAACCTAATGCATGTTATGAAATATTTATAGTATGCAATGCAATTCTATGCTTAAGAACATGCATAAATAGACATCTTATGCAATGTAAACATGTTTACATCGTGTACCCCCGATTGTTTGTCAATGTGTGGGTGGACGTTCGGTCGTACGCACCCAATGACTCATTGTTTAGGGAGTTCTCGCACATGTTCTCGAGAATTTCCTAAATCGTGTCCCTATGTTCACCCATGATGCTACCACCACAGGTTGCATTGACAAAGAGCTTGATGTCTTCACGGAGTCTGTTGTGAAAGGATTGGACTTGTTCCCACTTCGGAACTCCGTGATGGGGGCACTTACGCATGAGATCCAGAAAACGATCCCATGCCTCATGTAGAGATTTTCCCATTCCTTGGGAGAAGTGTGTGATTTGGTGCCGCATCATATTTGTACGACCAATGGGGTAGAATTTTTGTAGGAAGGCGGTCTGAAGTTCTCCCCATGTGTTGATCGTGTGTGGTTGAGTTTGAAACCAGTGAGCAGCTTTGTTAGCTAGAGAGAATGAGAAGAGTTTCAAGAGTAATCCGTCCCGATTTTGTACATCTACCCCAAAAGTGTGAGCCAGATGTTTTAGGTTTTTGATGTGTTGAAAAGGATCCTCAGAGTTTGAGCCATGAAATTTTGGGGTCATATGAAGCATGCTAGTCTTGAGATCCACCTTGGGTCCTCCTGTGGGAATGTTTATTCGGGGTTCGATCTCCACCACTGCAGGATTATAGTGATCTTGCATTTTAGGACGTGGCAGTGGGTTTATGATGGCATTGATTTGATTTCGGAAATCATGGAATTGTTGCTCAAGGTTAGGTTGATCTTCTTGGTGATCCATAGCTGATAAGGGGGAAGTAGGTTTTGAATCAGAAGATATGTCAATGTGATCAGGTTGTTGCACAAACACGAAAGTTGAGGCTTGACCTCGATGAGAGTGCATGACTAATGGTTGCCTCAAGGGTGGTCTTAAGGACCTCCTCTTGAACATGCACTGATGGAGTAGATGAGGGATAGCAGGTGATGGACCCAATTAAGACACCCAAAAAGTTTTGAAGACTATAGAGGTTCGAGGTGGATGATACCCCTTAGTCAGAAAGTCGTCCACCTGAGAATTACTTGGGCAGCCAGAAAGGGAGAGTCCCGTGAAGACCCCTACATGGTAGAGCGCCCCCACGGGTTACAGGGTTTCCCCCACCCAACCTTTCTTGTCACAGAGGGTCCAGGTAGACTAGAATGGGGACTTGACCTCTTAAGTCTACCAGTTTTAGATTAAGTGCACAGGTGCTTATGTTTTCGCTTGAACTTTAAGATGTTTTTGTGCAAGATGACCTAATTTGAAGATTGGTTAACCCAACAAGGTGGGTCAGCTGCACCTGGTTGTCCTTTGAGAAATTTAGGTCCCTCTTTTAGTGTTCAAATGAAATTAAGAGCCTGATTTTAGGGTTTGCTTGAATAGATCAATTCAATTAAGGCTTAGGAACACACACTGTTTGGGAAGGTTAATTCTTGATTAAGCAAGTGTGTCTCTAAAACCCTAAACTGGAAACCCTAATTGGCTCTGATTGGTCCAATTCAATTCGTCCAAATATGGTACCTAGGGCTCAAGTAAGAAGGTGATAGGCCTAGATACCTTAAATCCTGAGTAGGTGCACAAATTAGGGTTTGGATGTTCTCTAAACAGATTGTATCAAATCAGGCAACTTTATGATTAATCTAAGAATAGAATGCAAGTTGAACCTAATTAATTTGTTTCTTCTTTTAGCTTTTTCAGACTCAGGGACTTAGGAAAAATAGGATGGAGTTTACATTCCCCTGGAGTGTTCTGATGTGCGGCTGATCTTCTTTCAATGTATCCCTGTCATAGATCATAGTCAAAAGAGAGAGAGCAAGTTAGTATCAAATCAGATATTGCAATCAAGATATCAAAGTTGTGCGTTGCTCCCCGACAACGACGCCAAAATGTTTATGGAGCGAAATTGATGTTATAAAAGGTGTGTCATAGTATAGGTCAAAATCACTTGAAAACAAATAAGATTTATGCTTGAAAGAAATCCGAGGTCGAACACAGGGAGCAAGTAACAATTAACTCTCAATATTGCAATTCTATCAATGTATAACAATAAATCCAAGCAAGAATGATATATATGATAAAGCAAATGTCAATGAAGAAAAAAGATTAGGGTACACTGGTGATTCGAATCACTAATTACCCCTAAGCACAAATAAGCTTAAGTATCTCAAATAATGCAACAGTAATATCAACACAATAGTAGTATCAGTCGACTTAAGTAGCAGGTGCTACAGTGCTAGGGAAGCACTGTTCTTCTCTATCCTTTTCCTTCTTCTCTTCTTCTTCTCTTGGCTTTTCTTTTCATTCTCTGCTTCTTCTCTTCTTTACACACAGAGGGGCTCTGATTTTGGCTAGGTGTTGAAATCCTCATAGCAAAACCCTCCCCTAACCCGTGCACTCTCTCTCTCTTTCTCTCTCTGGGTTTCGCCCTCCCAGGGCCTTCCATAGTCATGGGTAATCGGATTCGGATCTAAGCGCACCCGGGACCAGGGCTGTGGGCGTGGGTCACAGCTGAGGTGTGCATAGTAGGTAGGTAAACAGGTTAGACCAAGCCCGCGTGATGCGTGTCACAGGTGAGGCACGTGTGAAGGGGTGGCGAGGGACCTCACCCCCCTGTGTGACTTGAGGCGAACAGCTTAGATGACTTTTTCTTCATATATCGCTTCAGTGCTTCGTCAACTTCCAATGTGGCACTATCCTCCTCAGCTTTCCTCCTCGCATGGTGCAGCGACAGTATCGAGCTAATTCTGGTTAGAGGTTCGATCAAAGGACCAAATTGATCCCTTGGTTTGCGTTCTTGGACGAAGTCCGCTGCACTTGTAGCTTCCACCTGTGCTTGCAATGGCTGAGGAGAGCTTCAAGCTTTGCTCGAGCTCGCCGTTAATGGCATGGACTAGACACCTGAAAATCAAGAAAAAGGGCCTCACGACCGCATCAGATGGTTCAGCAGGATCATGATGATGTAGTAAAGACGTTGGTGGCGGTAGCGTGCTGCAAGGGGGGTTGGAGATGGCTGGTGGAGGTGGATTAGGTTGAAGAATAGTGGGTTGTTCGGTGGGTAGTTAGGAGGGGCAATTGACCTAACTAAGTTAGGGCTTTTGCTCCTGGGATCGAGGTGGAGGTGTAGGGATGAGCGGTGGCCAATTTGGTGGAGCGTATTGGCTATGCGAACTTGCCGGAGGTACACTAGCGAGGTGGAAGACAGGGAGCGTGCGTGTGAGATGGCAGTCGAAATGGAGTGTGGTTGGTGTCTGAGTGAAGTAGACGAGTTAGGGAACTTATCTAGGTGATTGGCAGACGACGGGGAGTAGAAGCGATGCCGGTTGCGGTGTGGTCGGCACCGGAGAAGAAGGTGACTCCGATGAGAAGGAAACAACGAGGAAGACGGAGGGAGGGACACCTGCTGGTATGGCACGACACGGAGGAAGACGAGGAAGATGAATCTGTCGCTAGTATTCTAGATGGACGATGAGAGAGGTTGAGAGGAATCATCGGAGCTTGAGGAGCCTTTCAGTCGGAATAGGAAGGAGGAATGTGGGGAATTTTCGGCCAAAATTGAGCTTGGGATGGGCGGTATGCATTGGGGCTTCTTTTATAGGCCTTTGGAGGGCGATATGAGCTTGCGAAGCAAGCTTCCCAAGCTTGGAATGTTCACCGAAAATGGGAGCTTGAAAGATACCTGAATCTCTCATGCATTTGCATGAAAGATTGGGAAGGTTGTAGGGCTTCTGATCTGGCTCAAAAGGAAGGGAATTCCTTGAACTTCCCTTTCAAATTTGAGAGGGATTTGTCAAGGAATCAAGGAGAAAATGCCAAATCAAGCTTTCCAGAGTTGTAGGATTAGGATTTCATGATGGTAGGGACCTATTTGAAGAAAGAGATGATAAATTTGGGGACCTGTTTGTAAAGGATTCAAAAGTTAGGAGCATGTGTGTGAGATAAAAGAGTCAGACAGGACCAAATTACAAACTAGGTCAAGATGATCTCAGATTGGGTCCAAATTTTGATACAAACCTAATTTGGACCTAAGGAATCCAATGGTGAAGTTAGATTTATATTTTGACCACGTTTGGATAGAGAAATTGCATAATTACCCAAATTAGTGTAAATGTCTGTTTGAGACTCTATTTTGGGTCAAGTTGGGTTCTGATGGTCAAATTGAAGGTACCAAACCCTAGAGAATATTTTTATATAAATTTTAGAGGGTTTAGGTGAATTTTATTCTGACCAGAATCTCAGTTAATTAAGCAGGTCCATTTTTAGGGTTTCAGATGTCATTTAATTCCTGAAACGCGCAAAAACCCTTTTCAGTCTATTCTAACCCACTTGTTAGACTCTTAATACCATTTGACCTTTGTTAAACCCTTGAGACAACCCATGGTTATTCTATTTTTGTGATATAATGATAAATTTGCATAAATAACCCTATATTCTTATCTTCTCAAATCAATGTTTTGTGCCCTTAAGACTTTCTGATGGATATGTAAGAGCTTTTGTTGACTTAATTAGATTAGACTGAGCTAGTTATGACTCATGATGGTGTTCCCATCAGTAGGTTGGGTGGCCATGTAGGTGGAGTTGGTTTTGAGCTTTAGCTAAGCTAGCTAAACTAGTGGGTGAGTAGAAGAAGAGGTTGGAGGAATTAGGGTTTAAGGAAGAGGAGCTGAGGAAGTAGCCTTGAGCTGTTCTGAAGCTTGTGGGAGCTGATAGTTGTTGAAGAAATATTTTTGGGAGCTGAACTACTCAACTTTAGCATGCTAGTTCTTTGCTAGCTACTAATTTGAATGGGTTGAGTTGAGTTGAGCTGGTCTCAACTCTTTTGGAGCTGGGGGAAGCTGGCTGTGAACTTCTTTCCTGACCTAGCTTAGCTAGATGAAGACTAGTAGCTAAGCCAAGTTGACTGGAGCTCCTGTGGGCTAAGTAGAGCTAGGATGAGTTGGAATGAGCTGAGCTAAAGTTGGAATGAACTCCCGTCAACTAAGCTGAGCTAGTTAAAGCTCCCAGTGAACTGATGGGAGCTAGGATGAGCTAGTCTCAACCAAGTTGAGCTGGATCTGAGCTGAGTTGAGGTGGGTTGAGCTACCTCGAGCTACGATCTAGCTATTATGAGTTGAATGGAGCTTGGGGAGCTAAACCTAACTCATGTGGGCTAATAATCAGCTGAGATGTGTTTGATCCAGCTAGGGTTCAATTGAAATGCTCTTCTTCTTCACTTTCTTCCTTCTTGAGTGCTAGGGTTTTAAGTGTTTTAACATCTGCTTATCCTTAACACTCAAGTAAACATGTTAAAAACACAAAAAGAATGCAATGCATGCCTAACCTAGATTATACCTAAATGCAACCAGAAAACCTGTTTGTAGAGTTAAAAACCTACGAGCAAGATTTGTTTTAAGGAATAAGAATGATGATAAACTGGCATTTATCACACCCCCATGCTTATCTTTTGCTAGGCTTTTAGCAAAACTTAATTTTTACAAAATAGATTTTTGGGGAAAACTATCTTTTGAGGGGGAGGAAATTACAGGACCTTGGTTGGTGAAAACATGAGAGGCACGGGATTTGTTAAAGATAAACATCAGGATTTGTTTTCGGATCCAAAAATTAGATGAATTGGGATCAATGTATCCTGTAAAAATTTACAAATTAACTCATTGTTAATTCAAATGGCCCAAAACCATTTTGCAGTTATGATTTCTTTGGCTCTTGAATCCGATTCGTAACTTGCATGATACTTTAAAACTTTGAGTTCATGCTTGTGAATGCCAACATTTATAAGGTTGTGTATTTGTTTAAAACTCTTTTTTTTTAACTCCTCCCATGCTTATTCTTAGCTTAATCCTATAACAGATGTATCAAGATCATCATTCTCGTTACCAATCCTCAAGGAGGTTCTGGTGCTAGCACTTCGGGATAGTACTGTACAAGACACCACCCTGGAGCTCATAACCCCAAAACATAATGTGATGTAAAGGGGTGCTCCAAGCAAACTTAAGCTCTTGCTTTGACGCTATGGGTAGAGCATCGTCTAATGATAAGTCATCATCATCCATATATAGCTTTAATTAGTCATAATCAACTGATAAATGCTCCTACATAACGGCCAAAGAGCCGTAATTCACTACACATCCTTTCTGAGTGATAAACATGAAAACAAGGGTAGATATGTAGTTTTAAAAGAATATCTTAATTGTAGAACAATCATGGGGTTTTCCGGAGGTAAATTAAGGGTCAAATGGTCATAAATGTCTAATAAGTGGGTTCATGCAGGCAGAAACGGATTTTCTCATGTTTCGAGAATTAATGGACATTTGAAACCCTAAAAATAGACCTGCTTAATTAACTGAGGTTTTGGTCAAGATGAAATTCACCTAAACCTTCTAAAAATCATAGAAAAATATTCTCTAAGGTTTGGTACCTTTGAATTGACCATCTGAAGTCGATTTGACCTAAAATAGTCTCAGACAGATAATTACCCTAATTTGGGTTTTTGCATAAATTACCCAATCAAACTTGGTCAAAACCTAAATCCAACTTCACTATTAGATTCCTTGAGTCCAAATTAGGTTTGTACCAAAGTTTGGGCCCAATTAGAGATCACCTTGACCTAGTTTACATTTCAGTCCAATCTGGCTCTTTTCTCTTACACATATTCCCCTAACTTTTGAGATCCTTGCAAATATGCCCCTAACTTCATCATATTATTCACCAAAAGGTTCCCACCTCCTTCAACTCCTAAACCCACTTCACCGACGACCTTCAATCAGGGATTACTCCCTGATTTCACGGCAAAACTCTTCCAAATTTGAAAGGGAGGTTCCTGAGAGAATCCTTTACAATTTAAACCTAGTCTTGGGCTCTAATTCTTTGCCAAAAGATCATGTGAACCTTTCAAAGGTTCAGGTTTCCTTATACGTGAAGCTTTCAAGCTACCAAGCTTGAAATGATCCCTTAAGCCCTATAAAAATACCCACATTGCATGGCCGTAATCCTTAGTAAGGTTTAGGGCCAAAAACCTCTTCCTAACCCTACCTCCGGCCCCTCTCCGACCAAGCTTTGGTGATGTTCCATCCCCTTCATCCTACAGGCAGCTAACCGCCAAATTGGCCTGCCCATCCTATTCCTCATCTTCCTTTGTGCCTCGTCAGTCAAAGCAAGGGCCGTCTTCCCCTTTCCTCGTCGCCATCCCCCTCCGGAGAGTTCATCTTCCCCATCGCCGGCCTACCAAAACCGACACGGACTCTACCTCCTTCATCCAATTAGATTAGGTAGTTAGGTCTCCTTAGATTCTTAGGGTAATTTCCTTTATCCAAAAACCTAAAAACACACCTCGACCTAACCACCATCCACCTTCTTCCTCTGCTCCGACCACATCTTTGGCAAGGCTCTCCCATCATTCCACCATACTGCATGCCTCACTGACAATCCCAAAAGCTCTACCATTCATCCTTGCACCAAACCCCTCTCCTATTTCATCATCTCGACCACTCAAACCCCCCATCGACCAACCCACCTTCGCATGCCATTTTCCGTCATTGCCAAACCTCCACGACACTTCTTGCTCCACGCTACGACCACCACCGCATTAGTCGTGCCCCGACGACCCTTCTAAGCTTATTTGACATGGCCGAGAGGCCATATTCTTCTATTTTTGGTCCGACCGGAGCTCTACCACCGCATCATCATCTTCGGCTTGTTCTTAGCCGTGCGGCCTTATTCTTCATCAAGAACCCTCCAAGCTGTGCGGGTGTATCCCAGGTTCACCTCTAGGTCTTTGATTGAAGCCTCCATCAGCTACAGCCACTCAATTGAGGATGTCTTCACAGCTGCAGCACACGAGTAGAAAGGGATGTGTGATAGTCGCACATCATAGAGGGAGGAGGAGTGACTATCGCATATATTATTTTTCTTCATATGATTGGTTGCCGTAAGAACACTTGGGGTGAGGTCCCTCACACCCGCATATATACTCGACCCGACTAGCCTTACTCCTTGGCTGTGACACTCATGCACGCAGCCCTGGATCCGGTTATGCAACTCGTATGCCCGACTGAGGTTCGAATTTCTGCGAAAGAGGAGAGAAGGAAGGAAAGAGAGAGAGGGGGAGGGGAGGGTTTTGCTCCTTGGTACAGCTGTGCAGCACTTAGTCGTTGGGAAGTAAAGAAGAAAAGAGCCAAGGAAGAAGAAAAGAGAAGGCTTGTAGAGGAAAGGAAAGGAAAGAAGAAGGGGCCGTGCCAAAGAAGAGAAAGGAAAGAGAGAAGAAGAAGAAGCTCAAGAGAAGAGAGCAGAGAAGAAGAATAGAAGATTGAAAGCACTGTAGCAAGCAACAGTTAAGTCATTTGATTACCAAATCAAACATCTGATCACTATTTATTTATTTCAAACATTTGAGTAATTGATATATATATGGTTAGACTAATAATTGGTGATTCAAATCACCATTATTTTGTCTTAGATATCTTTTTGGTCTCTTTAAGTCTTGAAATACTTATGTTATTTGTTGAATATCTAATGTGACAGATTAGCATTTATTGAATATCATTATTCTTGGCTTATTCTTGTGCTCATTTATATATTCATTAAGATTAGTGTGTGAATTCCTATTTGCTCTCTGTGTTTGACCTCGGACTTCATTTCCATATTTTCAAGTTATAAATTATATTTGTTGACAAGAGATTTCGACTATACTGCAACGTAACGATTTTAAAAACATCGATCTCACCCCACTCAACATCGTTCAAGACACTTGGGCTGCAAAATTGTGCCTTAATGCTCCATCTAAAGATATAAGATATAGATATAGAGTAGCGCTGAGGCAGTAACATGTTGACATCGCATCCTTAAAGGGGGCATTTTCCTCCTCAGCAGTGGGAACTCAAACCATTGATCAGCTTTGGATTTTACTAAGGCCAAATAAGGGGTTTTTCTAATTTCTAAATGTTTTTTAGGTGTTGGCTTGTGTGTGAAATTTGACACAAGAATTTTGCAAGAGATGCAAGTTTTTGGATTGGAAACTAAGCCAGGTAATTTTTGGGTCACAAAAGGAGATCAAGTCACCTAAATCATTATGAGTTTAGGTGGAATTTAGATAGGGATACTTGATCTAGTCAAAAAAATGGACCCAAAGATTCTAACAACCAGATCTGTATCCTTATCCCTAATTTGTTAAAGATTAAATCCCATTGCGCCTTAAGATGAATCTTTCAACCTTGGTTGCGATTTCAAAATTTCCTCAAAAAGTTTTCAACATTTTTTTTTTAATTTTATTTTTATCTTTTGGGTATGCATGAAGAAAGGGAAACAACAAAATTGAATGTTTTTGGGTTTTGAAAATCCTGATTTTATCGTCAAAATTCAAAAAACACCCCCCTATGCTTAAGATATAGCATGTCCGCATGTAGTAGGGAGGGAGAAGAGATTACCTTGGTGAAGGCGGTCAAAATCTGGATAGTTAAAACCTCTGAAGAAAAGAAAAATGAAAAGCAGGAAAAAAAATGGTGTGTTACCTCCTATCCAGTGCTATCTTTTACACCATTCAACCGGGTGTGGAGTGCATTAATTATCGGGTATGTCGTGGAGGTCTTGAGAATTGGATTTCACGTTAAGGTTATTATCAAGATAGGGCTTAAGTCATTGGCCATTGAATTTGAAATTATTGTTGTTTTTTGGATCCAAAATTTCAACGGCATCGTCGGGATAAGTTTGAACTATAATATAAGGATCGATCCATTTAGATTTGAGCTTGCCAAAAAATAAACGTAACCTTACATCAAAAAGCCATATGTGTTGCTTGGGTTCAAAAGATTTCCGAATGACGAATTTATCATGAAATTTCTTGGTTCAGTCTTTGTAAAGGCATGCATTTTCATAGGCCATGTTGCGAAGTTCTTCAAGTTTAGTTAAGTGTAATTCCTGTGTTTACCAGCCACGTCTAAATTGTAATTGAATTGTTTTATCACCCAATAAGCTCTATGTTCTAGTTCAACTGGGAGATGACATGCCTTGCCAAAAATAAGACGAGAAGGTGACATGCCAATGGGTTTTTGAAAGCTATACGGTAAGCCCATAATGCATCGTAAAGTTTTAGTGACCAATCTTTTCGGTTAGGGTTTACTGTCTTTTGCAAAATATTTTTGATCTCCCGATTGGAGACTTCAGCTTGGCCATTAGTTTGAGAGTGATATGGTGTGAAGATTTTATGATTCACACCATATTTAGCGAGAAGTTGACAGAACTGAGAATGTGTAAAATGTGAGCCTACATCACTAATAATGGTATTAGGAACACCGAAACATAAAAAAATGTTTTTCTTGATGAAATTCACGATGACCTGATGATCATTAGTGCATGTTGATGTCGCGGAAATGCATTTGTGGAAAGTCACTCGTTGTAGCGTGTTTTACGACATCAATTTTAAATAAAAATATTGGATGTGAGTCCGAGTGTCAAACACAGGAAGGTGTGGAATCGGATCAGAGATTCGCTTTCGTGTCATAAAAATTCATCTTTTGTTCACTTGCAAACCAGAAAGAACGAGAAAGAAAGAGAGAGAAAGAGAGAGAGAGATGTAGGGTTAGAGTATTATGATGATGATGTGATAATAGCTAGAAATTAAGCAAGATAATCCATTATCAAAAAAATAGAATTGTTTCACAATAACACTAGAGGAAAGCTTTAAATGACAAGTATTAAACTAAAGAACCAGCTAATTGGAGAGGTGAGGTAGCCACGGCGGTGGAGGGACTTCCGTCGGTGGGTCGACATCTTTGGGATGTGCTCTTAGCTCTAGAAGGTGGTGGTAGCTCTTGGCTAGAAGATGGGTGTAAATGAGGGGGGTAGGTCTCTTTTTATATTGTCGAAAAGGTCTAAAATTCATCCTTGGGTCAACAGCGACATTCAAAGCATCACTGAAGACCCGCTGCATGCGTCGCTAAAGCCCTACCCTTGCACCTGCTCCTTCAATGTAAGTGCTGGCCCGCGTGCCCTGTGCGCTGTGTTGCATGTGCATGCACTACACGTTGCGTTGCTGCTCTGCGTGCGCGCGTACGCTATGCGTGCATTGTTGCTGCTGCTTCACGCGTGCCTCGATTGCAAATTGGGGGGGTTATGGGGATTCGAACCTGCAACCCTCCCTTGGAAGTTGGGTCATCAACCAATGCGCCAGGTCGACGTTTGTGTTGAGGAGATGTCTTATGGGCACACGATGGAGGAAGCTTCTTAGCCATTGGATTAAGATCCAGTGACTGAGAATGGATGATCCAGATGTGGTGGTGGCTGTTGGTCAGTGTTGGGTGGCCTAGATGGCACCATGTGGCGCCATCTAGGCCATCCATCTTCTTTCTGTTGTAGAGGGTGCCATGGTGCTTGGATCGAGATAATTTCTGCGTTGCCGGACTGCGATCATCGCTCTGGATCCATCCGTATTGTCGGATTTTTCATCTGAAGCCCGTAAGGATGTTGCATTGCCCCCTGGCCATTGATCTTCCTTGGACTTGTTGTGGGAGCTACGGAGGTCGAATTGAGATGATTTTTAGTCCATTGGACTCCATTCGTCGATCCGGATCCATCTGTACGGTCCGATTGTTCATCTCAGACTTGTTTCAATATGAACTTGTACACAAGGTCGTTAAGCAATGATTTTAAGCAACTTAAATGTAAAGATCACGCAATATGCATGCAATGCTCTCAAGCTCATTATAATATGTCATTATTGCACAAGTACCCTCAAAATTGACTCTAATTGATAATATTAACATCGGTAATTGTAGAGTCATCATACCCCCATGCCCACCCCTTGCTAGACCTAAATGTGTGTAGATGCTTAGACTAAAAATCCCCCTAAATCTGAGGGCAGGTTGATAAGTTGTATACTTATCACCCTACCTTATTGACCATATTAATATAAATTATGGTGGTGAGGACTCGAGACCAAGTCCACATTTTAGTGGACACTCGGACTGATTAAGTCCGAAGACTTGAAGAGTCTAAGCATTTAGGTCCCTAATGTATCATTTCCTGAAGTTGACAAACTCCTAATACCTAAGTTTTCTCTTCCTTTTTATTTCATTTTTTTTAAAAATAATTCAAGCTAACAATATGTACTCAGAACATACAAATTACCACCCCCCTATGCCTAGGTTGGACAATGTCCTCATTGGAAAAAAAATGTATGCAAGGGAGTAAGGAAAGAAATCACTTGAATGTCAACAGTTAATCTGGTCAGCTTGAATCCTCTGGGTTGCCTCCCAGGAAGCTCTGAGTTTAGTGCCTTCAACTGGGCATAGTACACAAACAATAAGGAAAAAGTCACTTGAGTGGTCTGGTGTTGACTCAGAAAATAGTTGCAAATAGAGTTGAGTTTTGAAAACTCTTCGTTGTAGTGCAATTTGCGTGGAAAAACCATCAACAGATAAATTTTACCGAAACTCAAAAGGAATTCTAGGTCGAACATAGGGAGGTGGACGTTCGATAAAAAATCATATTTGTTTAATTGTCACGAAGCAAATTAACTGGTCGAATTTAATCAAAACTAGCCATCTACTTAAAGAATAATGAATAGAAGAGAGAGAGACAATATTACAAATAAAGACAAAATAGAGATAGAATAAATAGATATTTCATAACCACAAAATGATGTCTATTACAACTAATCACTACAACTACTTGTTACATTAGAAAGTAGGAAATCTACGCTAGAAAGCAATAAAAGAGAAGGTGGAGAGAAGTTATCCTCCTTAACGACTGCTTGGAGGATGACTTGCGATGACGAAGCGCCTGGAAGAATATGGTGAGATGCTGGACGAAAGAGAACGAAGATGGACGACAGAGGATGGGGTAGGGTGACGTTGCAGCAGGATCCGCTTCCTGAACGACGGTGAGAAGACAACTGCAGAATGCTCCACGAACGGGATGAGAAGGTGCAAAAATTATATTTTTAACTCTGGAGGAGCATCCCGGGTTTGGGACAAGCTGTTAGAGGTTTGGATGGGGTGAGAGAAGAGAGGAAGGGATGAAGAATTCGAGTGGTGGGCGTCTCCTTTTATAGCTGTAGGGATTGAGGGCAATTAGGTCATTTTATGCATGAAAACATTAATTTAGTGTCATTAGTGACAGATTTCAGCGTCACTAATGACCCCAAATGTGGGTGTAGAGCACTCGCCCGTGCGTTGCCTCACCTTCTACTACCTTCAACGCACAAACCCAAGTTCAAGCCTTCTCAGCCGTCTGATCGCAAGATCGGATGGCTTAAAGTGCATTTCCGGCCCTACCAGGAGGGGGTGACGTAATAATTGCGGAATTGAAATATAATCTTACAAATAAGCAATCACACAAAGTACATAAGAATTTATAGGTGGAAACCCAAACTGGGTGAAAACCACCACCTAACCCTCTCGAGTTAGGATTTTCCGATCAACCAAGTTGATCAAAATCCACTAAATCGAATCACTTTAAACGAGGGTGATTCAACCTCAATACAACCACGCTACTTAAACGAGGGTAGCGTATCTCAACCCCTTCTCTTCACGAGAAGGATTTTGTCTCACGAAGGTGACGGGAATTCGCAAAGTGAATACCCAACCAAATAACAAAGATAAAATAAACAAGTAATCCTATAGAGCCAACAAAGTAATTATAAACCTAGCTTCTATAGGAATTAGGAAACTCCCCTTTGCAAGGAGTGCGTCGAGTTGATGACGCGGTGCGTGAGCCACGCGACGGCGCAACTTCGCTCTCGTGAACAACGGAGGGAGAGCGGGTGCGCAACAGCTTGATGCTCTCAAGAGAAAGGAACTTGAGCTTGGAGAGCAAGAGCTAGCTAGGACACAAGAGAGTGGAAAGTGTATTACAAAGTGTTTCTTGTGTATCTTGGTCTCTCTTAGTGTGTGTTTGTGTTGCAAAGGTTCCCCTCTATTTATAGAGGCCTTAGGAAGGCTTAGGAAAGGTTCTATAGCCGTTGGGAACAAAGCCCAAGAGAATCAGCCTAAAATCAGGAACAATCATTGCTCTGACAGGCTTATCAGACGTCTGGAAGTTCACTTTAAGCCGTCTGATTCCAAGGTCAGACGTCTAATTTTGGGCGGGTCTCTTCCTGACTTGAATCAGATCTAAACAGCATTTTTGTGCAAGTCCATCATACGACATACAAGACGTCTGGCACTATGTCTGGACGTCTGGAAACTTACTTTTTCTGTGGGAATGGATTTCCAAATGTTGCAACGGCTAGAAAATCTCTAAGAAGAGATTTTGGGTCAGCCGAGGCAAAACGGTCAATTATCAGACGTCTGGAAAGGCCTAAGGACGTCTGATAAGGCTCTAACGGTCATATCCTCGAGTGTTTATTAAGCCAGCCAATGGTCCACTAATTGGACGTCTGGCAAAGTCATCAGACGTCTCCTAAGATGTCTGGTCTAAGGTTTGGACGTCTGATTTCATCAGATAGAACTAACTGTGTCCAGCCTAATAGTTATCAGACGTCTGAATCAACAGTCAGACGTCTTAAAACACTTTATCAGACGTCTGATTTTGGAATTAGACGTCTGGAAACTCTGTTTGAACCCTATATTGGTTTTCTAAGTGTTCTACAGAAAACCTAAGTATCCTAGGGTTGTGCCGGTGTTCCTAGGACTACTGTTAGGGTACTTTGAGGCTCTTTAACGTGAATCTAAGTAACAAAAATAAAGAGCAACAGAAGAAACAAAAAATACAAGGAGTACAAGAGAAGGAAATCTATCCTATTCTTCATCTCCTTCCTTCTTCAATCTATCGCTCCTCGTAAATCTCCTCTGTTTTCCATCAAGCTCCTCCAATCCATCCTGGATGCGAGCTCAAATTCCGTCTAAACACGTCTACTTTGCAATTGACCAGAAATCTAAGACTCCAAGTGCAAATGTTAAATAACACGTGTTTTGTTATCATCAAAACAAATGATCGTGGTGCTCTAGCACCAACAATCTCCCCCTTTTTGATGATGACAAAACCATAAATAGTAATGCAAAAAATCCTCCCCCTTTTTGACATTATCAAAAAGGTTTAATTGATTTTACATTTCCTATAACTCCCCCTTAAAACATGCTCTTCTATAAATTTCTTTTGACAAAGGTAATGCCTCCCCCCTTTTTTATAACAACAAGATAGCTATTATTTTTCTCCTCCTTTCTAAAGGAAATTTAGCTACCTTATATCTCCCCCTTAAAAATTGACAATTAGCTCATAAATTTTAACTCCCCCTATCTAAATGCTTATGATAAAAAGATAGGGTAAAAGGTTTTACCTCATCTACCATGGCCAATAAAATGGGCCGAATGGTGGTGGTGGATGCCACATCGGATGAGGCTCCCATCCGTAGCTTGGAGGCCCGGGCATCGGTGCCGGTCTCCAGTCTGGTGGTCGACGTGCTGCGGGTCCGTCGCTTGTTCGTCGTCTCGTTGGTCTTCTTGTTCTCCTCCTTGGTCTACTCCTTGGTTCTCCCAACTCGAGTTGACCAGACTTGAGCTTGTAGGTCCAGTCCTTTGTGTTGTAATTATCCCTGAACCCTACAAAATAAGATTTTAATTCTTTTTTCGGTATCCAAGTGGGCTTGGATCCGGATCTATTAGCGGGTCTCCTTGATGAAGATCCTTTCTCAACCTTAGGGCTATAAAAATTATCTACTTTATTGATTAATTCGTTGGAGTTTTCCCTAAGACATGCAATTTCTTTTTCTATAGTATGCATCTTAGTCTGTAAGTCAGAAATTTCTAACTTTAAACTATCATTTTCTTCAATCAATTTATTATTTTCATTGATGAGGTTATGATTTTCTAATAATAGGTTATCATTTTTAGGACAAGCTTCTAGATCCTTAAGTTTTATTTCTAACCTATCATTTTCAGATTTAAGAAAGCTAAGATTCTTTTTCATGCTTTTTTTTTCTATTTTTAGAGATTTACTAAGCTCAAATAGTTCATTAAAAGCTTCTTGTAAATCATAACTTACCTCATTGTCTGAGTTGCTTCCGCTTTCGCTGTCGCTATTGCTTCCTCTGGCCATGAAATAAAGCAAGCAGTTTCTTCTTTTTCTTCTTCTTCTTCCTCCGAGCTGGAATCATCCCAAGTGGCTTGGAACGCCTTCTTCTTAGATCTCTTTTCCTTTTCCTTCTTCTTCTCCTTTTTGAGAAGAGGGCACTCTGGTCGTAGGTGCCCTTTCTCGTTGCAGTGGTAGCAACGTCTCGGGCTTTCCTTCTTCTCCTTTTTCTCTTTCTTTAATTCCCTACAAAACTTGGAAAATTTTTAAGTAAAATTCTAAAGTCTTCGTCGTCGGAACTTACCTCGCTATCCGACGCGGCTCTGAAGGCGAGAGTCTTCTTCAGTTTGGGCTTCGGTGTATCCTTCTTCTTCTGCTTCAACTTTGTCTCGTAGGCCATTAGATTGCCTAAGAGATCTTCCATGTTGAGCTCCTCTACTTCGTTCACCTCCTCGATGGCGGTGACTTTCTGTTCCCATTCCGGTCCAAGAGAACGAAGAAGCTTCCCTTGAAGCTCCCCCTTGATGAAGGTCTTCCCTAATGCTTTCAAATTATTTACAATGAGAGTGAACCTAGTATTCATCTCACTTAAAGACTCGTTAGGTTTCATAGAAAAAGATTCAAATTCTTGAGAAAGTAAATTAATTTTAGAAGTTTTTACCTTAGAGGTACCTTCGTGAGTTACCTCAAATGTGTGCCAAATCTCGTATGCGGTGGTGCATTGCGAGATTCTGTTGAACTCCTCTGGGTTGAGCGCGCAATACAACGTGTTCATTATTTTCGCGTTGAGTGAGAGTTCCCGAATCTGCTGCTGCGAGTATTCGACGTCGGGTCGCTCTGGGATCTCGTATGGGGCTTCGCAATGTCCCCATAGAGCAAAGTCCGTGGCTTGAAGCCACATCCTCATCCTTAGCTTCCAGTAGCTGTAGTTGTTCCCGTCGAAGTAGGGTGGTCGGACGGTGGACTGCCCCTCGGATATTTTGATCGCTGATGTGCTTCCCTCCATTTGATCTCTTTCCAGGTGTTACTCCGATCTTGCAAGACCTGCTCTGATACCAACTGAAAGTTCCAGCCCTACCAGGAGGGGGTGACGTAATAATTGCGGAATTGAAATATAATCTTACAAATAAGCAATCACACAAAGTACACAAGAATTTATAGGTGGAAACCCAAACCGGGTGAAAACCACCACCTAACCCTCTCGAGTTAGGATTTTCCGATCAACCAAGTTGATCAAAATCCACTAAACCGAATCACTTTAAACGAGGGTGATTCAACCTCAATACAACCACGCTACTTAAACGAGGGTAGCGTACCTCAACCCCTTCTCTTCACGAGAAGGATTTTGTCTCGCGAAGGAGACGGGAATTCGCAAAGCGAATACCCAACCAAATAACAAAGATAAAATAAACAAGTAATCCTATAGAGCCAACAAAGTAATTATAAACCTATCTTCTATAGGAATTAGGAAACTCCCCTTTGCAAGGAGTGCGTCGAGTTGATGACGCGGTGCGTGAGCCACGCGACGGCGCAACTTCGCTCTCGTGAACAACGGCGGGAGAGCGGGTGCGCAACAGCTTGATGCTCTCAAGAGAAAGGAACTTGAGCTTGGAGAGCAAGAGCTAGCTAGGACACAAGAGAGTGAAAAGTGTATTACAAAGTGTTTCTTGTGCATCTTGGTCTCTCTAAGTGTGTGTTTGTGTTGCAAAGGTTCCCCTCTATTTATAGAGGCCTTAGGAAGGCTTTGGAAGGCTTAGGAAAGGTTCTATAGCCGTTGGGAACAAAGCCCAAGAGAATCAGCCCGAAATCAGGAATAATCATTGCTCTGACAGGCTTATCAGACGTCAAATTCTGGCATCAGACGTCTGGAAGTTCACTTTAAGACGTCTGATTCCAAGGTCAGATGTCTAATTTTGGGTGAGTCTCTTCCTGACTTGAATCAGATCTAAACAGCGTTTTTGTGCAAGTCCATCATACGACATACAAGACGTCTGGCACTATGTCTGGACGTCTAGAAACCTACTTTTTCTGTGGGAATGGATTTCCAAATGTTGCAATGGCTAGAAAATCTCTGAGAAGAGATTTTGGGTCAGCCGAGGCAAAACGGTCAATTATCAGACGTCTGGAAAGGCCTAAGGACATCTGATAAGGCTTTAACGATCATATCCTCGAGTGTTTATTAAGCCAGCCAACGGTCCACTAATTGGACGTCTGGCAAAGTCATCAGACGTCTCCTAAGACGTCTGGTCTAAGGTCTGGACGTCTGATTTCATCAGACAGAGCTAACTGTGTCCAGCCTAATAGTTATCAGACGTTTTAAAACACTTTATCAGACGTCTGATTTTGGAATTAGATGTCTGGAAACTCTGTTTGAACCCTATATTGGTTTTCTAAGTGTTCTACAGAAAACCTAAGTATCCTAGGGTTGTGCCGGTGTTACTAAGACTACTATTAGGGTACTTTGAGGCTCTTTAACATGAATCTAAGTAACAAAAATAAAGAGCAACAGAAGAAACGAAAAATACAAGGAGTACAAGAGAAGGAAATCTATCCTATTCTTCATCTCCTTCCTTCTTCAATCTGTCGCTCCTCGCGAATCTCCTCTGTTTTCCATCAAGCTCCTCCAATCCATCCTGGATGCGAGCTCGAATTCCGTCTAAACACGTCTACATTTGCAATTGACCTGAAATCTAAGACTCCAAGTGCAAATGTTAAATAACACATGTTTTGTTATCATCAAAACAAATGATCGTGGTGCTCTAGCACCAACACTCACCATGTGCCTGCGCATGCGATGGAGCGTTGGATCGCGCATCATCATGCATGTACGCGCTTGACGTTCATCCATCGCACCATGTGGTGCTTCTGATGCCATTCAATCCACATTTGACAGCTGAAATTTACCGCGCCTACGCTCACGCCTTGATTTGAGCTCCATGTAGCTTGACTCGCAACCTGTGGTTCGCCCATAGGCGCGCAACTGTTGCGTTGAGCCTCGTTTGATGCGTGTTTATTCCTTACAGCCCAAGCACCCTCAGCCGTTGGATCAAGATCCAACGGCTGAGGTTGATCAAGCGGATTGAGGAGAGAGAACCAGCGGGCGTGCTCTTGGTTGGTTTGGGCGGCTGAGATGGTGCCATCTTCTCTGAGTTGTAGATGGTGCCAGAGATGTCGGATTGGAGCGATTTTCACACCATTGGACTGCGATCGTCGATATGAACCCATCTATGCAGTCAGATTTGTCATCTAAAGTGCAAATTTACACCATCTTGTCCCTTGACCTTTGATCTTTCTCGGACTACATCTGATGCTACGGAAATCCGATTGGGGCGATCTTGGAGTTGTTGAACTCCAATCATTGCTCTGATCAGATCCGTATGGTTGGATCTTCAATTTGAGGCCCCAATAAAATATTACCCTGCTTCCTGACCATAAAAAGAGAAAATTAACCTAAACTTTGTACAATCTAACCTAAATGCAAGATGATGCATCTTATGCAATATTTATAATGTATGATGCAACTATACACCTAAGAACACTCAAAAATAGATGGTTTATGTGAAATAAACATGCTTACATCATATGAGTCAAGAAGGGAAAGACATAATCAACTAAACCCAGAGTCAGAAGTCCGTGGATGCGGACTAGATTATGGTGCAGTCCCATCCCTAAGGGACAGGAACTCCACAACTGGTGTAACATGCATGCCTATGTCTGTTCCTCTCTTAATCTGCGGGCATGTAGAGAAGTTGATTTAGATGAGTGCAACCTAAATCTAAAATGTTGGACACTAAAGATGTAGGCATTGTAATCAACTTGTGTCCCTTTAAAGTTGTAATCCCTTAAAGTTATATCAATTCCATTGAATTTGGGTTGCAGGATTTCAATTTTGATAAGGCATATAACATAATCAAGAGTTTGACAATGAGCCCTAAGATCAAGCAGGAGGTCACTCTCCAAAGACAAATCCATCCCTTCTTCAACTATGGTTTCATTGCTTATTCCCTCCAATTCCTTGACCCCTAGAATATTATCTTCAACCTCTTTCATATCAGACTCAATCGTCGCCCTGATCAGATCCGTATGGTTGGGTCTTCAAGTCGGGGCCCCAATAAAGTATTGCCCTCTTCCCAGACCATAAAATAAGAAAATTAACCTAAACTTTATACAATCTAACCTAAATGCAAGATGATGCATGTTATGTAATATTTATAATATATTATGTAACTATACGCTTAAGAACACGCAAAAATAGTCGATTTATGTGATATAAACATGTTTACATCACACCCCCATGCCTATATTTTGCTAGTCCCTAGCAAAACTATATTCTATTTATAAGAGAATTAGGTCAGATTTCTTAGGCAAAAGTTATTTTTCAACTCTTAGGAAAATTTTTACTAAGAACCTGAACTACAAAGACACAATAGCGCCCAGGTGTCTGCCAAAATGTAGACCTCCTCAAGCCCTTGCCTTATTCAAAGAAGGATTTTTTTTCTTTTCTTCTTTTCTTTTTTTTTTTTTGGATTTTTGAGCTTAAGGTTTCGGAGTAGCTTTTTACGGCCAGTCAACCACCCAAGACTCGATGAGAACTCTAAGTTCTAAGCATCTTTTTGTGTGAAGTGCTAGCCTCATTGATCGGCAATCAGAACAAACTTTGGGTTTCTACACCCCTAGGTGGCCTTAAAAAGAATTTCTGCCTAAAGGTGTATCTATACGATCGGTAGCTTTCTCTCTACTTTTTATTTTCATGGGGTCAACACAAGGGAGAACCCAGTGTATATTTACCCAGCTTATTCTACTTTGCTTCTTCCTAAGTGTTTGGAATTAAATGTGCATTTCTTGAGCTGGGTTCTGGACAACCTACTAATGGGTTGTTACCTACGATAATTTGTTAGCCATACTCGTGCAGTGAAGTGTGGCTTATTTCTTTTTTTGCTTTTCTTTTCTCTTTCTCTATTTTTTTTCTTTTATTTTTGGATATTTTAAATTTTATTTTCTTTCTTTAAGTAGGTGGCCTCCTTGATCTAAGATTTACCTAAACGTAGTAGGAAAAGAATGGTTGTGTGATTGGGCTCTGGACAATCGACCAATGGGCTGTTACCCATGATAACTTGCTAGCCATACCACCCTAGAAGGTTCATTAGCTGCCCAATTTCCATAAAAATCGCCAAACAACGAGTCAGTGCGAAAAGTGTGTAGATGCTTAGACTTAAAGTTCCCTCAAATCATAGGGCATCATGATAAGTCGTGTACTTATCACCCCAACTTATTCAACCAATTGAAATTTGAATTTAGAATGGCAAGGACTTGAGAAACAAGTCCACATTTTAGTGGACACCCGGGCTGATTAAGCCCGAAGACCTGAAGGGTTAGTATTCAAGTCATATAGTTTTATTCTCTAAGATTGAAAATTTTCTAAAGCCCAAGTTCTCTTTCCTAATTCCACAATTTTTTTTTCAAAAGTAAAGAGAAAATAAAAAGAATCTACAAAGCTAACAAGATGATTCCGATAATGATATCCACCCCTCATGCCTATCTAATGCAATGTCCTCATTATATTAAAAAGACATAAAATAGAGTGGAGTAGAGTAGAAAACACCTGAATTGCATGAATAACAGGTCGGCTTCGACATGAAAAGAAACTATATACATGCTGAATTTAATGCCTTCAACTAGGCACACTATATAAAGAAGAAATAAAGAATTCACAAGTGCAGGTCAGAATCAAGATAAAAAGATTCACCTCAGGACCTATTAGCAGATGTCCATAGATGTGGACCAGATTGTGGTGCAGATCCATACCCCATGGTCGAGTATATCTAAGGTTCTGGATAAAAATTTTCCAAAACCTAAGATCAGTATGCAAGCGGGGTCGGGCCTGCAAGTTGTAAGGATGCAACCCAAGACAAAAAAAAATCGAGTTACAGAGAAATCAAGCTTAAAAGGATAATCAATGAATGTGTGCTTGGGTTGGACATCCTCTAAATCAAAGATGTCATAATGGTCTTGGTAGAAGGTTGGTGCTTTCAGACAAATAGGCACCCTTAGACTCGGTCTTTTGCCTCCTCCGAAATTGGCTTCCCATATCATCATTTCCCAATTTCTATCCTTCACAATCAGGACTTCAGATTCTGAGACCTCTTTCACGATAATCACCCCATTTAAAATTTCCAAGTCCACGAGTGATGGCTAAATCAAAATTGACTTGGGTCTAGTGATCTCAAAATCAAAATCGTCATTATGCTCGAAGGGGTGTAATTGAGGAATAGGGCTATGAATTGAATCCTTCATGAAATCAGGATTTGAATCCATCATGCTAGCCCCAACAAGATCAATTTCCTCAGTTATTGGGCCATTAAATGATTCATCGAATTCCTCAAGCCCAGTCGTCTCACTGAAATCGTGTGTTGTAAACTTAGGTGAGACTTCACATAATGATTCTTCACCTTCAGAATCAAAGAATTCTAAATTCACATTAATGTATGCCTCAAAATCATTAATCACTTTCTGTTCCATGGAGACATATGTTTCCTTGTACCTTGGCTCAAGGATCTCAGGTGAAGAAATCAATTCATCCTTATTTGATTGCTCTAAAACAACTTGGTCAACGATGGTCTCATAAAATGTGTCCCCCCTATAGGTGCGTGAATGAATTCTAACATCGGCTCTCCTGTCAGGGATTCATCTTGGGAATCCTCCCAAGATTGGACTAGAGTAATCACAAATCTCATCCTCAATTTTGATAACTTCCCAAGTAAAAACTCACTCGGGTCCTTATCCTTAACATCCTGGAGTCAATCCAACAAATATTTGTTAAAATCATGAATCATTTTAATTAGAGACTCCAATTCTTCAGTGCAGGGTGTTGGCTGAGCTTCTAAAGATTGAATGATATTCCTTAAGTTAGCCAACACCCTATCTTGGACCTGGTTCGCCTGAACCAAATGGTTTGGTTCAGAGTTGGATGGGTTTGGGTTCAATCTAGGGGAGTCAAGGAATTGAGGTTCTTGGTACCCTCCCTGATAATAGGTCATTTCAGGTTGTTCGTAAAGAGGTGATGACCTGTATGCAATGTAATACGGGGAAGGGTAAGGATCAACATATCCTTCTTGATTGTAGATCATATTAAGTTGTCCAAATGAGGGCGGTGATCTATAATTGATGTAGCTTAGAGAAGGATAAGAATCAAGATCATGGTGTCCAGGGTTAGACCCTGAACACGGAGGTCCAGAACTGTATTCCTAATTAGGATTATCCCAAATAGAAGATGGATGAGAATAAGTCTGGTTGGAATAATAATCATTTTGGGAATAAGTAGTGGTAGGAGGGTAGGAGTGGAAGTGGGAATAGGATGTGGAAGGATCCATGACAGAACAAGAGGAAGAAAGGTGCCCTGCAATACAAACATTAAACCTGTCCTTAAGTGGGATAGCCTAAAGGCCTACAGACTCCCAGAACCCATCTTGAGATAAAGAAATGATTTTATCTACTTCTTTCCAGTCAATCCAACTAGTTAGAGGGAGGGGCTGGGGAGAAGGTTCTTCCTTTGGCTTGCGCCTCCGGCTCCTAGTATACCCCCAACTGCGATCATTTAATTCTACTCTCCTATCTAGACATTAGATTGAACGGTAGAAACAGATTAATTGAAAATAATCTCGATCTGGGCTTTGAAGAGCAAGTCCAATTCTTAAGGACAACATCTACTCTATTTTAATTAGGGTTAGGTTTGAATGTGCTTTGGAATGTGATAGGCCCTTTATCTAGGTTGTGCTTTTAATGATTGATTTATATGTGTGTGAGTGCATAACCAGTGATTTTCAAGCAAGATTATTTTTGGATGTGTTGAATTTTAGGGTTTAAATCTTGCTTAGTAGCTTTTAGGATTCAACTTTAGGTGTATTCAATCAAGTTCAGTTGGCACACCAGGTTTTGAAAGCACAAGTGAAGATGTTTTCCATTAAAGCTTAAAAGAATGTCAAGTGCCTGGTAAATCCCTAAAAGTTGAACCTATTTGGTAGCTACTTGATGAGTTGATTTTAGTTGAAGTGGTGTGGCCCAAAAAACTCAAACAATTGGCCTGATGCACCACTTAATTAGGCACACAAGTGATTACCTAATCTGATTTCTACTCAATTATGTGTTGATGAGTGTACCGATCTCAAAGATTGGGTTATCGGTTGAGTATGAAGAATCAGAAGAGGTTGTGTACCTCTGTGAGATTTTTTTTTAAAATTTTTCTTTATATGCGGAGGGTGAGGTGGGTGGAGGTGACAGACAAACAATCAAAACTAACCTTAGAGTTTATGAAAGCTCCTAGGTTAATTAGGGTTTGTGTTATTAGGTGATGGAATGAAATCTAGTGGGTGGTGATGTAAACATGTTTATATTACATAAAATGTCTATTTATGCATGTTCTTAAGCAGATAATTGCATTACATACTATAAATATTACATAGCATGCATCATCTTGCATTTAGATTAGTTTGAATAAAATGGAGGTTACTTGTCTCCTTTTACGTTCAGAGATAGGTCAAATTTTTATCGGGGCCTCGGATCGAAGATCGAACCGTACAGATTTGATCAGGGCGACGATTAGAGTTCAACGACTCTAAGATTGCCTTAATCAGACATCTGTAGCATCAGATAGAGATCGAGGAACCCTAGAAGATTAAGGGCCAAGATGGTGTGAATCCACACTTCAGACGACAAATCCGATCGCATAGATGGATTCGAATAGATGATCATAGCCTAACAGTGCGAAAATCGACTTAATCTGACAACCGTAGCACCATCTACATCATCCAGAAGATGGATAGCCAAGATGGCACCACGTGGCGCCATCTTAGCCGCCCAATCGACCACTGCACCAGCCACACCTTCTCTTCTTCAATCTGATCATCACTTCTCTGTCGTTGGATGATCATCCAACGGCTATGGGCGTGCGCGCACAAATCATAACTGCGACACAAATGCGCTGATAGCACGTTGGTCGAACGCGCTTGCGAGAAGGCGAGGCGCGCATTCGAGCCTTGAGGAGCAGGAGCTAAGGCACGGCGAGGGGGTGTGATTGAGCACTCGATCGCGATTGAGCGCTGTGCGTGCTCGATAGTGCTCATTCTCCATCAGACGCCCACGCGTAACATGGGATCTCACGTGGGTGTTGCAGCTTGATGAGGCGCGGTGAGGAGCGAGTTAAGCCATCTGATCTCACGATTGGACGACTAAGATCTGAAGAACGTGGAGCGCGCATTTCATGCGTGGGAGGCGAGCAGGCACGCGAGCGTCGCCCACAAAGGCCACATTCAGGCCTTTAGTGACGGATTTATCCGTCACTAGAGGTCTTGAATTAATGATTTTCAACATAAAATGACCAAATTACCCTCACTCCTTGCAACTATAAAAGGAGACCCCCTCCATACAAAATTCTCATCCCTTCCTTCTCTTCTCTTCCTCTCCAAAGCTCAAGAGAAGCTTGTCCCACACTCGGGATGCTCCTCGAGAGATAAAGTCAAATTTTCGCCCTCATTTCGGAAGTGGATCCCGTGACGACGACGACGTGCTACCCCATTCTCGTTCCTCCTGCCTCGACCTCCTTCCCACTCCGTCCTTCATCTTCCAAGCGACGTCTTGTCCATCTCATCCTCCAAGCGGTTGTCAAGGAGGATAACTTCTCTCTCCCATTCCTCTTTTCAGCTTTCTAGAGTAGAATTTTCCTACTTTCTAGTGTAATAGATTTCCCTCTTTGTAGTGTAATTTTTCTCTGATTTTATTGTATGATCATTTTGAAATATTAAGTGCATGCTTTCTCTCTCTCTCTCTCATTTATTCCGATTGTTAATATTGCTTCATTGTAATTTTGTCGCTTCGCTTTTCAACAAAAACTCTAAAAAATATAATTGTAAGTATAGATCTACGTAGCCTCCTTGAGTTCGACTCGGAATTTCTACTCTAGTACAAATTTTATTTGTTGAACACGAGTTCTCCGCTTTCAAACTACGACGATAGGCTTTTTTCAAAACCAAATACGATAGCATAGTAACCCATAGCTTCAACATTTTGGCGCCGTTGCCAGGGAGGCAATGATTTCCGATCTTCTTTTCGCATTTCACGCACTTTATTGTCTTCTAACTTGCTTTCTCTTGTGTCTATTATTTTGTAGAGACCTTCATTAGGGAATCGTCAAGCGGTAGACTGGAGTAAAGTGTAGTTGAAGACAACTGTAAGTGCTCCCCATTCTTCCCCCCTCCATAGATTTCATTTGTTAGATTAAATCCAAATTCCAATTAACCTAGGTGTTTGCATAAATCCTAGGAATAGTTTGGTTGTTTGGAATCTCACTCACATTCATTCCACCCTCGTTTATAAATAAAAAATAAAAAGATAATCTTGTGGGGTAATTTTCAATAGACGCAACGTACACCCACATTCAAGGCACTAAACTTAATTGATTTGTTTCTACTCAACCGGGTTCTAATCTGTGGAATCGGTACAGACAAAGCTACACATAAAAGAGTAGAAATCATTCTAGGTTAACTATCTCTCTGTGCCTAACTTAGTAGTGCATTTGTGGCTAGTTGTTTGAGTTGTTTGGGCCGCACCACTCTACCTAAAATCAACTCATCAAGTAGCTTGTCCTTAGGGTTTTCAATCTAGGTCTATTCCAGGCACTCCACTTTATTTCTGGTTTTAAAGGAAAGCAATCTTCACCCGTGTTTGAAAACTTGGTTTGCCTCAAAACTTGATTGAAATCAACCTAATTTTAAACCCTAAAAGCTAATTAAGCAAGATTTGAACATTAAAATCCACACATCACAAATAATCTTGCTTGAAAACCCTACTTGTGCATGCGGTTACACAATTCTCAATCAATCATTAAGGGCACAACCCATTTTAAGGGCCCATCACATTCCATAAGCACCACAATCCTAGGCCTTAATAAAATTGAGTAGACATTGGCCTTAAGGACTGATTTGCTCTATGGGGCCTAGTCTGAGATTGTCTTTGATTAACCTACTTGTACTAATTAATCTGATTTCTAGCTAGGGGAGTAGCGTCAAACGACCGCGGCTGGGGAGTACACTAGGAACTGGAGGTGAAAGTCGAAGGAAGAACCTTCTCCCCAGTCCCTCCTTCTAACTGGTTGGATTGAGTAGACACAAGTAGAGTAAATCATTTACAATCTTAAGGTGGGTTTTGGGAGTCTATAGATCCTTAGGCTACCCCACTTAAGGACAGGCTTGTTTTGTTATGCTGCAGGGTCCCTATCCCCAGTCCTTCCGACCTTCTCCTAGTTTATGCTGGGAAGACGGTCATTGAATCCCCAATTGGAAGGACCATTAGAGTATTCTAGGAGATGCAAATTGGATTTTGATCAAATTGATCCATGGCTGACCAACAGCCTCCTCTACCTGGGGATCCACAGGAGGAATTCCGAAGGCAGTTGGAAGAAATGCAGAGAATGTAGGAATGGTTCTAGAGAATGCAAGGCACTCAGCCCTTGAAGGATTTTTATGATCCTTCAAATTATGGGGAACGTCCCAGCATCGAGATTCCAGTCGGAGACGTAGAAATCAAGCCCCAGGTGTTAAGCCTGATCAAACATTATCATGGGCTTAGCTTCGAAGACCCATTTCAGCACTTGGAGGACTTGACCACTTTGGTCCAGACCACCAAGGCACGAAATGTGAATGAGGAGCAAATGATCATGAGGCTCTTCCCCCACTCACTTAGGGATAAGGCCGCACATTGTTACAGGAGGACCAATTGTAACTTGGAATGAGTTGAAATCGGCCTTTCTGAAGAAATTCTTCCCAGTCGGACGTACCAATTGCTTGAGACAGGCAATCACTACCTTTACCCAGCGGTCGGAGGAGCAGTTTCATGTGGCCTAAGAGTGATTCTAGGACCTATTGCGGAGGTGTCCACACCATGAGGTGCCGAAATGGCAACTCGTGCAGATCTTCTATCATGGGTTGACTGAGCAACTCAAAAATCATGTGGATGCTTCTTGCGGAGGCACTTTCCTCAACAAAGACGCAGATAGTGCACATGATTTGTTTGAGGAAATGAGATAATTCAATCAATCATGCCTCCATGGATACCTTTAACCAGTCCCCAGCAGCCCAGATCAAATGTCAATGAAGTCCATGACTCTCATTCATTTGATATGGAATTGATTTGTAACAAACTTGACAAGGTGGACTTGGTTGCTAAGAGAATGGAAGAGTGGATGGCTAGAAATTCTATGAACAACTCTCAATCCACACAATCCCAAAATTCAGGATTCCATTCTTCGCAAGCTCCTTCTGGATGGGAGTTCGTGAATCAACTCGATGCTGCTAAACCTTTGAGTCAGCATTTTTCGGAACCTCACGGGTTCCAAACTAGGGCCTTTGATCCCAGTTATTTTTATCCTTCCCTTTCTTTCTCTCCATCCTCACCCGATGAGGATGTCTGTGCTGTATAGGAGAACGTTAGATCCAACCCCTACTCTAATGCTTATAATCTGGGTTGGAGAAACCACCCTAACTTCTCTTGGAAAAACCCGGGGCAACAGATCCAATTCCGACCCAGCAACTATGCTCTACAACGACCAATGGGTCAGGGTCATGTGTATACTCAGTTGCCCCCAAATCAGGTCAATAAGCCAGCTTAGAATGCCCATCCACCCGTAGGGCAGGCTGATTTAAACCGCAAATGGTATAGATGTAAGGATCCATGCTCCAGCTCATGCAACAAATGAAAACCTCTCTGGACAACTTGCAGATTGAGCTCATTGCTAACTCTCGTAAACCCAGATCTCTACCATCCCAACCAGTACCCAACCCATGAAATATTTTGAATTCGGGCAATCAAACCCATAGGTACGGAAATTAGAGGGATCCACACACGCATACTCAGGTGGCTGAGTAGGGTCCCTTCTCCTCTTCTTCTTTTTCTTCTGCACATCAACAATTCCTGGCTAATCAAGCCCCTCCAATCTTTCCTAACCCTCCCCAAAACCCAAACTCTTGTGCATTTGCAAATTCTGTCACCTTGAGGAGTGGTAAGCAGACTCAGTATCCACAACCACTCTGTTCTGATCTACCGAATCCTGAAGAACCTGAGGAGAGAGAGGATAATTATGGAGAACAAATCAAGACTTAGGAACCTGATTCCAAAGATCTGACTCATGTTTTTTTTCCTGAAACCTTGATCAAATCAAAGAAGAAGAAATCTGTTGATGGCAATGAGGAGCTTATGAATATCTTTAAGAATGTTGAGATCAATATCCTGCTCCTCGATGCTATCAAGCATATACAGGCTTACGCGAGATTTTTAAAGGATTTATGTACACAAAAGCGTAAGTCGAGAGAATCTGTTCCGAGGAAGGTGGTACTCTTTGAGCAGGCTAGTTCTGTTATCCTGCATCACCTCCCTCAGAAAAAGAGAGATCCAAGTGCTCCATTGATTTCTTGTGTCATCGGAGATTACACATTTGATAGAGCACTTTTGGATCTGGGTGCATCCATCAACCTAATTCCGACTTCTCTTTACGAGAAGTTTGGATTAGGTGAACTTCGGCCACTTCAGTAATGCTACAGTTAGCGGACCGTTCAGTCACAAATCTGTGAGGCGTTATTGAAGATGTTATAGTTAAGGTCAAGGATTTCTATTTTCTGGTAGATTTCCTTATCCTTGACTTGGATGTACCTGAAAATCTGAGGAACACGCCCATCATTCTGGGGTGTCCGTTCCTGGCTACCGCTAAGGCCAACATTAATTGTGAAAGTAGTAGCATGGAAATCGCCTTTGGGGATCAACGAATGAAATTGGATATTTTTAAGATGATTAATAAATTTGAGGATTGTGGATTTATTGAGGAACTTGAGGAGGATAATGTAAACATTGAAACTTGTTTGATGGTTTCTTCAATTGAAAGTTCCTCCTTTGAGGACGAATTGGACCCGCAACCCTCTATGGCAGACCTGCCATCTTCTGAAGAGGTTATTGATTTTGTTCTCTCACAACCTCTTCCTCTTGTTGAGTCTCCAGCATCTTCCTTACCGTCTATCATCAACCCACCCTAGCTTGAATTGAAACCATTGCCTGAGAATTTGAAATATCAATTTTTAGGACCTCAGAAGATGCTCCCTATGATTATCAGTGCTAAATTAATAAAG
The DNA here is from genome assembly GCA_037157565.1 of Thalassia testudinum. Classification (NCBI taxonomy): domain Eukaryota; kingdom Viridiplantae; phylum Streptophyta; class Magnoliopsida; order Alismatales; family Hydrocharitaceae; genus Thalassia; species Thalassia testudinum. Next base: position 66,343,416 of record JAZHRO010000063.1, read on the forward strand.
AAGAAAGAGATTAAATTGATCAAGGTCCTGAAGGAACACAAGGAGGCAATTGGTTGGACCATTCATGACCTCAGGGGGATCGAGCCATCTTACTACAATCATAGAATATTCTTGGAAGATGGATCTGCCCTTCTCGTTAGATGCAGAGGAGATTAAATCCAAATATGCGAGAAGTGGTCAAAAAGGAAATCATTAAGTGGCTCGATGCAGGCATTATTTATCCAATCTCTGATAGTCCTTGGGTAAGTCCCGTACAGATTGTTCCTAAGAAAGCCAAGATTACTGTTGTGACTAACGAGAGAGGAGAATCTGTCACAACTCGTTTAGCTTCCTCTTGGAGGGTTTGTATTGATTATAGGAAGCTGAACACATCCACGAAAAAGGCTCATTTTCCCCTGCCTTTCATTGATCAAATCTTGGGCCAGGTAGAGGTACTTCTGTTTTCTTGATGGCTACTTAGGATACAACCAAGTTCTTATCCATCCCGAGGATCAGGAAAAAACTACTTTCACCTGTCCCTACAGAAACTTTGCTTTTCGTAGGATGCCTTTCAGTTTATGCAATGCACCTGTGACTTTTCAAAGGTGTATGTTAGCCATATTCTCTGACATGGTGGGAGAATTTATGGAAGTCTTCATGGATGATTTCTCTATTTTTGGAGAATTGTTTGACTCTTGTTTAGCTAATCTGGAAATGACTCTTAAGCGATGTATCAAACATGATTGGTCCTTAGCTGGGAAAAGAGTCATTTCATGACCCAAGAAGGCATCGTCTTGGGTCATGTAATCTCTAAATGGGGAATCGAAGTGGATAAAGCTAAGGTTGATGCTATCGCTAAACTTCCTCCTCCCACATCCGTTAAATAAATCCGATCATTTCTTGGTCATGTGGGATTCTATAAAAGATTCATCAAGGATTTCTCGAAGGTTGCTCGTCCCTTGAGCAATCTTCTCGCTAAAGAAACATTGTTTGTTTTCGACGAATCATACCGTAAGGCATTTGATTTCCTGAAAACAGCAGTCACTTGTGCTTCAGTGTTGCAACCTCCAATTTGGACAACCCCTTTTGAGATCATGATCGATGCTTCTAATTACGCGGTCGGGGCTATCTTGGGTCAGAAAATAGATAGAAAGCCCTCTGTCATCTACTACGCTAGTAAAACTCTAGATGAAGCCCAGAGGAATTACACTGTTACTAAAAAGGGATTACTAGCCATAGTCTTCGCTTTGGAAAAATTCAGGGCTTATCTCTTAGGGTCTCATGTTATCATCTATACAGACCACTCGACCTTGAGACATCTCTTGGCCAAAAAGGATGCCACGCCCCAGCTTATTCATTGGATTCTTCTGCTTCAAGAATTTGATCTTGAAATCAAGGATAAAACTAGGGTACAAAATGTGGTGGTGGATCATTTGCGAGACTCCTAAGTGATTCTTCTAGTTTGGACATCCCGATTGCTGACACTTTTCTGGACGAAGCTATCGTTATAGTTTCAGGTGTCCAAACCTCGTGGTTTGCTGACATTGTTAACTATTTGACCATTGGTCAAATCCCTTAGGATTGGACCACGCAACAATGGGATAGACTCAAATATGAGGCCAAATACTACTTCTGAGAGGACCCTGAACTATACCGCATCAACTCTGATCAGATTATTCGCCGATGTGTTCCAGAGAATGAATTCAACAGCATAATCGAGTTCTGCCATGCATCTGCGTGTGGTGGACATTTCTCCGTGAAAAAGACGTCTGTAAAAATTTTGCAATCTGGCTTCTATTGGCCGTCTTTATTTAAGGATGCCCAAGATTTCTCAAGGTCATGTTCTCGATGTCAAGCACTCAAGAGCATAACTAAGAGAGATATGATGCCCCTAAACCCAATTCTTCCTGTTGAAATTTTCGATGTTTGGGGCATAGATTTCATGGGACCTTTTCTCCCTTCATTTGGACATCAGTACATTGTTGTTGCTGTTGATTATGTGTCCAAATGGATTGAGGCGATTCCCACCCGAACCAATGACCACAAGGTGATCATTGATTTTGTTAAGAAAAATATCTTCAGTAGGTTCGGGATTCCAAGGGCTATCATCAGTGACGGTGGCACTCATTTTACTAACGCCCAATTCTGGAATTTGTTGGCCAAATATGGGGTTAATCGCCGAATTTCCACACCTTACCATCCCCAGACGAATGGACAAGCTGAGATCTCCAGTCGGGAGATCAAGAACATTCTGTAGAGAACGGTTAGGCCTGATCGCAAGGACTGGACTCAAAAGCTTGAGGATGCTCTTTGGGCCTACCGTAGGGCAAATAAAATGCCCATCAGCATGTCACCGTTTCGATTGGTGTATGGAAAGGCATGCCATCTACCCGTAGAGATTGAACATAGGGCATTCTGGGCGATCAAACAATGCAATTTAGATCTGAATTTAGCTTGGAAGACCAGGAAACTCCAACTATCTGAGTTCGAAGAGCTTAAAAATGATGCATATGAGAATGCCAAGATCTACAAGGCTCGGACCAAAGCTATACATGATCAATTGATTTCCTGCAAGAGCTTTGAGCCAAAATAGAAGGTCTGGTTATTCGATTCTCAACTTAAGCTTTTTCCTGGCAAACTTAGATCTAAATGGAATGGCCCATTCATTATTGACTAGATTTTTCCAAATGGAGCCGTTCAGATCTCTGACCCAAAGATGGGTAACACTTTTAAAGTCATTGGTCAACGTCTGAAGCCTGTTATTGACCGTACTCTTCCAGAACCCGTCTCAGATACGGTTGCTCTAGCCATATTGTGACTTCTTTGGCTGGACTTTGCCTAGCTGATGACATTAAACTCAGCAGTTGTACATATGACACAAAGCTGACACGAGCTTCATATTCAGGTGACATCTTTCATACTCTACCCCTTTCTTTCATGTCTCTTTCTCAATGTGGACATTGCATCAGCTAGGCATGGGGGGTGGATTCATTTTTGAATCATTTTGTTAGCTTTGTGAAATTCTTGTAAATTGTATTTCTCTTCTTATTTATGCATAAAAAAAATTTTGAATTAGGAAGGAATATTTGGACATTAAGACTTTTTAGTCTTAGGAGATATTACATTTGGATTTGAACACAAAGACCCTTCAGGTCTTTGGACTTAATCGGCCCGTGTATCCACTAAAATGTGGATTTATTTTTCGAGTCCTCGCCATCTTCATTCTATTGGAATTTGAGTAAATAAGTTTGGGTGATAAGTACACGACTTATCAACTCACCCTCTGATTTGAGGGAACTTTGAGTCTTAAGCATCTATACACTTTCTTTTCACTGACTCGATGTTTGGCAGTTCTAACGGAAATTGGGTAGCTAATGAACCTTCTAGGGTGATATGGCTGGCAAGTCATCATGGGTAACTACCCATAGGTAGGTTGTCCAGAGCCTAGTCACTGGACCATTCTCTTCTTGCTGTCTTTAGGTAAATTTTAGACCAGGGAAGCCACCTACTTAAAAAAGAGAAAAAAAAAGTCAAAAAGAAAAGAAAAAGAAAAGAAGAAAAGAAAAGAAAACAAAAGAAATAAGCCACACTTCGTCACACGAGTATGACTGGCAAGTTGTCGGTGGTAACAGCTCATCGACCGGTTGTTTAGAACCCAGCTCAAGAAATGCACTTAAAATTCCCAAAATACTTAGGAAGAAGTGGAGAAGTAGAATAAATTGGGGAGATATACACTGGATTCATCCTTGTGTTGACCCCATAAAAATAAAAGTAGAAAGCTACCGGTTGTAAAGATACACCTTTAGGTAGAACTCTCTTTTAAGGTCACCTAGAGGCATAGAAACCCGAAGTCCGTTCTAATTGCTGATTAACGAGTCTATCACATTCACAATAAGATGCTTAGAACTTAGGGTTCTCATCAAATCTTGGGTGAGTTGAATGGCTTTAGAAAGCCACTCTTAAACCCTAAACTCAAAAATAAAAAAAAATTAGAAAAGAAGAAAATGAGAAAAAGAAAATTTTCTTTGAATAAGGAGAGGGCTTGAGGCGGTCTGCATTTTGGTAGATACCTGGGCACTATTGTGTCTTTGAAAGTTCAGATCCTAAGTAAACATTTTCTTAATGATTGAAACTAACTCATGCCTAAATAATCCAACCTAATTCTTTCATAAATAGCATATAGTTTTTGCTAGGGACTAGCAAAAGATAGGCATAAGGGTGTGATGTAAACATGTTTATATTACATAAGATGTCTATTTATGCATGTTCTTAAGCATAGAATTGCATTACATACTAAAAATATTGCATAGTATGCATCATCTTGCATTTAGATTAGTTTGAATAAAATGGAGGTTAATTGTCTTCTTTTATGTTCAGGGACAGGGAAATTTTTTATCGGGGCCTCAGATCGAAGATCCAACCGTATAGATTTGATCAGGCAACGAATGGAGTTCAACGACTCCAAGATTGCCCTAATCAGACATCTGTAGCATCAGATAGAGATCGAGGAACCCTAGAAGATCAAGGGCCAAGATTGTGTGAATCCGCACTTCAAATGACAAATATGATCGCATGGATGGATTCAGATCAACGACCGTAGCCTAAAGGCACGAAAATCGACTTAATCCAACAACCGTAGCACCATCTACATCATCCAGAAGATGGACGGCCAAGATGGCACCACGTGGCTCCATCTCAGCCACCCAACCTACCGCTACACCCATCGCACCTTCTCTTCTTCAATCTGATCGTTGCTTCTCCGCCGTTGGATGATCATCTAATGGCAACGGGTGCGCGCGCACAAATCATAAGCGTGACACAAACGCGCTGATAGCGCATTGGTCGAATGCACTTGCGAGAAGGTAAGGCGTGCATTCGAGCCTTGAGGAGCGGGAGCTGAGGCGTGGCGAGGGGGTGCGATTGAGCACTCGATCGTGATTGAGCAACTACGCGAGCTCGATAGCGCTCACGCTCCATCAGACGCCCGTGCGTAATGTGGGATCTCACGCGGGCGTTGTGGCTTGATGAGGCATGGCGAGGAATGAGTTAAGCCGTCCAATCTCATGATTGGACGGCTAAGATCTGAAGAACGTGGAGCACGCATTTCACGCATGGAGGAGAGCAGGCACACGAGCGACGTGCACGAAGGCCACATTCAGGCCTTTAGTGATGGATTTATCCGTCACTAAAGGTCCAAAATTAATGATTTTCAACATAAAATGACCAAATTTCCCTCACTCCTTGCAACTATAAAAGGAGACCCCCTCCATACAAAATTCTCATCCCTTCCTTCTCTTCTCTCCCTCTCCAAAGCTCAAGAGAAGCTTGTCTCACACCCGGGATGCTCCTTGAGAGATAAAGTTAAATTTTTGCCCTCATTTTGGAAGCGGATCCTGTGACGACGATGACGTGCTACCCCATTCTCGTTCCTCCTACCTTGACCTCCTTCTTCCCGCTCCGTCCTCCATCTTCCAGGAAGCATCTCGTCCGACTCGTCCTCCAAGAGATTGTCGAGGAGGATAACTTCTCTCTCCCATTCCTCTTTTCAGCTTTCTAGAGTAGAATTTTCCTGCTTTCTAGTGTAATAGATTTCCCACATTCTAGTGTAATTTTTCTTTGGTTTTATTGTATAAACATTTTAAAATATTAAGTGCATGTTTTCTCTCTCTCTCTCATTTATTCTGATAGTTAATTTGCTTCATTGTAATTATGTCGCTTCGCTTTTCAACAACAACTCTAAAAAATATAATTGCAAATATAGATCGACGTAGCCTCCCTGAGTTCGACCCAGGATTTCTATTCCAGTACAAATTTTATTTGTTGAACATGAGTTCTTCGCTTTCAAACTACGACGCCAGGTTTTTTTTCAAAACCAAATACGGTAGCATAGTAACTTGTAGCTTTAATAGGTGGGGAGGTGGGATTACTTACCGACCCTTTAATACCACTTTAGTCCAATCTATCACTTTTGCTCATCTTGTGAGAGTACCTACAATCACAATAAGAAACGAGAAAAATAAGGTAAATGATAAGTAAATCAGAAAATGCGAAAAATCAAATAGTGTCGCCTCCTCGGCAATGGCACCAAAATGTTGAATCAGAAAATCGTTGCAAATAGAGTTGAGTTTGAAAACTCGTCGTTGTAGTGCAATTTACGAGGAAAAATCGTCAACAGATAAATTTTATCGAAACTCAAAAGGAATTTCGGGTTGAACATAGGGAGGTGGACGTTTGATTAAAAATCGTGTTTGTTTTATTGTCACGAAGTAGATTAACAGGTCGAATTGAATCAAAACTATCTATCTACTTAAAGAATAATGAATAGAAGAGAGAGAGAATATTACCAATAACGACAAAATAGAGCTAGAATAAATAAATATTTCATAACCGCAGAATGATGTCTATTACAACTAATCACTACAACTACTCGTTACACTAGAAAGCAGGAAATCTATGCTAGAAAGTAGGAAATCTATGTTAGAAAGCAATAAAAGAGAAGGTGGAGAGAATTATCCTCCTCGACGGCTACTTGGAGGACAAGCTGCATTGATGGAGTGCCTGGAAGAACGTGGTGAGATGTGGGATGAAGGAGAGTGAAGATGGACAATGGAGCACGGGGCAGGGCGACATTGCAGTGGGATCCACTTCCCGAACAGTGGTGAGAAGACAACCGTAGAATGCTCGACGAACGGGACAAGAAGGTGAAAAAATTATATTTTTAACTCTAGAGGAGCATCTCGGGTTTGGGACAAGCTCTTAGAGCTTTGGAGGGGGTGAGAGAAGAGAGGAAGGGATGAAGAATTCGAGTGGTAGGGATCTCCTTTTATAGTTGTAGGGATTGAGGGCAATTAGGTCATTTTATGCATGAAAATATTAATTCAGGGTCTTTAGTAATGGATTTAAGTGTCATTAAAGACCTCAAATGTAGGTGTAGAGCACTAGCTCATGCGTCGCCTTGCCTTTTGCTACCTTCAATACATAAATCCACGTTCAAGCCTTCTCAGCTGTCCAATCGCAAGATCAGATGGCTTAAAGTGCATCGCGCTTACCTCCTCATCGCATGCTTGTGCATGCGATGGCGCATCAGATCGTGCGTCATTGCGAGCATACGTGCTCGACGTTCATCTGTCGCGCCACGTGGCTCTTCCGATGTCGCTCGATCCTCTTCTGATGGTTGAAATTGATCGTGCCTGTGCTCACGCCTTGATTTGAGGCTCTGCGTGGCTTGAACTCATGACCTGTGGTTCTCCCACAGGTGCACGACAGCTGCGCTAAGCCTTGTTTGAGGCGTGTTTATTCTTTACAGCCCAAGCGCTGTCAATCGTTGGATCAAGATCCAACGGCTGAGGTTGATCAAGCGGTTTAAAGAGAGAGAGCTAGTGGGTGTTCTCTTGGCCGATTTGGGTGGCTGAGATGGTGCCACGTGGTGCCATCTTGGTCATCCATCTTCTCTGAGTTGTAAATGGTGCCACGGATGTTGGATTGGACTGATTTTCACACTGTTGGGCAGCGATTATTGATCTGAACCCATCCGTGCGGTCGGATTTGTCATCTAAAGTGTAGATTTACACCATATTGTCTCTTGACCTTTGATCTTTCTTGGACTACATCTGATGCTACGGAAGTCTGATCGGGGCGATCTTGGAGTTGTTGAACTCCAATTGTTGCCTTGATCAAATTCGTATGGTTGGATCTTCAATTTGAGGCCCTGATAAAATATTGCCATGTTCCCTGACCATAAAAGGAGAAAATTAACCTAAACTTTATACAATCTAACCTAAATGCAAGATGATGCATGTTATGCAATATTTATAATGTATGATGCAAATATATGCCTAAGAACACTAAAAAATAGATGGTTTATGTGATATAAACATGTTTACATCATATGGGTCACGAAAGGGAAGACATAATCAACTAAACCTAGAGTTAGAAGTCCGCGGATGCGGACTAGATTATGGTGCAGTCCCATCCCTAAGGGACGAGAACTCTACAACTGGTGTAACATGCATGCCCATGTCTGTTCCTCTCTTAATCTGCGAGCATGTAGAGAAGTTGATTTAGATAAGTGCAACCCGAATCTAAAATGTTGGACACTAAAGATGTAGGCATTGTAATCAGCTTGTGTTCCTTTAAAGTTGTAATCCCTTAAAGTTATATCAATTCCAGTGAATTCAGGTTGTAGGATTTCAATTTTGATAAGGCATGTAACATAATCAAGAGTTTGACAATGAGCCCTAAGATCAAGCACGGGGTCACTCTCCAAAGAAAAATCCATCCCTTCTTCAACTAGGGTTTCATTGCTTATTCCCTCCAATTCCTTGATCCCTAGAATATTATCTTCAACCTCTTTCATATCAGACTCAATTTTTGAGGTTGTATTAGAGGTGGGGCTAATTTCATCCTCTAGCTTAGATTCTTTCCCTTGGCTCTCCTCTAAACTTGTGATGGGAGTTTCAAATAATTCAAAGTCGATTATTTCGGAATTGTAAGCCCACTCCCCATCTTCATTTTTGGATGTCTCTTCCACTAAATCACTTTCCTTAGGAAGATTAGATTTGGATTCAAAGGCATTGTCCCCTAAATTCTCAGTTTCCCCTCGATGTTTGTCCTCAACTCTCGCCAAATCGTGTTCTAAGGAATCCTTAATGACATTTTCTAATGAGTTGCCAACACTGAGGGAGTATCAATGGTGGACTGAACAAATTTTTGGTAAATAGGTGTAGTCCAATCGATCACCATGGGGCCTTGCTTCATGAATTCCGTAGAAGGGGTTTCTTGCAATAATGTTCTTTGGCCCTCTTCATCCAGTTGTTGGAACATATCAATCATGGCTTGCTTCCCCTTAATCAATTCTTGATTCTATCTATGTAACTCCAACTGAAGGCTATCAGGAACTGACTGAGTGTCATCAGGTTTCCCTTGGATTTCCTCCTTAGCATTCAAATTAGAGTTGGGTGGGTATGGTTGAGGATGTGTATTAGAGTCCGTACTAGGGTTTAGCTTCTTGGGTGGGTCCTCTATTCTATCATTTTTAGGGTCCAATTCCAGAATTGAGGTTCTAAGTCCTACTCCCAGTTGGGTTCTTCATCAGGGGTCCAAAGCAGGGTTTGATCATTCTTGATTTTCCTAGGTTTATGATCATCATTTGATTTCCATTTTTCTAAAATCCCTTCCAATCCATAGGTCAAGTAGGAGAGATCCTTGAATTCAGATGACCTATCTTGGTTAGGGTCTTGGGAAGTGTAGGGGTCTTGGTGTTCTCCTAGAGTGTAGGTCCTATCAGATTGGTTAATGGGTGGGTGGGACCTAAAAGAGGAGTCATCATAAGGAGAATCAAGATAAGGATGCCCAAGGTTTGGATCGTAACCTTGGGTGGTTGGGTTGGATGTATCCCAATAGGAAGTTGGTGCGAGTTGAGTAAAATTGGGATAAGAGGGGTCTTCTAGATACTTAGGTCCTGGATTATATCCCCAACTAGGCGACTGGTTGTCCCAAGTAAACTATGGATACAGTCTACTTGGGTTAGATACAAATCATGTTGGGGATAGTTTGGGAAGGATGGATAAGCATTAAAATCCATTGATGGATTAGGGAAGAACAGGCGAGAGAATTATGTGCGCACAATCATGCAAGCAAAACTAAGCCCAATAGTGTAGGCCTAGGTGACTTACGCATCAGAAGTAGATTCTGACCACAAGGTGAATTCGGTGTTGTTCTTACTCTCGAAGGTGGTAGAGTTGGGAAGGTGAAGCAGGGGGAGTGTGTCCTGAAGGCCACTAATTATGCCAAGCCCCAGCTTGCTTAAGTCGTTTGACAATCAGGCCTCCCAACTCAACAACTTTTGGAGCAAGCAGACATCACTAATTCACTATGCGTTCAGGAAAATACCTTGAAACAAACTCAATGATTCCTAGGGCCAACGCCTACTTAATTTCTTGGGCTAGGTCAGTGCTTATGCTCAAGGATTAAGTGAAGGGCATTAGGGGGTTAATGCCATTAAAATTTTAGTTTAAGCCATGTGTACAATTGGGTGCAAGGACCTAATGCCAAAATAAGTGTTCTTTAACAAGCAAGATTAAGATGTGTGATTTTTAAAATTTGAATCTTGCTTTAATGGATTTTAAAATTTCACTTGTTTATGCATTCAAACAAGGCACAAATGTATAGTCACATGGTTGGTGAAGATTGATTTTCTTTAAGACCTTTTGTGTGACTATAAAGTTAACATCCTAGTGTGGAAGATCCTAAGGTGTACAGCTTCTACTCAATGAATCTTTTTTTAATATTTTGTCAAGAAGGGTCCAATAAAAACAAGCCATGACCCTATCTTGATCGAAATCGAATGAAATTTTCAAAAAAATTAATTTCAAAGTTTTTTGAGGATGATAGACTACCCAAACTTACATTTTTTTAAGAGGGGGTAATCTATCCAGAACTTCTAGATCAATGCACAAGTTTAATATCTTGATCAGAGAAAGTACTAATAAATTTCAAATGCAAAAGTAGTCTTCAAATGAAGTGAAGAGAATTTCAAGATCTTTCCAAAAATATAAATTTCTCACAAATTTGAGCTACATGGAGTTCGCAATAGCAAGAACAACCTATAGATCTCCAGAAATTAAGACAACCTTGTGCACTTCTAGTAGCAAATTTCTCACGGCCAAACCACAAGGAGTTTGGCTTTGAAATTTGACATGGAGTTCTCTTACTGGAAGGAGCACATCTGAGATTTTTCTTAAAAGTTTTAGAGGTGTTAAGGGTCCTTTAATCATGTCCTCAACCCTAATCCAGAAAATGATATTGCGAAGTTAACGGGTTGAAGGCTTAATGGTGGTGTTTTCTTCGACTGAAAAAAGAGAGAATTTCCGTGACTGAATGACAACAGTAAACTAAATAACTAGCTAATAGGGGAGGTGAGGCAACCACAATGGTGGAGGGACTTCCGCCGGTGGCTCGACGTCTCTGGCACATTCTCTTAGCTCTAGAAGGTGGTGGTAGCTCTTGAGTAGAAGATGGGTGTAAATGAGGGGGGTAGGTCCCTTTTTTTAGTGGTGAAAAGGGCTAAAGTTCATCCTCGGGTCAACAATGACATTCAAAGCGTCACTGAATACTCGTCGTATGCGTCCCTGAAGACCCACCCTTGCGCTCACTACCTTCAACATGCGTGCTGGCTCGCGAGCCCCGCGCGGCGTGTCACGCACTCTACGCTGCAAGCTACGTTGTTGCTCCACGTGCACCTCAATTGCAAATTGGGGAGGCTACAGGGATTCGAACCAGCACCCTTGCCTTGGAAGCCAGGTCTTCAACCAATGTGCCAAGTCAACATTTCTGTCGAGGAGACGTCTTATGGGAAAGCGGTTGAGGAAGCTTCTCAGTAGTTGGATCAAGATCCAACAGCTGAGAATGGATGATCCAGATGTGGATGGTAGCTACTGGTTGGCGTTGGGTGTCCTAGATGGTGCCACATGGCACCATCTGGGTCGTCCATCTTCTTTCTGTTGTAGAGGGTGCCACGGTGCTCGGATAGAGATGATTTCTACGTTGCTGGACTATGATTGTCGCTTTGGATCCATCCATACGGTCGAATTTTTCATCCAAAGCCCATAAGGATGTTGCATTGCCCTTGGCCATTGATCTTCCTTAGACTTGTTGTGGGAGATGATTTTTAGTCTGTTGGACTTCGTTCGTCGATCCTGATCAATCAGTATGGTCTGATTGTTCATCTGAGACCTGTTTCAATATGGACTTGTACACAAGGTCATTAAACATTGATTTAAAGCAACTTAAATGTAAAGATCACGCAATATGCATGCAATGCTCCCAGACCCATTATAATATGTTATTATTGCACAAGTACCCTCAAAATTGACTCTAATTGATAATATTAACACTGATAATTGTAGAGTCATCGTGTGTGGCTACCGCTTCAATCCATTTTGAAACATAGTCGACAATGACTAAAATGTATTGGTACCCAAAAGAAGTGATAAATGGTCCCATGAAATCAATGCTCCACACAAAAAATTTCAACTTCCAAGATCAGGTCAAGGGGCATCATATCCTTAGAGTTCATGTTGCCGATGCTCTGGCAATGGACGTAGGACCGAGAAAATTCATGAGCATCTTTGTGTATGCTAGGCCAATAAAATCCAGCATTTAACACCTTGGCCACCATTTTCTTCCCCAAAAAATGTGTCCACTGTAAGCCATTGCGTGAAAATAGTTCAGAATATCATGTGTTTCTGAATTGAGAACACATCGTCGAATGACTTGGTGGACACCGATGCGGAACCGGTCGGGCTCCTCCCAAAAGTAATATTTGATCTCAGCAAAGAACTTATCCCTCTTGTGTTTAGGCTAGCTAGAAGGGAATTATCCAGTGGCGAGATAATTTGCATAATGAGCATACCAAGTGAGGGATTTTAATGTTAGGAGCATTTCGTCGGGAAAAACAACTATTCAGGTCAATACATCACCAATCTCAAGTCTAGAAAGGTGATCGGCCACAACATTTTGTGAACCTGCTTTATCTTTGATTTCCAAATCAAATTCTTGTAATAATAATATCCATCGAATTAGGTGGGGTTTTGCATCTTTCTTGTTAAGTAAATATTTCAAGGTTGAATGATTAGTGTAGATGGTGATTTGTGACCCTAACAAATATGAACAAAATATTTTGAGGGAAAAAAGGATTGCAAGAAATTCTTTTTTGGTGATAGTATTGTTTATCGCGCTAAATTGGGTTTTAAGAATATCGCATTGTAATATAGTCAAAAGAGCGTTCAAAACAAATACAATTTTATTACTTAAATTTTAAGGTCCAAGGTCGAACATAGGGAGCAAATTAGTGTTTTAGAAATCAAAATCACAATTAAAAAGAATATGCAATAATATCAAATATCACAGTGCAATAATATAAGAGTAATTGGCAATGTAGATCACAAAATATTCAAGAACTCAATGTATATGATTATGCATACAAAATTAGAATGTTTATGCTATTTCTTCTCTCTGATTCTCTTATCTTCTTCTGATTTTGCCTTGGCGAGTTCTTGTCTCTGTCTTCTCCTTCCTTTTTCCTTCTTCCTTTGGCTTCTCTTTTTTTAGCTTTCCTGCCTTAGCCTTTCCTTTAGCTTTCTCTGCCTGCTTCTTCTTCTTTGGCTTTCTTCTTTCTCTCTCTCTCCCAGCTGCCTTTCCTTCTTCCTTTGCCTTACTGCCTTTTTGCCTTCAGCTTCTTCCTTCTCTTTTTCTTCTTTGCCTTAGCTTCTTTACGTCCTTGTCTTCTCCTTACTTTTCCTTTGGCTTCTCTTCTCTTCCTCTGTAGAGCAGAACCTACCCCCTACCCACGCGCACTCTCCTCTCTTTTCTCTCTTAAGTTCTGCTCTCCCAGAGCCATGCATTTCTCGGGTAATCGGGTCGGGTACGCGCCTGGGACCAGGCCCACTGGCATGCTGTGGTGGGCGAGGAGTGCAAGTCGGGTTGGGTCAACCAGGTCTGCGAGGCGTGGTCGCGGACGAGGCCGGTCGGGTCAGGTGAGAAGGACCTCACCCCGTGGGTTGGAGGCGATAAGCCTCTGGCAAGAATTCAATTTATGCAGGTGCTACGCCTCTTCCAATTCCGGGGTGGGACTATCTTCCCGCCTTCTTCGCGCGCGCCCGAAGTAGATTTTCTCTCTTCGATTGTAGCAGCTGTGACTGCCCTTGACTTCAATTGATAGCCTGGAGTTGTGCGCGAGTGTCTTCCGTGCAGCCTGAGACACGAGCCTGGAGCTGGCAAAGCCTGAAGCAATTGCAAGCTTGCTTCAAGCTTTGCTCCAATGGCGGATGAACGTCTACTCCTGAAAATGCCAAGATAGCCTCGCAACCATATTAGAATGTTCAGGAAGCTTCACCGAGGCACGACGAGTGTGCTGCGGTGGTCGGCATGGTGTGGGAACGCCTGTGTGAGCGTGCCTAGGGTACACTGTGTGCGTAGGTGTGGGTGTGTTCAGGGGTGTGTTTGGGTGAGTGTTTGGGTGATATGAGTGATGGGTTATGATCAGGGAGTCGAGGTGATGCTTATGGACTTGTCGGCGAGGAGGGGGTGGTCTGTGGTGGTGGAGCGATCTCGCTGGAGTTGGTGGCCGGAGGTGAAGGAGATGATGGTGGTGGAGTGCGACAGTAGTCGATTTAAGAAATAAAGGGGAAAGGAAGTAGAGGGTGAGAGGAACTTATATAGGAGGTGATGAGTTGAAAGGGAGATGGAGATGGCATTTGGCGTGTGTTGCTGACATCGGAGATGAAGATGCTCAGGGAGGGATGGTCGGCGAAGATGAAGGGGAGATGGGCATCGGCAGGTGCTGCGCGATGCGGACGAACGTGAGGAAGAAGAACCTACCACCAGTATTGTGGTCAGGCGACGAAGAAGATCAGGGAAAGTCATCGGAGCTTGATGAGCGAGTCGGTCGGGGGAGGAGAGAAGAAAATGAGGGGATCTCCGGTCGATTTCAAGCTTAGAGGAGTCGGGGCGAACTGGGCTCCTTTAAATAGAGCCCTAGAGGTCGATTTTGTGCTTGGAAGCCAAGCTTCCAAGCAAGGCAGGGTCGTCAGAGTTGGCAACTCAAAAGAGACCCAAATCTCTCATGCATTTGCATGAGAAATTGGGAAAGAATCTAGGATCATGGATGGGTTCAGATTGGAGGGATTTTCTCAGAGAATGTCCTTTCCAATTTTGAAGGGGATTCTCTAAGAAATCAGGGAGAAATCACCTTCTAAAGTTTGTCGGAGTAGGATTCCCCGGCTATAATGGTGGAGGGACCTAATTGCAAAGAATGATGAAGAAGGTAGGGGGCTTTTGCAAAGGTTTTTGAAAGATAGGGGTACAAATATAATCAGGTTGGAACTATTTGCAAAGTGGGTCAAGATGAGTTCCCCTTAGATCTAAATTTTGGTACATACCTAATTTGGACCTAAAGAATCCAATGGTGAAGTTAGATTTTGGGTTTGACCATGTTTGATTGGGCAATTTACGTAAAAACTTAATTTAGGGTAAATATCTATCTGAGACCCCATTCCAGGTCAAAATAGGTTCCAATGGCCAATTTAAAGGTTCTAAACCCTAGAGAATATTCTTCTATGATTTTTAGAGGCTTTAGGTGAATTTTATCCTGACCAGAACCTTGTTTAATTGATTGCACAACAAAAATACACAAACAATTATGCCAACTTATGCTATTTCCTAGCATTGCCATTGCATATTAGGTAGCCATAGTTCATTTGTAAAAATAAACGCATACATGCATTTAATTGAGAGTGGAGGAAAGTGAATAAATTGGCCTTGTAATTAACGTATTCTTCAAGTGCTACCTCGCAAAATCACCATCTTCATTTTTTATTTGGCTTTGAATTTCTTCTTCTCCGCACGGCTACAGGGCATGGCTGCTTCTTCTCGCGCCACTCTCTACCACAACATGCCCTGCCAGCAGCATGCTTAGTCATGCGTTGCCCAGGGCATGGTTGGGCTTTCCTCCATCTTCTTTAAAAAGCCCTCCTTGCTTCCTTGCTCAAGGGAGCCTGGTCCATGCAATACACATACGCATACCCTTTTCTAGTCCATCTCCTCCCCTCTCCCCTCCATATGCAGCACCTCTACCACTGAAGAGATACGTTGCGGGTAGGAGCAACTCACAGTGCTCCTCGACCACCACTGTGAGTCTCACTACTGCCCAGCTCATCAAAGAGCCGGTGGGCGTGGTGGTTCAGTTCTCTGTTTTCGTCGTTCCAACCCTTCCCGCCATTGCTGCATCTCTGAGGTCTAAAGCTCTGCAACAACAGCAGCGACAGTGGCTCGTGCGCACGTAGGCACTGACCGCAGCCTCTTTCCACGCGCGCAGGTGCCTTCCAGTGTGCCCGCGCACGTAGCACCAGCTGCAACCGGTTGTCCAGAGCACGTGGCACTATAGTTACTGTTCACGCTAGAGAGCGTGACACTGTAGCTACAGTGCGGTGACCGGAAAGTTTCTCACTTATCCGGTCACCGCGCGCTCTCTCCACGCCCGCAACCGCCTCCAGCCCATCCCCGCTCCACGGCCGCACCTGCTCCAGCGTCCGCTCGCGCCCACGCCTTCGCCCGCACCTGCTCCAGCGCATAGTGTAGTGCGCTGCGTCATGCATTGCGTTGCGCTGCAGTCTCCCTCACACCCGCTCCCTCCAGTGCGCGTGCGCATCCTTGTGCGAGCCTGCGCTTGTG
Organism: Thalassia testudinum; assembly: GCA_037157565.1. Taxonomy (NCBI): domain Eukaryota; kingdom Viridiplantae; phylum Streptophyta; class Magnoliopsida; order Alismatales; family Hydrocharitaceae; genus Thalassia; species Thalassia testudinum. The sequence continues at coordinate 66,359,625 of JAZHRO010000063.1, forward strand.
CGAGCCTACACCTGCGCGTGCTTGCACGTGTTCCCGCGCCATTAGATGATGGGCGCAGCCTCCAGATGGCTTAAACGCTCGCGCCCTCTTCCTCTAGTATACGCTCTCTCTCTCTCTCTCACAGACACACATTTTACTCACACACGCACACCACACTTTTACACACTCACGTGTACACACCTATATATACTTATATATATATATCTATGTACATATACATATATATATACTCATACCTATACACTATATATAAGTAGATATACATACATACATAAATATATATATATATTTATACACATATATATACATATATACATACCTATATACATATATACCTATGATATAAATACAGATACACACACACACATATATATATATATACATAGATATATATATATATGTGTGTGTGTGTATCTGTATTTATATCATAGGATATATATATATATCTATCTACATATATCTATATACATAGATACTTATACTAATATATCTATGTATCTATATACATATATTACTATATATATATATATAAATCCACATATACACCTATATAATTACCACCCTATATATATATACATATAAATATATATTTATATCTATACATATATATATTTTTTTTCATATCACCTACCACACGTTATTTCGTGGGAATACTGCACCAGTTGCTGATATTCCCCGATACACGAGTACAGAAAGCATCTCCGCACACACCTTCCACCATCCATCCAACACTCCACGCAGCACTTTGTCCTGTTGGTTGCGTCTTCCTAGACGACGATCAACTTGACACCGTGCTACACGCCATTTCCACCTCCACCCCCACCCCTATATATATATATAATATATATAATATATATATATCTATATATATATACTATATTTATCTTATTTCTATTTCTCTTTCCTGCTGTTAAAAAGATAAAAAGATATAGAAGAGAAAAGATAATCCTTGACTTGCAGGTACTCGATCTTGCGAATAGCAAGGCCAGTTTTGGAACCCTAATTTGGCTCAAAGCCAAGAACCTGATTTTGAGGGTGTACCTCAAGGACAAAAATTATCAAAAAAAATCTTAAATAGAAAAACACCAAAAACATAATAAACGAACGGAAGAGATTCGTTGTAGGAAAGGCGTAGAAACTTATTCACCTCTAATCCCGCCTCCCTGAGTTCGACCCTGGGCCTAAAAGTGACCAAGATAAAATCAAGTAGGCTAGGTTTAAAATTTTGTAAAAAGATTGTTAGGCTCGATTTAGGTTAACCACTATACTCACTTCAACGCTAATTTCGCCATATTAACACAACCTATCTAGGTCTACACCATACTTTTTCTGGCGCCATTGACGGGGCAGTGCGCATTCAGGTAGGTTTCTACTCCATTCCTTTAATTTTTCTCTTCTCACACCCTTCTCTTCACGGGTGTTTCTGTTTGTTGGTGTGCAGGTGAACTAGTTGCAAGGAGAAGGCAGGCAGATGAAGTCAGAGATGTGGGCAGATCCAAGGCAAGAATGAGAGCGTGAAGTCGCCGGCACCGCACTGGAGCTTCGCCCACGTTGCTGAACAGGTAGGTCTCTCTTTCTTAGCAACATAGGTCAACTTGTCACCTTAATAAAAAAAAAAAAACTAAAAAAACACTTCTTGGGATCTCTTGGGGCAAGTGGATTAAAAATTACTTATTTGATTGTTTGCCATCACTCCCATCACCTCGGGATTTCCTGCCAAGCTTCTCATAGCGAAGATCCAAGAATCTTGATTCTTGAATCTTTCGCCGTGTGAAGTATTCTTTAAGGCAAAAATAAATAGATTGATTGCCATCCCTTTTTGCCTCATTTATCTGCAATTCGGGATGACATTTTTGGTGGGGAGACTTGGAATTGAGTTGATTCCAACCCCACCACGACCTTTCACGTGCCTAAAATTTGATCCTGAATACTTCAACCCCAGCAATTTGATTTTCTTTATCTTGTGGTTGAGCCTTGGGTGTGGAAAATCATTTTGGTGATTGGGAGCACTTGAAATGAAGTGCTTTGGCTCCCTTTCACACTAATCTAAAATTGACTCGTGCATCCACACATAGAAATATCCATCTAGGGAAGCCCATTGCATTTTAGCATGCATTAACCAACTGACATTGAAGAAGGGTTTGTTGGGCTTAGAAGAAAACTTTTATTCCCTCAAAACCCAGAGATTGGTTGAATTGGTAATTCAGCGAAATCCTAAAACCCATACTACTTAAGGCTGAAACTCTAAAAACCATTCACTAATTAAAACTTCAATTCGGGGAATTTCCCCGTTGCATGCTTCGTTTACACACTTTATAAAATCAACCACTTGGGCATTACCCGTAAATAACGCCCTTCACATTCCAGAAGTACTTGATCCTAAGCCTCTAATTAAAACTGGTAGCAACTTGACCCTTATTAAGGCTTGGAGGTCTAACTACCTACGTGTAGCGCCTACGTGCTGCTGAGGGTTCCCGCGTGCTATCAGGTGTCTAAGACTGGGGCAAACGGCCTTTCAATCTGGCCTGGTGGTTCCGCGGTGCTCGCATTCGATTTCGTAGGTCGTGATAGTAGGTAACTTAGATCTTTAGGTCTAAGGGCACACTGTAGAGGTTAGGAATTTGATTGTATTGATTTGTCATTAGGTGTACCTTTGCGACGTCATTTCTCTCATCTCCTTTTCCCTTCTTATCCCCCCAATTCTTCCTATGGTAGTGCATGTTTGGGAGGAGGTCACAAAACCCTGAACTGTTTGAATTGTCTGATAATTTTAGGAAAGAAGCCGAATCATCCTCCTCCTCCACAAACATGGCTGTACGCCCACCCCCAAATCCCGAGGGAGGAAATAGCCCTGAAAACCCACCAGGTGGTGGAGCCTTGGATCCCATAACCCGCCTCCAAGCCCAAATGGAAATGTATAATGAACAAATTGAAGCCATTAGGGAAACATTGGAGGAAATGCAGAACCCTCCTGAACGGGAGGAGCCTAGGTCTCTTAGCTCCTATCAGAACCCCGCTGCTACAGAGACCATAAGACAAATTCGGGTCCCCTTGGGCGGGGATGACTTTGAATTGAAACCTAATGTAATTGGCCTAATAAATTTTCATTTCCATGGTCTTGCAAGTGAAGATCCTTTTCTCCAATTGGAAGACCTAACCCGATTGGCTGAAATAGTTAAATCGAGAAATATCAGGTTACGAATAGTCCGCATGAAAATGTTCTCGTTTTCATTTCAGGATAAAGCGTCGCAGTGGTTACACACCCTTGGGAGAACCATCCACTCTTGGGAAGAGATGCGAACAGCGTTTCTCAAGAAGTTCTTCCCAATCCGGTGAATCAATGCGCTTCACCGTGCTATCACTTCCTTTATGAAACAAAATGGCGAACAGTTTCTTGAGGCATGGGAGAGATATAATGACCTCCTCAGGAAGTGTCCACACCACAGTCTGCCTAAGTGGCATATTGCCCAGATTTTCTACTATGGGCTAAATGAGACTTTGAAGCAGATTGCAAGCGCTTCCTGTGGGGGAAATTTCATGAATAAAGACGAGAATGGAGCATTCGAATTATTTCAAAATAGGAGCGAAAACTCAATGAACAATGCCTCCATTGTCGCCTTTAATCGTACCAGCCTACCCCGTAATGTCCACGAAGTTGACATAGGACCCTCCCATTCATCCACAGATCTCAGCCTTATCGCACAGAAATTGGATGAAGTCTCCGTCGTGCACAAGAAGCTGGATGAGCTTCTAGCCAACCCCGCCCGTTCTATGGCAAACACCCCCACCTCACCACTTCGTCATAATCCCAATTCTTCCAACACCAGGCTTTTCCCTAGAAACCTCGTAAGACCTTCCTTACCGAGTGTCGTGCCGAGCGATTTGGTAAGTCATGTGGATCTGGCTTCTACAAGTCAGTATTTTGACACAGAGGACCAAGCCCCCGTGTGCTCGGAAGCATATTTACATGCGGACGCATCTTCTGGCTTAGAAGACGCTTGCACCCTGGGGAACAACCCATTCTCTGCCACTTATAACCCAGGGTGGCGAAATCATCCGAACTTTGCATGGTCCAGCAACCCGCAGCGCCAAAACCCTGTGGGTGGACCAATGCGACCGTCCACACCCGTCATCCCAAAGGCCCAGTCTAATCCTATGATGAATCTGCCATCGGGTCTTTGTGTACCGCAAACAGAATACGCATCAAGTCCTCTTGATAAATTGATGCTAATGACGACGGAAATGTCGAAGCGCCATGAAGAGAACATGACCTCTCTTCAGCACTAATTAGCGCAGCAGAATGCTGAGATCAGTCAACTACGCATGGCGACTTGATCTCAGGGCACTCTCCCAGCCCAACTTGTTCCCAACCCATGAAATTTCATACCCCGTGGTCCTCAACCACAGGTACGACCTTCTCAGGGGTAGGTTCATTAGATTTTGCAAGCTCCGAGCATTCCACCGGGATTTCAAGCTAATCCCGCTGCAGCACCTCACTCTTATGTCCCTATTGCGAACCCTTCTTTGCCTTATGTTCCCACTGGACCCACATCGTCCAATGTGATCACTATGAGGAGCGGTAAGCAGACCGTCGATCTGCCTCGACCTGATCTTGGTCTGTCTTCTTCATCGCCCTCTCATTCGGGATGCGCACTGCATTCGCGAGAGGACGATACATCCAAATTGGTGCCAGAATCAGTCCCATTCCCTGAGGGTCTACTGAGGGAGACTGAAGGCAAGAAGAAGGATACGCAGGCCTTTGATAACCTACGTAATTTATTTAGGGATGTTGAAATCAAGGTACCCCTGCTAGAGGCTATCGACCACATACCTACTGTCGCCTGATTTTTCAAAGACTACACAATACTCAGGCGACAGTCAAAGAAAACTAAGAATCCAGTGGTTCTCTTGCCTCATGCGAGTTGTGCTATACTATCAAATCTACCACCGAAGCAGAAAGATCTGGGCACACCGCTTATTTCCTGTAGCATCCAAGGCTGCAATTTTAACTGTGCCCTGCTTGATCTAGGATCTTCCATCAATCTTATACCAACCATCATGCTCGAAAAATTTTCCTTGGGAAATCTGAAACCCACCCCTGTCACATTATAGTTGGAAGATCGTTCTGTCAAAATTCCAAAGGGTGTGGTGGAAGACATGGTGGTTAGGGTCAACAGTCTCTGTTTTCCTGTTGACTTTCTTGTTTTAGATATGGAAGTTCCTAGCTCACTTTCTGACTGTCCGATCATCTGTGGTCGACCTTTCTTGGCCACAGCCCACGCCCATATCGACTGTGAGTTAGGCTATATTGAGATTGCCGTTGGATCTGAGAAGCTCAAACTTAACATCTTCAAGGCAGCCAAGAACTTTGATTGCGATTGCATCGAGGATGACACGCCTGATGAGGACATGGCCATCAGTGGATGTATCGGACTGATTGGGACTTATTCTGACTGCTGTGGACTGCCTTTAAACACTGACGATTGCCTGACCGACACATATTGTGACGTTCCCCCATCCTTCCCTATTCTCGTACCTTCTCCTGACTAGACTTTTAACGAGGTTTTCTCCGCTTCCCATACTCCATGGTCTGAGTCATATCCAGGCTACTCATCATCGGTCCACACTCTTGAAGACCGGATTGCCCTTTTTTTCCCGCCAAATTAGGCAGATTTGCAACTCCACACTAGGACCTTGAGCCCACATACTACTCACTGGGGCTATTCCTTTTTGGATCCATCTATCCAAGAAGCCCCTCCTCTTGGACAATCTAAGAGCAAACTTCTTCCTCCTGACTTATTTTTCGATCCTCCTGGGACACTCTCATCCCAAGAAATGCCAGATCTTTCGCCATCCACTCTCGAGCTGAAAGAGCTGCCTAATACACTTAAGTATGTTTTCTTGGGACCAAATGAAATGCTCCTCATAATCATCAGTTCAAAATTGACCAGGGAGCAAGAGTGCAAACTAACGAAGGTCCTTATGGAACACAAGGCAGCCATTGGATGGTCTTTATCAGACTTAACTGGCATTAGCCCCTCCTACACTCACCGTATATATACAGAGGAGGAGGCTTGACCTTCCTGCGAGATGCAGCGACGTCTCAACCCTAACATGCAGGAGGTCGTTAAAAAGGAAATTATTAAATGGCTAGATGTGGGTATAATCTACCCGATCAGCGATAGCCCCTGGGTGAGTCCGATTCACGTCGTGCCCAAAAAGGCGGGACTCACCATCCGTGTCAATGACAGGGGCCAATCCATCCCTACACGCACTCCTACATCTTGGAGAGTGTGTGTAGACTATAAGAAACTCAATGCTGCAACTGAGAAAGATCACTTTCCGCTACCTTTCATTGACCAAATCCTAGAGCGGTCAGCGGGAAATAAATTTTTCTGTTTCCTGGATGGATTCTCAGGATATAACCAGGTGGCAATTGACCCTCAAGACCAAGAGAAAACCACCTTTACCTGCCCCTTCGGCACCTTTGCATTTAGAAGGATGCCGTTCGGATTTTGTAACACGCCAACAACTTTCCATAGATGTATGTTGGCGATATTTCATGACATGGTGGGTGACTTTCTCGAGGTCTTCATGGATGACTTTTCGATCTTTGGGCCATCTTTTGATGATTGTCTTGCCAACCTGACCTGTATCCTTAGGAGATGTATTGATGTAAACCTCGTGCTTTCCTGGGAAAAAAGTCATTTTATGGTACACGAGATAATTATTCTCGGGCATATCATCTCCGATAGGGGTATCGAGGTTGACAGAGCTAAGCTTGATGTAATTGCTGATTTACCTGTGCCTGGCTCTGTCAAACAAATCCGCTCCTTCCTGGGACACGTCAGTTTCTATAGGAGATTCATTAAAGATTTCTCTAAGATTTCTCGACCTTTGACTCATCTCCTATCGACCGACGTACCCTTCGATATGGGTCCCGACTGCATACGAGCATTCACGCAGCTGCGTAATGCTGTCACCAAGGCCCCTGTCCTCCAGCCACCTGATTGGTCCCTCGACTTTGAACTCATGTGTGACGCTTCAGACCTTACAGTCGGAGCCATCCTGGGACAAAGACGTGATAGACACCCCTTTGTGGTGTACTACGCCAGTAAGACATTGGATGAGGCCCAGCGTAATTATACTACCACTGAAAAAGAACTACTGGCAGTCGTCTTTGGGCAGGAGAAATTCCGCTCTTACCTTCTAGGCTCACACGTTATTGTTTTCACTGATCATGCGGCCATTCGCCATCTCATGCATAAGAAGGATGCCAAGCCTAGACTGATTCATTGGATCCTTCTGCTCCAAGAATTTGACATTGAGATCCACGATAAGGCCGGAGCCCAGAATGTTGTGGCTGATCATCTTTCTAGACTGGACCCTGACCATATTGGACTTGCTCTGACGATTAATGAGGTTTTTCCCGATGAGCACTTATTGGCAATTAATGTGGCAAGTGAACCTTGGTATGCCGACATTGCCAATTACCTTGCTTCTGGATCCCTTCCACGTGGCTGGCCCAAAAACCAACGCGAGCGTCTCATGGCAGAAGCAAAGTATTTTTTCTGGGATAATCCACTTCTTTTTCGAATAGGTGCTGATCAAATCATCCGTCACTGTATTCCTGACAGCGAATTCCCCAGTGTGCTATCCTTCTGCCACGATCAGGCCTGCGGAGGCCATTTCTCTGGGAGGAAAACTGCAGCCAAGGTGTTGCAGTGCGGTTTCTTTTGGCCCTCCCTTCACCAGGATGCACACAATTATGCCAAACATTACACTAGGTGCCAGTCGTTAGGATCAATGTCACATCGTGACATGATGCCCTTGCAACCTATCCTAGCTGCAGAAATCTTTGACATTTGAGGAATTGATTTCATGGGTCCCTTTCCTCCTTCCAACGGCTTCGAATACATTCTCATGGCTGTTGATTATGTTTCGAAATGGATCGAGGCTATTCCCACGCACCATGCTGACCATGTCATATCCACTCGATTTGTCAAAGACCACATCTTTGCGTGCTTTGGGATCCCTCGAGCCATTGTCTCGGATGGAGGAAGCCACTTTACCCATGCTTCTTTTTAGGCACTTCTGAGGAAATATGGAGTCCACCATCGTATAGCATCTCCATATCATCCTCAGACGAACGGCCAGGCTGAGGTGTCGAACCGGCAAATCAAGCAAATTCTCCAGAAAATGGTTCGGCCTGACCGTAAGGATTGGTTCGACAAGCTGATTAGCGTACTTTGGGCGTATCGGACCGCCTTCAAGGCTTCCCTTAGTATGTCTCCTTATAGAATAGTTTACGGGAAGCCTTGTCATTTGCCCGTGGAGTTGGAGCACCACGCTTATTGGGCAGTTCGCCAATGTAACCTCGACCCAGACCTGTGTGGTCGAGAAAGGAAACTCCAACTCCAGGAGCTAGAAGAGCTCCGTCATGAAGCCTATGATTCTGCATTAACTTTCAAGCAACGCACTAAGGCTTTTCACCACAGCCATATTCGGCGGAAGGAATTTGAGCCATCTCAGCAAGTTTGGCTCTACAACGCCCGACTCAAATTCTTTCTTGGGAAATTGAAGTCCAAATGGACTAGTCCTTTTCTGGTCTCGAGACCATTTCCCAACGGGGCCGTTGAGATTGAAGATCCCAAATCTGGGCATAAATTTACGGTCAATGGACAGCATTTGAAACCCTATCTTACTCATGAACCTGCCCCCATTGGAGAAACTGTTGCCCTGCTGGAGGGTAACTAATGTCGTGCCTCATTCTGAGTCTGGCTGGGGACATTAAATTCAACGCTTGTTGGGAGGCACCCCAACAACACTCCGCCACTGTTACGCTCACTTCACTTTTCACTTCACCACCCACCATCCACCCACCCTACCACCCTACTGTATACCCTGCACCTCAGCTCTCGTTACCCGATCTTTGGTCCTTCCTCTACCCTACCCTGCATGCATATGAGGACATAGCATCATTTGGCATGGTGGGGTGGATAGGCATCCATAGGATCTGGGTATTTTATGGTATCATGCAGTCTGCATCTATCTATAAATATGTAAAAAAAAAAAATACAATAAGTGTTTATGGATATTCAATCGCTGTTTTGAAGACTTTCCTGGCCACACGAGCTTGATTCGCTCAGGCTCGGCTTAATTCACTTGAGCATTGACAAGATAGATGGGAATCTCTCTTAACTAAGGGCGTATTCTTGTACCTGAGACATCGGTACAAGATCCGTTGGTTTGCTTCCACTCGAAAGCTTAAGTAATCTTGGTTCACACTACACATATCAAGAAAGACCAGGTGAACATAAGATCCAACCCTAGTGTTCATTAGGGAAGGTGGAGTCCTTACTTGTGCGCGCAGGTAGACTTTTTATCCCAGGCTTTAGTCTTATGTTTAGGAGAGACTCTTTCCACCAAAAAGGAACTCTCCCACCAAAAAGAAAAGTGTGCTCCTCCAAATAAAGTTGTAAGAGATATACTGACACGTGTTTAAAAAAAAAAAAATGCAAATAAGTCAGTATATCTCGCAAATGTCTATATAGTCTTCTCCCTACAAAAGTTCTTTAGGGCAAGTTACAAATACCCTATTTTCTTTGAGCCACAAATGTAATAAAATGGGAGTTGAGTTTTTCGTCATCTTTTTAAGGGTCAATCCAAAGACACAAGCTGAAACTGGGACCAACCTACACTTAAAAATTCGTGAAACCCTAGGCTTGAGTCTTAATGTTCATCTGGTCAGTCTTGATCCTTCACTATGCACAAACCATAATCTCTTGAGTTCTTGAGTACGGCAAAAAACCTCCTAGGTCCTGAAAATCGTACTTAAGGTTTAAATATCAAGAGTCCAGGTTAGTTGAGAGATGGTCTATGTCACATAAGACTTAAAGTACTGGTAGTCTTCTCTGCAATTGGTTCTTACAATATCCAACAAATAAACACACCTATGTCACCTCAGAAGAAAATCTTCAGCTTAAGATCATTTCTAAATACAATACAAAAATGTTTTGCTAGGACTAGCAAAAGATAAGCATGGGGGTATGATTGCACAGCAAAAATACACCAACAATTGTGCCATCTTGTGCTATTTCCTAGCATTTCCATTGCATATTAGGTAGCCATAGTGCATTTACAAAAATAAATGCATACATGCATTTAATTGAGAGGGGAGGAAAGTGAATAAATGGCCTTGTAATTAACGTATTCTTGAAGTGCTGCTTCGCAAAATCACCATCTTCATTTTTTATTTGACTTTGAATTTCTTCTTCTCCGCGTGGCTACAAGGCATGGCTGCTTCTTCTTCGTGCCACTCTCTGCCACAGCATGCCCTGCTAGCCGCATGCTTAGTCATGCGCAGCCCAGGGCATGGCTGGGCTTGCCTCCATCTTCTTTAGAAAGCCCTCCTCGCTTCCTTGTGCAAGGGAGCCTGGTCCATGCAATACACACACGCACACCCTTTTCTAGGCCAACTCCTCCCCTCTCCCCTCCATACGCAGCACCTCTTCCACTGAAGAGATATGCTGCGGGCAGGAGCAGCTCACAGTGGTCCTCGACCACCACTATGAGTCTCACTACTGCCTCGCTCATCAAAGAGTCGGTGGGCATGGTGGTTCAGTTCTCTGTTTTCATCGTTCCAGCCCTTCCCGCCATTGCTGCATCTTCGAGGTCTGAAGCTCCGCAGCAGCAGCAGCCCACGTGCATGCAGGCACCGACCGCAGCCTCTTTCCATGCGCGCAGGCGCCTTCTAGCGAGCCCGCGCACGCAGCACCGGCTGCAATCGGCTGTCCAGAGCGCGTGGCACTGTAGTTACTGTTCACGCTAGAGAGCGCGACACATTGCTACAATGCGGTAACCGGAAAGTTTCTCACTTATCCGGTCACCGCGCGCTCTCTCTGCACGCTCGCAACCGCCTCTAGCCCATCCTCGCTCCACGCCCGCACCCACTCCAGCGTCCGCTCGCGCCTGCGCCTTTGCCCGCACCTGCTCCAGCGCGCAGTGCAGTGCGCTGCATCACGCATTGCGCTAAACTGCGGTCTCCCTCACGCCTGCTCCCTCCAGCCCGCGCGCGCATCCTTGTGCGAGCCTGCACCTACATGTGTTCCCGCGCCATCAGACGACGGGCACAGCCTCCAGACGACTTAAACGCTCGCGCCCTCTTCCTCCAGCAGATGCTCTCTCTCTCTCTCTCTCTCTCTCTCTCTCTCCCAGACACACACCTCACTCACACACACACACCACACTTGTACACACTATGTACATATACATATATATATACTCATACTTATACACTATATATAAGTAGATATACATACATACATATATATATATATTTATACACATATACATATACATATATATATACTCATACTTATACACTATATATAAGTAGATATACATACATACATATATATATATATTTATACACATATATATATACATATATATATATATCTATCTACATTTATTTATATACATAGATACTTATACTAATATATCTATATACATAAATACATATATATATACATATACATATCTATATATCTGTATACATATATTACTATATATATATAAATCCACATATACACCTATATAATTACCACCCTATATATATATATATATACATATATATATATTTATATCTATACATATATATATATATATTCTTTTTCATATCACCTACAACATGTTATATCGCGGGAATATCTGCACCAGTTGCTGATATTCCCCGATACACTAGTACAGAAAGCGTCTCCGCACACACCTCCCACCCATCCATCCAACACTCCATGCAGCACTTCGTCCTATTGGTTGCGTCTTCCTAGACGACGATCAACTCGACACCATGCTACACGCTATTTACACCTCCACCCCCACCCCTATATATATATACTATATTTATCTTATTTCTATTTCTCTTTCCTGCTATTAAGAAGATAAAAAAATATAAAAGAGAAAAGATAATCCTTGACTTGCGGGTACTCGGTCTTGTGAATAGCAAGACCAGTTTTGGAACCCTAATTTAGCTCAAAGCCAAGAACCTGATTTTAAGGGTGTACCTCAAGGACAAAAATTATCAAAAAAAATCTTAAATAGAAAAACACCAAAAACATAATAAACGAATGGAAGAGATTCGTTGTAGGAAAGGCATAGAAACTTATTCACCTCTAATCCTGCCACCCTGAGTTCGACCCTAGGCCTAAAAGTGACCAAGATAAAATCAAGTAGGCCAGGTTAAAAATTTTGTAAAAAGATGGTTAGGTTCGATTTAAGTTAACCACTATACTCACTTCAATGCTAATTTCTCCATATTAACACAACCTATCTGGGTCTACACCATTAATCAAGTGGGTCTGTTTTTAGGGTTTCAAGAAGTCATTTAATTCACAGGGTTCATAGAAACCCTTTTCTGTCAAATCCAACCCACTTTTTATCTTGTTAAGACCTTTTGACCTATGTTTAGCCCTTGAGAAAACCCGTTATTGTACTGCAATGGTAAAATTGTAGCTTTACCCCTTATTTCTTGCTTTTCTCTTAGAAAGGTTATTCAGTGAATTATGACCTCCAGTTGGTTATGTAGGAGCTTTTATTCTCTTCTTTGGGTCAAAATGAGCTAGTTAGGGCTCATGATGGTGCTCCCATCTTACCCCCTTACCTAGCTTTTGCTAGTCCCTTAGCAAAATTTTAAGGTTTTAACTTTGATTCTAGTCCATGAGTTCCTTGATGTTCAAAAATGTGATGTGTGCTTTTTTTTCTGTAGATTAGGTTAGAATGCCAATAGTAGGCCAAGAGGAAATCAAGTACCAACCAAGATCCGGACATGACCAGCTCTAGCTTCAGTCTCTCGTGAAGGTTTTTAGGGCCCACAAGAACTATCCTAAGGTTCGTTGAACTCCGCAGTTAAAGCACCCGTGCTTGTAACATATTTTAACCATGGTTCAGTTTGCAGTGCATTTTTGTGAGAGAGAGACAGAGAAATTTTCTTTGCTTGGAGAGTTCTCTCTCTTTTTTTTTTATTTCTAGCTTCGGATTGGCTTCTCAACAAGGTCTATATCGGATTCCTAGTCCCCATCATCAATCCTTGAAGGGTCCCTGTCAATCGAGATTTCGAGATAATCCCGCCCATGGCAACCCCCAGAACCCTGGTTTTCGAGATTTTGAGATAATCCCTCCCGTGGCGTTCTGTAGATAAATCCAGACCTTGGCAATCAACATTTCGTGATAATGCCGCCCATGGCATCTAAACCAGCACAGGGTGCTTACATGTCCCCGGTAGGATATGTAAATATCATAGGAGACAAGCACCAAGGAGACGATATGTTATTGCGCATCTTTGAGGGGAACTTCCCACCTCTCCGCGTCGGGAACTCGTCTAAATCAACTTATGTTGATCGGCCACTCCTAATCTAGGCGACTTTTTCAGAACAGTTTAAATGCATTTGCGTGATTTTGATACTTATCCGTACTAAACTAGACTGTGTGTGGATTGGGGTGCTTAGGTTACCGAGTCCTGCAAACCAGAGGTCAATTAATAAGGCTGAATACTCCATAAGCCTTAGACCTAATACTTAAGCTTCGCATTTTCCCTAACCTCTTGAGGACTCTCCAGATCTTAGCGGATACTTGAATTTTTAAGCCTAAGAGTATAGCCCAAGAGGCCTAAGATCAGCGTTCCTACTAATCTCTTCTGTATTTCATTAGCACTTTCTTCCTTTCATTTTCTTTTTCTTGATATGGTCTAGAACTCGGTTAATCCCTTAATTTCTTACTAATGACTCTCTTTTCTTTTTCTTTTCAATTTGTGCTCCTTTTTGACATTTTCCACTTTTCCCCTTTTTCTCCTCAAGATTTGTATGGCTTCAAAATTTTTCTCTCCCCTCAGAATTTTTTTTCTCTTTTCAAGAATTTTTACATTTTTTGGTATTTTTGTGATATGTGATTTTTTTGATGTAACCTCTTCTTGTGAAATAAATGATTTTCACAGTGTTTTGCACTTTCATACCCCCCCATGCCTACGATTTGCAATGCCCCCATTGTAAATTAGGTGAGTTTGAGTTCAGCTTAGATCATTCATTAGAACAGGTTCTGGGTGGGTGAACAGGTCGAGGTAATTGTTGCAGACGATTTCAAAACTCTGGTACAAGTACTTGAGGTGGGGTCGACTGTTCTAATGGATGAACCCTAAAGTGCAATATGAATTCAGCATAGGAATGTCAAGAAAGGTTTCAGGTTTTTTCAAAAATGACGGGTTGCCTCCCGTTAAGTGCTGAGTTTTACGCCATCGACTAGGCGCAATGAGCTCAGGGAGAATGGAGGGTAAATGATATCTGAGCTAAATATGTATCAGTAAAGTCAATGAATGATTTGAGTCTCTAACCATTCACGATGAAAGGTTCTGAATTGTGGCTGAGTGGACTGGTCTCGATGGCTCCATTTCCAAAGATTCGTCGGACGAGGTAAGGTTCGATCCATTTCGATCTGAGTTTTCCTACGAATAACTTGAGTTTGGCATCAAAGAGTAGGACTTTTTGACCAGGATGAAAGATCTTTCTGGATATGTGCTTGTCATGAAAGGCCTTAACCCGCTCTTTGTAAATTCGTTAGTTCTCATACGTGTCGTGGCATAATTCATCGATCTCGCTCATTTGAAGCTTTTTGTGGGTTCCTACCTTAGAAAGATCTAGGTTTCAGGTCTGTACTACCCAATAGGCTTTGTGCTCTAATTCGACGGGAGGTGACATGCCTTCCCGTACACCAATCTGAAGGTAGACATATCTAATTGGGTTTTGTGGGCGGTCCTATAAGCCCACAAAGCTTTCGAAAGTCAGGATGACCAGTCTTTCCTGCCAGGTCAAACAGTAACCTGGAGGATTTTCTTTATCTCCTGATTTGATAGCTCAGCTTGACCATTAGTTTGGGGATGGTAAGGAGTAGAAATTTGGTGTGACACCTCACATTTGGTCATCAGTGGCATGAACTGAGCATTAGTGAAATGGGTCCCTCCATTAGAGATTATCGCACATGGAGTCCCAAACCATGAAAAGATGTTCTGATGAATGAATTTGATAACCACCTTATGATCATTGGTTTGGGTCGGAATGGCTTCGATCCATTTGGACACGTAGTCAACAGTGACTAGAATGTACTCAAAGTCATTCGAAATAGGAAAGGGTCCCATAAAATCAATCCCCTAGATGTCAAAGATTTCGCACACGGGAATCGACTGTAAGGGCATCATATCACAGTGGCTTATGTTGCCTAAAGCCTGGCAGCGAGTGTATGCCTTACAGTGATTGTATGCATCTTTGAAAATCGTGGGCCAATAGAAGCCTCACTAGAGGACTTTCACTGCGGTTTTATGACCTGAGAAGTATTCACCACATTCCTGGTCATGGCAGAAGGACAAGATGTCCTGAATTTCCACTCCCATGACACATCGTCGAATGATTTGATCAGCACCGATGCAGAAAAGATATGGGTCTTCCCAGAAGTAATACTTGGCATCGGAAAGCAATTTGTCCTTCTTGGCCTTCGGCCAATCGGATGGGATCTGTTGTGATGCTAGGTAGTTTACTAAATCAACAAACCATGGAAGCCTTGTACTGATAGTCAGGAGGTGCTCATCAAGAAAATATTCCGTAATGGGTCCCGAAGGGTCGATAATATCAGAAGGAAGGCAGGACAAGTGATCAGATACCACATTCTATTTTCCCGCTTTGTCACGAATCTCAAGGTCAAACTCTTACAATAGCAAGATCTTGAGGATTAATTGAGGTTTTGCGTCCTTCTTTGCAAGGAGATGCCTCACAGCTGTGTGATTAGAGTAAATGATAACACGGGAGCCCAGAAGATATGATTTGAACTTTTCCAGGGCAAATACTATGGCTAGCAGCTTTCTCAATAACTGTGTAGTTACGCTGAGCCTCGTCAAGTGTCTTGTTAGCATAGTAGATGACCATGGGTTTCCCATCAATTTTCTACCCAAGTACCACTCTTATAGCGAAATCAGATGCATCGCACATGATCTCAAAAGGTTGAGACCAATTACGGGATTGTAGGATCAGAGCTTGGGTAACTCGATCAGAGAGGATTTCAAATGCTTGAGTGCATTCCTTGGAGATTTTGAAAGGAACATCCTTAGATAGTAGAGTGGTCAGGGGGCGTGCGATCTTTGAGAAATCAGGAATGAATCGACGATAAAAATCAACGTACCCTAGAAACGATCGAATGTCCTTGATCAAGCTAGGCATAGGGAGTTTGGAAATCAGATTCACCTTGGCTGGATCAACTTGGATGCCTTTTTCTGATATGAGATTTCTCAGGACAATTCCTTCAGGCACCATGAAATGGCTCTTTTCCCAGGAAAGAACTAGATTCTTGTCAATGCACCGCCTGAGGATCGGGACCAAGTGCAGGAGGCAATCGTCAAATGATTCTCCGAATACTGAAAAGTCATCCATGAAGACTTCCAGAAAATCACCTACCATATCTGAGAATATGGCAAGCATGCGTCGTTGAAAAGTAGCAGGTGCATTGCAGAGACCGAACGGCATCCTTCGGAACGCGTACGTCCTGAAGGGGCAGGTGAAAGTGGTTTTTTCTTGGTCCTTAGGATGGATTGCTATCTGGTTATAACCAGAGTACCCATCCAAAAAGTAGAAGAACCTATTTCCTGCTAGTTTCTAGAGGATCTGATCAATAAATGGTAGTGGGAAATGATCCTTCTTTGTAGAGGTATTGAGTCTTCTGTAATCAATGCAAACTCCATGAATTCGCCACAAGGGTCGATATGATTTCTTTGATTTCAGTCATGATTACGGTGAGTCCTGCCTTCTTAGGCACAACTTGGATTGGACTCACCCATCGACTGTCGGAGATTGGGTAGATGATCCCAGCATCTTGCCACTTGATATCTCCTTTTTCATGACCTCCTGTAGATTAGGATTCAAACATCTCTGCATTTCATGGGAAGGTCATGTGCCCTCTTTGGTATAGATATGGTGTGTGCAGTAAGAGGGGCTGATACTAGTCAAATCATCGAGAGTCCATCTAATGGCTCTTCAATGTTACTGGAGAACAGTAATCAAACGGGATTCCTGATCAGGTGTGAGTTTGGAGTTGATAATCACAGGAAACATCTGATTGGAACCCAAAAAGACGTACTTTAGATGATCGGGAAGAGGCTTGAGTTCCAGGACAGGGTTATCAGCAGTAGCGGGTGGTTTAGGGTGTGTGTCAGGAGCAAGGGAAGGAGTTATGGGTGTGTCTAGGTCAAGTTCGGACTCCTCTGATTGCGGGTTTTGATCCTCTTGTGGTTGATCAGAAGTAGTTAGCTTTTCCTCAATATATGGATCGTTAACCACAACCTTGATATCACATATCTATTCTATAACACCGCAATTAATCCCTTGTTGGGCCTTAAAGATGTCAATCTTTAATGTTTGGTTCCCAAATTTCAGTTCAATTTGGCCCTCTTTACAATTTATGTTGGCCCTAGCAGTGGCCAGAAAGGGTCTCCCTAGTATAATTGGTATATTCCTTGGGTTTTCTGGAGCATCCATATCCAAGACTACAAAGTCCACCGGGAAATAGAAATCCCGAACCTTAACAATGACATCCTCAAGAACTCCTTTAGGTGACTTAATAGATCGATCAACCAACTGTAATGTCACCTCTGTTGGTTTGAGCTCAGATTCCTCGAGATGGTCAAGTAGGGATGTAGGTATTAGGTTTATGGAGGCTCCTAGATCCAATAAATTGGGTATCACCAATTGTATAGGAAATCAGGGGAGTACCTGGGTCTTTTGCCTTAGGTGGGAGTTTGCTCAAAATTACAGAGCTGGCTTGCTCTGACAATATGATTGGACTCCCACTTTTGGTTCGCGGCTTATGCTTAGGTGTACACATGTCTTTCAGAAATCGTGCGTAAGCTGGTATGTGGTGGATTGCATCCATCAAGGGGATGTTTATATGGACCTGTTCAAAGAGCTTGACCAGATCCTCCTCAGGTGCCACGGGTTTGTTTGTCCTCTTTCCCTTGGTCAAGGCCTTGGGAAATGGAACCTTGGATGGCTCCTCTAGAATAGGTCCAGGTTCTTGATCAAGGATAGGGGTATCCTGGATAACTATCCTAGGGCTTGGGTTAGTACTACTAGGCTGAAAGTGGCTTGGATAAGGTGGGTCTTGTGTTGCTTTGCCACTACGGGTTGTTACATAATTTAGTCCTACCTGGTTTTGGTTCAGTGTCGGTAAAATAGGTGGCTGCTACTAAAATCCCGAATATGATGTCGAAGCTTCCATCTCGTCAGGTGATGGAACAGAAGGGGCTTGATAAATCATGTGGGCTTGGCTTGGATTTGGGTTCATAACGTGCCTTTGGTTCGGCACATTATTCAGATTCGGTAGAGGTTGCGAAGGGAGTGCCAAGTTGGCGAGAATTCGCCATCTGGGTGAGTTGATTGCGAACCTCTGTGATCTCGTCTTTGTGCTATTTTTGCATAGCTGCATTCGTCTCTTGAATGTCATCCAGGGTCTGAAGGATGAGAGTCATCTGATCTGTCTGAGTTGGCGAGGTCGAGGCAGTTGATATGGACGAGGAGCTTGTGGATGGGGTTGATATGGTGGTCTCTAGTTCTGATTATTTCCCACCCGTAGGAAATTAGGATGATTCCGCCATCCAAGGTTATAGATATTAGAGAATGGGTCATTCTGGATGGCGTTGAGGTCCTCGCATGTCTGAGGAACCTCAGAAAAGTCAGAGTACGAGGGTTCAGAGTTCCCCTAACTAGAGTAGGCAGGATCAGAGTTTCCTCCAGTCCTAGAGTCAGACGGGGGTGGATACGGGTCCATCCCGTGAAAAGGTCCATGATAGATGTTATGCACAGCTTCCCTTCCAGAGGGCAGCTATGCAAATGGGTTTTGCGTAGAGGTGGCTTGCTGCAGATGTCGAGTTAGCTCATCCACCTTCTTCTTAATGATAGAGACCTTGTCCAACTAATTGGCCATCAATTCCAAGTCGACGGATGCAGACAGGCCCTACGTCTCATGTGCTCCCCTTGGACTCATCGATGCAGGGGCATTCGTCCGGTCGAATAAGCCCATGGAGTCATTATTGATGGAGTTCTTGAAGGTTCGTCCCTACTAGGAGGGGTGACGTAATAAATTGCGGAAATAAAAATATAAAGCAATATCACAAGAAATTAAGCAATCACACAATGTACACAAAGATTTTTAGGTGGAAACCCAAACCGGGTGAAAACCACCACCTAACCCTCTCGAGTTAGGATTTTCCGATCAACCAAGTTGATCAAATCCACTAACCGAATCACTTTGAACGAGGGTGATTCAACCTCAATACAACCACGCTACAAGTACGAGGGTAGCGTTCCTCAACCCCTTCTCTCCACGAGAAGGATTTTGTCCCACGAAGGAGACGGGAATTCGCAAAGCGAATACCCAACCAAATTACAAAGGTAAAATAAAACAACAAACCTATAGAGCCAACAAAGTAATAAACCTAAGCTTCTATAGGATTTAGGAAACTCCCCTTTGCAAGGAGTGCGTCGACGATGACGCGGGTGCGTGAGCCACGCGACGGCGCAACTTCGCTCTCGTAGACAACGGCGGGAGAGCGGGTGCGCAACGGCTGGATGCTCTCAAGATGTAGAACTTGAGCTTAGAGAGCAAGAGCTTCTTGGACACAAGAGTGTGAGAGTGTATAGCTAAGTGTGTCTTGTGTCTTTCTTAGTGTATATCTTGTGTTTTTGTGTTGCAAAGGCTCCCCTCTATTTATAGAGGCCTTAGGAAGGCTTTGGAAGGCTTGGAAAAGCTTCCATAGCCGTTGGGTGCAAAGCCCAAGAGAATCAGGCCGAAATCAGGACAATGATTGCATTTCACAGGGTTATCAGACGTCTAACTCTGGCATCAGACGTCTGGAAGGCCACTTTAAGACGTCTGATTACAAGGTCAGACGTCTGATTCTATGCGGGTTTCTCCCTGACTTGAATCAGATCTAAACAGGGTTTTAGTACAAGTCCATCAGACGACATAGAGGACGTCTGGCACTAAGTCTGGACGTCTGGAAACCTACTTTTACCGTGGGAATTGATTTCCAAACGTTGCAACGGCTAGAAAATCTCTGAGAAGAGATTTTGGGTCAGCCGAGGCAAAACGGTCATTTATCAGACGTCTGTGAAGTCCTATGGACGTCTGATAAGGCTCTAACGGTCATATTCTGGAGTGTCTTCTAAGCCAGCCAACGGTCCACTAACTGGACGTCTGGCAAAGTCATCAGACGTCTCCTAAGACGTCTGGTATAAGGTCTGGACGTCCGAATTCATCAGACAGAACTAACTATGTCCAGCCTAACAGTTATCAGACGTCTGAAACAACAGTCAGACGTCTTAAAATCCTTTATCAGACGTCTGATTCGTGAATTAGACGTCTGGAAAGTCAGTTTTAACCCTATATTGGTTTTCTAAGTGTTTTACAGAAAACCTACGTATCCTAGGGTTGTGCAGGTGTTCCTAGGACTACTGTTAGGGTTCTTTGAGGCTCTTTAACATAATGTCTAAGGAAAATAAAGAGCAAGAAAATAGATACAAGAGATACATGAAAGGATAAAAAAAGAATCTATCCTATTCTTCTTGTCTTTCATCTCCAATCTTTTGCTCCACGCGAACCTCCTCTATTTTCCGTCAAGCTCCTCCAATCCGTCCTGGATGCGAGCTCGAGTTCCGTCTAAACACGTCTTCATTTGCAATTGACCTGAAATCTAGGACTCAAATTGCAAATGTTAAATAACACGTGTTTTGTTATCATCAAAACAAATGATCGTGGTGCTCTAGCACCAACAATCTCCCCCTTTTTGATGATGACAAAACCGTAAATAATAATGCATAAAAAATCCTCCCCCTTTTTGACATTATCAAAAAGGTTTAATTGATTTTAAATTTTCTATTACTCCCCCTTAAACATGCTCTTCTATTTATTTTTAACAAAGGTAATGTCCTCCCCCTTTTTATAACAACAAGATAGCTATTATTTTTCTCCCCCTTACTAAAGGAAATTTAGCTAACTTGTATCTCCCCCTTAAAAATTGACAATAAGCTCATCATTTTTAACTCCCCCTATCTAAATGCTTATAAAAAGGATAGGGTTAAGAATTTTACCTCACCTACCATGGCCAATAAAATGGCCCGAATGGTGGTGGTGGATGCCACATCGGATGGGGTTCCCATCCGTAGCTTGGAGGCCCGGGCATCGGCGCCGGTCTCCAATCTGGTGGTCGACGTGCGGCGGGTCCGTCGTTTGTTCGCCGTCTCGTCGGTCTTCTTGTTTTCCTCCTTGGTCTACTTATTGGTTCTCCCAACTTAAGTTGACCAGACTTGAGCTTGTAGGTCCAGTCCTTTATGTTGTAATTATCCCTGAACCCTACAAAACACGATTCTAATTCCTTTTTCGGTATCCAAGTGGGCTTGGATCCGGATTTGTTAGAGGGTCTCCTTGATGGAGATCCTTTCTCAACCTTAGGGCTATAAAAATTATCAACTTTGTTGATTAATTTGTTAGAATTTTCCCTAAGACATGCAATTTCTCTTTCTATAATTTGCATCTTAGTCTTTAAATCAAAAATTTCTAACTTTAGACTATTATTTTCCTCAATCAATTTATTATTTTCATTGATGAGGTCTTGATTTTCTAATAACAGGTTATTATCCTTAGGACTAGTCTCTATATCCTTGAGTTGTTTCTCTAACCTATCATTTTCATTTCTAAGAAAACTAAGGTTCTTTTTAATGCCTTTATTTTCTACCCTAAGTGATTTACTAATCTCAAAAAGTTCATTAAAAGCTTCTTGAAGATCGAGATTTACCTCGTTGTCTGAGTCGCTTTCGCTTTCGCTGTCGCTTCCTCTGGCCATGAAACCGAAGCAAGCGGTTTCTTCTTCTATGGTATTTTCTTCTTCTTCCTCCGAGCTAGAATCGTCCCAAGTGGCTTGGAACGCCTTCTTCTTAGATTTCTTCTCCTTTTCCTTCTTCTTCTCCTTTTTGAGAAGAGGGCATTCTGGTCGCAGATGCCCTTTCCCGTTGCAGTGGTAGCAACGTCTCGGGCTTTCTTTCTTTTCCTTTTTCTCTTTCTTTAATTCCCTACAAAACTTGGAAAAATTTTTAAGTAAAATTCTAAAGTCTTCGTCGTCGGAACTTACCTCGCTATCCGACGCGGCTTTGAAGGCGAGAGTCTTCTTTAGTTTAGGCTCCGGTGTATCCTTCTTCTTTTGCTTCAACTTAGTCTCGTAGGCCATCAGATTGCCTAAGAGATCTTCCATGTTGAGCTCCTCCATTTCGTTTGCCTCCTCGATGGCGGTAACTTTCTGTTCCCACTCCGGTCCAAGGGAACGAAGAAGCTTCCCTTGAAGCTCCCCCTTGATGAAAGTCTTCCCTAAAGCTTTCAAGTTATTTACTATGAGAGTGAACCTAGTGTTCATCTCACTTAAAGTTTCGTTAGATTTCATAGAAAAAGCCTCAAATTCTTGTGAAAGTAAATTGAGTTTAGAAGTTTTTACCTTAGAGGTACCTTCATGAGTTACCTCGAGTGTGTGCCAGATCTCGTATGCGGTGGCGCATTGCGAGATTCTATTGAACTCCTCTGAGCTGAGCGCGCAATACAATGCGTTCATTGTTTTTGCGTTGAGAGAGAGTTCCCGAATCTGCTGCTGCGAGTATCCTCCCGCGGGTTTTTCTGGGATGTCGAATGGTGTCTCGCATCTAGCCCAGACCGTGAAGTCGGTGGCTTGAAGCCACGTCTTCATCCGCAGCTTCCAGTAGGGGTAGTTGCTTCCGTCGAAGAACGGCGGACGGGTTGTGGACTGCCCCTCGGAGATTCTGACTGCGGCTATGCTTCCCTCCATGATCTAGATCCTCGCCGGTTTGTAACGCCGATTACGCGAGACCTGCTCTGATACCAATTGAAGGTTCGTCCCTACTAGGAGGGGTGACGTAATAAATTGCGGAAATAAAAATATAAAGCAATATCACAAGAAATTAAGCAATCACACAATGTACACAAAGATTTTTAGGTGGAAACCCAAACCGGGTGAAAACCACCACCTAACCCTCTCGAGTTAGGATTTTCCGATCAACCAAGTTGATCAAATCCACTAACCGAATCACTTTGAACGAGGGTGATTCAACCTCAATACAACCACGCTACAAGTACGAGGGTAGCGTTCCTCAACCCCTTCTCTCCACGAGAAGGATTTTGTCCCACGAAGGAGACGGGAATTCGCAAAGCGAATACCCAACCAAATTACAAAGGTAAAATAAAACAACAAACCTATAGAGCCAACAAAGTAATAAACCTAAGCTTCTATAGGATTTAGGAAACTCCCCTTTGCAAGGAGTGCGTCGACGATGACGCGGGTGCGTGAGCCACGCGACGGCGCAACTTCGCTCTCGTAGACAACGGCGGGAGAGCGGGTGCGCAACGGCTGGATGCTCTCAAGATGTAGAACTTGAGCTTAGAGAGCAAGAGCTTCTTGGACACAAGAGTGTGAGAGTGTATAGCTAAGTGTGTCTTGTGTCTTTCTTAGTGTATATCTTGTGTTTTTGTGTTGCAAAGGCTCCCCTCTATTTATAGAGGCCTTAGGAAGGCTTTGGAAGGCTTGGAAAAGCTTCCATAGCCGTTGGGTGCAAAGCCCAAGAGAATCAGGCCGAAATCAGGACAATGATTGCATTTCACAGGGTTATCAGACGTCTAACTCTGGCATCAGACGTCTGGAAGGCCACTTTAAGACGTCTGATTACAAGGTCAGACGTCTGATTCTATGCGGGTTTCTCCCTGACTTGAATCAGATCTAAACAGGGTTTTAGTACAAGTCCATCAGACGACATAGAGGACGTCTGGCACTAAGTCTGGACGTCTGGAAACCTACTTTTACCGTGGGAATTGATTTCCAAACGTTGCAACGGCTAGAAAATCTCTGAGAAGAGATTTTGGGTCAGCCGAGGCAAAACGGTCATTTATCAGACGTCTGTGAAGTCCTATGGACGTCTGATAAGGCTCTAACGGTCATATTCTGGAGTGTCTTCTAAGCCAGCCAACGGTCCACTAACTGGACGTCTGGCAAAGTCATCAGACGTCTCCTAAGACGTCTGGTATAAGGTCTGGACGTCCGAATTCATCAGACAGAACTAACTATGTCCAGCCTAACAGTTATCAGACGTCTGAAACAACAGTCAGACGTCTTAAAATCCTTTATCAGACGTCTGATTCGTGAATTAGACGTCTGGAAAGTCAGTTTTAACCCTATATTGGTTTTCTAAGTGTTTTACAGAAAACCTACGTATCCTAGGGTTGTGCAGGTGTTCCTAGGACTACTGTTAGGGTTCTTTGAGGCTCTTTAACATAATGTCTAAGGAAAATAAAGAGCAAGAAAATAGATACAAGAGATACATGAAAGGATAAAAAAAGAATCTATCCTATTCTTCTTGTCTTTCATCTCCAATCTTTTGCTCCACGCGAACCTCCTCTATTTTCCGTCAAGCTCCTCCAATCCGTCCTGGATGCGAGCTCGAGTTCCGTCTAAACACGTCTTCATTTGCAATTGACCTGAAATCTAGGACTCAAATTGCAAATGTTAAATAACACGTGTTTTGTTATCATCAAAACAAATGATCGTGGTGCTCTAGCACCAACAGTTCTTACACATATTCTCAAGAATCTCGCACATAGTGTCTTCGTGTTGACCCATGATATTTCCTCCACAGGTTGCATTGATGAATAAGAGGATATCTTCACGGAGTCCCTGGTAAAAAGACAGGACTTGTTCCCATTTAGGAACTCCGTGATGGGGGCACTTTCGCATGAGATCCAGGAAATGGTCCCATGCTTCATGAAGTGGTTCTCCAGGCTACTGTGTGAAGTGTGTGATCTGGTGTCGTAAGGCATTATCCGACCAACTGGGAAGAACTTTTTCAAAAACTCAGATTGTAGTTCAACCCATGTGTTGATTGGATGCATTTGAGTCAGATACCAGTGAGCTGCTTTATCCATGAGAGAGAAGGAGAACATCTTCATGAGAAGAATATCCCGATTTTGGACATTTGACCCGAAGGTCTGGGCCAGATGCTTAAGTTGTTTGATGTGCTGGAAGGGATCCTTGGAATTAAGCCCATGAACTTTGGAATAGCATGAATCATGTTGGAATTGAGTTTAGAATTAGGACCTCTAGCCAGGATTTAGACTCGAGGTTCGATCGCCACCACAGTAGGTTTGTAGTGATCTCGCATCATAAGACGCTGCAGTGGGTTTACGAAGGCTTGGAATAAATCATTAAGGCGCTGGAGTTGGTTTTCAAGGTTGTTCTCTTCTTCTACGGGTTGTACCATGATGATGGAAGAAGGAGAATTGGGCTTAGATGAATCAGAGGAGATGCCTATGTGATGGGGTTGCTGCACAAACACGGAGGTCAAGGCCTGGCCTCGATGTGAGTGAATCACTAAAGGCAGCCTCAAGGATGGTCTTAAGGACCTCCTACCGAACGTGCATCGATGGTTTGGATGAGAGTAGAATGTGATGGACCCAATCAAGACACCCAAAAACTTTGGATGACTATAGAGGTTTAGGGCGGATGATACCCCTTAGTCAGAAAGTCGTCCACCTAAGAAATACTTGGGCAGCCAGAGAGGGAGAGTCCTGCAAAGACCCTTACACGGTAGAGCACCCCTACGAGTTACAGGGTTTCCCACACCCGACCTCTCTTTTCACTGATGTTCTAGGTAGACCAGAATGGGGACTTTGACCTCTTAAGTTTACCAGTTTTATTAAAGAGAAAGGGTGCTTAAGATTTCACTTGAACTTTAGATGTATTGAGTCTAAAAAGTGACCTAATTTCAAGGTTGGTTGACCCAACAAGATGGGTCAACTTCACCTATTTGTCCTTTGAGAAGTTTTAGGCCCCTTCTTTTAGGATTCAAGTGAGATTTAAGAGCCTGAATTTTAGGGTTATCTTGAATAGATCTCTTCAACCAAGGCTTAGGCACACATCTTTTTGGAGAGTTGATTCTTGCATATGAAGGTGTGTCTTTGAAACCCTAGATAGAAATCCTTAATTTGTCTCTAACCTTGGTCCAATTTAGTTTGTCTAATGTGGTATCTAGGGTTCAATCAAGAATGTAGTAGCCCTAGTTGCCTTAAATGGGTGCACAAATCAGTATTGTTGTTGAAATCAAATCATGCAACTTGGTGAATTAGCTAGAAATGGAAAGCAAGTAGCCCTAATTTATTTTATCTTTTTCTTCCTTTTCAGAATGAGGGGTTTAAGAGAAAGTACTAAGAAATTACCTACCCTGGGCATGTTTGATGTGCGGCTGTCTTTCTTTGAATCTTCTCCCCTGAAACAACCACAACAAAATGATATAGCAAGTTAGTACCAAATCAGCAATTGTGATTAAGAATTCTAAATTGCCCATTGCTCCCCGGCAACGTTGCCAAAATGTTTATTGTGCTGAATCGGGTTTTAAGAATATTGCGTTGTAATATAGCCGAAAGAGTATTCAAAACAAATATAATTGTATTACTCGAATTTTAAAGTCCGAGGTCGAACAAAGGGAGTAAATTGGTGTTTTAAAACTCAAGATCATAATTAAAAAGAATATGCAATAATATCAAATATCACAGTGCAACAATATAAGAGTAATTGGCAATGTTGATCACAAAATATTCAAGAACTCAATGTATATGATTATGCATAAAAAATTACAATGTTTATGCTATTTCTTCTCTCTCTGATTCTCTTCTCTTCTTCTTCTGATATTGCCTTGGTGAGTTCTTCTTGTCTCTGTCTTCTCCTTCCTTTTCCTTCTTCCATTGGCTTCTCTTTTTTCAGCTTTCCTACATTAGTCTTTCCTTTAGATTTCTCTGCCTACTTCTTCTTCTTTGGCTTTCTTCTTTCTCTCTCTCTGTCGGCTGCCTTTTCTTCTTCCTTTGCCTTACTGCCTTTTTGCCTTCAGCTTCTTCCTTCAGCTTCTTCCTTCTCTTTCCTTTCTCTGCCTTAGCTTCTCTGCGTCCATGTCTTCTCCTTCCTCTTCCTTTGGCTTCGCTTCTCTTCCTCTGCAGAGCAAAACCTACCCCCTACCCACGAGCACTCTCCTCTCTTTTCTTTCTTTGGTTCTGCTCTCCTAGAGCCATGCGTTTCTCGGGTAATCGGGTGGGGTACGCGCTTGGGACCAGGCCCACCAGTGTGTGGTGGTGGGCGAGGAGTGCAAGTCGGGTCGAGTCAACTAGATCCGCGAGGCGTGGTTGTGGATGAGGCCGGTCGAGTCAGGTGAGAGGGACCTCACCCCATGAGTTGGAGGCGATAAGCCTATGGCAGGAATTCAATTTATGTAGGTGCCGCACCTCCTCTAGTTCCAAGGTGGGACTATCTTCCCACCTTCTTCGTGTGCACCTGCAGTAGAGGTGCTCTCTTCGATTGCAGCAGTTACGATTGCCCTTGACTTCAATTAACAGCCTGGAGTTGTGCGCGAGCGTCTTCCGTGCAGCTTGGGACACGAGCCTGGAGCTGTCGAACCCTGGAGCAACTGCAAGCTTGTTTCACGCTTTGCTCTAATGGCGAATGAACATCTACAACTGAAAACACCAAGACAGCCTCACGGCCATGCCAGAATGTTCAGGAAGCTTCGCTGAGGCACGACGAGTGTGCTGTGGTGGTCGGCTTGGCATGGGAACGCCTGTGTGAGCATGCCTAGGGCACACTATGTGCGTATGTGTGGGTGTGTTCGAGGGTGTGTTTAGGTGAGTGTTTGGGTGATATGAGTGACGGGTTGTGATCAGGGAGTCGAGGCGATGCTTATGGACTTGTCGGCGAGGAGGGGGGTGGTCTGTGGTGGTGGAGCGATCTCGTCGGAGTTGGTGGCCGGAGGTGAAGGAGATGATGGTGGCGGAGTGCGATAGTAGTCGATTTAGGAAATAAAGAAGGGGAAAGGAAGTAGAGGGTGAGAGGAACTTATCTAGGAGGTGAAGAGATGAAAGGGAGATGGAGATGGTGTCTGGTGCGTAATGCCAACGTCGGAGATGAAGATGCTTAGGGAGGGACGGTCGGCGAGGATGAAGGGGAGACAGGGGCATTGGCGGGCACTACGTGACGCAGATGAACGTGAGGAAGAACCTGCCACCAGTATTGTTGTCAGGCGACGAAGAAGATCAGGGAAAGTCACCGAAGCTTGATGAGCAAGTCGATCGGAGGAAGAGAGAAGAAATTGAGGGGATCTCCAGTTGATTTCAAGCTTAGAGGAGTCGGAGCAAACTAGGCTCCTTTAAATAGAGCCTTGGAGGTCAGTTTTGTGCTTGGAAGCCAAGCTTCCAAGCAAGGCAGGGTTGCCAGAGTTGGCAACTCGAAAGAGACCCAAATCTCATGCATTCACATGAGAGATTGGGAAAGAATCTTGGATCATGGATGGGTTTAGATTGGAGGGATTTTCTTAGAGAATCTCCCTCCCATTTTTGAGGGGATTCTCTGAGAAATCAGGGAGAAATCACCTTCTAAAGTTCGCCAGAGTAGGTTTCCTCCGCTATAATGGTGGACCTAATTGCAATGAATGATGAAGAAGATAGGGGGCTTTTGCAAAGGTTTTTGAAAGATAGGGGTACAACTGTAATTAGGTTGGACCTATTTGTAAAGTGGGTCAAGATGAGTTTCCCTTAGGTCCAATTTTTGGTACAAACCTAATTTAGACCTAAGGAATCCAATGGTGAAGTTGGATTTTGGGTTATACCACGTTTGGTTGGGAAATTTACGTAAAAACCTAATTTACAGTAAATATCTGTCTGAGACCCCATTCTAGGTCAAAATAGGTTCTAATGGCCAATTTAAAGGTCTAAACCCTATAGAATATTTTTATATGATTTTTGGAAGGTTTAGGTAAATTTTATCCTAATCAGAATCTTATTTAATCAAGTGGGTTTGTTTTTAGGGTTTCAAGAAGTCATTTAATTCACAGGGTTCACACAAACCCTTTTCTGTCAAATCCAACCCACTTTTTATCTTGTTAAGACCTTTTGACCTATGTTTAGCCCTTGAGAAAATCCGTTGTTGTACTACAATTTTAAAATTGCAGTTTTACCTGCTTGTTTCTTGGTTTTCTCTCAGAAAGGTTATTCAGTGAATTATGACCTTCAGTTGGTTATGTAGGAGCTTTTATTCTCTTCTTTGGGTCAAAATGAGCTAGTTAGGGCTCATGATGGTGTTCCCATCAAGTATAATTCCATTGTGTTTCATCAAGTGTTTACTGGCATAATAAATTACAATGGGTTTCTTATTGATTCGTTGCCCTAGGACGGCTCCTACTACAAAATCTAAGGCATTTTTCATGAGCTCAAAAGGATGAGCCCATTCGGGGGTTTGCAGAATGGGTGACTTAGTAATTGCTTGTTTTAAAATATTAAAACTCTCCAAGCAATCTTTATCAAAGTGAAAAGGTTGGTCATTAGTCAAAAGGTGGCTTAAAGGTTTGGAAATTTTGGAGAAATCTTTGATGAATTGTCGGTAGAATCCCACATGCCACAAAAAGGATCTTATTTGTTTCACCAAACTGGGTGGGGGAAGTTTGGAGATTGCATCAACTTTAGCTTTATCTACCGAGATTCCTTTTCTAGAAATAACATGGCCTATGACAATGTCTTCCTAAACCTTGAAATGGCTCTTCTCCCATTTGAGAACTAGGTTAACCTCAACACATTTTTGGAGAGTTCTTTCTAAATTCCAAAGATAGTGGTCAAAAGAATCTCCAAAAATGGAAAAATCATCCATAAAGACCTCCAGGCAATCACCTACCAAATCAGAGAAGATTGCTAACCTGCATTGTTGATAATTCACGGGTGCATTACACAATCCAAATGGCATTCTTCAAAAAGCAAAGGTTCTGAAGGGGAAAATGAAGATAAGAATTTCACTTTCGAATAATTTTCACATATAAAATGGCGTGTCGAAGTAGTATCGAAGTGGTGGAAAATCGTTAATCAAGATAAAGAAAAATAACCACTCGAGAGAGGGTCCTATCCACAGGGAGGAATAGGCATATTAAAACTTGCACGAGTCAAAAACATATGTTCACAATTAATTTCCCCAAGAAACCAAATCAAAATAGCTTATAAATCAAGATAACAATGTATGAACAAGCTAAATTTGCATTTACGTTGAAAATTGAGGGTGTTCTCTTAAATAGGCCATAATATTTAATTAATAAAATCAAAGGTAAGAAGTGGCAATGGCATGTAAATGTAAATTTTAATGGAGAAAGAAATAGGGTATTCCCTTCATGAAACTGCTGCGAGCGAAGGAAGGAACAATCGGTTGCGAGGAGTTCATAGGAGAACAAGGGGAGCTAGAGTTTCGTGGCGATGGTGGTGGCAAGTTGCGGTGTGGCTGGAGCCAGCTAGATGGAGGTGCCACACCGGCGACGTGGAGTTCTGTAGGTGGCTGTGCAGTCAATACTGGCGATCGTGAATGTGGGGGAAGATGCGGTGGAACATGGCTAGGAGTATGGCGATGTTGGTGGCGAGTTTGGCGGCTGTCTGGTGACCTGAGGTGGCTGTTAGGTGGTGGTGGAGATGAGTTCTTTTGAGGGAGAAGATGAATAGTGATGTGGTGGTGTACAGCTCCTACTACTGTGTGCACGCGTGTGTAGCCGTGCGTGGCCATGCGCTGACACGCGGGTGGGAGAGGGCACGCGAGGGAGAGGGTTGAGCTGGAGAGTTGTGTGCATGAGGGAAATGCTGGCTGGCGAGTGGCTTCAGCGACCGTTGACCACTTGGGGTGAAGCGGGGGTGGTGAAGGTGGTGCTACAGGTGGTTGGTGTTGGGGATGAGTGTTGATAGTGGGGTATGCGTGAGGCTTTGATGAGAGTGGGATGCTATTGGAGATGGAATGATGGTGGTGGTGATGGGGTTGATGTTGGTGTGTTGTTGCAAAAACCGAAGAAGAAGAAGAAGAAGAAGAAGAAGAAAGGTGGTGTGGGTGGAAAGGAGCTTGAGTTGGTATGAGAGGAGGCATAGTGAGTGCGGAGCTCTGCAGATGGCGATGCAAGCTGTCACCTCGCATGCCCACAGTAGCAAAGCTCTTGTCACAGTCGAGGCCCACGGTGGCAAAGTGGGAAGGAGCTTGATGCTTTGCACGGTGATGGTGTGGGGTGGTGGCCTTTTGATCTCAGTCGCCGAAGGTCTCTTCTTATGTTGCAAGAAGGTGGAGAGGGAGATGGAGAGCTGCACGTTGACCATCAATGCCAGATCTGGCATTCACGGCCATGACATCAACAATGAAGGTGGTCCTACTACCTTTGAAAGAAGAAGAGTCAATAAAATAATAAAAAGAAATCAGGGATTATTTATTTATAAGATCTTAGAAGAAATGTTAAATCCAACACTACATGTAATGCAACCTAAAAGATCAACTATTTTAATACATGCTATTCTAAATGAATTCTAAGTGATATTATCAATGCATATAATGCATGAAATGCATGAAATAGGCAATTTTATGTTACCCTATTTACATTCTAATGTATGCTATATAAATGTATATGTTAACTTAATGTCTAGGCATTAAAATACATAAATAGCCCACTAATATGGACTCATTAAATGCCCCCATGCCTAGTTTTTGCTAGTCCCTAGCAACATCTATGAAGAATTCCTAAGTTCTAGGCTAGAATTATACATCAGGATACCTTATTATATCTTACCTCTAGAGATTTGTTGAAATACTAACCTTAGACCTTAAGGTATCCAAGTACTAGTCAAAATTAAGACTTGATTTGCTTCAGTTTTGAACTCAAGCAATGGTTTCTTAAACTTCTAAGTTTATCCTATAGTTTGTAAATTCCAGAGGTTAAAGTGTCAGTGCTGAGTGTATAATTTGATTAATGGGCATCCACACTTATTCTTCCCATACGTTCCCTTCATCTACCTAGACCTACCTAGGTTCAACCATACTTAGACTTGGCAGCTTTCTCCTCACTTTTTTTTTTATTTTGAGGTCAACACAAGGGAAACTTAGTGTATATCTCCTCAGCTATTTCTCCATTTTTTTTTTTCATAATTCTGGTACCCATGTATAACGAGGTACTTTTTATTTTCAATGACACCTATGTGTAATGAGGTGTTCTTTCCCTCCTCATTTTTTATTCTCCATTTCATTTTTTGTTTCATTTTGTTTTTTTGGTGAGTGGCTCTCCTTTGTCCTTTCTAAATGCTTCACCTAAGTAAAATCTAGGAAGACTCAGGGCACAAGGTTAGGCTTTGGACATCCCACACCCACAGGTTACTGCGTGTGACATGCCAGCCATACCCCGCAGGGATCTCTATTAAGTTTGAATATAAGTTAAGGTGCATTAATTTAGAGTCCCCAACCCCGATTCTAACAGAACCCACGATAAGCTGTCAGATGGTTGCCCCAATTTTAAGTTCGTGTAAGTGAAAAAGACACTTCGATTTCAAGGTTCTCCAAACTAAGGAATAAACAGAGTTCTATACTTCCTAAGCCATTAACTTAATACATTAGCTTCTCAAGTACCTCAATTGCTTGAGGCAAAATCCGTATCTTAACAAATACTTAGATTTTTAAGCCAACCTAGCCCTAAGGGTCTAAGATTAATATCTCTTCCTTATCTCCTAAAGCAAGACATTTAACGCCATATCTCATCATTCATTCCAGCCCAGAACTTTGGGTAACTCATCTATAGAGATTGTTGGGACTAACTAATCAAGCTCAACAAATTAAAACTTTTTTTTAAATGCAATATGAATGCATGAATGCAATATGTATACATGCTATAAACAGATGCCTTAGGTCCTATCCCCCATGCCTGGTTCAAACAATGTCCTCATTGAAACTAAAATAGCTAAGGGAAGATGTTACCTAAGGCAGAGAATGAAAGGAGCTAAGGCTCCTCGAGAGTGACCTTGTCGATTAGATGACCATCCAAAGTAACATATGGTTTTAATTGTTGGCTGTTGACGGTAAAGGGCATTGCTGAACAGGAAGGGTTCTTGATCTCCACAGCCCCAAGTGAAAACACTTTGGTAATTATGTATGGCCATCCCAATGAGATTTTAATTTCCCTGGAAAAAGTTTAAGTCTGGAATTGAAAAGCCAGGCTTGTTGGTTGGGTTTAGAGGTCTTTCTAAGGATATACTTATCATGCAAGACCTTAGTTCTCTCTTTATAAGCTTGGGAGGTGTCATAAGCATCCTTCCTCAGCTTCTCAAGCTCAGTCAACTCTAGTAATTGTGCCTTACTTGCTTGCTCTAAATCCATGTTGACACTTTGGATAGCCCAGAGTGCCCTATGTTCAAGCTTAACAGGTAAATGGCATGCTTTCCTGTACACTATCCGAAAGGGAGACATACCCAATGGGGTTTTGTAGGCCGTTAGATAAGCCCATAAAGCATCATCTAGCTTTTGGGACCAATCCTTCCTATTCGGCTTAACAGTCTTTTCCAAAATGTTCTTGATCTCCCTATTTGATACTTCAGCTTGGCCACTTGTCTGAGGATGGTAAGGGATAGCAATCTTGTGAGTTACTCCCAAACTCTTGAGTAGTCGATTGAAGTGGTAGTTTCGGAAATGAGGTTGCTCATCACTTATAATCGTCTTGGGGCAACCAAAGCGAGATATGATATTGGCATTCATAAATTTCAAGACCACAAAGTGGTCATTTGAGTGCATAAGAATGGCCTCTATCCATTTAGAGACATAATCAACTGCCACCAAGATATACTCATATCCATGGGATGAAGGGAAGAGATCCATGAAGTCTATCCCCCATGCATCAAAAATTTCCACAGGTTGGATGGGGTGTTGGGGCATCTCATTCTATTTCCCAATCGTTCCAGTCTGTTGACATCTAATACAGGCCTTAACAAAGTTATGAGAATCCTTAAATAAAGTACGCCACAAAAAACCAGACTGGAGAACCTTAAAAGCTATTTTCTAAGCACCAAAGTGTCCTCCATAATGAAGTTCATGGCAAAATCTCAACACACTTTGTTGCTCCTCTTCAGGCACGCATCGTCTCAGTACTTGGTCTTGTCTAATTCTAAATAATTCTGGCTCTTCCCAATGAAAGTATCCAGCTTGGGAAATGAATCTCTTCCTTTTCTGCTCATCCTA
Organism: Thalassia testudinum; assembly: GCA_037157565.1. NCBI lineage: Eukaryota > Viridiplantae > Streptophyta > Magnoliopsida > Alismatales > Hydrocharitaceae > Thalassia > Thalassia testudinum. The sequence goes on from JAZHRO010000063.1 coordinate 66,393,799, forward strand.
AGAACCAAGAGTCTCTCCAGTGACCAAGTAATTGATGGTATCGACATACCAGGGAGAAGTCGGTGTTACCGTCATAAGGGTTTCATTGGGAAATGCCTCTAAGATGTCTCCAGATGGAGAGTCATCAAGTGGGACGAGAGATAGGTGGTCATCCACTACATTTTCCACTCCTTTCTTCTCAAAAATCTCCAAGTCAAATTCTTGAATGAGTAAGATCCATCTAATAAGTCATGGCTTAGAATCTTTCTTGGCAATGAGGTGCTTCACTGCCGCATGATCGATAAAAATGATCACCTTAGACCCAAGGAGATAAGACCTAAACTTCTCCAAAGCAAATACTATGATGAGTAATTTGTTTTCTATCACAGTGTAGTTTTGCTGTGGTCAGTTAAGGTCTTGCTAGCATAATGTAGCACGTGAGGTCTTCCCTCAACCCCTTGTCCAAGGATTGCTCCCACGGCATAATCTGAAGCATCACACATCAGCTCAAATGGGAGTACCCAATTTGGAGCTCGGAGAATAGGCATAGAGATCAAGGCCTCCTTCAGAGTGTGAAAGGCCTCGGCACACTTTGAATCAAAATCCAAGGAAGATTCCTTCGTCAACAAGTCACAAAGTGGCCTAGAAATTTTGCTAAAATTCTTAATAAATCGCCTATAAAAGCCCGCATGGCCTAGAAATGATCTAATCTATTTGACATTCGTAGGTAATGGAAGTTTGGAAATAGAATCAACCTTGGCTTTATCTACTTCCAAACCCCTCTCAAACACAACATGTCCAATTACAATGCCTTTCTATACCTTGAAATGACTCTACTCCCAACTAAGGACTAAGCTAGTCTCCTTACATCTCTTCAGCACATTCTCTAAGTGTAGGAGACACTGGTCGAAAGACTAGCCGTAAATGGAGAAGCCATCCATAAAAATCTCAACACACTCGTCAATCATGTCCGAGAAAATGGACATCATACACCGTTGGAAGGTTGCCGATGCATTACATAATCCAAATGACATATGCCTAAATGCAAAAGTGCTGTAGGGACTAGTAAAATTTGTCTTATCCTGGTCGTTAGGGAAGACTGTAACCTAGTTATACCTAGAATATCTGTCTAAAAAGTAGAAATACTTGTTCCCTGCCAATTTCTCAAGGATCTGATCAATAAAGGGCAAGGGAAAGTGATCCTTCTGGGCAGTGGTGTTCAGTTTGTGGTAGTCTATGTAGACCCTCCAGCCTATTGAGGGTCTGGTCACCACTTGTTCTCCCTGGTCATTGGTTTTTATCATAAAGCCTGCCTTCTTTGGCACCACATGGATTGGACTAACCCATTTGCTTTCCGCGATGGGATATATGATCCCAGCATCCAACCACTTTGGAATCTCCTTTCTAACCACTTCTCTCATGTTGGGGTTAAGACATCTCTGCATGACTCAAAATGGTTTGATGGAATCATCAATATAAATGTGATGCATGTAGAGTGTAGAGTCTATACCCTTAATATCAGCGATTATCCAAGCTATGGCTTCCTTGTGCCTTGATAAGTAATCTAGCAAGGCTCTCTCTTGCACCTCAAATAGTGTAGATGAGATGATTATAGGGAGCATATCATTTGGCCCAAGGAATACATATTTGAGAGTGCTCGGGAGGGGTTTCAGTTCAAGGTTGGGGGCTTGCATGGTTGAGGGTTTTATACTAGATGTCCACATCTCAAGTAGCAGATCTACCTTAGGCAGGTACGATGGGGAGAGAGACTCAGTAGAAACTCCAAGCAACCCCTCAAGTTATAATATGTCCCCTTCACATTCATCCAAGAGATGAGAATGCTCATTTAGCATGACATGCTGAAGGGGGTCATGATGCGAAAAATTGTCGTGATTTGAAATCAGGGTTTTAAATCGTTGTAACAAGTCAAATCGCAATCAATTTTAAATTTATAACCTTGATGTGGTGGTATCTAGGGTTGTTCAAGGAGGCAACTTTTTGGTATTTTTGCATATATAATTTTTATGATTTTTGAAATAACGGGTAATCACACTTTTAAAGAGGGAAAGAGACTAACACCTATAAGCTAAATCTAAGTTGACAAGAATAACCTCTCCCTAAGCTCACTCTAGGCATGTGGAGTCTTAGAGTAATTAGGAAGAGGGAGTGAAAAACTGCTAGAAACAAGATAAAAGCAAATGCAACAACAATTGAAAAGAAGGCAACTTTGATTAATGAAAAAGTGTTTTACAAAAAACCCTAGTAGAGGAATGTTTCTACTACTAGCAATTAAAATACAAAATATGCAAAACACTAACCTCTGAATGTTGGTGAAGAAGAGAGGCTCTTGCTCCAACTATGGCTACTCTCGTAGTTGAAAAGAACTTCTTCTCCTTCTCCTTGATTTGCTCCTCCAAGATGTGTCCTTGCTGGCAAGCCCTAGATGGGGCATGCCCTTGCTCCTCCAAGGGTGGATGTCCACCCTAGAATCTCCTTCAATGCCTGGCTGTCCTCCTTGATGAAAGCTTGCTTCTCCTCTTAGCATGGTATAAGAAGAATGGAGAGGAAGAAGGCACCAAGGAGGCAAGGGATAGCCTCCTTAATCTTCTTCCTTCCTTCTTCTTCTTGGTCGTGGGTTATAGGTGGGCTTAGGGTAGAATTAGCACTAAGGGAGGATGAGTTTTTGGTGGTGGTTAGGAGGATTTTTATAGAGGTCGAGAAGGGTGGTTGGTGTGGGGATTATGTGTAGGGCTAGGATGGGTTTTAGGAGGTGGTTAGTGCTGGTTATGGGGATCCTAGGGTGTAGGATGGGTGGAGCCACCTTAAGGGATGTGATGGTGGCGGTTATGGTGGTGGAGAGGCACCATAGGTTGATGCCACCATGGAGAGGTGCCATGGTTTTAGCGCTAACTATGGGGGCTTCTAGAAGATGGGCATGTGGATGGTGGAGATGAAATGGGAGGTTGGAGCCAACTTTAAGGGTAGTTAAGGGGGGTTTTGGCGCCAACTCTTGGTGTCCTTTGGTGGTGGTTGAGGGGTGAAGAGGTGGTTTGAGTTGGCGCCAAGTTGAAGTAGCTTAGGTGGAGTTTAGGTGGACTTGGAGTGGAAGGTTATGTTGATGGAGTTAGGGTTAGCTAAGGTGGATGACCAAGGAGTGGAGAAGTTAGCTAAGCTAGCTAAACTCGCTTAGCTAGTAGATGAGTAGAGGAGAGGTAGGAGGAGTTAGGGTTTAGAGTAGAGGAGCTAAAGGAGAGTTGTCTGGAGTTGCATAGGAGCTAGTGGCTGCTGAAGAGAATAGCAAGGAGCTACTTTAGCTGGCTTAGCTTGCTAGTTCTTTGTTAGCTGCTAAGCCAAGCTAAAGTAAGCTGGCTTCTGCTAAGAAATGCTGAGGTGAGCTGGGTCTGATCTTCCTGAGGAGGACCTAGCTAGTTGAAGTAGCTAAGGTAGCTTAGCTCAACTAAGTTGACCTAAGTGGAGTCCCCAGGAGCTGGACTTGAGCTGGCTTGAGCTAGGGTGAAGTCATCTTCAGCTGGCTTGAGTTGAGTAGAGTTGGAGGTAGCTGGACCTGAGTTGAGGTGGACTCCAGTCAACTTAGCTGAGCTAGCTAGAGCTCTCAGTGAACTGATGGGTGCTGAGATGAGCTAGACTCAACTAAGTTGAGTTGGATCTGAGCTAACTTGAGCTAGGGTGAGCTAAGATGAGCTATCTTGAGCTACCATTCAGCTGAAATGAGCTGCATGGAGCTAGGATGAGCTAACCCTAGTTCAAGTGAGCTGGTATCCAGCTATGATGAGCTGGATTAGGTTGAGTCCCAACTGGTTTGAGCTTCTCCTTCATCAGTTGCCTTCCTGAGTACTAGAGTTCTGAGGATCTGATTATCTGTTTAACCCTAACACTTAAGCAAACACATCAAAAAGATAATAGAATGTAAAATGCATGCCTAACCTAATTTATGCCTAATGAAGCCCAAAAGCCCATTCGCAGAGTTAAAATCCTAAGAGCTAGATCTATTTTAAGGCATAAGGATGATGATAAACTGTCGTTTATCAGGCCAACACATAAAATTGCAGGAGTTGTCTCTTTATTCAGGTCATCTACCACCTCAACTTGGGAACAATCCTCAAATCCAGCTTGTTTATAAGCATCAAACACATTAAGCCGAATTTTCCTATTCCCAAAGCCCATTTTTGATGCCCCAGTGGACAATTAATTGAAGCATTAGAAGTCACAAGAAAAGGGTGACCCAAGATGATGGAGGGCTTGGTTGATTTGTTGGTAGGGTCAATGTCCAATACCAGAAAGTCAATGGGGAATAAGAAATCCTCCACTCTCACGAGGACATCTTTAAGCAGGCCCCGTGGTGTCTTCAAGGATCGCTCTGCAACTTGGAGGATTACGGGGGAAGGCTTCAGATTGCCTCCTCCAAGTTGGTCATATATGTAGCTCGGAAGGATGTTTACCCCCATACCCAGATCAAGCAGAGCCTCATTTATATGTAAGTCGCCAAAGACCATTGAGATGTATGTGGATGTTGGGTCCTTAAGTTTCGAGGGTGTCCCATGTTGCATAATTGAGCTAATAGAATTAGGCAAGACAACTTTTGATTGGACCTATTTTCTTGATTGCTGCCTTTTCATGCATAGGTCCTTTAGAAAGCAGGCATAGGATGGAATTTGCCTGATAGCTTCAAGCAAGGGTAGGTTAATCTGCACTTGTTTGAAAGTCTCCATGATTTCATCCATCCTATCTTTAGCTCCAGATGAGCTAGTAGAAGTCTACCCAGAGTCAGGAAAGCACTCTGGAATGGGCACTCTCAGTCTCTGGGTGGAAGGGTTGTCATGTTGGGTAAGTGGTGGAATGGGGACAACCTCTTCTGGTGAGGTGATTTCAAGTGGAGGAGAGTTGGGCAGCTCTTCTCTGGTGGGGACGAAAGTCAGGGTGGATGGGTTTTCAAAAGGTGGGACTATAGGAGCATCAGGTTTGGAAATTTCTTTCCCACTCCTTAGAATAGTCACAGCCTAGGCATGCTCCCTAAAGGCAATCCCTTTCCACTTAAGGTTCTCCTCAGCAGCACTAGGAAGCTTCCCAGTCTCTCTCTGTCTAACAACCTCAACAAGGTGTCCTATCTATGATTTCATTTCTTGTATAGCCTTGTCATGAGATTGGATGATGGCACTTTGACTTTCTCGCATAGTTCTGAACATCGCCTTCAATTCATCCATCTTAGAGGTCTTTGGTTGGGCAAAGGTTTGAGGTTGGCTCATTTGTTGGTTCTGAAATGGTTGAGGTTTATAATTCCCTGAATTTTAGACATTCCCTTGTCTCCATGAAAAGTTTGGGTGATTCCTCTAGCCCTTGTTATAAGTGTTGGAGAAAGGATCATTATGGGGTCTGTTGAACGTGACGAATTGCTACGCTAACGTGTTCGATTTTGGAAAACCTGTCGTTGTAGTTTGAAAGTGAAGAACTTGTGTTCAACAAATAAAATTTATACCGAAATTGAAATTCTAGGTCGAACACAGGGAGGCAGACGTTTGATTTAAAAACTACGCATTTCTTTTTATTTGTCACGAAGTAATTCAATTTAAAACTATCTAATTATTTACAATAAATAGAAGAGAGAGAGAGGGTAAAAGAGAGAGAATATTACACATAGAAATAAAAATGAGATGTAGAATAAACAAAGAATTTATCATTAAGAAGATTGTTCATTACAACTAGAAAGTATAAAACAATTGCACTAGAAAGTGATAAATTTACTCTAGAAAGCATTAAAAGAATGGAGGGAGAAATGTCCTCCTCGACAATTGCTTGGAGGACGAGCAAAATTACTCTAGAAAGCAGTAAATCTATATTAGAAAGCAGTAAAAAGAATAGGGAGAGAGAAATCCAACTTGACAGTCGCTTGGAGGACAAGCCGGATGGGACGACGCCTGGATGAAGGAGAATGAAGCAGGACGAAGGAGGATGAAGCAGAAGAACGGGAACGGAGCAGCATGCCGTCGCCGTCGCGGGATCCACTTCTGAAGTGGGACAAAAATTTGGACTTTATCTCGCGAGAAGCATCCCGGGTGGGACAAGCTTCTCTTGAGCTTTGGAGAGGTAGAGAAGAGAAGGAAGGGATGAGAATTTCGTATGGAGGGGGTCTCCTTTTATAGTTGCAAGGAGTGGGGGCAAAATGGTCATTACAACTTTAAAATAATAAATGAGGGGTCTTTAGGGACGGATAAATCCGTCGCTAAAGCCCCCAACATGGGCGTAGCTCCCGCGCCCACGCGTGCCTCCTCAGTTGCCCGCTTCTTCAATGCCTACGCCCACGTACTTCAGATCTCAGCCGTCCGATCGCGAGATCGGACGGCTTAAGACTCATCTCCGCCCGCTGCTGCTCGCCCGCCCGGCACGTGCGATGCCGCGTGACGCCGCACGTTCAATCGCGCGTGATCTCAATTGAGCGCAGACGGCCGTCCGATGACTATCCAATGCCCGCCATCGCCCGCACGCCCGCGCCTTCCTCCCCTTCGCTGCGGTTTGAACCCGCGCCCGCAGCCCGCGTAAGCGTGCTCGACCGCTGCACTACGAGGCGCGGATGGTCGAGTGGGCGTTTTAGGTGCAGCTGACCACAGCCGTTGGATCAAGATCCAACGACGGAGAGGGAGCAGGTGCGGGGTCTTCAGAGATTGCGTGCGACCATTTGGGCGGCCAAGATGGCACCACGTGGCACCATCTTGGCCGTCCATCTTCTGGAAGTTGTAGATGGTGCCACGGATGTCGGATTGACTTGATTTTTGCGTCGTTGGGCTGCATCGTCGATCTGAATTCATCCGTGTGGTCGGATTTGTCATTTGAAGAGCGGATTTACACCATCCTGGCCCTTGATCTTCTAGGGTTCCCCGATCACTATCTGATGCTATGGATGCCTGATTAGGGCAATCTTGGAGTCGTTGAACTCCAATCGTCGCCCTGATCACATCCATACGGTTGGATCTTCAATCCGAGGCCTCGATAAAATGTTTGCCCTATCCAAGCACATAAAAGGAGACAATTAACCTCCATTTTATTCAAACTACTCTAAATGCAAGATGATGCATGTTATGCAATATTTATATCATGAAATGCAATCCTATGCTTAAGAACATGCATAAATAGACATCTTAAGTAGTGTAAATGTGTTTACATCATACCCCCATGCCTATCTTTTGCTAGTCTCTAGCAAAAACTATATGCTATTTGTAAAAGAATTAGGTTGGATTATTTGGACCTGAGTTATTTTCAATCATTAAGAAATTGTCTACTTAGGAACTGAACTTTCAAGGACATAACAGTGCCCGTGTATCAGCCAAAATGCAGACCACCTCAAGCCTTGCCTTATTCAAAGAAAAATTTCTTTTTCTCTTTTTACTCTTTTCTAATTTTTTTGGATTTTCAAATTTTAGGGTTTAAGAGTGGCTTTCTACGGCCATTCAACTCACCCAAGATTTGATGAGAACCCTAAGCTTTAAGCATCTTATTGTGATTGTGATAGACTCGTTGACAGGCAGTTGAAACGGACTTCGGATTTCTACACCTCTAGGTGACCTCAAAAAGAATTCTGCCTAAAGGTGTATCTTTACAACCGGTAGCTTTCTCCCTACTTTTATTTTTTTACGGGGTCAACACAAGAGTGAATCCAGTGTATATCTCCCCGGTTTATTCTACTTCTCCTCTTCTTCCTAAGTGTTTTGGGAATTTTTAGTGCATTTACTGAGCGGGGTTCTAGATAACCGGTCGATGAGCTGTTACCACCAACAACTTGCCAGCCATACTCGTGCGGCGAAGTGTGGCTTATTTCTTGTTTTGTTCTTTTCTCCTTTTCTTTTTGATTTTTTTTTCTTTTTTTTTTCTTTTTTTCTAAGTAGGTGGCTTCCCTAGTCTAAGATTTACCTAAAGGTAGCAAAAAGAGAAAGATCCAGTGACTGGGCTCTGGACAACCTACCTATGGGCTGTTACCCACGATAACTTGCCAGCCATATCACCATAGAAGGTTCATTAGCTACCCAATTTTCGTTAAAATCGTCGAACAACGAGTCAGTGCAAAGAAAGTGTGTATATGCCAGAAACTCAAACTTCCCTCAAATCAGTGGGCAGGTTGATAAGTCGTGTACTTATCACCCAAACTTATTTACTCCAATTAAAATAAAATTCAGGTTGGCGAGAACTCGAAAAAACAAATCCACATTTTAGTGGATACACGGGCTGATTAAGTCCAAAGACCTGAAGGGTCTTTGTGTTCAAATCATAATGTAGTATTTCCTAAGATTGAAAATTTTCTTAAACCCAAATTCTCTTTCCTAATTCTGAATTTTTTTTTATAAAAGAAAATAAAATAAATCTACAGAGCTGACGAATGAATTCAGAGATGAATATCCACCCCCCCATGCCTATCTAATGCAATGTCCTCATTGTATTAAAAAGACATAAAACAGATTGGAAAAGCGTAGAAAGCACCTGAATTGCGTGAATGTCAGGTCCCCTCCGAGATGAAAACTAAGAAAAACTGTATATGTGCTGAGTTTAGTACCTTCAGCTAGGCACAATATACAAGGAAAAGAAATGAAGAATTCACAAGTACAGGTCAGAATCAGAATAAACAGAAGAATCCTCTGACCTATCAAAAGAGGTCCACAGATGTGGACCAGATTGTGGTGCAGACCCATCCCCCATAATCGAGAATATCTTAGGTTCTGGATAAAAATTACCCAAAACCTGAAATTAGAATGCAAGCGAGGTCGGGCTAGCGATTTATGAGGATGCAACCCAAGACCAAAAAGTCAGGTTACAGAGAATTGGAGCTCAAAAGGATAATCGTTGAATGTGTGCTTGAGTTTGACATCCTCGAAACAAATGTCGTAAGGGTTCTGATTTTATGGTTTCAACTTAAAAGGAACCCTTCGACTCAATCTTCCATTTCCTCCAAAATTAACTTCCCAAATCAGAACTTCCCAGCTCCTATCCTCCTCATTCCGAATGTTAAATTTCGAGACCTCTTGCATGTTAATCACCCCGTCTGAAATCTCCAAGTCTAAATGATGTGGCAGAATCAGAATTGACTTGGGTCTAATTATCTCAGAAACAGAATTATCGATAAGCTCAACGGGGTGTAACTGATAATCAGGGCACTGAATTGATTCCTCCAGAAAATGCGATTCTGGATCCGTAATGTGTGCCCTAATAAGATCAATTTCCTCAGTTATTGGGCTATTAAATGATCTATCACATTCCTCAGGCCCAATCGTCTCACAGAAATCATGTTCAAAAAACTCGCGTGAGACTTCGCAACTTGAATCTTCACCATCAAAGAAATCAGGATCCATATCAATGTATGTCCCAAAATCATTTGTCACTTTCTGTTCCAAGGAGACATGCGTTTCCTCATAACCTGGCTCAGGGATCTCAGGTGAAGAAATCAGATCTTCCTTAATTGGTTGCTTTAATTCAATCTGGTCAGCCTTGTAACACGTGTCCCCCACAACAGGTGCTTGAGCGGGTTCTATCATTGGCTTTCCTGAAGAGGGTTCATCCTGGGAATCATCCCAAGATTGAATCGAAGCAACCACGAATCTCATCCTCAATTTCGCTAATTTCCCAAGTAGAAACTCACCCGGGTTCTTATCCTTAACGTCCTGGAGCCAATCCAACAAAGACTTATTCAAATCATCAATCATTTCAATCATGGGCTCCAATCTCTCAATGCAAGGTATTGGCTGAACTTCTAAAGATTGTATGATATTCCTCAAGTTAGCCAGAACCTTATCTTGAACCTGGTTAACTTGAACCAAATGAGTTGGTTCAGGGTTGGGCGGGTTTGACATCAATGCAGAGGAATTAACGAATTGAGATTCGTTATACCCTTCCTGATAATAGGTCATTTCAGATTGTTCAAAAGATGGTGATGACCTAAAGGCAATGAAATCAGAGGATGGGTAAAGATCGGTGTATCCTTCTTGATTGTAGATCGTATTAGGTTGTTCATGAAAGGAAGACAATCTATAATCGATGTAGCTCTGAGAAGGATACAAATCAGAATGAAAGTGTTCAGGGTTAGACCCTAAACACGGGGGTCTGGAATTGTATCCCCAATCTGAATTATCCCAACTGACTGATGGTTGATTACAATATGAGTCGGGATAATCGTCATGTTGAGGATAATTCACAACGGGAGGGAAAGAACGGGAATGTGTGTAATATGTGGAAGGATTCCTGATACACGGGAGGAAGAAAGGCACCCTGCAATACAAACAATCAAACCTGTCCTTAATTGGGTTAACCTACAGACCTATAAACTCCCAAAACCCGTCTTGAGATAAAGGAACGATTTGATCTACTTCCGTCTGTTCAATCCAACCAGTTAGAAGGAGGGACTGGGGAGAAGATTCTTCCTTGGGCTTGCGCCTCCGGTTCCTAGTGTACCCCCCAGCCGCGATCATTTGATTCTGCTCCCCTAGCTAGACATCAGATTGAACAGTAGAAACAAACTAATCGAAAATAATCTCGTTCTAGGTTCTGAAGAGCGAGTCCAATCCTTAAGGCCAACATCTACTCTATTTTATTTAGGGCTAGGTTTGAATGTGCTTTGGAATGTGATGGGCCCTTTAAATGGGTTGTGCCCTTAATGATTGATTGATTTGTGTGTGCATGCACAACCAATGATTTTCAAGCAAGATTATTTTAGATGTGATGAATTTTAAGGTTCAAATCTTGCTTAGTAGCTTTTAGGATTCAACTTTAGGTGTTTTCAATCAAGTTTCGTTGGCACACCAGGTTTTGCAAGCACAGGTGAAGATGTTTTCCATTAAAGCTTAAAAAGAATGTGGAGTGCCTGGTAAATCCATAAGAGTTGAACCTGTTGGTGCTAGAGCACCACGATCATTTGTTTTGATGATAACAAAACACGTGTTATTTAACATTTGCAATTTGAGTCCTAGATTTCAGGTCAATTGCAAATGTGGACGTGTTTAGACGGAGTTCGAGCTCGCATCCAGGACGGATTGGAGGAGCTTGACGGAAAACAGAGGAGGTTTGTGTGGAGCGAAAGATTGAAGATGGAAGGAAATGAAGAATAAGATAGATTTCCTTCTTTTGTACTTGTTGTATTTTTTTGTTTCTTTTGTTGCTCTTTATTTCCTTAGATATTTCATGTTAAAGAGCCTCAAAGAACCCTAACAGTAGTCCTAGGAACACCGGCACAACCCTAGGATACTTAGGTTTTCTGTAGAATACTTAGAAAACCAATATAGGGTTCAAACAGCACTTCCAGACGTCTAATTCCCAAATCAGACGCCTGATAAAGCATTTTAAGACGTCTGACTGTTGTTTCAGACGTCTGATAACTATTAGGCTGGACATAGTTAGTTCTGTCTGATGAAATCAGACGTCCAGACCTTAGTCCAGACGTCTTAGAAGACGTCTGATGACTTTGCCAGACGTCCAATTAGTGGACCGTTGGCTGGCTTAGCAAACAGTCAAGAATATGACTGTTAGAGCCTTATCAGACGTCCTTAGGCCTTTCCAGACGTCTGATAAATGACCGTTTTGCCTCGGCTGACCCAAAATCTCTTCTAAGAGATTTTCTAGCCGTTGCAACGTTTGGAAATCAATTCCCACAGTAAAAGTAGGTTTCCAGACGTCCAGACTTAGTGCCAGACGTCCTGTATGTCGTCTGATGGACTTGCACAAAAACCCTGTTTAGATCTGATTCGAGTCAGGAGGAAACCCGCATAGAATCAGACGTCGGACCTTGGAATCAGACGTCTTAAAGTGGCCTTCCAGACGTCTGATGCCAGAGTTAGACGTCTGATAACCCTGTCAAATGTAATCATTGTCCTGATTTCGGCCTGATTCTCTTGGGCTTTGTTCCCAACGGCTATAGAACCTTTCCTAAGCCTTCCAAAGCCTTCCTAAGGCCTCTATAAATAGTGGGGAACCTTTGCAACACAAGATACACACTCAGAGACACAAGATACACACCAAGAGACACCTTGTAATACACTCTCACACTCTTGTGTCCAAGAAGCTCTTGCTCTCTAAGCTCAAGTTCTACATCTTGAGAGCATCAAGCCTTCGCGCACCCGCTCTCCCGCCGTTGTTCACGAGAGCGACATTGTGCCGTTGCGTGGCTCACGCACCCGCGTCATCCTCGACGCACTCCTTGCAAAGGGGAGTTTCCTAATTCCTATAGAAGCTAGGTTCATAATTACTTTGTTGGCTCTATAGGACTTGTTGTTTATTTTATCTTTGTCTTTTAGTTGGGTATTCGCTTTGCGAATTCCCGTCTCCTTCGTGGGACAAAATCCTTCTCGTGGAGAGAAGGGGTTGAGGAACACTACCCTCATACTTGTAGCGTGGTTGTACTGAGGTTGAATCACCCTCGTTTCAAAGTGATTCGTTTAGTGGATTTGATCAACTAGGTTGATCGGAAAATCCTAACTCGAGAGGGTTAGGTGGTGGTTTTCACCCGGTTTGGGTTTCCACCTAAAAATCTTTGTGTATTTTGTGATTGGTTTTCTTTGGTAAGATTGCTTTATATTTCAATTCCGCATTTTATTACGTCACCCCTCCTAGTAGGGAAACTTACATTTGGTATCAAAGCAAGTCTTGCGAGATCGGAGTAACACCCGGCAAGAGATCAAATGGAGGGAAGCACATCAGCGATCAAAATTTCTGAGGGGCAGTCCACAACCCGTCCGCCCTACTTTGACGGGAACAGCTACAGCTACTGGAAGCTGAGGATGAAGACGTGGCTCCAAGCCACTGAATTCGAGGTATGGGGATGTTGCGAAACCCCATACGAGATCCCGAAGCGACCCCAAGGAGGCTACTCGCAGGTGCAGATTCTAGAGCTCTCACTCAACGCAAAGGCAATGAATGCCTTGTACTGCGCATTGAGTCCGAAGGAATTCGAACGAATCCAAGAGTGCACCACCGCCCACGAGATATGGAGGAAGTTAGAAGACACTCATGAAGAGATAAGCTCAGAGGAAGAAGAAGAAGAAAAAGAAGAAATCGCTTGCTTTGGTTTCATGGCCAGAGGAACCAATAGCGACAGTGAAAGCGGAAGCGACTCTGACGACGAGGTAAATCTCGATCTTCAAGAAGCTTTTAATGAACTTTTTGAGATTAGTAAATCACTTAGGATAGAAAATAAAAGCATTAAAAAGAACCTTAGTTTTCTTAAAAATGAAAATGATAGGTTAGAAAAACAACTTAAGGACATAGAAGCTAGTCCTAAAAATGATAACCTATTATTAGAAAATCATAACCTCATTAATGAAAATAATAAATTGATTGAGGAAAATGATAGTCTAAAGTTAGAAATCTATGATTTAAAGACTAAGATGCAAACTATAGAAAAAGAAATTGCATGTCTTAGGGAAAATTCTAACAAATTAATCAACAAAGTAGATAAGTTTTATAGCCCAAAGATTGAGAAAGGATCTCCATCAAGGAGACCCACTAACAGATCCGGATCCAAGCTCACTTGGATACCGAAGAAAAAATTAGAATCTTGTTTTGTAGGCTTCAGGGATGACTACAACACAAAGGACTGGACCTACAAGCTCAAGGCTGGTCAACTCGAATTGGGAGAACCAAGGAGTAGACCAAGAAGGAGAACAAGAAGACCGACGAGACGGCGAACAAACGACGGACCCGCCGCACGTCGACCACCAGATTGGAGACCGGCGCCGATGCCCGGGCCTCCAAGCTACGGATGGGAGCCCCATTCGATGTGGCATCCACCACCACCATTCGGGCCATTTTATTGGCCATGGTAGGTGAGGTAAAACCATTTACCCTATCTTATTATTATAATCATTTAGATAGGGGGAGTTAAAAAAATGATGAGCTAATTGTCAATTTTTAAGGGGGAGATGCAAGTTAGCTAAATTTCCTTTAGTAAGGGGGAGAAAAATAATAGCTATCTTGTTGTTACAAAAAGGGGGAGAATATCACCTTTGTTAAAATAAATTCATAGAAGAGCATGTCTTAAGGTGAAGTTATAAGAATTTTAAAACCAATCAAACCTTTTTGATAATGTCAAAAAGGGGGAGGATTTTTATGCATTATTATTTACGATTTTGTCATCATCAAAAAGGGGGAGATTGTTGGTGCTAGAGCACCACGATCATTTGTTTTGATGATAACAAAACACGTGTTATTTAACATTTGCAATTTGAGTCCTATATTTCAGGTCAATTGCAAATGTGGATGTGTTTAGACGGAGTTCGAGCTCGCATCCAGGACGGATTGGAGGAGCTTGACGGAAAACAGAGGAGGTTTGCGTGGAGCGAAAGATTGAAGATGGAAGGAAATGAAGAATAGGATAGATTTCCTTCTTTTGTACTTGTTGTATTTTTTCGTTTCTTTTGTTGCTCTTTATTTCCTTAGATATTTCATGTTAAAGAGCCTCAAAGAACCCTAACAGTAGTCCTAGGAACACCGGCACAACCCTAGGATACTTAGGTTTTCTGTAGAATACTTAGAAAACCAATATAGGGTTCAAACAACACTTCCAGACGTCTAATTCCCAAATCAGACGTCTGATAAAGCATTTTAAGACGTCTGACTGTTGTTTCAGACGTCTGATAACTGTTAGGCTGGACATAGTTAGTTCTGTCTGATGAAATCAGACGTCCAGACCTTAGTCCAGACGTCTTAGAAGACGTCTGATGACTTTTCCAGACGTCCAATTAGTGGACCGTTGGCTGGCTTAGCAAACAGTCAAGAATATGACCGTTAGAGCCTTATCAGACGTCCTTAGGCCTTTCCAGACGTCTGATAAATGATCGTTTTGCCTCAGCTGACCTAAAATCTCTTCTAAGAGATTTTCTAGCCGTTGCAGCGTTTGGAAATCAATTCCCACAGTAAAAGTAGGTTTCCAGACGTCCAGACTTAGTGCCAGACGTCCTGTATGTCGTCTGATGGACTTGCACAAAAACCCTGTTTAGATCTGATTCGAGTCAGGAGGAAACCCTCATAGAATCAGACGTCGGACCTTGGAATCAGACGTCTTAAAGTGGCCTTCCAGACGTCTGATGCCAGAGTTAGACGTCTGATAACCCTGTCAAATGTAATCATTGTCCTGATTTCGGCCTGATTCTCTTGGGCTTTGTTCCCAACGGCTATAGAACCTTTCCTAAGCCTTCCAAAGCCTTCCTAAGGCCTCTATAAATAGAGGGGAACCTTTGCAACACAAGATACACACTCAGAGACACAAGATACACACCAAGAGACACCTTGTAATACACTCTCACACTCTTGTGTCCAAGAAGCTCTTGCTCTCTAAGCTCAAGTTCTACATCTTGAGAGCATCAAGCCTTCGCGCACCCGCTCTCCCGCCGTTGTTCACGAGAGCGACATTGCGCCGTTGCGTGGCTCACGCACCCGCGTCATCCTTGACGCACTCCTTGCAAAGGGGAGTTTCCTAATTCCTATAGAAGCTAGGTTCATAATTACTTTGTTGGCTCTATAGGACTTGTTGTTTATTTTATCTTTGTCTTTTAGTTGGGTATTCGCTTTGGGAATTCCCGTCTCCTTCGTGGGACAAAATCCTTCTCGTGGAGAGAAGGGGTTGAGGAACACTACCCTCATACTTGTAGCATGGTTGTACTGAGGTTGAATCACCCTCGTTTTAAAGTGATTCGGTTAGTGGATTTGATCAACTAGGTTGATCGGAAAATCCTAACTCGAGAGGGTTAGGTGGTGGTTTTCACCCGGTTTGGGTTTCCACCTAAAAATCTTTGTGTATTTTGTGATTGGTTTTCTTTGGTGAGATTGTTTTATATTTCAATTCCGCATTTTATTACGTCACCCCTCCTAGTAGGGAAACTTACAGAACCTAATTGGCAGCTACTTGATGAGTTGATTTTATTTGAAGTGGTGTGGCCCAATCAACTCAAACAATTGGCTTGATGTACCACTTAATTAGGCACACAAAGATGGTTAACCTAGAATGATTTCTACTCTTTTATGTGTTGCTTTATGTGTACCGGTTCCACAGATCAGAGCCCGATTGAGTAGAAACAAATCAATTCAGTTAAGTGCCTTTGAATGTAGGTGTACGTTGTGTGTTTGTTGAAAATTGCCCCACAAAATTATCTTTTTATTTTTTTTATACAAATGAAGGTGGAATGAATGTGAGTGAGAATCCAAACAACCAAACTATTCATAGGATTTATGCAAATACCTAGGTTAATTGGAATTTGGATTTAATGTGGCGAATGAAATCTATGGAGGGGGAAAGAATGGGGGATAACTTACAAAACCTTCCACAGCACTTTACTCCAATCTACCACTTTTGCTCGTCTCAAAAGAGTACCTGCAATTACAATAAGAAAGGAGAAAAGTGAGATAAATGATTTGTAAGTTACAAAACGCGAAGAGAAATCAAGATCGTTGCCTCCCTGGCAACGGCGCCAAAATGTCGAATGTGACGAATCACTACGCTAACGTGTTCGATTTTGGAAAACCTGTTGTTGTAGTTTGAAAGCGAAGAGCTCGTGTTCAACAAATAAAATTGAAATTCCGGGTCGAACATAGGGAGGTAGACGTTTGATTTAAAAACTACGCGTTTCTTTTTATTTGTCATGAAGTAATTCAATTTAAAACTATCTAATTATTTACAATAAATAGAAGAGAGAGAGGGTAAAAGAAAGAGAATATTACACATAGAAATCAAAATGGGATGTAGAATAAATAAAGAATTTATCATTAAGAAGATTGTTCATTACAACTAGAAAGCATAAAACAATTGCACTAGAATGCGATAAATTTACTCTAGAAAGCATTAAAAGAATGGAGGGAGAAATGTCCTCCTCGACGATTGCTTGGAGGACGAGCAAAACTACTCTAGAAAGTAGTAAATCTATATTAGAAAGCAGTAAAAAGAATAGGGAGAGAGAAATCCTCCTCGACGGTCGCTTGGAGGACGAGCAGAACGAGACGACGCTTGGACGAAGGAGAACGAAGCAGGACGAAGGAGGATGAAGCAGAAGAACGGGAATGGAGCAGCACGCCGTCGTCGTCACGGGATCCACTTCCGAAGGGGGACGAAAATTTGGACTTTATCTCGCGAGAAGCATCCCGGGTGTGGGACAAGCTTCTCTTGAGCTTTGGAGAGGTAGAGAAGAGAAGGAACGGATGAGAATTTCGTATGGAGGGGGTCTCCTTTTATAGTTGCAAGGAGTGGGGGCAAAATGGTCATTACAACTTTAAAATAATAAATGAGGGGTCTTTAGTGACGGATAAATCCGTCGCTAAAGCCCCCAACATGGGCGTAGCTCCCGCGCCCATGCATGCCTCCTCAGCTGCCCGCTTCTTCAATGCCTACGCCCACGTACTTTAGATCTCAGCCGTCCGATCGCGAGATCGGACGGCTTAAGACTCATCTCCGCCTGCTGCTGCTCGCCCGCTCGGCGCGTGCGATGCCGTGTGACGCCACGAGTTCAATCGTGAGTGATCTCAATTGAGCGCAGATGGCCGTCCGATGACGATCCAACGCCTACCATCGCCCGCACGCCCACGCCTTCCTCCCCTTTACTACGGTTCGAACCCGCGCCCGCAGCTCGCGTAAGCGCGCTCGACCGCTGTGAGGCGCAGATGGTCAAGCGGGTGCTTTTAGGCGCGGCTGACCACAGCCATTGGATCAAGATCCAACGGCGGAGAGGGAGCGGGTGCGGGGTCTTCAGAGATTGCATGCGACCGTTTGGGCAGCCGAGATGGCGCCACATGGTGCTATCTTGGCCGTCCATCTTCTGGAAGTTGTAGATGTTGCCACGGATGTCGGATTGACTTGATTTTTGCATCGTTAGGCTGCAATCGTCGATCCAAATTCATCCGTGCAGTTGGATTTGTCATTTGAAGAGCAGATTTACACCATCTTGGCCCTTGTTCTTCTAGGATTCCCCGGTCACTATCTGATGTTATGGATGCCTGATTAAGGCGATCTTGGAGTCGTTGAACTCCAATCGTCACCCTGATCCCATCCATATGGTTGGATCTTCGATCCGAGGCCCCGATAAAATGTTTACTCTATCCAAGCACATAAAAGGAGACAATTAACCTCCAATTTATTCAAACTACTCTAAATGCAAGATGATGCATGTTATGCAATATTTATATCATGAAATGCAATCCTATGCTTAAGAACATGCCTAAATAGACATCTTAAGTAGTGTAAATGTGTTTACATCAGGGTCTAGGATGGAACCCTTGGGTGGCATTCAGTTCTGCCTATACAAGCTCAGGGAATTGGGAGGCCAAGTGGTAATCCACAGTGCTATGTGTATTGCCTTGGCAAATAGAGCATTATGAAGCTTGGGAAACAGAGGCATTTGGAGTTAGTTGGTTAGGGTTCAACATAAGTCTTTCCATATTTTGGTTCAACAACTGAATTTGGAAAGCTAAATTTTGGGTATCTGACGAATGGTTGTAATGATGTATGGTGTATTAATGGATGAAAATATCATTAGTGTCATTGTAGTGGATTGTATAGAATATCAACCATCATTTCGACCATTATTATTTAATTAACTAATTTTTACTGGTTTTATTCTAGGTCGTTCACTGGGAGGCAGTTATTGATTTACATCACTCTCTAATTCCAAAATTATCCTTTAATTCAAAAAAGAAGTTTTACGTTTAATAAAGAAAGAAAGAATGAATATTTGGTTTGATTGCTTACAAAGAATTAATCAAAATTGCTTGCAAAAACTAACTACAAACAAGCACCAAACACTTGATCACTATACTCTAAACTATCTCTTTATAAGCTATATTACTAATACTTACATAAAAGTACACTACCAACTGAGATTACATAGTATACTAATTTAACTTACTAAGTTGACACCTACAGTAACACATACAATAGCTATAGTGACAGATGCAAGCGTCGCTAGATCCCAGAAAAAACCATATACAAACTAAAAGAAGGAAACCAGGGTCTGTAGCAACGGTTATAACGACGTCTTATTCTGTTAGTAAAGGTACGAATTTATTTACATCAAAGTAAATGCATGTACTACGTATATATATATGTTATAATCCTTTGTATCTGTATTTTCACTCTCTGATTTCACTATACGTATTTACATCTTCACTCTCTCTCTTCCCACGCTATTCCTATCCTGCCTTGCTTCTTCTTCTTTCTTTATTCTGCATTATAGGTCTTCGAAACACTACCGCAAACAGGTGATTAGCTACTGTCATTAACACTCTTAATTAATCAAAAATGTGTTTAGTTTGTGGGCACGCCTTTCGAGGGATAAACAACACCCAGAGGGTGGGACCAGACCTCTACTAAGCCTGCCCTAATTGTCATTAGGCCGCTTAATTATGTATTATCAAGCTCAGATCAGAGGGCCTCTCAGCCCACGCACACACACACAACCCCGGGCCCCCGGCCCCCAAATGCTCAGATATATGCTCATGTCTATGCTTAGAAGGTGTAAGGTAATGTTGTTTCGGGCGCCCGTGACGACTATGCCTTAGGATAACAAATTCAATATAAATAACAGCGCATGCTCTTCAGGGCACGATGCGGTGCTATTTGAGCGCCGCATCTGCGCTGAAAATGCATGCGACTACTCGACAAAGGGGATTTTGGCCCTCAATTCGAGGGCCATAATTTATTTTAAAATAAAAATAAATTATTGGAAAATGAAATATTTATATAATACTATACAATTATACACTTGATTTGAAATTTTAATTATATTTACTATATAAATAAATTAACTAAAGTATATAGTTTTTACATACTGATTTTGATGTTTAATTCTTTAATTACTTATAAATTAGCTACTATATGGTCTAATTGACCTTATACAGAGTTAGTATACATGTATAAGTATTTTATAAGCATTTTTATTGTATTTTACAGATTTAATTTCCATTCTATTTACATTTAAATGGCAGATTTGAACTGTTTTACTTATAAATTAAGTTGAAATAATATAATAAGATATAAACATACTTCAATTAGCTTAAATTACTTAAAGTACACTAGTCTAAATATACAAAATCAGTTAACTTAATTATAACTCTAAATTACTAATTTATCTAATTTAATCTAATAACTTAGTTATAAATTAATTATTTATTATGTATAAAGAATTAAATTAAGGTACAGGGTTTTATTTATTTATAATCTACATATACATATGTATATACAGTTTTATAGCTTAATACTGTTATTTATACTATCTATTGATTTATTTAGTCTAAGAGTATATATAAGTTAGTTTAATTAATAAATAGCTATATAATTAATATATGTACAGTATAATCTGACTTAAATACCCAATTTACATTGTACAATATATACATAAGTCATTTGTACAGTTTATATACATATGCTACTTATTTACATATATAACTTAGTATGAAGCTTATATTTACAAGAATATACTTAATATACAAAGTACTTTTTAGGTATTTTTGGAGTTTTTCACTTTTTATGATTTTTATACATATTATAGAGATAAGAGATGAGAAGGGGAGAATTAGACGAGGAAAAAGAGGTGTTTTTAGATATAACTTCTATTATTAAGTTTCGTGGTATACAAATCCATCGACTGGCAAATTCTACCAAGTTGAGGGTTTTGCATACCATGTAACTTGATATGTGGTTATAAAACTTTCTGATCTTCGATCAGACAGTTTTATTTTTATTTTTTAGAATTTTTACTGATTTTTATTGAATTTCAAATCTCATCCATCCTAAGCCTTTCAAAAGGTTTCTAAGGGGTCTTAAAGGCTTAGGATGGATCTTAAAAGATCTAAAAAGGCATTGACTACCTTATTTGTAGTCAGAGTGAAATCTGACAGGGATTCTACCCATTTTAGCACACTGATCATTTTTTATTTAATTTAGTTGTTGTGTTTGAACAGTTAACTGAAAATGAAATAGCTGACAAACAGTTGGAAGAAAAACAACAAGCATTCACATAATTGAAATTCAATTTCTTACACAGGAAAGCTTGTATATAAGGAATACATTACAACTACATGTCAACTATTTTCAGACTACATTCTACAGGGTTTTTAATCAAAAATTTCTACTACAATTTAAGGCAACAGACACAGCAGCAGCAGGGACAATACACACCAACCCTGCAGCAAATCAGATTTCACTCCAGACTACTTACTGCAGCTACAGTAAGTCCATCTGGAATGAAATCAGACTTATGGAAAGGAGAGGAATGTAGCTGCAAGTGCAGCAACTTGCTATGGCTCTTGGATTAAAATCAGAAATTCAGACTTAGAAATTCCCTAAACCCCCATCTGACAAGGGTTTCGCTTATCAAAAACACTCAATATTCCAATTCAAATGCAAAAACCCTTGTCAATAAATTCTCATTGAATTCAATCAGCAGAAACACTGATCTAACTCTTCCTAGTGCTATAGACAGCATGTAGAAAGAGTTGGATCAGTTAACTAAAATCCATAACTCAAATCCCAAATTCTGGAACCATAAGGAGTATTGAGAACTCCTTAGGTTAAGAAATCATCAGTGCTCTCAACAAACCACAAGCTCATGAATGCAAGATAGACTTCAAATCACCAAAGTGATTTTCCTTAGTTCTATCATGCATTCAATGCATTAAAAAACTCATAAAAACTCAGATCAGATTATGGCTCTTCTGAGATGAATTCTGACATCAGAAATATCTCAGATTCCTTGCCAAACAATGAATGAAAATCAGAATTCCTCAGTTTGTCAGATCAAAACAGTCAAAACCAAATTGAGTAAAAATCCTTAAAATCTAAGTTAAAGAAAAATCTGACAAACTGATCACTTTCAAGCTCAGATAAGGGGCTTTTGTGATAAAAAATGAGGTGAATGGGAAGCCCCTACTGTGCTTTTTGACGCCAATTTCAGATGTTAGGTTAAAAACCAATCAGATCTGAAATTAGGTCTGAATGAATGGGTGAATTGCGAGAAACAAATCGAGAAAATCAGAAGCAAATATGGAAACATGGAGAGGGAGAAAATTCGTAATCATGGACTGTGTGAAACCATCCCCTCTGATCTGGATTGATCAGAGGAGGTGAGGGGGGTAAATTCTAGTCTACATCTACTGCTACAGCTACACTACCATAACAGCGAAATTAAACACTACAAATTACTTGAATTCTAATCTAAACCTACTTAACTACAGCTACAACTAATTTGCAGAATGATAAATCTACTCTAACAGGAAGAATGGGACCTATGGATCCTTAGTCGGTGGCTAAGGAGGAAAAAGACTCCAGCTAAGGGAAGAGTCTGCTAGTGAGGCTCCAAGGTCATCCTCAGGTGCTACGAGGTCCTTAGCGATGAGGAGGTCGAGAAGAAGGTGGTGATTTCACAGCCGGTGGCTGTGAAATCAGAGAATTGGTGGGGAGAAGAAACTGGAGTGGACGAATGATCGCTAAGAGATGTAGGAGGGAGCGATCCTTTGCATGTGCGACCACTGAGGTGCTTAAGTAGCAAACTTAGTGGCTCAGATCAGCGTGTGGGTGAGGATATCTGAAGAGACAACCGGCGGCAGGGATGAGAGGAGAGGGGAGCGCGGCGAGCCAACTCAAAATCTGACCATCAGATGGGATCTGGGGAGAGGGGTGAGCGCACGCGTCGATTCGCACGAAGCTTCTATTCAGATCCAACCGCATATCAAAATCGTGAGAAATAACAAACGGCTGAGATATGCTGTGTTCTTCGCATGCTACAGTGCGTGCGAAGAGAAGCAGACCGATCTTGAAATGTCAGGAAAATTGCAGGGAAGACCCTTGCGCGAAGGGGTAGAAAAGTTGCGTGTAGGCCCATAAGTGAAGAGAATTGCAACAGGATGGACCTTGCAGCCTTTCAAAGGGGTCCCTATGATTTACAAGTAGGTCCAAAAAGGATTTTTTTTAAAGGCAAGAATGTGATGCATGAAGGACCTAAGTGTAAACTCTATATTACAAGGCCTAAATGATGTCCAAATGCCTTTAAATTTTTATATGTGCTTAACTGAACATTTAAGAAATTAATTGTACTTTTGATTTGGCCTTTTAAACTTATTTATGTGTTCAATTAACGCATGGATCATCATTTGTCCTTTATCTTCAGAATATCTCATTTTGTGACCTAATTATGCAATTTTAACACAGAGTAAAGGTTTTATGTCTTTTTCTTTGATTCCCACACTTAACCCTTTTTATCTATTAATTTGATGTTGTTTAACCTAGTGTCTAGCTTAACTTCAGCTCTTTAGCTATGATGAGTAACCACTCATCAGTGTCCCTAGCCTCATTTTCCTCAATCTTTTGTTGCGTAAGAGTGGGTTTCCTATCCAAATAGGCAAAATTTAGGTGGATAGAATTCTCACTCAAGGTCTCAAAAAGCTCCTAAGCCTCATCTTCAATTTTTGTAAGAAAGGTTCCTGCATAGGCACTAGCCACTATTTGCCTGTGCTTATCATTTAAACCAGTGTAGAACCTTTCTACAACTTGCCATCTTGGTACCTGATGATGGGGGCATAAGCGTAACAAATCTTTGAAGCACTCCTATGCATCATGAAATTGCTCCCCATCTTGTTGAGCAAAACCTATGATTTCTCTCCTATACTAATTAGTTTTGCTCATGGGGAAGTATTTTTTCAAAAACTCTCCCTTCAAGGCATCCCAAGTATCCACTCTACCATCTAGAGTGTGATACCAATATTTTGCCTTATCCTTAAGGGAGAAGGGAAAGAGAGCTTGCATTTGGGCATCATCAGTAACACCCTGCAATCTCACCATAGAATAGACCTTGGTGAATTCCTCCAAATGCCTATAGGGGTCCTCCCTCAAAGTGCCATAGAATGAGGGCAACAGAGAAATGGTACTACTTTTTATTTCATAAGGATTGTTCCCCCCAGGTCTTCTCAGTATATGGCCAGGTTGGTTGGTAGGGATAAAATAGTCTCTCAAAGATTGTTGGTTTTCCATAATCCTATTTTCTATTTCCTTGGCCATCTCTCTTCTCTCTTGGTTGGCTTTCCTAAGGATTATTTCATGTTCTGGATTAAACACAAGTTGTCTCCTCAGAGATCGCCTACCAAGCATACACTAACAATGCAAACACAATTCAAAAGGACCTTTTTAGGTCTTTAATCACTTAAGGCCTTTGAAATTTTAGTCCAGTTGTAGGTGACAATACAAATTTCCCAATCAATTACATGCCTATTGTCGACCAACGGAATACCTTAATAAAGACCTAGTTGGAACTTAGGTGCTCTATCCTAAAGTTCAAATGGTAAAGTACTCCAAGGAAGGAAGATCAAGGGATGCAAGTAGGCCTAAGCCTTCCTTTGAAGCTATGCTTTTTCGGTGCTTCTTAACTACCCTTAAAAATCCGTGATAGGGTATCCCCCTCCTTGGAGTTACCAAACCTTTGATCTTGAGTTTCAAGCACTTTGGTATCCAACATTAGGGGAGTTCTTTCCTAGCAACTCTAAAACCTAGGAGCGTCTAAATGAGTGCTTTAGTGCACAGTCATCCACGTGTGCATTCATCGTAAAATTTTGAGTTTGAGTTTTGAAATGCATGACAAGTTTTCATCTCAAGTCCTTTGTTTTTAGTGTTCCTCTTTTAGTTAGTCCTTTTCAAAAATTTAATGTGACCACTTGTTAGATCTATTCAATACAGATTAAGTAGTCTTGAAATTAATCCAAATGCATTTGCATGACAGGTAGAAAGGCAAAGTTAGAAGTGCATACCTGATTCCAGCATTCTTCATGCAATATATATGATAGGAAATTAGGTCTAGATGCTGCTCATTCAATCCTAAATGATTCGACCTAGGGGTAGGCAATTCATGTATTTTTTTTTTACCTACTTATGCACAATCAAGGAAAGGATAAACAATAAAAGAAAATAAAAACCTAAATCTAAAGAAATGGGAACAGACTCTCGAAAACCAAACCCAAGAGATAAGGGAGAGAAAATAATGAAATTAAACTAAGATAACTAATAAGTCCAATTAAACTCTAATCATCACCACCATCGTCCTGAATTCTATGTCTCCTATCTCAGCGGGTGGAAACAAGGTCCACCTCAGGGTGGATGCGGGTGGTGCGGCGCTCCTCCCAAGTAGATGTATCTCGCACCAAAACACAAATATATATCAGTGATAATAGCCTTAAAAAAAGAATAAAGTGAATAGAAAAATGTGCGTAAATTTGTTATGCATATTTCCTCCTGGGCAATGGCGCCATTTGAAAATATGGATTTCACTTACAAAGAATTTTCGCACATAAAATGACGTGTCAAAGTAGTATTGAAGTGGTGGAAAATTGTTAATCAAGATAAAGAAAAATAACCACTTGAGAGAGAGGGTTGTGTCCACAGGGAGGAATAGGCCTATTAAAAGTCACACGGGTCAAAAATAGATATTCACGATTAATTTCCTCAAGAAATCAAAACAAAATCGCCTCTAAATTAAGATAACGATGTATGAACAAGCTGAATTTGCATTTACATTGAAAGTTGAGGGTGTTCTTCTAAATGTGGCATAATATTTAATTAATAAAATAAAAAATAAGAAGTGGCAATGGTGTGTAAATGTAAATTTTAATGGAGAAGGAAATAGGGGATTCCCTTCGTGAAGCTATTGCGAGCGAGGGAGGGAATAGTCGTTTGCAAGGAGCTCACAGGAGAATGAAGGGAGCTAGAGCTTCGTGGCAGGGGTGGCAGCAAGTCACGATGTGGCCGGAGCCGATTGGATGGAGGTATGACATTGACGATGTGAACTTCTGCTGGTGGCCGTGTGGGAGATACCGGTGGTCTTGGATGTGGGAGAAGATGCGGTGGAATGTGGCTAGGAGTATGGCAATGTTGGCGGCGAGTTTGGTGGCCTGTTCGACGACCTGAGGTGGCTATTAGGTGGTGGTAGAGATGGGTTCTTCTGGGGAAGAAGATGAATAGTGATGTAGTGGTGAATGACTCCTGTTGCTGTATGCACGTGTGTGCAGCCATGTGTGGCCACGCGTTGACACGCGGGTGGGTGAGGGTAATGGCTCACGAGGGAAAGGGCTGAGCTGGAGAGTCGCGCACACGAGGGAGATGTTGGCCAGTGACTGGCTTCAACGGTCATTGACTGCTTGGGGTGAAGAGAGGGTGGTGAAGGTGGTGCTATAGGTGGTTGGTGTTGAGGATGAGTGTTGGCAGGGGGTATGCATGGGGCTTTGATGCAAGTTGGACACTATTGGAGATGGAATGATAGTGGTGGTGATGGGTTTGATGTTGGTGTGTTGTTTTAGAGAACGAAGAAGAAGAAGAAAGGTGGTGCAGGTGGAAAGGAGCTTGAGTTGGTATGAGAGGAGGCACAGTGAGTGCGGAGCTTTATGGATGGAGGTGTAGGCTGTCACCCAACACAGCCATAATAGTGAAGCTCTCGCCGCGGTCAAGGCCCACAGTGGTGAAGTGGGAAGGAGCTTGACGCTCAACACAGTGATGGTGTGGGGTGGTGGCCTTCTGATCTCAATTGCCGGAGGTCTCTTCTTATGCTGTTAGAAGGTGGAGAAGGAGATGGAGCGTCCGCACGTTGACCATCAATGCCAGATTTGGCATTCACGGCCATGACATCAACAATGAAGGTGGTCCTGCAGCCGTTGAAAGAAGAAGAGTCAATAAAATAATAAAAAGAAATCAAGGGTTATTTATTTATAAGGCCTTAGAAGAAATGTTAAATCCAGCACTACATGTAATGCAGCTTAAAAGATTAACTATTCTAATGCATGCTATTTTAAATGAATTCTCAATGATATTATCAATGCATATAATTCATGAAATAGGCAATTTTATGTTACCCTATTTACATTCTAATGTATGCTATATAAATGTACATGTTAACTTAATGTCTAGGCATTGAAGTACATAAATAGCCCACAAATATGAGCTCATCAATAGGTGAAAGTGGTCTTTTCTAGGTCCTCAGGGTGGACTACGACTTGATTGTAGCTAGAATATCCATCAAGAAAACAATAATATTCTTGTCCGGCTAGCTGCTCCAAAATTTAATCAATAAATGGGAGCGGAAAATGATCTTCCTTTGTGGTGATATTTAGTTTTCGGTAATCAAAACAGACATGCCACGAGGAAGCAGTCTGAGTGGGAATTTCTTCACCCTTAACATTAGTAATAACAGTGAGGCCAGCTTTGTTGGGTACAACTTGTGTAGGGCTAACCCACTAGTTGTCAAAGATAGGGTAAATAATTCCTGCATCATGTCATTTAATGATTTCCCATTTTACAACCTCCTACATATTAGGGTTTAGGCAACGTTGTGGCTGGTAGGAGGGTTTAGAGTCGTCCTCAAGATAAATGCATTGAGTGCAATAGGATGCATAGATGCCTTTCAAATCATTTAAAGTCCAACAGATTGCTTTTTGATATTTGTTCAGAACTTGAGCTTTTGTTGATAAAGCAAGAAAATAGGAACGAGGGGAGGCGACCATGCCGGAGGGAGGCGACCATGGGGCAATCGGGGGAAGAATCTGGGATGATGAAGGCTAGACTACATGGAGATTTAGGGCTTGGAGGTGGAAGGAGAGAAGAGGATTCGACGCTACTGGCAGACGGGGGGCGGATATGAGGAAGACAGATAGAGGAATTTTAGGGGGTAGCAGAAAGATCGTGTGCTTTTGGTGCCGGCGTTGGGGCCATATGGTGGCCATATGTCGCTCTCCCATTGTGTGCCCTGCGTGCGGTGGTTACGACCATAAGTGGGATTCATGTAAGGCAACTGATGGGCAAATGAAGGGTCGTTCGAATCTGTGCACTAGAGATTTGAATGTTAGGGCACAGCCGCCACCACCGCTGCCCCCTCGTACCTATGGGGGTCACATGGTCGACGTTGAGGTTCCTATGACAGAGAACATAAGAGCGGCAAAGTTGATACTGAGAGGGGCGCTGATCAGCGAGGTAATGACCGGTAATCCATCTTCTGAAAACTTGCACAATTTGGTAAGCTCTCTCTCTCCGTCAACCAACTCCTGGCAAATCGCTTTTCTGTCACCCGCATGGTTTGTGCTCTTTGGTTTGGGGATGATGGATGTTGAACGTTTGCATTTTCAATCAAGCTCTTTTGAATGTTTAACGGTGATTTGGAGGTTAGTCTCTCCTTTTGATGGAGCCTTGCTAGAGAGGCCACCTCAGAGATTAGGCTCCAGGTCGGGGAGACTTGAGATCAAAGGTCTGCCGCTACACCTGAGGTGAAGAGAGGTGGTGGCGGCCATGATATCTGGATTTGCCCTAATGGCAGTAGATGTGAAAGTTGGGCTGATGGAGGGTGATGGATGGGTCCTGAGTGTGATGGTTGATGTCTTTAAATCAAGGTCGATCC
This sequence comes from Thalassia testudinum, assembly GCA_037157565.1. Lineage (NCBI taxonomy): Eukaryota > Viridiplantae > Streptophyta > Magnoliopsida > Alismatales > Hydrocharitaceae > Thalassia > Thalassia testudinum. Next base: position 66,422,163 of record JAZHRO010000063.1, read on the forward strand.
TTGACAGACTAATTTTGAGATGTGGGGGTAGCTCTTGGCTGTTGCTATTGAGATTCACTGTGGGTGACAGTGCTGTGAAATGCGCCTGATGGGTGAGTGGGGGACCTTGGTGACGAAATGCGCCTGATTTGTAAAAGCAGGTTTTTAATGTCGTTGTAACACGCGAATCCGCTTTCGCTCTTAAATTTATATTCCTAGATAGGGGAGTATCTAGGGTCGTCCAAGGAGGCAATATGGTTGCAAAATTGATTCTCTTGCTTGGAATATATCTCAACTTTCTTTTTGGTAATTTTCAATATACCATTTTTCTTTAGTTTTGAACTAAGGCAACATGCGAACTGATGGCGGGAAAAGTGTTTACACTTCCAATTAAGTAAACAACTCTAAAGTAGCAAGTAGAGCCTCTCCCTAAGCTCACTCTAGGCAAGTGGAGACCTAGAATAATTAGGGAGAGGAAGTGAAGAATGCTGAAAATAAGCAAAAAGAAATGCAAACAAGATATGCGAAGAAGGCAACTAGATAATTGATAAAGTGTTTAATAAAAATTCCTAGTAGAGGAATGCTTCTACTACTAGATAATTGAAGTAAAAGAAAACACAAATCCTCAAAATAGATGGTGAAGAAGAGGGCTTCTTGCTCCAAGGTTGGTGGCTCCCAAGCTTGAAAAGAATCCTTCAACTCCTTCCTTGCAGAACTCCGCCAAGGTGATGACCTCCAAGGCAAGCCCTAAGGGGGCGTGCCCTAAGTTTCTCTCCAAGGGTGGACGTCCACCCTAGGTCCTTCTCCCTTGCCTGGCTGTCCTCCTTGAAGTGGAAGAGTCCTCCTCCTTGGCGTGGCCCAAGTTGAAGAGAGTGGGGAGAAGAAGGCACCAAAAGGGCTGGTGGTGTGCCCCTTTAATCTCCTTCTCTACTCCTTCTCCTTGGGCGTAGGTATAGGTGGATGTAGGTAGAAAATACACTAAGGGAGGATGCCCAAAAATGGTGGTAGGTGGTGGCTTTTTATAGAATAGGAGGGGGGCTATGGTGACCTTTGAAATGGATGGCCAAGATGAGTTGATGGAGGTGGTTGGAGATCCCATGGCCAAGGAGAGTTGGCGCCACCTTAAAGGGCACCAAGGGGTAGTTATGGGTGTTGACACCCTTTGGTGTTGGCGCCAAAATGGACATTCTAGAAGGTCATTAGGTGGCGCCACCTTAAGGTTCTAGAAGGGGGGGTATGTGGATGGCGGATGGCTTATGTGGGTAGGTGTAGGGTGGATTAAGGGGTTGAAAGTGGCGCCAATATAGAGGTGGTTAGGGGTGGTTTTTTTGGCGCCTACTTGAAGTTTCTTTTGGTGGAGATAATGGGGTGAAGGGATGGCTAGGAGGTGGCGCCAACTTAAGTAGGGTAGCTAGCTTAGGTAGGCTTGAGTTGGTGGAGCTAGCTAGGGTTGATTTTTAAGGTAATGGATGGCCAAGGAGCTGGTTGTTGGCTAAGCTAAGCTAAGCTAGGATAAGCTAAGCTAGCTTAGCTAATGGAGGAGTAGAGGAGAAGATGTTGGAGCTAGGGTTTGGAGGAAGGAGCTGAGGAGAAGAAGTCTGGAGTTGGAGCTGGAGCTGGCTGCTGCTGAAGAGGCTGGCATGGGGCCACTCTAGCTGGCTTAGCTTGCTAGTTCTTTGCTAGTTGCTAAGCCAAGCTAAAGTGAGCTAGCTTCTACCAAAATGAGCTGAGGTGAGCTAGGTCTAGTGCTCCCGGGGAGAATCAAGCTGGTTGAGGCAGCTAAAGTAGCTTAGCTCAACTGAGTTGAGCTAAGCTGAGTCCCCGGGAGCTGGACTTGAGCTTCCTGAGCTGAGATGAATTCTTCTTCAGCTGGCTGGAGTTGAGTGGAGCTGAATGTAGCTGGATCTGAGCTGGGGTGAACTCCTGTCAACTCAGCTGAGCTAGCTAGAGCTCCCTATGAACTAGTGGGAGTTGAGATGAGCTAGACTCAGCTAAGTTGAGCTGGATCTGAGCTGACTTGAGCTAGGGTGAGCTAAGATGAACTCTCTTGAGCTGCCATCCAGCTGAGATTAACTGAATGGAGCTGGGATGAGCTAACCCTAGTTCAAGTAAGCTAGGTTCCAGCTGCAGTGAGCTGGATCAAGCTGAGGTGAGCTGATCAAGCTGAGGTGAGCTCGATTAGGCTGAGTTCCAGCTAGTCTGGGCTTCTCCTTCACCATTTGCCTTCTTGAGTGCTAGGGTTTTAGGGATCTGTGCATCTGTACATCCCTAACACTCACAAAAACACATTAAAACGACAATAAAAAATGCAATGCATGCCTATCCTAATTTATGCCTAAATGCAGCCCAAAAACCCATTTGCGGAGTAAAATCCTAAGAGCTAGGTTTGTTTTAATGCATAAGAATGATGATAAACTGGCGTTTATCACACCCCCATGCTTATCTTTTGCTAGTCTCTTAGTAAAACTTAAAATGAAATTTTTGGGAAATCTAATTTTTTTTTACTTTGGAGGAGAAAAAGAGATCAATGGACCTTGGTAGATTAAAAACACTGGAGGTACGGGATTTGTTAAGGATAAACATCGGGATTTATTTTTTTTTGGATTCAACCATTAGATAGAACGGGATCAATATATCTTCCAAAAAATTCTCAAATTAACCCCTTGTTAATTCAGATGACTTGAAATTTTTGTTTTTAGGAATTTTTTTGGCTCATGAATCTGATTCTCAACTTGCAAAATCCTTTAAAACCTTGTGGCTGTGCTTGTGAAAAGCCAACATTTATAAGGGCGTGTTCATTTATTTATTTATTTATATATATATATATATTTTTTTTCTCCCCCATGCTTATTTTTAGCTTAGTCTTACAACAGATGTGTCAGGATCATCATTCCCGTTACCATTCCTCGAGGGGGTTCTGGCGCCAGTACTTCGAGATAGCACTGTCCATGACACCACCCAGGAGCTCACAACCCCAGAACACGATGCGGTGAAAAGGGGCGCTCCAAACAAACTCAAGCTCTTGCTCCGACACTATAGGTAGAGCACCGTCCAAGACACTTGAGCTGCTAAAATGCACTTTAATGCTCCGTCTAAAGATATGAAATATAGATATGGAGCAACGCCGAGGCGGCAACATGTTGACATCGCGTCCTTAAAGGAGGCATTTTCCTCCTTCTCGGCGGTGGGAACTCAAACCAATGATCTGCTTCAGACTTTCACTAAGTCCAAACAAGGGAGTTTTTCAAATTTTTAGTTATTTTTAGGTGTTGGCTTGTGTGTGAAGAGTGACACAAGAAGTTTCTCAAAACATGCAAGTTTTTGAATCAGAAGCTAAGTCAAATAATTTTCATATTGCAAAATAGGATCAAGTCACCTGAACTATCATGAGTTCAGGTGGAATTTTATAGAAGGATATCTGATCTTGTCTAAAATAGACCCTGGAATTCTAATGATCAGATCCATATCCTCATCCTTAGTTTGTTAAAGATTAAATCCCATTGTACCAAAAGTGAAATTTTCGACCTTAGTCCCGATTTCAAAATTTTTCCTCAAAAAGTTTTGAACATTTTTTTTATTTTTTATTTTTTTTGGGTATGCAAGCAGGAATTAAACAGAAATGCATGTTTTTAGGTTTTGAAAATCCTAAATCGATCGTAAAATTTAAAAACACCCCCCCATGCTTAAGATATGCCATGTCCTCATGCATTAGGAGGGAAAAGGGATCACCTTAGTGATGACGGTCGGGTTTAGGATGAACAAAACCTGGAAAAAGAAGAAAAAAGGAAAGCAAGAAAATGATGGGTTACCTCCCATCCAGTGCTATCTTTTACGCCATTCAGCCGGGCGTGAAGGTATGCACGGAAGACGTAAGATCATGTAAATAATTGGACACTTGGATCCCCGCAAAAAAGGTGTCGTCTTCTAGATCCCTAGAAAATTGATTAGAAATAATATTGGGATCAAAGTTGGATGGAAATTGATAAGTGTGGCCCGAGTCTGGCCATGGTTTTAATTCAGGTTGGGTGCCAAACTCGGGCGGGGTTGGTGGCAGGTCCACAAGAAAGGGGTCGGGGAAGGAATGGTGAGGATTGGGGGAAGTTAGTGTGGAAAAGTTAGGTGCATGAATAGTGGGTGGGTTAGGGGGGTATCAGGAATAATTTTGGGGTCAAGACAAGTTTCCGGATCACAGATTTCGCCGACCACTGATTCTGAATCAGAGTCCTCAAAAAAATTGTGGTTGGTAAGGGTATCTATTAACATTGTCTCCTCCACCATATTGGAAATTTCAGTATCTGAGTCCTCAAAGAAGTTATCATCATGGAATCTCCTGGAGGATTTAAAAATATCTAAAGTGATAGTTTGGCCTGCATAGTTGATATCCATTTTGCCTGTGTGGCAATTGATATTTGCCTTTGCAGTGGCCAAAAAGGGGCATCCAAGGATTATTGGGGAGTCCAGTAATGATTCAGGTGCCTCAATGTCAAGAACCAGAAAGTCTGCAGGGAAGACACAATTCTGGACCTTGATTAAAACATCCTCAATAATCCCACGAGGTTTGATTGTAGATCGGTCGGCTAATTGCAGGGTAACCTCGACGGGTTTTAATTCACCGATCTGAAATTCTTCGAATAAACTCGTGGGAATAATATTAACTGAGGCACCAAGATCAAGGAGGGCGCGATTAAATGTAGTGTCATCAATAATTACAGAAATTAAAGGTGCCCCCGGATCTTTCATCTTAGGAGGCAGCTTACTCTGTATGACAGAGCTTACTGTCTCTGAAAGATGCACCTGTCCTAGATTTTTAGCCTGCCTTTTAGGAGTACAAATATCCTTCAAAAATTTAGCATAGGCAGGTATATATTTGATGGCATCTAGGAGAGGAATATTGATATGAACTTGCCCAAATAGCTTCATGAGTTCTTCTGTAGTGGGCTCAGATTTCTTTTTTTTGTTGGTGGTGGGGTAGAGAGCTTGTGGGAAAGGGACAGGAATCTTGTCTTGAGATTTTTGTTTTTCTTTTTCTTCCTGATGGGGAGGTGGGGAGTCAATTTGCACAGGTATCTTACCAGGTTCGTGTGAAGGCCTGGGGTCAGTGGTGGTTTTCCCACTCCTCAAAGTAACTGCATGTGCAGTCGGATTATTATTTAGAGGAGGTGGGGGGGCCTGTGATTGCAGAAACCTGGGCGGCTGTTGAGGTGGTGGATTAGGAGGAGGCTGATGTGGATAATGTGGATTTCTGCCCATATAATGGTTTCCTTGGTGATTAGGGTTGGGTATGGGTTGGGACGGAAAATGTCCTACAGGTCTTTGCGTGGGAGTAACCCCAATCTGATTGTTCAGATTTGTGATGTTGCGGGTTACTTCCGTCATTTTTGTTTGCATATCCTGTAGGGTTCGCAGCATCTGGGCATTGATATCTTGTTGGGATGGCCCAGGATGGAAGTTTGGATTCGACCCATACCCATTAAAATGATATGGTTGGGAGGAAACTTGATTATTCCAGGAGTAGTTCGGGTAATTTTTCCAATTGGAAGAATTTTTAAAGGGCTCCTGGATGGCAGAAATATTTTGAGTGGGGTTAAGATCTGGATAGTTGTAGTTCCCCAGTGAATCATGGGCAACCTCAGAATAATCAGCAGGGGTAGTGTTGAGATTGTGCAAATTTTCTCTTTGTGGAAAGCTAGGTTGGGTTAGATGTGGGTGTGGAGCTTGAGTTGAAGTGGCTAGTCTTTCCTCAATTTTCTTTTGATTAATATGCATCTGGTCGAGTTTTTGAGCAATCAATTGAAGATCGTCTTGGGTGACAGGGATAGATTGAGTGCCTATTTTATGAACACCGAACTGTGGGTTTTGGGTTCTGCAAAATGTGTTCATGGAAGCTTGATTAAATGAGTTTTCACTCATTTCTTCGAACAGGTCATAGGCACTTTCTGCATCTTTATTTAAAAAGTTGCCCCACACGAGGCGTCGAAAAACTGTCGGATTTGATCTTCTAATCCATGATAGAAGATTTGCACGAGCTGCCATAAAGGAATCTCGTGGTGCGGGCAACTTCTTAAAAGGTCTTGAAATCTTTCCCAAGAATCATGGAAAGTTTCACCAGATTTTTGGTGAAAGGTCGTAATAGATCTTCGTAAGGAATTGGTACGACCTATGGGAAAGAATTTCTTGAGGAAGAAACTCTTGAGTTGAGGCCATGTTGTAATGGGTCGGCCAATGGTCCTGAACCAATAAGCGGCCTTATCTTTAAGAGATAATGGAAAAAGCCGCATCAGCCATATGTCTTCTTGCACATTTCGGGAACGGGTTGTCTGTGCAAGAAGAGTTAGCTCTTCAAGGTGGCTGAAAGGGTCTTCCTTAGGAAGGCCATGAAAGTGTTTAATTAGGTTCAGGACCGCAGGCTTGATCTCAAAGTCCCCTTCTGGTATGACCACCCCTGGTCGTTCCTCATAATAAGATGGATCATAGAAATCTTTTAGAGGAACAACAGGCTGCTAACGGGGTGGCGGGTTTGGCCTTGGATTGGCTAGGTTTTGGATGTTCCTAGTCAATGTTTGTTGATTGGAATTTAATTTATTAATCTGATCGGCCATTAATTTTAAAAGATCAGGAAGGGGGTCTTGATGTTTTGTGTGGGGCAACTCAAGATTAGGGAGCTCCAAGTGTGGGAAGTTAATGGTGGGTGGGTTTTGGGTGGAAGGGTTAGAAGGGTTAGTGATGGGGTTAGAGGTAAAGTTAGAGGTGGAAGTGGAAGGGTCAGTGGACCTATTTTGTTGTGTTTCCATTTTTTCAGGAGAAGAAGATAGAAAAAGTGGTCTTTTTACGTGGGGGGCGAAATCAAATGGTCCTTCCAAGTGCGGATTTTGAGACCGTCGCCCGTGCATAAAATGGAAGAACAGGGAGGGGAGGAGAAGAGAAAGAGATGAGAGAAAGTGTGCAATTCAAACAAACAAAAACTAGACCTAACTTAATTGTGACTCCCTAATAATAACCTAAGACTTGGTCCATATAGGAAATAAGTAGTCAATAGTGAATACCCGTTCTATCAACAAATCTAGCCAAGTTGCTTAAGGGGAGGTTTGGGCCCAAACGTTTCCCAGGGAAAACCCCAGGTGCTTGTACAAACCCGCGCCTGGTCGTTTGACACGGCCCCTCAGCCTGAACACCAGATATAGATGACAGAATTGGTACTAACTAAAGAAAACTTAAGACCTAAATAGCAAGCCTAAGTTGATAAAGCCTTAGGGGTCAAGTTGCTACAAATTTTAATTAGGTCTAGGATTCTATAGTGCACACGGAATGTGGAGGGCGTTTATTGGGATGTTGCCCTGTTATTTTGATTTTTTTTTTGTGTGTGTGCAGGAATTGGAGAGTGGCTCCAATGAAAATCAAGTTGTCACACTATTTTTTTATATTTTTGTCTTTTAAGATTTGATTTAATCAAATGAGTTTTAGGGTTTTTCTCTTTAAGTTTTCAAACAAGTTTGAAAGTTCACAATCAAAGGAAAGACAAGTTGTATGTATGATTGTATATTTCCTTTTAATTGTGTCTCTAAAGAGAGAAAGAAACCCTAAGCCAATTATCCCTAAGATAGAAAATTACTACCAGTGAATTGATTTTTGGCTTTCTGAATTAAGTAGTGGTCCAAACAAGTCAAAAAACACCACTACTTTGAATAAAATCAAACAAGGATTCCATAAAAGATTTTTGTAAGATTTTAGGAATTTTTTTGATAATTGTTCTGAATTTTTAATTGTACTGGTGTCAAAGTCCAGAAATGATACCTGTGGGTATTTTAGACTTTTCAGTATTACCACCGACCTCAAAAAATTTTTATGATTTTATATGATATGTAAAATTTCACAAGGATTCCAGCAAGCTAAATTTCACAAAAATTGGATGAGTATAAAAAATTTAAAAATTTTCGGATAGTAGCAAAATAGGAAGATTAGAGGGTGTGACCCCTTTGCAATCCACGAATTTTAAAAAATTAAATACAAATCCAATTGATTTGAAATTTGGAACAGATGTTCCAAACTTAATTGGAAATCTTTCTATGAAATTTTATGATTTTAGGAGGCCTGTGATGTTAGGAATCGATTTTTCAAGTCCGTACATAAATCTGGACTCGAAAAACAGAACACCAATACTTGCAATGGAGTGGTGTTAAAGAAGCATACAAGCAAACAATGGATTTTAAAATGCACCACTCCACTTAATTTAAGTGTTTAGGGTCCTGAAAGCCAAGTTTAATATATTTTTGGTAGTTTTAATTATTTATGTGACCAGAAAGATGAACCAACCCGAATTTTCGCGGGAAGAAAAGGACCTTTGAGCTCTCTCTTCCAGATTCCCGCCTTCCCGCTGTAGTTCCTGCACACACAAAAGAAAGAAAGAGAAGGGGATGAGATCCACTTCAAGCAAGAGAAAATGAGTTAATGCAAATCCGTGCCTCCCCGGCAACGGTGCCAAAAAGTGGTGACGAAATGCGCGTGATTTGTAAAAGCGGGTTTTTAATGTCGTTGTAACACGCGAATCCGCTTTCGCTCTTAAATTTATATTCCTAGATAGGGGAGTATCTAGGGTCGTCCAAGGAGGCAATATGGTTGCAAAATTGATTCTCTTGCTTGGAATATATCTCAACTTTCTTTTTGGTAATTTTCAATATACCATTTTTCTTTAGTTTTGAACTAAGGCAACATGCGAACTGATGGCGGGAAAAGTGTTTACACTTCCAATTAAGTAAACAACTCTAAAGTAGCAAGTAGAGCCACTCCCTAAGCTCACTCTAGGCAAGTGGAGACCTAGAATAATTAGGGAGAGGAAGTGAAGAATGCTGAAAATAAGCAAAAAGAAATGCAAATAAGATATGCGAAGAAGGCAACTAGATAATTGATAAAGTGTTTAACAAAAATGCCTAGTAGAGGAATGCTTCTACTACTAGATAATTGAAGTAAAAGAAAACACAAATCCTCTAAATAGATGGTGAAGAAGAGGGCTTCTTGCTCCAAGGTTGGTGGCTCCCAAGCTTGAAAAGAATCCTTCAACTCCTTCCTTGCAGAACTCCGCCAAGGTGATGACCTCCAAGGCAAGCCCTAAGGGGGCGTGCCCTAAGTTTCTCTCCAAGGGTGGACGTCCACCCTAGGTCCTTCTCCCTTGCCTGGCCGTCCTCCTTGAAGTGGAAGAGTCCTCCTCCTTGGCGTGGCCCAAGTTGAAGAGAGTGGGGAGAAGAAGGCACCAAAAGGGCTGGTGGTGTGCCCCTTTAATCTCCTTCTCTACTCCTTCTCCTTGGGCGTAGGTATAGGTGGATGTAGGTAGAAAATACACTAAGGGAGGATGCCCAAAAATGGTGGTAGGTGGTGGCTTTTTATAGAATAGGAGGGGGGCTATGGTGACCTTTGAAATGGATGGCCAAGATGAGTTGATGGAGGTGGTTGGAGATCCCATGGCCAAGGAGAGTTGGCGCCACCTTAAAGGGCACCAAGGGGTAGTTATGGGTGTTGACACCCTTTGGTGTTGGCACCAAAATGGACATTCTAGAAGGTCATTAGGTGGCGCCACCTTAAGGTTCTAGAAGGGGGGGTATGTGGATGGCTAGGATGGCTTATGTGGGTAGGTGTAGGGTGGATTAAGGGGCTGAAAGTGGCGCCAATATAGAGGTGGTTAGGGGTGGTTTTTTTGGCGCCCACTTGAAGTTTCTTTTGGTGGAGATAATGGGGTGAAGGGATGGCTAGGAGGTGGCGCCAACTTAAGTAGGGTAGCTAGCTTAGGTAGGCTTGAGTTGGTGGAGCTAGCTAGGGTTGATTTTTAAGGTAATGAATGGCCAAGGAGCTGGTTGTTGGCTAAGCTAAGCTAAGCTAAGATAAGCTAAGCTAGCTTAGCTAATGGAGGAGTAGAGGAGAAGATGTTGGAGCTAGGGTTTGGAGGAAGGAGCTGAGGAGAAGAAGTCTGGAGTTCGAGCTGGAGCTGGCTGCTGCTGAAGAGGCTGGCATGGGGCCACTCTAGCTGGCTTAGCTTGCTAGTTCTTTGCTAGTTGCTAAGCCAAGCTAAAGTGAGGTAGCTTCTACCAAAATGAGTTGAGGTGAGCTAGGTCTGGTGCTCCCGGGGAGAATCAAGCTGGTTGAGGCAGCTAAAGTAGCTTAGCTCAACTGAGTTGAGCTAAGCTGAGTCCCCGGGAGCAGGACTTGAGCTTCCTGAGCTGAGATGAATTCTTCTTCAGCTGGCTGGAGTTGAGTGGAGCTGAATGTAGCTGGATCTGAGCTGGGGTGAACTCCTGTCAACTCAGCTGAGCTTGCTAGAGCTCCCTGTGAACTAGTGGGAGTTGAGATGAGCTAGACTCAGCTAAGTTGAGCTGGATCTGAGCTGACTTGAGCTAGGGTGAGCTAAGATGAACTCTCTTGAGCTGCCATCCAGCTGAGATTAACTGAATTGAGCTGGGATGAGCTAACCCTAGTTCAAGTAAGCTAGGTTCCAGCTGCGGTGAGCTGGATCAAGCTGAGGTGAGCTGGATTTGGCTAAGTTCCAGCTAGTCTGGGCTTCTCCTTCACCATTTGCCTTCTTGAGTGCTAGGGTTTTAGGGATCTGTGCATCTGTACATCCCTAACACTCACAAAAACACATTAAAACGACAATAAAAAATGCAATGCATGCCTATCCTAATTTATGCCTAAATGCAGCCCAAAAACCCATTTGCGGAGTAAAATCCTAAGAGCTAGGTTTGTTTTAATGCATAAGAATGATGATAAACTGGCGTTTATCAGACCTCACCCCCCAAGTGTCTGAGGCGATAAGTCCCAGGCACTTTTTCCTCTTATGCACCTGCAAACAGTCTTCAGCTTCCAAGGTGGGACTAAAGTCCCACCTTTCCTTTGCACAGCATAGTAGCAAGGTGGAAGGCTCGAATTGAGATAGTAGCAGGTGCTGGCGACTTCAATTGTTGCCTTGAAGTCCTTCCTGGAAGTGTTTCGCTCAACCTGGGTGCAATGCCTGCAGCTGAAGATGTAAGAAGCTCGCCTGGAGGTCTTCGAAGAAACTCCACCAATGGCACTGTGGCTCGAAACCTGAAAGAGATGAATACGGGCTAAACGCCCCAGTCAACACGCTCAGAAGTTTCAACTTGATGAGGCGAATGCAACGACGGTGTGCGTGAGGGGTGAACGTGTGTGAAGTGGCCTGTTGGCATCGGAAAATGAAGTGCGTAGGTGCGGTGTTCAGCGTAGCGAGTGAGGGACCAAATCCCTCAATTTCTTAAAGGGTTTTGGTCTGTGGAGCATGGCGAAGCTGATGGAGGTGACAGCGGCAAGTTTCGAGCAGTGGGGCGGTGTGTAGGCATCGTCGGAGCTTCGCTGGAGGCGAAGAAGATTAAGTGCAATGAGGGAGAAGTAGTGGTCGTGCATATGTGTAGAGAGTGGAAAAATAAAATAGAAAGAGAGATAGAGCTAAAGAGGGGCTTAGCGAGTGGATAGGGAGGTGGAGGGCTCCGATGTTGATCGACCAGAGCTGGAGAAGGAGGAAGATGCGGTGGAGCAGCATCGACGATGCAGATGGAGGAATGCTTTCCCTTTGGCTGGGGAGGGTCGCGACGAAGAGAGGAGTTTAGGTCGTCCAATTTGATGGTTGGACGGCTGGAGGAGGGAGTTCCAAGGAGGTCACCGGAGTAGGGTTTTGTGGTGGCTGGAGGAAGGGAATTGAGGTGAATTGGCTATCAAAAACTTGCTGAAAAGCACAGCCATGCGATGGTGTTTCTTTTATAAGCCATAGGAAGCCCTTCCAAGCTTGGAAAGAAGCTTTCAAGCTTGGAAGGTAGTTGCAAAATAGGATGCCTGAATCTTTGAAAGGTTTGCATGGCCTTTTGGGAAAGACTTAGAGCCTAAGGAATGACTCAAATGGAAGGTAACTTCCCAAGGAATCCCCGTATCAATTTTGGGAGAGATTGATTGAGAATCGAGCGAGAAATCATCGCTTGAAACTTGACGGTGAAGGTTTAACCTTTCAAAAATGGTGCGGGGACCTACTTGTGAAGAAGGCAAAGAAGTTGGGGGGCTATTTGTAAGAGAATTCAAAAGTTAAGGGTCTGAATGAGGTAGAAAGAGTCTGACTGGGCCAAAATGCAAACTTAGTCAAGATGATCTCAGATTGGACACAAATTTTGGTACAAACCTAATTTGGACCCAAGGAATCCAATGGTGGAGTTAGATTTAGGTTTTGACCAAGTTTGACTAAGTAATTTATGCAAAAACCTAAATTAGGGTAAATGTCTGTCTGAGACTCTATTTTGGGTCAAGACGGGTTCTGATGGTCAAATTGAAGGTTCCAAACCCTAGAGAATATTTTTCTATGAATTTTAGAGGATTTAGGTGAATTTTATCCTAACTAGAACCTCAATAAATTAAGCAGGTATGTCTTTAGGATTTCAAAAGTCATTTAATTCTCAAAACACGTGCAAACCCTTTTTTGTCTGTTCTAACCCACTTGTTAGCCTTTTAGGACTATTTGACCCTTAATTACCCCTTGGGACAACCTGTGCTTGTACTGCATTCATGCTATGATGGCAAAACTACAGTTTTAACCCTGTTTTCTTATCTTTCCCTCAGAATGAATTTGTAGTGAAATATGACTCTCTAGTAGTTATGTAGGAGCATTTTACTGACTTAATTAGGTCAAAATGAGATACTTATGGCTCATGATGGTTTTCCCATCATACCCTCATGCCTAGATTTTGCTAGTCCCTTAGCAAAATCTCATGAAATTAACTTTAATTCTAGACCATATGCCTTCTTATGCTTAGAACTCTGATGTGTGCTTTCTTTTGTAGATTTGGTCAGAATGACAATAGTTGGCCTAGAGGTACTCAAGTACCAACCAAGATGTAGACCTGACCAGCTCTAGCCTCAGTCCGCCGTGAAGGTTTCTAAGACCCACAGGAACTAATCTAAGGTTCGTTGAACTCTGCAGTTAAAGCATCTGTGCTTGTAACATGTTTTAGCTCAGGTTCAATTTGCAGTGCATTTTTGTAAGAGAGAGATAGAAGAATTTTCTTTTCTTTTTGGAGAGTTTCTCTTTTCTTTTTATTTCTAGCCTCAGATTAGCTTTACAACATGGTCTATATCAGATTCCTAGTTCCCACCATCAATCCTCGTAGGGTCCCTGGCAATCGATGCTTCGAGTAGCACCGCTCATGGCAACCCCCAGAACCCTGACTTTTGAGATTTCGAGATAATCCTGCCCATGGCATTCTATATCTAAATTCAGACCTTGGCAATTGACATTTCATGATAATGCCGCCCATGGCATCTGAACCAGCACAAGGTGCGTACATGCCCTCAGTAGGATATTTAGATATCCTAGGAGACAAGCATGAGGAGGCGATATGTTATTGCACATCTTCGAGGGGAGTTTCCTACCTCTCCACACTGGGAACTCATCCAAATCAACTTGTGTTGATCAGCCACTCCTAATCTAGATAACTTTTTCAGAACAGATTTAACGCCTTTGCGTTATTTGATAATTAATCACTGAACCAGACTGTGTGTGTATTGGGGTGCTTAGGTTACCGAGTCTCACAAACCAGAGGTCAGTTAACAAGGCCGAACAATCCCTAAGCCTTAGACCTAATACTTAAGCTTCACATTTTCTCCAACCTTTTGAGGACTATCCAGATCTTAGCGAATATTTGAATTTTTAAGCCTAGAATTCCAACCTAAGAGGCCTAAGATCAGCGTTTATACTAATCTCTTTTTGTCTCTTAGCACTTTCTGTTTTTCATTTTCTTTCTTTTTGATTTGGTCTAGAATTAAGTCAATTCCTTAATCTTTTGCTAGTGACTATTTCTTTTTCTTTTCAAATGATGCTCCTTTTTGACATTTTTATCTTCTCCCCTTTTTCTCCTCAAAAATGATATTCTTTCAAAATTTCCTCCCTTCTATTTTTGTTCTTTTTTCAAAAATTTTTATTTTTTTTGGTTTTTGAAATATGTGCTCTTTTGATGAAACCCTTTCTTGTGAAGTGATTCTCACAACGTTTTGCAATTTAATACCCTCCCATGCCTACGATTTGCAGTGTCCTTAATGTAAATTAGGTGGGTTTGAGTTCAGCTTAGATGGTACATTAGAATAGGTTTTGGATGGGTGGGTGGGTTAGGATGACTGTTGCGGACGATTTCAAGCTTGGGTATGGGTACCAAAGGTGGAGTCGGTTGTTCAAATGGACGAACCCTAAAGTGCAATATGAGTTCAGCGTAAGATGTGCCAAGAAGGGTTTTGGATTTTTTAAAAGGATGGTTGGTTGCCTCCCGTTAAGCGCTGTGTTTAATGCCATCAGCCGGGTGTAATGGGCTAAAGGAGAATGGAGATCGAAAGATACCTCAGCCCTGTTCATATCGGTGAGTTCAATGAACGGCTTAAGTCATTAACCATTCACAACAAAGGATTCTGAATCAAGGCTAGGTTGGCTGATTTCAATAGCTCCATTTCCAAAGATTCGGTTTACCAAGAATGGTCCAATCCATTTTGATCTGAGTTTTCCTGGGAAAAATTTGAGTTTGGCATCAAAGAGTAGAACTTTCTGACCAGGGTGGAAAGATTTTCGTACAATGTGCCTATCATGGAAGGCTTTAACCCGCTCTTTGTAGATACGCGAGTTCTAATACGCATCATTGCATAGTTCCCCGATCTTGCTTAATTGCAACCGGTGGTGTATTCCAACCTTCACTAGATCCAGATTGCACTTCCGTACAGTCCAATAAGCCTTGTGCTCCATCTCGATGGGAAGGTGACATGCCTTACCATACACTAATATGAAGGGAGACATGTCTAATTGGGTTTTTTGGGCAGTCTTATAGGCCTACAAGGCTTTCGGAAGGTGAGTAGACCAATCTTTTCTATTAGGTCGAACAGTGACCTGAAGGATCTTTTTGATGTCTCGATTTGACAGTTCTGCCAGTCCATTAGTCTGGGGGTGGTAAGGAGTCGAGATACGATAGGATACCCCGTACTTTTTCATTAGGGACTGGAAGTGCACGTTGGTAAAATGTGACTCGCTATCACTGATGATGGCCTTAGGAACCCCAAATCTGGTAAAGATGTTCTCCTGGATAAATCAAAGGACAACTTTATGATCGCTAGTTCTTGTGGGGACGGCTTCGATCCATTTAGAGACATAATCAATAGTGAGTCGAATGTATTCGAAGCCATAAGATCCGGGAAAGGGTACCATGAAATCAATTCCCCATATGTCAAAGATTTCACACACAATAACTGGGTTCAAGGGCATCATATCCCGTGGGCCCATGTTGCCGAGGGCTGACAACGAGCGCATGCCCTACAATATGTCTGTGCATCTTTGAACAAAGTGGGCCAAAAGAACCGACACTGGAGAATTTTCACTGCGGTTTTACGCCCAGAGAAATGGCCACCGCAGGCCTAGTCATGATAGAATGACATTACGTCATTGACCTCATCATCAGGAATGCATCTTCAGATCACCTAATCATTACCAATGTGGAAAAGGTATGGTTCCTCCCAAATATAGTGGCCTTGGCAATCAATTTGTGTCTCCTGGAAGTCGGCTAATCTAGTTGAACTTTCCCCGTAACCAAGTATTTTACAATATCAACAAACCATGGGAGATTGTGAATGGCTAGCATGTGCTCATCCAGAAAATGCTCGTTGATTGGACCAGACGAGTCAATGATGAAAGAAGGAAAATGGGACAAGTGGTCAGCTACCATGTTCTGTTTTCCCGCTTTATCGCGAATCTCAAGATTGAATTCTTGCAACAGCAAGATCTAGCAGATTAGTCAAGGTTTTGCATCCTTCTTCGCAAGGGGGTGCCTCACTATAGTGTGATCTGAGTATATGATAACACGGGAACTCAAAAGATATGATCTGAATTTTTCCAGGGCAAGTACTACGTCTAGCAGCTCTTTCTCAGTAACTGTATAGTTACATTGAGCCTCGTCAAGTATCTTGCTAGCATAGTAGATGACCACAGGTTTCCTATCTATTTTCTGGCCAAGTACCGCCCCTACAGCATAATCAGATGCATTGCACATGATCTCAAAGGGTTGAGACCAATCAAAGGACTGTAGGATAGTTGCTTGGGTAACTCGATCATGCAGGATCTTAAATGCCTGAGTGCACTCCTTGGAGATTTCAAAGGGGATATCCTTAGATAGAAGATTAGTTAGGAGGCATATGATTTTTGAAAAATCGAGAATGAATCGTCAGTAAAAACTGATGTGCCCTAGAAAGGATCGGATGTCCTTGACTGTGTTAGGCATAGGGAGTTTGGAAGTCAGATTCACCTTGGCTCGATCAACCTGGATTCCTTTCTCAGAGATAAGATGTCCCAGGACAATTCCGTCAGGTACCATGAAGTGGCTCTTTTCCCAGGAAAGAACCAAGTTCACGTCGATGTATCGCCTGAGGATTTGGACCCACTGCAGGAGGCAATCATCAAATGATTCACCAAATACTGAGAAGTCATCCATGAAGACTTCAAGGTATTCTCCTGAGAATATGGCAAGCATGCACCGCTGAAAAGTAGCGGGTGCATTGCAGAGACCAAATGGCATCCTTCGGAATGCATATGTTCCGAAGGGGCAGGTGAAGGTGATCTTTTCTTGGTTCTCGAGATGGATTGCGACCTGATTATAACTGGAGTACCCATCTAAAAAGTAGAAGAATCGATTTCTCTCTAGGTTCTCGAGAATCTGATCAATGAACGGCAGTGGGAAATGATCCATTTTCGTGGAGGAATTGAGTCTTTTGTAATCAATGCAAACTCTCCATGAGTTTGCTATACTGGTCGGTATGATTTCTCCGATTTTAGTCGTGATGACAGTGAGCCCTGCCTTCTTAGGCACAACTTGGATTGGGCTCACCCACCGACTGTCGGAGATCGGGTAGATGATCCCTACATCTAACCACTTGATGATCTCCCTTTTCACGACTTCCTGCAGATTTGGATTTAGGCATCTCTGCATTTCACGGGATGGTTGTGAGCTCTCTTCAGTGTATATGTGATGTGTGCAGTATGAAGGAATGATACCAGTTAGATCATCG
Source organism: Thalassia testudinum (assembly GCA_037157565.1). Lineage (NCBI taxonomy): Eukaryota > Viridiplantae > Streptophyta > Magnoliopsida > Alismatales > Hydrocharitaceae > Thalassia > Thalassia testudinum. The sequence goes on from JAZHRO010000063.1 coordinate 66,439,212, forward strand.
AGAGTCCATCTAATGGCTCTCCGATGCTGTTGGTGAATAGAAATCAGGCATGTTTCCTGATCAGGTGTGAGTCGGGAGTTGATAATCATAGGAAATGTCTGATTAGAACCCAAAAAGATGTATTTGAGATGATCAGGAACATGCTTTAATTTCATAATTGGGTTGTCAGTGGCAGTAGGTGGTTCAGGGTGGGTGTCAGGGGTAAAGGGAGGAGCTATGGGTGTGTCTAGGTTGAGTTCGAACTCCTCTAATTGCGGGTTTTGATCCTCTTGTGGTTGATTAAAAATAGTTGGGTTTTCCTAGATACATAGGTCGTCAACCATAGCCTCGATATCGCAAATCTGTTCTATAACTCTGCAATTAATTCCTTGTTGGGCCTTGAAGATGTCAATTTTTAGTGTCCCAAATTTAACTCAATTTGGCCCTCCTCAGAATTGATATTGGCCCTAGCAGTGGCCAGAAAGGGTCTCCCTAGTATGATCAGTGTATTCTTCACATTCTCAGGAGCATCCATGTCTAAGACAATGAAATCTACTGGAAAATAGAAGTCGTGTACCCTCACTATGACATCCTCGAGCATTCCTTTTGGTGACTTAATAGATCGGTCAACTAGCTGCAAAGTCATTTTTGTCGGTTTAAGATCAGATTCCTTGAAGTAGTCTTCTAGGGATGTAGGTATCAAATTTATGGAGGCTCCTAAGTCCAATGAAGCTTGGTCGAATTGTATATCACTGATTGCATAGGAGATCAGAGGGGTGCTTGGGTCTTTTGCCTTAGGAGGGAGTTTGCTCAAAATGACGGAGTTGGCTTGCTCTGACAGTACGATCGGGTTCCCACCTTTGGTTTGCGGCTTACGCTTAGGTGTACATATGTCTTTCAGAAATCATGCGTAAGTCGGTACGTGGCGTATCGCATCCATCAAGGGGATGTTTATTTGGACCTGCTCAAAGTCCTTAACCAGGTCCTCCTCAGGTGCCACAGGTTTGGCTATCCTTTTTCCCTTGGTTAAGGCTTCGGGAAATGGAACCTTAGATGGTTCCTCTAGAATTGTCTTAGGTTCTTGATCTGGGATGGGTGTGTCCTGGATGACCAATCTAGGGTTAGGGTTTGTATTACCAGGCTGGGAGTGGCTTGGATATGGTGGGTCTTATGTTGTTTTGCCCCTACGGGTAGTAATAGAATTCAATCCCACCTGGTTCTAGTTTGGTGTGGGTAAAAGAGGTGCTTGCTGCTGGTAACCCACATATGATGTCGAAGCCTCCATCCCATCAGTTGATGGAGTAGAAGGGGCCTGGTAAACAAAGTGAGCTTGGCCCTGACTTGGTTCATAACGCGCCTCTGGTTCGGTACGTTATTCGGATTAGGCAGAGGTTGTGAAGGAAGTGCACCAGGTTGGCGGGGATTTGCCATATGGGCGAGTTGATTGCTAACCTTTGTGATCTCATCTCTGTGTTGTTTTTGCGTAGCCACATTCGTCTTTTGAATGTCAGCCAGAGTCTAAAGGATAAGAGTCATTTGATTTGCATGAGTCGGCCTAGATTGATAAGTTGGGTTAGGCTGAGGCTGAGGCAACTGATATGGACGAGGAGCTTGTGGTCAGGGTTGATATGGAGGTCTTTGATTTTGATTATTTCCTGACCACTCAAAATTGGGATGATTATGCCATCCAGGGTTGTAGGTGTTTGAGAATGGATCATTCTGAATGGCGTTGAGGTCCTCGTAGGTCTGAGGAACCTCGAAAAAGTCAGAATACGAGGGTTCAAAGTTCCCCCAACTAGAGTAGGTGGGTCTAGAGTTTCCTCCAAAACCAGAATCAGATGAGGGTGGATACGGGTCCATCCCCTGAGAAGATTGATGATAGATGTTATGCATAGCCTCCCTGCTAGAAGGCGGTTGCGCGAATGGGTTTTGCGTAGAGGTGGCTCGCTGCAAGTGTTGAGTTAGCTCATCCACCTTCTTCTGAATAATAGAGGCCTTGTCTAGATGACTGGCCATCAGTTCCAAGTCGACGGAAGAGGACAGGCCTTACATCTCATGTGCTCCCTTTGGATTCGTCAATGCACGGGCATTCATCCGGTCGAACATGCCCATGGATTCATTATTGATGGAGTTCTTACACATATTCTTGAGAATCTCCCACATGGTGTCTTCATGTTGACCCATGATGTTTCCTCCGCAGGTTGCATTGACGAATAATCGAATATCCTCACGGAGTCCCTGGTAAAAGGGCTGGACTTATTCCCATTTAGGAACTCTGTGGTGGGGGCACTTTTGCATGAGATCTAGAAAATGATCCCATGCCTCATGAAGCGATTCTCCTGCTTGCTGTGTGAAATGCGTGATCTAGTGTCGTAAAGCATTTGTCCAACCAACAGGGAAGAACTTTCTCAGAAACTTGGATTGAAGTTCCACCTAGGTGTTGATTGGACACGTTTGGGTTTGGTACCAGTGAGCAGCATTATCCATGAGAGAGGAGAACATTTTCATGAGTAGGACATCTCGATTTTGAGCTTTTGACCCGAAGGTCTGGGCCAGATGCTTGAGTTGCTGATATGCTGGAAAGGATCTTCAGAATTATGCCCATGGAATTTGGGAATGGCATGAATCATGTTGTTCCTAAGTTCAGTGTCAGGACCTCTAGTGGGGATTTGTACTCGAGGTTCGATTGCCACCGCAGTGGGATTGTAGTGATCTCGCATCATTGGACGCTATGGTGGGTTCACAAAGGCTTGGAATAGATCATTGAGGCACTGAAGCTGATTTTCAAAATTATTTTCTTCTACTGGTTGTACCATGATGATGGATGAAGGAGAATTAGGTTTAGATGAATCAGAAGAGATATCAATTGGATTGGGTTGTTGCACAAACCAGGAGGTCGAGGCTTGGCCTCGACGGGAATGAGTAGCTAATGGACGCCTCAAGGATGGTCTAAGAGACCTCCTCCCGAACATGCATTGATGGAGTAGATGAGCGGTAGAATATGATGGACCCAATCAAGACACCCAAAAAATTTTTGGATGACTATAGAGGTTTGGGGCAGATGATACCCCTTAGTTAGAAAGCCATCCACCTGAGAATTACCTGGGTAGCTAGAGAGGGAGAGTCCAGCAAAGACCCCTACACTGTAGAGTGCCCCCACGAGTTACAGGGTTTCCCCCACCCAACCTCTCTTGCCACAGATGATCCAGGTAGACCAGAATGGGAACTTGACCTCTTAAGTCTACCAATTTTAATTAAGATCAAAGGTGCTTATGATTTCACTTGAACTTTTAAGATGTTTTTTGTGAAAAGTGACCTAATTTGAAGATTGGTCGACCCAAATAAGGCGGGTCAACTTCACCTATATTGTCCTTTTGAGAAATTTAGGTCCCTCTTTTAGTGTTCAAATGAATTTAAGAGCCTAATTTTAGGGTTTTGCTTGAATAGATTAGTTCAATCAAGGCTTAGGCAGACATTGTTTGGAAAGATCAATTCTTGATTAAGCAAGTGTATCTCTAAAATCCTAAACTGGAATCCTTAATTGGCTCTGATTTGGTCCAATTTAATTTTTTCAAAATGTGGTACCTAGGTCTTAAACAAGAATGTGATAGCCCTAGATACCTTAAGATCTTAAGTAGGTGCACAAATCAGGGTTTGGATGTTCTCTAGAATGTATCAAATCAGGCAACTTGATGATTTGTCTAAGAATAGAATGCAAGTAGCCCTAATTGATTTTTCTTTCTTTTTTTTAGCTTTTTTAGATTCAGGGGCTTAGAAGAAGGTAGATGGAGTTTACCTACCCGTAGAGTGGTTGATGTGTGGTTAATCCTCATTTAATGAGTCCTTTAAACAGATCACAATCAAAAGAGATGTAGTAAGTTAGAATCCAATTTGATATTGCAATCAAGAGATCTGAATTGCACGTTGCTCCCCAGCAACAGTGCCAAAATGTTTAAGCGATAAATTGGTGTTTTAAAATTGTCTCGTTGTAATATAACTAAAATAGCGCTCAAACAGATAAAATTTATACTCGAAAAAGTCTGAGGTCATTCTCTAGGAGCAAATAGGAATTCAGTTCTCGAAATTGCAATTTAAAATAATAGAGATACGAAATTGTAATCAGAAATTGATTTAGAGTAATGTAGCAATTGGATCAAGTATCAGACTGCAAAAAGAATGGAGTAAAATGGTGATTTGAATCACCAATTACTCTCTACAATAATGGCAAATAGAACTCAATAGATATATATGAAATGATTTCTTCTTCTACTTCTTTCTTTCTCTACTTTGTTATTCTTCTTCTTCTTTCTTCTTCTGCTTCTTCTTTCTTTCTCTTCTCTGCTTCTCTACTTTTCATCTTCACATAGAGGGGCAATGATCCTCAATTTTGGCTAAGTGTCAGCCAAACCTTCTCATAGCAAAACCCCCTCGCCCCCGCACATAATCCTTTCTTTCTCTCCTTGGGTCACGCTCTCCCAGAGCCTCGAACAGTATCGGGTTGTCGGGTTTCTGACCTAGAGCGCACCCAGGTCTAGGGCTATGCACGTGGTCGCAGCCGAGGAGTGAAGTCGGGTTAAGCAGGTTGGGTCTACACTAGGCCCACGGGGGTCAGGTCATGGGCGAGGCATAGGTGATGGGTGAGCGGGGGACCTCACCCCCCAAGTGTTTGAGGCGATAAGCCCTAGGCACTTTTTCCTCTTATGCACCCGCAAATGGTCTTCAGCTTCCGAGGTGGGACTAAAGTCCCACCTTTCCTTTGTGCTACGCAGCAGCAAGGTGGAAGGCTCGAATTGAGGCAGTAGCAAGTGCTGACGACTTCAATTGTCGCTTTGAAGTCCTTCCTGGAAGTGTTCCGCTCGACCTGGGCACAGCGCCTGGAGCTGAAGACGCAAGAAGCTCACCTGGAGGTCTTCGAAGAAGCTCCACCAATGGTGTTGTGGTCAAGACCTGAAAGAGATGAATAAGGGATAAATGCCCTAGTCAGCACTCTTGAAAGTTTCACCTTGATGAGGCGAATGCAACGGCAGTGTCCATAAGGGGTGAACGTGTGTGAAGTGGCCTGTCGGCATAGGAAAATGAAGTGCGTAGGTGTCGTGTTTGGCGTAGCAAGTGAGGGACCAAATCCCTCAATATCTTGAGGGCTTTTGGTCTGTGGAGCATGGCGAAGCTGATGGAGGTGACAGCGGCAAGTTTCGAGCAGTGGGGCGGTGTAGGCGTCGTCGAAGCTTCGTCGGAGGCAAAGAAGATGAAGTGTGGTGTGGGAGAAGTGGTGGTCATGCGTATGTGTAGAGAGTGGAAAAGTGAAACAGAAAGAGAGATAGAGCTAAATAGGGGCTTAGCAAGAGGATAGGGAGGAGGAGGGCTCCGGTGTTGATCGACTGGAGCCGAAGAAGGAGGAAGATGTGGTGGAGCGGCGATGGCGATGCAGACCGAGGAACGCCCACCCTTTGGCTGGGGAGGGTCACGATAAAGAGAGGAGTTTAGGTCGTCCAATTTGATGGTTGGACAGCCGGAGGAGGGGGATCCAGAGACGTCGCCGGAGCAGGGTTTTGTGGTGGCCGGAGGAAGGGAATTGAGGTGAATTGGCTCCCAAAAACATGTTGAAAAGCATGGCCGTGAGATGGTGTTTCTTTTATAGGCCATAGGAAGCCCTTCCAAGCTTGGAATGTAGTTGCGAAATAGGATACTCAAACCTTTGAAAGGTTCGCATGGCCTTTTGGGAAAGACTAAGAGCCCAAGGAATGGCTCAAATGGAAGGTAACTTCCCAAGGAATCCCCGTATCAATTTTGGGAGTGATTGATTAAGAATCGAGCGAGAAATCCTCGCTTGAAACTTGACCGCGAAGGTTTAACCTTCCAAAAATGGTGCAGGGACCTACTTGTGAAGATGACAAAGAAGTTAGGGGGCTATTTGTAAGAGAATTCAAAAGTTAAGGGTCTGAATGAGATAGAAAGAGTCTGACTGGACTAAAATGCAAACTTGGTCAAGATGATCTCATATTGGGTCCAAATTTTGGTACAAACCTAATTTGGACCCAAGGAATCCAATGGTGAAGTTAGATTTAAGTTTTAACCAATTTTGACTAGGTAATTTTTTGCAAAATCCCAAATTAGGGTAAATGTTTATCTGAGACTATTTTAGGTCAAGACAGGTTCTGATGGTCAAATTGATGGTTCCAAACCCTAGAGAATATTTTTCTATGAATTTTAGAGGGTTTAGGTGAATTTTTTCTTGACCAGAACCTCAGTAAACTTAGCGGGTCTATTTTTAGGGTTTCAAAAGTCATTTAATTCTCAAAACACGTGCAAACCCTTTTCTGTCTGGTCTAACCTACTTTATGCCTTTTAGGACCATTTGACCCTTAATTACCCCCTGGGATAACCCGTGATTGCACTGCATTCATGCTATGATGGTAAAACTACAGTTTTAACCATGTTTTCTTATCTTTCCCTCAGAATGAATTTGCAGTGAAATATGGCTCTCTAACAGTTATGTAGGAGCATTTTACTGACTTAATTAGGTCAAAATGAGCTACTTATGGCTCATGATGGTGTTCCCATCATCTATCAATCTCCTCCATGTTGGTTGCATCATTTGCACACGATGAAGCACTATATGCTGCAGTAGACGTAAATCTTCCATGGGACCATTCAAACCTATCCACTCTACCCATTGGCGCGAAGCTTTCCAGATCATGAAGCAATCTGTCCATCTCTTCCCTTGCTCTACCACCTTCACGCAGGTTACACCCAGCTGGCGCCCAAAGCTTGCGGTCTGCATCCCAGTAATTGACCACTGGCACTGCCTTATCTACTGCTACATCAAATGCTCGTGGATTCCTCTCATTCAGCAACCCCCTCTGAGACCATCGGTCAGTCCAGAACAAAAAATCTGCACCATCCCAAGCAGGGCTTGAAGTGATGCCAATTCTCTTGCATAGCCTTGGCCACTGATTTCCAGAAAGGTGAAGGTCAGCATGACTTCAATCTTGACCGCTCCATGTGTGAAACTCAATATGAATCCATGATCAATTCAGTCCACAAGTTGCTACCACCACCAAGAAGTTAAATCTCCCATTTCAGTAGTAAGGAATCATTGAATTCCTTCAGAGATCGTATCCCCATACCACCCTCCTTCTTTGGTCTACACATCCCACGCCATTTCACCAGTTGGAGGAAATTCCCTTCAGACTTAACCCCTTTCCAAAAGAACTGTTTGAGCATCACATCCAACCTCTTCCATACAGATTTTGGAGATCTGAACATGAAGAAATAAAACACCAGAATGGAGGTGATGACGGTATTTAGAAGGATCAGTCTTCCACCCTTCGATAGAAATCGACTACTCCAGTTCTCAAGCTTCGTAACGATTTTGTCGAAGAGGATGTTCCAGTCACTTTTTTTCAGTTTCGAGTCTTTCAGTGGCAGCCCCAAGTATTTGATGGGCAGGGTTGTGATTGGAGTGTGTAGAATTTCATAAATCGTGGCACTCTCCTGCCCCTCCATTCCAAAGAAAATTAGGGAAGACTTATCGCCATTGAGCTTCAAGCCAGAAATTTCCCCAAAAATAGATACCATGCTAAATAGCGCCTTAGCTTCCCTTGCACCACCCTCCACAAAAAGGACTGTATCGTTAGCGTATTGGAGAATCGGTGCCAAAGAATGGGAGTTTGACATCAAATACCCTCTCACTATGCCCACACTTGATAACTTGCAAGCAAACCTAGCAAGGGTATCCATGGCCAAGTTGAAGACCAAGGGAGCCAGAGGGCATCCCTGTTGAACTCCACATTGCGGTTGAATCCAATTACCACATGGTTTCCCATTGATCAATGGAGAAAAGGATGCTGTTGTTATGCATTTCTTCATCCATTGGATCCAAATAGAAGGGAATCCCCTTTGCTTAAAAATTTCTCATAGATAGGGCCAAGATACTGAATCATACGCTCATCTGAAGTCCACCTTCCACATATAGGCCTTACACCTTCTTCTACTCCACCCTATCACAACTTCCTGTGCAACAATGAAAGATTCTTGCAAAGACCTATCGGGAAGAAGGCAGATTACACTAGGCTGATCAAGTCCTATAGTACCCTCTCCAATCTATTGGCCAAAATTTTCCCAATAATTAGATAAATGGAGTTGGACAAGGCAATCGGTCTAAACTCTGATAAACTCTTTGCCCCCGACTTCTTTGGTAACAAGAATAAATAGGATCTATTAAATCACTCAACTCCGAAGTTCCCAGCCTGAAACTCTCTTATGACCTCCAACACATCAGCCTTTACGGTTGGACAAAATTCCTTGTAGAAAAAAATTTAGAATCCATCTGGGCCTGGAGACCCTTAAGCATTCAGATCCTACATGGCTTCTACCACCTCCTGCTCAGAGATAGGTGCTATCAACTGTTCCCCCTCCTCATTTATAACTCTTGGCATATCTGAAGGTTTCATCCTCCACTGCCCCCTCCCCACGGATCTAATGGACTCCTTGAAAAGCTTGATTGTTTCTCTTTTGATTTCATTCATAGTCGTGAGGACTTGATCCCCCACTTCAACGTAGCTATGAGATTGTGACGTCGTCTTGAACTGGCTGCTAAGTGGAAGAACTTAGTGTTTGTGTCCCCTTCTTTCAGTCATAACTATCGAGATTTCTCCCTCCAGTCGATTTTTCTCCTCAAGTCCTCAGCCACCACCGATTGCCAATGGATACACTGGCACCTTTCCACCTCAGACAGCAGGCCCATATCTTCCTTGATATCTAGACTCTTCACTATCTCTAGAGCCTTAGTTCGTCGTTGACCTCTCAGAATCTCAGAGGTGCATATGAATTCCATCAAAACGTTACGCAACTCCCTCAATTTAGTGGTTAACCTGACGGTTGCAGAGCCAGCCACAAGCTTTGAGTTCCACCAATGAGAAATCATCTCCCTACAACCTTCCACCTTGAGCCATGACTTCCTAAATTTAAAATAGGTACCACACGAGGCACCTTCACCATAATCCCACATGAGCGGAGTATGATATGAAAAAGGATGAACCAAGCCTACCACCGATGATAATTGGAACCTCTCCAGCAATTTAGAGTTCCCAAAGAAGCGATCCAACTTGGACATTTGCCCATTACCATTCCTCCATGTATATTCAGCTCTGATGGATGGTTATTCATTTAGACCTAGCTCTACCACGGCCAAATGAAACCCAGTCGATGCTTGATCAACCCTCTTGCTTGCCCTATCTACCTCAGACAGTGTGCAGTTGAAATCACCCCCCACCAACCATGGCCTCCCAGATGTCCTTACTGCCACATGAGAAAGTTCTTCCCACAGTCCAGATCTCTGGCTAGCTGCACACGGACTATATAAACATGTAACAAAAAATTCATGTTCACTATAGCTCGTTCTGAACTTGCAGGTCAATTGGTGAGTCTCCTTCCGTGAGTCCATTAGTAGTAAACAAGATTGTTTCCAACAAATAGCTAAGCCACCAGATCTTCCCACCGCATCTAAAGATCGCACCTCTGCCTGTCCATTCTACAGTAATGAGGACTACACAGAGGCATCTCCTTCTTCAAGATGTGTCTCCTGTAAGAGTGCACAATCCACTTCCCACTTTCGCAAGTAACGTGCCAGAGATGCGTTCCGAATGCCATCGCGCAACCTACGCACGTTCCAGGTGAGGATCTTCATTCCTTCACCTGATTATCACCCATCTTTCCTTTTGGGAAGTGTTCCACTTGCAAAATGGCCACAATGGCCTTCTCATCAGTCCCCTTCCCACCTCCCACCATGCGTCCCCTTAGCTTGTAGGGAGACCTGACAACCTTCATTTTGTAGGAAGATCCTACACCAAACTTTAAATCCCCACAGTAGTAGGATTAAGCACCATCACAGCCTTCCTCCAGATTTCTCCCTTGTATTCCCTCCATTGTACTGCTACCTTCCTGATCCCCTCCCACATCACTACATTCAGCCATCACCTTGATAGGTTGGTCAGCAGCTACGGCCTCATCTTCCATACCCTTAAATTCGTGGTGTTCCTTCCTTTTCTTAGGTTTTGGATAGTCTGCCTATAAGTTATTACGATATTCAGGTCTACTCCTACCACTGACAGCCTCTGCAAAGGATCTTCCATCCCCCTGCTTAGTAACCTGCACTTCACCGAACATTATTTTCAGACGGAGCACCCATGAACTTCCCATATATCGAAGAATAATCTTCTCTGGCACAGACCCCCCTCTAATCATTCGAACCTCCACCACTATAGATCTTCCATCCCCCTCTTGCAGTCCCACCTCAACTCCCTCTTCAAGAGTCACAAACCTTGCAGTTACCTTCTGAACAGCACCTCGCATCCTCAAATGTAGAGGTAGGCCCCAGATCTCCAGTCCCCCCATCCTGACCTAGGCATGCTAAGGGGGCCTCTCCTGTGAGATGCCATCAAAAGGCGAGACCAGCCGCCAAATTATCGTTAAACAATCGAAACAACTCGTGTTGAATCAAAAGTTTCTCCACATCCAACATTCCCAGCCCAAATAAAACAAGTCTTGATTTACCCAACATCGAGATCTTCCAATTAGAGGAGGAAAGGGACAAAGAACTCATTAATTTACAGATTTCATCAAGACTTGCAGACCCCATTGTGATCTCCCCAATTAGGGTGCCGCATAGTACCAACTCAGCAACGGCAACATCATCAGTATAAGGCAATTCCAAATCCATCACCTGGTCTAGAACTTCAGGCGGGGGTGGTGGTGGACGGGCTCTCCCCCAAACCTGGTTGCGAGACACCTTATCTCTATAGGGTTTCCCTGTCTTACTCTTACCGCATGAATCACTCCTATGCCCCAAGCCACCGCACGTAAGGCAAAGCATTGGATCCCTACAAACAACCGCCATGTGCCCTCGTCTTTTACACCTATAGGAAACAACATCTCTATTCTTCTGATTCCATCTCCCGTTCTTACCCTCTGCCCACATCCTATTGGAGGGTGCACTGAAGGATTTCCTGTCAAAATCCCTACGTCGCCATCCCCTGGATCTCCATGTTTGCCATCCTTCATCAGCCCCTTCGCCGTTGCCATCATCCTTCTCAAACCCTTGAGGCAGTTTCATGCCTACGTTTTTCCTGGTAGCATGGTTATTTTGCTGTGGAAAATGTTGATTTTGTTGTGGGTTTTGAAAACTGGGTGGAAATTGAGGTGCGGGATTTATTGGTTATTGACCTTGTTGACCTTGGTTATTTTCGCTTTGAAATTGATTTCGTTGATTTCTGGGGTTTGGGATGGGTTGGGAGGGTAGATTTCCCATTGGCCTTTGATTAAGTGTTACCATGATTTGGTTTTGTAAATTAGAAACAACACGGGTAATGTCATTCATTTACTGCTGCATTCCTTATAGGGTTTTCATTAATTGTTATTAATATTAGCCTGCGAAGGTTGTTTTGGCCAAAATTCCCTGTTTGGTTTTGAAAATGCAGAATTTGATTGGTATTCTTCCAAGAAAAATTAGGGTTATTCCTCCAAGTAGGATTAAAAAAGTTGGAAGAATTATTTCTAAAATTATCCTAGAGAAGGAAATATTTTCATTGACTGGGACATACATGGAAGAATTGTCAGAAGTCCAAGCAAATTCAGATGTAAGATCAAGGTTTATCTGCTATCGTCTATTTGTTGCAAATTTTCCAGGCGAAGGAGGGTCAGGTTAGTGTTGGTGTTAGAAAACGAGGGTTAGGGTTGGTCGGTAGTGAGTTTTTATGGTCGCAAGTTAAATTTTTCTTGCATTTTCTTTTGATTTATTTGCATCTGGTCGAGTCTTTGTACAAAAGTTGCAAATCATCTTGTGCAATCGGGAGAGATTGTTGTTGTGTGCCGACTTCATGGACGCTTACATGGGGATTGGCATTTCTGCCAAAGGTGTCCATGGACGAGTGATTGAAAGAATTTTTGCTCATTTCATCGAAAAGTTCATAGGTGCTTTCAGTATCTTTATTTAAAAAATTGCCCCACATGAAGTGATCACGAAAATGCATGATTTATAAAAATCGTGAATTAGGTCATTGCAACATGCAATTTGGATCGCTTTTAAATTTGTTAAAAAAACTAGGTACTTAGGAAGTATTCAGGTCATCCCAAGGGAGGAAGGAATGCTTTTTTAAAAAAATTCTCGCTTGATATTAGGAAATCAACTTCTTTTTTCAATTTTGAAATATGTAATTTTTTAGGGTTTTGAATATGGGAAAAACAATTGTGGAGAGAAAGCGAGAAATTGAAACTACGAGAAAACAAAGCAACAAGTGCCTTGTTTCTCCAACTCACTCCAAGAAAGGGATGCTTGGAATAATGGAGAGCAAGTCACAACAATCACAAGCTATCTAAAATAATGGTAGAGGAATGCTTCTTGAATAAGGAAATTTTTTTACGCAAAGTTGAAGAACTCACAAGTAAGAAGAATTCCTGCTTATAATCTCCAACAAGAAAAATTAGAACACTAAACTACCATGTAACAAAATACAAAAGAAAATGTAGAAGAAGGCTTATGAAGAAGATGATGGTGGTGTTGCAGAGTTTCCCCTCCAACTCAAGTTGCCCCTAGGTTAATGGAAGCTTGCTCCTAGTGCCTAGTTCACCTTTTTTGCAAGCCCTAGATGGGTGTGTAGAGTTGAAGATTTCCACTCCAAGTCTCCTCCTTAGGGTGGTGTGGACCACCCTTCTTTCTCCTCCTCTGGACGTCCTCCTTTCCTGGCCTTCCTCCTTGGTTTGGTGATGACACAAGGAAGAAGATGAAGAAGTTGAAGCCACCAAGGAGACAAGGTGTCTCCTTGATCTTCTTCCTCCTCTCCTTTCTTCCTTGGATGTTGGTAATGGTGGATATAGGTGTAGAATAATGTAACCAAGGATGAACTTTTTGGTGGTGGTTATGGGTCATTATATAGGCTAAGGGTGTTGGTGGTTGGCACCAATTAAGGTAGTGGTAGGGTTAAGTGGCGTGGAGGGTAGGTGTAGGGTTAGGATGGTGTTTTGGGTGGTGGTTATGAGATCCTATGGTTGATGGATGGTGGTGCCAAAGGAAGGGATGTATGGAGTGGTGGTTATGGTTGGGGTTAAATGGAGTTGGTGCCAACTTTTTGTAGGTTAAGGTGTTATGGGTTGGTGTGGAGTTGGATGTAGGGTTAGAATTAGGTCTTTAGGTGGTGGTTGTTGGATGGAGGGTGGATGTTAAGTGGTGCCAAAGGAGAGGGTGTGGATAGGTGTGGTTGAAGGGAAGTTGGCGCCACATTTGATGTGGTTAAGGTTAGGTGTTGGCATGGAGATGGATGGATGGATAGGATTAGATTAGGAGGGTGGTTAGGTGATCTAATGGCTAGGGTTAGTTGGCACCACCTAAAGGGGTGTTATGGGGGTAATTAAGGGTGGCTAAAGGACACCTAAGTTGTAAGCCAACCATGGAAGGGTGCCATGGTTTTGGTGCCAACTAAAGATGGTTCTAGAAGGGGTATGTGTATGGTAGGGATAACTTGTAGGGTAGAGGTGTATGCTGGTGATGGAGGTTGTTTTTGGAGGAAAAGTGGCGCCACTTTTGTGGTGACCTTTGGTGGTGGTGGTGGGATTGAAAGGTGATGAGTAGGTTGGCGCAAAAAGGGTTTTATGAGTAGGAGCTAGGTGGACTAGGTTTAAGTCTTTTTTTGGTGGAGTTAGCTAAGTAGGTTGGGTGGCCATGTAGGTGGAGTGGGTTTTGAGCTTTAGCTAAGCTAGCGAAGCTAGCTTAACTAGTGGGTGAGTAGAAGAAGAGGTAGGAGGAATTAGGGTTTAGGGAAGAGGAGCTGAGGAAGTAGCCTTGAGCTACTCTGAAGCTTGTGGGAGCTGATAGTTCTGAAGAAATCTTTTTGGGAGCTCAACTACTTAACCTTAGCTAGCTAGTTTTTTGCTAGCTACTAAGTTGAATGGGTTGAGCTGAGTTGAGCTGGTCTCAACTCTTCTGGAGCTAGGGGAAGCTGGTTGTGAACTTCTTTGCTAACCCAGCTTAACTAGCTGAAGACTATTAGCTAAGCCAAGTTGACTGGAGCTCCTGTGGGCTAAGTAGAGCTAGGATGAGCTGGAATGAGCTAAGCTGGAGCTAGAATGAACTCCCGTCAACTAAGATGAGCTATCTAAAGCTCCCAGTGAACTGATGGGAGCTAGGATGAGCTAGTCTCAACCAAGTTGAGTTGGATCTAGGCTGAGTTGAGGTGGGTTGAGCTAAGTTGAGCTACCTCGAGCTATGATCCAGCTAAGATGAGCTGAATGGAGCTTGGGGGAGCTAAACCTAACTCATGTGGGCTAATGACCAGCTGCAATGAGCTAGATCTAGCTAGGGTTTAGCTGAAATGCTCTTCTTCACTTTCTTCCTTCTTGAGTGCTAGGGTTTTAAAGGTTTGAACATGTGCTTATCCTTAACACTCAAGTAAACATGGTTAAACCACAAAAAGAATGCAATACATGCCTAACCTAGATTATGCCTAAATGCAACCTGAAAACCCATTTGCGGAGTTAAAAACTTAAGAGCTAGATTTGTTTTAGGGCATAAGAATGATGATAAACTGGCGTTTATCAGTGGCTAGATGCTGATATTATCTATCCTATATCCAATAGCCCTTAGGTGAGTCCAATCCAAGTTGTTCCTAAAGGGATCGGGCTCATTGTAATCACTACAAAATCTATAGAGACCATTCCCACATGAATTACGAATTCGTGGTGTGTTTGTATAGACTTTCGAAAAATGTATTTTGTTGCAAAGAGGGACCACTTCCCCTTACGGTTTATTGATCAAATCTTAGAAAAATTAGATGGTAATAAGTTTTCTGTTTCCTGGATGGTTACTTTGGATATAATAATGTTGCGATACACCCTGAAGATCAAGAGAAAACAATGTTCACTTGCCCCTTCAGGACATTTGCTTTCTGAAGAATGCTATTTGCATTGTGCAATGCAACTACAACTTTCCAGCAGTGCATGCTGGTAATATTCTCCAAGATGGTGGGTGATTATTTAGAATTTTTTATGGATGACTTTTTTTTTAAAAAAAAAGGGAAAGGGTAGTTATCCAATTGATAACCACCCATAATGCATTAAAATAAAAATATGGCTTTTCAGCCTAATCAAAGCCCACAAACAACAGCAAAATACCCACTCACAATGACTCACTCCACATTCTAATCGTAGTAGCAATGGACTCCACAAAATTTTCTATATATGGTCTCTACCCCCTGAAGACCACCTCATTCCTTCCCAACTAGATGCCCTGATTGCACAGCAAGTTACTCCAATAAATATACCATCTTATGTTATTTCCTAGCATTACCCATGCATCTTATGTAGCCATACTTGCATTTGTAAATATACACTTGCATGCATTTATAAAGAGGGGAAGAGAGTGAGAATAAATGGCCATTCAATCCACTTCTATAATTAACATCTTCATTATGTGTTGCATTACAATTTCACCATTCACATTTTTTTTATTTTCCATGAGGTAGGGCATGGTGCTGTGCACGTCTCCTCGCCTCTCTTCATGCTAGCAGTATGGGGAGTGGCATGCAGCCCTTTTATAAAAGAACATGCACCCTCCCATGCCCAGCAGCTGGCCTCCACCCTCAGTCACACACCCATCGCCACTCCTCAGACAACAGACAACACCACACACACCCGTCGGCCACTCTCTCTCCCTCTCCCTCTCCCTCTCCATACACAACACCTCTTCTCACAAGTTGAGAAAGGGTACACTATGTGCAAGAGAGAGTTCATAGTTGTCTCAGACCACCACTGTGAGCTCCACCACCGCCCAGCTCCATTGTGAGCAGGTGGGCGTGGTGGATTCTTGTTTTTTTTTTGTTCGCATTTTCTTTCTTTTTTCATTTTGTTGTTTCCTCTCCTCCGCCATTAGTGCAGGGCTTCAAGCTCTGAAGCAAGTGAGGCTAGCACCTCCCAGCACCACCGTGCAGCCCTGAGCGCCACTGCGTATGCAAGCAGACCGCTCGGGCTCTCTTTCCACGCGTGTGTGTGCTCAATAGCGCCGTTTGCGTGCCGCACTGCTTCGGTCGGTTGCCAGCTCGCTGCACGCACTGTAGCGCATTGTTCACGCCTCTCTGCGAGACACTGTAGCCGTCGGCTCGTTTCACTTAGCTGGTGGCTCTACACTCTCTCTCCTTTGCACTACTGCCTCTAGCCAGTTGCCGCACACCACACGCCTGCACTCCCTGCACGCCCACGCTCCCACTCTCAGCATTGTGCGCTTCACCCCTACAGCGCGTGCATTTCATCCCTTACACAGCCCTTGTGCACTGCATGTTTCCTCGCGCCTACACGCATACGTTCTCCAGCACACAGCTCTCTCTTTCTCGCTAGACGACGCCACCACACTGCAGATGTCTTAAATGGCCACCCACACTCACACACACACCCACTCACACCTAAACAGATGCACACTTACACACACACACAGACATTCACGCACTCACACGCATACATACATAAATATATATGTTCACACACTCTCATCCTCACATATATCTATATATATATAAATATATATACATATATATATATACATGTACACACACATATATATATAGTTATAGATACATATATATACATATATACTCATATATCCACATATCCACATTCTCTCATACACACATTGACCTCATATCTACTACCCACATACCCGTGCACTCACCCCTTCACCACGCATTGTATCGCGGGAATATTGGCACCAGTTGTTGATATTTCCCGATACTCGCACAAAGTAAGCACTTCCACCCACACTCACACACACCCGCTCCACACTCCACGCGGCACTTAGTCTTGTTGGTTGCATCTTGCTCGACGTGGACCAACTTGACACCATGCTACATTCCATCTCCATTTCCACCTCCACCCCTGTCTGTATAATATATAACTATATATATCTATTCTATATCTACTACATATATATACACATATATATATTAAGCTAAGTATTTCTTTTCATTCTTTCCTTGCAATTTAGTCTGCTTTCATATGTCTTTTATTTCTTGCTATTAGAAAAGATCAAAAAAAGTATAAAAGAGAAAAGATAATTCTTGTCTTGCAGGTACTCGAACTTCTGAGTAACAAGATCGATTTTGAAACCCTAAGTTGGCTTCAAGATAAGGACCATTTGGCTCAAGGCCAAGGACTTCATTTTTGAGGGTGTACCTCAAGAACAACATTATCACAAAAAAATCTTAAAAGTAGAAAAACCAAAAACATAATAAACTCAAGGAAGAGATACATTTTAGGAAAGGCGTAGAAACTACTTGATCTTCTAATCCCCGCCTCTCTGAGATTGACCCTGGGCCTAAAAGTGACCAAGATAAAATCAAATAGGCCAGGTTAAAAATTTTGTGAAATTGGTGTAGACTCGATTTAGGTTAACTCACTATACTAGTTTCAACGATAATATCACCATATTAATAAGACCTATTTGAGTTTGCACCATGCCCCAAAGGATCGCCATGGGCCTTGCTTTCTCATTCTTTGACCGGAAGACATTGTGGCCTATGTTGACGCCTCTGCACCTAAAGGAGCTTTGGAACTCTTCAAAAGACAAGTGGTTCCACTACCTAGCTCCCATGCGGTTCCAAACCTATGACACAAACAGATAAGAGAAAAAAAGATGGTCCACGTCCACATCAGCTCCTCAACACAAGGGGCACACCTTAACCTCCCGAGGGCCCACCTCGCCCTCTACACTCTCGTCATGAGCCTACGCCTTCTAAGCAACCAAATGAAGGTCTTAACCTTCAATGGGCATGCCACCCTCCAAATTTACTTGCAATCTCTCACTAGATCCAGATCACCAATGGGTCCCCTGATAAGTCCACTTTCGTGAACCATTATTTAGCCTAAGTACTATTTAATTATTTGCTCTTAGTTGTTAATTGACTAGGAGATATATGGTAATTTACCTTAGTCTGCATATAATTTTATGCGTTAATTTTACATTTAACCACATGTGATATGATAATCTAATTCATTCGATGAATGTAGGCTAGGTACATGAGTTTAGACATCCATTTCTACATCTATAAGACGTCTGGAAAAAATAACGGACGTCTGGGACCGCCAGCAGGAACTTACTGATATCTACATTTTTAAGACGTCTGAAGGTCTGACCGGACATCTGATGAAGAAGTTGCCTGAAAGATTCTACCCCTCCAACCACTCGCATCCTTCGCAAGTGGTTGGAGAAGCATCCGGCTGAAGCAACAAATTGCAGATAAGAAGAGCGATTTGAGGACTCTCGCCATCCATCATCCTCCCCTGGTGGGGACTCCTTCTCCATCTTCTTCACCGTGGAAAAAAGCTTACATCATGCAACATGCATGCACTGTGGGACCTTTGGCAAGCTTCTTCCACTTCTTCCTTCCACCTCAGCTCACCCTCGACCTCCTATGCACGGTGACAGCAGCAACCCATCACCACCCTACGCACGCCTGTGCATGCACCAGCTTCATCACGCAACCATGCCTCTACACACCACCACCATCCATCACGCCTCCATTGCGCAAGCACATCTCCCACGCATCGTACGCCTACATCTCCCCTTCCACGCACGGCCAGCAAGTGTGTCACAGCAGCAGCAGTGTGCTACGCCCTCACCGTGCGTAGCCATACCACGCACCGCCAGCCTCTCACCTCTCTCACTACACACGTGCCCTCATGCACTTGCAGCCACACGCCTGTGCCGCTCCACACGCACCCGTGCAAGTGAAGCCCGCGCTCCAGCCGCATGTGTGCACAGCCAAAGACATACCCCAGCTTGCTTACATGCTCCTCCTCCTCTTCTTCTTCTTCTTCTTCTCCGCCGGTAGGAAGAACCCAAAGCTCCAAGCGGACCCTCCCCACACAGTCAAAGTTTGAGGCCACGAAGCTTTGTACCAGCACCTCCAACAGACTCACTGCACCTCCACGAGTTTGGCCACACCCTCTGAAGGTCGGCAGCTGCCCACACACGTCGACGCACCGTAAGACCACCAGCCACCGTTCGACGCATCGTCACCGCCCACACGTAGCCCTTGTTGCATGCAACCTCCATCGAGCTCTGCATGGTCTGCCATCCCCTCCTCTTTGCGTTAGCACGAGGGGAAGTAATCGCCTATTTTGCTGCAGTGAAGGTCGCAATTAAAATTTACAACATATGCCATTGTCAAATGCACTATTCATTTATTTTCCTTATTTAATATATTGCATCAAATTGTATGAATATCACTTTACTTTTGATTAATTACTTGTGGCTGAATTCTACTCATGAATAATATCTAATATGGGATATTAGATATAGTGAACAGGCTCTATCTTGCAGGAAATTAATATTTACGAAGTTACCTGTATCAATATCACTATTTTACCTGGTATTTCATTGGTGGTGATTTTGCATGTGCACCCTTACATTAGTGATTAATTATTTAAATCATGAAATTATGTTGAAAACACGTGCACCAGTTAGTATGCATAGACATTGAAATTCCCGAATAAACAAGACATGATTCACTAGTTTAAATAGGCTAATTCCTCCTTGTGGTGATGACCTAACTCTTCGTGGTTAGTTTTGAATTATTAAATATTTTTTAAAAGCGATTTTCCACCATGCAACGAACTATAATGACATGACATTTTATGTTAAAGTTTTTAACGAAAACGAAGATCACTCATTCAAATGGTGCCATTGCTGGTGAGGAAACATGCCTATTAATTTTTTTGGGAGTTTTATGTTATTTTTATGCTATTTTGAAAGCTTTTCTAAATTACTAACTGTGGATCTTCTTTTGTACAAAAACACGCAATGAATGCGACGGGCGCGTACGATGGAGGTGATATTTTTGGTGGACCTTGACTCCACCTGGAGGCCAGCAATGGGTGCTTGTGGGCTTTGATCCCATGCATGTAGGCGTACGGGGGAACCTTTTTCTGATTTAGTCATTAGATCTTAGTTTAGATTTAGTTTAAATAGACATTAGAACTTAATTTCTGTCTTGTGGACCCTTGTTAGGCATTTTTGGGATCGTGTTCCTAGTGTTTTTTTATTTCTTATCGCTCTTGTATGCGGGAGCATATTTTTGGGAGCATGTTCCCATTTTATTTAGAGTATAGGATTATTTGAATTATTTGAACTGCATATAGGTTAGTTAGTTAGTTATATTAGGTTCGATTGCTTAATATTTATATATATATAAATATCGAACTACCTGCTATAAGCTGCATATCAATAGGGTGATCATCTAGGACTGAATGACCAGCATCTAGTTTATCTTAATTGCATTGCAGACATCCCTGTATTGAAGAAAGCTGGAGTAAGGTATGTTTTTTTTTCTTGAGCATCAATTACTTGTCATGCATCTGCATTGAACCTAAAGCTAAGACCACTAAAGTTCTTGAATTGAATTAATTCAGTGGTCACTTTAACAATTGGGACTGCTAAGAGGTTCAACCTTAAAATTTGTGACTTAAAATTGTGTGCAGAAGGATCTTGTTTGCGAGATTTCAAAACTCAAAACAAGAATGTATGATTGCACACCTGAGACATTGTGCACCTCACTCATAAGGTCACTAGATAAATTTCTACCTCTCCTCTTTGCACCACAAGGGAAGTTAGTCGAAAATCAACAAGCTTATCCACCAAGCTACTTTGGTTCCTCGTGCATGGGCTCGATTCGAGACTTCCATCCCTTGCGAGTAGGTTGTAGGCACCAATGAAGGTCAGCCTAGGAAGCATAATTCTTGCAAAACTTGTTGGCCACCAACTGAATAGCTAAGACCTAGAATCTACTAAAAACAGATCCCACTGTATTTGCATTTGTTTTGACAGTGGTAGAGCTCTCTAGGAAGTTTCTAATTTCTTTTAAATCCTAAGAGAGTTTAACCTCTTTAATTGAAAGAAGTGAACTATCCTTACTCCTATCATTTTAACCAGGATCCCATGCCCCAAGCGTATCCATCCTTTGATGGGTACATTGACAATTCATGGGATCATTCTATTCCTATCCTGGGAGTACTGGCCTGATAACTCCCACTTTTGAGCAGAGCCTAGGAGTAGGATTTTCCAACCCTGGAATCCCTACTTTTATGCAAACACCCAACCCTCCCACCCTTCATGATTTTCCCTATCAAGGTTGGACCGATACCCATAGGCAACCAGAGCTTGAGATTGACTATCCTCCCCAATCTGATAGTAGTAACCTCTCCTCTTTTATGATAGAAATGCAAAAATAACAAAAGGAAATGATGGAATCTATGGGAGAGATGTTGAGGAATAGTCAACAATTAAACAAAGAAATAAGATAGCTTAGCTATGCTCTTCCCAGTAATTATGATCCCTACCCATACAACCGTGATCACGAAAATAATTCTGAGGAAACCAATGACAATAGGGATCTAGTTTTACGTAGCTATCACTTAGACTCTCCCAATGAGACTCGACCACTAGAGGAGAGTGATCCTAGTGATTATCCACTCGAGCTATATTGGAGTCAAAAGAAAGGGAAGATGGTACCTTTTGAGGTCCTTGACCACAATGACAGTATTTTCCTTACCCCTACTAACCCGGGTCAAGGTTATATTGTTAATATCACTTCCCCTATTAATTATCTGGTGGAATCCCATTCTACCCTTAGTGAGCCTAATCCTGACCCTCCACTTAGGGAATCAACACCTACCATTCAGCATCCTGAGGATTTAAATGCACCAAATGAAGGTGACCCTAAGGGAATGGAGGATGAATTAGATCAATTTTGGTCTCAGGGATATAAAGAGTCTATTTCAAAGGACAAGGATGACCCAATGAAGGAACCCAGACTGAAAATCTGGAGTGAACCATAGGGAGATTATTTGTTAATTGATTACCCCCAGAGGATATAAAGAATCTACTGAAATCCGAATTCCTCCCTTTTTTTGAGAGTCATCCTCCATTAAACCAGGAGTTGATATTAGAGGACAAACGCAATTGTGAGAAGCCTAGGGGAGACTCTCGAGGAAAAACACGTCAATTGAGGATTTATGTCCTGAGAAGAATAAAGAATTGAGTGATATAGGCTTACTCCAAAACATTAAGACAGATCCTCCGTCAGAAATAATTGATGATACTGAAGCAACTCCTTTCTTTACTAATGAATCACATATACACCCTGACAAAAATTGAGTGAACCAAAAGAATTCAGGGATGAAATTAATGATAATGATTCTGTTGCTTTGACCTTGCCATCGAAGGAATTTAATTTGTAGTCCACCATTGATTCACATATACTGGAAAGTGAAAATATGACTTCGATCATTAATAATAGGTAGGGTGACTTAAATTTTTTCTCCAATTGTTAGGGAGAGTACACAATCTAAATCATTGTTGGAATTGGACCTGACACCAACTAAGCCCTCATTGGACTTAATCATTACCTTCCAACACCACAAGCAATCCTTACACTACCTAATCGATCGTTGGCTCAGGTCTCTACTCACTTACATTCTTTCTGGGGAGAATATTAGGCCAGTACATCCTTGGGTAGAATGGCGAGTTTGGATTGATGCTTGTACGTTTAGTCTCGCCATTCAAGGGTTTGAAATAATAATGTTTATATCTTTTAAAACCCATCCTACTTTGGAGGATCCTTGTTATGCTCCACTTATTCCATTTCGGGAGGTCCCTTTTCATATTCCTTTTGTTATCCCTAGACCTCCCCAGACAGCCTACAAGGTTTTGTACTTTCATATCTTCTGGCGAGCATTTGGAATCATGCTGCATCATCAGCTCGCCAGCATCCGTGGCTACCTGTTTTTTAGGGCCGCGCTATTACGCATATTTTTATGACCTAGCTTTTTCTTTCTGGAACCAGACTTACTGGTTCCTTATAAGTCTAGCTGCTAACAGAAAATGAAATGCTTGTTGGGAGGCAACCCAGCTTTCAGAATAACACCATCATCAAGTGATTTCCTTCCTTTCTCCCCCTGTTTTCATTTTACAATGAGGACATTGTGAGATTTAGGCATGGGTTGCATTTTAGGAAGTATTCATGCATTTAAGTTAGCATATAAAAAAAAAATTTCTTTTCTTGAGCTGAATTGGTTAGTCCCTAGCAAAACATCTTTGTCATGGAGGTGTCATTAAAGTTTTTCTTCTTAAATTGTTTCTTAAGTTTAGAATCTAGTACATTTACTTCACTTGCACGTAGACTGGGTAATGGGTCTTTGAAGAAAACCAATAAGCATTTTTAGTCTACTAAACTCTTGGACAGTTAATAAGGAGTCGGGCATACTATCTTCTAGTAGATCCACCTCATATTTGTAAGAAGAAAGTAGAGAGATTACTAGTGCGCTAAGTCTAGTGCAAAGACTCTTAAGTTTTGGACAATTAGATGATGATACCTCAGAGTTAGGCATAGTTTTCGCTCTCTGTTCCTGTGTGCGTACATTGTATGAATTCCTGAGAGTCACCAAATAAGGCAGATACACAGAGATTGAGTCTTAATAAAGCTATGACTATGGTGGATGGTTATGACCATCCTTCATAGAGTCCTCAACTGAAGGAGGGTAATAGTGTCAAAAGTCAGAAATACGCTTGTCCTATCCATTCCTTCCCGGTGTCGAGAGTAGGCACTTCCACCAAATAAGCCACATAATATCCTCTTGACCATCATCATCCCTAATAATGCCTCATAAATAAAAGTCTGCGTCGTGTTATGTTGATTTATAAAGAAAGAAAAAGAAAAAAAAGAAACAATTATATTTAGAAAAATAAAAAAAAATAAAAAAAAAGAGAAAAAAAGAAAGGAGAGAGAGAAAAGAAAAAGAAAAGAGTCCAAGTTTATAATTTTATCTTCGTGACGTTGTTTTTGAGGCATCAAAAACACCCATCGCGATCCACCAAATATGACCCATACCTACCTTTCAGTGTTCCTGATCGCCTTAATATTGGTTGAGGACTCTAACTTAGTTGTAGAATTATTAGGACTTTAGTTGAAGTGTGAATGCCATGTGAGGCCACCAAACAGTGAGTTCATTTACTAAATCTGGTGAGATTTGTGATCTCAGAAAGAAAAGAAGGAAAAGAGTGAGCACAAAGGAATATCAAGAGAGCACAGTTGTTTAACCTCACTCCGAGTTGACTCATTTGATAGTCTGGATATCTAGAGTCTGTAGTACTAGACTACATGTAGCACCGGATAAGTGTGTGCCACCAAATATAAATCCATTCAACTCAGCATCTCCTACCTAAGTTAAAAGCCAGGGTCAATTTACAGATTATTTTCTGCTTTATCCCCGAGGGAAGTAGTTGCCTGTCCTGATAGAAATATTTACCGAGGGATAAATACGAACTGCAAATGTAAGTTGGTTATTTTCACTTGGATCCATTACCTAGGCTATTATCACCTCACATTTGTCTGCATCTCTAAATTTTTGGAATAAGGGAAGAAGAAATCTTCTGATTACATCTATTGTTTTTCATTTTTTCTCGGGACTAGCAAAACTTAGGCATGGGGTCATTTGATAAGTCCACTTTTGTGGACCATTATTTAGCCTAAGTAGTATTTAATTATTTGCTCTTAGTTGTTAATTGACTAGGAGATATATGGTAATTTACCTTAGTCTGCATATAATTTTATGCATTAATTTTACATTTAACCACATATGATATGATAATATAATTCATTAAATGAATGCAGGCTAGGTACATGAGTTTAGACTTCCATTTCTACATCTATAAGACGTCTGCAGAAAATGACGGACGTCTGGGACCGCCAACATGAACTTACTGATATCTACATTTTTATGACTTCTGAAGGTCTGATCAGACGTCTGATGAAGAAGTTACCTGATAGATTCTACCTCTCCAACCACTCGCATCCTTCACGGGTGGTTGGAGAAGCATCCGGCGGAAGCAACAAATTGCAGATAAGAAGAGTGGTTTGAGGACTCTCGCCATCCATCATCTTCCCCCTGGTGGTGACTCCCTCTCCATCTTCTTCACCGTGGAAAAAAGCTTACACCGTGCAACATGCGTGCACTATGGGACCTTTGGCGAGCTTCTTCTTCCACTTCTTCCTTCCACCTCTGCCCGCCCTCGACCTCCTACGCACAGTGACAGCAGCAACCCATCACCGCCTTACCCATGCCCGTGTGTGCACCAGCTTCATCGTGCAACCACGCCTCTGTGCAACACCACCGTCCATCACGCCTCCACTACGCAAGCACATCTCCCACGCATCGCACGCTTGCATCTCCCCTTCCACGCACGGCCAACAGGTGCACCACAACAGCAGTAGCGCACTACCGCCTCACCACGGGTAGCCATACCACGCACCGCCAGCCTCTCACCGCTCTCACAGCATGCGCACCCTCACTCACTTGCAGCCACACGCTTGCACCTCTCCATGTGCACCTGAGAAAGAGAAGCCCGTGCTCCAACCACGTGCGTGTATAGCCGAAGACGCACCCCAGCCCGCTTGTGTGCTCCTCCTCTTCTTCATCTTCTTCTCCACCGGCAGGAAGAACCCAAAGCTCCAAGCGGACCCTCCCCATGTAGCCAATGTTGGAGGCCACGAAGCTTTGTCCCAGCGCCTCCAACGGACTCACCGCACCTCCACAAGTTCTGCCACACCCTCTGAAGGTCGGTAGCCGCTCGCACATGTCGATGCACTGTCACCGCCACCGTCGGTTGTCCTCGTCATCGGCGAGATCCTCGATCACTGTTCGACGCACCATCACCGCCCACGCATAGCCCTCGTCACATGCAACCTCCACCAAGCTCTGCACGGTCCGCCATCCCCTCCTCTACGCGCGAGCACGAGGGGAAGTAATCCCCTATTTTGCTACAGTGAAGGTTGCAATTAAAATTTACAACATATGCCATTGTTAAATGCACTATTCATTTATTTTCCTTATTTAATATATTACATCAAATTGCATGAATATCCCTCTACTTTTGATTAATTACTTATGGCTGAATTCTATTCACGAATGATATTAAATATGGGATATTAGATATAGTGAATAGGCTCTATCTTGTAGGAAATTAATATGTATGGAGTTACCTATATCAATATCACTATTTTACCTGGTATTTCATTGGTGGTGATTTTGCATGTGCACCCTTACATTAGTGATTAATTCTTTAAATCAAGAAATTATGTTGAAAACACGTGCACCAGTTAGTATGCATAGACATTGAGATTTCCGAATAAACAAGACATGATTCACTAGTTTAAATAGGCTAATTCCTCCCTATGGAGATGACCTAACTCTTCGTGGTTAGTTTTGAATTATTAAATATTTTTGAAAAGCGATTTTCTACCATGTAACGAACTATAATGACACGACATTTTATGTTAAAGTTTTCAACGAAAATGAAGATCACTCTTTCATCCCCCATCGGAAAGTCTCCTATAAGCAACCCTCACTGAGTAATCACCTTCATCCCAAGAGAAAACATCATTTCCCAACTCTGGTTGGAAACCTTCCATCTCCCCAAGCAAAATTCAGAATTCCTGAGTCCTCACATTTGAAAGGTTCCCAGCAAAGGACGGGCACACCCACCTTCCCAACTTTCGCCACTGATGCATCCTGATTGCATAGAAATCATAGGCCCTAATTCTCTTGAATTAAGGTAGAACCTTCCTTAACTTGGGCATTCTGCATGCATACACATCGTACTTTGCATCTTAATTGATTTATATGTTTTATACATAATAATGTGCTATTTGAGAGGTATTATTAATTGCAAGTAATCTAGGGCTGTGGATGATCGGTCCAACCTTGTGGATCTGTTCGGAATAACGACGGGAGTCCAATGCTTCCAAGAGCGCATCAATCAGACTCTCGTAGCACCCTAGGGAATCCGCAGAAGAAGCAGGAGCCAAGGGAAAAATTGAAGAATATCTGAACCTCAGTTGACAAATCCAACTGCACGGATGGATTCGGATCGATGTTTGTAGTCCAACAGTGCATGAATCAACTTAATCAGAGGCCTACATCATTAGATACAAGGAGAAGATGGACGACCACGATGGCGCCACGTGGCACCATTGCAGTCGCCCCTCACCATGCCCCAATTTGGAAAGGAGAACCATAGGCCATTGGATCATCATCCAACGACCGCAATGCAGCCATGTCGCTGCCTCCAGCCACCTCATCACGCACAGGAGAGATCTAGACCGTTGGATTCCCATCTAACAGTCGAGAGCAGCCGCATAAGAAATGGAAGATGCAACAATCTGCTCACGTAGCATAGTAGAGAGCGCTTAACAGACAGTGGGCGACGCGGGATCGAAGGGAGAAGCAGTGAGTGCAGGTGTAATTAATCGTCGGATCTTCATCGGGTGGCTCGGCAGTAGACGCCTGGTGGGCACGGAGGCATTGGATCAAGAATGCGCACAATGACACGTGTGGAGACGCATGTGCGAGTGCTTTAGGATTTAAAGGTCAGCGTTTAAGCCGTCCGATCATAAGATTGGATGGCTAATGATCGGGCGCTCAGAAGAGGCGAGCGGCGAAGTGAGAAACGAAGCAGTGGGCACATGGGCGAGCTGAATATTCTAATCATGATCCGAGGGCGCACAGGCTACCATGTGTCAACACCAGATGAAACTGAGGGTAAAAGATGGATTTGGAAGGCTTAATCAGGGCCGTTGATCTTCCGATCAATGGATCTGATTAATTTGAAGCATTTGCACATATTTAAGGGGCCAAGTACCTTAATTGCCTTTCACTAAAGCTATAAAAAGATGTCTAAAAGCCCCCTTTGAAAGGAAATTCTCTTAATTCTTATTCTTCCTCCTTCAACCTCTCTCCTTCTTCTCGTCTTCTCTGCTTCTGTCTCTGCACCTTCGTCTGAAGCATCCGTTGGGCCACCTCGACGGATTGTTGCTGCTCTTCCCAACCTCTCCAAAAGGCCACCACGAACCACCTGTGGTGCCCTTATTCCATTACAATAGTAGCTTTTTACATTCATGTTTTTAGTCTATTGCATGTATATC
Source organism: Thalassia testudinum (assembly GCA_037157565.1). Classification (NCBI taxonomy): domain Eukaryota; kingdom Viridiplantae; phylum Streptophyta; class Magnoliopsida; order Alismatales; family Hydrocharitaceae; genus Thalassia; species Thalassia testudinum. The sequence continues at coordinate 66,467,207 of JAZHRO010000063.1, forward strand.
AAATTCAATCTCTTTGTAATGTGAATATTGTGATTGATTATTTCTATCATTTAATTGTATTGAGAACAAACGTATGAAATCAAAAGTGCTTTCTGCCTCCCTATGATCGATTGGGACTCACCAAGTTCCATTAATTTATTTGTTTGAGACGTATTTCGTTCTATACTACAACGTACTCATCTTTTACGCGATCTACACCGTGAACACATCCCTACCGGTAGACAATGCAAAAAGTCTCAGGAATCTTCCACGTAATCTCCCCTTTTGGGGAAATTTTCGATACTTGTTTGGAAACTATTACGTAGATCAAAGTCAATTACCTTCACCTAAGTCAATTAGACTCATTGAGTCCAATTGAGCTTAAATCTCAACCCACACAAGTTCAATTTGACTTAGTGAGAGTCCAATTGACCTAAACCCAACCTAATTGAGTTATTTCACTCTCAATTAGGTTCACACTTATTCAATTAAACTTGGGTTAAGTTTAATTGCAAATTCCCCTTAGCAATTAGGGTTTGTAACCCTAATTCAAGGCATACACCTACCTAAACCCCTTAGGACCTAACCTAAACCACCTAGACACATAGGGCATGACCACACACACACACACACACACACACACCCATTCATGCACTCCCACACATCTAGAGTTCTCTAGAACTCTCTCCAAGTGGCGCCACTGATGTAAACACATTTACACTACTTAAAATGTCTATTTATGCATGTTCTTAAGCATAGGATTGCATTTCATGATATGAATATTGCATAACTTGCATCATCTTGCATTTAGAGTAGTTTGAATAAAATGGAGGCTAATTGTCTCCTTTTATGTGCTTGGTGATTAGCCCATAGTTGTGGGCTATTTAAGTATTTAAGTGCCTAAACATTAGGATAATTCTAACATTTATTTATCATAAATTAGGATGTAAATAGATTAATTCATATTTTTAATTTAATTACATAATCCATACATTGCATTCATATTTTAAGTGCATTTAGAATTAGCTTAGAATGCCATTCATCTAATTAGTTAACTAATTAAGTACATTATTTTAGTTAACATAAAACTTGAGGGTTTGTATATAAATAATCATAATATTTGAATAATATCCTTTATTCTTCTTCTTCTCAGCAACGGCTCGGCTGCCGCTGCAATGCCTCCGGCCTCACTAAAAGCGCATTCATGGATCGACGGAGAAGGTGGATCTGCTCCTGCCTCTCCATTCAAATTTGTGCAGGCCGCTACAAAAGGAGGAGAGAGGATGCTGAGCGAGGCAGGCCTCCGCCACCGACCCACCACTGTGCAGAGAGAACTTCTCTCTTCCACTCCACACTGCCGGCCTCTAGTGTGGCGACGAGTCTCCATCACTGTGGGCGTGTGGTGTGACAGGCCACACTGCCATCCGGAGCTCGCCGCATCACCGTGAGCACCTTAGCGTGCATCTCCCTCGCCGTCGTCGCCGACCACCACCACCGAGCTACTGATTCAGCCACCCTTCAGTAACTTAAGACGTCCGGGAAATTTCCCAGACATCTGAAGCTACCCGCACACCTCCACCCACTCGCCTGCGTACCCATCTGCACTCCATCCGCTCACCTCCAACAGCCACGCCTTCCTCAGCCTGCTGCATCCTTCAAACGCACACGCGCCCATCAACTTCAGCTCAACCACGCCTGCACCCTCCAACCGCACCCGCTCTCCACGCGCCTGCAGCTCACGCCATCTCCACACACTCACCGGCTGCAGCGCCCTCCTCCAACCGTGCCTGCAGACCCGCACAACCGAGCATGCCTCAGCCCGCGCCTGCTGCTTGCAAGCGCCATTCACCCGCGCCTGCAGAGCCCTTCGCCCACGTGCCTGCACCCTCTAACAGTGCCTGCAGTCCACGCCATTCACCCCCGCGCCTGCAGAACAGCCAGCAGCATCCTCCGCCCGCGGTTGTTGCAGCCTGCGCACCCCCGTCAGCTACAGCCGCACCCGCTCAACCGCCTGCAGACCCGTCCTCCCACACATGCAGAGCCGTCAGCAGCAGCGCGCGAGCAGATCTCACGCCAATAGCTGCGCAAGCTCACCGGCTACAGCACCTCCGCCGGAGCTCGTCCGGCCACCTCCGGCCGCCGCGCGACTCGCCGCCACCACCGATTCGAAGCTCTTGGTCCAAGGGACCTCCTCCGAGCTTCCCGCGCCCAGCCATCTGCTCCTCGTCGCGCAAGACAAAGGGGAAAAATTCCCCTGTTTTGCTACAGTAAACCATCAATTAGAAATTACATTTTATGCCATTGTCACTTTTTAATGATATTTTATTGATTCTGCATTGCGGAAAATATCCTGTAGTTTCTCATAATTGCCATTTCAGCATTGTTTCTTGCTTAAACCTTAATCTAAAGGCAATCTTGGCTTGATTCTTGTCCAAACTAACTACGAACGAACGTTTTTAATTGATGCGAATTTTAATATGTCATTGCCTCCCTGTGGATACGACCCGCTCCTCTGTGAGTGGTTATTTCTTCTTAAATATTGATCAGTTGATTTTTCCACCACATTAAACTGTAACCGACTTAAAAGCGAAAGATCGACCAGTCACTTGGACAGGGCAAACATTTTATCGGGGCTTTGGATCAAAGATCCAACCGTATGGATGTGATCAGGGCGACGATTGGAGTTCAACGACTCCAAGATCGCCCTAATCAGGCATCCGTAGCATCAGATAGTGACTGGGAACCCTAGAAGATCAAGGGCCAAGATGGTGTAAATCCGCACTTCAGATGACAAATCCGACCACACGGATGAATTCGGATTGACGATCGCAGCTCAACGATGCAAAAATTGAGTCAATCTAACATCCGTGGCACCATCTACAACTTCCAGAAGGACGGCCAAGATGGCACCACGTGGTGCCATCCCGGCCGGCCAAACGGCCGCTTACATTCCATGAAGACCGCACACCTGCCCCCTCTTCGCCGTTGGATCTCGATCCAACGGTTGTGGACGTGGATCCTTAAAATCATCCGCGCGACCTTTTGGGCGAGGCAGCGCAGTGGTCCAGCGCCTTATCGCGAGGCGCTGGCACGCGTTCGAGCCTCGCCAAGCGATTTCTGAGGCGAGCGGGTGTGCTTTCATCAACCGTCAGGTCGCAATCCAACGGCCGCGCGCGCTCGATAGCGTTACGCGCTATTGAACGCGCGGCGTCACGCGCAATCGCACGCGCCAGGCGATCGCAGCAGCGGGCAGAGATGCGTCTTAAGCCGTCCGATCTCGCGATCGGACGGCTGAGAATCAAAGAACGTGCATGAGCGTTGTGCGCGGGCAGCTGAGGAGGCGCACGTGGGCGTGGGAGCTACGCCCACGTTGGGGGCTTTAGTGACGGATTTATCTGTCACTAAAGACCCCTCATTTATTATTTTGAAGTTGTAATGACTATTTTGCCCCCACTCCTTGCAACTATAAAAGGAGACCCCCTCCATACGAAATTCTCATCCCTTTCTTCTCTTCTTTACCCCTCCAAAGCTCAAGAGAAGCTTGTCCCACACCCGGGATTCTTCTCGCGAGATAAAGTCCAAATTTTCATCCCCCTTCGGAAGTGGATCCCGCGACGACGACGGCATGCTGCTCCGTTCCCGTTTTTCTGCTTCATCCTCCTTTATCCTACTTCGTTCTCCTTCGTCCAGTCATCGTCCCGTTCGGCTTGTCCTCCAAGCAACCATCGAGGAGGATTTCTCTCTCCCTATTCTTTTTACTGCTTTCTAGTGTAGTTCTGCTCGTCCTCCAAGCGACCGTCGAGGAGGACATTTCTCTCTCCATTCTTTTAATGCTTTCTAGAGTAAATTTATCGCTTTCTAGTGCAATTGTTTTATACTTTCTAGTTGTAATGAACAAATCCCCCTAATGATAAATTCTCTATTTATTCTACATTTTATTTTGATTTCTATGTGTAATATTCTCTCTCTCTCTTACCCTCTCTCTCTCTTCTATTTATTGTAACTAATTAGATAGTTTTTAATTGAATTACTTCGTGACAAATAAAAAGAAACGTGTAGTTTTTAAATAAACGTCCGCCTCCCTGTGTTTGACCCGGAATTTTCATTTCAGTATAAATTTTATTTGTTGAACACGAATTCTTCACTTTCAAACTACAACGACAGGTTCTCCAAAACCGAACACGTTAGCGTAGTGATTTGTACGTTCAACAGCCACTCTTGGTTGCCAAATTCAGCAACCAAGAGGCATTTAAATTGAGATCCACATTTTTTGGATCTCAAAACCACTTGGCCAGCCACTCTTGCACTCTCTCTAGAGAGTTCCACACTTCTCTAGAGAGAATCCCTTAGGTCTATAAAAAGACCTAAGGGGTGGCCATTTGCACCCATTCACATTCATTGGCTTCCATCCACATTTATGACTCTCATCCACTTCCACTTAGGCTAGCCACTACCATCTCCACCACCATCTCCACGTGCTGAGCACCACCATGAAGGACACTATGCCGGGATGCTGGATCACTCCTCTCTCTCTCCAAGGGCCAGCCTAAGCTCCATTGGCCGCCCCTCATTCTCCTCTCCACCACTCCAAGGCCATTAGAGGCCACCTCCGAATGCCCTCATTTCTGATAGACTAGTAGGTAGCTCTTTACATTTACTGCTTTTAATTACTGCTTAGTAGTGTAGTTCTTATTCTTCCCCAATGATGCATGCAAAATCCCCCCATAGATTCTTGTATGTGATTGTTTTCTGATAGCTATATCTACATTTTTAAGCATTCATGTACAAGCTTTCTTCTACAAGTTCATGTTGCAAACACTCTCCAAATGAATGAATGAAAAATATATTTTCTATATATATATGTCTATGTGTTGAGAATCATCATGAGCTCATTGCAATGTCTTTTGTGTAATTAATGTTGCCTATTTTTAATTTATGATATATTACAACAAGCATGTCATTTCCGGAAAATATAGAAAATCTAACTATGGATGCATTTTTTGTAAACAGTCACCACCTCACTAGAATTATGCTCATAGAAACTCACACTTTCACCTTTATGATCTATTTAACACATGCGCACATAATTAGGGTTCATAATAGAAGTGGTGAAATTTTAATCAGAAGACTGGAAACCAGCGTATGATTTTGAACAAAGTAGAGTAGTAAAAGATTGAATTCAAAAGTAAAACAAACGCCTGCCAGAGATGAATGACCAGGACTCAAAGCCTCATTATCTTTTATTAAATATCTTTATTTGATCATATTGCACACTATACTACGACGTTTTTCCTATCAAAAATGCACGATATGCTTTCAACAAATGTCACCGTTGCCACGGAGGCAACATCTTTCCTTGATTTCGATCTTCTAATATATCACTAACAAATTTGCCTCTACTTTGTTTCTGGATGTGTAGGACAAAATGGGGAAAAGAACGAGATTTGCGTACACAACAAGTGCGAAAAAAGAAATCAGGTGCACATCACACTCTCTTTAGATTAGGTTTCTTCTGAACCCTAGGACTAGATTTACTTCCAGCAATTTCTTTCAAAAAAAAAAAAAACTTATTCATTTTCATGAAAAAAAAAGTTTTTCAAAAAAATTCCAAACTAGGTTTCTTTTGAATTCTATGTTAGTTTGAAAAAAGCAAATATATATATATATATATTTGAAATCCATCTGAAAATTTTTTTTTTTCCTTTTTGAAAAAAAATTTGCAAAAGTTTTCGAAGAAAGAAAAAATAGTTTTTGGTGGAAAGCTTAGATTTCAAACCTAAACCCTTTTTAAAAGCTTTTCCACTATCTTCTGATTTTCTGCCAGATTTCAAGTCTGATTTAAAAATTTGATTGCCAAAAAATTAGTAAGCAAAAAATTCTGAAATTCAGACCAAATGTTCATTTTAAAACCATCTTTCAAACACCACCTTTCTATTAAAAAATTCCAAGTATAAAAATTTTGAAAATTCGTAAAGTGCACGGGGGTCAGGCTAACCCAGATTCGAGATTTTTCAAATTTCAAAAAGCAATTCCAAGCAATCCGCAAATCTATTTTGACTAAAAATGGTGGGGTTTGAAATCTGATCTCATTGGCTTTGTTTTCCATATTTTTCTCAAATTGTTGAAAGTTATTTGATACTGTTTCAAAGTGAAAAATTGACCAAGGGTCAAAATTCCAAATCTAACCCCCTGACATTCAAAAATCCCTAATAATTTGATTGAAATAGTAAAAATTCCAAAACAATATTCTCTAAAAAGATAATTGAAAAAGGAATCTACTTGAAAAATTTCAAGTTAATTGGATTCTAATTGTTGTCAGAGAATGAACCTTACTTTTGTGGTCTACTGAAACAGAATAAACCAAAGAAGTGCATGAACCTTAGGGTAAATCTTTGGGGTTACAATTTAGAGACCACACTTGGGCTAACCTAGACTTAGTCAAGTCTAGTACTTAGCCGGTGAGCTTGGTCACCTTGTGGGCCACTCACCAAGAGAAAACTTCACTGAAGAAAACGAGCTAAAACAAATTTTAAAACACGAAATATAACCCGAATTCGTTGTTGTACTATTGGGTGGTTTCAACTTCTTGGCTGGGTTAGTGAAGAGGCGGGAATTGCTTTTTGTTGGTTGTGCGATGAATTTCTCTAGGAATTAAAATCTAAAACGAAAAATCCGATCATCTGATTCATAAGGACCACTTGATTGATAAGGCCTTAGCCTTGTTTGACTTGGCTACACCAACCCAGGGGTTGGGTGGTGTATGCGAGGAAGGAGTTCACTTAGACCTCACTTGGTTGGACCTTGGGAGTCACTCCCAAGGAGGCGAGTCACCTTGCCAGGACCATCTTCTCCCCCCACCTCTTCTACTCCTAGAGCCACCATGGCTAATCCTGGACCTAGACCGGGTCTGGATATCGAGAATCTGGACCCGATGGCTCGTCTGGAAGCCTGGGTAGTCGAATCCGAGGAGCGGCATCAGTAGAGTATGGATCGCATCTTAATAGCACTTGACAGGATGCAGCACCCGCCGCAAGGAGAATAACTGCGGGATTTCTATGACCCAGCCATACAAATTGTCACACCATTAGTCAGAATTCCTGCAGGTGGAGACGCGTTTGAGCTCAAGCCCAATGTGATTGGGTTGATCAGCACTCACTTCTATGGGAACTCAAGCGAAGATCCGTTCCAGCACCTTGAGGATCTGAGTTGACTCGCTGAAACGATTCGACTTAGGAATATCAATCTCAGGATTGTTCTAATGAAGCTTTTCCCATTTTCTCTGAGGGACAAAGCTTCATACTGGTTCAAGACCATTGGGAAGCCAAATGGAACCTGGTCGGAATTACGACGTTTATTCTTGCAAAAGTTCTTCCCAATCGGTCGAATAAACGTAATGCAGCGCGTAATCACAACTTTCTCCCAGAGAGCTGGGGAGAAGTTACATAAAGCTTGGGAAAGATTTCACGACCTTCTCCGGAAATGCCTGCATCATGGTATACCGAGATGGCACCAGGCTTAGATCTTTTACCATGGGATGGATGACACACATCGGTATTTGGCTGATGCATCTAATGGCGGGAATTTCCTCGCAAAAGACGAGAACAACACATTTGAGCTGTTTGAATCCTTAGCGGAGAACTCAATGAATGTTGCATCCATGAACCAGTTCTAGCGGCCTGGACAGCAGTGGGTTGGTGTCCACGAGGCTCACACCGAGTCTATTCAAGTTGACATGGATATCATCGTCAAGCAGTTGGATAGAATAAGCCTAATTGAGAAGAAGTTCGACTAGATTAGTCAGGTCAATTTGACTTGAACTCTGCCGCCTCAAGACCCTCCTATGCCCCGAGCCCCTCTTGCTCGAGTCAATCTACTCACTCGGGATGCATCTCCTCCATATTTACGAGATCTCACATATCAGGATCCCGTAAATAATCCAGATCTGGTACCCTACGACCAGGGTTACGCACCACCCACAGATTATAATGCATATCCCCTTGACGGATATACGTCTTAGACATCTTCGGCCTACGCGGATGTCAGTGCTATCTAAGGATACAGGTGTAATAACCTGTATTCAGAGACATATAACCCTGGTTGGCGCCAGCATCCGAACTTCTCCTAGTCTAGTAATTCACAGAGACCACATCAAGATCTGCACTATCAGACCAGGCAATACAGGAATGCACAAAACACATACCCTAGGTAGTAGCCATTCCCATCTCAGCAGCAGCAACCCCGTTCTTTATACCAGTTGTTGCACTAAGTTGCCAGTCACCCTCCAAAGCGAGCTGATCCTTTGGAGGCACTGAAAGAGGAGCTGCAAGAATCAATGAGGAAATCTACACAAGATAGCCTGTAGATTATGAAGGCGATGGCCGACCAGTTACAGACTATACAGAACACGCAGAACCAGCTGTTGCAAGAGCATAGGACTCAGGGAGCCTTACCCTCCCAACCCAGCCTGAATCCTCGTATGTGCAGAACCAAGGCACCCCGCCCAGGTTTCAGGCATCGCAGGGACAGGCATACACCATACTATAGGCGCCTCCTGCACCACCCGATTACGTGCAAGGCCAGCCGCCTTTGCAAAACCCCACATATTCTGGCCCTTCCGCTCTCCCACCACCTCATGGACAGCAAGCCGATGCACATGCTATCTCATTGAGGAGCGGAAGGAATACATTCAACCCACCACTTAGGCAGGCGAGTCCTGATTTTTCCCACCCTTTGCCGCAAGCGGGTTCGACTCCTTCCTCATCTTAGGAGCCACCTATCATAGATAAGGGTAAGAGGCCACTCAACCCTGACATTCCCGTCCCTTTTCTTGAGGCTCTGACATGAAATGTAGTATGGAAAAAGGACACGTGGAATTTTGAGGGCCTGAAATCGATGTTCAAGGAAGTACATATTCAAGTCCCCCTCCTCGAGGTAATCGATCACATTCCCACTGTCGCTAGGTTCTTCAAGGACTATTGTACCCCAAAGCGACAACCGAGAATTGGACGACAGGTGGTATTTTTGAAAGAGGCTAGTGCCGTGATTCTAGCTGACTTACCATTGAAGAAGAAAGACCCTAGTACCCCACTCATATCCTGCTTCTTGTAGTACTCTCCATTTGATCAAGCCCTTCTTGATCTGGGTTCGTCCATCAACCTAAATCCTAGTGCCATATTTGATCAATTTCGATTTGGGGAGTTGAAGCATACCTCGGTCACGATTCAGCAGGCTGATAGATCAGTCAAAACACCGAGGGGGTGGTTGAGAATGTGATCGTGAAAGTCTGCGGGTTTTGCTTTCCCGTAGATTTTCTCATTCTCAATATGGAAGTTCCTCCTAATCTCCAAGATGTACCAATTATTTTGGGTCGCCCATTTCTAGCGATAGCCCGAGCCAACATTGATTGTGCATATGGGTGTATGGAGATAGCACTAGGCAATGAGCGACTTCGACTGTGATCGAATAGAGGAGGATTGTGAAGATGAAGATGTGGCATTTTGTGGTAACATTGGGCTCCTTTGTGATGACCCAATGTCTCATTCATCTACACTATCAAGGTTCTTGGACCTCAATCCACATCGGACTGAGACCACTGCACTACACATATCTCCTCGAGGATCTGATTGTTTAGGGTGTGCTTCTGACCACAGCACCCCTGAATCTAGCTATCCTAATCCGTACATTACTGAATTGCCCCTGTTGTTGCAGGAAGACGTAACTACAACCAACGGGTTTCCCGTTAACGCAGTCACAATCAATTATTTCATGGGGAGCACGTCAGTAGGAATTCATGTGCACATGGATCAGCAAATTCCACCCTCGATTTTGCTCCTCCCACTCTCATTTCTGACTCTGACCCACCCGTGATTGAATTGAAACCCTTACCTGACTCACTCAAATATGTGTTCTTGGGCGAAAGTGAGGCATACCCAGTCATTATCAATGCCCACTTAACCCAAGAACAGGAGCATCAATTGATTTCTACGTTGCAAGACCATAGGACTGCTATCGGGTGGAGTATTGCTGATCTTCGCGGGATTCGCCCCTCGTATTGCACTCATCACATTTACACAGATGAGGGGGTGAAACCTTCGAGACAACCTCAAAGACGGCTTAACCCGAATATGCTAGAGGTTGTTAAGAAGGAGATCATTAAATGGCTGGATGCAGGCATTGTATACCCAATCTTAGATAGCCAGTGGGTGAGTCCAATCCAGATAGTGCCCAAGAAAGCAGGACTCACTGTCATAAAGAATGATAACGGCGAATCCATCCCGACCCACACTGCGACATCGTGGCGGGTCTGCATCGACTATAGGAAACTGAACACGGCTACCTAAAAGGATCACTTTCCTTTGCCTTTCATTGTTCAGATCTTGGAACGGTTAGCCAGACACAGTTTCTTCTGCTTTCTAGATGGATACTCCAGGTATAATCAAGTAGCGATTAGCCCGGAAGATCAAGACAAGACCACATTTACATGCCCCTTTGGAACATTTGCTTTCAAGCAGATGCCCTTTGGCCTTTGCAATGCACCAGCGACATTTCAGCGTTGCATGATGGCCATCTTCTCTGACATGATTGGGGACTATGTGGAGGTATTCATGGATGACTTCTCCATTTTCGGAGATGATTTCACATCTTGTCTTGATAACCTCGCCAAGATCCTGAAACAATGCATTGAGGTAAACCTAGTACTATCCTGGGAGAAAAGCCATTTCATGGTGAGGGATAGCATAGTACTAGGGCACAGGATCTCCAAAAATGGACTCGAGGTCGATCGAGCTAAATTTGGGATTATTTCCCACTTACCGCCACCTAGCTCGGTCAAGTAGATCATTCTTGGGTTACGTTGACTTCTATCGGAGATTTATATGTGATTTCTTGAAAATTGCATGACCTTTGACGCATCTCCTGGTTGCCAATGCCCCATTTGAATTTGATACCTCGTATCTCAGTGCCTTCGAGTCTTTACGAAGCGCTGTCTCCGACTCCCCGATTCTCCAACCACCCGATTGGTTGCTTGATTTCGAAATGATGTGCGATGCATCTAATTTTGCCGTTGGTGCTGTTTTAGGCCAGCATTGGGAAAAACAATCCTTTATCATATACTATGATAGCAAGACGCTGAATGAGGCTCAACGTAATTGCACTGTCACCGAAAAAGAACTGCTAGTAGTAGTATTCGGGTTGGAGAAATTCAGATCTTACTTATTAGGGTCCAAGTTCATCATTTTTACTGACCACTCCGCCCTCCAACATTTGTTGGCAAAGAAGGATGCCAAACCACGGCTCATTAGATGATCCTTCTATTGCAAGAATTTGATATCGAAATCTGCGACAAGGCCGGAAAGCAGAATGTTGTGGCAGATCCCCTATCCAGACTGGACCCAGACAACATTCCTTATTCCCTGCCTATCCACGAGCAATTTTCGAATGAATCTCTTTTGGCAATTCATTCTATTGAGTTCCCCTGGTATGCGAATATCGTGAACTACCTTGTCGCAGGCAAGATTCCCGCGAATCTATCCAAGGACCAGAAACTCAAATTCACTGTAGAAGCCAAATACTACCTCCGGGTGACCCACTGCTCTTCCGCATTGGAGCGGATCAGATTATTCGAAGATGCATCCCAGATTCTGAGATCCCCAGTGTGTTATCTTTTTGCCACAATAATGCTTGTGGTGGTCATTTCTCGGGACGGAAAATCGCTGCAAAAATGTTACAGTTGGGATTTTTCTGGCCAACTATTTTCAAAGATGCACACGAATATGCCCAACACTGCAAACGATGCTAGTTGGTCCGTTCTATGACCAGGAGAGACATGATGCCACTCCAACCCATCATGGTTGTAGAAGTGTTCGACATCTGGGGCATCAATTTTATGGGCCTTTTTCCGAACTCGCATGGCTTCGAGTACATATTACTAGCCGTTGACTATGTCTCGAAGTGAGTCGAGGCCATCCCGGCGAGACGAGCTAACCATAAGGCCGTCATTTCTTTCGTATGGCAAAATATTTTTGCGAGATTCGGAATACCCCGCACTCTGATTAGCGATGGGGGAAGCCACTTCATCCATGCCCATTTCAGGTCATTACTAGAGAAATATGGGGTACATCACCATATAGCCACCCCGTATCACCTGCAGACCAATGGGCAGGCTGAAGTGTCTAACTGTTAGATCAAGCTGATTCTCCAGAAGACGGTTAGACTAGGTAGGAAGAACTGGTTCGATAAATTAGTTGACGTACTCTGGGCATATCGGACCGCATATAAGGCCCCACTCAAAATGTCACCATATCGCATGGTAAATGGCAAGGCCTGTCACCTTCCTGTAGAGCTGGAACACCACGCCTTTTGGGTAGTGCGAAAAATGTAACCTTGACCTCGATGCAGGAGGTCAAGAATGGAAACTCCAGCTCAATGAATTAGAAGAGATCCGGTGGGAGGCCTATGAGAATGCACTGATATACAAGGACAAGACCAAGGCCTTTCATGACAGCCACATCCGGAGGAAAACATTCACTCCCAACCAGCGAGTCTGGTTGTTTGATTCATGATTGAAACTATTCACAGGGAAGCTCAAGTCCAAATGGACTGGCACGTATATTGTGATTTATCCATATCCTAATGGGACAATTCAGATCAGGGACCCAAAATCTGGGCATATATCCACAGTAAATGGCCAGCGCCTCAAGCCATTTTTGGCCCAGGAACCTCCTCCACCTAACGAGATTATTCATCTTATTGAGGACGTGTGAGTGAATTTTTGCCCAGCTGGAGGCATTAAACTCAGCATTTACCCCACATTCCACCATCATTTATACATAACCATTTTTTATACATAGCATATTTTCTTTTTGTATATTGCACACTGACAGGTCGGTCGGTGCTGAATACACAACTTCAGGAGCAATTACAAGTGATTTCTGCCCATTCTCTCCCTGCAATATTTATTTTCTTTTATATTCATGCATGAGGACATGCAAGAACTTAGGCATGGGGGGGTAGATACAATAAAACTGAAAATTTTTACGCCAACATTTAGGAAAACCTCAGAGCTACATTTAAAACGTACTTTAGGACCTTAAATAAAAGAACAACCGACTCCACCTCTAATGCTCGCATTGGAGCTAGAAATCATCCACAATAGCCATTTCCGACTCACCTGCTCACCTTGTGTTCTAAATTTAGGGTCAAGCTGAATGTAACCCAAAAGGGAAATTTTATGAAGTACAAATTATACGAGGTTACTTGTTTATAGCATATATACATATTGCATTCATGAATAAGATTATTTTATTAAGAGAATGCATTAGGGATTTTATCCTCTAGTTGATTCCTATAATCTAGAATCCAATACAACTTTTCACACACATGTAGAATTTGCAATGGATTCATGGTAAAGGCTGATAAACGTCTTTAGTCTGTTGAGAAGAAGCAGTGCTTCTTGTCCTGAACCCCTGGACAGTGTTTTGGAAGTCAGGCAGATTTTCCTCCAAAAATCCACCAAATAGTGTGAGATGAAGTAGAGTGTATTAGTGCTCTAAGATTAGTGCAAGGAATCTGGAATCCTAGATAATTAGGTAATGATACTCAGAGATTAGGCATAGTTTTCGCTCTTGGTTCCTGCATATACATTTTGTGTGAATTTTGAGAGCCACCAAATAAGGCAAATACGCGGAGAGTGAGTTTTTAGAAAAATAGGGCTAAGGTGGATGGTTACGACCATTCTTTACGAAATTCTCGGTTGGAGGAGGGTATTGATGTCAAGGTCAGAAATACATTGTCTGATCCATCTTTCCCGGTGCCGTGAGTAGGCATTTCCACCAAATAATGCCTCCTCAATGATGTAAGGGAGTTATAGGATGGTGCAGAAGGTTTAGAGTAGATGTAGGAATAATGATGTAAGGGAGTTAAGGTCTGTTATTCTATTAAGTAGGAATAAAGTAGTAAAATGTGAAGAGCTTAGGTCCATCCTAGCCCTAGGATATCCTAGAGACTTCCCCCAAGCCTTGGCCACCCTTAGATTAGGTCACAGCACCCTAAGAAGCCCTAAAACCCTAGTTCCAACCCTTATCTGGATGTTCGGATAAGTTACAGGACGTCTAGGACCCTTAGCCAACCCCCGCACACCTCAAACCCACTTCTGCAGAGTTATTGGATGTCCAGACACTTTGTCAGACGTCTAATTTTTGTAGAATGCACAAAATAGAACCTAGATTTCCCCCTGACTCAGATTGGACATCCAGAACTAAAGTCTGGACTTCTGATTTTTGAGTATAAGTCATCTGATTTTGTTTTTGGATGTCTGGAACTGGTCTCCAGTTCCTGTTTTGAGATTCAAGCCTTGATCTTGGATCTCTAGCTCCCTAGACCTAATCCCAACCCTATAGGAACCTAAATTAAGGTGTCCTAACCCTAGTACATCCCCTCTAGACCTACCTAAGGACCTAATTAGGTCCTCACCAAACCCAATTGACTTAGATCAAAGTCAATTACCTTCACCTAAGTCAATTGGACTCATTGAGTCCAATTGAGCTTAGATCTCAACCCACACAAGTTCAATTGGACTTAGTGAGAGTCCAATTGACCTAAACCCAACCTAATTGAGTTATTTCACTCTCAATTAGGTTCACACTCATTCAATTAAACTTGGGTTAAGTTTAATTGCAAATTCCCCTTAGCAATTAGGGCTTGTAACCCTAATTCAAGGCATACACCTACCTAAACCCCATAGGACCTAACCTAAACCACCTAGCCACATAGGGCACGACCACACACACACACACATACACCCATTCATGCACTCCCAGACATCTAGAGTTCTCTAGAACTCTCTCCAAGTGGCGCCACTCTTGGTTGCCAAATTTAGCAACCAAGAGGCATTCAAATTGAGATCTGCATTTTTTGGATCTCAAAACCACTTGGTTGGCCACTCTTGGATTCTCTCTAGAGAGTTCCACACTTCTCTAGAGAGAATCCCTTAGGTCTAGAAAAAGACCTAAGGGGTGGCCATTTGCACCCATTCACTTTCATTGGCTTCCATCCACATTTATGGCTCTCATCCACTTCCACTTAGGCTGGCCACTACCATCTCCACCACCATCTCCACGAGCTGAGCACCACCATGAAGGACACCATGCCGGGATGCTGGATCACTCCTCTCTCTCTCCAATGGCCAGCCTAAGCTCCATTGGCCGCCCCTCATTCTCCTCTCCACCACTCCAAGGCCATCAGAGACCACCTCCGAATGCCCTCACTTCTGATAGATTAGTAGCTAGCTCTTTACATTTACTACTTTTAATTAACTGCTTAGTAGTGTAGTTCTTATTCTCCCCCAATGATGCATGCAAAATCCTCCCGTGGATTCTACATTTTTAAGCATTCATGTACATGCTTTCTTCTACATGTTCATGTTGCAAACACTCTACAAATGAATGAATGAAAAATATATTTTCTATATATATATGTCTATGTGTTGAGAATCATCATGAGCTCATTGCAATATCTTTTGTGTGATTAATGTTGCCTATTTTTAATTTATGATATTTTGCAACAAGCATGTCGTTTCCGGAAAATATAGAAAATCTAACTATAGACGCATTTTATGTAAATAGTCACCACCTCACTAGAATCGTGCGCACAGAAACTCACACTTTAACCTTTGTGATCTATTTAACACATGCGCACATAATTAGGGTTCATAATAGAAGTGGTGAAATTTTAATCAGAATACTGGAAACCGACGTGCGATTTTGAACAAAGTAGAGCGGTAAAAGATTGAATTCAAAAGTAAAACAAATGCCTCTCAGAGACGAACGACCGGGACTCAAAGTCTCGTTATCTTTTATTAAATATCTTTGTTTGATCATATTGCGCATTATACTACGACATTTTTCGTATCAAAAACACGCAATACGCTTTCAACACTTACATAAGTTAATTACTTATAATATACAATATATAACTAACTTAAGTTTAGATTACAAAATTTAGTTTGTCTTTAATTAATGACTTCTACATACATGATTTACTATACATAACTACTTACTAATAGCTTGCTTAATTTAATTATTACTAAACTCTCATCTAATTATCTGCACTAATAACTTAGTTAATGCTTAGTTAATTTACAGCTATAGATGCTAGATAAATATTATTACTTAACTTATATATTTAAGACAACTCTTAACTTAAATAACTTATCTTACTTTAGCTTAACTTAATTTAAGTTATATATACTTAAGTTAATTACATAATTACTTAGCCTACTTAAGTTATGTTAATCTAATTAAATTTATATGAGTTACTTAACTTAATTAAGAAGCTTAAGTTATTTATTAGTTTAATTAGATAATCTATATATGTATTAAGCACATAAATTAATTGCATAATATTAACAAGTAAACCCAAAGCAATCAATTCTCCAAATGAATATCAAGCACACAAGATATGAGAATTAGGAATATTACCTTCAATTGCATAAAACAAATGAAGAACAATTGCTAGATCTATTTGTTTTTACAAATTAAACATAGCCTTAATCTCACTTAAGCTCAAGTTAAGGCTTAGCACAAGTATGATCTTCTCATAGCTAAGTATACTGTTAACAAGGCTACGCATAGTTGTTGCTTACGACAAAAGATCGCCATCAACGGCCAGGATTGTACCACGTGGCACGATTAGATCCATTCGCCTGTAGGCCACCCCTCACTAGGCAATATGATAAGCGCATAATTATTGATGATAACTTGCCTACTTTAGTGCATATAGTTATACATATGTTGCATTATAATCATAGGTTCATAATTAGGTCATGCATATATTTTCTAGTTAATTTGCATCTAATTAAGATTTTGTGTGAATAATGTAGCTGTAAAAGAAGCCAAGATGATGGAGAACTATTTTATTGGAGGAGAACAAGCTCTTAGAAGCCAAATAAGAAGAGTTTAGAAGAAATAAAGACAAGCCCAAGGAATAAAGATAAGGAATTAAATAAAAGGCAAGGGAGGACACATGTCACACCCAAAACCTTTTCCAAAACCCACCCTAGGACAACCCATTTTATCCAAACCCATGTCCTAAACCTATTTTAGGAGAACCATCTAGAAGCCTCCAGCATTGATCTCTAATCCTAAGGACTAAACATCATTTCTAAATATAGAAAACAAAGGCCACATCCCTTCCAAGTAGTCAGCCATGAAGCTTCTTCTAGACTCCACTATGGCTGACCACCACCTCTTTATCCACCCTCCAATCAACACCCATAGGCCCCAATTAAACCTCTTAGCTACCCATCTAGGTTACTTCCTTAGGACTCCAAAAACCTAGAACATATCCATTCCTAAAAACCCTCAACCAAAACCTACCACCTAGGACTTAATCCCTACAATCTAGACCACATCCAATGGCCCAAATCCCACCTTCATGGCCAACTACACTTAGCTTATTGAAGAAGCTAAGTGGCCAACCACCCCTTTCTTCCATATCATCCCTTGGATGCATATCCAAGGGTACATTTCCCACTTGACTTAATGGAAAACCTATAACCTTAGATCTAAAATCCTATGGCCTACATTTTTCCTATGTCTCTATAAAAATACCTGAGCCCCCACCATTCCAAACCCCTCCCCTTTTGGAAATTAGTCTTCCTCTACCTTCGCCATCCACCCTCCAAGTCTCCTCTTCTTGAGCATGGGTCTCCCTTGCCTAGGGCTGCAGCTATCAAATCAGCACTTAGGCTTCTACAATTTAGCTTCATATTAGCTTAAGAACTCCATCCAAGCTCAAATATTAATCCAAAACTGATTAGCAACTCAATTCCTTTTCTTGACATGTCCAGAAGGTCAACTGCTCTTCTCCATGGTTTATCTATGCAATGGCTTTACTAAAGGGACTGTAGACTTGTATTATTGACTTAAACCCTCTCTCACACACCTGAGATACTCAATGCCTAACCACAGGCCATAATCATTCACAAACCTAAATACAAACTACTAAGCAAAGACACTAATTTGAATTGCAGCTTATAAGCTAACATAGTAGAGGATCTCAAAGTAGACTTAGATCAAACAAAATCCTAATTTTAAGCTTCTAAACAAGCTTCTATCACCTTCAGAAGATCTCAAGATGTTTTTAGAATTAGATAGAGCTTGAAAATGCCAATTATAATTCCTAAAAGCTCACCTGTGGTACCACTGAACCCAATAAATGCAGATGAGCATAATAGACTAAAGCGACCTCAAAACTTCATAAAATGGACTCTAACAAACTTCCAACAACCTGAAGAACACATCGCAACCTTTTAGAAGAGCTCTAAGCTCCCATGGCCATTAGCGTTGACAAATATAAGGCAAGGAGTTGACTTTGCATTCCAAAATAATTTAGACCAAATTATTAAGCCAAATGGACTCAATAGGATTAGTAGAACTTGCTAAAATAAAGAAGACATAAATTTGATTAATCTAAGTGAGACTCTCAGGTCTATCGCCTGGGATCAAAATGGTGTTTGTTCGACAAAGTTAACTGGAGGTCCAACAACCTATCCAAAGGTTGTTCTAGACTCGAGGTGACCTAGTGATGCTATTGGACCTAACTCAGAGCTCGGAGGATGAAAGAACACTCCAGCTCAACCTTGCTAGAGCTAAAGAAGATGAATGTGATCAGAGAAGTAAGGGCAATGAAAATCAAATATAAAAGTTGGAATTAATCCTTGGAGGCTTCTTGAGTAATATAAAGTAATTAGGAATCAATAGAAGCACTTAAGCTTGAAGTTGGAGTTGCCAGAGATGTCGAAGCTCCGGTAGCAGTAGGTGTTGACCGTCAAAATTCAATTCTCGATGAAACAACTTGAGAATATGCTCAAACGCTTCCTGAGCATCTCATAATGCTCAAGAACGTGTCAATGTACTTAATGGATGATTGAAGAAATGTAACAAACTCAAACTGTCTAAAATGAATTCTGAGTTAGTTAGAACTCATGAGTAGGTGAATCACTCAATTGAGTGAGGCAAATCACTCAGTAAAGTGTGGCGATGGTAGTGAGATGGTTAATTAGATGATAGAACTCCTCTGGAGCTGTGTTATAGACAGCAGAGGTCTGGAGGTTAACTAGATTTAGGCGTTTGATGTATACAGGCTAATCGGAGGGAGGAAAAGACAGATATATATCGTGGGAAGATGAGGAAGTTGGAAATGTGGTCAATTTGATGAATGAAGGTCGGGAAAAGTCGAAAGTGACTTGCCAGTGTCGAAGAAGGAGATGAGAAGTTTGGAAGGTAACTAAGACTAAGCTAACTAATTGACTACCTAAAACTAAACTATGAAACTAGATAAGAAAATTAAAATAATGACTTGGAGGAAACGGCGAGGATGGCTTCGACGATTGCTCGCTAGAGCAAAGAACGAAATCAGTCTGGGTAGGGGAGCATTCCAAAGAGGATGGAAGGAGGGAAGAAGGGGATTTTGAAGCAATTCCGCCATTCGCCAAATGGAATTGAGGAAGTGGGGGTGAGAGAGGTGATCGACATTGTCGGAGTTGATCCAAGAAGCTAGAGAGTTGTTGCTGAAGTTGTCAGAGGAATAGCCTATGACCACATGGATTAAGAAGAGGGAAGGGATGGCCATGATTGGAGGAATTTAGGCCTATTTATAGGTTGCAACAAAGCTCAAAGACCTTGAACCTAAACCTAAGGTGCATCCAAAAACAGGTTAGCCTTCATCGTGTGAAGGATGCCATGTTAGAGAAAGTAGTTAGAAGGTGGTCTGAACCATTAGATGCAACGAGTTTGTTGGTTTGAACCTTGGTAGCCACGGAAAAGTAGTTCCATCATTCAATGTGTGCTCATCGAAGAAGAAAGTTCCCACCCATCGCCAGCCATTGATAATGAAGAAGAGAAGTGTACATATGATTGCACCGCAATCATAGGTCCTAATCAACCTAAATAATGTCTGAACCTATCTTAAATTATGGATATTGCACTCATATCTTGCATATCATGCATTGCATCAGTCTATTTAAAATAAGATGAGATATCCTGCTAGTTAATGATTTTATTGCTATTTATAGATAATAAAGTGATCCAGGATGGAGATAGTGGAATAAAGCAATAAAGGAAGAAGAAGATTGATCCAGATAAGAGGAGTGAGGAGGATAGCCTTATCCCTACCCTTAGAAACCCTAGGACAGCCTTCCCAAACCTAAAACAACCTCCATTAGGGCACCTTAGCCTCAAAACCCAAACATGGATAGCACTATCCATGTTCCTATCCCTCTCCCAAACACTTAGGAACCAAAACCAACCTTAGAAAACACAAAAACCACTCTCCAACACCTTTTAAGACGTCCAGACATCTGGTTGGACGTCTGATTTCTGCAGAATAACAATCCAGGAAGCCAAAACTCATACTGACACAGAATTGGACGTGTAATTTAGTGTCCAGACGTCCAATTTTGTAGTACAGGACGTCTGACCACTATCCTGGACGTCTGATACTGCTGTCTGGTTCCTGATTTTGGGTGTTGGAAGCCCTAGCTTGCCTATTTTAACCTAGGAACCCCACCGGACACCCTAAGAAACCTAAGTAGAGACCTCCTAAGCCTAGTCCAATATCCATAGCCCTACTTGTCCTATCCTTGACCCAATTGAACCATCCCATACCTAATTGGGTGCATCTACAGTTGATTGGGTGCACCCGAGCCCAATTAGATCCACCCAGGATCTAATTAACTCATACCTATTAGGGTTACCCTAGCCTAATCACATGCACACATCTAATTAGACTTGACTTAGACCTAATTAGGTTCACTCCTACCCAATTAGACTTTCCTAAGCCTAATTAGGTCCACACCTACTTAATCTAGATTGACCCAACCTATTTAGCACCTAATCCTACCAAAACCCACAACCTAGCCCTACGAAAAACACACACACGTACACCTTCCCATTTTACTCCCACCAAACCCATGCACACTCTCTTTGAAACCCTGAAAACTTGTGTCAAACCTAGATCCAAAAATTGTGGCATTTGCTATTTTTGGAGCCACCAAAAGTGGCAACCAAATGGAGCCTTCCATAAGGGCAAAGAGAGAGCTACGAAATTGAAAAATCTCCATACACTCTCCCATCCATACTCTCCATTCTAAACTTGCTTCCACCCTCCAAAACCTGAAGGCCGTCCTCCTCATCCTCCTCCAAGGCTCCATGGACGGCTAGCTAGAGAAGCTTCTCTCCAAAGCTTCAAGGACGGCCATTGGTAGAGAAAGGGAGCAACACCCTCCTCTCTCCACTTGGGTGCACTAGCCCCCATCTTCTTCTTCTTCTTGGATGGCCATGAAGGCTCACCCATAGCCTCTTGTGGCCGGCCATCTCTTTTGGTAGGCGTGTAGACGGGTTTGCATACCCAAGGTCTAGCCTACACCCTCACACAAGGCCGATGGCCCTAGTGGCAACTTTCCGGCGTGAGGGATTTTCTTCTATTTATATGCTTTCTAGTGTAGATGATGTGTGATAAATTTCTATGCATAAATAATGTTTCTGTGATTGATTGTCCTCATGTTTGCTTGCTTATATGACACTTTGGTTTGTTCACACCATGCAAGGCCACCATGGCCTCATTTAGATGCACATAGTCACTTAGGTTTTTGCTAGTTTATCTAGATCTAGGTTTCAATTTGCTTTTCGAAATAAAAAAAATCAAAAACACAAAAAGACAAAAATAGTAGCTTAGGTTAGATTTATGTTATAAAAGCTGATCCAAATCTCGATTCATTTTCACGCCTCCCAGAGACGAACGACTGGGACTCAAGTTCTAAAAAGAATAAAAATCTACGAGAGTTTCGTTATCACAAATATCTTTGACGAGTGATTTTTGCGACTATACTACGATTTCCAACGGTTTCAAAATACGCAAATTCCACGTCCGTCAATATACAGACCTATTTAAAATATAAAAAGGACCTGATTGTAATAAAAAGGACTTCAATGGAATAATTCCTAGGGACTAAAATGTAAGTCATAATTTAAACATGTAAATTAATTTATTTCTTTTTCAACTTTTTATATTAGGTTATATATATAGTAAGGAATAATATTATCGGTTGAATTATATTTTTGTCCCTTTTTACATTATTTAATTTAATGCTTAATATTAATACTTATATTATTAACTTAGGTTATAATTTACATATGAACTTAGTAAACTAAATTAGAAATAACTAAATTCAATGTATTAAGTCATTATTAAATAAAAATTGAGGAATGCTTATTATATCATAATTATGTTAATTTAAGGTATAATTAATGTCCTAACTCAATATTAACTTATTTGATAATTAACCCTAATTTTATGTTAGTACTAATCAATTAACTAGGTAAAGTATCTTATTTCAGTGAATTAGGAGCCATGATGAGTCCCTCATTATTGATTATGTTTCTAGATGGATTGAAGCCATACCCACACACACAAATGATGATAGAGTTGTGATACCTTTCATTCAAAATCATATCATCTCTCATTTTGGGGTACCCGATGTTATTATTTCTGATGGTGGATCCCATTTCAATAATGCCCATTTTCAAAACCTTCTTCGTAAATATGGGGTTACTAATAAGTATACAATATTTTATGTGAAAATGCCCATTATGCCAGTTCCTTAGCAATTTAATTACATTTAGCATTGTAAATATTATACAACATCCATCATCTTGTATTCAGATTAATTGTTGCAAATTGTATATTAATTGTCCTCTCCTATTGGCCAGTGATTGCATAGCAATCATGGGTCTTAATTTGACTAAATTAAGCTAACAGCCTAGCTTACATCCTGTAAATAGAGTATTAGCTACATGCATTGCATGCATGCTTGCATATGTACATTCTTAGCCTAATTCCATCATTTTATGGTCCAACTAGTAAAATTATCATTTTATGTTGAAGTGCCATAATCTAGAGCAAAATTGGAATAATGGATGCATCTAAAGATAAGATCAGAAGCCAGCAAGGAAGCAGGAGACAGGCACATGCCAATTTAGATAAACCCATGCAAACCTACTCATGTCCAAATAACCCAACACACATAAACACCCATACACCCCACTCACACACTCACACACACATGCACACACATAAATTGTAATTGCATATTCATTTATACTTTCATATACAATGTTACACATGCATAATACTTGTGTACACTTTTATTATAGCTATTCATATTTTTCCTATTTTATTTACACCTATGTGGACCTAGTAGTAGCTATTATATAATGGTATTTAATTGATTTGCTCTAGGCCCAGTCTGCTACACACTAAAGCCCACACAATTCTAGGCCCAAACACCCCACTAAACTAAACCTACTTAACCCTAGCTTACTAAGCCATAACCCACCAATCAAGACCCACCTAACCTCCACCTAACCTATGCCACTTCCCACGCCAACTCCATCTTATCCAAAAGCCTTGACCACCCCTTGACGATACCCTCAGCTTCTTTTGCACCTTAGAATAGAAGGTTCTATTCTTAAGTTGCACCCAAAAGTAGCCCTCCTAAACCTACACCATAGGAATACCTTACCCAACCCAAAGTTCTATAAAAAGCCCCCCATAGAGAGAGTGCATGCCTCCCTCCCATCCACTGTCCTCTCCATCTTGCTCTCCATGCACATCATCTTCCTCCTCGTGAGCTCCATGTTAAGCTCCTAATCCTCAGCCAATGACAAGCTTGTGCTCACTTGGTTTTGGATTTTCTAGGTGAAGAAGAGGTAGGCTTCAAGCTAAGGATCCTCTTCCTCCTCCAATAGACCTTGTACCCCCATTGGAAGAGACACTTATCTTCTTCCCCCATTCTCTTTTTAGTTTCTTTGTTAGCTTAGTATTTTCTTACTTGCTACTTGCTTTACTTGCACTTCAGTTAGTTGCTCTTTACATTCCTTACTTTTTAATTTCCCTACTAGTAGAGTAGATTTCATATTCAAGCATTTTAATACTTGCTTTTTGCTTTTACTTTGCTTGCTTTCTATGTTTCCACACACACTCACTCACTTTCTCTCACACACCACCATTCACTTCCATCACTCACACCACCACTCTCCACCCACCACCGTTACTATTGCCATCACTACCTCACACCACTTCACTTGCACACACACTCCTCCACTCTTCCATTCACACGTGCACCGCCCATTAGAAAGCCATCCTAGTAGACCCATTACCTTATACACCACCATTATACATATGGTCGTCCCATCTCATACCATCGTGCACACCAAGTAGATTTGATAGAGAGCACCTCTATAGAGCACACTTCGGCCACCTCCCACTATAGAGTATTTATATCCATTACTCTAACCTCTATCATAGTTATAACCACAAACC
The DNA here is from genome assembly GCA_037157565.1 of Thalassia testudinum. Lineage (NCBI taxonomy): Eukaryota > Viridiplantae > Streptophyta > Magnoliopsida > Alismatales > Hydrocharitaceae > Thalassia > Thalassia testudinum. Next base: position 66,491,564 of record JAZHRO010000063.1, read on the forward strand.
TTAGCACCAACACACACCTCATAACCAACATCACCGAGCCCCTTACCTTAAACCACATTAGAGACTTTGAGTACTACATCCTACATTAGATGGCTTACTACATCATTGTCTTCACCCCTATCATCATCACCATACATGACCACTACCATTTCTCACTTTCCCTGCACACCATTTTGCAAACTATCGCCAATGTATTAACCATATCGCCATTGTTGTATCCATTTATCATGCTTTGTAGTGAGTAGAGTGTGTTGTAAAAGTGTGTTTCCATCTTTGTATAAGTGGTTTTTACCACACTTTAGTGTAATGAAGTTGTTTTTCTTTTCAAGTTGTGTTCTATGTTGTAGTATGTTTTTGTGTGAAGTTTGATTTAGTTGTTCACTTGTGTGCCCTTTTCTCCCTTAATCAAAAGAAAAAAAATCATAAAAAAAATGAGGATAGTTGTAAAAGTGCTCTTATCTTTATTTAGTTAGCACTTGTAAATATATCCTTGTTTGTCTTTGCCTTAGCAAAAAAAGGACCATATATATATGTATATATATATATATAAGGAAAAAAAAGCCACCATGCCTTATTGCCTAGTCATAGTCACTCGTAGTACCCTCACCACTACCTATGGTCCTAGCCATTTCCCTCACTTAACTCAAAACATCCACTGTGCATATTACTTAGTCACCGTAATCACCTTCCCTGATGTTGTCTCGTAAAGTGTAGTTAGTTTTCTTTCCACTTTATCATTAAACAAAATCACAAAAAAAAAGGGCATTTCAGTTAGTCTTAGGTTTCACTATGTTTTTTAGGAAAAGAAGAAAAAAAATGGAAAAGATAAAAACCTCAAAAATAGAATAAAGGAACTCACTTAAGGCATTCAAGGTTCAAATCTAATCTAAGCCTCCTCATTGGATCGATCGAGACTCCCTCAATCTAATCCATTTCAAGTTTCATAATTAAATTTAAAAGTATTAGTGCTAAGGGCAATTCGAGCTACAACATGTTTTCAAAATGCATAACTTTGCAATCTTATCATCTTATACTTAACTCTGCCTTAGTAAACTCTTACAACTAGGGCACAGGGCGATGTACAGTTGAGTTTCAAATGACAAATCTAACCAAACGGATAGATTTAGAGCAACGATCATAGTCCGATGCTCCAAAAATCAAGTCGATTGAACCTTTGTAGCATCCGTTATGAGGAAAGGAAGATGGATGACCCAAATGGCACCACGTGGCACCATCCTAGCCACCCAAGGCCTCCTACCCTACTATAAAGCACACCCAACGCACATTCTAGGTCATTGGATCCTCATCCAACTGTCATAGAACTGCCATGTCACACACTCACCTCGCCTCTACTCCTCAAAGGGGCAGATCTTGGATGATCACGACTGTTGGATTGTCATCCAACAGTGAAGATCTCTCATGGCCACCACCATCAGATGGCCATCCAGCGAACGAAAGAGCACCCATAGGGTAGTGATCATGCAAGGGTGCTCTTAAGGAGGGGTTGCGGGCACAAATCCTAATCCACGCCCCTCCTCTACACGTGTGAAGATAAAATACAACTGCACAATCTTGATCGTGCAACTATAAGAGAGCCACGACTGCGCCTCAATGCTACTATCATCAGTAGTGAGCACGAGGGGCATGATTGGGTTCGTTTGATGGCGATCAAGCAATCACCGATATGCCACGTGGTATGCCGGATGGAGAGAATCGTGCAATGCGCAATCATATATGCGATTCACGTAATGTGAAGCACATTGCATGTGCAATTGTGGGCCATCAGATGAGGCGGTGGTTCGCCCTCACCTCGTCAGTGTAGCATGCACAGTTGCACATGCACGCTGCATGTAATGCATAAGCATGCAAGTACATGATCTGCGCGATACGTGCTATGTGCTGCACTTAAGGTGCTGGCAACTCAACAATCAATCTTTCATTTGATCTCTACAACAAGTTCATTGGTACACGTTCACAAAACAATGAAAATGAAAATAGAGAGAGGAACATATCATGGTGGTGGCAAATGGCGACGGTGAATGCGGTCGTAGCATGGTGTGTATGCAGTGCGGTGGAATTGCACAGTGCTGTTACCACCATGTGGCATGGTGCTCCTTGTCCTATCCAGCATGGCGATGATGGCGACTGTTTCAACGCGGTGGAATGCGGTCTGTACTCAGTAGAGCATGGTATATACATGGTGGTGGTGATGAATGGGAGGAGAGGAGGAGGGTGGTTGTGGAGGAGAAGAGGGAGAGGACGGCCTCTTTCTCTCATCAATGTAAGGTCATCGGCAATAAGAATTAGCCCTCCCCTTTTCTTGTGTTGTGATGCCACATTTAGTAGCTCTCTCCAAAAATAGAAGGTTCATTTGATTGCTTCCTAACAATGTGGATCTAAATGGACCCATTTATCATCATTAATCATCAATGAATGTGGCCTTAATTTGGAGGAGAAGTTGTTGCCCATGAGAAAGAGGGGGAAGGATGGTCGACCACCCTCATAAAGTTGCGATTTCCATTTTTGGAAGGCCATTTTGCACCCTTGTCCACCTCAAGACATTTTCTTGTTGACGGACATTGGGTGATGACTTAGGTCCTGCAAGAAGAAATTAATTAATTTAGGGACCATGACATCTTTGAATAATGCATTGCATGTTAATTCTAAAGATGCTTATGTATGTACACATTACAACTAGGACTAAAGATTAACACTAATATTTATTCTATATCAAATGCATACTCTAATGCATTCTAAGACATAGGAATTAGCTAACTTAGGCTTAATTATAGTCCACTAAAGTGGATTCGTCAAATTCCACCATGCCTAAGTTTTGCTAGTCCCGAGCAAAACACTACCCTGATGAGTACAACCCTCTAAGCTAGAAAAGATAAAGTAGGCAACCTTCATCTCTCAACCTTCAAAGAATTGATTTTGAATCTTCGAGTTTAGACTCAAAGGTACTCATGTACCGACCAAGATATGAACCTCTTTGCCCCTTTGGATTCCAATTAGCCTCAACCTTGGCTCTCTAGTACAGGTTTCATAGATTCTCAAGCCCATCCACGGTTTGGTAATCCCAGAGTTTTAAGTGTCTGTGCTTAGTGTGTGATTTTATTAATGGGCACCCACCATTGTTCTTCCTGTACATTCCCAAACTGGACTTACCCCTAACCTCTCTACACTCACCTCAGCTTGGCCTTACTCATATTTGGCATCTTTCTCCTCACCTTTTTTTATTTTGGGGTCTACCTCAAAGGCATATCTCCCCGTCTAGGCCTTTTAGCCTTTTATTTAATTTCCTCAATTGTTTCCATTCATCTCCAAATCATTTTTCTTATTTTTTATCCCACCTTCTTATTCCTCACTCTTTCAAATGGCTCCAACCCCCCTACAGTGCATGTTTTATTTTCTACTTTTATTTTGTGTTTGTTTTTTTTTATTTTTTATTTTGTAACACCCATATGTAATGAGGTATTTTTCTAGTACCCATATGTAGCAAGGTACCTTTTTTTCTCCATAGTGCCCATGTGTAGCGGGGTGCTTTAAACCTCCTACTCATTTTATTCAAGCACTCCACTCTTTTTTTGGTGATTGGCTCTCCTTCTTCCTTTCAAAAGCCTCCTCTAAGCAAGACCTAGAAAGCCTTAGGGCATAAAGCTAGGCTCTAGACACCCTACATCTAGGGGGCTACCTGGACCAGCGTGCCAGCTATACCCTACAAAGATCTCTTTTAGGTTTATATATAATTAAGGCGCATTTACTTAGAGTCTCCAACCCCGACCCTGATGGAACCCATGGTAAGCCCATTGTGGTTGCCAAACTATGCAAGCTCGTGTGCTTGTAAGGGGACACTTAGGTTACAAGGCTCCCCAAACCATGGGGTGGAAAAGTGAGTTAGATACTTCCGATGCTATTGACATAATACGTTGGCTTTTTAGTTTCCTCAAGAACTCGAAAATAGTCTATATCTTAAGTACACGAGTTTTTAAGCCTCTTACAGGCCTAAAGGATCTAAACTCAAGACTCTTCTTCAACCCCTTAAAGGTGGTTGGCAACTTGGCCTGCCTAATTTTTTTTATCCTAACTTAGATTGCATCCTCAAGCACGTAATGCTGATTGTTTCCTTTTCTTTTTGTTGTTTTTGATTTTTCCAAATTTTTACCTTTTTTTCATAAAAATGTAGAAATGATGCAAAAAAGAAAAATAAACTATAGAATGCACACCCCCATGCCTAAATTCTACAATGTCCTCATAGTAAAATGAACATACATGGGGAGAAAGGAAAGAGGTCACCTAGGTAGGGATTTATTAGAGTTGGGTTGCCTCCCAACAAGCGCTACATTTATATCGGCAGCCAGATGGGGAATACTTGCAAGTCACGTTGTAGATACAGGTGAATAAACCCTATAAATGGATGTAACAAGGCAGGCCTAGAGAAGGGGTAGCCCAAGATGTTGGTGAGCTGATGATGTAGAGTGATGCCAAATGCTCGCCAGACAAGGGTATAAGTGGGGTTCTCCTGGGCCACCTTTGGAGGTCACTTGTGATATGCATTAATAACAACCTTTGAGAGTACAAGGGGAGATGCAAAGGCTCCTCCAGAGAGTGTAGGTGAAGGTGGGGGATTTCTAAAGGGAGTACCCATGGGGTAATTGAATGACCTATACAAGCACCAATCCATACCCGCCATTCTACTACAGGATGTATTGGTCTGATATTATCCCCAGATAGAACGAACATGTGTAGAGATTTGAGCCAATTGTTGTTCTTTAGGTTGTGGGATATTCATTAGATCCAAGGAAGGCTTGGTGCACTCAAAATCCATTCCTAAGAACCTTACTAATTCCTCAAGATCCTTCCTAGAAAACCTGGTGAAAGAACTCAAATCAACCTGCTTATCACTAGTGATCATGTCAGAGAATGGAATCAAATTTTTTTGCCTTCAAGATTAGGCAAATCAGTGGTTGACCCCCAATCACATGCATTTGATGGCAAGTTGGAAGCAACAAGATCATAAATAATATTAATTCTATCCTTGGATTCTTTTTCTTCACTTAAATCCTCTCTGAGGGGTTTTTGTGATTCTGCATCAATCATAGTGGTTGCTTCTTCATTATCCTTTATTATTTCATGTGGAGGATTATTCTTAATGCTAGAAGTAGAGAGGAAGCCTGTATCTCTCAATTCTTTGATCTCACTGGGGAGAAAATCCCCAAATGACACATATTGTCCCCGTGAGTCACTCCATATTGTTAATGTAGATTCCTCTATTATTTCTTCATCCTCCTCAGAATTAGACTCCTCTAGTACTTGAGGTGCTGATTCCTCAAAATTTTTAAATTTTTCTTCTAACTGAGGTAGATCTATCTGGGATGATGGTTCCTCAAGTTCACTATTCACTTCCTCAAATAGATGTGTTTCGAGTGTAGATTCCCTAAGGATGGGTTCAGTTTCCACCTTGACATTAGTAGGGAGAGTGGGGTTGAAAACTTGATTATGACCCTAGTCATCAATGGTGAAGAAAATGCTATCATTGAGGTTGAATTCTTCCAATGGGACCATCTTCCCCTTTTTTTGGCTCCAATATAGCTTAGGTGGGTATTCTATGTGATTATCATCATTATTGGGTGGCCACATTTCTTGATAGGTGTCTAATGTGTAGCTACTCCTAAAAAATGGGTCCTTATTAGCATTTGGATCGTAAAAATCATTATGTAAATTGGGAAGAAAGGGGAAGGAACTGAGATTAGACTTATGAGAGTAGCTAAGGTGGCTTTGTTTGTTTTCCCAACTATGATCACTCCTTAGAAGCTCTTCCATTAGATCATAAATTTCATTTTGACATTTTTGGAACTCAAAACTAAAGGGAAAGGGGCTACAATCAAATCTTGAAGGATAATTAGATTGAGGTTTGTGTTCCCTAGGAGTGTTTGTCCAACCTTGGGAGATAAAATCATGAAAGGAGGGTGGGTTGGGTGTTTCCTTTCTAACCATGACTTCAGGAGTAGCGTGTCTCGCTCCTAGGTTCCACTCATAACTTTGGGGATGTATCTGACCAATACTCCTATAGTGGGCGTATAAAGGATACCATGTATTTCCATTATATTCATCAAAGGATGGATCATTTCGAGGCATGGGATCAGGGTTGATTGAGTCGGAATGTTGGTATGGCTAGGGGGTTAGGTTATAAGGGTAGGAGTTATCCATTTCTAACCACACACCAATACAAACACAAAACAAGGGACTCGCTTTTAATTGATTTAAGTCCTTAATTGGATTTGCAATTGGTCGCCAAACAAGTTAACCATGCATTATGTGCCCTAGGCCAACATACGACAGTGCCTAAGGATCTACTCCCAAGGAGGGTTAGCTAATAGTCAAGATTGTCTCCACTGGCACCCCGAGGCTCTAATGGAAAGCAACCTAGTGGCTCGTGGGCTAATTACCTTTCGGTGGGAGGAGGAGAGATAGAAGATAGTCTCTAGTGGGCCTTAAGTGAGGTGCTCAAGTGTAATGTGTGCAACTCAAGCGTGAATTTTATTTTGAAATTTCATAATCAAGTTTGAGCAAACACATTTAGCCATTGGTTTTAAGTCCAATCCTCTTTAAATAGTCCAATTTATTTTGGAAGATGACCGCTTTTTAGGTAGATTCACGCAATTTGGTGGTCTTTTCTTTAAGTCTAGAGATGCATATGTTTGTCAAGTATTGGATGCACAAAATTAGAAATTCATACCTTTCTCCAGCACTCTACATGCAATATGCAATGCAATACAAGGAATTTAAATCTAATAGTTAAGCCTTGTATGCATGCTCCTAGCGTCAATTTTTTTAAATTGGCTAAATCTTTGAGTCACACAAGTAATTAACTACCTACTTAGGCATGATCACCACACAGGAATAATGGTAGAGGAAGAAGAAGAGTCCTAATGTCTTAAGAAAATGGGGACACTCCAAAACCAGCCCCAAATTTTACAAAGGTGAGAAAACAGTAATAAAATGAACTAAAGTTCTCCCTAAAATCAAATCTTAATCTGATTAGGGCATGGCTTGTTTGTTTTTTTTGAAAGGCTATGGGTGGTGGCCTTTCTTCTTGGTGTGAATGGAGGGGCTCCTACCCCTCCTTTTTCTTACTCCTAAGCACTCCAACACCCCTGTAGTACCAATAATCACAAAGAAAATAGTCACTCCAAGTTCAAACGTGGTCTAATGTTATCCACACTTGGAAGAACAATAAAATATTCAATTCAAAATAATAAAACATTTTTTTAAATTTTTTTTGGTCAAAAAATATTTTAAAAAGAATTTCTAAATAAGGAAGGTCAATATGCTCGCATTGACCCCCTGACAATAAAATGTGTGGACCATACTCTTAATAGATTTCAGATTTATTACGAATTTTTCAAGAGAATATTGATTAAACAAGGAACAATCTGGAAAAAATTTCATCCAAATCTGCTTTGTGTAAAATTTTTAAAAATTCAAACAAGCCTGCAAAACAGTACTAGAAATCCAGATCGACCCCCTTTTCAGTATTTGATTTTTATTATTTTTTATATTTTGAGTTAGGCAACCTAACAGGTATTGATGGAAAGCTTATTTCATGCCTAAACTAAAAAAAATCTTTCTGAATTTTATAAGCAACAGAACGCTCAAAATAATTTTTTAATCTAGTCCTGTGATTTTCAAGATCTAAAGGGCTACAACCTACCTAAATGCAAGAACAACCAAGCAAACTTAAACTAACCTAAATGCTATGTACAAGAGACCAAGAATCAGATCAAATGAGAACTAAAATGATGCCTATGCCTTGCCTGGAAACGGCACCATCTGATCGCCAAGGAAAAATCAAAATAACGTTGTTGTGCAGTCGTGAATTGTGCAAATAGAAAAGGAGCAAATACAAGAACTACGTAGAGATTCAGGATTGTCCACAAAGAAGGAAACAACTCAGCAATCAATCTTTCATTCGATCTCTAGAACAACAAGTTCATTGGCACACATTCAAAACAATGAAAATGAAAACAGAGAGAGGAACATATCACGGTGGTGGCAAATGGTGGTGGTGAATGCGGTCGAAGCACGGTGTGTATGTGGTGAGGTGGAATCGTATGGTGCTATCACCACTATGCGGCGTGGTGCTCCTCCTCCTCCTCTCTGGCGTGGCGATGACGGTGATTGTTTCAACGTGGTGGAGTGCAATGTGTACATGGTAGAGCACGGTATATACGGGGTGGTGGTGATGAGTGGGAGGAGAGGAGGAGGAGGGTGGTCGTGAAGGAGAAGAGGGAGAGGATGGCCTCCTCCTCTTGGTTCCCTTTCTCCTCATCAATGTAAGGTCATTGGCAATAAGAATTAGCCCTCCCCTTTTTTTGTGTTGTGATGCCACATTTAGTACCTCTCTCCAAAATAGAAGCTTCATTTGAATGCTTCCTAAAAATATGGATCTAAATGGACCCATTTTTCATCATTAATCATCAATTAATGTGGCCTTAATTTGGAGTAGAAGAAGTTGGCCCAATCAAGGAAGAGGATGAAGGATGGTCGAGCACCCTCCTTATAAAGTCTCAATTTGCATCTTTGGAGAGGCATTTTACACTCGTGTCCACCTCCTCAAGGCATTTTCTTGTTGATGGGCATTGAGTGATGAAATTAATTAATTTAGGGACCATGACATCTTTGAATAATGCATTGCATATTAATTCTAAAGATGCTTATGTATGTACACATTACAACTAGGACTAAATATTAACACTAATATTTATTCTATATCAAGTGCATACTCTAATGCATTCTAAAACATGGGAATTAGCAAACTTAGGCTTAATTATAGTCCACTAAAGTGGGCTCATCATGATCCACCACTATAAATAGCCTACACCCTTCACCTTTGCCATTCATCCCTTCCTATGCCCTCCTCTCCTACTTTAGTGCTCAAGAACTCATGTTGAGTGCAATTCTAGTGTTCCTAAGCCTTGGGAAAAACCACTAGATAAAAAAACAATTTTTTCAATACCGCTTCTCACCCTCGTTGGTGGAGCTCCCATCGGTCGTCCTCTCACCCCCATTCAAGGAAGTGTGGATCACCACGATGTCGCCCTGCCTCCCACCTTCTTCCTCCAGCTTCGTCCTTCTTTTGCCTCCATCCTCCTTCGCCCTGGCACTGTTCGTCCCCCAAGCAGCCAGTGAGGGGATTCTATCTCTCTAACTTTTTCTATCGCTTTCTAGTGTAGATTTATTTATTCGCAATAGTTATCTTGTAACAAACATTTGGCTTGCTTTTTATACATATCTATTATCTCTCTCTCTTTAATTATTTTGTTGCTCAACTTAGATCAATTCTGACCTAATATTTTTCCTATAGAAAATCACAAAATAATACATATAACTAAAAATACCAAAAATAAATAAACCCTAATGCGATTTTAAATCAAATGTCGTCTCACCGTGTTCGACCCGAGACTCAACATCTCAGTTATAAATTTATTTGATCTCGGATTTTCGCGACTATGGCGAAGAGTTTTGAAAACCCTAATTATTCTCATGAATTTTCTAATCATCAGTTACTCATTGTATTGCCACACTGTATCACCCCTAAACCAATGGGTTGACTGAGGTCTCTAATCAAGAGATAAAAAAGGTCCTTTAGATGATAATCTGACCTGATAGGAAGGATTGATCTCCGTAGTTAGATGAGGCTTTATAAGTGTATAGCACAACCCAAAAAACAATCATAGGTATGTTGCTATACAATTGTTCTACGAGAAACCTTTCACCTTCCTATAGAGATTATGCATAAAGCCTATTAAGCAATCAAAGCTTGTAATTTAGACCTTGTGACGGTTGGTGATCATCATAGGTTACAGCTTAGTGAATTAGAGGAAATTTATAATAATGCTCATGAGAATTTGAGGTTGTACAAGGAAAAGTTGAAAGCCTTCCATGATAAGCACATTTCCCACAAATCCTTTTTACCTAGTCATCGAGTGTTGATCTTTAATGCCCATCTTAAGCTCTTCCTTCGTAAATTACATTCCAAATGGACTGGTCAATTTGAAGTTTTGAGAGTCCTCTATAATGGAGCTGAAGAAATCACTGAACCCAACAAGAATCAACCCTTTCAAGTCAATGGTCAATGTCTTAAACCTTTTCTTGAGCCACATGCTCTTGGTATTGTTAGAGATTGCTATATGCTCCATTAGTTCTCTGGGTTATGCCTGGCTGAAGGCATAATACTTAGTGCTCCTCTGGAGGCAACCTGAGATCATCTTCTGTAAATCATTTTATGTTTATCATTATTTGTTTTTCTTTCTATGTCTACTTCCACACTCTGAGTTTATTCTTCTTTATTCGACTTCTATGTTGTCTATTCTTTCACTTAGTCTGACTTTCACCTCTGATAGTTGTCAGAGACAGAAATCGTTCGCTTGAGATCTTTTGTATCTCCTCTATCTGACTCCTTCCATTACCTACACTATGTTGAAAGATAGAGTTGCATTACATTTTCCCCTTTGCATACAATGAGGACATTGCATGATTTAGGCATGAGGGGTGTTAAAGTTAGCTTTTTTAACTCTAAGTGTGTTAATAGACATAAGTATAAAAAAAATAAAATCAAAAATGTAAAAAGCATAAAAATACAAAAATACTCTTCCTTTTTGGTGAGAAGAAAGAATATTCTTTTGAAAAGGGAGGAAAGAACAATTTGAAAGGAAATTTCTAAGGAACTTAATCATGATAGTTTAAATTCTGAATTGATCAAAAAGAGTTTTGAATTTTTAAGTAAGAAATCCAAGTCAAAAATTGAAAAAATTTACCTATTATTATGTAGAAATATGTATAGAATAAAGAAATGTTTATGAAAAGAGAACCAAGTATCAGCATTGAATCTTGACTTGGGACTTATCTAATTAGACTCGAATACTTTTTAAAATAGGAACTTGTTTTTTTTGGTTCCTGACACAGTGTTTTAGAGTCATGACATGATGTAGTTTGAAGTATGTGACTTGTATATCCACCTTTCACTTTGGAAGTAGAGAACTAAAGTATTCAGATTTTCACATACGTGTCTCAACTTTTGGAATTGAATTCAAACTTTCTTAGTAATGGGGCTAGGTCATGTCCTTCTGTCTCATTGAACTTCTATTTTTGTATCAAACTAAGATGAGTAGTGAGACTAGATATTTAGAGTTAATCAAACCAAGAGGTTAGTAAGAAACCTTAGACCATAAGGCCTTGTAGGATATAGTTAGCTTAATCAATCAAGGATGATCTACTAGATTTGTGTTTGGTCTGAGTGTTGATGAATCTTGTTAGTTGAAACCAATGGTCTAGGAGTCAGAAAGTATAAGGCTTTGCTGTCCAGTTTCTAGTTTGCGAGCTAAGTAACCTAAGTCATCCAAACTTCACACACATTAGAATTCATTACAAAAAAATTAACCTACAACAACAGTGTACCTACATTGACATCAAATATGTGTTGCTGTAGGTTTTATTATACGTTGCTAACAATACATACTACACCAGCAAGCACCTTTAGGGTAAATAAAAAAATGATGGAGGGCAAATGTGTCTTTAGAGATCCCTACTACTCTACTTCCTCGCCACTCAACGCGAGTCAACCTCGTCCTCCCCTCACCACTCCTCCTCGACATGCATCAACCTCGTCCTCCCCTCACCAACGTTGCCTGCCCTCTAGTAACTCCTCATCCTCCTCCTTGACCTTCCCTCCTCCTCCCTTGTTGGTCCACCCACCACTGTTCGCCCACCTACACGTTGCTCGAGTATACATCGGCACCCTAACCTCCGTCAAGTTGACTAAATTTGATCGAATCCCTAACAATCTCTCCTCGGAGTCACCGCCCTGATTGAGCACTGCGTTCTTGTTGACTTAGGTTAGTTAAAGATCTCCCTCTATTCTTGCTCTCATCAACGATTATTGAAGGTGGAGAGATCTCTTTTAGGTTTTTGGATCTGATGTCTCACTTGGATCTCATTGACGTTTTTGTGTTGGATCAATCTCTAGTTCAGATTTTCCTTTCTAAGCTTTTGGAATCATTATTCAAATCGATCCCTCTCTTTCTTGATCTCTCCAACTTCATCGATCTCTCATTGTTTATTGATTTAATCTCCAACTTCATCAAATCAATCCTAAAGTTTCTGATCTCTCACCGTTCCATCGATCAAACCTCTACCACTTGATCTCTCTCTCACTCTATACATACTGATTTCTATCCCATGAAGTGATTTGGTTCTTGTGCAAAGTAGTAGAATGACGGAGGAGGAGGAAATGGAGTTACTTGCTAGCACATTGAAATGTATTGGGTTTGAATCCATTACTAATTTATTTTTATCTCCATATTAGGTTAGGGTAATTTCATGTTGAATATTTTGGTGTCAACGTCATGTAATTCAGCAAAATCATCACGATTAGAATGACATACTAAATAAATTTAAGATCAAGTTATTGACCTGTTTGACTTGTAGTTCTCTATTTTGCTCCTTGAGCATCGTTAGTTCTGCTTCAAGTTCCATGACACAGGCCTATTATAAGACGTGGTTCATGAGAAACCATAGATGCGCATGGCTAGCAGCCGAAGGTAAGTGGATAATAGCAATAATACCCAATTACTATTAGCAGGAGCATAATACCAAGTTGCAAATGATTAGAAAAAGACACTAGATTATGTGGCTTTCTATTAGCAACTTTGCTTAGATAGGAACTTCATCATATACAATGGGGGAAAATGCTACAGTCAAATAGGACATGCTCATGCTAATGCCAATGGCTTAATTAAAGGAATGTGAAAAGCAACATATCTTGTCTCAGTGTGTCAAATTGTTCTAATGATTCATTTACACAACTTATTTATCAAATATTCACAAATATTACTCCCAACAACCAGCAAGTGCAAATTGTAAGATTAGGATATGGGATTAAGGGCCTTGCTAATGATTCATAGTTATTTAAACCTTGGAGGCATGCTCCAATTATAGGTCAAGATTTTTGAACTTGATGAGATAGCATCCCAAACTTCTAGAATGTATGAGACTTTTCAACAAAGGGAAATCCATCATTAATAAGTGTTGGAAGATATATACATAGTTGGAATTGTGGACCTTGGTTCTAGTTGAGCTATTATGTGAGCATTCATCACCCCTCGTCTATTTCAGTGAGCTAAAAGGTGAGTAAGATCTATAAATATGTGTCCATGTAACCCATTATTTCCATGGGAGAAGCTTCAATGGGAAGATATTATGTTATTCTTCTCCAAGGAATAATGGTTACATGGACAAGTATAGGTCTCTCTCACCTTTTAGCACACCAAAATAGATGAGGTGGGATTAAAAACATGACCTACATGATACTTCAAATAGAATCAAGGTCCATAATCTTGACTATGTATAAATTTTCCAACAGTAAGAAGATATTAGAGAATGAAACTAAGGCAAAAACTAAAATGCATTCTTTAAGGAATTTACTATCTTCTGATTTCTTTTCCTATTTTCCTTCTTCCTTCCTTTGTTATAAATATTGGGAACAAAAAAGGGTTTGGAATTTCTAGGGATATCAATTTAGTGGGTGTTGGCCAAATTTTATATAGTTGCTGGGTGGTATTTCTTTTTGACCTATTATGGGGGGAGGGGGGGAATCAATGGATAGGACAAAGAGGAAATTGTTGATAATTTCATAAAGCAATTGCATTTGGAAGAAGAAGTGGAAGAGATTTCGGTGATGGAAAAGGATCTGAAGGATCCTATAAAATGGAAGTGCTGCATTTATTTTAAGGTTCTTACTGATAGAAAGGTAATGAATTGAGCTTTTTTGAAGTCTTAACAAAGGCCTAGGCCCTTACACATTCTCCATACCAATATGAATTGTGTATGCCACATGTAAATGGAAGTGTTGCTAACCAATCATTTCTTAACACATTATGCTTGTCTCATACATGATGTATGCTACATATGTAAATGCCTATATCATTTCCTTTAAATTCAAGCTGCCACTGATATCAAGCTATGTTTTTTTTGTGAGTTATGTACACCTTATCTAGGGATTACTCTAATACTTGTGCAATCATTCTAAATTTCAACACACAGAAGTAATTGACTATAGTAGATAATAATTTCAATTACAACTAAGTTGTTGTCATTTGAATTAATTCAAACAACCTAGTTTAGTCCCTACCCTCCACCCCACCAAAGAAAAAAATCACATCTAATCGAGGAATGTTTGATTTTGCTTTAGAAAGCATTAAACCAAAGTCAAATAACTCAAATGTGAATTGTCCTCCCCTAAAAGGCTATGCATCAAATTTGTCAAATTCATGGAAAATAGTAGGCAACTTTTCTCTACTTACTAGTCTTAAGGAATATATGAACTGATTAATCTATTTCTTTTTTGTCACAAGCAAGACATACCTGGGTTCTTCTTTAATCCTTTAAAATATTATCACATGCAATAAATTTCTTGATTAACAAATTGTATTCTGATTGTCTACTTCATTTTTGCTTATTGAACTTTTTTAAATTCATTTTGGCTTATTCATTTTGTTGTGAATGTGATATGAGATTCATTAGGCTATTTGTATCTAACCTCTTTTTGTCTCTTTGTAGGTTCTACACCTTCTCTATCAACTTTCTTTTTTTTGATCTCTATAGTTAAATGTGTTCTTTCTATCCTTTTGCAATTGATATTTTTTTCATTGTTTTTGTTTTTGTTGTTAATGAAACTATTTTTGTTATTATTGATGTTCTCAATGTTGTGTTCATTAGTATGCTATATAGTCCAATAGTAGAAGTTGATTTTCGAAACTTAAAGAGTAATAAATAAAATATATTATTGGGTGCATATCCATATACTTTTACACCTTGCATCAAAAAATCAAACCCTTTTAGAACATAGAAAGAACCATTTACAAATTGGCATTACAAATTATAGAAAGCCTAGAAGTAATTCCCATGTAGACAAAATATCCATCTGAACAGAAGTTGTTGTCAGCATGAATGATTGATGTGAAATCAAATTGTAGTTGAGAGAGTAGCAACCTTCTTATTTATACAAGGTTTCTTATATTTGTTTCTATTCCATACAATGTTTCTTTCCTCCCATACAACTGAAGAAGGCGTCTGATTAAATAATATCACTTGATGCTATTTTGTTGTGATGCCTAGACTCAAAATATAATAACTTGTGGTAAATGCATGCTTTTACATGGGTGATTTTTATTTTTAGTTGCACCTACTTTTAATATGACGATCATGCATATTTCTTGAAAAACCTGGCCTAGTTTCTTATTGTGGGGGTGGAAATGAAATTTGTGCTACTTGAAATAAAGAATGCTTGATGTTGTCTTTCGTACTCTTTATAATCTCTTAAGCTTTCGACAGGAACTAGAGGTATACTTTTGATTAGTAGTAGTAGTAGGTTGTCTCAATGACTTAGGATCTTGTCCAGCCATAATCAGGTGTCTAACACAATCTAGATCATTTCTTGACCAAGATTTCCTCCATTGAGAAGCAAATCCTACAATATTATCGACCATTTTTTTCATATTCCTAGGGACTTAGTTTTGGCCCAAATGGATCTTTAATCTAACCTGAGCTTTGAGGGACCAAGGAATTAAGATGCAAATCCAACCCAACTACGAAATATGGAATTCAACCTATTCTAATATCATGGAAATAACAATTAATAGATTAGGAAGTGATTGCCTCCATGAGAAGAATGCATTTCTAAATGCATATGTCCATGTAATACTTAGATTACTTATAGCTAGTGTTTTCTGTTTGTATAGACACAATATCTAGTAGAAAGGGATCCACTTTTCAAGATCTGCAAGACTTTGATTGTGCAGGAGGGGTACTATTTTCAGTAATTATAGAATCCTAAGGAATATCAGACCCCAGTTGGTCTTAAATAATGTTCCTCAGTTGCTTAGCATACACTTAATCAAGTTTGGCAATTACATTCTAATAGATTTTTGTATCTGAACAGGTTGATAAATATACTATGACTATAACCTGTTTAAACAAGTTGATAAGTAAACAAGAAGAGTCCCTATCCATGTTGAGATGTGTGATTGAGTTAGAATCCAGTTAGAAACTTGAATTTTCTAGTTTGTCTATTATGTAGTGATTTAGAGATTGGTTTAGAGGGAATATGCTTTATTGCAATCTAGGAATGATGGTATTATGGTGGTGGATGGAGATTGTTGCTTACTGTGGCAGCTAAAAATTCCATTGTAGGTGAAGATCTTCTTGTGGTTGTTGAGAAGGAGAAAGTTTGTGACCAAAAAGTTTTGGAGTAGTTGGATTGCTAGGGCTGATACGGGATGCAGCTTCTGTTTTGTTAGGGAGGTGAAGGGGGTTGCTAATTGTTGGATGCCTCATTTATAATGATATGGTTTGAATGATTACTAATCTCCAGAAATTGTTCCATTATATTAAAAAAAATAGTACAGTGCTTGGTTCCTATTGCTTGCAAGATGCTCGGTTCTTGGTCTTGCCTTATTTTGATACTGCAATCTTGACTATAACTTTTTTCTCTTCCTAGTGATTACGAGCTTTAGAAAGAACTCTATTTTCAGCAATAGCCATGCCTTTCTAGGATCTGATGAGTTATTTAAAATTCATACCATCGTGCAAGATAAGCCAATCTAAGCAAGGCAGGACTTTCAGCCGGTTCTTTAATCAGATAGGTTATTAAAATCAGAGCGTGGTACTAATATGAAAAAAACAATCAATATGCCATTCTAGAGTTATTACTTCATCAAATTACAAGAGCAATCTTTCCATGATACAAATTGAGGCTTTAGCTAGTGGAAAAAACAAATTGAATCCAATTAGAAACTTCCATCAACCTAACTTGAATTTTCAGGAATAATGAAATGTAAAATTCCAACATCCTTGAATAAGTCCAGCACATATTCCTGCTATTGATATAACAAGCTCATCTTGGATTTTGGTATCTTAACATTATTGAAGTTTTTCGATCTTCCCCAAAGTTTCATTTTAAATCCATTTTATAATTCATTCTTGAGTCTACCAATCTCATCCTTATTGTCATGGAGATGATCATATTATCAATAGCCAACATTTTGTAATCTTCAACCCATTCCTTTTTACACAGTACAATTTCCATCTTCCATTGATATTCCCATTTTTTTCATGGCAAGACTTAAACTCTTGAACCAAGCATGAGGAGACTGCTAAAGACTATTCAAAGCCTTCTTAAGCTTGTAATAATTCTTCTCATATCCAAGTAAAATCTACATATAGTGTTCCCCCTACAATCTTTTGTTAGGGAGAACATTCTTACTTCCAAGTGATGCAATTGCTAGAAATATTAATTTGCATGGACTGAAACACTCTCACAGTATTCACCTTTATTATGGGTACAATCACCTCAAGGTAACCTATCACATACTTCCAAGTGAACCATTTTTCAACCATTCTTGTCTTGAATCTATTAGTAGATGTGTACTTAATAATTTATAATAAGTTAAAGCCAACTACTTGGATATTCTAGGAATATACATCACAACACAAGTTTGATTCTTCATGAGTGCCTTCCTTTGATCTTGAATAGCTTTTGTCCATCTTGTATCAAGTTGAGCTTCAAACATGGATAGGGTACAAAAGTCATGGTACATGTTGACCCAAAAAAAAAAAAAATGTCGTTTGAGCTCCTACAATAAGTGCATCGTACATCTCTTTATCAGATGTCACGTAAACTCTCTAACTAATTTTTAAAGAGCAATAGGAGTATCTTCTTCAATGTCTACATCTACAGTCATCATCAACACAAGTCCAAAGACATAAGGTAATGGTCAACTCTTGCTTAATCTAATTTAAAGAGGAAACTAAATCATAATCAGTGGTAGAGTTAAGATTAGTGCACATTTCTATCTACAAATGTAAATTTTCTCATGTCTATGTTGGTATGCTTCTGCAGTGTTTTAGTAAAGTATAGCATCATAGTATAGTTGATAAAAGTGATACAACACCTAAATTTATAATGCTCGAAAAATTGTGAGTTTTGAGGTCGTTCGCAGGGAGCAAATATAGAATTCAATCACTAGTCACAATAATAAACAATGAACACAATAATTCACATTAGAGATATGCAATGAATAATCAAATATACTCAAAATGATATTCAATAATAGCAAATGGTGTCTCAAAAATCAATGGGACAAAAAGAATAATTAAAACCTAAAAATGGTGATCTGAAGCACCAATTAATTCCCACAGTCAAGCACATATCCTAATGATATTAAATATCTCAATGTTTCAAACCAAATCAAATGTTTCAACAGTTTTTCCAACCACTTAACCATGGATATCCACGTCAGCACAGTATCAAATACCTCTACAGTACCTCCGATCAACCACTATCAGACATTAGGCATGTGAGGCAGATGCTTAAGTCACTAAGCACAACAGCACAAAGCCTCTGGGATTTTGCTAGATGTTGAGCATAGAGGCATGCATCTTGAGGCACGGATACACATTTCCCAAGGCAAAACCTCCACCTCCCTCAAAATCTCTTCTCCTTTCTCTCTCTGAATCGGGTATAGGGCTAATAGGGTAATTGGATCCGGACAGAGTGACCAGACCCACCGACGTGCGATGGTGGGTGAGAAGTGTACAGTGCATGAGGAGGGGACCTTACCCCCTTGTGTCGAGGTAGCAAGGCAATGGAGCAAAAGCATTAAATAGGCTTTCCAAATTAGCATCCCCTGATGTGGGACTAAAATCCCATGCATTTCCTCGTTTTCAGCTAGTGATTGGTTTGTGCAATTGGAGCTACTGATGGCTTCTTCTCATCCAATTGAAGCAGTAGGAGGCTTCCTGAGCTTCGTCTGCATCAGCTTGAAGTGGTGGTGGCGAGGATAGTGCACGATTCGAGGTGAGCGACGGCAACGATAAGGTCGATGGCGACGAATTGACCTGAAACAAAACATGGGATTTAAGCCCCAATTAGATGGCTCAAGGGCATCGCTGTGGCTTAAGGAATGTGATGGTTGTGGTGGTGAGGAGATTGGAGGATTGTGGAGGGTGGTTGGTGACGGAGATGATGACACTATAGTGGGTTGTTCGATGGGGGCATATAGTGGATGAAAGGCCCAATAAAGAGAGGGCTTTTTGCTCTGATGAGTGTGGCAGAGGTTGGAGAGTGGTTGGCGTGTTGTTTGGTGTTCGGTGGTGGTTGGACAAAGCTCACAGCAGCTTCACCGGACACAAAGAAGACGGAGAGGGAGCACGTGAGTCAAGGGTCGAATTGGGGTCCTAGAGGTCTAAACCTAACCTAGAGAGAGAGGAAGTGTTAGACCTAATCTAAGGGATGAAAGAGAGGAGTTTTTGTGTTGGCTTGCCTAGTCGGATGCAAAGGAGATGAATGCCTTCGGTGAGCGAGATGGAGACGAGAAGGGAAGGAAGCCTTTGCTATGGCTAGCGAGAGGTAGACAACAGTGAGGAAGAAGAGGGCACTCCCAATTTGGTCATTGGGAGGCCATAGGAAGGCAGAGGAGGAGGGTTGCCAGAGCTACGGTGGAGGTGGCCAAAGAAGAGAGGAATTGGGGGATTTTGGCCAAAATCAGGCTTAAATAAAGGAGGATTAGGACCTAAAATGTGCGAAATTTGCACGTTTGCTTGCAAGTTTGGAAACCTAAACTCAATTTTTATCATGCTCACCAAAGCTCTAGGATCCATCTTAGGATTCAGGATCGAGTTCAATCGCTAGGGAATCTCCTAAAGATCATTCCCTAAAATTTTGGAGGGAATTGATTGATAAATTAAGGAGAAATCCTTGATTGAAGTTTGACGGTCTAGGTTTGAGGTCTGTTCACACTATTCATGGAGGTAGGGAACTAAATGCAAGAAAGGTGACAAAGTTAGTAGGATCTTGGTAATAAACTTGAAACCTAGGGGTCTAAGTGTAAGAAATAGAATTTATAAGGGCTAAAATACAAACTAGGCCAAAGATGAACTCTGATTGGGCCCAAATTTTTGTGTTAACCTAATTTGGATCCAAGAAATCTAGTGGTGAACTTGGATTTGAGTTTTTACCATGTTTGACTGTAAAAATTGCATAGAATCCGAAATTAGGATAAATTCATGTCTGAATCTCTATTCTTGGTCAAAAAGGGTTCATATGGTCAAGCCAAAGGTACCAAACCTCTTATAATATTTTTATATGAATTTTAGGAGGTTTAGATTAATTTTCTCCTCACCGAAACCTTTTCAATTTAAGTGGGGTTGATAATTAGGATTTTCAATACTATTTTTGCCCTTGAAATGAGTGAAACCTTGATTCTGTCAGTGTGAGCCCACTTCTTGTCCTTTTATGTTCATTTGACCTTTAATTAACTCTTGAGTAACCCTGTGGTTAATTTGCATTTGTGATGTGTTGTTAAAATAATAGAATTAACCCTATTTTCTGGTCTTCTTAAAATAGATTAGAGTGGAATTATGGTCGTCATGCAATAATTTAGGAGCATTTATCTCTTTATTCTGACTAAATTAAATTATTTATGTTGAATGATGCCGTTACCATCAGTCTATTAACTTCGTCCTTATTCTCCCCTCATTATCACTTTCAAACATAGCATTAATGGAAACATGAGTGCGCATGCAGCCTTAGGTCATGTCGCACCCGGATAAACGCCAATTTATCATCATTCATATGCTTTAAAACACATCTAGCTCTTAGGTTTCTAACAAAACAAGCAGATTTTTGGGCTGCTTATAGTCATTCTCTTAGGATAGGCATGCACTACATTATTTTTGTATTTTTACATCCTTATTTAAGTGTCAGGGATGAATGGACAGTCAAATCCTACAAACCCTGGCACCGAGAAAGGTAGAAGATGAAGGAGAAGACTAATTCAGTTGGATCTCAGCTGAATTAGTGTTCTCCTTCATCTTCTACCTTTCTCGGTGCCTAGCTCAACGTAGTTGAGATCAGCTCATCTCAACTTCATTCAGCTCACCACAGTTGGATGGTAGCCCAGGCCAGCTCATCTCAGCTCCATTTAGCTCACCTCAGCTGGATGGCAACTCAGGCCAACTCAACTCAACTGAACCCAACTCCTTTCAGCTCCTCCCAACTCTATTCAGTCCATGAGAGCTCTACTTGACTAGGTTTAGCTACTACCATTAACTAGCTAAGCCTAGTTAGCTGAAGTTCTCAACTTGCTCAGGCTAGCACTCCCAAAGACCTAACCTAGCTCAACTTGGTTGAGCTGAGCTACTTAACCTAAGCTAGCTAGTGAGTCTACGGGAAGACCATACCCAGCTCACCACAGCTCACAATAGTAGAAGCCAGCTCGGATTAGCTTGGCTTAGCAACTAGCAAAGAACTAGCTAGCTAAGCTAGCTAACGAGCTCATGTGTAGTCCTTTTCAGCAACAATGCAGCTCCAAGAAGATTCTTCTCAGCTCCTCCAGCCAAAACCCTAGCTCCTATGCTCCCTTCTCTACTGCTCTACTACCTAAGCTAGCTTAGCTCCACCAAAACCCTACTCATGGCCGGCCATCTACACCTCAATTCCCCTTCCTTTTGGCACCAACCTAATAACCACCACCACCTCCCTTTACACCCCCTCCTTGGATCCAAAAAGATGTGCCTCTTCACCCCTCAACCACCACCAAAAGCCACCTACATATGGCACCAAAATCACCCATAATCATCATGTCTTTTTGGTGCCAACCTACCCTTCCATCTCCACCATACAACTCACCATCAAACCCAATCTCCACCATTCATTTTTCCTTCCAAAACCTCACTTCTAGAACCCCCCCATTTGGTGCCAACATGGTGGTGTCTCTCCACCATGGACGGCCATCAAAAGGCACAACCAAAGCCCCTACACCACCCTTATTTTGGAGCCAATCATCTCCACCTTAGTTCCCACAACCACCACCTTAATCCAATCCTAGCCCTCCACTAAAGGCCACTACAACCCTCTTTCTCCCATCCTACTTATACCCACGTAACTACCATATTCCAACAACTTTGGCATCATATACTTTACCTTATATCCACCCTCATATTCAGCCATAAGAAGTAAAGAAGAGAAGATTAAGAGAGCTACCTTGTTCTCTTGGTGCCTTCTTCTTCCTCGCTTCTTCCTTGGTCCAAGCCAAGGATCAACCCTAAGGAGGATAGCCAGGTAGGAGAGTTCAAGGTCGTAGACATCCACCTAGGAGGACGAGAGAGGAGGAGGAGCACTTCATAGCAAGGAGGAGGCTTTCTTCATAGTACGGGAGCAGCTGCACTTGGAGTGGGAGTCATCTCCAACATCTTCATAGGAGTTTTTCTTTATTTTGTTGTAGTTTAAATTTTTTGTGTAGTAGCAAGCATTCCTTTATTTGGCAATTACTTTTGTGATACCATTTACAGAAGTGAGATCTCCAAGTAGACTTTGTAGAAATAGTTTTATTTTTATAAAAGCTCTTACCTTTCAATTGTGTTTTCCTTAATTCAAGAAATTTTCATTTTTTGTTGCACCCACTTCTACCCTCTAATCACCCTAGGCACACCTTCCTAAGGTGAGATTAGAAGTGTAGATTCAATTAGTATCACTTAGGCATAGTTCTATTTTTGCAATTCTGAATTTCCTTTGCAATCCCGATTATTTCCAAAAATCGTAAAATTCTCAAAATCCTAAAATGAAAATATAAAGTGAAGTTTTGAGATAGCAAAAGAGAGAATTTGATCATCAACTAACATATTTCCCCTTGGAGACCCTAGATACTTCACCCTATTTGGGTTATAAATTTAAAAGCAATTGCGAGCATGCACCTCTCAACGACACTAAGCATATTTTCGCTATCTCTTTTTGACATCGTTGCCGGGGAGGCACAGCTTAGTTGATTTCATATCTCTCTTTCTCTATTTATATTTTCACTAGTTTTATTTCATTGTTAATACTAGTGTGAATCAGGAAAGTGAGCAGGATTAGGAGTTATTTAGAGCAAAACCTCCAAGTTTTCTTTTCTTCTCGCATACCCCAGCTAAGTACCCCATGCCAAATTTTTTTTATTCTCACAAAATCTCAAAAAAAAAATTTAAATTATCTAAATAGGAAAAATTTAGGGTGGTGGAACCCTAAAATCAACTTTGTTGCTTGTTTACCTCATTTTTCCACCACTCCTTTCTTATTGGTGTCTGATTTTTGAAAATCTAAACTTCTGTCATGATTTTCAAAAATCAGGTTTGGATAAAAAGAGGTTTCTTAAAATCACCAAACATTGTGCAAGGAAGCCCCTTTGAGTTTTGGATAACTAGAAAAAATTAAAAAAATTTATGGACTGAATAAGGGTCAAACCCTAATTCCTTACTAATTTCTTACTGTCAGTGAATTTTCTAAATTTTTTCACTTATCATATTTGGATGAAATTTATATTTTTGGAATCCTTGAGAAAATATCTATCATATATAAAATTTTCAAAAATTTCAGAGATTGTTTGAGGTTTCTCCAGAATCAATTTTCTAAATCTATACTTATGCCTTTTGACATTAGTAAAGAAAAAAATTCCAAAGAAAAATCAAATAGTTTTAAAAAATCTTTAAAAAATCATTTTTGAATTCTTTTTCTTGTTTAAACCACCACCTAGAAAGATTTTATAAAAGGAGATTCATTTTAGGAGTTGCATAACTAGGATCTCAACTTTAGGGTTTTTAATTTTCTTTCTTAGTCACACATACAATCAAAGGAATTGGCTTTCACCAACTTACAACTTAATTGTCTTATTGTGTGAATCACTTTTCAACTTGTTTGAATTCTTAACAAGTGTGAATCTTAAAATTCACTAAACCCTTTATCAAACCCTAAAATCCTTCAACTTAATCCTTGTTTGTAAGCCTTATCTGTTTTGGCTTGGGCATCACATTTCTCGACCAATTTGCACACACAAAAAAATGAAATAATCAAGCATTACCCCCATTAACACCCTTCATTTCCCATGCACATTTACCTAAACCTAACTAAAATTTGATTGTAACTTAACCCCTAAGGATTTCATCCATTTTTAGGCTTGATATCCAGATCTTAAGTTTTCTCTAATTGTTCCTAATTCCCCTAATCATACCTAGTGTCTAAGACAAGGAGGGAAGTCAAATGATAGGTAAGGGTTTATACAAGCTCCTGGTGATTTTCTCAGGACGTGCTTGAGCCCAAGCCACCTCTTTAATCTGGCTAGGTTGATTTAGGGAAGTAGGTTCCGTTAGTGATCTCTTAATTTTCTGGGTTTTCAAGTCTTAGGTTATCTAGGGAGTCTACTATAAGTTAGGTTTTGGTTTTTGTTTGCTTGGATTGCACACATTTTTCTCTTTCCTTTTCCCTTCTCTTCTTCCGTTCTTCCCATAAGTGTATGCACGGGCGACGATCCCAAAATCCACAACTGGAAGGACCACTTGATCTGCCCCACACACCAGATGATCACTCTTTTCGCATTCCACTTCTTATAAAATGGAAAACATATAAAACAAGTCCTCTTCCTCTTCTGCTTTCCATTCACAACCCACCTCTAACCCACAATCTAACATGCTTGAATCTAATTTCCATGCTGATATCCCCATCCCTAACCTTCCTAATCTTGAAATGCCACCCAATGTTGAGATTCCTAATCAACAAAATCAAGCCCCCTACCTAATCCCTTATACATGATGGTTGAGCAACTGGCTCAACTACAAGCTAATCAATAACAGCTAGCTAGGACTGTCATGAACGTAGCCGACCAAGGGCCCAATCAGCCACCCCCTTAGTATCCTATCGTTCCTCTTAAGGATTTCTATGATCCTTCCAATTATGAGGACAGATAGGGGGTGGCCATACTAGAAGGGGACTTTGAGATAAAGCCAGCAATTCTGAACCTAATTAACCATTTTCATGGCCTTCTGAAGGAAGACCTATTTAGCCATCTTGAGAAACTCACTATCCTCGCACAAATGACCTGTTCTCATAATGTGTGAGAAGACTTATGGCTAATGCGGCTATTCCCTCTATCTCTTAAAGATAAGGCCACCAATTGGTTCAAAATCGTTGGCAGACCCATCAATACCTAGCCTCAGCTTAAAAGTGAATTTATGGAAAAGTTCTTTCTTATAGGTTGTATTAATGCCTTGTTCCAATCTATTACGACCTTCCAACAAAGATCTGGTGAATCTCTTCATGAATCCTGGGAGAGATTTCAGGAACTCCTAAGGAGTTGTCCACATCATGAGGTACCACTATGGTAGCTAGTGCTGATCTTCTATCATGGATTAGAACATCAATTGAGATGATTTGTGGATGCCTCATGCAGTGGAAACCTTTAAATAAGGATGTCAAAGTGCCTATCAATTATTCGAAGAAATGAGTGAAAACTCATTCAACCACACATCCATGAGCACATTTGGAAGAAAACCTAACCCTTCCTTCGGTGTTCATGAGATAGGCACCTATAGCCAATCAATTCCTATTACTCAAGATGACATCCAATTGATTGCCTAGAGACTGGACGAAATGTAGAACTAGAAAAAAATTGAGGAAAGAATAAAATTTCAAAAATTGACCTTGACCCACGCCTAACTTGTTGAAGAGAGAACACTGGCATAATGTTGGTGTCATCCCAGTTGAGACTAAATATTTTTCTAAGGCTATACCAGAAATGACCAGGACATATGATTTTCCTAATTCTTTTAGCCCTACTACTAAGAATATGTCTGCTCTCCAGGATCATTTTTGAAAATATTCTAATTCCTACAATCCTAATTGGAGGAATAACCTGAGCATTTCTTGGAGAGCTCCTACTCAAGTTCCCTTCCATCAACAAAACCAACATGGGTCTTATGGGCAAAACCAATATTCTTCTGGGCCGTCTCAAAGTGATATTAATGCCAAGTTGATGAAATCCCTATAGGGTATGCAAAACCAGATGTCTAAAGTAACTTGCATGGTGACCTCAATGAAAAATCAAATTGAGGTTACTCCAGACCAAAGACTTGCAGGTAATTTGCCTTCCTAGCCCATGCCTAATCCAAATAATTAAAGGAACCACAATCAGGGTTCAAATCCCAATCATTATCAGCCTCCTATCCAGCTAGCCCCACAACACCCCCCAGGTTTCCATCAAAACCAGGCCCCCCGCCATCCTCCTAGCAACAATCATGCTACCAATGCAGTTACTCTACAGAGTAGGAAAACCGCATAAGATCCTGAGCCTTCCACATCTTCACCTAAAACCCACCCTAACAAAATGCAAGTTGACTCTTTTCCCACCCTTTAGGAAGAAACCCAAAAAGATCAAATTGATTTTCAAGGAAAGACTCCCATTCCTTTATCTCAAGCCTTACACTCCACCAACCCTAAAAGAAAGAAATCTGAGCCCACAACTGAGGAACTCATGGATTTATTTAGGCAAGTTCACATCAATATCCCTCTCCTAGATGTCATTAAATACATCCCTGCCTATGCTAAATTTCTTAAAGGTCTTTGTACTCCAAAAAGGCAAACTAAAAATCTAGGAAGAATTCATTTATCGGAGACAGTAAGCTCTATCATTTAGAGTAAGCTGCCTCCAAAAATGAAAGATCTGGGCACTCCCCTAATATCAGTTGTCATTAATGACACCAGTTTTGATCGCACCCTGCTTGACTTAGGTGCCTCTGTTAACGTCATCCCCATTATTTTATTTGAGGAGTTTAAGATCGGTGAATTAAAACCCGCCGAGGTTACCCTTAAATTAACCAACCAATTTATAATCAAACCCAAGGGGATAGTCGAGGATGCTCTTGTTATGGTCCAGAATTGTATATTTCCTGTTGATTTTCTGGTCCTTGACATTGAGGTACCTAAAACACTGAAGAATTCCTCCATTATCCTTGGAAGACCATTTTTGGCCACCGCAAAAGCAAATTTTAATTGCCATACAAGAAAAATGGATATTACCTGTGATGGCCAAACTGTTACTCTTGATATATTTTTAAAGCTTCCAAGAGATTCCATGAGGATGATTTTTTTGAGAATTTGGATTCTGAAATAACTAACTTGGTGGAAGAAACTATGCTTGTGGAGTCTTATCCCAACCACAATTTCTTTGATGATTTCGACTCTGAATCAATGGTTGGTGACAACAACACCTTGGACCCTTGCCTTTCATTAACTCCCTCCTGATTTAACACCATCCCCTCTGATTTCATCTAACCCTTCTAACCTTCACCCATCTCTGGACCTGCAACTTTCCTGTTCTAAGTTTGGCCAGTATTCTGACATACAACCTTGGCCAGACTCAAATTATCTATCTACTTTTCCATCCCATTCTAGACTCCTTACTTCTACCACTTATCTTTTAGGGCATCATAAATGCCAGTTTATCATCATTCTTATGCATTAATACTGATCTAGCTCTTAGGGTTTTAATTCCACAAATGGGTTTTCGAGCTGCATTTAGGCATCACTTAGGATAGGCATGCATTGCATACTTTTTGTATTTTTAACATATTTATTTGAGTGTTAGAGATAAGTAGATAGTCAGATCCTTAAAACCCTAGCACTCAAGAAGGCAAAAGGTGAAGAGAAAGCTCATTCCAACTGGACCCTAGCTGAATCAAGCTCATCACAGCTGGATACTAGCTCAACTAGATTGGGTTTAGCACATCTGAGCTCCATTTAGCTCATCTTAGCTGGATGGCAGCTAAAGGTAGCTCAACTCAGCTTAACTTAGCTCAGATCCAACTCAACTTAGTTGAGTCTAGCTCATCCTATCTCCAATCAGTTCATTAGGAGCTCAATCTAGCTCAACTTAGTTGACATGAGTTCACTCCAGCTCCAATCCAACTCTTCCCAGCTCCACATAGCTCACGGCAGCTGAACTCTCTCTAGTTTAGCTACTACTTGTCAACTTAGTAAAGAAGCTAGCTTAGGAGTTCTCAAGAGAAGCAGGTCCAACTCAACCTAGCTCCAGATAAGTTGAGACCAACTCAACTTAGCTCTACTACTCAAACTTAGCTACCAACCAAAGAATTAGCTAGCTAAGTTGAGTAGCCGAGCTCTTGAAAGACCTCTTTAGTCAGAATCAGCTCTGAGAAATTTCATCAAGTTCAAGATAGCTCCTAGCTACCTTCCTCCAGCTAAACCCTAGCTTCCTCTACTCACCAACAAGCTAACCTACCTTAGCTAGCTAACCCTAGCCCCTCTCCACTCCATGGCTATCCACCTTCACCAAAAATCATCTCCACCTCATCCCCTTTTTCGTGCCAACCCTAATCAACCACCACCTCCTTCACACCTCTTCCATTTAAAGCCAAAAGGAGACACCCTTCCACTACCATAGCTACCCATAACCACCACCTTAAGTTGGTGCCAAAACCACCGACCCACACCCCTTCAAAATGATGCCAACTCTACCTCCAATCACCACCATCCAAACACCACCATAATCTATCTCCACCATCCACATTTTTCCACCAAAGATAAGCCCTTAACCATACCAAAATTGGTGCCAACTCAACCTAAAGCCTACCACTCTACATGCTCTGATGTGGTAACAAATAACACCCACCATAAGATCACCTAACTAACCCCCATAATCCCATCTTGACCCTAGAACATCTCCACACCAAAACTAACCCCAACTACACACCAAATTGGTGCCAACTTACCTTAACCACACATCCATGCATCCCCCATCTGGTGCCAATTAAGCCTAGCCATAGATCCACATAACCACCACCTATAACTCCATCCTAACCCTAGATCATCTCCATGCCAACCCTCCTAAACCCACCTAAGGTTTGCTCCAACCCTACTCTACTCCACCATAACCACCACTCAACACAACCCTACACTCCACACCAACCCTAATCTACCCTCCCTCCATTAACCACCTTAATCCTTGAAATCTATAACACAACTCCACCCTTAACCCTAGTTGACACCAACCTCCACCCATCCACCTTATAAAAATACCACTAATTACCCATCATATCATCACCCGCGGCAATATCATTCAAGCATACTTCCACCTTCACTCCATTTCCAACAACTAAGAAGAGGAGAAGAAGAAGATTAAGGGGGTGCTCTTGCCCTCTTGGTGCCTGATGTAGACATAATTATTGAGGATAAAGTGCCTTTTCATGCATGTTCCTAGGCTTAGATTTGCATTTGATGTTATAAATATTATGCATCATCCTGCATTTAGAGTAGTTGCGTATATTTTAGGTTAATTATGTCCTTTTTATGGCTAGGAGGGAAGAATATTTATTTTAGGGCCTCAGATGGACTATATGATCATACGAATCTGATCAGGACGACGATCGGAGTCTAACACCTCTGAAATCATTGAGATTAGAATGCCATAACACCTTATGCAGTCCAAGGAAGATCAATGGCTAGAGGGCAATGCGACAGCCTTACAAGCTTCGGATGAAAAATCTAACTGTATGGATGGATTCAAAGCGACGATCATAGTTCGACAACGTGAAAATCACCTCGATCCAAGCACCATGGCACCCTTTGCAATAGAAAGAAGATGGACGACCCAAATGGCACCACGTGGCACCATCTAGGCTGCCCAACATCGGCCATCAATGACTATTGGCACCCCCTCATTATCTTCACCTTCAAATCCTAACCATTGGATCATCATCCAGCGGTTAGGAAGCCTCCACGCCGTGACCTCAAGAACTCCTCCTTGTGACAATCCTCGGCCACAGCACATTGGTTGGGATGTTATGAGTCGTGTTTCGTAAATTAAAATCGGGGTTTGGAGAACCCGTCATCATACTTCGCAAAATGCATTTATCAAATACAATTTATAACCAAAGCTCCAAGGGAGTCCCGAGTCGAATACAGGGAGGAGACGTTTACTTTGTTTGAAAATCACGCTTCATTTTGTTTCATTTTGGTATTTTGAGGTTTTGTTATTTTTGTGTTTTTGAAATAAAAAGACAAGCAAGATAAGTTCACAAAATGAG
The DNA here is from genome assembly GCA_037157565.1 of Thalassia testudinum. NCBI lineage: Eukaryota > Viridiplantae > Streptophyta > Magnoliopsida > Alismatales > Hydrocharitaceae > Thalassia > Thalassia testudinum. Next base: position 66,521,531 of record JAZHRO010000063.1, read on the forward strand.
ATGGAACAAATATGATATATCACTCCAATGTTTATTACAATAATCTACGAAAGCATAAAAGAGATAGGGGTGAGAAGAAATCTCCTGAATCAGCCGTTTCGCGAGACGACGGCGCCTGGAGGAAGCTTGGATAAAGGAGGTGAGATGTGGGATGATAGAGGTGAAATGCAGGAGGATGTTGGGTAGAGAAATGCTTCACCGAGGCTCTGGAATGGAGGTAAGGAGACTGAGGTGATCTTCTACCGAAATGAAGGTAGGAGGATGGCTCCAAGGCAACCTATAAAGGTGGTGGGATGAAGGATGAATATTTGGTGGGAAATAAGAATATTACACTAATAGGAGACCTTTGCAGACTGAGAGTAAGCTCTAATGGAGCTTTGGTAGGCTACTAGAGCTTAGGAGTAGGTGGGAGTAGAGTAGGTAGAGATGAAGAGGAATGAGGGGTGTAGAGGTGTTTATATAGTGGTGGAATGGAGGTGGTTTGCATGCATGGGTCTTTAATGACATCTAAGACATCGTTAAAGACCCACTGGAGGTGCTGCTATAGCATCTACACACCTTGTTTGGAGCTTGGAAGCACGGCTGCAGTTGGCATATTGTGCGACGATCATCAGACATTGGATCGGACATGGATGGCTGAGATCGCGAGGAGGAAATGTGTGCTCGCTCATGTTTGAATTCCGCACCACTAGGGCATGCGTTGGTAGCCATCGAATCATTAATCACACGGCTGAGAATCACTCGCAGATCATGCCTCATTGATTTGAATCTCGCACCTCATGCGATTGTGAGGATTGGATGGTAGATGCGGCTCTCGGTCGTCTTAACTGCACGTTCCTGTTGGCGTGCCTACTATTTGGCATGCATCCTCGCATCGGTGGGCGATGTCAGATCGTGCGTGAAGAATGTCTATTGCTCAATCAAGATCGAGCGGCCCTATTTTAGCCGATGCTGTAGCGGGTGCGGTGGATTACGGCCCAAACCCGTGCCTCTCGTTTGAGGAGCAGGTGCTTCACCGTTGGCCAAACTACCACTTTGTCTATTCGAGAGCGGTGCGGTCACATGCCTTGACCATTGGATGAAGATCCAATGGTCAAGGCGAATCCTTCCTTTAGCTGCTTGAGGCCGGGTGGTGTAAAGTGCCCTTCAGTCATGGGAGTGCATCTCAGCCGTTGGATTGAGATCCAACAGCTGAGATCTCTTCTTGCGGCGAGGCTGGGGATCCGATGGCTCAGGTGGGGTGGCCTGGATGGCGCCATGTGGTGCCATTTGGGCTGTCCATCTTCTTCTTCTTGTAGAGGGTGCTACGGTGTTCTGATCGGGGTGATTTTTGCATTGATAGACTGCGATCGTCGCTCTGGATTCATCCGTATGGTCGGATTCTTCATCAGAAGACCGTAAAGATGTCACACTACCTCCTGGCGATATAAAATGGAAGAATTAATGTACATAATACACAACTATCCTAAATGCCATGCAATGGATGTTATGCAGTATTTATAGCATGATATAAAATGCTAAGCCTAGGAACTATCATAAATAAGCATTTTATCATGAATTCATGTGTGTTTATTAGATGTCGGCCTCCAAGGGAGGGGCACGGGTTTGAATCCTCGTAGCCCCACAAATTGAGGATTGGAGGCTTACCGTCCTGACGCACCACAGTGCACGCGTGTGCACAAGCGACACATGCCAGCGCATGCACGCGCAAAAAGGAGCACGAGGCACGGGAGTATGATGCGCACACCAAACGGGGTGAGGGTTGGCACAGATCTTCAGCGATGATTACAGTCGTCACTAATGCCCTATGCGCGAATTCCTCCTCTTCCTTCCACTATAAAAGGACCTACCCCCTCCATTCTTCACCATCTCTTCCTTTCTTCCTCTCACCACCTCCAAGGCTCTAAAGAGAGCTTGTCCCAAGACTAGGATGCTCCTCTAGAGTAAAAGTCAATTTTTTTTCCCACCTCTCATCCCCCTTCGTGGAGCATCCTGTGGCCGTCTTCTCACCTACTTCAGGAAGTAGATCCTCGCCGTGACAATGTCCCACCCCATCCTCCTTCCACTGCCGTTCTACGTCCCGCTACTCACCACCTTCATTCGGGCGTCGTCAAAGTGAGTCATCCTCCAAGCGACCATCGAGGGGGATTCTTCTTGTCTTTATCTATCTTTACCGCTTTCTAGTATAGTTTTCCTGCTTTCCTAGTTGTAACAAACATTTGTTTCAAAATATATGACAGTTTCTCTTTCTCTCTCTCTCTTTCTTTTATATTTTGCAAGTAGATTAGCTAGATAAAATTTCATCAACCAGATCTCTTGCTCTATTAAAAAAATAAAAAAATTATAAAAGATAAAAAATGACAAAAGAAAGTGAAACATGTATTTTTCAAAACCAAACGTTCGCCTCCTCGTGTTCGACCCGAGACTCACTTTTCAAGTTTCAGTTATAAATATTATCTGATCGACAGATTTTCTTGCGAATCGAACTATGATGACAGGTTTTCCTAACTTGAACCCTTTACGCATGAAAATCCAATGCAATCATTTTGGCGCCATTACCGGGGAGGTAACGCTTTTTGGTTTTTTCTCATTTTCCCACATTACTTATTTTTCTAACCTACCTTTCTTCTTCAATTGATTGTCTTGCAGGAACCCGGTCGAGGAGTCGAAGGTGGTAGATTGGAGTAAAGTGCGGGTAGAGACATTTGTAAATTTTCCCCCACTTCCCCACCCACTAGATCATTTCGCCACCTTAATAATCAATACCTAATCTACTTTTGTGTTTTCACAAACCCAAGGATAGAAATTATTTGTGTTGTTTGTCACTCCACTCACCTTGCCATCTACATAAATTAAAAAAATAATAAAAAAGTTATCTGATTGTGGGATTTTTTGAAAGAGATACACATTAACACCTACAAATCTTGACTTATGGTGCACCACTTCACATCGATTCTACCACTTAACCAGAATCTGACCTGTGGATCTGGTACACACTAACTCAACACACCAATATGTGAGTGGAAAATTTGACTAGGTTAAGTCTTTTTGTGTGCCTTAACTAAGTGGTACAATAGGCCAATTGATTAAGCTGTTTGGGTCGCACCACTCAAATTAAAATTGATTTATCAAGTAGCTTGCCAATTAGGGTTGATTTTTAGGACTGAACCAGGCACTCCACATTTTATTTCTTATTTCTAAATGAATATATCATCACCAATGCTTTCAAAACCTGGAGTGTTCTACTAAACCTTGATTGAACGAACCTAAAAATTAAACCCTAAAGGCTACTAAACGAGGTTAAACCCTAAAAGTCACTTCATCAAATAACCTTATTTGCAAACCTTGGATGTGCACGCACACACATTTTAATTGATCATTAAGGGCACAACTCATCAAAAGGGCCCATCACATTCTAAGAACACAATCATCCCAAGCCTAATTAAAACTAAGTAGACGTTGGCCTTAAGGATTGATTCGCTCTTCGAGGCTCAGATTGAGATTGTTTTCAATTAATCTGCTTCTACTGGTCCATCTGATGTCTAGCTAGGGGAGTAGCGTCAAACGACCATCGTTGGGGGGTATCAAAGGAACTAGAGTCACAAGCTAAAAAAAGAACCTTCTCCCCAGCCCCTCCCTCTAATTGGTTGGATTGAATGGATACAAGTAGACCAAATCATTTATAATCTTAGGATGAGTCCTAGGAGTCTATAGGTCTTTAGGCTACTCACATAAGGATAGGTTTGGTTGATTGTACTGTAGGGCACCTTTCTCTCTTCAGTTTTCCCTCCTACTCCACTATGTATTCTTCTACATCACACTCTCATTTCCAATCCTACCCTCCTACTGCCACTTATCCCCATGATGATTGCTATCCCGACTCGACTTATGATTACCCATCTCCTAGCTGGGATAACTTTGATTGGGGATATGAATTCGGACCTCAGTGTCCAGGGCCTAACCCTGGACAACAAGATTATGATTATTATCCTTCTCATGCCTATACTCCACCCTTTGATGACCAAACCAACCTGATCTACAATCAGGAATGATATGATGATTATAACACCTACCCTCCCCAAAATTCCACTGAATATAGGTTACCACCATTCTTTGAACAACCTAAGATGACCTACTATCAGGGAGGACCCTAAGAACCTCAACATCTTGACTCCCATAGAATAAACCCAAACCCACCCAACCCTAAACTGAACCATTCGATTCAGGTGAACCAAGTCCAAGACAAGGTGTTGGCTAACTTGAGGAACACCATCCAATCTTTAGAAGCTCGGCCAAAACCATGCACTGAAGCATTAGAACCTATGATAAAAATGATTGATGAACTAAATAGCTCTTTATTGGATTTGCTCCAGCATGTTAGGGATAGGGGCCTGGGTGAGTTTCTACTTGGAAAATTGTTGATGTTGAGGATGAAATTTGTGGTTGCCCTAGTCCAATCTTGGGATGATTCTCATGATGAACCCCTTCAGGAGAGCTAATGTCTGAACTTACTCAGGAGCCTATCGAGAGGGATACATTTTCTGAGACTGGAGATGACTAGGTTGGTCTAGAGCAACTGATTGAGGATGAACCAATTTCTTCACTCGAGATCCCCCAGCCATGGAATGACGAAAAATATGTCTCCGAGGACCAAGAAATGACATATGATTTTGAGATATATATAAATGAGGATCAAGAATTCTTTAATTTTGAGGCTAAGGAATCTCTGAGTGACGTCTTACTTGAAGTTAAGGAAAATAATTTTAGTGAGACAAACAGGCTCGAGGAGTATGACAAACCATTTGATAGCCTAATTATCGAAGATTGTGATATGATTGGGGCTAACATAGAGGATACTGATCCTAATATAATAGATGATCAATCGGTAGCCCTAATCTTCAATGACACCCCCAAGAGCTGAATGATCATACTTTTGAGATCATTGTGCCTAAGTCAGTTCTGATTCAGCCATGATTTCTGGACTTGGGTAAATCACATGGGGTGAATGATGTACTAGAGGTCCCGAAACCCAAACACTTGATGTTGGAGGATATGACTTTGGAAGTGAGGATATGGGAAGTTAACTTTAGGGAAAACAAGAGTTTGGATTTAAGGCTTCCTGTTGACCTAAAACCATCTACTTTCTACCAGGACCCTTACAATATCTTTGATGTGCAACCCAAGCTCGGAATAATTTACTATCTTCTTGAGTTGAACTTTAAGTGGACACCCGAGTTGAGTGAATCAAATCTACCCATTGTCCGTCACTTTAGTCTTGGGTTGCACACCACCAAACCGCATGCCTGGCCCTGCAAGCACAATAATCTTCGATTTTGGGTGATTTTTATCTATAATCTTAGAACCACTCGACCTTGGGGCATGGGTTTGCACCACAACTTGGTCCACATCTGTGGACATCTTCTATTGGCGGGTCTAAGAATTAATCTTTTGATTTTGATTCTGACCTGTACTTGTGAATTCTTTGTTTCTTCCTTGTATGTATTGTATGCCTAGCTAAAGGTATTAAACTTAGCACGTGTGCATACTCCTCTCTGCGGAGCTGACTGGATTTTCACGAAATTCAAGTGATATTCTATTTACTCCGCCCTTTTCATGTCTTTGTTTTTACAATGAAGACATTGCATCATTTAGGCATGGGGGTGGATAACTAATTCCTGAAATCATTTTGTTAACTCTGTGAAAATTCTTTTATTTTTTAATTTCTTAAAAAAAAAAGAATTAGGAGAAGAGAACTTAGGCATTAGTTGTTATTAACTTTAGGAAATGATACGATAGGACCTAAGTGCTTAGATTCTTCAAGTCTTTGGGCTTAATTAGCTCAGTTGTCCACTCGAATGTGGACTTGGTCATGAGTCCTCACCAAGTCAATTTTATTTTAAATTGGGAAATAAATTGGGGTGATAAGTACATGACTTATCAACCTACCCTCTGATTTGAGGGGACTTTAGGTCTACGCATCTACACATTGTTTGCACTGATTCATTTTTCGGTGATTTTTACGGAAATTGGGTAGCTAATGAACTGTCTAGGATAGTATGGCTAGCAAGTTATCGTGGGTAATAGCTCATTGGCTAGTTGTTTAGAGCCTAGCTACATGACCATACTCATTCTATTACTTTTAGGTAAATCTTAGATCAGGGAAGCCACCTATTTAGAAAAAAAGAGAAAAAAAGAAATACTTAGAATAAAAAGGAAAAAAGAAAAAAAGGAGAAAATAAAAAAATAAAATCACACTTCACCGAACAAGTATGGTTGTCAAGTTGCCATGCGTAACAGCCCATTGGCCAGTTGTCCAGAGCCCAGCTCGTAAAAATGCATAATAATTCCCAAAACACATAGGGAAGAAGAGAGGAAGTAGAATAAATCGGGGAGATATACACTGGGTTCACCCTTATGTTGACCCCCTAAAAATTTAAGTAGGGAGAAAGCTACCGTTTAAAAGGATAAACCTTTAAGTAGAAACTCTTAAGGCCACCTGGGGTCATAGAAACCTAAAGTTCGTTTTAACGACCGCCTAATGAGTCATTCATTCTTTTGACAAGATACCTAGCATTTAGAGTCCTTTTCGAGTCTTGGGCAGGTCGAGTAGCTGTAAAAAGTTATCCTGAAACTCTTAATCTCCAAAAGCCCAAAGGAAATTAGAAAAGAAGAAACACAAAAAAATGTATCTTCCCTTTTCAAATAAGGTGAGGACTTGGGCGGTCTACATTCTGGCATACACCCGGGTACTATTGAGTTTTCGCAGTTAGGACCTTATGCTCATGCGCTAAATCGGTGTTTTAAGATTGTCGTGTTGTATATAGCCAAACTAGCACAAAAACAAATAAATTTTATTACTCGAAAAGGTTCTGAGGTGGAACATAGGGAGTAATATGGAATTTAAAGCTCAAGATCACAATTTAAATCAAGAATAAAGAATGCAATAAAGATAATGTCAGGATCAATATGCTAAAAAGAATGGAGTAAAATGGTGATTTAAATCACCAATTACACCTCACAAATAACACTTAAATCAAGTCTCAAATATATGCAATTAAAGTATCAGATGTCTTAAGTAGCCCTTTGCTACAGTGCTAAGGATTTTCTTCTTCTTCTTCTTCTCTGTTTCTTCTTGTGCTCCTCTTCTTCTTGTGTGGGTCCTTCTCTTCTTCTTCTTCTTCTTTGTTTCTTCTTCCTCTTTCTTTCTTCCTCTGCTGCTCAAGCCTTTTTCTTCTTTCTCTGTTCAGCTACTTTGCACAGAGGGGGAAACTTCTTGAATTGGCTAAGTGTCAGCTAATTCTCTCTGCAGCAAAACCCTCCCCCTACCCTGCACGATCTCTCCTTCTCTTTTTCTCTTAGGCTCCGCCTTCCTAGGGCCTCTCAGTGGGTAACCGAGTAATCGGGTAGGTGCAAACCCGGGTCCAGGGCTGTGGGCATGGTTACAGCCGAGCAGTGAAGGGCTTAGGTGGGTTGGGCGCACCAGGTCCACGGATCAGGTGTCGTGGATGTGGCGCATGTGAGGGGAGCGTGTGGAGGACCTCACCCACCTTTTTGTCGAGGCGATAAGCCGATGACACTTTTTTAATTTATGCCACTGCAAGTGTTCTTCAGCCAACAAGGTGGGACTATCTTAGTCTCCCTCCTTCATTCAACAAGAGTCGAGGAAGATCCTTCCAATTGAGGTCTGGGATGCAGTCAAAGTGTCCAATTGATCACCTGTTCCTCTGCCTGGGTGGATTCCACTTCACCTGGGGCGTGTCCCTGGAGCTGGAACCTCACGAACACTGCTGGAGCTTGCTTGAAGATGCTCCGTTAATGGCAGTTGAAGGTCCTATACCTGAAAACATCAACACGGCCTCACGGCCATAAGGAAGGAGAATCTGTCGCTGGTATTACGGTCAGATGACGAGGGGAAGCAAGGAGGGTCATCGGAGCTTGAAGAGAAATTTGATCGGAGGAGGAGAGAAGAATTTGAGGGTTACTCTGGTCGAATTTAAGCTTGAGGGATTCGGCCTGGCTTGGGCTTTCTTTTATAGGTCATCAAAGGGCGGTTAGAGCTTGGGAAGCAAGCTTCCCAAGCTTGGAAATCTCATCGGAGTTTGGGAATTCTTTGATACCCAAATCTCTCATGTGTTCGCATGAGAGATTGGGTAGGTTTTAGGGCTTACGATCGGGTTCAAAAGGAAGGGAATTTCTTGACGAACTTCCTTTTCAAATTTGAAAGCGATTCGTCAAGAAATCAGGGAGTTCTTTCCAATTTAAGGTTGCCAAAGCAAGTAGGAATAGGTTTAATGGCAATAGGGACCTTTTTGTTAGAACGATGACAAAGTTAGGGGTTTGTTTGAAAACATTTTGAAAGTTAAGGGCAGAAATGTAATCAGACAGGACCAATTTGCAAACTAGGTCAAGACAAACTCATCTTGGGTCCAAATTTTGGCAAAAACCTAATTTAGACCTAAGAAATCCAATGGTGAAGTTGGATTTTGGTTTAACCATGTTTGATTGGGTAATTTATGCAAAAACCCAATTTAGGCAAATAACTCTCGATAACTCTATTCTGGTTCAAAATAGGTTGTAATAGTCAAATTGAAGGTCGCAAATCCTAAAGAATATTTTTCTATGAATTTTAGAGGGTTTAGGTGAATTTTATCCTAATCAGAACCTTAGTTAGTTAAGTGAGTCTATTTTTAGGATTTCTAAAAGTCATTTAATTCTCAGAACACGTGCAAACCCTTTTCTAATTATTTTAACCCACTTGTTAGCTTTCTAAGATCGTTTAACCCTTAATTAACCCCTAGAAAAGCCCGTGGTTGTATTGCATTGGCGATATGCTCGTAAAATTACAATTTTAGCCCTAGTTTCTTATTTTTCCGCCAGAATGATTATGCAGTGACTTGTGACTCTCTTGCAGTTACATCAGAGCATTTACTGACTTAATTAGGTTAAAATGAGATAGTTATGGCTCATGATGGTGTTCCCATCATATCTCCATGCCTAGCTTTTGCTTGCCCCTTAGCAAAATTTCAAGGTATTAACTTTGATTCTAGACCATAAAACTTTTGATGCTTAAAACTTTAATGTGTGCTTTCTTTTATAGATTAGGTTAGAATGCTGATAGTAGGCCTAGAGGTACTCAAGTACCAACCAAGATCCAGACCTGACCAACTCTAGCCTCAGTCTGTCGTGAAGGTTTCTAAGGCCTGTAGAAACTAGCCTAAGGTTCATTGAACTCCGTGGTTAAAGCACCCATGCTTGTAACATGTCTTAGCCCAGGTTCAGTTTGTAGTGCATTTTTGTTAGAGAGAGATAGAGGAATTTTTCATTGTTGTTGGAGAGTTTTCTCTCTCTTTTCTTTTTATTTCTAGCTTTGGATTAGCTTTACAACACGGTCTGTATTAGATTCCAAGTCCCCACCATCAATCCTTGTAGGGACCCTAGCAATCTATGCTTTGAGATAGCACCGCCCATGGCAACCCCGAGAACCTTGGCTTTCGAGATTTTGAGATAATCCCGCCCATGGCATTATGTAGCTAAATCCAGACCCTGGCAATCGACATTTCGAGATAATGCTGCCCATGGCATCTGAACCAGCACAAGGTGCTTACATGCCCCTAGTAGGATATATAGATATCCTAGAAGACAATCATCGAGGAGACAATATGTTATTGTGCATCTTCAAGGGGAATTTCCCGCCTATCCGTGCTGGGAGCTCATCCAAATCAACCTGTGTTGATCAGTCGCTCCTAATCTAGATAACTTTTTTTTACAACAGGTTTAACGCATTTGCATGATTTTGATACTTAGGCACACTGAACCAGACTGTGTGTGGGTTGGGGTGCTTAGGTTACCAAGTCCTGCAAACTAGAGGTCAGTTAACGAGGTTGAATAATCCCTAAGCCTTAGACCTAATACTTAAGCTTCGCATTTTCCCCAACCTCTTTAGGACTATCAGATCTTAGTGGGTACTTGAATTTTTAAGCCTAGGATTGCATCACAAGAGGCCTAAAATCAGCGTTCCTCCTAATCTCTTTTTTTGTTTCTTTAGCACTTTTTCGTTTTCTTTCTTTTGATTTAGTCTAGAAGTAAGGCAATTCCTTAATCTTTTACTAATGACTACCTTTTTTATTTTCTTTTCAAACTGTGCTCCTTTTTGACATTTTTATCTCCTCTTTTTTTTTCCTCAAAACTGATATGTAATCCATTCAAAATTTCCTCCCCTCTCCTATTTTTGTTCTTTTTTCAACTTTTTTATTTTTTTTGGTTTTTTGGAATATGTGATTTTTTTGATAAAACTCTTTCTTGTGAAGTGATTTTCATGGAGTTTTGCACTTTAATACCCCCCCCCCCCCCCCATGCGTACGTTTTGCAATGCCCTCATTATAAATTAGGTGGGTTCAAGTTCAACTTAGATCATTCATTAGAACAGGTGTTGGGTGGGTGAATGGGTCGGGGTAACTGTTGTGGACAATTTCAAGCTCGGGTACGGATACCAGAGGTGGAGTCGGCTGTTCTAATGGAAGAACTCTAAAGTGCTATATGAGTTTAGCATAAGATGTGTTAGGAAGGGTTTTGAGCTTTTCAAAATGGTGGGTTGCCTCCCGTTAAGAGCTGAGTTTAATGCCATCAGCCAGGTGCAATGAGCTCAGAGAGATGTGATTATTTTCATGAATGATATGATCATGATGGATGAGAATTGGATGGCCATAGATAAGTATCAAAGCATGGTGGAGAGTCATTCCAAAATGTCTTAGATGTAACTCAGGTTGATTTATTTCTGGATGATCTACCTTGAGTTTTGGCGGAGGGAACATTTGGAAGGTATAATGATCATGGGTTTTTGTAGTAGGATTATGGTGTTTCCAAGGCTCAAAAGAAATGGGTCTAGTTAGGATACCCCAAATGTGTGGTTCCTTTTGTGTTCTGTGACCTATTAAATTGATGCCCGATGAGTCATTGTGATTCTTTTCTTTTGGGTTTGAGATTGTTTCCTCAGGAAATGACTCATAGATTGGGTCTTCAAATGAATTTTCCCTATAATCGTTATCCCAATTAAAAGTGAATGCTTGGAGAGTGCCTTTTAAATCATTAAACTTGAAATCTGTAAAGGATTCATATTCTGGGTGAAGGCCACTCTTAGTATCGTAAAATCCTGACTCCTGGTGGTCCTTGAGATAAAAGTTTTCATATCCATGGACTCTAAATCTGGTCTGTCACCATGTTTCCCGACATTGCTAGGTATATCCTCAAGTTCAAAGGTGAAAGCCTCCACTGTACTTATGTCATTATGCTCGACTAGATCAGCATCTCGGATGTGAAAGGTTTCTAATTCAGGTTCTAGGTTTTCTATTAAGGATATGGCCATGAGGTCATGTATAAAACCTAGTTGTTCTGTCAAGCATTTTCCTTTTGTTGCTTCAAAAATATTAATCTCAGCATGTTGATCTCCTAAGGCAAATGTCATATGCTAGATTCACAATTGATTATGGCTCTTGCAGTGGCTAAGAATGGTCTTCATAAAATCACAGGCATATCCTGTATCTGTTGTGGTGTCTCCATGTCAAGAATTATGAAATCTGCCAGGTAGCTGAAATCCTTAACTTTAATTACCACATCCTCTATCATCCCAATTGGTGTGGTTAGGGTTCGGTCAGCTAGTTGCAAAGTGACATGAACAGGCTTTAGCTATCCAATTGGTAATTTTTCAAATAGGTTGGTAAGGATGAGGTTGACTGAGGCGCCCAAGTCTAGCACAGCCCGCTTAAAGTTTGTATCACCGATATTGCAAGAAATTAGCACGGTGCCTGGATTAGATTTCTTAGGAGGTAGACTATTTTGGATTAAGGTACTTATATTTCCAGATAGTACTACTTTTCCTGGTGTTTGTTCTTCCATCTCCTTCCTGGGTAAGTCAGGTGAGCTTGGGTTGAGAGTGAGGATATCAGGTAGTGGAATAGTGATTTGTGCATTCCTCAAAGGTCTCGTTATATCAATTTCTGACAATCCTTTAGTGTAGAGGTGAGAAATGACCTGGGATAAGGGAGTAGATGGGCTATCTTTAAGGGTGGGTTTCATAACCTTGATCATAGCACAATCATGGTGGGTAGGTGGATGGGGAAAAGTCAGGCCTTGCTGTTGGTAACCTATATATGATGTCTAAGCGTCCAACCCGTCGGGTGATGGAGTAGAAGGGGACTAATAAACAAAGTGAGTTTGGCCTAGATTTGGGTTCATAACGCGCCTTTGGTTTGGCACGTTATTCAGATTAGGCAGAGGTTGTGAAGGAAGTGCACCAAGTTGGCGAGGATTTGCCATTTGGGCAAGTTGATTGTGAACCTCTATGATCTCGCCTCTATGTTATTTTTGCATAGCCGCATTCATCTTCTAAATGTTAGCTAGAGTTTGAAGGATAAGAGTCATTTGATCTGTATGAGTCGGCCCAAACTGATAAGTTGGGTTAGGCCAAGGTTGAAGCGGCTGATATGGATGAGGAGCTTGTGGTCAGGGTGTATATTTAGGTCTCTGATTTTGATTATTGCCTGACCACGTGAAATTAAGATGATTACGCCATCCAAGGTTGTAGGTGTTTGAGAATGGATCATTCTGAATGGTGTTGAGGTCCTTGCAGGTCTGAGGAAGCTCGGGAAAATCAGAGTATGAGGTTTAGAGTTCCCCCAACTAGAGTAGGTGGATCCAGAGTTTCCTCCGTAACCAGAATTAGACAGGGGTGGATATGGGTCCATCCCCTGAGAAGGCCAGTGATAGATGTTGTGCACGGCCTCCCTGCCAGAGGGTGGTTGTGTGAATGGGCTTTGCATAGAGGTGGCTCACTGCAAATGTCGAGTTAGCTTATCCACCTTCTTCTCAATAATAGAGACATTGTCCAAATGATTGGCCATCAATTCCAAGTCGATCGAAGAGGATAGGCCCTACATCTCATGTGCTCCCTTTGGATTCGTCAATGCACGAGCATTCGTCTGGTTGAACATGCCCATGGACTCATTATTGATGGAGTTCTCACACATATTCTCGAGAATCTCCCACACGGTGTCTTCATGTTGACCCATGATGTTTCCTACACAAGTCGCATTGACGAATAATTGAATATCCTCACGGAGTCCCTGGTAAAAAGACTGAACTTGTTCCTATTTAGGAACTCCGTGGTGGGGGCACTTTCACATGAGATCCAGAAAATGATCCCATGCTTCATGAAGTGGTTCTCCTACTTATGTGAAATGTGTAATCTGGTGCCGTAAAGCATTTGTCCGACCAACAAGGAAGAACTTTCTCAAAAACTTAGATTGAAGATCTGCCTATGTGTTGATTGGATGCATTTGGGTTTGGTACCAGTGAGCAGCTTTACCCATGAGAGAGAAGGAGAACATTTTCATGAGTAGAACATCCCAATTTTGAGCTTTTGACCCGAAGGTTTGGGCCAGATGCTAGAGTTGTTTGATATGCTGGAAAGGATCTTTGGAATTACGCCCATGGAATTTTGGAATGGCATGAATCATGTTGGGCTTGAGTTCAGTGTCAGGACCTTCAGTGGGGATTTGCACTCGAAGTTCGATCGCCACCGTAGCGGGATTGTAGTGATCTCGCATCATTGGACGCTGCGGTGGGTTCATAAAGGCTTGGAATAGATCATTGAGGCATTAAAGTTGATTTTCAAGATTATTTTCTTATGCGAGTTGTGTCATGATGATGGATGAAGGAGAATTAGGTTCAAATGAATCGGAAGAGATATCAATAGGATTGGGTTGTTGCACAAACAAGGAGGTCGAGGCTTGGCCTCGACGTGAATGAGTGGCTAAAGGAGGCCTTAAGGATGGTCCTGGAGACCTCCTCCCGAACATGCATCGATGGAGTAGATGAGAGGTAGAATGTGATGGACCCAATCAAGACACCCAAAAATTTTGGATGAGTATAGAGGTTCGGGGCAGATGATACCCCTTAGTCAGAAAGCCGTCCAATTGAGAATTACCTGGGCAGCCAGAGAGGGAGAGTCCCGCAAAGACCCCTGCACGGTAGAGCACCCCCACGGGTTACAGGGTTTCCCCCACCCGACCTCTCTTGTCACTGATGTTCCAGGTAGACCAGAATGGAGACTTGACCTCTTAAGTCTACCAGTTTCAATTAAGAGCAAGGGTGCTTTAGAATTTCACTTGAACTTTAAGATGTGTCGAGTGCAAAAGTGACCTAATTTGAAGAATGGTTGACCCAACAAGGTGGGTCAACTTCACCTGTATTGTCTTCTTGAGAATCTTAGGTCTCACTTTTAGTGTTCAAATGACTTTAAGAGCCTGATTTTAGGGTTTTGCTTGAATAGATCAGTTCAATCAAGGTCTAGGCACACATTGTTTGGAAAGATGATTTCTTGATTAAGCAAGTGTGTCTCTAAAAATCCTAAACTGGAATCCTTGATTGGCTCTAATTTGATCCAATTTAATTTGTCTAAATGTGGTAACTAGGGCTCAAACAAGAATGTGATAGCCCTAGATACCTTAAGCTTTAAGTGGGTGCATAAATCTAGATTTGTTGTCCAAATAAAATGTATCACATTAGGCAACTCGATAAATTATCTACGGATAGAATGTAAGTAGCCCTAATTGATTTTTTTTTTTTTTAACCTTTTCAGAATTAGGGGCTTAAGAGAGAGAGAGTAGTTAGAACTTACTTTCCCTTAGCATGTTTATTGTGTGGCTGATCTTCCTTGAATGTATCCCTCCTTAAACAACCACAACAAAAGAGATATAGCAAGTTAGAATCTAAATCAGGAATTGTAATCAAGAGTTCTAAATTGCCCGTTGCTCCCTGGCAAAGATGCCAAAATGCTCGCATGCTAAATCAGTGCTTTAAGATTGTCATGTTGTAGTATAAACAAAATAGCGCTCAAATAAATAAATTTTATTATTCAAAAAGGTTCCAAGGTCGAACACAGGGAGCAAAATGAAATTTAAAGCTCAAGATCACAATTTAAATCAAGAATAAAGATTGCAATAAAGATAATGTCAGGATCAATATGCCAAAAAGAATAGAGTAAAATGGTGATTTAAATACCAATTACTCCTCACAAATAATACTTAAATCAAGTCTCAAATATATGCAATTAAAGTATCAGATGTCTTAAGTAGCCCTATGCTACAATGCTAAGGTTTTTCTTCTTCTTCTTTGTTTCTTCTCATGCTCCTCTTCTTGTGCGGGTCCTTCTCTTCTTCTTCTTTGTTTCTTCTTCCTCTTTCTTTCTTCCTCTGCTCCTCAAGCCTTCTTCTTCTTTCTCTGTTCAGCTACTTCACACAGAGGGGGAAACTTCTTGAATTGGCTAAGTGTCAGCCAATTCTCTCTGCAGCAAAACCCTCCCCCTACCCTATGCGATCTCTCCCCTTTTTCTCGTAGGCTCCGCCCTCCCAGGGCCTCTCAGTGGGTAACTGGGTAATCTTGTAGGTGCAAACCCAGGTCTAGGGCTACGGATGTGGTCGCAACCGAGGAGTGAAGGGCTTAGGCGAGTCAGGCGCACCAGGTTCGCAGATCAGGTGTCGCGGATGAGGCACATGTGAGGGGCTCGTGCGAGGGACCTCACCCCCTTGTGTGTCGAGGCGATAAGCCGATGACACTTTTTCAATTTATGCCACTGTGGGCATTCTATAGCCAACAAGGTGGGGCTATCGTAGTCCCCCTCCTTTGTTCAACAAGAGCTGAGGAAGATCCTTCTAATTTAGGTCTGGGACGCAGTCAAAGCATCCAATTGATCACCTGTTCCTTTGCCTGGGTAGATTCCGCTTCACCTGGGGTGTGTCCTGGAACTAGAACCTCACGAACACTACTGAAGCTTGCTCGAAGATGCTCCGTTAATGGCGGCTAAAGGTCCTATACTTGAAAACATCAACACGGCCTCACGGCCACATAGAAGTGCTCAGGAGCTTTGCCTGATGTCAGGGAATGTAACTGTGGTGGTGGAATCGCGTGGGAGTGGATGTGGAGGTCTATTGACCTTGTGTAGTGTATGCAAAAGTGTGTGAATCAGGGGGTGATAGAGAGGCCAATCCCCTCAATTACTTGAGGGATTTTAGTCGGTGGGTCGAGGCGATGGTGAGGAGTGTGGAAACGGAGCAGTTGAGAGAGTTTGGAAGTCGCTAGGGCTCGCCAGAGGTTTGCCGGCGAGGTGGAAGATGAAGGGTGGTCCGGCAAATCAACAGTCAAAACAAAGTGGAGAATGTCTGGAAATGAAGAGTGGAAGATGAGGAGTCATTTAGGAGAGGTAGCAGACGACGGGGAATGGATTTTGCGCTGGTTGAGGTATGGCTTGGAGAATTTGAGGGTTACTCTGGTTGAATTCAAGCTTGAGGGGTTCGGCCTGGGTTGGGCTTTCTTTTATAGGTCATCAGAGGGAGGTTAGAGCCTAAGAAGCAAGCTTCCAAAGCTTGGAAAGCTCACTGGAGTTTGGGAATTCTTTGATACCCAAATCTCTCATGCATTCACATGAGAGATTGGGTAGGTTTTAGGGCTTCGGATCAGGTTCAAAAGGAAGAGAATTTCTTGACAAACTTCCCTTTCAAATTTGAAAGGGATTCATCAAGAAATCAGGGAGTTCTTTCCAATTAAAGGTTGCTAGAGCAAGTAGGAATAGGTTTAATGGTGGCAGAGACCTTTTTGTTAGAACGATGACAAAGTTAGGGGTCTATTTGAAAAGATTTTGAAAGTTAAGGGTAGAAATGTAATCAGACAAGATCAATTTGTAAACTAGGTCAAGACAAATTCATCTTGGGTCCAAATTTTGGTACAAACCTAATTTGCACCTAAGGAATTCAATGGTGAAGTTGGATTTTGATTTTGACCATGTTTGACTGGGTAGTTTATGTAGAAACCTAGATTAGGGCAAATGTTTGTCTGTAACTCTGTTCTTGGTCAAAACAAGTTCTAATAGTCAAATTCCAAAACCTCGAGAATATTCTTTTATGAATTTTAGAGGGCTTAGGTGAATTTTATCCTGATCAAAACCTTAGTTAATTAAGCAGGTCAATTTTTAGGGTTTCAAAAAGTTATTTAATTCTCAGAACACGTGCAAATCCTTTTCTAATTGTTTTAAACCACTTGTTAGATTTGTATGATCGTTTGACCCTTAACTAACCCTTAGAAAAACTTGTGGTTGTACTGCATTTACAATATGCTGGTAAAATTGTAGTTTTAACCCTAGTTTCTTATGTTTCCCTCAGAATGGTTATGTAGTGACTTGTGACTCTCTTGCAGTTATGTAGGAGCATTTACTGACTTAATAGGGTCAAAATGAGCTAGTTATGGCTCATGATGGTGTTCCCATCACCTTAGTTCAAAATTTTCTATTGTTAATAAAAAACATAGGCCCAAGTGATCGAGTCCTAATTCTGTTTTTATACACAGCATGTTGTTTAATTTTGCTATGGACTAGCAAAAGATAGGCATGAGGGTATGATGTCGACATAATTATCGAGGATAAAATGCCTATTCAGGCATGTTCCTACGCTTAGAACTGCATTTCATATTATAAATATTGCATCACATGTGATGAGAGGTTCATCATGACTTCTAGTTACCCCTAACTAACTAGTCTTCCTAGTTAACTAGCTAGGAATATGTATATATAAGGGTTAATTATGAAATAATGGATAAACTATTAAAGGATCTTAAAATAAGTTAAAAATGATAAATTATAAATCAATTAATATTATTAATAACTTAATTAATAAATGGGCTCAAAATACCATTAATTAGCTACCTAATGAATATCATATTTAACTTGAGTATAATTTAAGACCTAAATCTTAAATAACTTAAGTAAGTTAATAAGTTAATAAATATTAATAAATGGGTCAAAATTTTGAATACAAGGCTTTAATATAATATTTAGCTAAATTATAAATATATATAAAAAGTTAGAAAAGAAAATAATTTAAATTAACCATGAAAGCCTCTGTTTACATTTCAATCCTTAGAATTCATTGCATTTGAGTCCTTTCCTTTCACCTAGGTCCTTAGCTTTCCTCGCATTCAGGTCCCTGTGTACACTTTTCTTCTTCTTCTTCATTTCTTCTTCAGCTGCTGCAATGGCTAACAAACAGCAGTGAAGACACCACACGATCACATTCTATCTGGCGTTCTTCCTTCCTTGCCAAGCTTCTGGAGCTTGCGCTCACCTCCTTCATTTCATCCCACAGTTTGGATGATCGTCAAATCCTAATTAGGGCTTGGCGATAACTTCACCGGCGTCGAAGACAACACCGGTGGTTACCCTACACCTAGACATATTTCCGTTCAGATACAGTCCCCTTCACAGCTGTCACAACCTATAAATACCCCTTGAACCCTTTGATTTCAATGGTTAGCTTCCTACCCCTTCCCCAACCGCAGCTAATTGATAAGTTATTCGTCCTTCTCCAGCAACCAACCTTCATCTCCATCCTATTCCTCCATTCATCTCCACTTACTTGTGATCTCCACCACTGCTCGCTATGTCCTCTGACGAGGCATCGACGCTGATTTCTACTTCCACGCCATGAAACTGCCCACCAGAGTTCTTCCTCCAATCCTCTGATTTCGTCCTCCGTTAAGGGCCTTCGTCGAGACTCCTCAACCTCCTTCATCCAGGCAACAGTAGGATAGGATAAGGTAAGAGTAGTGTAGCTTAGTTCAGTAGATTAGGTAGTTAGTTAGATTTAAATGTTCAAACTGCATGTCATCTTTAGTTCCGACGAGCTCTTTGCGCTCATATGGGCCACTCTTTTTCCATTTTTATGCACTGATCACCTTCCTAACCTTATCATAATTTCATAGCATTACTTTTCCCGCATTTCTATCAGCTTTATCACTTAGATCACTTCAACATTCACCAGTGACCTCCACTGTCCACGGTGGATGCCTCCGAGCTTAGAGCATCTTGCTGGGGCCCTCCATCACCTCTATTAGTCTAAGGGCCCCGATTCTATACTTAAATAGTATAATTAACTCATAGAAAATAAATGCCTAATTCCATTCCAACTTTCAAGTTCTCTGTCAATGGAGAGCTTGAAAGAGTTCCTCCACCTATACCTCTCTGAATTGCTATCGTAAGATGATAGCTTTCCTTTTTGTTTCAAAAAAAAAAAGAAGTTCCTCCACCTAATTAACCTTCCAGAGAGCATCGCAAGGTTTTGTTGAGCCTTAGCTCTCACTCAATTGAGTAAGATAGTTGACTCTGAGTTCGTGCGAACTTAGAGATAAAGTTTTCTAAATTCCTTGATGCATCCTTAATTCTATCATCAATTGGACAAATTGATGAGCTCCTGAGGTTCCTTGTGACCTTAAGAAGCTCTTGAGACCTTTAATGGTCAGTTTCTTAAGGTTTTAAATTCTAAAATTAATTTCTGGACTCACCAAAGCTCTAGTGAGCTCCGGCGAGGTCGTTTTGAGCTTTATCCCATGAATTGACTTGAGAAGCTCCAGAGTACACTTATAAGGTTTTAGGATTAATTTATGTGGTTTAATTTGTGTTTCAACATCTGGAGTACTTGTTTGACCTCTGTCTTCTCTAACTCCGACAGAGTTGGAGAAGCAGTTCCATTATGTTTCAGACTTCGAAGATAAGTCCAGAAGCTTATGCAGAACCTAAAGAAGCCAACCTTGAGCTCTGATTGCTTTGAGAACTCTTTGGTTGTTCCACCGAACAAACTCCATTTTGACCTCAAGTGATGAGGTCTGAAACCTTACAAGACTTGATCAAAATCAAATTTTGAAGTCTTGAATCAGTTCCTGAAGATGAATTATATTGATCTAAGACTTTAATTTGATCTGAGAAGGCTTAATTCAGAAAGTCAACCCTGAGTTGGATTTGGTCAATACTTTGTTAGACTTGAGTGATATTGGAATAATTCTGGAAATTAAATGTTTCAATAGGGATCTGTGATGATTTAGAATGTGTTTGGGATGCATTAAAAGATTTTTATTGAGGTTTTAATGTGTTTCATGCTTCTGCACAGTTTGGGTTCAAAATGAACTCAATACTATTTCAGTGTCATTTTTATGAGATTTAAACTCCTATTTCATCTAAGATGGATCGCAACAACCATCTGAGGTTGTTCAGATATCTGTTAAAGAGTTATATCTCTCTATTGAGCATATTTGAGCTTAAATTCGAGCTCTTAACATTGAGAATGAAGCTTTCATGCTTCTGCTGCTTCTTGGAGCTATTTATAGTTCCCTATCTTCTCCTTTAGATGTGAAATTCCCTCCTGATTAGTGTCCTAACCTCATCTGGAGGTCAGAAGCCTCTTCCGCAGGTCAAAAGACCTATCTTCTCTTCTGTAGGTTTAAACAGTCGTGCAAACCCTTGATCTTCACCCTTCAAATCGAAGGGCCAATCCAGATCTGAACACCAAATTGATGTTACAATCTTGTAGAGCACATCAAGAGCTCTCGATGGAGCCTTTGCTCGATCGATTTGGTGCATGGAGTCGACCAGAATTCTTAGGCAAAGTTTAGCCTGGAGTGGACATAGATAATCCCACATTGGTAGTTTTCGAGGCTCTGCTATTGTATATTATGATTTTGTGTAATGGCCTTATCGATCGTTAGTGTTGGGTGCAAAGAGAAACGTGTGTGTGCGAGCGTGTGCATGTGCATGTGCCTATGTGGATGTGTATGTGTGTGTGCAGGCATATGCCTGTGTGCGTGGGCCCGTGAGTGGGCGCGGATGTGGATGTGAGCCTAGGAGGCCGGTGACTGTGCATGATTTGAATTGGAAATAAAACACCTAATCAAAATTAGGCTCGAACCCAATAAGGTCTGGTCCCATCCTCTAGGAGGGGCTATGTATCCTCGATCGGTCTGAGACGCTCACTATAAAAACCAAATTTTTGGTTAAGTGTGAGCTTATATGCACAAACCTAAAGAAGAATTAGAAGAGAGTAAACCTAAGGAGAAAGCTAAGAAAAGAAAACAAAGAAGGCTTAGGGAGAATTAAAGAAGAACAAAAGAAGATTTAGAAGAAAAAGAAAGAGTGAGATAGGGTAAAGGAAATGATAAAGTGAGCTCGATAAAGAAATGAAGAATGAACAAAGACAAAGGGAAGAGAAAAAGAGAAATTCTAAGGGGGCTGAAGAAAGAAGAAAAATTAAGGATAATCAGACGTCCAATCTTCTTGTTAGATGTCTAATTTGTGCTTTCATTGTTATCTTTTCTCTTGTTATTTTGAGCTTAAATGATGAAAGAAGGCATTTGTACTCATTTGATTAGTTTTTTTTCCTACCTTAATATTTTGTAATTAGATGTAATGGTTGTAATAAACATGTTTACTTAGTTTTTAATGACAAATCACATGTGTAAATATGATTCTCTATTCATGGAATGTTGCATGTGCTAATTTGATTAATTTTTGTGCAATGTTCATAGGCTTAAAGTATTTTAATTTAATATTTAGTCAATTAATTAATTCTTAAATATTCCTTAGCAATTAATGGTGAATTAAGATTAAGTTATGCCTCCCAGTGAACGACCTGGACTCAACCAGTTAAAAACAACTTAAAAATCTAAAATGTTAGGTTAACTTGACCCTATACTGAAATTTCCCACTAGGAGGGGGTGATGTAATAATTGCAGAAATAAATATAAACAATCTCACAAAATAGACAATCACACAAGTACACAAGTATTTTTAGGTGGAAACCCAAACCGGGTGAAAACCACCACCTAACCCTCTCGAGTTAGGATTTTCCGATCAACCAAGTAGATCAAAATCCACTAAACGAATCACTTTAAATGAGGGTGATTCAACCTAAAATACAACCATGCTACAAGTGCGAGGGTAGCGTTCCTCAACCCCTTCTCTTCACGAGAAGGATTTTGTCCCTCGAAGGAGACGGGAATTCACAAAGCGAATACCCAACCAAATAACAAAGATAAAAGAACAATAATCCTATAGAGCCAACAAAGTAATTTTAAACCTGGCTTCTATAGGAATTAGGAAACTCCCCTTTGAAAGGAGTGCGTCGGCGACACGGATGCGTGAACAACACGACGGCGCTACGTCACTCTCGTGAACTACGGCGGGAGAGCGGGTGTGCAAAGCTTGATGCTCTCAAGATGAAGAATTAGAGCTTGGAGAGCAAGAGAGTCTTTTTGGACACAAAAGAGTGTGAAAGTGTGTAGCTAGGTGTGTTTTTGTGTTGCAAAGGTTCCCCTCTATTTATAGAGGCCTTAGGAAGGCTTTGGAAGGCTTAGGAAAGGTTCCATAGCCGTTGGGTGCAAAGCCCAAGTGAATCAACCCGAAATCAGGAACAATCATTACACTGACAGGGTTACCAGACGTCTAATTCTGGCATCAGACGTCTGGAAGACCACTTTAAGACATTTGATTTCAAGGTCAGACGTCTGATTTCGGGTGGGTTCCTTCCTGACTTGAATCAGATCTAAACAGGGTTCTTGTGCAAGTCCATCAGACGACATACAGGACGTCTGGCACTATGTCTGGACGTCTGGAAACCTACTTTTTCATGGGAATGGATTTGCAACAGCTAGAAAATCTTTGAGAAGAGATTTTCGAGTCAGTCGAGGCAAAACGGTCAATTATCAGACGTCTGGAAGGGCTTAAGGACGTCTGATAAGGCTCTAACGGTCATATCCTTGAGTGTATGCTAAGAGAGCCAACAGTCCACTAATTGGACGTCTGGCAAAGTCATCAGACGTCTCCTAAGACGTCTGGTCTAAGGTCTGGACGTCAGATTTCATCAGACAGAACTAACTTGTCCAGCCTAAATGTTATCAGACGTTTGAATCAACAGTCAGACGTCTTAAAACACTTTATCAGAAGTCTGATTTTGGAATTAGACGTCTGGAAACTCTATTTGAACCCTACATTGGTTTTCTAAGTTCTCTACAGAAAACCTAAGTATCCTAGGGTTGTGCCGGTGTTCCTAGGACTACTGTTAGGATACTTTGAGGCTCTTTAACATAATTTTCTAAGGAAATAAAGAGCAAGAAAATAAAGACAAAAGTACATGAAAGGAATAAAATGGAATTCTATCCTATTCTTCTTGTCCTTCCATCTTCAATCTATCGCTCCTCCCGAATCCCCTCTGTTCTCCATCAAGCTCCTCCAATCTGTCCTGGATGCGAGCTCGAATTCCGTCAAAACATGTCTACATTTGCAATTGGCCTGAAATCTAAGACTCCAAGTGCAAATGTTAAATAACATGTGTTTTGTTATCATCAAAATAAATGATCGTGGTGCTCTAGCACCAACATATACTACACAACTGACATAAAATCAAGTTGACCTAAGTTACTTTCTCATGATTCACCTCGTATTTTCCCAATAAATTCTGAAACTAGGCATGAGTGAAATGTGTGCCACCAACACTGATAATTGCCTTAGGAACCCCGAACTGACTGAAGATATTTCTCTTCACAAAATCTATGACCACCTTGTGGTCATTGGTCTAGGTGGGCATTGCCTCAATCCACTTGGACATGTAATCAACAGCGACTAGAATATACTGGTGTCCAAATGAAGGAGGGAAGGGTCGCATAAAATCGATGCCCCAAATGTCAAAAATTTTGACGGAAAGAATTGGGTTCAGGGGCATCATATCTCTCTTAGCCATGTTCTTGAGTGCCTGGAATCGGGTGCATGACTTTGAGAATTCTTGGGCATCCTTAAATAATGATGACCAATAGAATCGGGATTGCAAAATTTTTGCAGCTGTCTTTTTCTTGGAAAAGTGTCCACCACACGTAGATGTGTGGCAGAACTCAAGTATGCTATGGAACTCAACTTCTAGAATGCATCGACGAATATTATTGTCTACGCCTTATGCGGTACAGCTCAGGATCGTCCCAAAAATAATATTTGACCTCAGACACAAGTCTATCTCATTGTTGTTTGGTCCAATCCTAGGGGATTTGACCAATGGCCAAATAATTGACAATATCCGCAAACCAAGGGGTTCGAATACCCAAGACTGTGAGGATAGTCTCATCCAGAAAAGTATTAGAGATTGGGACATCTGGATGAGGAGAATCAATTACGATTATCGAGAGGTGATCCACCACTACATTTTGTGCCCCGGCTTCATCCTTGATTTCAAGATAGAACTCTTGAAGCAACAGAATCCAGCGAATAAGCCAGGGTTTGGCATCCTTTTTGGCCAAGAGATGTTTCAAGGCCGAGTGGTCGGTATAGATGATGACACGAGACTAATAGGAAAGCCCTAAATTTTTCTAAAGCGAAAACTATGGCTAGCAATTCTTTTTCAGTAATGGTGTAGTTCCTCTAGGCCTCGTCCAGAGTCTTGCTAGCATAGTAAATCACAGAGGGTTTTTTCTCAATCTTTTGACCCAAGACAGCCCCATGACATAATTAGATGCGTCAGCCACAATCTCAAATGGGGCAATCCAGACCGGTGGTTGCAACACCGGGGCAGAGGTGACTGCCATTTTCAATAAATCAAATTCCTTACGGCATGATTCATCAAACTCGAATGGCGTGTCTTTGGCCAAAAGGTTACTCAAGGGCCAAGCAACCTTTGAGAAATCCTTAATGAATCTTCTGTAAAAACCCACATGCCCAAGGAAAGTGTGGATCTGTTTTATGGATGTGGGTGGAGGAAGTCTAGAGATAGCATCCACCTTAGCTCTATCAACTTCAATACCCCGACTAGAGACCACATGACCTAGGACAATGCCTTCTTGAGTCATAAAGTGGCTCTTTTCCCAGCTAAGGACCAGTCGTGTTTTGATGCATCTCTGGAGGATCAATTCCAGTTTAGCTAGGAAAGACTCAAAAGAATATCCGAAAATGGAGAAATCATCCATGAACACCTCAAGACAATCTCCCACCATGTCAGAAAAGATGGCCAGTATTTATCTTTGAAAAGTCGCCGGTGCATTGCAAAGCCCAAACGGCATTCTACAGAATGCAAAGGTTTCGTAGGGACATGTGAAAGTTGTCTTTTCCTGGTCTTCGGGATGAATAGGGACTTGGTTATATCTCGAATAACCATCCAAAAAGCAAAAATATTTTTGCCCAGCTAACATTTCCAGGATTTGATTGATGAATGGCAAGGGAAAGTGATCCTTTTTAGTGGCTGTGTTCAGCTTCCTATAGTCAATACAGACTCTCCAAGCAGAAGCTGAACGAGCGGTGAAGATTTCCCCTTTCTCATTAGTCGTAACAGTTATCCCCGCCTTCTTGGGTACAATCTGAACGAGGCTAACCCATGGACTATCCGAGATTGGGTAAATAATCCTAGCATCGAGCCATTTGATTATCTCCTTCTTGACCACTTCTTGCATATTCGGGTTTAGTCCCCTTTGCATTTCGCGAGAAGGGCAGGATCCATATTCCATGAAAATATGATTATTACAATAAGATGGCTCGATCCCCCTAAGGTCATGGATGGTCCAACCAATTGCCTCCTTGTTGTTCTTAAGGACCTTAATTAATCTCAATTCTTGCTCCTTAGTCAAATCAGCACTAATAATCACAGGGAGCATGTTTTCAGGTCCTAAGAACTCATATTTCAAATTTTTGGGCAATGGTTTTAATTCCAGCTGGGGTGGGTTTATAATAGAAGGAAGGGAGGATGTTGATGAAGATTCATCAGGATGATCCAGTGGAAGAGGCTGGGAATGAACAAAATCAACAACCACTTT
The DNA here is from genome assembly GCA_037157565.1 of Thalassia testudinum. NCBI lineage: Eukaryota > Viridiplantae > Streptophyta > Magnoliopsida > Alismatales > Hydrocharitaceae > Thalassia > Thalassia testudinum. The sequence continues at coordinate 66,547,187 of JAZHRO010000063.1, forward strand.
AAAATGTGGCAGGTCTACCATGGAGGGTTGTGGGTTGGGTTTGCTAAAGCTGGTGGAGTCCTCGAGTGCACTGATTGTCATACAAGTCTCAAGATCCTGATCCTTGAGCTCCTCAATGAATCCACAATCCTCAAATCCTCTTATCGCCTTAAAAATATCCAGAGTTAATTTCTTATCCCCAAAGGCGATCTCCATACTATCGCTTTTGCAGTCTATGTTGGCCTTGGCGGTAGCTACGAATGGACTCCCCAGAATGATGGGCGTGTTCCTCAAATCATTAGGTACATCCATGTCAAGGACGAGGAAATCTACAGGAAAATAGAAATCCTTGACCTTGACAATTACATCTTCAATAACGCCTCTTGGTGTGGTGACTGATCGGTCTGCTAATTGTAGCGTTACTGATGTTGGCTTGAGTTCACCTATCCCAAACCTCTCATAAAGAGAAGTCATGATTAGGTTGATGGATGTACCTAGATCCAATAGTGCCCTATCAAAAGTGTATTCCCCAATAATGCATGAGGTCAAGGGGGCACCTAGATCTTTCTTCTTTTGAGGAAGGTGATGTAGGATCATAGAACTTGCCTACTCAGAGAGAATCACCTTCCTCGGAGTGGGTTCTCTCAGTTTACGCTTTTGGGTACATAGGTCTTTCAAAAATTTAGTGTAAGCCGGGATGTGCTTAATATCATCTAGGAGTGGAATATTGATCTCTACGCTCTTGAATAAATCTAGAAGCTCCTCGTTGCTATCTAGGGTTTTCTTCTTCTTGGTTTTCAATAGGGCCTCAGGGAATGGGATATGGGTGGGATTTTCAATTTTCCATCCTTGGGCCTTATTGTCTTTTTCAATATCCTCTTCTCTCTCAAGCTCCCTAGGGTTTTGGCATCTAGGGGGCAATTTAGGGTCCCAGGTTTGCTTTCCACTTCTTAAGGTGATAGAGTTTGCAAAGGCATAAGGGTTTGGGTCTTGAGGTGGGCTAGTGATGATTGGAGGTCCTTGGTTAGTCATGTAACCAGAGGAAGAAGAAGATGAGGGACCCTACTCAACCACTTGAGCATGTGTGTGTGAGTCCCTTTGATTATTGTACCCTTAGGCACTATTGCCCTGATTTTGCACATTGCGCAGGTTGGGTACAGGTTGAGATGGTAGAGATCTGGGTTGTCGGGTGTTAGCAATTAACCAGGATTGAAAGTTATCCAATGATGTCTTCATTTGTTGCATAAGCTGAAGCACGGACCCCTGCATTTCCACCATCTACCGGCTTAAATCAGCCTGCCCTGCAGATTGTTGGGCATTCCAAGATGGCTGATTAACCAGTATCAAGGGCAACTGGGTGTATATTTGACCCTGACCCATAGGTTTTTGAGATGCATAGTTGCTGGGTCGAGATTGGGTCTATTGCCCCTTATTTTTCCAGGAGAAGTTAGGGTGGTTCCTCCATCCTGAGTTATAAGTGTTGGAATACAGGTTGGACCTAACATTCTCCTGCATTGCATATGCATCCTCATAAAATGAGGATGGAGAGAAGGAAGGATCAGAGAAACTGGGATCAAAGGCCCCAGTTTGGAACCCATATGGTTTCGAGAAACCTTGTCTCACAGGTTGAGCCGAATCGAGTTGGTTCAGGAATTCCCACCCTGTGGGAGCACGTGAGGAATGGAATCTTAAATTCTGGGATTGAGTGGGTAAAGAAGTGTTTCCTGAATTCCCTGACATCAATTCTTCCATTTTCTTAGCAACCAAGTCCATTTTATTCAGTTTATTATGAATTAATTCCATGTCAAATGAATGAGAATATTGGATCTCATTAACACTTGACCTAGGTTGTTGGGACCGGTTGAATGCATCCATGGAGTCATGATTAATTGAGTTCTTGCTCATTTCCTCAAACAGGTCGTATGCATTATCTACATCCCTGTTGAGGAAATTGCCTCCGCAGGAGGCATCCACGTGATTACGGAGTTGCTCAACCAACCCATGATAGAAAATCTGCACGAGTTGCCATTTCGTCACCTCGTGGTGTGGACACTTCCTCAAAAGTTCCTGGAATCGCTCCCAGGCACCATGAAATGGTTCCCCCAGCCATTGGGTGAAAGTGGTAATCACCCATCACAAGGCATTGGTCCTTTTGATATGGAAGAATTTCTTCAAGAAAGCCGACTTAAGAGCAACCCAAGTTTCAATCGGCCTTCCTATAGTCTGGTACCATTGTGTGGCCTCATCCCTGAGAGAGTAGGGGAAAAGCCTCATGATCATTTGCTCTTCGTTCACATTCCTTGCTCTGGTGGTATGAAGCAAAGTGGTTAGATCCTCCAGGTGCTGGAATGCATCCTTTGAGCCAAGCCCATGGAAATTCTTAATCAAACTTAAGACTTGGGGCTTGACTTCTATGTCTCCGGCGAAAATCATGACGCCAGGACATTCCCGATAGTTTGAAGGATTGTAGAAATCCTTCAAGGGCCGAGTGCTCTGACCATGCATACGTTGGAACCATTGCTACATCTACTACAATTCTTCCAACTGCCTCTAAATCAGCTCCTGCTGGTTTGGGGGTGGGGGAGGTGGTTGTTGATCAGCCATGGGATCTGCTTGGCTATAGCTCAACCTCCGCCTCCTAGAATGGTCTAAAGGTCCTTCCAATCTACGGTTCAATGACTTCCTCCCAAGCATACACTGGCAGGAAGTTAGAAGGATGGGGAAAAGAGGGAACCCTATAGCACAAGAATACAAGCCTGTCCTTAGATGGGGTAGACTAATGTCTATTGACTCTCAGAATCCGTCCTAAGATTATGGACGATTTACTCTACTTATGTCCAGGCAATCCGACCAGTTAGAAGGAGGGACTGGGGAGAAGGTTTTTCCTTTGGCTTGCACCTTCTGTTCCTAGTGTGCCGCCCAGCTACGGTTGTTTGACGCTACTCCCCTAGCTAGACATCAGATTGACTAGTATAAGCAAGTTAATCATGAATAATCTCAATCTGGATCCTGACGAACGAATGAATCCTTAGGGCCAACGTCTAATTGATTTTAGTTAGGCTTGGGAAATTGGTGCTCTGAAATGTGATGGGCACTTAATGGGTTGTGCCATTAATGATTTGTTTGAGAATGTGTGAATGTGCACAACCAAGAGGTTTTCAAGCAAGATTATTAATGATAAGGTGAGTTTTAGGGTTCGAATCTTGCTTAATAGCTTTTAGGATTCAAATATTAGATGTTTTCGACCAAGTTTTGTGAGGCAAACCAAGTTTGTTGTTGAAAGCACGTGTTCAAGTATTTTCCTTTAGAAATCAATAAAAATATGGAGTGCCTGGCTTGACCTAATTATTGAATCCTATGGGGCAGCTAGAAAATGAACCTCTTTTAGTTTAGGTGGTGCAGTTCAAACAATTCAATCAATTGGCTCAAATGCACCACCGATTAAGGCACACAAAAAGGTGATTAACCTAATATGATTTCTACTCTTTTATGTGTTGAATTCGTGTACCAAGTCCATAGGTCGGAAGCCCGGTTGAGTAGATGAAAATCAAGTCCGATTATGTGCCTCAAATGTGGGTGTATGAAGTGTGTATATTGATTCATCCCACAGAAAGTATCTTTTTTTTCTTTTAAATGTGGGGCTGAGGTGGATGAAGGTGGCAAACAAGACAAACAAGTCTATCCTAGGGTTTATGCAAACACCTAAGTAGATTAGGTCTTGGTTATGAGTGTGGCTAAATGAACTAGTGGGGGGGAATGTGGGGGACACTTACAAAGTACTCTATTCGCACTTTACTCCAGTCTACCGCACTTGGATCTCTATGCTAGGGTACCTGCAAGACAGTAGATCAAAGACAAGTGGGGTTAGTGCTATGTAAATGTAAAGAAGCACAATAAACAATAAAGTAAATTTCGTTGCCTCCCCGGCAACGGTGCCAAAATGGTCGTGCGGGTTTCACGTGTTAGAAATCGGGGTTACAACTAACCCGTCGTCATAGTTGCAAAACACTTCGATCAGATAAAATTTATACCAAAACTTCAAGGGAGTCCAGGGTCGAATACAGGGAGGCGATGTTTACTTTAATTAAAAATCGTGCTTTGATTTGTTTCCTTTTGGTATTTTAGGGTTTTGCTTTTTTTTTTGTATTTTTGTAAGAAGAAAACAAGCAAATGAATCACAAGATAGAGATGGAACAAAAATGGTATAGATATCACTTCAATGTCTATTACAATCAACTATGAAAGCATAAAAAGAGAGGGGGGTGTGTGGAAATCTCCTAAATCTGTTGTTCGGCAAGACAACAGCGCCTGGCGGAAGGTTGGATGAAGGAGGTGAGGAGCGGGACAACGGAGGTGAGATGCAGGAGGATGTCGGGTCAAGGAAAGCTTCGGCATGGCTCCAGAATGGAGGTGAGAAGATAGAGATGATCTGCTACCAGAATGGAGGTGGGAGGATGGCTTCAAGGCGACCTATGAATGGGGATGGGAGGATGGATGAATATTTGGTGAGGCAGAGGTTTGTACACTAATAGGAGCCTTGGGAGCTTGAGAACAACCTCTAATGGAGCATTGGTAGGCTTACTGAAGCTTGGGAGTAGGTGGGAGTAGAGTAGGTAGAGATGAAGAGGAATGGGGGGTGTAGGAGTGTCTATATAGTGGAGGGAAGGAGAGAGGCCCACGCACAGGCATTCAGTGACAGCTATAAGTGTCACTAAAGGCTGCTCGAGCTGTCGCTAAAGGTCCATGCCTCTTCATTGCTTGGGCTGGTGCATGCATTGCGCAAGCCATTTAGCGACAACTATAAGCGTCACTAAAGACCCACCCTTCTATAGTTGTAAAGCCTGCACCCACCTCCCATCCCCGCAGCTGTCATCGCGCACGCAGGCGTGGATGCATCCTGACTGCCGGATGAAGGATCGAATGACCAAGAGAAGATTGCGCCCTTTTGCCAAATTTGAATCGCGCACCTCGCCATCAGCCATCGGATGCCGCGTGCATCAGATGGTGTGTTCTTGATACGCATCCATGCCCACATGTCACTTTCATGCCCTACGATGCATCCACGTAGCCACTTCCTTTGCCGCCCGATCTTCCATCGATGGCTCCATTTCCTCCCACCTTCACTTCAGCGGATAAAATCCATGCGCGGGGTCTCGAACGCACGGCCGCACGTTGAGAGTGGAGGCGCAGACCACTGTGTTGAGGATCATCATGTGTCATGTTTTTGAATTAAGCTTCTGCGCCCAAGACCGTTGGATGGAGATCCAACAGTTGAGATGACTCCTCGCTTGCTGAGGCACTACTTCAGTCATGGAGCGCACATCTCAGCCGTTGGATTGAGATCCAATGGCTGGGATCTGATCTTACGACGGGCTTGGAGGCTCCTTGGCTCAGGTGGGGCGGCTAGGATGGCGCCACCTGCTGCCATTTGGGTCGTCCATCTTCTTCTTCTTGTAGAGGGTGCTATAGAGCTCATATTCGGGCGATTCCCGCGTTGACAGACTGCGATCATTGCTCTGAATCCATCTATACAGTCAGATTGTTCATCCGAGACCCGTAAAGATGTCACATTGCCTCTTGGCCATCTAAAATGATGGAATTAATGTACATAATATACAACTATCCTAGATGAAATGCAATGGATGTTTATGCAATATTTATTTCATGATATGCAATGCTAAGCTTAGGAACTATCATAAATAAGTAATGTATCATGAATCCATGTGTGTTTATCAGGAACCTACTTATAAAATATGGGGTTACACATCGTATTTCTATACCTTATCATCCCCAAACCAATGGGCAAACTGAGGTGTCTAATCGGGAGATCAAGAAGATCCTTTAAATGACAATCCGACCCGATAGGAAGGATTGGTCTTCCTATTTAGATGAGCTTTGTGGGCTTATAGGACTGCCCACAAAACACCAATAGGCATGTCACCATACAGACTTGTTTACGGGAAACCCTGTCATCTTCCCATAGAAATTGAACACAAGGCCTATTGGGCAATTAAAGCCTGCAATTTGGCCCTCGTGAAGGTTGGTGATCATCATAGGTTGTAGCTTAGTGAACTTGAGGAATTACATCATGATTCTTATGAGAGTTCAAAGCTGTATAAGGGAAAACTTAAAGCTTTTCATGATAAACATATTTCTCGCAAATCTTTTACACCTGGTCAAAAGGTGTTGCTCTTTGATGCCCGTCTAAAGCTCTTACCTGGGAAACTTAGATCTAAATGGCAAGGACCATTTATTGTAGTTAGAGTCTTCGACAATGAAGCTGTCAAAATCACCGAACCCAACAACGATCAACCTTTCAAAGTTAATGGTTAACGTTTAAAACCTTTCTTGGAACCACATGTTTTGGGTCTTGTTGGAGACTGTTACATGCTCCATTAGGGTTTCCATTTATCATTCCACTTATCTTGTATATAGCTGTTTCCTATTTTCTACGCTTTTCTCTACACATACACTCGAATCTATATCTGAATTGTCACTTATTTTACACTGATTACCTTCACTTAATCTGACTGACCACTCTGACCTTTAGTTAGAATAGAAATCATCCATACAGAGATCTTTGATCTCCTCTATCCGATTCCTTCCGTCACCCTACACTAAGTGAAGTGTAATATCTTTTCCACCCTTCTTACAATGAGGACATTGTAATATTTTGGCTTGCGGGTGTGAAGTGACAATTTTCACTTCAAGTGTACTTGTAGATAAAAGTAAAAATATAAAAACAAGAAAAATGAAATACCAACCAAATTTAAAAAATTAAAAAATTAGAAAAGTTAAAAATACCATAAAAATTTGAAAATTTTTTGAAAAATTCATAAAAAATTGAAAATCTCATAAAAATAAAAATATATAAATATAAAAATTTAAAATTACAAAATCATAAAAATAATAAAGGGGTTTTATAATAAAGAAGAAAAAGAAGAAAACACCAAAAATATATTTAAACTTAGTTATATTAATAATTAAGAGCTTAATTTTACTTTTAGGTCAGAAACCAAAAATATAAAAATATATATTTTGTGAATAGTATTTTATAAGAGCATTGAATTCTTATTTAGATTTTTACTTAAACAATCTTTTCAAAACATACATCTGTTTGCGAAAATTTTGAATGGGATTTTTAAGTTAGAATCTGAATCCTAAAGATCTATTTTTCTACTCTTTACCTTGAAATAAAGTAATTTAGGTGTATTAAGTTTAAAACTTAAGTATTGGAATTAAATTGTAACTTTCTTGGTCAATTAGACTAAGTAAATCCTTACACTTTATGAACATCTATTTTTATCATCAAGTTAAGTAAAAAGGCCAGATATTCAGAGTTAATTAAGTAAAGAGTTGGTAGAATCTTAGTCTTAAGGTCTATCAAGCTATAGTTATCTTAATGAACTAAGGACATTCGTCTAGACTTGGTGAGTTGCGTCTTGATAGATCTTGCAGGAGGAAACTAAGAGTTTAAAGGACTTGAGAGTGAATGGCTTTGCTATCCAAGCTTTGATTTGAGAGCTAAGTAAACTAAGTGTCCAAAATTCACACACATAGAGTTGTCTTGTTGGCATCTGAGGCTGCAAAAACACAGAGGTTAAGAGATCAATTCTAAATCCTCTTTAGTCCAAGGATTTTCGCAGGGTAGCTCTTGAAAGGGTGAAGGATGTGCCACTCACCTAGAAAAAGGATATGGAGTATTATGTTAGTAAGAAAAATGAGGAGGGGAAAAAGGAAAATAAAATAAAATGAAACACCTTGCAGTTAAGCACCTCGCTATAAATGGGTGCTTATGTAGTTTATCCACCAAATAAAGCATCTCGGTACAAATGGATGCTACCCTTCTTTCCATCAAATAAAAGAGCACCTCACTACATATGGGTGTTTTATCTCATAGAAAAGAGTTAAAAATATGGAGATAAAAATTAGGAATAAGAGACCCAGTGGTCCACTAGGGAGATATACACAAAAAGTGTTGACCTCGAGATAGAAAAATGGTGAGGAGAAAGCAACCAAATCTGAGTAAGGCCAAGCCAAAGGCTTGAATTGGAATAACCTGGATTGGAGATTGATGTCTTAAGATCTGGATTTTTGCAACATTAGATGCCTTTAGGACAATTCTCTTCACAAGCATGGATGCTTTACAATCATAGCTACCGAACCTTTGTTTTGGGCAGTGAAGCCTAAGAAATCGAGTTTTGAGGACTTGCAGTTAAGTCCTAAAGGAGAAATATTGACAAAATCATAAGTCTAGAAGTCTGTCCTTAGTGCTGTGGGCTGGCAAATTAGGATTTTACTACTCTAAATTTGGTTAATAATGAGTATCTGGCCAATTTGCTAAGAACTCAGATTGATAAAAATTAGATTTCATAAACTTAAGGATTAACTTAAGTCTATTGAGTTTTTGAGTTAAAATTTAATTTCCAACTCTTAAGTTTTGTTTTCTTAAAATACTTTGATTCTGAGTTTCTAGGGTTTAGAGTGATTACAGAAAATAATTGGGTTAATGAGATTTTGATTTTTGATAAATTTCCATTAAAAAATCTATTTTTAATAGAGTGTGTTTTGAGAAGGGTATTTGAGTTTTTAAGTCTAAATAAATATTTTGCAGAATGCTCTATATATTTATGGTTTATTTATATACATAAAAATCTAAAAAATTGAATATACAAAATTCTAACCTAAGCATTCCTCTACTTAGTTTTTATTTATAATAATTTAAACCATGGGTGTTTAAATCATCATATTTCTAGTTAATTTTGCTAGGGACCAGCAAAACTTTGGCTTGGTGGTATGATGAGAGGCTCATCATGGCTTCTAATTACCCCTAATTAGCTAGTCTTCCTAGTTAATTAGCTAGGAATATGTATATATAAGGGTTAATTATGAAATAATGGACAAACTATTAAAATATCTTAAAATAAGTTAAAAATGAAAAATTATAAATAAATTAATATTATTAATAACTTAATTAACAAATGGGCTCAAAATACCATTAATTAGCTATCTAATTAATATCGTATTTAAGTATAATTTAAGACCTAAATCTTAAATAACTTAAGTAAGTTAATAAGTTAATAAATATTAATAAATGGGTCAAAAATGTGAGTACAAGGCTTTAATATAATATTTAGCTAAATTATAAATATATATAAAAAGTTAGAAAAGAAAATAATTTAAATTAACCTTGAAAGCCTTTGTTTGCATTTCAGTCCTTAGAATTCATTGCACTTGAGTCCTTTCTTTTCACCTAGGTCCTTAACTTTTCTCGCATTCAGGTCCCTATGTATACTGTTCTTCTTCTTCGTTTCTTCTTCAGCCACTTCAACGGTTGACAAACAGTGGTGAAGACACCTCACGATCACATTCTATCTGGCGTTCTTCCTTCCTCACCAAGCTTCTGGAGCTTGCGCTCACCTCCTTCACTTCATCCCACGGTCTGGATGATCTTCAAATCCTAATTACGGCTTGGCGATAACTTCACCGACATCGGAGAAAACGCCGGTGGTTACCCTGCACCTAGACGTATTTCCGTCCAGATACAGTCCCCTTCACAGCCGCCGCAACCTATAAATACCCCTTGAACCCTTCGATTTCAACGGTTAGCTCCCTACCCTCTTCCCCAACCATAGTTAACTGATAGGTTATTCCTCCTTCTCCGGTGACCAATCTCCATCTCCATCCTATTCCTTCGTTCGTCTCCACTTACTTCCGATCTCCGCCATCGTCCGCTGCGTCCTCTGATGAAGCGCCGATGCTGGTTTCTGCTTCCATGCCACGAAACTACCCGCCATAGTTCTTCCTCCAATCTTCTGATTTTTTCCTCTGTTAAGGACCTTCGACGGAGACTCCTCAACCTCCTTCGTCCAGGTAACAGTAGGATAGGATAAGGTAAGAGTAGTGTAGCTTAGTTCAATAGATTAGGTAGTTAGTTAGGTTTAAATGTTCAATCTGTCTGTCGTCTTCTTTAGCTCCGGTGAGGTCTTTGAGCTCATCTGGGCCACTCTTTTGCCATTTTTATGCACTGATCACCTTCCTCACCTTATCATGATTTCATAGCATTGCTTTTCCCACATTTCTATCAGCTTTATCACCTATATCACTTCCACATTCACCGGCGGCCTCCGCTGTCCACGGCGGATGCCTCCGAGCTTAGAGCACACTCGCTAGGGCCCTCCATCACCTCATCGTAATCTAAGGGCCCCAATCCTATACTTAATTAGTATAATTAACTCATATAAAATAAACACTCAATTCCATTCCAACTTTCAAGCTCTCTATCAATGGAGAGCTTGAAAGAGTTCCTCCACCTAATTAACCTTCCAGAGAGCATCGCAAGGTTTTGTTGAGCCTTAGCTCTCACTCAATTGAGTGAGACAGTTGACTCTGAGTTCGTGCGAACTCAGAGATAAAGTTTTCTAAATTCCTTGATGAATCCTTAATTCTATCATCAATTGGACAAATTGATGAGCTCCTGAGGTTCCTTGTGACCTCAGGAAGCTCTTGAGGCCTTTAATGGTTAGTTTCTTAAGATTTTAAATTCTAAAATTAATTTCTGGACTCACCAAAGCTCCGGTGAGCTTCGGCGATGTCGTTTTCAGCTTCAGCCCATGAATTGACCTGAGAAGCTCCAAAGTACACTTATAAGATTTTAGGATTAATTTTCTGTGGTTTAATTTGTGTTTCAACATCTGGAGTACTTGTTTGACCTCTGTCTTCTCCAAGTCTGGCAGAGTTGGAGAAGCTATTCCATTAGGTTTTAGACTTCGAAGATAAGTCCAGAAGCTTATGCAGAACCTATAGAAGCCAACCTTGATCTCTGATTGCTTTGAGGACTCTTAGGTTGTTCCACCGAACAAACTCCATTTTGACCTCAGGCGATGAGGTCTAAAACCATACCAAACTTGATCAAAATCCAATTTTGAAGTCTTGAATCAGTTCTTGAAGATGAATTATATTGATCTGAGACTTTAATTTGATCTGAGAAGGCTTAATTCAGAAAGTCAACCCTCAGTTGGATTTGGTTAATACTGTGTTAGACTTGAGTGATATTGGAATAATTCTAGAAATTAAATGTTTCAATAGGGATCTGTGATGATTTGGAATGTGTTTGGGATGGATTAAAAGATTTTTATTGAGTGATAATGCTTCTGCACAGTTTGGGTTCAAAATGAACTCAATACTGTTTCAGTGTCATTTTAATGAGATTTAAACTCCTACTTCATCTAAGATGGATCTCAACAACCATCTGAGGTTGTTCAGATATCTGTTAGGACTTATATCTTTGTGCTGATCATATTTGAGCTTATATCCGAGCCCTTAACATTGAGAATGAAGCTTTCATGCTTCTGTTGTTTCCTAAAGCTATTTAGAGTTCACACTCTTATCCTTTACATGCAGAATTCCCTCTTGCATAGAGTCCTGACCTCATCTCGAGGTTAGAAGCCTCTTCCACAGGTAAAAATACCTATCTTCTCTTCTACAGGCTTAAATAGCCATGCAAACGCTTGATCTTCACCCTTCCAATCCATCTGAACACCAAATTGGTGTTACAATCTTGTATAGCACATCAAGAGCTCTCCATTGAGCCTTTCTCGATTGATTAGGTGAACGGAGCCGACTGGAATCCTTAGGCGAAGTTTGGCCTGGAGTGGACATAGATAATCCCACATCGGTAGTTTTGGAGGCACCGCTATGGTATATTACGATTTTGTGCAATGGCCTTATCGGTCGTCAGTGCTGAGATCAAAGAGAAACTTGTGTGTGCGGGCGTGTTCATGTGCCTATGCGGATGTGTGTGTGCGTGGGCCTGTGAGTAGGCGTAGATGTGGATGTGGGCCTGGGAGGCTGGAGACTATGCATGGTTTGAATTGGAAATAAAACACCTAATCAAAATTAGGCTCGAACCCAGTAGGGTCTGGTCCCACCCTCAAGGGGTGCTGTGTATCCCCGACCGATCTAAGCCGCTCCTAATAAAAACTAAATTTTTGGTTAACTGTGAGCTTATATGCACAAACCTAAAGAAGAATTAGAAGAGAGTAAACCTAAGGAGAAAGCTAAGAAAAGAAAACAATGAAGGCTTAGGGAGAATTAAAGAACAAAAGAAGAAGAATTAGAAGAAAAAGGGAGTGAGACAGGGTAAAGGAAATGATAAAGAGAGCTCGAGAGAGAGAGAGAAGGCTGAAGATTAAGAAAGAAAGAAAAGAAGAACGAGCAAAGACAGAGGGAAGAGAAAAAGAGAAATTCTAAGGGGGCTGAAGATGGAAGAAAAATGAAGAAGGATAATCAGATGTCCAATCTTGTTAGATGTCTAATTTGTGCTTTCATTATTATCTTTTCTCTTGTTATTTTGAGCTTAAATGATGAAAGAAGGCATTTGTACTCATTTGATTAGTTTTTTTTCTGGCCCTAAGATTTTGTAATTAGATGTTATGGTTGTAATAAACATGTTTACTTGATTTTTAATGAAAAATCACATGTGTAAATATGATTCTCTATTCATAGAATGTTGCATGTGCTAATTTGATTAATTTTTGTGCAATGTTCATAAGCTTAAAGTATTTTAATTTAATATTTAGTCAATTAATTAATTCTTAATTATTCCTTAGCAATTAATGGTGGATTAAGATTAAGTTATGCCTCCCAGTGAACGACCTGGACTCAACCAGTTAAAAAGAACTTAAAAATATAAAATGTTAGGTTAACTTGACCTTATACTACACAATCGATAAAAAATTAAGTTAATTTAAGTTACTTTCTCATGTGATTAATTAAACCTAAATAACTTAATTAACTATGTTGAGGAATTAAACTATCAACATGCATTATCCTACTTTTAGAATAGTTGTGCATATTTTAGGTTAATTACATCTTTTTTATGGCCAAGAGGGAAGGAGATTTATTTTAGGGCCTCGGATGGACGATCTGACCGTATGGATCTTATTAGGATGATGATCGGAGTCTAACACCTCTGAAATCATTGAGATCAGAATCCCATAGCACCATATGTGGTTCAGGGAAGATTACCGGCCAAGGAGTAATGTGACATCCTTATAGGCTTTGGATGAAAAATTCGACTGTACGGATGGATCCAGAGCGATGATCGCTATCTAGCAAAGCTAAAATTACCTCGATCCAAGCACCGTGGCACCCTCTGCAACAGAAAGAAGATGGATGGCCCAGATAGCACCACGTGGCGTAATCTAGGCAGCCCAACACTGGCCATCAATGACTACTGGCGCCCCCTCTTCATCTTCACCTTCGAATCCTAACTGATGGATCATCATCCAACAGTTAGGAAGCCTGCATGCCGTGGCCTCATGAACTCCTCCTTGTGACAATCCTCGGTCGCAGCACATTGGTTGAGATATTGGCCTCTAAGGGAGGGGCGCGGGTTTGAATCCCCGCATCCCCCCAAATTGAGGATTGGAGGCACACTGGTTGGACACATCGCAGCGCACGTGCGTGCACAAGTAGCGCACATAGCCACAGCTGCACACAGAGCAGCGTAGCACATGCCAAAGCATGCACACGCGACAAGGAGCACGAGGCACGGGTGTGTGATGCATGCGCCAGCAGGGGCGAAGGTTGGCGTAGATCTTCAGCAACAATTGCAGCTATCACTAATGCCCTATGCATGAATTCCTCATCTTCCTTCCACTATGAAAGGACCTACCCGCCTCCATTCTTCACCATCTCTTCCTTTCTTCCTCTCACCATCTCCAAGGCTCTAGAGAGAGCTTGTCCCAAGCCTAGGATGCTCCTTTAGAGTAGAAATCAAATATTTTCCCCACCTCTCATCCCCCTTTGTGGAGCATCTCGTGGTTGTCTTCTCACCTACTTCGGGAAGTAGATCCTTGCCACGACAACATCCTGTCCCATCCTCCTTCCACCACTATTCTCCTTCGTCCTGCTCCTCACCACCTTCATCTGAGCACCATCAGAGCGAGTCGTCCTCCAAGCGAACGTCGAGGGGGATTCTTCTCATCTCTATCTATCTTTACTGCTTTCTAGTGTAGTTTTCCTATTTTCCTTGTTGTAACAAACATTTGTTTCGAAATATGACTGTTTCTCTTTCTCTCTCTCACTTTTATATTTTGTAAGTAGATTAACTAGATAAAATTTCATCGACCTGATCTCTTGCCCTATTAAAAATACCAAAAATTATAAAAGGTAAAAAATGACAAAAAAGGAAATAAAGTGAAACACGTATTTTTCAAAACCAAACATTTGCCTCTCCTTGTTTGACCTAGGACTCACTTTTTAAGTTTTGGTCATAAATATTATTTGATTGACGGATTTTCTCACGAATCAAACTATGACGATTAATTTTCCAAAATCGAACCCTTTACTCGTGCAAATCCGACGCAGTCAGTTCCTTCAACTTCCTCTCTTCTTCTACCTTGTGTCCATGCCAAGGCAAGGAGTCAAGGCAGGTAGGAGGATGACTAAAGAGGAGAACCAAGGGTGGTCCACATCCACCTTAGGAGTCAGGAAGAAGGTCATCTAGGCTTGCAAGGAGGAGGCACACCCACCTAGGGTTTGCCAAGAGGAGAACATCCAGGAGAGAGGGATTTCTTTTGGTTCTAGGGCAGCCAGAACTGGAGCAAGAATTTTGGGCAGCATCATCTTCCCCACTACAACATGCCTTACTTTTGCCATGGATTAAAAACTGATGGAAAATCTGAAATCACCGATGGAACAAAGCGATGCTGTTATTACCATCGCTGTTGTCAAAATAATGTTCGACATCAAAAGGATTGGATATTTTGACGTCATTTCAAAATAGAGAGGAATTGTGTTTGCCGTCGATTCTCTCATAAGCGACGGTATATGTAAGTCGCTTTTTCCCACCTTTATGCATCCTTTTTTTATTTTCGTCGTCATTTAAGTAACTTTATCGTTGCTTTTGTAAGCAATGACAAAAATTTTTTTACTGTCATTTGTATTAAAATTGACAACATAGATGTGACTGCAACATGATTTTTGTCATCGTTTATTCAACTAAGCAATGGTAAATATGTGATGGTAAAAATATTTTTGCCGTCGCTTATCCTAAAAGTGACTACATAAAATTAGAATTGTGATTCTTTCAAACCTTCTATGCTGACAGTTATTACATAATCGACGGCAAAAAAATTTTTATCGTCACATATTTACCGTCGCTTAGTTGAATAAGCGACGACAAATGTATGGGTTTTTTTTTAATTACCAAATGATAGAAACTACCTACTAAACCTACTTAAAAGTCATGCTTTTATAGAAAAATAAGTAATGAAAATGAAGAGAAATTTATATTTCATAAATATAAAATCTAGTACATTAAAAGTTTGAAAATGAAATATCTACATAAAAAGGGTAACATGAAAAACATAAGAAAAGAAAATGGATAGAAATCAAAATACAGCTGCCCCAATGCCACCAACTCCACCTGCATCACCCATGAAGTCGTCGTCATCTTGTCTGTAGATGCTGGCATCAGTTAAAAATGAATGCTCTGACTGACCCTTCTTCCGAAGAAGGGTTATAAGTGTCTGAAGCTTATCATCCATGGCATTCATTTTATTCTTCATCTCTACCTCTCTTTTCTCCCTCTCTGCCTCTTTCTTCTCCCTCTCCTCCTCTCGTCTCTATAGTGTGTCAATCTTTTGATGCAGCTGATCGAAGACACTAGATGAGATGACACCTTTCCTTCCATACCAAGTGGATAACGTGTATGCCCTCCCTGCACTACGAACAAAACCACCGTGTTTCAGTGGCATCACTCTCCTAAATGCCTCCTCTACATCCAAAAGCTACTAGACACTGTTGGAGGTATCGTCAGTGGGAGGATGTACTAATTATACCATTTGGTCCTAAATGTATTAAAAAATATTAATATAATATATATATATACAAAGTTATAAATTTTTTGAGTTTAGGAAACTTATTTGTTTCTCCTTGTATGACTTATGAATCCACTTACGAGCACCCTCAGCTGCAGCCTTATTGTGGGTGACCTCATAGATATCCATCATAGCCATTTCCATCCCATCATGTGTAGCGTACTGAAGATATAAAAATGATACAATTAGGTTAAAATAACTTAAAAATTAAGTAATATTAAATTGAAAAGTAATTTCAATACTTACATAATGGCTCGTAACCGTCTTGATGCTCCTTCGACCCAAACAATGGGTCTGTGGTGGAGCTTTAGCCCTATTGGACTTATTTTTTTTGCTTGCTCCTGTAGACATATACAATAATATTTTTTATAAATTTAAGATATATGAAATTAATAAAATAATTTTTAATCATTTACTAACCTCTATCTTCGGATCCAGCTAATGCTCGCATGTCTTCTTCCAATCGTCAAGCATGACATCAGAAGGATAATTCTCCATTGCCTCCTCAGGTGAACTATAGTTTGAAAAAACTAAATACCAAATATAAATTGTTAGAAATAATATATGAAATTTTGTATATAATAAAAATGTAAATGTTTAAAAAATATTACATTTCTCTTGGTCACCGACCTCCAATCTTTGTGGATTTTTGGTGGTGTGTTTAAGAATATATTAGGAGGCATTGGAGTCGATAGCTTAATTGTACTTTTCCTATGTTAATTTTTTTTAAAAATATGTCAATCTTAATTTATAATAATTTTAAGATAGAGTTATAAAAAAAACAACTTTGATAAATGAAATTACCTCCAACTGACAGAAGAACTGCCTTTTAAGCTCTGTAGGCACTTTCCTCTAGTCGAAGTAGCAAATGGGCACAATGGACATAACAATTGTGCCCACTTGACTGATGAAACCTGGGTAATTCTCTACCTCTCCTATGGTTCTAAGCCTGATCGTTATTCTCAGGCTCTTAGGGACATGCTGGAGGTCTAGATTTTTTGTCTGCCCCCATCCTCTTCTTACTCTACTTGCGTAAACAGTAATCATATTCATTATATATTTCTGAAGTTATAATAAACTTTAAAATATATAAATAATTTTAAACTTAAAGGTATATGAGTTCTTACCCCAACTTGTGCTTGCTGGTAAGTGATCCACATGAATTGGTGTCGTACTCCCTACCATCTCATCCTCCACCTCTGGCCCCTCCTCCTCTCCTGCCTCCTCTCCCTCCTCATTTGATGCTCCATAATCTAGATCATTCTCTACTTGCTCGGGCAAGGTCTGAGCAATCTCCTTCCCCTTTCCCTCCCCACACCCCCCCCCCCAGCATGTAGTAATCGTGCCATTTCCCCAGGATGTACAAAACTTGATTGGGGGGGAGCCTGTTGCCAGGGGGTGGCTAAACTTGCTGTCAGGGGGGTGCCTGAGGAAACGAATCGGGCTACGCTGATGGCTGCGTCTTAGGAGGACCCTTTCTTTTGGGATTTTTCTTAAACAACTTCATCTGTAACAAGTATAAAATGAAATAATTAATACAACTGTAAATCATTAATATATAAATCATCAATGAAAAAAGATGGTGAAAAAAAAAAAGAAATACTTAAAACTTTCAATAGAGTTTCCCCTTAAATTTGGAGGTTTCTCTATAAACCTACATATTAAAATTAAAGTGGGCACACCCCACATAAAAAAAAAGTGCAAAGACAAACCACAAGTGGGTACACCCCACATCCATTCAAATAAAACATGCAACACAAGTGGATACACCCCACTGATAAGTGATTGCGCAGCAACCATTGGTCTTAATTGACCTAGATTAAGCTAGGACTTAGCATAAGTTAGGGTTATTCATGCATGCATACGCATTATCTGCATCTTTACTATTTTCATTTAGCTATGCATAAAATAATGTTATAATGTGCTGATTAAGTATATTATGTCAATTGCAGGGAATAAGTTGATCAGGAGTTGGATCTGAAGCTAGAGCAGAAGGCTTAGATTAGATGTAAGAATAATAATGTAAGGGAGTTAAAGGTTTGATATGCTATTAAGTAGGAATAAAGTAGTAAAATGTGAAGAGCATGGGTCCATCCTAGCAATAGGATAGCCTAGAGACTTCCCCAACCCTTAGCCACCCTTAGATTAGGTCACAACACCCTAGGAAGCCCTAAAACCCTTGTTCCAACCCTTATATGGATGTCCAGATAAGTTATAGGACGTCCAGAACCCTTAGCCATCTCCTGCACACCTTAAACCCACTTCTGCAGTGTTATTGGACGTCTAGACACTTTGTCAGACATCCAATTTCTGCATAATGCCCAAAATAGAACCTAAAATCCTTCCTGACTCTGATTGGACGTCTAGACAAGTCTGGACTTTTGATTTTTGAGTATAAGACATCTAACACTATTATTAGACGTCTGATACTGCTCTCCAGTTCTTGTTTTGAGATTTAAGCCTTGATCTTGGATCTCTAGGTCCCTAAACCCAATTCCAACCCCATAGGAACCTAAATTAAGGTGCCCTAACCCTAGTACATCACCTCTAGACCTCCCTAAGGACCTAATTAGGTCCTCACTAAACCTAATTGACTTGGATCTTAGTCAATTCCATTAGCCTATTCAATTGGACTCATTGAGTCTAATTGAGCCCTGATCTCAGCACACACTATCCAATTGGACTCAGTGAGGGTCCAATTGACCTAGACCTAAATTAATTGAGTTGTTTTACTCTCAATTAAGTTTCCACACACCTAATTAAACTTGTATTAAGTTTAATTGCACTTTACCTTAGTGAATTAGGGTTTATAACCCTAATTTGTGACATACCTTGACCTAAACACACTAGAACCTAACCTAATCAACCTAGCCACCTAAGTTTCGACCCACACACACCCACGCACACCATCCACACGAAAATACCTAGCCTAGAGTTCTCTATAACTCTCTACCATGTGTGGTTGCCTTGGTTGCCAAAATTAGTAACCAAGAGCCATTCAATTTTTAGATCCACATTTGGTGGATCTAAAAACCACCATCCATCCTCTCTCTCTCACTCTCCCACGAGCTCCCACCATAGGCCTCTCTAGAGAATTCCGTAATTCTCTAGAGGGCTTTCCTTAAGTATATAAAAAGACCTAAGGGGTGGCCATTTGCACCCATTCACATCCCTTGGCTTCATTGGCACCACTCACCTCATTAGCTCCATACACACCCACCTTCACTTAGGTTAGCTACTCCACCTCCACGAGCTCACCACCATCATGGAGGACACCATGTCGTGATACTGGATCAACCCTACCTCTCTCCAAGGGTCAGCCTAAGCTACATTAGCCGCCCCTCATTCTTCTCCTGACCACTCCAAGGCCATCGGGGACCACCCCTGAATGCCCTTTTATTCTTCTAGATTTAATTCATGCTCTTCATAATTTTATTGCTTTTATTTACTGCTTAGTAATGTAGTCTTACTTCTCCCCCAATGATGCATGCACAATCCCCCCGTAGATTCTTGTATGCGATCATTTTCTGATAGCTAGCTTTACATTTTTATGCATTCATGTACAAGCTTTCCTCTACAAGTTCATGTTACAAACACCTTCTTGAAAGAATGAATGAAAGAAATATTTTTATATATATATATATCTCTATGTTGAAAATCACCATGAGCTTATGGATTGCAAAATATTTCGTGTGATTAAAGTTGCCTTCTTTTCATTATCATCTTTTGCAACTAAGCATGCTGTGTTTAAATACGTAATAACCATAAACCGCCATGCGACTGTAAACAAGTAGAGTGTAAAGATCGATTTCAAAAGTAAAAGCAACACCTCCCAGAGACGAACGACCGGGACTCAAGTCTCGTTATTTTTACAAACTTAATTTTTGACGAACGTTTTTGCGCGACTATACTATGATTTTCGACGACTTTCAAAACGCGTGAAAACAGCTCCCGTCAATAAGTCAAATTTTTTCTTTCGCTGTTTCGCATATCGAATGTCGTGTTGTAGTAAGCAAGTGGTGGAAAACTATAAATCAAAACAATAAAAATTAACCACTTGAGAAGAGTGGATTGTGTCTATAGGGAGGCAATGGCTATTACAAACTCATATTAATTAAAAATTATTGTTCACAAATGATTTCCTCAAAAAATTATGTTGAAAAATCATGTAGATATGAGTTTAAATAAAAGTGCAAGTTGAAATTGCATTTAAGTCAAATAGGAGGGGATTCAATGTAATGTGTACCACAATATAATAAGAATGAAATCCTCACAATGGCACTTAAATGTAAATACAAATTTAGCTTCTCCTATAGCAAGAGTCTTCTAAGATTTGAATGGAAATCCACTTAGATTAGGGTTAAGAAATTGAATTGCTTAATAAGCTAAACAATGAAGGAGGTTCTCATAAATTCACCATGATAATGAAATAGAAAAAATGAAAGTTCACAATGGCATGAGTCGTAAAAGCTAATAGAGGAGTCACTATGCAAAAATAGGGGAGTTTGCTTTAAGCTCCATGCACGGAGGAGGTGGAGGTCGGAGTGGAGCTTCTCGTCGGAGGTAACTGCTGTCGGACTGCTTTTTTTCGTGGTGGAGGCGGGGCATGGCATGGCTGGAGGTGGTCGGTCGGAGAGGAGGTCAGAGTGGGTGCCTGGTAGCCTGCTAGAGGTGTTGGTGGTGCTGAATGAGAGTGGCTGCTGGAGAGGGGCAACAAAGTGGTTGCTGATTGTGCGTGGGCTGAAGGTGAGGGTGAGCAGTGAGGAAGTGTATGCCACTGGAGGTCACTGCTGGAGGTGTGCATGGAAAGGAAAGGGTGTGTGTGGCTGTTGTGCGAGCAAGAGCGCTACTACACACTAGTGGAGGCGCAATGAGGTGAGGGTGTGTGCTGCTGATGGTGCACGTTATGAAGCACTACGCACCCACAAGCTGTGGCACAGCGCTGTTGTGGGTGTGGCGGAGTTGCTGGAGGCGAGGGGGAGCATAGGGACACATGCACTGGAGGCGTGTGCGCTAGATTGCACATGGCCTCTTCTGCATGCGGGTGGAGGCATGGCGAGGAGAAGGTGACGCTCATTGCAGGAGCTTATGCGCACAAATGGCTGCACGTGGCACGCTTGTAGCAATGGCCTGGATGGTTGCGAAGCGTGGGTGTGGTATACTGTAGGTGGTGGTGATGGGTTGGTTGAGTGTGTGAGGCACTGTGATGGAGAAGGTGAAGAAGAAGCATAGTGATGGATTGCGAGACTCAGCGGACGGCGGTAAGGGCTGTCAACTCGCATGCCCACAGTAGCGAAGTTCTCTCCATGGTGGAGGCCCACGGTGGTGAAGTGGGTAGGAGCTTGATGCTCTACACAGTGATGGTACGGGGTGGTGGCATGTGGTGAATGGCAGGCGTTCCTCCTCCTTTGTAGCTGTGGCTACAAGGATTTGAAATCCAAACAGGTGGGAGGAGATCCACTCTTTCCATCGAGTAAATGCTAGTAGATGTGAAGATTGAATGGGTGCAAGAGAAGTGGAGCAATTACCTACAGAAGAAGGAGAAGATTAATAAAATAGAATATTAGGATTATTTATGCACAAATCCTTAAGTTCTATGTTAATTAAAACAATGCATGTAATGCCTAATTACATAACATTCTAAGTCAATTCCAAATGCCTTTAATTATGAATGCAATGCATGAATTATGTAATTAAGTCAAAAATATAAATTAATCTATTTACATCCTAATGCATGCTAAATAAATGGATGTGTTACCTTAATGTTTAGGCATTTAGACATTTAATTAGCTCACAAATATGAGCTTATCAAATGCCCCCATGCCCAATTTTTGCTAGTCCTTAGCAAATCCAAGCAATAACCTAGCACTCCAAGTAGACTAGCCAACCCAATCGGTCTTCCTTTAGAAACATGTTAAGTTTAGACTTTAAACCTAAGGTTCCCAAGTAGTTGCTAAGTTATAGACTAGGTCGACTAAAGACGAGTTGCAGGCACATGTTTCCTTGATTTCTAACTCTACCCTAGGGTTTATTTGTCCCAGAGATTAAGGCATCCATGCATGTGCATTGGTTTGAGTTATTTGAGGTTGGTATGATTGCCAACCTAGAAAACAACATTGTTTTTTTGTAATATATATATTTTTGTTTGATTCCACTAAGTCTAACCTTGGATCAGCCATCAACATGGTCTGTGTTGGATTCATTGTTCCCATCACCGAACCTCGATGGGTGCCTGGCTTTCGATGCTTCGAGATAGCACCGCCCATAGCAACCCTAAGAACTCTTGGCAATCGACACTTCGTGATAGTATCGCCCATGGATTTCTTAAGCGAATTCAGGTCTGTGGCAATCGACACTTCGAGATAGGTTCATCCCTGGCACCTGAACCTCATAATGCGCTTACATGCCCCCAGTAGGATGGATATTCTAAGAGACAAGCACCAAGGAGGTGAAATGTTATCATTGCATCCGCAAGGTGAGTATGCACTCCACCCCTCCTGCGGGAGGAACTCTTCCAATCAAATTGTGTTTTCAAGCTTCTCCTAAGTCAAAACTAAGAGAACCAACTTTTCTTTAAGAAATGAATTAGGGTGATCACTATTTACACAAGACCAAGTGTGTGTGAAATGTGGATGCTTAGGTTACGAGGACCCGTAAACCAAAAGATAGAAAAAGACACCAGTTACTACCTAGCCTTTAACTCAATCCCTAGCTTTCCTTCCTCAACCTCTTGAGGAATGGTTCGCAACTTAACTCCTACTTAAGTTTTTAAGTCCACAAAGGACCCTAAAGGTCTAAAGCTAGTAGCTCACTTAGCTTCTAAAGTTCAACACCTAGAGTCAACTTAGTCTAACCTAAAGTTCTTGTCTGCTTAAGAATGTAGGGTGCAGCTAGTTAAGCTCAATAATGCAAAATGTTTTTCTTTTCTTTTTTTTTGAATGAAATATGCATGAATGAATGCAAAATGTGGACATGCTACAAATAGATGCTTCAAGTTCTATCCCCCCATGCCTGTTTCAAATAATGTCCTCATTGGAAACAAAACAGTTAAAGGAAGATATTACCTTAGGCGGAGAATGACAGGAGCTAAGGCTCCTCAAGAGTGACCTTGTCAACCAGATGGCTATCCAAAGTAATGTATGGTTTTAACCGTTGGCCGTTGATGATAAAGGGAGTTGCCGAAGAGGAAGGGGTCCTGATCTCCACAACTTCATGTGGAAACACTGTACTGATTATGTAAGGCCCATCCTAACGAGATTTTAATTTCCCTGGGAAAAGCCAAATTTGTTAGTTGGGCTCAAAGGTCTTTCTAAGAATATACTTATTATGCAAGACCTTAGTTCTCTCGTTATAAGCTTTAGAGGTGTCATAAGCATCATTCCTCAGCTCCTCAAGCTCAATTCCAGAAGTCGTGCCTTACCTGCCTTTTCTAAATCTATGTTGACATTTCGAATAGCCCAAAGTGCCCTATGTTCTAGCTCAATGGGTAAATGGCATGCTTTCCCGTACACAATCCAAAAGGGAGATGTACCCAAAGGGGTCTTATAGGCCATTCAATATGCCCACAAGGCATAATCGAGCTTTTGGGATCAGTCCTTCCTATTAGGTCTTACGATCTTTTCTAAAATGTTCTTTTTTTTTTTGACATTGTTTTCTAAAATGTTCTTTATCTCCCTATTTGACACTTCAACCTAGCCACTCGTCTCGGGGTGATATGGGGTAGCAATCTTGTGAGTGACCCCTACACTTTTGAGTAACCGGTTGAAGTGATGATTCTGGAAATGAGGTCCCCCATCACCAATAATGGTCCTAGGGAAGCCAAATATGGATATGATATTGGCCTTCACAAATTTCAATACCACTGAGTGGTCATTTGTGCATGTAGGAATGGCCTCTATCCATTTAAAGACATAGTCAACTACCACTAAGATATATTCATAACCTTGGGACGAAGGGAAGGGGCCCATAAAGTCAATTCCCAAAACATCAAAAATTTCAACAGGTTGAATGGGGTGTTGAGGCATCTCATTCCTTTTCCCAATCATTCCAGTCCATTGACATCTAATACATGCCTTAACAAAATTATGAGAATCCTTAAATAACGAAGGCCACCAAAAATCGGACTGGAGAACATTAAAAGCAATTTTCTTAGCACCAAAGTGTCCTCCACAGTGAAGTTCACGGCAAAAACTCAGCACACTTTGTTGCTCCTCTTCAGGCATGCATTGTCTCAGTACTTGGTCTTATCTAATTCTAAATAATTCAGGCTCTTCCCAATAAAAGTATCTAGCTTGGGAAATGAATCTCTTTCTGTTCTACTCATCCTAAGAGCCAGGAGTCTCTCCAGTGACCAAGTAATTGACGGTATCAGCATACCAAGGTGAAGTCGGTGTTACCGCCATAAGGGTTTCATCGGGAAATGTCTCGCGGATGTCTCCAGATGGAGAGTCATCAAGTGGAAGGCGAGACAGGTGGTCAGCCACAACATTTTCTACTCCTTTCTTTTCTCGTATCTCCAAGTCAAATTCTTGAAGGAGTAGGATCCACCTAATCAGACATGGCTCAGAATCCTTCTTAGCAATGAGATTCTTCACTGCCACATGATCAGTGAAAATAACCACCTTATACCCAAGAAGATAAGACCTAAACTTCTCCAACGAAAAAACTACAGCAAGTAATTCCTTTTCAGTGACGGTGTAGTTTTGCTGTGGTTCGGTTAAAGTCTTGTTGGCATAGTGTAGCACATGAGGTCTTCCCTCAACCCTTTGTCTAAGGACTACTCTCACTGCATAATCTGAAGCATCACACATCAGCTCAAATGGGAGTGTCCAATCAGGAGCTCAAGGAATAAGCACAGAGATCAAGGCCTCCTTCAGAGTTTGAAAGGCCTCAACACACTTTGAATCAAAAATCAAAATTGAAGGAAGATTCCTTCACCAACAGGTCACAAAGTGGCCTAGAAATTTTACTAAAATTTTTAATAAAGTGCCTGTAAAAGCCGGCATGGCCCAGAAAGGATATAATCTGTTTGACATTCGTAGGCAATGGAAGTTTGGAAATAGAATCAACCTTGGCTTTATCTACTTCCAAGCCTTGCTCAGACACAACATGCCCAAGTGCAATTCTTTTCTGTGCCATGAAGTGGCTCTTCTCCTAGCTGAGGACTAAACCAGTCTCCTTACATCACCTCAACACATTCTCTAGGTCCAGGAGACACTGGTCGAAAGACAAGCCATAAATGGAGAAGCCATCCATAAACACTTCAACACACTCGTCAATCATGTTCGAAAAAATGGACAACATACACTGCTGGAAGGTTGCAAGTTCATTACATAGTCCAAATGGCATATGCCTGAATGCAAAGGTACCGTAAGGACTCATGAAAGTCATCTTCTCCTGGTCATCAAGGAAGATTGCAACTTGGTTGTACCCAGAATATCCATTGAGAAAGCAATAGTACTTATTCCCCGCCAATATTTTGAGAATTTGGTCAATAAAAGGCAAGGGAAAGTGATCCGTCTGGGTAGCGGTGTTCAACTTACAGTAATCAATACAGATCCTCCATCCAGTTGAGGGTCTAGTCACAACTTGTTCACCATGGTCATTAAATTCCACAGTAAAGCCTACCTTCTTTGGCACCACATGAATAGGACTTACCCATTTACTATCTGCATTGGGATATATGATCCCAGCTTTCAACCGCTTCAGAATTTCCTTTTCAACCACCTCCCTCATATTAATGTTAAGATGTCTCTGCATGACCCTAAATGGTTTAATGGAATCATCAGTATAAATGTTGTGCATGTAGAGTGTAGTGTTTATACCCTTAATGTCAGCAATGCTCCAAGCAATAGCTTCCTTGTGCCTAGACAAACATTCAATCAGCTCTCCCTCCTGTGCTTCAGATAGCACAGCTGAAATGATAATGGGGAGCATATCATTGGCACCCAAGAAGACGTACTTGAGAGTGTCCGGGAGGGGTTTCAACTCAAGGTCGGGGCTTGTATGGTTGAGGGTTTCATAATAGATGTCTCCATCTCAGGTAGCAGATCTACCTTAAGCAGAGATGATGGGGAAAGAGACTCAGTAGAAACACCCAACAACTCCTCAAGTTCTAGTATATCCCCTTCACATTCCTCCAAGAGATGGGAATGCTTATTTAGCATGACATGCTGAAGGGGATCATCGTATAACATTGCAGGGGTTGTCTCTTAAATCAGGTCATCTATCACCTCAACTTGAGAACAGTCCTCAATCTTGGCTTGTTTATAAGCATCAAACACATTAAGCCGGATTTTGCTATTCCTAAAGCCCATTTTTAGTGCCCCAGTATTGCAATTGATTGAAGCATGCAAAGTTGCAAGGAAGGGGAGCCTAAAATGATGGAGGGCTTGGCTGCCATGTTGGTAGGGTCAGTGTCCAAAACTAAGAAGTCAATGGAGAAGAAGAAATCTTCTACACTCACAAGGACATCTTCCAGAATTCCCCACGGTGTCTTGATTGATTGATCAACAACTTGGAGGATTACCAAGCTAGGCTTCAGATTTCCTCCCCCAAGTTCATACACATAGCTCGAAAGTATGTTTACCCCTGCACCCAGATTAAGTAGAGCCTCATTTATCTATAAGTCACCAATGACCACCGAGATGTACGGGGCTCCTGGGTCCTTAAGTTTTGGGGGTGCGCCATGTTGAACAATTAAGCTAACAGAATTAGGCAGGACAACTTTTGATTGGACCTGTTTTCTAGATTGCCGCCTTTTCGTGCACAGGTCCTTTAAGAAGCGAGCATAAGACGGAATTTGCCTGATAGCCTCAAGCAAAGGCAAGTTAATCTTCACTTGCTTGAAAGTTTCCATGATCTCATCCGTCTTATCTTTGGCTCCAAATGAGCCAGTAGAAGTCTGCCTAGAGGTGGATAAGCTCTTTGGAAAGGGCACTCTCGATCTCTGGGTGGAAGGGTTGTCATGTCGAGTAAGGGGTGGAATGGGGCAACTTCTTCTAGTGAGGTGATTTCAAGAAGAGGAGATTTGGGCAATTATTCTTCGGTGGGGGTGAAAGTCTAGTTGGATGGTTTTTCAGAAGGTGGGACTATAGGAGCATTGGGTTTGGAAATTTCTTTCCCACTCCTCAGAATAGTCACTGCCTGGGCATGCTCTCTAAAGACAATCCCTTTTCCTTTAGGATTCTCCTCAGCAGCACTGGGAAGCTTCCTAGTTTCCCTCTATTTAACGGCCTCATCAAGGTGTCCTATATGTGATTTCATTTCATGTATAGCCTTGTTAGGAGATTGGATGATGTCACTTTGACTTTCTTGCATAGTTCTCAACATTGCCTTCAATTCATCCATCTCAGAGGTCATAGGTTCGGCAAAGGTTTGAGGTTGATTCATTTGTTGATTTTAAAAGGGTTGTGGTTTATAATTCCCTGAATTTGAAACATTCCCTTGTCTCCAGGAAATGTTTGGGTGATTCCTTCATCCCTCATTATAAGTGTTGGAAAAAGGGTCATTACAAGGTCTGGGACAGAACCCTTGAGCAGCATTCAGATTCGCTTGTACCGACTTAGGGAATTGGGAGTCCAAGTGGCAATCAATAGTGGCATGTGTATTGCCTTAGCAAATGGAGCATTCTGAAGCTTGGGATGTGGAGGTGCTAGATGTGAATTGGCCCAGGCTCGACATATGCCTTTCCATGTTTTGATTCAACAATTGAATCTGATAGGCTAAATTTTGGGTGTCCCTTACC
This sequence comes from Thalassia testudinum, assembly GCA_037157565.1. Classification (NCBI taxonomy): domain Eukaryota; kingdom Viridiplantae; phylum Streptophyta; class Magnoliopsida; order Alismatales; family Hydrocharitaceae; genus Thalassia; species Thalassia testudinum. The sequence continues at coordinate 66,574,799 of JAZHRO010000063.1, forward strand.
TCATTTGCCTCCAACTTTCTTTGCATGAGAGTGAGTTTTCTATCCATGTAGGCAGAATTCAAGTGAATAGAATTCTCACTCAAAGTATCAAAAAGGTTCCAAGCTTCATCCTCAGTCTTAGATAGAAAGGTTCCTACACAAGCACCATCCACAATCTGCTTGTGTGAATCATTAAGTTTAGTATAGAACCTTTCAACCAGTTGCCACTTAGGCACTTGGTGATGTGGGCAAAGTCTCAATAGGTCATTAAAGCGCTCCCACGCATCATGGAAAGCTTCCCCATCCTTTTGAACAAAACTCACAATTTCCCTCCTAAAGTGATTAGTTTTGCTCATGGGGAAGTACTTTTTCAGAAACTCCTTCTTCGAGGCATCCCAAGTGTTAATATCATCTAGGGTATGATACCAATACTTGGCTTTGTCCATGAGGGAGAAAGGAAAGAGGGTCTGCATTTGAGCATTATCAGTAACGCCCTGCAGCTTCACTGTGGAATAAACCTTGGTGAATTCCTCTATATGCCTGTAAGGGTCTTCCCTAGCAATGCCATAAAAGGAGGGTAGCAAGGATATGGTACTTCTTTTGATCTCATAAGGATTGTCTCCTCCAGGTCTACGTAGTGCAGGGCCAGTTTGATTGGTTAGATTGAAATATTCCTTAAAGCTCCTTTGACCAGCCCTTTCTTCCTTTGGGTGGTCCCTTCTTAGGATTCTTTTAGGTTCAGGATCAAACACAAGTTCTCTCCTAAGAGATCGCCTACCAAGCATGCACTACAAACATAATTCAAAGGAATTGTTAGGTCTTTACAAATTTAGGCTTTTGACTTTAATTCGAATTATAGGTGACAATGCAAGTTGCCTAATCAATTAAGCGTCTATTGTTGACCAACGAAATGCCTAAAAAGATCTAGTTGGAGCTTAAGTACTCTTCCGTAAATCTCAAATGGTAGAGCAACTCCAAAGACAGAAGATCAAGGGATGCAAGTATGCCTAAGCCTTCCTTTGAAGCTGTGCTTTCGCGGTGCTTCTTAACTGTTGAACGTGTACGAACCTGCGTTAACGTGTTCGATTTTGGAAAACCTGTCATTGTAGTTCGAAAGCGAAAAATTCATGTTCAACAAATAAAATTTATACCGAAATTAAAATTTCGGGTCGAACACAGGGAGGCAGACGTTTGATTTAAAAACTACGCGTTTCTTTTTATTTGTTACAGAATAATTCAATTTAGAACCATCTAATTATTTACAATAAATAGAAGAGAGAGAGAGAGTAAGAGAGAAAGAGAATATTACACAGAGAAATCAAAATGAGATGTAGAATAAACAAGGAATTTTTGTATTGAAGAGATTGTTCATTACAACTAGAAAGCATAAAACAATTACTCTAGAAAGTGATAAATTTACTCTAGAAAGCATTAAAAGAATGGAGAGAGAAATGTCCTCCTCGACGATTGCTTGGAGGACGAGTAGATTAATCTAGAAAGCAGTAAATCTATACTAGAAAGCGGTAAAAAGAATAGGGAGAGAGAAATCCTCCTCGACAGTTGCTTGGAGGACCAGCCGGACGGGACGACGCCTGGACGAAGGAGAACAAAGCGGGACGAAGGAGGACGAATCAGACGAACGGGAACAAAGCAACACGTCGTCGTCATCGCGGTATCCACTTCCGAAGGGGAACGAAAATTGGACTTTATCTCACGAGAAGCATCTCAGGTGTGGGACAAGCTTCTCTTGAGCTTTGGAGGGGTAGAGAGGAGAAAGAAGGGATGAGAATTTCGTATGGAGGGGGTCTCCTTTTATAGTTGCAAGGAGTGGGGGCAAAATGGACATTACATCTTCAAAATAATAAATAAGGGGTCTTTAGTGACAGATAAATCCGTCACTAAAGCCCCGACGTGGCCGTCGCCGCCGCGCCCACGCGAACCCGCTCGGCTGCCCGCGTGCGTAACGCCTACGCACGTTCGCGAAGTCTCAGCCGTCCGATCGCGAGATTGGACAGCTTAAGACGCATCTTCGGCCGCTGCGCTGCACGCTTACCGCGTGCGATCGCGCGTTACGCGCGGGCGTCCAATCGCGCGTCGTCCTGATTGAGCGCGCGCGGCCGTTGGATCGTGATCATGCGGTCGATCGAAGGCACGCCACCGCTCCAAATTCTGCGTGGCGAGGCTCGAACGCGCGTCCCTGCTTCGCGTTATAGCGCTCAACCAACGCGCTGGGGTCGCGTTTGTGTCGAGCGCCTGACTTCGGTGCGGGCGTGTCGCAACCGTTGGATCTTAATCCAACGGAGGGGAAAGGCGGATGCGGAGACTGCTGAGGTTGCGTTCGGTCGTTTGGGCGGCCGAGATGGTGACATGTGGCGGCATCTTGGCCGTCCATCTTCTGGAAGTTGTAGATGGTGCCACGGATGTCGGATTGACTCAATTTTTGTGTCGTTGGGCTACGATCGTCGATCCGAATTCATCCGTGCGGTCAGATTTATCATCTGAATTGTGGATTTACACCATCCTGGCCCTTGATTTTCTAGGGTTCCCCGATCTCTATCTGATGCTACGGATGCCTGATTAGGGCGACCTTGGAGTTGTTGAACTCCAATCGTCATCCTGATCATATCCATACGGTTGGATCTTTGATCCGAGGCCCCGATAAAATGTTTGCCCTGTCCAAGCACATAAAAGGAGACAATTAACCTCCATTTAATTCAAACTACTCTAAATGCGAGATGATGCATGTTATGCAATATTTATATCATGAAATGCAATCCTATGCCTAAGAACATGCATAAATAGATATTTTAAGTAGTGTAAATGTGTTGACATCATACCCCCATGCCTATCTTTTGCTAGTCCCTAGCAAAAACTATATGCTATTTATAAAAGAATTAGGTTAGATTATTTGGACCTGAGTTATTTTCAATCATTAAGAAATTGTCTACTTAGGAACTGAACTTTCAAAGACACAACAGTGCCTGGGTATCAACCAAAATGCAGACCGCCTCAAGCCCTCACCTTATTCAAAGAAAATTTTCTTTTTCTTTTTACTCTTTTCTAATTTTTTTTTTGGATTTTCAAATTTTAGGGTTTAAGAGTGGCTTTCTACGGCCATTCAACTCACCCAAGATTTGATGAGAACCCTAAGTTTTAAGCATCTTATTGTGATTGTGATAAACTCGTTGACCGGCAATTAGAACGGACTTCGGATTTCTACGCCTCTAGGTGGCCTCAAAAAGAATTCTGCCTAAAGGTGTATCTTTACAACCGGTAGCTTTCTCCCTACTTTTATTTTTTAAACAGGGTCAACACAAGGGTGAATCCAGTGTATATCTCCCTGGTTTATTCTACTTCTCCGCTTCTTCCTAAGTGTTTTAGGAATTTTTAGTGCATTTTCTGAGCTGGGTTCTGGACAACCGGTCGATGAGCTGTTACCACCGACAACTTGCCAGCCATACTCGTGCGGCGAAGTGTGGCTTATTTCTTTTTATTCTTTTCTTTTTTTCTTTTTGATTTTTTTTTTTTTTTAAGTAGGTGGCTTCCCTAATCTAAGATTTACCTAAAGGCAGCAAAAAGAGAAAGGTCCAGTGACTGGGCTCTGGACAACCTACCTATGGGCTGTTACTCATGATAACTTGCCAGCCATATCACCCTAGAAGGTTCATTAGCTACCTAATTTCTGTTAGAATTGCCGAATAACGAGTCAGTGCAAAGAAAGTGTGCAGATGCTTAAAACTCAAAATTCCCTCAAATCAGAGGGCGGGTTGATAAGTCGTGTACTTATCACCCAAACTTATTTATTCCAATTATAATAGAATTAAGATGGCGAGGACTCAAAGACAAATCCACATTTTAGTGGATACACAGGCTAATTAAGTCCAAAGACCTGAGGGGTCTTTGTGTTCAGATCCTAATGTAGTATTTCCTAAGATTGAAAATTTTCCTAAACCCAAATTCTCTTTCCTAATTTTGATTTTTTTTTTTATAAAAGAAAATAAACAAATCTACGGAGCTGACGAATGAATTCAGAGATGAATATCCACCCCCCCATGCCTATCTAATGCAATGTCCTCATTGTATTAAAAAGACAAAACCGAGTGGAAAAGCGTAGAAAGCACCTGAATTGCGTGAATATCAGGTCCGCTCCAAGATGAAAATGAAAAAGAACTGTATAAGTGCTGAGTTTAGTGCCTTCAGCTAGGCACACTATACAAAGAAAAGAAATGAAGAATTCACATGTGCAGGTCAGAATTAGAATGAACAGAAGAATCCTCTGACCTGTCAGCAGAGGTCCACAGATGTGGACCAGATTGTGGTGCAGACCCACACCCCATAATCGAGAATATCTTAGGTTCTGGATAAAAATTACCCAAAACCTAAAATCAGAATGTAAGCGGGATCGGGCCTGCGATTTCTGAGGATGCAACCCAAGACCAAAAAGTCGGGTTACAGAAAATTGAAGCTCAAAAGGATAATCGTTGAATGTGTGCTTGGGTTGAACATCCTCGAAACAAATGTCGTAAGGGTTCTGATTTGATCGTTTCAACTTAAAAGGAACCCTTCCACTCAATCTTCCTTTTCCTCCTGAATTAACTTCCCAAATCAAAACTTCCCAGCTCCTATCCTCATTTAGCATATCAAATTCCAGGACCTCTTGTATATTCATCACCCCGTGTGAAATCTCCAAGTCTAGATGATGTGGTAGAATCAAAATTGACTCGGGTCTAATTATCTTAGAATTAGAATCATCAATAAGCTCAACAGGGTGTAACTGATAATCAGGGCATTGAATTGATTCTTCCAGAAAATGCGATTCTGGATCCGTAATGTGTGCCCTAATAAGATCAGTGTTCTCAGTTATTGGGCTATCAATTGATCTATCAGATTCCTCAGGCCCAATCGTCTCACAGAAATCGTGTTTAGAAAACTTGCGTGAGACTTCGCAACTTGAATCTTCACCATCAGGATCCGTATCAATGTATGTCCCAAAATCATTTGTCACTTTGTGTTCCAAGGAGACATACGTTTCCTCATAACCTGGCTCAGGGATCTCAGGTGAAGAAATCAGATCATCCTTAATTGGTTGTTTTAATTCAATCTGGTCAGCCTCGTAACACGTGTCCCCCCCAACAGGTGCCTGAGCGGGTTCTGTCATTGGCTTTCCTGAAGAGAGTTCATCCTAGGAATTATTCCAAGATTGAATCAAAGCAACCATGAATCTCATCCTCAATTTCGCTAATTTCCCAAGTAGAAACTCACCCGGGTTCTTATCCTTAACATCCTAGAGCCAATCCAACAAAGACTTGTTTAAATCATCAATCATTTCAATCAGGGGCTCCAATCTCTCAATGCAAGGTATTGGCTGAACTTCTAAAGATTGAATGATATTCCTCAAGTTAGCCAGAACGTTATCTTGAACCTAGTTAACCTGAACCAAATGAGTTGGTTCAGGGTTGGGCAGGTTTGGGCTCAATGTAGGGGAATTAACGAATTGAGATTCGTTATACCCTTCCTGATAATAGGTCATTTCAGATTGTTGAAAAGATGGTGATGACCTAAAGGCAGTGAAATCAGAGGATGGGTAAGGATCGGTATATCCTTCTTGATTGTAGATCGTATTATGATGTTCATGAAAGGAAGATGATCTATAATCGATGTAGCTCTGAGAAGGATAAAAATCAGAATCAAAGTGTTCAGAGTTAGACCCTAAACACGGGGGTCCGGAATTGTATCCCCAATCTGAATTATCCCAACTAACTGATGGTCGATTACAATACAAGTTGGGATAATCGTCATGTTGAGGATAATTTACAACAGGAGGGAAAGAGCGGGAATGCGTGAAATATGTGGAAGGATTCATGATACACGATAGGAAGAAAGGTGCCCTGCAATACAAACAATCAAACCTATCCTTAAATAGGTTAGCCTAAAGACCTACAGACTCTCAAAACCCGTCTTGAGATAAAGGAACGATTTGATCTACTTCCGTCTGTTCAATCCAACCAATTAGAAGGAGGGACTGGGGAGAAGGTTCTTCCTTCGGCTTGCGCCTCCGGTTCCTAGTGTACCCCCCAGCCGCGATCGTTTGACTCTACTCCCCTAGCTAGACATCAGATTGAACAGTAGAAATAGACTAATCGAAAATAATCTAGTTCTGGGTTCTGAAGAGCGAGTCCAATCCTTAAGGCCAACGTCTACTTTGTTTATTTAGGGCTAGGTTTGAATGTGCTTTGGAATGTGATGGGCCCTTTAAATGGGTTGTGCCCTTAATGATTGATTGATTTGTGTGAGTGCCCAACTAGTGGTTTTCAAGCAAGATTGTTTTTGATGTGGTGAATTTTAAGATTCAAATCTTGCTTAGTAGCTTTTAGGATTCAACTTTAGGTGTTTTCAATCAAGTTTCGTTGGCACACTAAGTTTTACAAGCATAGGTGAAGATGTTTTCCTTTAAATTTAAAAAGAATGTGGAGTGACTGGTAAATCCCTAAGAGTTGAACCTAATTGGCAGCTACTTGATGAGTTGATTTTATTTGAAGTGGTGTGGCCAAATCAACTCAAACAATTGGCCTGTTGCACCACTTAATTAGGCACACAAATGATTACCTAATCTGATTTCTACTAAATTATATGTTTGGATGTGTGTACCGACTCCTAAGATTGGATTACCGGTTGAGTTTGAAAATCAGATAAGGTTGTGTACCTCTGTGAGATTTTTTTTTTTCTTTTTAATGTGGGGGTTGGGGTGAGTATGGGTGTCAAACAACAAACAATCTAACCTTAGAGTTTATAAAAACACCTAGGTTGATTGATGTTTGAGTTATTATGTGATGAAATGAAATCTAATGGGTGGGAGGTGGGGGGTAACTCACAAAACCTTCTACAGCACTTTACTCCAATCTACCGCTTTTGCCTGCCTCGAAAGAGTACCTGCAATTACAATAAGAAAGGAGAAAAGTGAGGTAAATGATTTGTAAGTTACAAAACACGAAGAGAAATCAAAGATCGTTGCCTCCCCGGCAACGGCGCCAAAATGTTGAACGTGTACGAACCTACGCTAACGTGTTCGGTCTTGGAAAACCTGTCGTTGTAGTTCGAAAGCGAAGAATTCGTGTTCAACAAATAAAAGTTATACCAAAATTAAAATTCCGGGTCGAATACAGGGAGGCAGACGTTTGATTTAAAAACTACGCGTTTCTTTTTATTTGTTACAGAATAATTCAATTTAGAACCATCTAATTATTTACAATAAATAGAAGAGAGAGAGAGAGAGTAAGAGAGAAAGAGAATATTACACAGAGAAATCAAAATGAGATGTAGAATAAACAAGGAATTTTTCTATTGAAGAGATTGTTCATTACAACTAGAAAGCATAAAACAATTACTCTAGAAAGTGATAAATTTACTTTAGAAAGCATTAAAAGAATGGAGAGAGAAATGTCCTCCTCGACGATTGCTTGGAGAATGAGTAAATTAATCTAGAAAGCAGTAAACCTATACTAGAAAGCGGTAAAAAGAATAGGGAGAGAGACATCCTCCTCGACGGTTGCTTGGAGGACGAGCCGGACGGGACGACGCCTGGACAAAGGAGAACGAAGCGAGACGAAGGAGGACGAAGCAGAAGAATGGGAATGAAGCAGCACACCGTCGTCGTCGTGGGATCCACTTCCGAAGCGGAACGAAAATTGGACTTTATCTCGCGAGAAGCATCCCGGGTGTGGGACAAGCTTCTCTTGAGCTTTGGAGGGGTAGAGAGGAGAAAGAAGGGATGAGAATTTCGTATGGAGGGGGTCTCCTTTTATAGTTGCAAGGAGTGGGGGCAAAATGGACATTACATCTTCAAAATAATAAATAAGGGGTCTTTAGTGACGGATAAATCCATCACTAAAGCCCCGACGTGGCCGTCGCCGCCGCGCCCACGTGCGCCCTCTCGGCTGCCCGCGTGCGTAACGCCCACACACGTCCACGAAGTCTCAGCCGTCCGATCGCGAGATCGGACGGCTTAAGACGCATCTTCGCCCGTTGCGCTGCGCGCCCGCCCGCGTGCGATCGCGCGTTATGTGCGGGCGTCCAATCGCGCGTCGTCCTGATTGAGTGCGCGCAGCCGTTGGATCGCGATCGTGCGGTCGATCGGAGGCGCGCCACCGCTCCAAATTCTGCGTGGCGAGGCTCGAACGCGTGTCCCTGCTTCGCGTTAAAGTGCTCGACCAATGCGCTGGGGTCGCATTTGTGTCGAGCGCCTGACTTCAGCACGGGCGTGTCGCAACCGTTGGATCTTAATCCAACGGCGGGGAAAGACGGATGCGGAGACTGCTGAGGTTGCGTGAGGCCGTTTGGGCGGCCGAGATGGCGCCACGTGGCAGCATCTTGGCCGTCCATCTTCTGGAGGTTGTAGATGGTGCCACGGATGTCGGATTGACTCAATTTTTGTGTCGTTGGGCTGCGATCGTTGATCCGAATTCATCCGTGCGGTTGGATTTGTCATCTGAAGTGCATATTTACACCATCTTGGCCCTTGATTTTCTAGGGTTCCCCGGTCTCTATCTGATGCTACGGATGCCTGATTAGGGCGACCTTGGAGTCGTTGAACTCCAATCGTTGCCCTGATCATATCCATACGGTTGGATCTTTGATCCGAGGCCCCGATAAAATGTTTGCCCTGTCCAAGTACATAAAAGGAGACAATTAACCTCCATTTTATTCAAACTACTCTAAATGCGAGATGATACATGTTATGCAATATTTATATCATGAAATGCAATCCTATGCTTAAGAACATGCATAAATAGACATTTTAAGTAGCGTAAATGTGTTTACATCATTAACTACCCTCAAAAATCCGTGACAGGGTATCCCCCTCTTTGGAGTTACAAAACCTTTAATCTCAAGTTTTGAACACTTCAGAATCCAACGGTAGGAGGGCTCTTATCCTAGTAGTTCCAAGACCTAGGAGTGTCTAAATGTGTGCCATGGTGCAAGAGATACAAGTGTAAATACGTCGTAAAATTTTGAGTTTTGAATTTTGAACCATAGCACAATGTCTCAATTCAAGTCCTTGGTTTTTAGTGTTCCTCTTTAACTCAAAGTCCTTTTTTAGAAAATGTGACCACTTGTTAATTCTTTCAAAATAATATTGGTGGTATTGTCTTTACATCCAAATGCAAATGCGTGAACAATATATGGATGCAAAGTAAAAGAGAACGTACCTTACCTCCTGCAATCTTCAATGAGATGCACGCAAATGCAAAATAAAATCTAGAGGCTACTCATTCACACCTAAATGGCCATCCTAAGGCAAGCAGCTTCTAGTAGGCAGCTCGTGTTTTTCCTTTTGTTTTTTTCTTTTTAGCTACTTATGCACAAGCAAGAAAAATAAAATCAATCCACAAAAGAAAGTAAAAATCTAAGTCTAAATAAATGGGAACAGACTCCTGTGAAAATTACCCACGTAGGGGCCTAAAAGAAGGTGGGGGAACAAACCCCTAAAATGTACCCCAGAACAAGGGTCTTAAACCAAATGTGCAATATTAAGTCTAAAGTCTAAATCCTACTCTTATCAACTCAAAGATTAAATGTGCAGAGATGATTGTCACATCCTTGTCCTTCCCCTTTTGGCAATCTGGTTCCTTGCAAAATGGCTCGAACAATTTCTCCTTTGGTGACGTCAAGGGTCACCTCTCACGATGGCTGGTGTGATGGCGAGTCATAGAATGTGTGTCGCAGAACGTATTCACTTGCACCAGAACAACAAGATACAAAGTTAAATGTGCTTCAAAAAATTTGAATCAACATGAACAAATGAATGAATGCAATTTAATTAAGCCTGTTGCCTCCACGGCAACAGCGCCATTTGATAAGTCAAATTTTCGCTCTCGTTATTTCGCATGTAGAATGTCGTGTTGTAGTATGAAAGTGGTGGAAAATCGCAAATCAAAATAATAAAAATTAACCACTCGAGAAGAGCGGGTCGTGTCCACAGGGAGGCAATGGCTATTACAAACTCACGATAATTAAAAATTATTGTTCACAAATGATTTCCTCAAGAAATTGTGTCGAAAAATCACGTAGATATGAGTTTAAATAAAAGCACAAGTTGAAATTGCATTTAAGCCAAATAGAAGGGGGTTCAATGTAATGTATACCACAGTATAATAAGAATAAAATCCTCACAATGGCAATTAAATGTAAATACAAATTAAACTTCTCCTATAGCAAGAGTCTTCCAAGACTTGAATGGAAATCCACTTAGATTAGGGTTAAGAAATTGATTTGCTTAATAAGCTAAACAATGAAGGAGGTTCTCATAAATTCACCATGATAATGAAATCGAAAAATGAAAGTTCACAATGGCATGAGTCATAAAAACTAATAGAGGAGTTACTGTACAGAAACAGGGGAGTTTGCTTGAGCTTCTCCACGCACAGAGGAGGTGGAGGTCAAAGTGGAGCTTCTCGTCGGAGGTAGCTGCTGTCGGGCCGCTTCTTTTGGTGTTGGAAGCAGGGCATGGCATGGCTGAAGGTGGCTGGTCAGAGTCAGAGTGGGTGCTCGGTGGCCTGTTGGACGTGTTGGAGTTGCTGAATGCGCATGGCTACTGGAGAGGGGTGATGAAGTGGCTGCTGACTATGCGTGGGCTGGAGGCGAGGGTGAGTAGCGAGGAGGCGTGCACCGTTGGAGGTGGCTGCTGGAAGTGCACACGGAGAGGGAAGGGAGCGTGCAGCTGCTGTGCGAGCGAGCGTGCTGCTACATGCTGGAGGAGGCGCAACGAGGGGAGGGCATGTGCTGTTGGTGGTGCACGTTGTGAAGGTGCTACGCACATGCGGGCTCAGGCGCATCACTGCTGCAGGTGTGGCGGAGGCACTGGAGGCTAAGGGGAGCGTAGGGACACGCACACTAGAGGCGTGTGCACTAGATTGCACATGGCCTTTGCTACATGCAGGCAGAGGCATGGTGAGGAGAAGGTGACGCTTGTTGTAGGAGCTTGTGCACGCAAATGGCTACGCATGGCGGGCGTGTAGCGATAGCCTGGATGGTTGCGAGGCGTGGTATGCTGCAGGCGGTGGTGATGGGTTGGTTGAGTGTGTGAGGCATTGTGATGGAGCAGGTGAAGAAGAAGCATGGTGATGGATTGTGAGACTCAGCGGATGGCAGTGCGGGCTGTCACCCTGCACGCCCATAGTAGCGAAGTTCTCACAGCGGTGGAGGCCCATGGTGGTGAAGTGGGTAGGAGCTTGATGCTCTACATGGTGATGGTATGGGGTGGTGGCCTGCGGTGAATGGCAACTGTTCCTCCTCCTTTGTAGCTGTGGCTATAAAGATTTGAAATCCAAACAGGTGGGAGGAGATCCACTCTTTCCATCGAATGAATGCTGGCAGCTGTGAAGGTTGAATGGGCGCAGGAGGAGGAAGTTGAGTGGTTACCTACGGAAGGAGAAGATTAATAAAATAAAATATTAGGATTATTTATGCACAATTCCTTAAGTTCTATGTAATTTAAAATAATGCATGTAATGCCTAATTATATGCCCTTCTAAGTTAATTCCAAATGCCTTTAATTATGAATGCAATGCATGAATTATGTAATTAAGTCAAAAATATAAATTAATCTATTTACATCCTAATGCATGCTAAATAAATGGATGTGTTACCTTAATGTTTAGGCATTTAGACATTTAATTAGCTCACAAATATGAGCTTGTCACCCACTTCTATTTAATGAAATAAAAAATAATATGTGGGCACACCCATATCTAGTAAAAACCTATAATTTCATTCAATTAAATTTAGGACATTGAAATTATACTTCCAAGTACAACAGCCTCCAAGTATGGCCGTCACCAATAACTTGTAATTTGAAAAACAAAAGTAATTGAAATGCCAGTAGAGCAAGAGTAATAAATTTTGAACAGGTGTGTGTGATTGGTTTAAGTTTAGGTATTTATAATGTATAGAAAATGCCAATTGTAGTTTAGATTGTTTAAATTTGAATATGAATTTGATATAAACAGAAATGAAACAAAATAAAGAAATTGTAACTAACCTTAGATGTCCACATCTATTGCATTTGAATTTATATGACCTTCTTTTGTTAATTCTTAGTATGCTTTAGGCTTGTGTCAAAATGATTGTGCAGTACTGTTCTTATTGGTATAACCCATCCCCATTGGCAATTATCGGAGACATAAAAAACTTATGCTGCTTAACATGCCAATGTGAATGGTTCATCAGACTGAAGAATTTGACAATTGGGATTTAAACTCAAGAAATTGTGTTTCTTGTCAATTTTGAAACCAATGCCCTCTTTAAAAGCATCAAACCAATGACATTTAAATAGGACAACTCTGCGATCATATCTAAAGCTGATCTCCACAATTTCTTTGATTTTACCATAGTATCAATCTGGACCGATGGAAAGATCTGAATTGTATAGGTCCACTGATTCTTACTTCATTTGCAAGATGCAGTGTGAGATGACCCATTACATAGAAGAAGGCTGGGGGAAGAATCTGTTCCATCTTACAGAAAGTAATGACTATTTGCTTATCCTAGTGATCCAGCGTATCATTTTGTAGCCTCTTGGAACAAATAGCTTTGAAAAACCTGTTCATCTCTGTGAATGAATCAACAACCGGCTCTGGTAGTATTCCTCGAATCGCTAGTAGAAACAATACTTGCATATAAACAAGTGAGTCATAACTTTTCAAGCCATATATCTTTTTATACGCTTCATTTATACAACAGGAAAGCTACAAGGAAAACCCATCTGGCACTCGAATTTCCTTTAAGAAGAAGAGCAGTCTTCTCTTCTGGTCCTGATTCAAGCTACAAATAGCAGGTAGAAAGTAGTCATCATCCTCATAAATATGTAGCTCTGGACATATCCCTAAACTCTTCATGTCTTTTCTGGTTTTCACTTTGTCCTTTATCTATCAATCAGATTTAATATGTCTAAGATGTTATCCATCACAGTTTTTTCAATTTGCATAATATCTAAATTATGACGTATTGTAAGATCTTTCTAGTATGGTAGCTGATAGGGTTTTTACGCGGTTTGTAAAATGTCATTGTAACATGTAAAATCGATCAACTCCTAAATTTATAAAACCTAGATAGGGAAGTATCTAGGGCCATCCAAGGAGGCAACTTTTTGCAAAATCAAATCTCTTGCTTCACAATAGAAATCACCTTTCTTTTTATTATTTTCAATATGCAATTTTTATAGTTTAAAATAACTAAAGTAATGTGGATTTGATGGCAGGAAGATGACTAACACCTAAAATTACTAAACTAAAACCCAAGTGACAAGTAATTCCTCTCTCTAAGCTCACCCTAGGTAGGTGGAAACCTAGAGTAATTAGAGAGAGGGGGTGATTACACTAAGGTAAAAGTAAAATTGTGAAAATCACAATTAAGAAAGAGGCAACTTTACTAGAGGAGAAAAAATGTTTTACAAAACCCTAGTAGAAGAATGCTTCTACTACTAGAAATCAAAAAACATAAAAAGTAAAAACACTAGTCCTCTTAGTGATGATGATAGTGAAGAAGTGATAGAGGCTTCTTGCTCCAAGCCTAGTAGCTCCCAGGCTTGAAAAGAAGTCCTCCAACTCCTTCCTTGTAAAGCTACTTCATGGTGAAGACCTCCAAGACAAGCTCTCAAAGGGGGCATGCCCTATGCTCCTCCAAGGGTGGGCATGTACCACCCTTCTCCTCTTATGCCTGGCCGTCCTCCAAGTTGTAGAAGTCCTCCTCCTTGGCATGGCACAAGGGAGAAGAAAGAAGGGGAAGAAGGCACCAAGGGGGCGGGTAAGATGCCCCCTTAATCTTCTTCTCTTCTCCTTCCTCTTGGCCATGAGTTGTAGGTGGGTCTAAGGTGGAATATACACTAATGGAGGATGATTTTTTTGGTGGAATGTGATGGGATTTTATAGAGGTGGAACGAGGTAGGGTTGGTGTGAATAGGTGGAGGGCTAGGATTGATTCTAGGGGTGGTTATGGGTGGTTGGGTTGATCATAGGGCTAGGGTTAAATGGTGCCAAATGAGGGGGCACAAAGGGGGGTAGTTATGGCTTTGGTGTCCCTTAGGGTTGGAGCCAAAATGGGCCTTCTAGAAGGCTATTAGGTGGTGCCATCTTAGGGTTCTAGAAGGGGGTATGTGGATGGCTAAGATGGGTTATGTGGGTAGGTGTAGGGTGGATAAAGGGGTTGAAAGTTGGCTCCAAAACAGAGGCAGTTAGTGTTATTTTTGGCACCAACTTTTGGTGTCTTTTGGTGGTTGGTTGAGGGGTGAAAGGTGGTGAAGGTGGTGGTGTGAAAGGGAGTAGGGTGGAGCTAGCTAAGGTGAGCTAGGTAGGGCTGAGTTGGTGGAGAAAGTTAGGTAGGGTTTTAGGGTGGTGAAAGGTCAAGGGAGCTGGAGTCTAGCTAAGCTCTTCTAAGATAAGCTAGCTTAGCTGGTAATGGAGTAGAGGACTAGGCAATGGGAGCTAGGGTTTGAGGATAGGAGTTGGACAGAAAAAGTCTAGAGCTGAACTAGAGTTGCAGCTACTGAAGAGGGTGGCATGGAGCTACTTTAGTTGGCTTAGCTTGCTAGTTCTTTGCTAGTTGCTAAGCCATGCTAAAGTAGACTGGCTTCTACCAAAAGGAGATGAGGTGAGTTGGGTCTAGTGCTCCCGGGGAGGATCGAGCTGGTTGAGGTAGCTAAGCTAAGTCCCCGGGAGTTGGACTTGAGCTTCTTGAGCTGAAATGAAGTCATCTTCAGCTGGTTGGAGTTGAGCGGAGCTCGATGTAGTTGGTCCTGAGCTGAGGTGCACTCCAGTCAACTCAGTTGAGCTAGCTAGAGCTCCCAATGAACTAATGAGAGCTGAGATGAGCTAGACCTAGCCAAGCTAAGTTGGATCTGAGCTGACTTGAGCTAAGGTGAGCTAAGATGAGCTCTCTTGAGCTGCCATTCAGTTGAGATGAGCTGAATGGAGCTAAGATGAGCTAACCCTAGTTCAAGTGAGCTGGATTTCAACTTTGGTGAGCTGGATCAAGCTGAGTTCCAGCTGGTTTGAGCTTCTCCTTCACCAGTTGCCTTCCTGAGTGCTAGGGTTCTAGGGATCTGGCAATCTGCTTATCCTTAACACTCACAAAAACATATCAAAAACAAAATAAAAAATACAATGCATGCCTAACCTAATTAATGCCTAAATGCAACTCAAAAACTTGTTTGTGGAGCAAAATTGTAAGAGTTAGGTTTGTTTTAATGCATAAGAATGATGATAAACTAGCGTTTATCACACCCCCATGCTTATCTTTTGCTAGTCTCTTAGCAAAACTTTAATACAAAATGGAATTTTGGGAAAATCTGATTTTTTTGACTTTTGAGGAGACAAAAGGATTATGGGACCTTGGTTGGTCTAAACACAGGAGGTACGGGATTTATTAAAGATAAACATCAGGATTTATTTTCGGATCCAAAAATTAAACAAAAACCGGATCAATATATCGTCCAAAAAATTCACAGATTAACCCCTTGTTAATTCAAATGACTTGAATTTTTATTTTTAGGATTTTTTTAGCTCTTGAATTTGATTCGCAACTTGCAATAACCTTTAAAATTTTGTGTCCGTGCTTGTGAAAAGCCAACATTTATAAGGGCGTGTTTTTGGTTTAAAACTTTTCTTTTCTCTCCCCCATGGTTATTTTTAGCTTAGTCTTACAATAGATGTGTCGAATCATCATTCCCGTTACCACTTCTCGAGGGGGCTCTGGTGCCAGTACTTCGAGATAGCACTGCCCATGACACCACCCAGGAGCTCACAACCCCAAAATACAATGCAGTGTAAAGGGACGCTCCAAGCAAACTCAAGCTCTTACTCCAACACTATAGGTAGAGTACCGTCCAAGACACTTGAGCTGCAAAAATGCACTTTAATGATCCATCTAAAGATATGAAATATAGATATGGAGTAGCGCCGAGGCTGTAACATGTTGACATCACATCCTTAAAGGAGGCATTTTCCTCCTTCTCGACAGTGGAAGCTCAAACCAATGATCTGCTTCAGACTTTTACTAAGGCCAAACTAGGGGGTTTTTCAAATTTTTAGTAGTTTTTAGGTGTTGGCCTGTGTGTGAAATTTGACACAGGAAGTTTCGCAAGAAATGCAAGTTTTTGAATCAGAAACTAAGCCAGATACTTTCCATGTTACAAAAGAGGATCAAATCACTTGAACTATCATGAGTTCAGGTGAAATTTTGGAGAAGGATATCTGATCTAGTCTAAAGATAGACCCTGAAATTCTAATGATCAGATCTATATCCTTATCCCTAGTTTGTTAAAGATAAAATCCCATTGTACCAAAAGTGAGTTTTCAACCTTAGTCCCGATTTCAAAATTTTCCTCAAAAAGTTTTCAACATTTTTAATTTTTTAGGTATGCATGCAAGAAATTAAAATGTCAAAAGAAAATGCATGTTTTTAGGTTTTGAAAATCTTAAATCAATCGTAAATCTTTAAAAACACCCCCCATGCTTATGATATGCAATGTCCTCATGCATTAGGAGGGAAAATGGATCACCTTAGTGAAGGGCGGTTGGGTTTAGGATGGTCAAAACCTGGAAAAAGAAAGGAAAAAGGAAAACAGGAAAAATGATGGGTTACCTCCCATCCAGTGCTATCTTTTATGCCATTCAGCTAGGCGTGAAGGTATGCACGAAAGACAAAAAATCACGTAAATAGTTGGACACTTGGATGCCCGCATAAAAGGCATCTTCTTCTGGATCCCAAGAAAATTGATTAGAGGAAATATAGGGATCAAAGTTGGATGGAAAATGATAAGTGTAGCCCGAGTTTGGCCATGGTTTTAAATCGGGTTGATTGCCAAACTAGGGTGGGTCTAGTGGAAAGTCCAATGGAAAGGGTTTGGGGGAAGAATGGTGAAGGGTGGATGAAATTAGAGTGGAAGGCTAGGTTAAGAGAAGAGTGGGTGGGTTAGGGAAAGGATTAGGGGGATCATCAGGAAGGGATTGTTGTTGAAGACAAGTCTCCAAATCACAGATTTCGCCGACCACTAATTCTGAATCTGATTCCTCAAAAATATTGTGGTTGGTAAGGGTATCTATCAACATTGTCTCCTCCACCATATTTGAAATTTCAATATTTGAGTTCTCAAAAAAATTATCATCATGGAATCTCTTGGAGGATTTGAAAATATCAAGAGTGATAGTTTGGCCTACACAGGTGATATCCATTTTGCCTGTGTGGCAATTGATATTTTCCTTTGCAATGTCCAAAAAGGGTCATCCAAGGATTATTGGGGCATTCAATAAAGATTTGGGTACCTCAATGTCAAGGACTAGAAAGTCTACAGGGAAGACATAATTCTGGACCTTGACCAAAACATCAACAATCCCACGAGGTTTGATTGTATATTGGTCGACTAATTGCAGGGTAACCTTGACTGGTTTTAATTCACCGATCTAAAACTCTTCAAATAAAATCGTGGGAATGATATTAACTGAGGCACCAAGATCAAGGAGGGTACGATCAAAGGTAGCATCATCAATAATCACTGAAATTAATGGTGCCCCCAGATCTTTCATCTTAGGAGGTAGCTTGCTCTGTATGATAGAGCTTACTGTCTCCAAAAGATGTACCTATCCTAGATTTTTGGCTTGCTTTTTAGGAGTACAGATCTCCTTCAAAAATTTGGTGTAGGCAGGTATATATTTGATGGTATCTAGGAGAGTAATATTGATTTGAACTTGCCCAAATAGATCCATGAGTTCTTCTGTGGTGGGCTCAGATTTCTTTTTTCTATTGGTGGTGGGGTGGAGAGCTTGTGGAAAAGGGATAGGAGTCGTGTCTTGAGATTTGTGTGTTTCTTTTTCTTCCTGATGGGGAGGTGGAGAGTCAATTTACACAGTGATGGGGATTTCTCCAGGTTTTTGGGAAGGCCCAGGATCAGTGGTGGTTTTCCCACTCCTCAACGTAACTGCATGTGCCGTCAGATTATTATTAGGAGGAGATGGGGGGCCTGTGGTTGTGGGAACCTGGGAGGTTGCTGAGGTGGTGGATTAGTAGGAGGTTGATTTGGGTAGCGTGGATTTTTGCTCAGATATTGGTTCCTTTGGTAATTAGGGTTGGGCATGGTTTGGGAGGCTAGATGTCCTGCAGGTCTTTAAGTGGGAGTAACCCCAATCTGATTATTTAGATTTGTGATGGTGCGGGTTACTTCTGTCATTTTTGTCTGCATGTCCTACATGGTTCTCATCATCTGGGCATTGATGTCTTGTTGGGTTGGCCTAGGATGAAAGGTTGAATTAGACCCATACCCATTAAATTGATTTGGTTGGGGAGGAACCTGATTATTCCAAGAGTAGTTCGGGTAGTTCTTCCAATTGGAAGAATTTTTAAATGGCCCCTGGATGATAGAAATATTTTGTGTGTGGTTAAGATCTGGATAGTTGTAATTCCCCAGTGAATCATGGGAAACCTTAGAATACTAGTAATAATCAGTATGAGTAGTGTTGAGATTGTGCAAATTTTCTCTTCATGGAAAGTTAGGTTGGGTTAGATGTGGACTGTGTGGAGCTTGGGTTGATGTGACAAGTCTTTCCTCAATCTTCTTTTGATTAATGTGCATCTGCTCGAGTTTTTGTGCAATCATTTGAAGATCATCTTGGGTTGCAAGAATAGATTGAGTGCCTACTTCATGAACACCAAACTGTGGGTTTGGAGTTCTGCAAAATGTGTTCATGGAAGCTTGATTAAATGAGTTTTCACTCATTTCTTCAAAAAGGTCATAGGCACTCTCAGCAACCTTATTCAAGAAGTTGCCGCCACACAAGGAGTTGATGAAACATCGGATTTGATCTTCTAATCCATGATAGAAGATCTACATGATCTGCCATAAAGGAAACTCGTGGTGCGGGCAACTTCTTAGGAGATCTTGAAATCGTTCCTAAGAATCATGGAAAGTCTCACCAGATTTTTGTTAAAAAGTTGTAATAGGTCTTCGCAAGAAATTAGTATGACCTATGGGAAAGAATTTCTTGAGGAAGGCGCTCTGAGCTAAGGCCAAGTTGTGATGGGTCAGCCAATGGTTCTGAACCAGTAAGCGGCCTTATCTTTAAGAGATAATGGAAATAGCCGCATCAACCATAGGTCTTCTTGCACATTTCGGGAATGGGTTGTTTGTGCAAGAAGAGTCAGCTCTTCAAGGTGGCTAAACGGGTCTTCCTTGGGAAGACCATGAAAATGTTTAATCAGGTTTAGAATTGCTAGCTTGATCTCGAAGTCCCCTTCTGGTATGACCACCCCTGGTCGTTCCTCATAATAAGGATCATAAAAATCTTTTTGAGGAATGACAGGCTGCTAGCGGGGTGGTGGGTTTGACCTTTGATTGGCTAGGTTTTGGATGTTCTTAGTCAATGTTTGTTGATTGGGATTCAGTTGAGCAATTTTCTCAGCCATCATTGTCAAGAGATCAAGCGGGGGAGCTTGATGTTGTGATTGAGGCAAATCAGCATTAGGGAGCTCCAAGTGCGGGAAGTCAAAGGTGGGGGGGTTTTGGGTGGAAGGGTTAGAATTAGGGTTTGTAGTGGGATTAGAGGTGGGATTAGAGGTGGAAGTGGAGTTAGTGGACCTGTTTTGTTGATTTTCCCTTTTTTGAGAAGAAGAAGATAGAAAAAGCGATCTTTTTGCATGTGGGGCGAAATCAAATGGTCCCTTCAAGTGCGGATTTTGAGTCTATCGCCTGTGCATAAAATGGAAGAATGGGAGGGGAGGAGAAGAGATGGAGATGAGAGAAGTGTACACACAAGCAATCAAAATTCTAGACTTAACTTAAATGTAACTCCCTAAAAATAACCTAAGACTTAGTCTACCTAGGAAATAAGTAATCAATAATGAATACTCGTTCTGTCAACAAATCTAACCAAGTTGTTTAAGGGAAGGTTTGGGCCCAAGCGTTTCCCAGGAAAATCCCCAGGTTCTTGTACAAACCTGCACCTGGCCGTTTGACATGGCCCCTCAGCTTGAACACCAGATATAGATGACATAATTGATATTAACTAAAGAAAACTTAAGACCTAGATAGTAAGCCTAAGTTGATGAAACCTTAGGGGTCAAGTTTCTACAGATTTTAATTAGGTCTAGGATACCAAAGTGCACACGGAATGTGGAGGGCACTGATTGGGTTGTTGCCCTGTTATTTCAATTTTTAGTGTGTATGCAGGATTTGGAAAGTGGTTCCAACCTCAAACAAGTTGTCACACAAAAATTTTTGTATTTCTGCTTTTAGGATTGGACTTAACATAGTGCATTTTTAGGATTTTCTTTTTAAGTTTTCAAACAAGTTTAAGATTCGACAAACAAGAGGAAATCAAGTTGTGTGGGTGAAGATTAATTTCTTTTAATTGTTGATTTCTAGAAATGAAAAAGAAACCCTAATCTAATTGATCATAGGACAGAAATTTAACTATCAATGGATAAGTTTTAGGCTTTCTGTATTAAGTAGTGATCCAAATAGATCAAAAAACACTAATACTTTATGGAAAATCAAACAAGGATTCCATAAAATATTTTTTTAGTATTTTAGGAAATTTTTTGATATTTTTAAGAATTTTTCTTTATGCTAGTGTAAAAGTCCAGAATTGATACCCTGGGTATTTTGGACTTTTCAGTGCCACCACCGACCACCAAAATTTTTTATGAATTTATATGATGTGTAGAATTTCACAAGGATTCTAGAAAAGTAAATTTCATAGAAATTGGCTGAGTATAAAAATTCTTAAAATTCGTGGACAGTAGCAAAATAGGAAGATCAGAGGGTGTGACCCCTCCGCATTCCATGAATTTTAAAAAATTAAATACAAAGCCAATCAATCTTAAGTTTAAAATGGATGTTCCCAACTTGACTTGGAATCATTGTGTGAAATTTCAAAATTTTAAGAGACCTGTGGTGTTCGAAATTAATTTTTCAAATCCGGACAGAAGTCTGGATCTGAAAAATAGAACACCCGCTCTTAAGGTGGAGTGGTGTTTAATGGTGCAAACAAGCAAACAATGAGTTTTAAATTTCACCACTCTACTTAATTAAGTTGTTTAAGGTCTTGAAAGGCAAGTTTAATGTATTTTGGTAGTCTTATAATGCTTTATGTGACAAGATAAAGGGAACCAACCTGAATGCACGGGAAGACAAGGGATTTGAGTTCTTTCCAGAATTCCCGATTGCTTCTTGTAGTTCCTACACACACAAGATAGAAGAAAAGAGAAGGGGATGAGATCCACTTCAAGTAAGGGAAAAGTGATAAAAGCAAAGCCGTGCCTCCCCAGCAACGACACCAAAAAGTGATAGGGTTTTTACGCAGTTTGTAAAATATGCTGTTGTAAGGCGTAAAATCGATCAACTCTTAAATTTATAAAACCCAGATAGGGAAGTATCTAGGGTCATCCAAGGAGGCAACTTTTTACGAAATCAAATCTCTTGCTTCAAAATAGAAATCGCCTTTCCTTTTGTTGTTTTCAATATGCAATTTTTATAGTTTGAAATAACTAAAGCAACGCGGATTTGATGGTAGGAAGATGACTAACACCTAAAATTACTAAACTAAAACCTAAGTGACAAGTAATTCCTCACTCTAAGCTCACCCTAGGTAGGTGGAAACCTAGAGTAATTAGAGAGAGGGGGTGATTACACTAAGGTAAAAGTAAAATTGTGAAAAGCACAATTAAGAAAGAGGCAACTTTACTAGAGGAGAAAAAATGTTTTACAAAACCATAGTAGAGGAATGTTTCTACTACTAGAAACCAGAAATGCCCTATGCTCGTCCAAGGGTAGGCATGTGCCACCCTTCTCTTTCTATGCCTAGCCATCCTCCAAGTTGTAGAAGTCCTCCACCTTGGCGTGGCACAAGTTAGAAGAAAGAAGGGGAAGAAGGCACCAAGGGGGCGGGTAGGATGCCCCCTTAATCTTCTTCTCTTCTCCTTCTTCTTGGTAGTGAGTTGTAGGTGGGTCTAAGGTGGAATGTACACTAGTGGAGGATGATTTTTTTGGTGGAATGTGATGGATTTTTATAGAGGTGGAAGGGGTAGGGTTGGCATGAATAGGTGGAGGGCTAGAATTGATTCTAGGGGTGGTTATGGGTGGTTAGGTTGATCCTAGGGCTAAGGTTAAATGCCACCAAATGAGGGGGCACAAAGGGGGGTAGTTACGGCTTTGGTGTCCCTTAGGGTTGGCGCCAAAATGGGCCTTCTAGAAGGCTATTTGGTGGCGCCAACTTAGGGTTGTAGAAGGGGGTATGTGGATGGCTAGGTTGGGTTATATGGGTAGGTGTAGGGTGGATAAAGGGGCTGAAAGTTGGCACCAAAAGGGAGGTGGTTAGGGTTAGTTTTGGCACCAACTTTTGGTGTCTTTTGGTGGTTGGTTAAGGGGTGAAAGGTGGTGAAGATGGTGGCATGAAAGGGAGTAGGGTGGAGCTAGCTATGGTGAGCTAGGTAGGGCTTAGTTGGTGGAGCTAGTTTGGTATGGTTTTTGGGTGGTGAATGGCCAACCGAGCTGGAGTCTAGCTAAGCTCTTCTAAGCTAAGCTAGCTTAGCTGGTAATGGAGTAGAGGACTAGGCAATGGGAGCTAGGGTTTGATGGGAAGAGCTGGATAGAAAAATTATGGAGCTAAACTGGAGCTAGCAGCTACTAAAGAGGGTGGCATGGAGCTACTTTAGTTGGCTTAGCTTGCTAGTTCTTTACTAGCTGCTATGCCAAGCTAGAGTAGATTGGCTTCTACCAAAATGAATCGAGGTGAGCTGGGTCTGGTGCTCCCGGCGAGGATCAAGTTGGTTGAGGTAGCTAAGGTAGCTTAGCTCAACTAAGTTGAGCTAAGTTGAGTCCCTGGGAGTTGGACTTGAGCTTCTTAAGTTGAAATGAAGTCATCTTCAGCTGGTTGGAGTTGAGTAGAGCTGGATGTAGCTAATCCTGAGCTGAGGTGAACTCCAGTCAACTCAGCTGAGCTAGCTAGAGCTCCCAGTGAACTAATGGGAGCTGAGATGAGCTAGACCTAGCTAAGTTGAGTTGGATCTAAGCTAACTTGAGATAAGGTGAGCTAAGATGAGCTCTCTTGAGCTGCCATTCAGCTGAGATGAGCTGAATGGAGCAAGGATGAGCTAACCCTAGTTCAAGTGAGCTAGATTCCAACTATGGCGAGCTAGATCAAGTTTGAGTTCCAGCTGGTTTGAGCTTCTCCTTCACCAGTTGCCTTCCTGAGTACTAGGGTTCTAGGGATCTGGCAATCTACTTATCCCTAACACTCACAAAAACATATCAAAAACATAATAAAAAATGCAATGCATGCCTAACCTAATTAATGCCTAAATGCAACCCAAAAACTCATTTGCAGAGTAAAATCCTAAGAGCTAGGTTTGTTTTAATGCATAAGAATGATGACAAACTGACGTTTATTGGCAGCTCCATAAAGAAAATGCTTTTCTTTCAAAATCTAGAATTCCTTAAGGTCGTTTGGTCTTGTTTGGATGGTCGACCCAACCATATCTCATCCATTTCTTGTAATCTCCCATTATAACCTAACCCAACAACCTGATAAAATCTGTACTAAGTTTATTTTTTGGATCTTTCATTGAATACGGACATGTCTTTCCATCAAATTTACTCCTGAACTGTGATGTTCGCCATCTATGTTCAATAGGTAGAAATCTACGATGTCCTAAGTAACAGAATTTCTTACTTTCTGCCAGTCGTAGGTGTTAAGAGTCTTCCATACAAACTGGGTAAGCAAGCTTTCCTTTAGTGCTCCAACCAAATAAATTTGCATACACTGAGAAGTCGTTTATGGTCCACAATATGAATGCTGCATGCATATTGTAAAATTCTTTCTTTTCTGCATCATACGTCTTCACGCCAATGTACCACAACTATTTTAGTTCATCAATTAATGGCTGGAGATAAACATCTATTGCATTTCCTAGTTGTTTTGGATCGGGGATTAATAGGGTCAGCATCATGCATGACTATCTCATACACAACCAGGGAGGTAAGTTATAAGTGACCATTACCACTAGCCATATAGAGTACGATGGGTACATACTCTTAAATGCATTGAATCCATCACTTGCAAGACCCAACCGCACGTTCCTTGTTTCTAAAGAGAATGAATTGTTTCTTTTGTCAAATCTCTTCCACTCCTCTGAATCAGTAGGATGACGTATTCTTCCATCTTGAGATTTACAATCCTAGTGCCATGTCATCCACCGTGCAATTTTAGTTGATATAAAAAGGTGTTGAAGCCTAGGTGTTAGTGGGAAGTAACGAAGAACCTTCTGAGGTTGTTTCCTCTTACTTTCATTTTTACCTCCCTTATATCTCTCAAGTCCACATTCAAGATAGTTATTCAAGTTTGCAAATTCATTTCTTAAAAGAATGTAGCCATTCAGACATACATCAATCTTCTGATTGTCCAAACTAAGCTTACGAATATGTTTCCTTGCCTCATACCATGA
This sequence comes from Thalassia testudinum, assembly GCA_037157565.1. Lineage (NCBI taxonomy): Eukaryota > Viridiplantae > Streptophyta > Magnoliopsida > Alismatales > Hydrocharitaceae > Thalassia > Thalassia testudinum. The sequence continues at coordinate 66,599,264 of JAZHRO010000063.1, forward strand.
AGCTGGAAAACCATTAGGGTAATTCAATAACTCAGCAATAAACTGAAGTATTTTTTACATGAATTTAGCACTAGCTCTATTCATAACCTTCAATTGAAACATTTTCAACAAAAATGACAACTTTGACATTTTCGTAACATCGGGAGCAATAAGATCCTCACCCACCTTAATAGCATCATAGAATAGATCACAACTGAATGGATCTTCCTCATCTGTATTTATATCCTCTCCTGTTCTCATCTCGTTCAAAATTTTTTGTATTTCTTCCCATCCGCTATCAACAATTTCCTTGTCGATCTCTTCGTCAATAGTGTTCTCATTATTTATGACTTTCTCAATAAACTCCTCTTCTATGAGCTACCATAGTAGTGCAATGTTGCCACCACCCATTACAAATCAAGTGCTCGAGCACAGTATTACAATCATGCAAGGAACAATTCAAACATCTTCTGCATGGGCAAAAGATATTATCAAACTGACCTCCTCGCCTAAATATCTTCCCATTGTCATCAAAGGCCCAATACAGGAATGAAATTACTCCATCCTTATATCTGGTGTAATTTGAACCCCACAATCCAATCCAAGATTTATCCATTGTAACCTAAAATTTAATGTAAATAAATCACTTATTAGGAAGGGAAACGACTGAATGATGTGTATCTTAATTATGATTTTCACTTTATAGCCCATCCTTAAAGATTTGATCATAATTTAGGTTTGCTCGTTACATGTAACCTTAGTGCAGTGAAATTTCGGCAGCATCTCCCTACACTTCTCCAGTATACCCTCCAATACTAACCATAGCTAGATTTCCTTTAACACCCAATTAAGGGCACCATAGGAAACTAGATAAGATTAATTGGTATACCAGAGAAGAGCAGGAAGAAGCAACTGAAATTTCACTGCACAAGGTTACATGTAACGAGAAAAACTAAGTTGTGATCAAATCTTTAAGGACCTTCTTTAGTTCGGTACTTCACCGAACTAAAGTTGATCGAGTCTTATGGCATGCTACAAAGACAACACATCATGCATGTAAGTGAGGTATACATACACTTCCTGCATTGTCCATATAGCTTGATCATAATTCTCAAAGGGTGAGTAATTTGGACACAATTTGACTCGAAGGACTTTTACCCTAGGGGTTAGAATACCTAATGTTTGGCCTCACATGCATATATCTTCTTTAGCAAGTGTGTGTATCTAAAATAATACTCATAATTTCAAAGAAATTGGCATAAACATAAGCAATCATCTGATAAGAAATAAAATTATTTTTATTGAATGCTAAAAAGAAATGTACAAAAATGTTATTTACTCCATGTTAAGATCTCCTTTATTGATTACTACTCACATTGTTGTAATGTGCACAATTTAGTTTTAAGTATGAAAAATAGGCAGATAACAAATGAATCAATTCGATCTCTTTGAGAAAGATATGTTCAAATAATAATTTAATGGAGATGATGTTCTACCAATTAAATGCCTACAAATGCAATCAACTATGAAAGCAACAACTAAATACACTAGAATATAAATCAGGGTATTCAAATCAACAAAAAATTGTGCATCCTAAATTCCTAATTAGAACATACAAGCTCCTGATATATCGCCAATATTTCACAATATATGAGACTAAATTCAACAACCCAACATCATATATTTCCTCCAACAATCTCGAGTAAGAGCACGAAATTAGCATAAAGCCCAACTCAATCCCTAAACCCTAGACCAGCCCAACCACCCTAGCCCTAGCACAACTCAATCCCTAAACACTATCCCAACCCAACCACCCTAACCCCCACCCTAACCCTACACCCAACCCATTACCAAACCTAAACAACATATATTAAACCCAATTCCCGACACAAATCAATCATCATCCAACCCAAATCCCAACCTTAAGTCTTAGCCATCCCAACCATAACCTAACCATCTTAAACCATCCCATCTCCATCCCAAACCTAACCATCATCCTACCCAAATTCTAACATAACCTAACCAAAGCCCAACCTACCCCTAAATCCCCAACCAACCAATACATTGAACATTAAAGAATTTTAAAAATTTTGACAAAGTTTCCCCTTAAATTTAATTCTTTTTTCATAAATCTACATATCAAAATAACACACATAATAAAGGTGGGCATATCCCACAATAACAGTGAATCACACAAAAACATAAATTTCATAAAAGTAGGCACAACCCACCAAACATTCAAAGAAATGACAACATGTGGGTACACCCCACATCTAATATAATCATAAAATATCATAAAAATAAATTATAAAAAATGAAATTATACCTTTGATGTACTTGTGTATCTGAGCGTGACCGTCACCAACAATTTGTAAATTCAATAACGCATAATAAATTAAATAATAAACCATTACGTTGTTAATAACTTAAGTAATTAATTTGATATAAGGAAAGGAAGATGAGATGGGGATGAGGAGGAGGGTGGCAGTAGGAGAAGGAGATGAGATGAGGGGGTAGGTGGAGGAGGATAAGGAGGGTGGCAGTAGGGAGGAGTGGAGGATGGGGGATGGCAGTTGGGAGGAGAAGGAGGAGGGGTAGGTGGCGGAGGAAGGGCAGTGAGGAGGAGGAGGAAGGGAAGGGGTAGTGGAGGAGGAGGGTAATGGCTAGGGGTAGCGATGGAGGATGAGGAGGAGGGGAATGGGAGTTGGGAGGAGGTGGAGGAAGGAGGGCAGGGGCCATCAATGAAGAGGAGGAGGCTGGCAAGGAGGAGAGGAGGAGGAGGAGGAGGAGGGGGTTGGGGAGGAGGAGGGGAGGCAGAAGGGGGTTTGGGAGGAGGAGAGTGGCAGAAAGAGGGTGTTAGGGAGGAGGAGGAGGAGGAGGGGGCGGAGGGAGGGGGTCTGAGAGGAGGAGGGGGGTGGCAGGAGGGGGTCAGGAAGGAGGAGGAGGGTGGTAAGAGGGCTCAATGAGGAGAAGGAGGATGGCAGGAGGGGGAGGAGGAGGAGGAGGGGGTTGGGGAGAAGGAGGGGGTGGCGGGAGCGGGTCGAGGAGCAAGAGGGTGACAACAGGGGTGTTGGGGAGGAGGGGGATGTCCAGGAAGAGGAGGAGGAGCATGGGGATGGCAAGGAGGAGGAGGACGACCTCGTTGGAGAAGGAGGAGGATGGTGTCGTGGAGGGGAAGGAGGTTGATGAGGCCGCCGGGGATGGCGGCGAGGACGATGAGGAGACCGTCAGAGGAGGAGGAGAAGGAGGGTGTCAGGGAAGAGAAGTTACCTGAGGTGGTGGAGGAGGAGCGGCAGCGACGAAAGCTCTGGTGACGCTATGGGAGGAGGGCTGGGTTTGGTGTTGTGGAAGATGAACAATGATGGTATGTCAGCCTGAGCATGATAGATGAAACGATCTACGCTATTGGTTCTATCAAAAATCGACAACTAAAGCCACTAATCCCACCTAAATTTTAGGTGCAAATTTTAACCATCTTTTCACCATCACTTATTATTGAATCGACGGTAAAGGATAACTTCAATTACACTTCCATCGCACCCAAATTTTGGCTGCTAATGTTAACCTACTTTTTGACGTCACTTATTCCACTAACCGACAGTAAAAGTCACTAATCCCAGCCAAATTTTAGGCATAAATTTTAACCGTCCTTTCACTGTCACTTATTCAACAAGCTGATGGCAAATATTAATGACAATCGCACGCCCAATCACTTTTCTTCAATTGCTAGTAGGTTGAGTACAGGCTTTCACCGTCGCTTATTTGAATAAGTGACGATAAAAATAATTTTGCCATCGATTTATAAAATCGACAGCAAGTAATCGACGACATATCCCATTTTTCTAGTAGTTTCTATCACTAAGCTTTCCCTTTTATCATTTTTGTTTTGCATTGTAGTGAAAGCTTTTGTTGGAGATTACAAGTGAGAACCCTTCTCACTTGTGAGTTCTTCACATTTTGTAAAAAAAATTTTTATAGAAAAAGCATTCCTTTATAGTTTTTCCAGTTAGCATGTGATTAATTGTTGTGTTCTTATTCCTCCATTATTTCAAGCAACCCATGCTTGGAGTGAGTTGGAGAAATAAGGCATTTGTTGCCTTAAAATTAGCATTTCTATTTCTTGCTTTCTCCGCACTCAACTTTTTCCCTTATAAAAATCCTAAAAATTATATATTCAAAAATATGAAAAGAAAGTTGATTTTTGTTTCTCAAGCAAGAGAATTTCAAGTCACATTTTCACGTCCCATGGGACGACCTGAATACTCACTGAGTACTCGATGTTTACAAATTCTAAAAGCAATCAAAATTGTGTGTTACAACTACATTCAAACCCGTTTTAACAAATCACGCTTTTTTGCGATCACTTTTTGGCGCCATTACTGGGGAGGCACAGCTTTGCACATCTTTGTTCCTCTTGCTTGATACGTGGATGTTATCCCCTCCTCTTTCTTTCATCTCGTGTGTGCAAGTAGTACAGGAAGTAGGCAGGATTTTTTGAAGCAAAAGCTTGAAGTTCCTTGTCTTCCTGCGGAGTTGAGATTAGAACCTTTCTACTTGTCACATAAAATCCAAAAAACTACCAAAAAGCACTAAATCTGGCTTTCAGAATCAAAAACATCAAAATTTGGTAGAGTGGTGAATTATAAAATTCATTGTTTGAGTTAATTAATACCACTTTACTCAACTTGTGGGTATTCTAATTTTCAGGTCTAAACTTCTGTCTGAATTTCAAAAATCAATTCTTGACTCCACTGGCCTCTTAAATTTGTGAAATTTTACCCAAATGTTCCAAAGCAAGTCAAGAACATATGTTCCAAATTTCATAGTATTTTGACTTGTAGAAATTTTTAACAATTCACGGATCACAAGGGGGTCATCTACTCTGATTTTCTTATTTTATACTATTCGAGAATTTTAGGAATTTTTATGCTTTTCCAATTTCTATGAAATTTAGCTTTCTGGAATTCTTAGGAAATTCTACACAACATATAAAATCCTAACAATTTTTAGTGGCTGGTGGTGTTACTAAAAAGTCCAAAATACCCACGAGTATTATTTCTGGACTTTGACACCAGCATACAGTAAAATTCTAAGGAAATATTAAACAAACTTATAAAATCACAAAAAAATACTTTTTAGAATGCTTGTTTGATTTGGTTTTCAGTAGTGGTGTTACTTTATTTGGACCACTACGTAACAAGAAAACCTTGAAAATACTGATCAATTGTTAATTTTTCTACTTAGGGTTAATTCAATTAGGGTTTCTTTCCAATTTTTAGTCCCACAATCTAAAAAGGAAATCCATCTTCACCAACACAATTTGTTTTCCTTGTGATTGTGGAATTCAAACTTGATTGAAATCTTAACAAGAGAACCCTAAAATACATCAACTAATATCAAATCCTAAAAGCAGAAAAAGAACAAAAAAAAATTGTGACAACTTTTGATTTAGCATTAGACTCACTCCGTCTAATTTGCACACACAATGCCCCGTTAAAAAGTTAATGGGGCATTACCCCAATCAACGCCCTTCACATTCCCATGCACATTTAGATAGCCAAGACAAATTAAAACAAGTAGTCACTTGACAACTTAAGGACTTCATCTAAATTAGGCTTGATATCCAGGATTTAAGGATCCTTGATTGCTCCTAATTTCCTTTGAAAATGTGGCAAGTCAAATGATGGATAAGGATTTACACAAGCCCCTGGTGATTTTCCTAGGATATGCTTGGGCCCAAGTTACCTCTTTAGTGTAGCCAGGTGACCTTTGGGAAGTGGATTCACTTATTGATCCCTTACTTGTCAGGTTTCCAAGTCTTAGGTTTCTCTAAGGAGACAACCTCAAGACAGATTTAGGCTTATTGGCTTGATTTGCACACTTCTCCTCATCTATCTCTTCTCCTCCCCTCTTGTTCTTCCATTAAAGTGTATGCATGGCTGACAATCCCAAAATCCACAATTGGAGAAACCAACTGATTTTTCGGCTCGTTGCACCACCCAAACTCGTTTGTTTGCTTCCTCTTCAGAAAACCAACAAAAAATGGAAAACTCCCAAAATCCTACAAAAAATACTAACAATCAAAATGGGAACAACATGTCTCAATTTCATCAACCCAAAATTGAAGGTCTCGAACCTCAACTTGAAATGCCTCCTCTTCAAAACCCAACAGGAAATTTGAACTTTGGCAATTCAAACCCATTGTTCCTGATGGTAACTCAACTCCAAGTAAACCAATAATAATTGTCTAGGATTGTTCCGAACCTAGCTAATCATAGGCCACCTAGTGTTGAACCAACTATTCCATTAAGGGATTTTTATGATCCCTCAAATTATGAAGAAAGAACTGGGGTGGTCGGACTTGTTGGAGAGTTTGAAATTAAGCCCGCTGTCCTAAATCTTATTAAGCACTTCCATGGCCTTCCTCAGGAAGACCCATTTAGCCACCTAGACGAACTTACGATCCTCGCCCAAACCACTAAATCCCGTAATATGCAAGAAGGTACTTATCTCTAATGCGACTCTTCCCACTCTCTCTTAAAGACAAGGATGCTTATTGGTTTAGGATGATGATTTGATGCCTATTGGTTTAATGTCACCAACAACCATGAATAGCTTTAATTAGTTAGAATCAATTGACAAAAGCTCCTACATAATCACCGAAAAGTCGTAACTCATTGCATATCCTTTCTGAGAAGAGTACACTAAAATAGGGTTAAATCTACAGTTTTAATAGAAAATCATAAATGTAGAGTAACCACAGGGTTTCGTAGGGGCTAAATGAAGGTCAAATGAGCATTAATGACTAACAAGAGGGTTCATACAGACAAAAATAGGTTTTCACACATTTCGAGAACTAACGGACACCCAAAATCCTAATTTTAGATCTGCTTAAACAACAGAGGTTTTGGTTAGGATAAATTCCATCTAAACCTTCTAAAAATCATATAAAAATTTTTCATAAGATTTGGTACCCTTGATTTGACCATTGGAACCCATTTTGATCGAAAACAGTCTTATACGGGAAGTTATCCTAATTTGGGTTTCTACATAAATTACCCAATCAAACTTGGTCAAAACCAAAATTCAACTTCACCATTAGATTCCTTAAGTCAAAATTAGGCTTGTACCAAAATTTTCACCCAATGAGATATCATCTTGGCCTAGTTTGCATTTTGGTCTAGTCTGACTCTTTTTCTCTCAAATAGCCCCTCAACTTTCAAACTCTATTGCAAATACCCCCTAACTTTGTCCTCACCTTTACAAAGAGTCCCCTTCTGCCATTAGGAGTAAGCTGCAGCTCACCATTGACATTTGAGAGAGATTTTCTCACTCGATTCTCAGTCAATTAGTCCTAAAATTGAAAGTGAGATTCCTTGAGGAATTCTCTTCCAATTGAGACCAGCCATGATTTCTATTTCCTTCCCAATCTTCCATGCGAACGCATAGAAAATGTGGGTATCCCACAGGCGTGAAATCTCCAAGCTTCCAAGCTAGGATTACCCCTCTGCGCCCTATAAAAGGTCCCCTGGTGCAAACCTCACCTCCTTAGCTTGTTTTTGACTGGTTTCCCTACTTCCTCCCTTCTCTCTAGACAAATCCTCCACAAGCTCCGGTGACCTTCTTCGTCTGATTTCTTTGCCCGCTGCCATACACAATAGTTGGCGGGATCATCTTCTTTAAGTTCCTCCACGCGTTGCAATACCAACGAGCGTCGCCCATACCCCTTCATCATCGCCGCCCCCTTCTCGGAGACTTCATCTTCCCCATGTCTGACCATCACACCGATGTGGGAATCTCCTTCCTATTCGTCCTTAATTTAGGTCCTCTCTACTCCTTATTCTCCCTAGAGTAGGTTGTACATCCTTCAACACCAATTCGACCCACGACACCGCTATTCACCCGTCATCTTCTCCACGTCCAGCTTCACTCCGACGAGGTTTCCCCGATGCTCCACTGCACCACATGCCTCACCAACACCCTCACAAGCATTACCTCACCCACCTGAACCAAGCCCATCTACTTATTTGCTATTCCACCCATCCACATGACCCACTGAACACCACATCCTCCTCTCTTCATCTCCAACTTCCATTGGCCACCACAAGCCCTCAAACACCACGAAACACCCACCACCACCTTTTTCGTGCTCTGGAGAAGCTCTTGAAGTATTTTAATGTGGTCGTGAGGCCGTATTTGTGAATTTCAGGATTCACCATTCTACACCGCTGCTGCCTCCATCTCCACCTTCATTCGTAGTTCTCCAGCCACTACATTCCCTGCCAATGCTCCCAGGCACTATGGAAGAGCTCCAGGAAGTCATCTAGGTCTTCAATCAAAGGACCCAGTAGCAGCAGCTCACCAAATTGAGCGAAGCATCCAAAGTAGCTACGCACCAAGAAGATGTGGGAAAGATAGTCCCACATCATGGTATTCCAAAGCAGTAACCATGCATAAATTGAATTTGTGAAGTGTGCTCTTCACTTAGTAACATGAGGGGTCGGGTCTCTCACTACCCTCTTCACATCCGATTACCCGACCTACTTCACTCCTCAGTCACCACCCACGCCGATGGCCCTGGACACTGTACATGACCCAATAAGCCGAGTATGGAACCGATTATATCTGGGGTCAGAGATAGAATAAAGAAGAGGAATTTATTAGAGAGTGGGGAGGGTTTTGCTCTTTGTACATGTGCCCCAGGGTGCGTGTCTTGTGTTGAAATGCCTAACACTTAGGCTCTGTGAAGGAAGCTGAAGAAAGAAAGAAGAAGAAGAAAGGCTTTTAAAAGTCTTGTGCCTATGCTTACTGATGATCATTTAAGTCTTCTGGAAGGAATGTCTGTCATCTGATTGAGCATTATTTGAGATATTGTTACATTATTAAGTACTATGGTTAAGGTTAAATTGATTATGAGATGCATACTTAATTAGAGGATTTAATTGGTGATTCAAATCACCACTTTTTAGATTCTCTCCATTCTTTTTGTCTCTAGATACATTGGATTTCATTAAATAACTAATGTGACGGGTTATTATTCATTGAATATCTACTTGAATGCTTAATTAATTGTGCTCATTGATTCTGAATGCGATTAATCTTATGAATTCCACATTTGCTCCCTGTGTTCGATCTCAGACTCCATTGTGGATTCTAAGTTATAAATTTTATCTGTTTTCGAGCTATTTGTCGACTGTACTGCAACGCAATTTCCTTAAAACTCGATGAAAGCTAAACAAATATTTTGGCACCATTGCTGAGGAGCAACGAGCAATTCGCATGTTGATTTCATCTTTCTTGATTGTTTATCTGTGCACTAACTTGCCCTATTTGATTTGATTGTGATTTTATGAGGTACATCACGAGGAGATCTTCCATGCAAATGAGCCACTCCCAAGGTAGGTAATCTCTCTTCTTCCATAATCATTCCCTTAATCTTTGGAAGAGAGAAAAAGGAAATAAATCAATTAGGAATCACCTACCTTATTTTCAAAGTAATTTTCATTCAAAAGGCAAGTTTCCTGATTTGTGAAAAATTAATATCTGATTGAAGTTGAGACAATTCTACTTAGAGATCCCTACCCTGATTTCTTGTACCTACTAGGGATTTACGCTTAATTTATGATCATTTTGGACTACTCACCTTCTTATTTGAGTCTAAGGTGTACATCTTGAGATTTAATTGGACTTGAAACAGAGCCAATTAGGGCTTCTACATTAGGGTTTTGAAGTATTAGTTCACACTTGCCTAGATTAAAGGAAATTAACCCTCTCGCATTTGTGTACCATCCAAGCCCTTGATTGAAAAGAGCTAATTAAGAAGAACCCTAAAATCAAGCTCTAAATCTCACTTGAATCCTAAAATTTTGGACCTAATAACCTGAGAGTCAATTTAGGGTGATCTTTGGATCTTGACTCAGATTTCATTCTGCATCTTTTAGGACAGGTTAGGTGAAGTTGGTCTACTTACTAGGCCAACTAACCTCCAAATTAGGTCACAAACTAAATCAACTTCTAATCAAGTGAAATCCAAGGCACAAAACTAGGCTAAAATTGGTAGACTTAAGGTCTTAATTCACACATACCAGTCTACTTGGAACTACAGTGACAAGGAAGGTTGGGTAGGGGAAACCTTGTAACCCATGGAGACTCTCTACAGTGTAGGGGACTTTGTGAGCCCCTCCCTTCCTGGTTTCCTAGGTAATTTTCAGGTGTGTGGATTTTTGATTCAGAGGTAGCATTTGCCTCAAAACAAGCCTTAGTCATCCAAAAATCTTTGGGTGCCTTGATTGGGTCCAATTCATATCCAGTCCCTCATCCCTTCTATAGAGCACATATACAGGAAGGTCATTGATAACTCTACATTTTGTGGCAATAATTCTATCAATTGGGGTTTATCTTAAGGGTAACATGCACAAATAACACATCATAAAGGGGAATGGGAGCATTACATGCATTGTACATTGAGATTGCTTATAAATCAATGTTAAAGGCCACTTGAACAAGTTCATGTCAAAACAGGCCTCAGATGAGTGATCAGACTACACGGATGGATTCAAAACGACGAACGAAGTCCAACGGACTCAAAATCGACCAAATTCGACATCCGGAGCTCCCTCAACTAGCCTAAGAAGTTCTAACCGTTGATCTGATGATCAACGACCACAAAGCTGCCATGTGGCGTGAGATTAGCATGTACAAGCCACTGCCCCACTTCCTTCACAGTATGAATCTCAGCCGTTTGATCTTCGATCGGAC